>OV049924.1:374542645-375948853 GCA_920104205.1 Eupeodes latifasciatus
GACCTTAAATAACTTCTAGTTATTGACTTAATGCTTAGCATTTCAATGAAATCAAACTTAAAAATGCCCGAAAAAAAGGAAGTAGAGAGTAATACATATTGAAACTTAGGAATTTTGCGCCGATTTTTTTTTACCTCATTGCTATGTTTTCTATATTTTGATTTTTTTTTTTCATTGACATTAAGATGTATTTAACTGGATTTCATATGATTTAAAAACTTTATGTGCTTTTATTAAAGTTATCAGAGAAACGTAGAAAATATTTGGCAATGAAATCTGATTTGTCACCGTACATTATTCTGAATAAGAAGTTTAGGCAGTTAAAGTTTTTTTTTTTTAAATAAGAAAAAACGTAGCACGAGAATTGCAGTTCATTCACAGCTTGTTAACTTCATTTGAACTAAGAAATGTCATCCAAAAACAATTTAGATAGGGAAAATATAAATTATCGGAGCTTACTAGCAGCATTCGGTAGTAGAACTTTTTTACCGGGTTCCAGAAAATACTTTAGGATCCTTATATGAGTGAAATACAGTGATAGATTGAAAAAAAATATAGAAAACATAGCACATCTAAATTAACATATTCACAATTCAACATTAAAAAACCTTTGACTGTTGAAGTTCTGATGTTGAAATAATGAAGCAGAAAAAAAAAATTGGCAACTTAGAACGATAGAATCTAAATCGTCTCAATTAAATATGAGTTAATTTAGCAAAGAACTCACAAACAACATAGAAAACTACATATGAAAGGAAAAATTAAAACTGTCATTCTTAAATAACTATTTAGTAGTTATAACTATTATATAGTTTAATAAAAATATAATGAAATAAAACTTAAAAAAAGCCTGTGAAAAAGTAAGCAAAGAGTACTAAATATTGAATCTAAGGTATTTTCGTCCCGTTGTTTCAATTACATGATATATTTTCCTACCTTTGTTTTGTATTTTCTAACACATATATTACATTTAAACTTCTCAAAAAGAGTTTATCAAATGAATCGTAGAAAGGTAGAAAATATTAGGCAATACAATTTGATGAGAAAGAAAACAATGTTGTTTCTATGAACTTTAAATTGTTAGAGTTTGAAGTCAAACTAGGGAAAAAACATTGGAAACATGGAATGAAAACATCGAAATCATTACAAGTAGTTTTCAGCTCGTAGTTATAAGAAAGGCAAAGAGAAATTAAAAAGGGTAAATTTATACTATCACACTTAACTCGTGACATTCAAAATTAAATATTTCTTTACCGTATTTCAGCCGATACATCGCAATGCTTTCGAAACTTTATGCCATCGAAAGCAAAGAAAATGAAGCAAGAACAAAATTCCTCTGCAATAACCTGTTCAATTTTATTGATTTGATTTGACTGTCGATGTTTGAAGTCCAACTAACAAACTAAAAAAAACATTAAACGAATCAATCGATTAATTTTCAGCTAGATAATGAGGAAAAACATCACAATACGAGTAATATAAAAACAACAAGTACCTAATTAAAAATTAGTCACTTTTTACCTTGCTCCAAGATCTGCTAAATAATCTTTAAATGAGTTTAGTAAATGAAAAACAATAGCTTAGCAACATTTTTTGTGGTTGGTGTGAAAATAATTTAAAAGAAAAAACATAGAAAACATAAAACGACTTACTCGAAATTTAACTTTTCAAAATGTGATTGTTGTCAGATATATTCCATTTGAATATTTCAGAAATATATAAATCATAGAACGAATAGATCAAAATTTTCAAAATTAATTATCTGCCAAATAACTTATATTTGTCTTTAACAAAGCCACCACAAAAACATAGAAAACTTAGAAATGATAAACTTAAATTGATATAATTTTTGTACTAGCTAGTTTTCGACTAAACCTTTAAGCAACAAATCATTAAATTAATATTCCAGAAGATGCTTTAGACCCCTTTTTGTGACTTTATTAAAATTATCAAAAAAAAAAACATAGAACACAATATTTATTTGCCACAATGCAATACTCCTTTCAGAAGTTTTGACTTTTCAATTTTGATGTCAAAATAAGAAAATAATAAAAAACATAGAAAAACATAGAATGATGGATTTAAGAATACTTTTGTATGTAATTAAGTTAAATGTCGTGAAAATTTTGTATTTAGTAACCGTGCATCTTTTGGAAAATAAAAACAGTTTTGATCATCTATAAAAAAAACATTAAAAATTTAACGACCATTTCTAACTTCATCTTGGCTTTAACTCAAAAATGTTTCTCCAACTTTTTACTTTCTGGTGAAATTTCTCCCGCTTACAAAACAATTTTTCAACCAATCTACATATTTTTGTGTCTTTTTTCTGTACCATTCACTTCGTGTGTATGAAACTACATTTCACTTGCCAATTGTAGTTATATAAATGTATCTAAGTATCTATCTTTTCTTTTCCTTTCCATACCATAAACATTATGTATCGGCTCCGTATATAGATGCTGTTCTTTTGTTGGTAAAAGAGGCAATGGTCCACAAGCCATCTCAATCGGCAGGAATTGCGATAAGTTCGGCATTGTGGTGCATGAGCTGGGACATGTCGTCGGCTTCTGGCACGAGCACACAAGGCCCGATCGTCAGGAGCACGTTGTCATCGAACACAATAACATAATGAAGGGACAAGATTATAACTTTAACAAGTTGACGCCAGACGACGTTGATTCCCTGGGCATGGCCTACGACTATGACTCCATTATGCACTATGCAAGGAATACATTTTCCAAAGGCACCTATCTAGATACAATACTGCCAATCGAAGTGAAGGGTAAAAAACGTCCTGAGATTGGACAACGCTTGAGGCTGAGTGCCGGTGACATATCGCAGGCTAAACTACTCTACAAATGCCCCAAATGCGGGCGAACTTTTCAAGAGAATACTGGAAGTTTTGCCAGTCCGTCGTATTTCACACCAATTGCTGTCAATGAAACCGAACGCTGCGAATGGAGAATAACAGCCACACATGGTGAGAGGATTGTCCTGAGGCTTGAAAATTTGGTACGTTATTATATGGAACTCTGTGTATCTGCTAGTATATAGAGTATATGCTCTGGCTCTGAGCATTGACTCAATAAGTTTGAGCATATTCCTCCTTTACTCGTAGTCGTATATTTGATGTTGTTGCAGCATTTGAAAAGGGAAATGCTGTCAATGTTTTTATTTTTGTCTTTATCTCTATCTTTATCTTTTTTCTTTGTTTTACTTCATTTTTGTTTGTTTTTGGTTTGAACATAGAATATATTCAAATCGGAGAAATGTCAAATGGACTATCTGGAAATACGTGATGGTTACTATTATAAGTCACCACTAATTGGACGATTTTGCGGAAAGGCAGCTAAGGAGGTCGTAACTACTGTCAGTAGCAGGATGTTGCTCACTTATGTGAATGGGCATCGGAATGCTGGTTATCGTGGCTTTAAGGCTGATTTTGAAGGTAAGTTATTTTTTCATTTTTTGTTTTTAAACAAAGTTTAAATATACATATATGCAAATAATTCAGAAACTTGCAGTCTGTTCTGTAGTCTGTATTGTGTTGTTCAGTCTGCATTAGACGTAATGGTTCGGAAGGTGATGTTGCAATTGTCCATGAAAATATTTATTATATTAAACTTTTAGAAGTCTTTTACTTTTTTAGGATGTTACTATAGTCTTATCTAATGACGCCAACACCTTAAAATTTACTGTATTTTTTTAACGTTAGCAAAGAGATTAAAATGTTCTTTGTCAGAAAAAACCAAATCACTTTTGATATTTATTCCACACTTTTTCAAACGTCTTTATATTAATATTACTTGAAACTTTTGTTCAGAAAGGTAAAAAGCTTCAATATAAAAAATATTTCGAAAACTATAACCTCAAATCGATACTATTAACTGTGTTTTCAACACAAAACATTATTTCATAACACCAAATTACTTCAATTTTAGTAATTGTATAGTTGATTTTGAAGCTCTGTTTGTGAACAAAACTAATGAACATATTTTAATAACAATTTATGACTTAAACAGTCGAATATTGGTTTTCCGAAATTCTTTTTCCTGAAATTTTGAACAATTCGCATTCAAAAGAAAATCTTTAGAAAAATCTCTGGCAGTTATAAAGTCATTTATACTTAGGGTTAATCTGTATTTGAACACTGCTTAGTTAGAGGTGACTAGCTTGAAATAGTCAAAGATTTCGAGGTGTACTGTTATACACATATGTGTCTTTTGTGAATTCAGGACCCATGAATGAGATTTCCGACAGTAAATTTAAAATTGATGCAAAAAGCTTCGTTGGATCAATACAAAATCCGATATTTATACAAGAAATCTACTTCAACACGAAATCAATCTTTCAAGTCCGGTTAGTGGATGTCTCAATGGATTTAATTTTTGACAACATCAAAATATCAGCTGTATGGAGCTCTCTTAATAGAACAAATAATTATAATCTTGTTGGTATGACAAAGAATGTAGGAGAAGTAGGAAAAAACCTTTGCTTAAAACCTTTAGAAAAACTAATAATTTGGCCTCTAATCAAATATAGCTTGAAGCAAATAATTCGTGCAGAAGGCTCATTGCTTATAAAAGCAACAACATTTGAAAAACATGGCGTTGAATCTCATACATTGTAATGATTCTAGATCATTTTTGTCAATTGTATGTATTCTAGATGGCCAAAATAATAAGACAAGGAACGGTCTCTGCTTCGATGTTGATATGATAGCTACACTTATTTCAAAACACTTTTCATAGCTTTGCTTTGCGCTACTTATATTGATGAGTAAGAATTAAAATATTCGATGTAAGAGCTAGAAGTTGATTTGAAAAAATAAAGGATTAGAAGGTTCCGGGCTAAGATTGCATATCGATCGAGTTCTATAAAAATGCCTGCTCCCAATTTCACATTATACATTTCTGCGATCTTTAAAAAGGAAGATCCTAACATACCGGAAAACTACAGGAGGATATCTGTTCTTAGTTCTCTGCGGAACATTTTTACACAATTACTATACCTGGATTTAAAGGAATAATAAAATAAGTTGATCCAAGCTGCTCTTGGAGTGAATCTCTCTACACTAGACTAAATTTTTACTCTAAAGAGTTTTGCTATACGTTTTCTTGATAAAACAAGACTGACAGAACAATATAAACAGAAGAATACTGCTTTTTAGACCTTCAGGTATCGGCTTGTCTTCAAATTTCATATCATAAGAATATATGAACAACTACTAAGTTCAATAGTTAGAATTGGTATGAGAATGAGAATGTGAAATCAATTCAAATCTTAAACGGAAGTTCCACAGGGTTGCATTTTAAGTCCCTTGTTTTTTTCCGTATTCATCAATGACATTGAAGATCAAATTCTACGTAGTGTTATGTTTATAGATATACTTTATAAAGGTGATTATATTTATAGATGACCTTGTCATTCTAACCGATAATCCACAGATTTTAGAGCTTCAGATTAATTTTGCCATTTGGGACCTTAAAATTAATACTACCAAGTCATAGGTTATGGTTTTAGTGCCCAAAACCATAGTAATAGGATTAATCGCAACTGGCAATTTGACTGACTGATTTCAAATATCTAGGACTTATTTACTAAGGGTATTCATGCAAACACAGAAAACCCACAGAAACCTTAAAAACTTTAGAATTTTCTATCGGTAGAAATCAACTGTCAAAATTTGTATGGGAAAAATATTCTGCAAAATATAGACTTTTATCTCTCAAATTTAAAGCAGAAATCGTAGAAAAAAAAAACAGATAAATTTTGTTTGTTTCTAACGTTTCCGCAAATATTTTTAATGGGGTGTTCATGTAAACCCTTTGCGGAAATTTATATTTTTCTACAAAGTAGAAAATTATATCGTTACATGAATTATGAATACCCTTATTATAACAAATAGCTTAAATATTGGTGCTCATTTTAAATACAAAACGAAGGTAGCAAAATTAGCTATCAATTGTATGAAGTCAAACTTCTTCAAAAGCAACTCTATAGATGCGTCGACTAAATTTAAAGTGTTTTATGCAATTATGAAATATTTTCTCTGAAGTGTTTGGATACAAGGAATTAGAAGTAATGAAATTAGTCCAACGGTACTTTTTCAAGACTCCTCTTAAATAAACTAAACTACGCAATCTACATTGAATCTGTTTTCAGTTTAGTTAAAAAACCTTAAAGCTTACGGAGACTATATTGTTGAAGTCATGCAGAGACTTAATAAAAATGTTCAGAGAATTATTAATTATTTTAACAGCTTTACGGGAAAGGTATCCTAATTTTAAAAACTGGTAGGAAATTAGAACAGCTTACTTTAAACTCAACGTATGTATCGGGTATGACAACTAGTTTCGAAACGAGTTTACTGTCCATGAGATAAGTTTAATCTAAAAATTCGCTTTGAAATACTTGAGCTTAATATTATAGATCACAGAAATAATTTTAATCCGAACTGTTCACTATGTGACCCTTATATTTCTCACTTCTTAGCTTCTAGAAATTTGAGGATTTCTTTTGAAACGTGTTTGGAAAATAATGGATACAGTGAAATCTGCTTTTTGGAAACATTTTCGTCATCACCGAGTGTTATCCTTCAAAGTGCTCCACTTAAGTGGTAAAAGTTTTATATTTTCATCATAAAAAGCAAAACAAAAACAAACAACAATTCAGAACACAAAATTTGCTGAACACTTTAATTTCTTCTTCATTTTTCCCTTCACCGCTTTTTTTTCATTTTCACCGCTAAATTGACATTTTAGTCTTTATTATGGTCTGGCAACTAAAATAGATAAATTCACTTGATTTTAGCTTTAAATCTATTCTCAATGAAATTTTGTTAACAGGCTAAGTGATTTCCATTTATCTGAATATCAGTTAAGTATTTTTTGTACTTAAAATCAGTTTGTTAAACTTGAAGAACTTAGCGTTTCTGTAATTCAACGTAATCGTCAAATTCGCTTTTAACTGACGATTCCATCCCAAAGAATATTTTTGTAAAGATTCAAATCCCATTAAGATGGAGAATCAAAAGTCAAGAAATGCGTAACAAAGAAATGAGTGAAAGCGTCCATTCAAAGTCAGTTTACAAAATAAGTATACTTTTCAAACAAATAATTTAAAATGATTTTTCTGTCAAAATAATTCAAATTTCAAGTGAAACAGATCTAATTTAAATGATGTGGCTGTTAAACATCAATTTTATTCTATGAACCTTCAAGGTATTAAGTTGAATACGGACTCGATTTGGATTTATAATATTTTAAAGTTAGTTGATTAGTCAACTATTTGCAGGTTTTTTGCCAATGAATTAATTGTTCATATTTCTTTTTATATTTTGCTCTTTTTGATACTCGTAATGTTTTCCTAATTCATGAATAAAATTGTGAATTTCAAGTTGAATAGAAAATAAAATAACTTACCTAATTTAATTAATGAGTATCGAATTCTTAGGAATTGTTTATTTTGTTCATTTTGTAAACCTTTTTCGTATGGAATAAGAAAGTGTTTGTGTTAAAATGAATCGTTATTACTTCCGTTCTTTGGTTACAAATTACGCTCAACCCAACCACACCCGACTGTTTTTAGATATATTAAATCGGTATATGATACCTATACCATACCTTAAGCTATATCGAATGTGTATATAGGATAACCAGCATCTTATCGAGCTTATCGAGTCCAACTTTTACAACATAACTTCACATGCTTGGTTGAATTCTCTAATTCACTGTAACTAATGTTTATTTTCTTATTTCCTTTTTAAACACATTGTTGTGTTTTGGCTTTGGAAAAAATGCACTCGCCAAAAATAAAAATAAAATCGAAAAAAAAGAAGCTTAAACTTCTCTATATATTGCTTCAACTGCTGTGAACATTTCCATTTTTCCAACCAAATGAAAACGGCCAAACACAACAACGAACATTCTAATTCAAACCCACAACGACCAACTAAAAACCCTTAAACCTAAAACCATCCTCCTCGATCTCGATTCAACAATACGTCTACACTGTACATACGTACATATAAAGTAAAAGAAAATAGAATTAGGAAATTCCTGTTCTACCATTTTTGTTTCATTGTTACTTAGTATTGATCAGAGTCGTAGCTATTCAGTATGGTTTGGTTTTCTTGGGGAGGGTGATATATTTGAGATTTTCAAACCAGTGAAAACTGAAAAATGTGGTAAATTGCTAAAAATTTCGGGTTCAGCTCAGAACAAGTAATAGTAAGCTATCTTTTGGCGTTCGAAGCATCGTGTAAAAAGTCTCATTAAATCTCATGTCTACGCCTATCGTAAGTAATAGAAGGTGAAAGGTCACGACGCGACGCACGGTATGCTTTTAGCATTTTGTAGTTAAAAACTATTATCAAAATTGTGAACTATAGTATTTGAAACGATTTTGGTTTTCAACCTTACCCTTTTAGAGGGTAGCAAGTGTGCAACGCTCAGCATTTTCTTGAGAATTAATTCTTGGTGCAAATTTATCATATATTTAATTTCAGAATCTGAAGGCTTTTAACTGTTATCAAATCTTCTACCAACGAATAGATCCCTTAAATACAGTAAAATGATTTGAATATGATTTAAGACCTAAAAATGCCGCTCAGGGTTTCAAAACGCCCATTTTTTAAGGTTAAATGTATGAACAAATTTTGACATCATTAGAAATAATGCAAAGGAAGCGAAAATCCGAAGCACAGATTTTCGACAACTTTGACTTTTCATAACTTAGGTACATACTTTTCAAGGTAAAGCCGAGTTTCTAGCTTACTAACTCTCACTGAAATGTTGATCCCATTTTCGCCTTGTATTTTATTGCACTTTTTAAGCAATAGAAAAATTAAAAGGGTATCATTTTGACATAAATTGCTTCCAAAAATATGTATGTATTTTAGTATATTGTAGTATATTGAATTTGTTATAACGTATAAGGTTTTCCAAAAAGAAATATGACTTTGATATTAAGAAATGTAGTTTTTAATAAATGTTTATTTTATTGTCATGGGGAAGCTGTTATTTTCTTTCCATGAAATTTTCCTTTCTATATTAAGAGTATTGCTACCATATGAAATATTGACTTGGTCCTTATCTTCCACCCGGTTCCAGAAAAAAAGTCTGAATATGTTAAACTACAAAATCTCGTTGGTTGATTGAAACAAAAACTTTGAGAATTAATATTGTGACATGTTGAAAACGAAAAAGATTTTTGACAATAATTTTTGTTTGTGTCGACCTCTAAATGCGTCATTCCTGTTTACTAACGTAAGCTCCAAGATAAAAGTGAGCCCCAAATGCGACAGTTCTGCTTATTAACGTAGGCACCGAGATTTAAATGACACTGCAAATTATGTTTGATCAGCGAAAATTGTCCAGTTTGAGTTCTTAGCTAATTTTAAAAAGCGTTAAGATCTTGGTTGTGGAATGCCTTATTTAAAATATCAACAAGGTATAGACAAATCTGGGTTTTCATCAAGACTACGGACTACAAAAGTAATATACTCAGTGGATATTGAGCGACTCACATGGTTTCTATCATTCAAATTACTAACTTTTCCCCAACAGAATAAATTTTGTCAGCAATTCTGTAGTGAATTTTGACAATTTTAGTGCATTTTTGAAGCTTGTATTGTTCCATTTTTAGTAATTACATAGTTTTGACTTGCCAAATGTCAAAAAGTAACAGGTTCAAAAGTGACAGCCACCCAAACAGCAGACTATTCAAATTGATATCCTTTATTGGAAAATCATAAATTGTTAGTAGAAAAATATCATTTTTATTCAAGATTGAAACAACAACAAAATGATGTTTTTTAAAAAGCTACCACATTAAACTTTTGTAAAAAGTTACATTTCAATTCGTCACAAAAAAGATTTTATAATGAGAATATAGTGGATCCATTTTGCTAAAGTTCATTTAGTAAAATGGATCCACAAAAGAACGGCTTAAGAATGAACAACAAAAAAACAACTTATTCACTTCAAGACAATTTTTTCCTGACATTTGATTTCTGCTAAAAACAAATCGGTATGTCAAAAAAGTGACAACAGAAAAATTTTGTGTTAAAAATTCTACTTCAAAAAATACAATAACAAAATATGGTCCTTCGAATAAATCTTCACGACCATCACATTCTTAAAAGTGCAAAAGTACAAGATGTGTATCCCCATTATGCCTGGCTGTAATTTACAAAGTCCAAAATTTTAACATAACTCTTATATTTGGTATGAAACGTCTAAAATACGTCTTTTGAACAAAAAGAGAGATAGATAGATGATAGAACTGTAACAAAAATATTTACGCTACTTGAACACTGTCGCAACTTTTCATATCTTTCGTTGTTTTACCGATATTTTTATAAACAATGTTCTGTAGAATTAGCCAGTTCCATTCCCCCTCCCCCAAATAATACTCACACTTTCAGGAAAGTACATCAGTCATCTTTGAGCTCAATTTCAGACGTACTGTCAAGTAAAGAGATTCTTTTTTTAACAGCGCATTAAGAATGTGAAATGCCTTACCCAACTCTTTTATCTCTTCCCATTTTGATATCATTTTAAATCCTTCCTTGTTTTCATAACGCTGTGTTTGTTATGCTAACATGTTAGGGGGGTAAGAACCCCTTTATAGTGAGCAAATTATTTGTTAAAAAAAGTACATGACTTCAAAATCGGACAAAATTACTTTAGAACTCATAACTTGACACGATGTGTTAAAAATTGATGTGTCAAATAAACGTTCTAAAACGTGGCTTGTAACAGAAGCCGCCGCCCGCCGCCCGCCGCCGGTCTTCAAGCAAATTAACTGAAAATAGGATATTTTCCTGATATTTACCAATTTTTCCATTTTAATTTTAAACAATAGCGAACATTTTTGACCATAATTTCGAGAGGTAAGGTTTAAAAAATGTTAATATGTGAATAAGACTTTTTACGAGCAGTTAACTGAAATATTTTTAAAATTGAACGATATGAATTTTTCCGTATTTCCACTTCTGAGCCTTTCACCCCTCTGTAGTTATACGTGCATGAGGCAATACACCTTCCGACCATGGTTTAATTCAGGCCCTTTTGTTATGGCAGCATAACACAGAGACTGCATAGCAAAGAGATTGCATACACTACCAAGCAAGCCTGACAGCAGTAGCAAGCATATCAGTAGCACAAGTCGTCCTGCTGACTGCTTTTGTGAATTCCTTTCACATATCTCACTTTTTTATCCTTGGTTGTTTTTTTATTCCAGCAATTTGTGGTGGCGAACTATCCGTGGATGAATACGACGGACGATTGGAGTCTCCCAACTATCCGTTGGAATATTTACCGAACAAGGAATGCATTTGGAGGATAACTGTGCCAAAAGGATATCAAGTGGCACTCAAATTCCAATCGTTCGAAGTTGAGAACCACGATAGCTGTGTGTACGATTATGTCGAGGTCCATGACGGCGACAGTGCTGAATCTGACTTGATTGGGGTATTTTGTGGTTACAAGCCCCCACCGAATATGAAGTGAGTACGACTACAATACTATATATACATATACATCAGGGTTTGAAAAAAGAACTTTAACTCACTCTCGCATAACAAAATGACAGAATGATTGGATTTGGTATCACTATAGCTTCTTTTTTGTATGTTCATTCGTTTCGTTTTCTATCATCGATTTAGGTCAAGTTCCAATACGATGTTTGTGAAGTTCGTTTCTGACAGTTCGGTGCAGAAGGCTGGATTCTCAGCTATTTTCATGAAGGAAGTGGACGAGTGCGAGACACAAAATCATGGATGTGAACATGACTGCATCAATACTTTGGGTGGATACGAGTGCAGTTGTCATATTGGCTATGAGCTGCACAGTGACAAGAAGCATTGTGAAGGTAAGTACTCGTACTTGTACTCGTCTATAGTGCAATGACATTGTAGTCTGATGATTTGTGATGTTTTTTATGCTGTTAACCAGCAGCAGTTAGGTACAGCAATGTGTTAGGAATAGGTGCTTACAAAAACGAACTATCTATAGGATTTAGGCAAATTTTGTTGGTTTGTTTGTTAATAGGTTGGTAAAGGATATGGTACCTGTACTGAAAAGTGATTTATGAGGTTTTTAGAAGTATGAAGAGAGTGCACTTGAAATCGAATTTACTATAGTTTTCTATATCAACAAGTTGTTTATGGAAGAGACAGTAGCAGTAACAATTTTAGTTTGACAAACAGAGTGCCGATAAGTTCATGTCAAATGTTTATAATTGATGTTGAAACTAGGTTAGATTTTTGTTTGGAATTTCTTAGACTTTTTTTGAGTTTCAATACAATTTTTGAAATCAATAAATAAAGTGCTCTTAGTTGGTGGCAAATTAAGTGCTTGAAATCTCATGAATTTTGACGTCTTTCAAAACTGAAAGAAGGAACAGAATTACAAAACTAGCAAGGATATGTCCATGACATGGCATTAATATTATCTTCGATGTCTTATAAACAATCTACTTTTAGTTAACAAAATATATTTGACTTTTTCAACCCAAAGCGTACTCGGACTGTACATAGCTCAAAGTCCCATAAAAGCATATAAAGTTACCAAATTTTTTTTTGTTAAACAAAACTATTGAACGAGAATATATACATACATACATGCCGCACTTAATTATTGGCACAGCAAGCTTTTTAAACTTTGAAGCAACATTTTAAGCCTTGGAAACATGCTATTTTTAAATTTTGTATTGGTTTGGTATATGCATATATAGACTATTAAACGCAGTTAGTTTAATTTAAAAAAAGAGGCTGGGATGCGACCCACACTGATAACTTTCCATCCCGTTTTTCGATTTGTCTTGCTTAAAAGTTTGTCTATATGTATCAATTTTTACCAAATTTGCGTACTATTTTTTGTAGATTTTATTTTTTTATGAAAAAACGGACTGTTGGATTCTTATATCGAATGATATATGAATATCGAAAACAATATTTTCTGTGAAATAAAATAATTTTGAAGCCAATATTTGTAATTTTTGAAAAGCTATTTGAGTAGAAAGTAAATTTTTACCAAGTTTTAGTGTTGTTTTTTTTAGGTTTTAATATTTTGTAAAAAAAACTGTCAATTCGATTTTTCACAAAATTTTATCGAATGTTGAAAACAATATTTCTTATAAGTTAAAATTAGTTAGAAGCCATTATCTCAAATTATTGAAAAGATATTTGAGTCGAAAATCAATTTTTACCAACTTTTATTAATTTTTTTAGGTTTTTATTTTGTTTTTTTTTAAAACTGTCAATTCGATTTTTCTCAACATTTTTCAGAATGTTGATAACAATATTTCTTATAAGAAAAAAAAATTTTGAAGCCTAAATCTCAAGTTTTTGAAAAGATATTTGCGTCGAAATTCAATTTTTACCAACTATGAGTAAATTTTTGTTTAGGATTTTATTTTTTATACAAAAAACTGTCAATTAAATTTTTCTCAAAATTTTATCAGATGTCAAAAACATTATTCTTCGTTGCACAAAATTGTTTTGAAGATGAAATCATATTTTGGTCGTAAAATTTTCGAGGTGACTAATTTTTTTTTCAGTTTTTTTGATTTATAAAAAAACCGTTAATATAATTTTTTTCCAAAAATATAATTGTTTTGTATTACGTTACAATATATGTATATTATAAAATTTAATTCAAGTGTCTAGCATCATTGGTTCATGAGATATTTAGGTTTAACCAAAATTTTCACCTTTTTTTTAAACTGCTATGGTAAAAAAACCACCCACGCAATTTTCTTGAGAGCCCTTTCTGCATCTTTCTGCCTTATTATCTGTATAAAAAAATTTATTTGAAGTCGATATCTCTTCTGATTCTTGAGCTATGGAGGACGAAAAAAACGTCGCGAACGTACAGACGTACGGACATACGGACGTACGAACGTACGTACACACGCACGCACATACATCTTTCTAAAAATCTTTTATTTCGACTCTAGGGACCTTGAAACGTCGAGAAATGTCAAAATTTTCAATTTGACAAATCGGACCCATTACAATAACTTCCTATGGGAAGTTAATAAATTTTCCAGATTTAATAAAAAAAATGAATAACAAAACATCTAATTCTTCCAGCACAAAGTTATTGGCACCATATATTAAATCTTTAAACAAATTAATTTACATAAATATATATTAGTTGGTATTAGTACTTAGTAGCCAGGTCCTTTTGCTTTATAACAGCATCCAAACACCTTGGCATAGAATGCACCAAATTTTTGGTCGTTTCTTCTCCAATGTTTTGCCATTCCTCTATCAATGCTTGTTTGAGTTAAGCTTTATTAGACATCATACGCCTTTTTATACGTGTCTATCCAAGTCTTCCCATAAATGCTTAATTGGATTGAGATCGTGAGCCGTATGTTTCGGGTCATTATCGTGCTGAAACGTGAACGAGCCTGTTAAGTTCAACTTTTCAGCACTTTTTTTCAGGTTTTCTTTCAAAATGTTAATATAAACCTTCTTGTCCATAATTCCTTCGATAAAAACAGTCTCTCCCACGCCCGCAGCAGACATGTACACCCATACCATCATTCCTCCACCGCCGCCGTGTTTTATTGTAGGTGCCAAGTTATTTTTTTAGAGTGCTGTATTTGGCTTTCTCCAGACTTTTGTATGACCATCACATCGGCAAACGTTGAACTTACTCTCGTCAAAAAAGAGTACATCATAGGCTTACGCCTATCAATACGTGCGTTGTATTCAGCTTCATGGAGTACTCTTCTTATCGTCATAAGGTGAACTGATTTCCAAAATTCTGGGTTGACTTCAGCAGCTATTTCAGTAGATGTAATTTCAGGGTTAACTTTCACTTTCCGTACAATCCGGCTGCATTCACGAGCATTTTTAAGTTTAATTTTCCAATGAAACGCTGCATAACACTGCGAATTTAGTATCGGCTCCTGTCCATAATTTGTCCAATCTCCGCATATGACCTGCCTTGACTATGCATGTAAATAATTACTTTTCTTTTCGATTCAGTGTTTTTTTTTGGCTCATTGTAATAAATTTTATTTTATTTTTGCAAAAAACTATTTTTTTTTTTCAAAATAACTATTGATATCCACACAAACAATTTTTTTTTTGAATAACTGAAACTTCAGTTTTTATTTTGGCTGACAGAACTGTCAGAAAGCTGTAATTATTTTTAGACAAACATACTGTGATAATGATTTCTTGCTGGAGAAATAAGGTGTTTTTTAAATTCAATATTTTTTTATTTAAACCTGAAAAACTTATTTTAATCAAACTAACTATGTTTAATAGTAAATATATGCATATACAAAAATATTAACAAAATAGCAAGCTTCCAAGGCTCAAAATGTTGCTCCAAAGTTTAAAAAGCTTGATGTGCCAATAATAAAGTGCGGCACTGTATATTTTAAAGTTTTTTAAGGTCATTTGTGTACCTAGTTTAGTTTTTTATAACTTTTGTAAAGAATAACATAAATTAAGGTTTGAAATGACAAATTCAAACGCGAAATTCATTTGAGCAATAATAAGAGTTTTTGTTTGGCTTTAAAAAACATTTCATTAATACTGATATATTTCGGACAGTTACGTACAAATCTAAAAGAAACGTAAAGATCGGGTAGAAAAAAAAAAGTATTTAATAATGGTATAGATAAGTTTACTTTGAAAAAAAATTGTTTTAGAAAAAATCTTATTTTCGAAATGTTGACATTTTACTAAATTCAAATTAAAAAAAAAAAACAGAGAAATTTAATAATATACCCATTTCATATTAGGTTAGGAAAAAATGGCTATTAACGGGAAAACCAACACACTTAGACCAATAGTAGGTCCTCCTTCAATTATTTAGTTTTTGAAAAAATCGTGTGTAGGTGATCCAAGTCGAAAATCATATGCCTACCCATTAAACAGTGTCCAAGCAAGTTCGTCAGCTTTGCAATTTCCTGTTATGTCTCTATGACCATGAACCCAAAAAAGTTGAATGTTGAAGTGCTCCGCCAAATCCACCTTTGCAGGCTGTTAGTGAGTTTATTGATACAGAGGCCAATGATTTTATGGCAGCTTGACTATCTGAGAAGATGCGTTCTTAAATCAGTTGATATCACTTTTTCCATGATGGCCATAAGTTCTGCCTGAAACATTCTACAGTGATTGGAAAGACGAAATGAGAGACATAGATTTAGTCCGTTGGAGTTCAAGCCTCCACCAACTCCGTCATCGGTTTAGATCCACCTGTATAAAAGTTTTGTCAACAATGACTTATTCTCCCAGATAGACCTGGAAGGGATGATAACTTACAATTTTTTTTGAATTGTGAGTTGAAAATAATGGAGTTATCAGTATTATTATTGATCCACTGTGAGGAGGCCTTAAGTTGAACGGCCGATTATTTGCTTTAAAAAAATCATTTTAGCAAAACAACAATGAATCTTCATAATTTACCTAATGTATTTTTGCATACGAGTTTAAAAGAAATATTTTCGACATTTTACGTTTTTTGAAAACTTCTAAAAGTTTGCTGTTTGTAGAAAAGTTACTCTAGGTTTTTTTAGAATTTTACGTGTTCTACAAAGATTGCTTGGAAGAAAATTTTATAAAACATTTAGCGTTCTAAAATTATAAGCCAAAAACAGGAAATTAAGACAAAATAACTTCCTATTCTTCATTAGTAAAATTATTAGACTAGTCCCAAAAAATGTTTTTTTTTTATTTTTTAAAACCGTAGATAAATGTGTGGTAATTTTTTTTGTCAGAATAATGACAATTCCTTCACAATATTTTGACCAAAAAGTCTTGATTGCTTAGGTTCTTACCTCACTGCCTATATTTTTGTAAGACATTGAATGACCTACAATAAACATTAAAACACTCATGTGATTTCATTTTCTAGCTTTGAAGCTTTCTTGCTTTTTACAGTGTCTGAATAAAGTGACATTTTACATCATTTACAGATGTTATATAATTATAACAACTAAAAAAATCCAAAGTAAAGAATAGAGGGTCATTCCTTTTGTAGTTTCAAGTTGGTATCAGTAACATTTGACACCTTTAATATTCTGCTGTCATCATTTGAAGTTTCATAATATTAGTTGAACGTTTTCCAATAACGACAAATTGATTGTTAAAAAATCAAATAACGCGTTAAAATTAATTAAACTTTGTAAAAATGTTTTGCAGAAATTAAAATACTTTTTTGACTGGCTATATAAGCGAACAATCTTCGAACTTTAGACACATCAACAACCTTCTTTAGTATTAATTTTCAAAGCTCAGGAAAGAATGGGCCTGGACTTGACAGGAAAAGTTTTATATTTGTTAGCCTTAAATAAAATTGAATGTAGGTCTTAATATGTCTACACATTATTAACTTTTTATCAACGAAATAGTTGAGCAAGTTTGATAATTTGCAAATGAAATTTGTTTTCAACTACAGGGTCTTCGAATGAAGGGTTTTACTATTCAAATTTAAAATAAATAATTTTAAAAGAAAAATAAATGATGGATGAAAGCTCGAAGGAACAATATCAGACAAATTACAGGCACAACTAAGTACAATATGAGCAGCATGTCACTTTTAAGGAATTTTTTCATGACCAACTCGCATCTTTGAGGATAGCAGGTAGCAGACTATTCTTATCATATAAAATTCTTTATTTTTTTTTTCAAAAATCATTACAACAGTTTGGCCATAAAAACACTCTCAAACTTGACTAAAAAGAGAAGTCAAATGAGTTGCCAAATACTTCAACCTTCTTTTGAAATGTTAATCCTATATTTTTGTAAAATTACTGTGGTACCTTTGATTTGACACGTTCAGTTAAGTTATGGTAAAAAAGACTGCGTCTTATAAAAAGATTTGTTAGAATGCCGTAAACTAGGCAACCCTTCATTTTTCATTATCTCTCGATTAGCTTTACACTTTGAATGCACATAGCTTAAATCTATCTCTTTAGATATGTTACAGTCCAAAAAGTGTATCGTAAATGACCCATTTCTGACCACAAGCTATCTTAACAACAGGTTAAGATAGGTAAAATTGAAAATCGATTAAGTTCTAAAATTTAAGCTTTTATAAGACCAAAAAGTTGAAAATCTTTCCACATTATTTAGATAATAAAACAAGAGTCAACCACTTTTGCAAAACCAACATACCTAAGGGTATATGATGCACACGTTAGATTCCCAATAATAGCTCCGAAATTACATCCTTTCTACAATTTCCAATTGCACACCATATGCTCTCTAAAAGTGCAATGTTTTCCAATATTAAAATCTCATTCTCTGTCTCTTATTTGTTGGATCGGATCTAGATGCCTGCGGTGGTGAAATCGAAGCAATGAATGGCACAATTACATCGCCATCGTTTCCCGAAATCTATCCCATTCTAAAGGAGTGCATTTGGGAGATTGTTGCACCGCCACGTCACAAAATCTCATTGAATTTCACCCACTTCGATTTGGAGGGAACAGCACACGAGCAATCTGATTGCGGATACGATTCAGTGACAATTTACTCGAAATTGGGTGAGAATCGATTGAAACGCATCGGCACCTACTGTGGCCATATGATCCCGCCGGTGGCCACATCAGAGGGCAATGCGCTCCGCATTGAATTCCATTCGGATAAATCCATTCAGAAGACAGGATTTGCTGCCGTATTCTTTACGGACATCGATGAGTGCTCCGTTAATAATGGCGGATGTCATCATGAATGCCAGAACACCATTGGCTCGTATGTTTGTTTCTGCCGGAATGGCTATACGTTGCACGAAAATGGACACGATTGCAAGGAGGGCGAATGCAAGTACGAGATCTCAGCACCAATTGGCAATATCTACAGTCCGAATTATCCGGATACTTATCCGGCGAGTGTGATTTGCGTTTGGCATTTCACGACAACACCGGGACATCGAATTAAGTTGATATTCAATGAATTTGAATTTGAACCTCATCAGGTAAGTTGAATTTGAAGTTGAATGAGAATAAGAATGACTGCATTGCATAGAGTTGATGATGATGCTGTGATTTTGATTCAGATTCTGAAGGATGATGATTGCAAACGGTATTTAATTTTGATTGAGATGTGTTCTGGTTTTGTGTATTTCAGGAATGTGGTTATGACAATGTCACTCTGTATGACGGTGGATCGGAGAATAGCGGACATTTGGGCAAATTCTGTGGCAATAAGATTCCATATCCGATATCAGCGACATCCAATCAAATGTACATGGTAATGAAGGTGGACAATAATAAGCAGTACAAAGGATTTACGGCCACACATTCTACAGGTAAGTTTTTGATTGCTTTTGTTTTTTTTTTAACTTTTGTTTACTTGCTGGTATGAGTTATTTGAATGACTTTCACCAGGAATTTCGTTGAAGGCATTTGATTGTCTGGTGAAGAATATGAAAACCTACTTGAACTATGTTCTTTCAAATATACTAAATATCAAATTTAAATAATATTTGACTTTCTATTTATTGAATTTTGAAATTTAAAAATGGTTTTAACAAACCATATACACATACGCATAAATAAAAAAAAATAAGTAAAAAACTTAAAATACTATAATTTTTGAATCAACATTTCTTGTCATCTTATATGCAAAACCTCCTAAAAAGTGGTTGCCAAACAAATTTTAAAAAAAATAGTTTTCACGCCCCCTGCACCCTTAATACTAATAATGATTAAAAGTGTTAATTGTGGTTTATCCTTAACTTTCCCTTTTCTACCATTGTCATCGAAATGACAGGAATCACAGAAAAAATGTGACACTTTAGTTTATAGGAAATTCAGTTTCCTTCAAAAAATTCCTGGGACTATATCATAGTTTTCGAGTCGATGAAATTTAAAAAATATTGAAACTTCCACGACTTATATCCATATTTATGTATATCTCAATAACTATAAAATTATATTATATATTTGAGGTATTGGGCTTAAACTATGTCGCACTACGTTTTCTGTTGGTTTAGCTGCCCGTACTACCCTGTTGATGAGAGTCGCATTAAAAGCACCCTCAAAAATTAAACATACATACATACATATGTAAATACACAAATGTTTTGAAGACAAGGCTGACTTCTAATTAAAAAAAAAAAAATGGGATGCGACCCACACTGATAACTTCTCATCTCGTCTGTCGATTTTTCTTGATTAAAACTTTAGCAAAATATTTATAAAAATATTTTCTGAGAGATAAATAATTTGAATTCAATATTTTTCTTCGTTGTCTTAATACCTGAGTCGAAAACCATTTCTTATCAGTTTTTTTTGAGGTTTTTGTTCTTAAAAATAGTAATTTTTATTTTTCTAAAAAAATTTAGCACAATTTCATTTGAAATCATACCTTCATTTATTCACGAGATATCGAGACCATCAATTTTTACCAATTTTACGTACTATTTTTTGTATGTCGTAATTTTTATGAAAAAAGCCTACTGTCGGATTTTTATAAAAATTTTACTGAATGTCGAACACAATACTCTTTATAAGATAAAGTTTATTTTAAGAGAATATTTTTAATTTTTAAAAAGATATGTCGAAAATCACGTTTTACGAACTTTAAGTAATGTTTTTTTTTTATTTTTTGTACAAAAAACTGCCAATTGGATTTTTCTCACATCTTTACCAGATGTCAAAACGCTTTCTGCGTTGCATAATATTGTTTTCGAGATAAAATTGTTTATTATTCGTAAAATATTCGAGGTGACAATTATTTTTTTTTTTTCAATTTTTTGAATTATAAAAAAAAACCGTTAATGACGTTAATTGATTTTTCTTCCAAAAATATACTAGTTTGGTATCACGTCACAATATAAAATTTACAATTTAATTCAAGTCGCTAGTGTCACTGGGTTAACCAAAATGTTCACTTTTTTTAAATTTCAATTTTTTGACAGTCCTTTCTGCATCTTTCTGCATTACTATCTGTATAACTCCACTGGTTTTTGAGATATGGACGACGAAAAAAGCTCCCCTAACGTACGTACACACGCACGACGCACAGAAATCTCTCTAAAAATCTTT
Source organism: Eupeodes latifasciatus (assembly GCA_920104205.1). NCBI lineage: Eukaryota > Metazoa > Arthropoda > Insecta > Diptera > Syrphidae > Eupeodes > Eupeodes latifasciatus. The sequence goes on from OV049924.1 coordinate 374,563,676, forward strand.
TATTTAGTCTCTAGGCTCTAGGGACCTTGAAACGTCGAGAAATGTCAACATTTGTAATGCGACAAATCGGACCGATTACAATAACTTCCTATATTAAGTTAATAACTCCCCAAATTGGGGTTTTATTGCATTACGAAATTTATTTCTAAATTTGAAAATGAAATTAACTCCCAAAAAGGCATGAATTAAGTCCCCAAAAAAAATTGAAATAGGTCCCTACCTTTGTCAATTTGTCTTTCCATTTTATTTCTTTACAATAGTGAAATGATTGACAATTTTCAAAAGTTAGTCATATTGCACTTTGACGAAGTGAAATAAGGTCAAATTATTTGGAGCAAAAAAAACATTTACGCATACATTTATTAACCATAAATTAGAATAAAATAAAATGCCCAAAAATTGTGAGGTATTTCATATGAAAAAACTTCCCATTCCCATTAATTTTTTTGGGGGATTATTTCTTGGGGAGCTATTTCATGGAGCCTTTTGGTGGATTTAGTTCAAATTCTTCCTCAAAATTAATTCAACACGTCAGATTTTTAAGATATAACTTTTTAAAATTCGAAAAACACATACATATATATATAAGGCATTTCGAGGCTATCTTAATGTATAAAGTAGATTTTTTTTCAATAATTTCGGTGATGGTTTTCCAAACTAATAATCGTTTTCTTTTAGTATGCTGAAATAATATTAACATTATTTTATATCGGGTGATTTTTTAAGAGCTTGAGAACTTTTTTTAAAAAAAAAACGCATAAAATTTGCAAAATCTCATCGATTCTTTATTTGAAACGTTAGATTGGTCCATGACATTTACTTTTTGAAGATAATTTCATTTAAATGTTGACCGCGGCTGCGTCTTAGGTGGTCCATTCGGAAAGTCCAATTTTGGGTAACTTTTTCGAGCATTTCGGCCGGAATAGCCCGAATTTCTTCGGAAATGTTGTCTTCCAAAGCTGGAATAGTTGCTGGCTTATTTGTGTAGACTTTAATCTTGACGGTAGCCCCACAAAAAATAGTCTAAAGGCGTCAAATCGCATGATCTTGGTGGCCAACTTACCGGTCCATTCCTTGAGATGAATTGTTCTCCGAAGTTTTCCCTCAAAATGGCCATAGAATCGCGAGCTGTGTGGCATGTAGCGCCATCTTGTTGAAACCACATGTCAACCAAGTTCAGTTCTTCCATTTTTGGCAACAAAAAGTTTGTTAGCATTGAACGATAGCGATCGCCATTCACCATTCCAACAGCATCTTTGAAAAAATACGGTCCAATGATTCCACCAGCGTACAAACCACACCAAACAGTGCATTTTTCGGGATGCATGGGCAGTTCTTGAACGGCTTCTGGTTGCTCTTCACTCCAAATGCGGCAATTTTGCTTATTTACGTAGCCATTCAACCAGAAATGAGCCTCATCGCTGAACAAAATTTGTCGATAAAAAAGCGGATTTTCTGCCAACTTTTCTAGGGCCCATTCACTGAAAATTCGACGTTGTGGCAGATCGTTCGGCTTCAGTTCTTGCACGAGCTGTATTTTATACGGTTTTACACCAAGATCTTTGCGTAAAATGTGGTCGAATAACACAAACCCAATTGCTGCGAACGGCGACGAATCGACATTTCACGGTCTTCAGCAACACTCTCAGAAACAGACGCAATATTCTCTTCTGTACGCACTGTACGCATTCGTGTGGTTGGTTTAATGTCCAATAAAGTAAACTGAGTGCGAAACTTGGTCACAATAATGTAGACCATAAATCGGACGTAAAGCGCGAAACACATTTCGAACCGAACACTGATTTTGGTAATAAAATTCAATGATTTGCAAGCGTTGCTCGTTAGTAAGTCTATTCATGATGAAATGTCAAAGCATACTGAGCATCTTTCTCTTTGACACCATGTCTGAAATCCCGCGTGATCTGTCAAATACTAATGCATGAAAATCCTAACCTCAAAAAAATTACCCATTATAATATTCGAAAAATCTTCATAAGTTGTTAGATTCCACCTGTCTTACAAAAATTTAAAAGAAAAGCTAAACCATTTATGCTAAAACTGTTTTCAACAGAAATAGGTAAAACGGTTTGAAAATAAGTTTTGCTTTTTTAACGAATCGGTTGTCTAAGCAATTCTATTACATCACGTTTTAGAGATATGTATATATTAACAAATATTAAAATATTAAATTTTTTAAAACTTGAGCTGATAGTAAAAATTAAAGTTTGGATTTGAAATCAGCACTTAAAATAATTTCTAAAACGTTTTTTTTTTTTCAAAACCATGAAAGTATTGAATTCAAGTTTTCCTCAAAACTTCATACCGAGTCAACTAAAGACTCATGAACAATGAGAATTTCCGAAAGTAAATAAATTAATTTATTGATTTAAATTGTATCTAGAAGAGAAAGATTTTACTTTACAAAACCATCATACAATTTATTGTTAAAAGATATTTTACTTTGCCTTAAAATCCCCGTTTTTAGTTGGTTTTAACATTTTTAAAAGAAGCCTATTTTAAAAACCTAATGTGAAAAAAAATTTAAAGGCGAGATTCGAATTTAGAACATCTTAATAATTTAATTAAGTATTGATTTTTTTGTGGTACAGAAAAAAAAGTAATTTTGTAGACCAGCGATTTTTATTGCCAAGCATATTTCCTTAAAGCTTAATAGCTTGGGAGGAATTCCAAAACACGACATGGGGTATAGCTCATCCCTGTTAATTTTATGATCACCTTCTTTGACATCAATTTAAACGTGATGAGCATTGATATTAAATTCGTTTGTCTTCTCCAGTATTTAACTTATTGTCAATGATATACTTTTAGGTTCTAGAACCACACTGTTAGGTTTCAATCAGGTCGTCAGTAAATTGTTTCAGTCTGTCAAATTCACTTGACATGATCTTTTAGACAATGTTTAAGAGTCTATTGTTTCTGTTGCTGGTGCTGAGAAGTTTATTTAAAATGAAATATAATTGTTTTCAATTGTTTAATTTCTTTTGGCGTAATGTTCGCCCAAAATTGGTCACAAATCCAAAAAAAAGTAAAAAAAAACGCCAAAAACCCAAAGCGAAAGTCGTAACGCCCAAATACTTTTTAAATAAAAGAGCGACCAAATTGTTAGTTGTCATTTTGCCTTAAAGCATTTTTTGTTTTGAATATTAGTTTTATGACATAGGAATTGGGCTTTGTGACAATTATTTTTGGCATTATGTCTTATCACCCAACGACATACATTACATATATCCCAATTTATAAAATGTCAAAAAGCCCCAAAAGAAAACGTCGTAAAAAATAGCACTTAGAAACGTCACAATGCCCAAATAAAATGTCATACCACCCAAACCAACCAATGTCTTAACGCCCAAATTTAGAAATGTCATAATGCCCAAAATGGTGTACTTACCAAAAATGTAGGGTGTTTGGGCTTTGAGACGGGGTATACTTCCCCCCTGCAACCCTTCTGCTTGGGCTCAAAATAGGATTTGGGGTAGGTGCGAAGTTGGGCTTATGCAAAGCTTCGTTGCATTTAAAAAATCTGGATTTAAGAAAACCTTTCATACACACAACCTTGCATCTTCTTTAAATCCTAAAGTGAGCAAGGGGCAACGTTCGCCCCTATAAATATTTTACTCTCTATACGCATTACAAAAAAAAACATCTGGTCAACACTAGATTTAAAGCGATCAAGGTGCTTGTTTTCTCTAAGCAGATCGCATATGAACTCGATAATAGGTGTCATAACCGGACACTGTCTAATAGTCTCAAATGACTTTTGGACGAGAAAGAGGAGGAAACAGTTCTTCACCTCTGTACATGCCCTGCTCTAGCTCAAAAACGCAAGAATTACCTAGGAGAGTTCTTCTATAACGATCTTAATCATATTAGCATAATCAGCCTCTCACGTTTCGTAAGGGACTCAAACTGGTTTCATTGAGCTTAGGAGGAAGCCTCAAGATTCATGTGGTATCACAATGGGCCATTTAACTGGCCTAAGTGTGTCCTATTCCATCACGGACAGCCATTTTAACCTAACCTTATCTAACCATACGCACTACGAGCAAGCAAACCATTTCGTTTTATTTCACTTACTTCGCTTTCTAAAAGTGAAATAAAGCAAAACATAATTGTTACGATTTCTTGACGTTCCGAGTTTTTAATCGATCTGACATTTTTGTTAGAATTTCCAAATATATGACATTGATTGGCTTTGCAGAATTTTCGTCTGAAAAAGTAATTGGGAGATGTGTGTTTTTTAAGTAAAATTGATTTACATTTTTAATGCTGAAAGATACGTTTGCCTAAAACAGACGATAGCTGGTTTAAGGGGTGCTTTCAAAATACCTTAATTTTAAAGCAAAATTGAGGTGATATAAAAGGCCAACAAATCCACCCCTACCGCAATTAACTTCACAGTAATTTTGATTCTTCACATACAAATAATGATTTTTCAAAAATCTTACCCCATTATACCCTAAAAAGAATTTTATTAAAAAAAAAGAAAACGGAAACGAAAACGAAAGCTATCGGTGACCATTGACCATACAAATGTATTTAAAATGTAAATGATATAATAATATGAGTGTCATTTTCATTTAACTCAAAATCTACTGAAAATACATTTTAATAACTTTCCCAGAAGTTCTGAAAGAGTGACAATGCAATGTATCAAAATTATAATAAATACATTGTTTCTGTATAAAACACCACCTACTGACTTTTCATTATATTTAAACAATATTTATTTTATTGACAGCTTGTGGTGGTTACCTCCTGGCCACAAATCAAATTCAACAATTCTACTCTCACGCCCGATTTGCCGACCGCAATTACGACGAAAACATGGACTGCGAGTGGACCATTCAAGCACCCACAAGTAGCAATGTTCAATTATTTTTCCTTGAATTCGATATCGAAAATAATGAAAACTGCACCTACGACTATGTGGAAGTGTACTCTGGCATGGAGGACACCAGTGGCCCACTCTATGGCAGATTCTGTGGAAATACGGTAAGTGACATTCCACCTGACTTTTACCTAGAACCTATATAACTAAGAGATATCGAGTGAATTCAAACATCATCGTATGATGAATATTTGTTTTAATTTGGTTGTTTTATAAAATAAGATTCAATGCATATAAAACACATCCAATATCTTCTATATCCACATCGCAGGTTCCCCAGGAGATAATCTCACTGACAGATTCACTCTTGGTCCGTCTTAAAACAGACGAGAGTGTTACAATGAAGGGATTCTCAGCATCGTATGTTGCTGTCGATCCTTTCGAGACCAGCGACGAAGATACAAATTCAGATAGTTCCGAGATGGTGACACCATTCGAAGGATATCTCAAGAGCATCTACAAACCCGACACCGAAGAGTACGACGAGTACAACGACTACAGTGAGAATCATCTGATGCTTCCAAGTCGCCTCAGGAACAGAAGTCGATACAAGAATTATTTCTAAATGGGATTTCTTGATTTGTTCCTATCACCCTACGGGCAGGTATCTATATACTTTGAACATACACAACTAGGAAGGTATATGGAATGGAGCTTCATCATATCAGCCGAATTGAAAATAAATACGATGCAATTTTGTGTTAGGAAAATATAAAACAGACAATTACTTAAGACGGAAAAACAAATACAAAAACATCCTTCATGATGAGAAATGTTAAAGTTTCAATAAATAAATTTAATAGAGAAGGAAAACTTAATAAATAAGAAAAATCCAAAAATTATGTACGACATCATAAACATAAGAACATGGGACTCTCAATACAATAACTAATATTTAGGCAAACAAATAATAATTATTTATAGGTGAATTTAAAATTGACAAATACATAATTTAATGAAAAAAAAAAAAAAAAATAAAATCATAATACGTAGATACTCTTATTTCTTAAAGTAATAAAACAAAAACAAAATAACTATACCTATATTATATATTAAAAATATTTATAAAGCAATACAAGAAAAACGATGATGAATTTTATACAAAATCATTTAAAAAAAATCATTTAAATTTAAATTTTTAAAAATAAAACACAATAAAATAATAATAATTGTAATTTTAAGACTTATAATGTGCAAAATGGCAAAAACAAATTGAATAAAAATAAAATCATAATAAACAAACGTCATATCCTTTTCATCGATAATTATGTATAATAATTAAAATAATAAATAATAAAAATTAAAAACAAAAATCAAAAAATCAAAACAGCAATTGGTTATTTTCATGTTTGAGAAAACGTATAACCCAAAAACCCCTAAAACCCCTTAAGTGATTAAGTAGAGAATGAAAGTGTAATTTTATTATTATATATACGTATATATGGCTATATATTTATGGAACGTCAAAAATAAACAAAACATGTTACTGTATAAGAAAAATTGAAATTGGCGTTTTTTTTCTTCAATTTTAAATATTTATTTTTTGACATTTTTAGCACGTGAGTATGAGTTAAAAACTGATTAAAATATAGAGGGTAAGGTAAGGTACAAGTAAGTACATATTTTCATAACACCTTTTTTTGCCTGGCACTTGCATCCAGGAAATTAATTAACTTTTAGTACTCGGTATGTGTATCACAGATCGCCTTTTATGGAATGATCACATGTTCAATATACCCAGAAATAATGCTAAGTGCTTAGGATTTCTTCGATGGTACAACTCTCATATTTGGGTAGGTGCCTCTAAAACGAGTTTAAATCTTTTGCATAAAAAAAATAAATTAGGTGGCGCAACAGTCCGTAGAGAAAAAGGACCTAGTGACTTACAACTCTCAACCATTCCTGTGTGCGAGTAATTGCAGGGATGGAGGGGACCTACAGTTTATATGCCGAATCCGAACGGCTAATTTGAGAAAGCACTTTTTCATGACAAGAATTACTCTTGGAGAATTTGTCAATTCCTCGCAAGAGGCAGTACCCGTGAAAACTCTTTTATTAAAGTAGCACAGGCAGGGGATTGAACCCAAGACCTCTGGCATGACAGTCCAACGCACTAACCATCATGCCACGGGTACTACAAGTCTTTTAAATAGGATAAAAAAAATCTTTAAAATTTATAAACGATAGAACTTTAACCGAAACATTTACATTATTCGAACACAGCCGCAATGTTCCATGCCATTCGTTGATTTACCGAGATTTTTATAAACAATGTTCTGTGAAATTAGCCAGTTGCATTCTCCTCCGCCGTAAAATAATTAAGCCGTAATACACGCACTTCCAGGAATGCTCATCAGTTTACCCTTGAGCTTAAATTCGGTCGTACTGTCAATCATAGAGATTTGTTTTTTAACCTTACATCTAGAATGTGAACTGCTTTACCCAAGTATGTATGTTTTTCCCTTCTATTATACAAAATAAATTAGGTGGCGCAACAGTCCGTTGAGAACTAGGACCTAGTGACTTACGACTATCAACCATTCCTGTGTGCGAGTAATGTTATAATATTCAAAATTGTATGCCCAATGTGCACCGGTATTTCTTCTTAAATCCTTCCGTATTTCCTAATGCTCAAACTGTGCAATATTTATTTGAATAGATAATACGGTTAATGTAATTAAAGAAGTTTGAAGAATATTTCATACCGCTGTTTTGAAATACTCTTTCTAAAATTTGGACCGGTGTCTCACGAATTAATGCTTCAATGTTGACTCGCAGTCCGTCAATCGAAGCGGGCTTGCCGCTATAGACATGAGCTTTAACATAGTTTCACAAAGAATAGTCTAGAGACATTAAGTCTCACGATCTAGGCGGCCGATTGACCGATTGAAACGTGAAATAAACTGTTCACCGAACTCGCCTCTGCATTTGTCCATTGTTACGAGTGATGATGTCCTTTTGCTTCTTTCTTTCATTTTGCGCAAAAAAACTTTTGTTATTATCACAAAGTGACCCTCTAAATTCACAGTAAGTAACGTTTTCGAATTATCTATAAATGAAAAAATACGGCCCAATGATTCCGCTAACCCATAATCCACACCGAACAGTGAGTTTTTCTGGATGCATTGGTAACTCTTGCAATTTTTCTCCCTGCACTTCCAATTACGGTAATTATGCTTGTTCACGAACCCATGTAAACAGAAATGAACTTCGTCGCTAAACACTATTTTATAATAAAAAAAGAGGCTGGGATGCGACCCACACTGATAACTTCCCATCCCGTCTATCGATTTGTCTTGCTTAAAAGTTTGTCTAAATGTATCAATTCTTGCCAAATTTGCGTTCTATTTTTTGTAGATTTTATTTTTTTTATGAAAAAAAACGGACTGTTGGATTTTTATAAAAAAATTACTGAATATAAAAAACAATATTTTCTGTGAAATAAAATAAGTTTGAAGCCAATATTTTTAATTTTTGAAAAGCTATTTGAGCCGAAAATCAATTTTTACCAACTTTTATTAATTTTTTTGTTTAGGTTTTTATTTTTTGTAAAAAAACTGTCAATTCGATTTTTCTCAAAATTTTTCCTAATGTTGAAAACAATATTTCTTATAAGTTAACATTAGTTAGAAGCCATAATCTCAAAGTTTTGAAAAGATATTTAAGTCGAAAATCAATTTTTACCAACTTTTGTTAAATTTCTTTTTTTCGGTTTTTAATTTTTTGTAAAAAAACTGTAAATTCTATTTTTTTCAAAATTTTACTGAATGTTGAAAACAATATTTTTTGAAAGATAAAAGTAGTTTAAAGCCAATATCTCAAAGTCTTAAAAAGATATTTGAGTCAAAACTCAATTTTTACCAACTTTTTTTTATTTTTTTTTAGGTTATTATTTTTTGTAAAAAAACTGTCAATTCGATTTTTCTCAAAATTTTATCAGATGTCAAAAACATTATTTTTCGTTGCACAAAATTGTTTTGGAGATGAAATCATATTTTAGTCGTAAAATTTTCGAGGTGACAAATTTTTTTTTTCAGTTTTTTTGATTTATAAAAAAAACCGTTAATTGGATTTTTTTCCAAAAATATAATTGTTTTGTATCACGTTACAATATATAATATAAAATTTAATTCAAGTCTCTAGCGTCATTGGTTCATGAGATATTTAGGTTTAACCAGAATGTTCACCTTTTTTTTAAACTGCTATGGTAAAAAAACCACCCACGCAATTTTCTTGAGAGCCCTTTCTGCATCTTTCTGCCTTATTATCTGTATAACAAAATTTATTTGAAGTCGATATCTCTTCTGGTTCTTGAGCTATGGACGACGAAAAAAACGTCGCGAACGTACGGACGTACGGACGTACGGACGTACGGACGTACAGACGTACGGACGTACGGACGTACGTACACACGCACGCACAGACATCTTTCTAAAAATCTTTTATTTCGACTCTAGGGACCTTGAAACGTCGAGAAATGTCAAAATTTTCAATTTGTCAAATCGGACCCATTACAATAACTTCCTATGGGAAGTTAAAAAAGTGGATTTTCGGTCAACTGTTCAAGAGTCCATAAACCAAAAATTCTGGGTTATGGTGTGTTGGTAGTTCGGCTTAAATTCTTTCACCAATTGTATTTTGAAAGGTCTTACACTTAAAACCATCCGCAATATTTTTCGCGCCGAATTGATAATTCAGGGTCATCATCTAAAGCAATATTCACATGAGCACGACCAACGACCAACGAATGAACGAATATTCGTCGATTTTGACATTTCTTTCACATGAGAGTTTTTAATTCGTCGCGAATTAAGTTTGACATTCACCACCGAAACCAAAACAAGAACGATTTTTTTTTAGGTTAAGTACGCGCGATTTTTTATTCGTTGCGAGTGTGGATAATGTGGAACGCGAATAAAGTTTGACAGTTCGTATCAACTATAATTTTTTTCGCGACGAATAAATTTGTTTTCTTAAATTTATTAATATATGATATTGAAAAGTAAAAGTATGCATCATAAATCAAATAGAAACTATATTGCTATCGTTTTGTTAAGAATTTGTGTGGAAATATGTCTTCAAACGTATATAAACTCACATTTTGTAATTCATTCGTCGTTCGTTGGTCGCGCTCATGTGAATGATGCTTAACACTAGGGGATACAGCAGCATTATTTTTGCACGTTACGTAAGCGTGTTGGTGGTTTAATGTCCAACAATGGCTGCGTTCAATCTCAGACAGATAGAGTATCCGGATAGCTTTTTGTTAGTGTTTTACGTGTAAAAGAATAGCTGATCCAAAACAGCTAGTATGTCAAAAAAGGAATCCAAGAATTTCTGGTATATTTAGGTATCTGACAGAACAGCTGATTCAAAACAAGGGTTAGTTTGAAGGAGCCTGAAATTAATTTAAAATTTTTGCGTTTTTTGGTATAAATTCAGTAAATTATTAAAATTATTCATTGAAAACTTTATTTTACAATAATTTTGGACCCTGAAATCTAAATTTCTATGTCTATCTATTTCAGCAATGCTAACTCAATTTAGGTATCCAACTCGTTCAATAGGGTATCTAAGAATCCACCTATGTATCTAGGATACTCTATTCAATACGAGATTGAATGCAGCCAATATAAATTTGTTGCGAAATTTAATCACAATAGCTCGAATATACGCCTCAGTAGGTCCATTAAATTGATCATTAAATGGAAGAACTAACTGCTCTTCAAAGAAATCCAAAAATTTGCAAGCATTGTTCGTGTGCAGGACGTTTTATGGATATATTTAACAGCAAACTTTAGTTGTTTGACAGTATCAAAAAACACGAAACTTGTGTGAGCTTTCAAAATCAGTGTTGTCAAAAAGATAATAGCAAACAATCAGGGATTTCGTTTTGGTCAGCTGTTTTTGAAACTGTCATTTTTTCACATTTGACAAGTAAAAACTATGTCATTAATGTTAAGTTCACTATACGAGCATACTGAACATTTTGCAGTCACAGTTCTCAAAACTAAAATACGCGGTCGTCGCGTCGTGATGTACTTTTTCAGCCGGTAATAGTTGAACTGGCGGAAAAATTTGAGTTGTTGGGACAGTTAGTGATGTGAAGAATCAAAAGCTTGCTCGCGTCACTAAAAACAACTAAAAATATTGCTGCTGTAGCTCATAATCACAAGATTGTCGTTTCTTCGTTGATCTTTAGAATAAGGAATTCCAAAAACTCTATTATTGATGTTTTTTTCAAAAAGATGGCAATTTCCTTGATCTTCTTATAAACCCCACATAGGAAGTTATTGTAATCGGTTAAATTTGACACTTCTCGACGTTATATGGTCAATACAATCTAAATCAAAGGTTTTAGATAGATTTTTGCTCGTAAGTTTGGGATACCTTATTTTCGTCGGCCAAAAGTACAAACAAATAGAAATTTTTGATTATTATTATTATTTAGACAGTATAGAAACTAATTGAAAAGAAAATAATTTAAATCGCTTCATAAGTCCCTGCAAAAATTTAAAAACAAAATAACGTTCTATGGTGAGTATTCTTTGGGAACAATACAAAAGTACATTTTTAATCGTATCAAAAAATGTTTGGACAAATTTTCACGACGTTTTGAAGAGAATTCGCATTTATATTTCATTAAAAAATTTGCTTAAAAGTTCAAATCAATTGTACCAATAATTCAAGCGGTAAAGGCGGGGACAGACAGATATACGGAATCACCAACCCACTTTTTTCGACAACTATACCGTCGTAATGTCATGTTTGATTAAAATCTCGATTTAAAAATTTTTACGATTGCAATACTTGGTATATAGTTAGTTTTTGTGTCGTAAGTAAGAAAATTAAAAAAAAAAACTAAAAATAATTGTATTATTTGAAATATTTAAGGAACAGGTAAATCAATTTACAGTTTTAACAAAAATACCAACCTTATTTGATTTAACTAACAAAATATTTCCACAAGACAGCTTAAACTTCATTTTTTGATTGTGAAGTTTTCGAAATTCTTAAATTGACAATTCAAAAATTTTAAAGGGCACAAATGGAAAGTTGTCGTAGCACCTGTGACGTGATGGTTAGTGCGTATGACTGTCATGCCAGAGGTCTTGGGTTCAATTCTTGACAGCAACATTACTCGCACACAGAAATGGTGGAGAGTTGCAAGTCACTAGGCCCTTGTACTCAGCCGACCGTTGTGCCAACTAATTTATTTATTTTTATTGGCAAGTTATCAATGTGTGGGTTGCACCCACTATCCACTATCCATCCAGAAAATTGACTAATAAATTGTTCGAATTTTCGTAAGACGTACATAATTTATCTTCTTCTTACAGAATACTTATTTAAATAAGTTAAAATTTAAAACAGTTCGTAAATAAATATTTGATGAATTTAAATCAAAAATAAATTAATCTAAATTCTTTCTAATAAATGTATGATACATTTTGTGCAGAAGGGTTTCCAGAGATTTTTCAAATTAATCGTTCTTCTTGAATTGCCTTTATATCAAACCAACACACCTACAATTAAGGCAAACAAATTGTACCCCAATGGCTTATTAAGGCTCCCTTGAAATTACTTAGGTAAATAAAACAGCAACAGGGTGGTAATTTTTCTTAAATGTGCACATGTGACATTATATTCTTTATTTTCATAAATACCAACAATACAATAAGTAAGCAATTTATTATTTTGTCATAATAATTATACTCGTACTATAAGAAGGATGCAAGGATGCTTGCTGAGCCTTTTTTACAGCTACGAAAAGAATAATTTGAGGCTATGTGATTTATCTGTACTTCAACATAATGAGAGCTTTTTAGCACTGTGGGTTCTTTCCATGCCATAGTCTGGGATTTAAAATTAAAAAAAAAAATTAAATTTAAATTATTTGAAATTTTCAATTTCTACTCAATTTTTCTTTTTTGCTATAGGGTTTTTCAATAAAAGGTTTGATTTTGAATAGCCCAATATTTGGACTTCTTTCACTTTTATAACTTTGAACTTTGACTTTGAGTTTATTTAAATTCACTACAAAACGTTTGTATTTTTATAGACACAGTTCGAAGTTTTAGAAGAACTCATTTTTTCCGATTTAAAATGGCCATCAAAAGCTTGTGAATTATGGCTTTAAGACTTTTGATTTTATTGTGTTATCGATAAAAATTTGGAGAAGGTTGTTTTCAAAAATAGATTTACATAATTCTGAAAATAAAAATTTAAGTTTTTCTCCAACCCTATCCTCTAGACTATTAACTGCAAACTTAAAAAAGACGCATGCAAATATATTTATCATGACATCTCTAAGCTATATTTTCTTATAAAAAACGTTTAAGAAATGATCAATTATGCTATGGAAAGCCAGGTCTTTCATTTCATTCAGAATTGGAATAAAGTGACAGGATGTTATGAAGGTGTTACCACTTTATTGTAATGGTTATTCTTTATCATTCTATATCATTTTTGTAACTTCAACTTCCTATTTTCATGATCAATATATTCCTCCTAAGCCTTGGTACTTCGTGGTTTCTAAAAATTAGACGTGCTCCATCTATAATTTGACCTCTATGTCAGCATGTCATATTGCTGATATCATTTTATCATACGCTCATCACTCTATTTTATACAAACAAATATCAACATTATACACACATTTCTTAGAAAGCTTTTTACGCATTTAATTATTTCAATTAATCAATTTCTCGCAAAAGCATGAAGAATATAGCATAAGATTCAGTCTTTATGTAAATTTTTTAATTTACAAAATTTTGTATCATTTGTAGTTTTGTGCGGTTCGGATGTATTTTTGTATTGTATATGAAACTAATAATTCCATTTGTACTCTTCAAGAACTTCTGGTTAATTAGTCTAAAGTGAATACACAAATAAATAAAACTTAAACTAAGTTAATCTTATACCTATAATTTTATGTTTTTAAATTTGTATATCAAAACAAATCGGAACAAAATTAAGTTAAATGTGAAAATTGAATCTGTATCACCTAAAAAACATCTCTCTACTCAAATTTTTAACATGATCGGTTTTTGTATCGCGGCAAAACATAAAAAATTTAAAAACTTTGCTCTTTCGATGAGGAAATTTTCATTTTTGGTTTGCAAACTTATAACTGTTTTTAAAATTGTTGGTAATTTTTCTTTAACTGGCTCTAACTTTGCGAAATTGCAACGGATTAATGATTCTTTTGTTTAAATACAAACAAGAACCGGTAGTTATTTTAATTGTTTATTCAGCTATTGTAGTACCCGTAGCATGATGGCTAGTGCGTTGTGTCATGTCAGAGGTCTTGGGTTCGAATCCTGTCTATGCCATCTAAAGTTTTTTTTTCACGGGTACTGCCTCTTGCGAGGAATTGACAAATTCTCAAAGAGTAATTCCTTTCATGAAAAGTGCTTTCACAAATTAGCCGTTCGGATTCGGCTTAAAACTGTAGGTCCCCTCCATCCCTGACAACAGTATGGTTGAGAGTTGTAATTCACTAGGCCTTAGGCCCTAGTTCTCAAAGGACTGTTGCGCCACCCAATTTATTTTATTCAACTATTTCTATGTGGTATTCTACAATGAAACATAAAATATTATTTATTCTATAAAATAATGTTAAAAAACAAATTAATACGTTGTTGTACAAAAATATCGGAAAGGTATAAAAACCGTCAAATAGCGATATTCTGAATATTACTTCATAAATTCTATAAGAACTTAAGAATCTACTGCTTTCTTCTGTAGTTGTGTTATAATTATAATGGTCACAACCCTAGATTTAGAATTTATTTCACAACTCATGTTTCAGGCTTTCAGCTCAAAATGAAAATGGCTGACTGACGGCAAAAGCCAACGTTATAACTGTGAAATTAAAACAAAAACAATGAACAATTAATCTGAAAAATAAAATCACATTTTTACTTACTACTTACTGGTCACAACCCTCTAATTTTTTCAGAATATTGCAAAAAAATAATCAAAGCTATGTTTGTTTGTTTTAAAGCCGCAAGTGTTTGAAAATAACCTGTTTCTTATTTTTGCTCTACTGAAAATAATTAAAATTGCAGATAAGCCACTTACAAAACCGCATTTAAGGACTATAGAACAGCATACAAAGATCAATTATTCCCAAAAGTAAAACTCTTATTGATAAAACCTATAGATTCAAAATGGTAAAACATTATGTATCGGGAAACCTTTTTAAAAAAAAGATCAAATATAGCCAGAAAGTTCAATCTCCCATAGAAAGTTATTGTAATCGATCTTTTTTGTCGATTTAAATTCCCTAGTATCCCTTAAATCCAAATCCATGGTTTTAAGAGAGATGCATTTTAGCACGGGAGCGCCTATTTTCGAGAACCTTAAGAACTCAACTTCAAAACTTGTTGTTTGCTTTATTAGATCTTGAGAAAAGTCAAAAACGGAATAACTGTTCTATTGGGGAACCCTTTAGAGCAATACAAAAATATTTGTTTATTAAAGGAAGCCAACTTAAGAAAAATTAAATTTAGGGAAAATTAAATTAAAATCTATCGGTTGGTTTTTTAAAAAATTCGAATTTTCGATTTTTGACCGAAAAATTTGTATGGGGACTACAAAAATAAAAAAAATTTACAAATTAAAATATTTAAAAAAAGCCTAACGCCAGTATGCTTAAGACTTTAATTTCCAAGTTTGACTCCATCGACACAATGCTTTAAGCTATAGGGGCCAGGACAGACAGACGGACGAAATCGGGGGACCTACTTTTTTTGACTTCTTTTCCATAGTAATTTCATGTTTGATTAATATCTCGAGTTCGAAATTTGTTACGAACGCAAAACTTTTCATATAGTTTCTATATACTTGCTCACTTAAGGGGGTCATCCCATGTGACGGCCTGTATTTTAAGGAATTTTTAGGATTTTTTTTACGACCAGTAAATAGATACAACTTTATTAAGTTTATTATCATTTATTAACATAGTTCGACAGTATAAATATAAAATTTGAATTAAAAATATTGTAAAGAACACGAGTTACACCGCCGGTGTGAACAACCCCACCTCGAAAAAATGGGCTCGCACTTCCTCCACGATTCCGGCTGATTGGCTTATCTAAAACAAAAAAGTAAACGGCGTTTTAATCTGTGAGCCTGAATGCATGGAATAAATTATCGATAGTTCATTCCATGCGTTTACATGTGCTGAATCCAACCCATAACCCATCAAATTTCAAGTCACTCGGTCAAGCCGTTTTTGAGATACTCGTACGATGGAGGAAAGTTTGAAAAACACAGTTTTGAGAAAAACTCGTTTAAAGTTTCAAGTCCTCTTAACTATGAAAATATCAACTTACCTTTCAATCGGCGATGCCTGGTCTATAGAGTATTCCTTCCTCTTCTTCTTGAAACTCTTTCAAACCAGATTTTTCAGCTCCTGAATTAATTCTGGCTTGTTTAACGGCATCACTTATGCGCCGCTCAGAACTGAGATTCGCTTTTCGTCACGTTTCTCAACATAAGTATGGGCTTCGCGTCCTATAGGGCACCCCATAACCGACATTACTTTCAAATTACCTTTAAAACCTTCATAAAAAATGATAACTGAATAACTTTATCAGTAAGTTTACCTGGTCCTTTTCCACCGATTCCTTTATTTGTTTTGCTGTATCTTTGAAACGACTTCGAATTTTTAAAAATCCCTTTACTACCGTATTATAGACATATTAAACTAGCAATTTATGAAAAAAAAATCGATTTTTTGAACCAATCACATGGCGCTACAATTCGGAACGGACCTGTGCCGCAAACAACATGCGTTTCCAGCCAGCTCGGTCCCTAGTTATCTCCAATTTCGCACGCCAAGTTGGTTGAGGTCTTGTCCCACCTGTATGCGCCACCTGAGTCACGGTTTTCCTCTACTCTACTATTAAACCTTAAGTTAATATCTTTCTTTGTATTCATAACACTTGATTCGAAAACCATTCCTTATTACTTTTTTGTTGTTCTTGTAGGTTTTCGTGTTTTGTAAAGAAAAGTTGTCAATTGAATTCTTCTAAAAATAAACTAAAATTTACAAGCAGTATTTTGCATATAATGAAAAAGTTTGATTTTAAAATGTATTTTTGTTAACGAGATCTTTAGTTGAAAACGAATTTTAATAGCATTTCATGAAATTTTGTATTTCTTATATAAACAAATAAAGATCGGATTTTCCAATACCATTATCTTTCGTTAACAACAAAATTTAGCATAGAATTAAATCATTTTGAACATCAATTTTTATCAATTTTGTGTATATTTTAATTCGTATGAAAAAAAACTTACAGTTGTGTTTTTAATAACATTTTACTGCATGTTGAAAACAATATTTTTGTACAAGATGAAATTAGTTTGCAGGGGGCGGTCGGAGTAAGTAAGAGTAATAGGTCTGACTTATTCCGACCGCCCGCAGAGGTTTTTAATAAATAAGGGTTAAATACTCTGATAAACATTTAAAAGTTTTAACATTTTGAAAATATTTTGTATGTTTTGTTCGTTAGGAAACAAAAGGAGATTTTTTAGATTACAGTTAAAAAGTTTATTACAAATTTCATTGATTTTTTGGTTAAATGGTTGATGGTTAGCTGGATATTGAGAGGTTGCAAATGGGTGGAAGATCTTTGTTGAGTAGGTGACTGTGGGTGAGCTGGGTGTGTCCAATCCTCAACCTGGTGAAGCATTTGTTCATGCAGGCGTAGAGGTGGGGTAGATAACTGGGCTGCAATTTTGGTTGATGGAAGAATAGTGGTGATGATAACGAGACCAATCTATTATTTTTTGATTATGTATAATGGAACAAGCCAATTTTAAAATATAGTTTTTGGTAGGTTGGTATTTTGATATTGCTAAGTTTCTGTTCCTAGTGGTTATTTTGGCTTCATTGTCGGCGTGTTCATTGCGTTTTACACCGATGTGACCTGGCACTCAACAAATCTTTATCGCTCTTCCAAGTTTGATGACGTTGTCTCAGATTTTGCCGATGTATAGGATGATCGATTGTTGACGTTTTCGATGGCGGCTAAAGTTGAAAGACTGCCCGTGCATATCAATGTTTTTTTCTTGGATTTGCAGGCGTTGCCTGGTTTTTAAAACCGCTAAGGCTTCGGCTAAGAATACAGGGAAAAATGGTGGTAGCCAATTTTTTTCGCATACATTAAAGTTACGTAGAGGTCTGAAGGTTTTTTTGGTGTCTTTAAGCATTTAAGGATTTTTGTAGAGTTCAAAAGAATTGGAGAGTCATAGATTCAAGTATTTTTCCTATAAGTCTTGATGTAAGGACTTCTTTTCTTTCTGTGATCGACGAAAAACCTCCCTCAGCTAAGATATTTTTTAAAAGACTTGTCTTAAAAGCTTTGAGGCTGGCTCTGATTAAAAAAATAAAAATTGGGTGGCGCAACAGTCCGTTGAGAACTAGGGCCTAGTGGCTTACAACTCTCAACCATTCCGGTGTGCGAGTATTGTTGTCAGGGATGGAGGGGACCTACAGTTTTAAGCCGAATCCTAACGGCAAATTTGAAGAGCACTATTCATGACAAGAATTACTCTTGCAGAATTTGTCAATTCCTCGCAAGAGGCAGTACCCGTGAAAAAAACTTTAGATGGCATAGGCAGGGATCGAACCCAAGACCTCTGGCATGACAGTCCAACGCACTAACCATCATGCCACGGCTGGCTCTGATTAAAGTTTATAACATTTAATTGAAGTTGTTGGCGTTATTGGTTCGTGAGAAATTTTGTTGGTCAACTATAATTTTTTTTAATTAATATAGTAATGAAACCACCCACTCAATTTTTTGAAAGTCCTTGTTACATCTTTCTGTGTTATTATTTTTGTATAATGAAATTTATTTGAAGTCGATATCTCTACTGGTTCTTAAGATATGGACGACGAAAAATGGTATACCGAACGTTCACGTACAGACATATTCTACAGACCTTGCAACGTCAGAAATAGCAAAATGTTCAATTCGACAAATAACTTCCTATGAAAAGTTAAACACTTAAAAAGAATTCTTCACACAATTTTTCGAAGAAAAATAGTGAGGTATTGACTTTAAACTTATTTTATCGTTTTTGAAATTGTTGAACCAAAAATACAATTAAATTGGTTTAACTCCTCAAATATTTTTAATTGTTACAAGAATTGTATTATAAATGCATAAGGGCACCAATGTGTAGGTCAGATTTCAGTGTTTCCTTAAATGTGGTGTCAAGTTGTTTTTTTAACGTTAAATATCTTTATTTAAAACACAAAAAATTGTTTGAATGCAAGTGACTCGAAACAAATCGAAGGAAAACCATACGCTAATGAGTTTGATGATCGAATTAGTACGGGAAAGTTTTGACAAATTTTTCAACAGCTCTTAACAGCTAGAGTTTAAAGATATAATAACATATAAAATTCAAGTTGTCAACCTGTGGCACTTAATTTAAATGATTTATTCAATTCGAATATTGCAAATAAACTTAAGTTCAAGTTTTAAAAATAAATAAATTAGGTGGCGCAACAGTCCATTAAGAACCAGGGCCTAGTGACTTACAACTCTCAACCATTCCTGTGTGCGAGTAATGTTGTCAGAGATGTTAGGGACCTACAGTTTATATGCCGAATCCGAACGGCTAATTTGAGAAGCACTTTTCATGACAAGAATTACTCTTGGAGGATTTGTCAATTCCTCGCAAGAGGAAGTACCCTCGAAAAAAGTTGTGTGACACAGGCAGGGATTGAACCCAAGACCCCTTGCATGACAGTCCAACGCACTAACCATCACGCTACGGGTACTACAAAAGTTCAAGTTTAGCTTAAGTTAAAATATGATTTTTAAGTGATTTAGTAGAAAGCCAAAAGATTTCAGGAATTCTCAAAAACTGTTTTTTATACTTTCATCTTTTAACAATTTTAATTTTAACTAATTATAGTTTTTTTTTACATTTTTGAAAAGAAGAGTCTATGCAAATTTTATAAAAACAAACTTTTTGGAACAAGCACTAAAACTGAAGAGTCCCGTAGCGTAATGGTTAGTGCGTAAAACGTTCATGCCAGATGTCATTTTTCAATCCCTACCTGTGCCACCTATAGTTTTTTCCATTTTATTACTCCCACACACAAACTGGTTAAGAGTTGTAGGTCACTAGGTCCTGAAACTTTGAAGGGAATTTAAGTCAATGTCAATTAATGGAATAAAAGAAATTAATTGGAGTTGTAACCTGTAAGATAAAATTAAGTAAAATTTCAAAAAAATTAACGTTCACAATCAGTCATAGGAAATATTTGAAAATTCGTTGTCTTCTCAAAGTCCACAGTTGGGTGGTTAAGGATAAATATACAGGGTGTCCCACAGTCACCGTAAAGTATACATTACTTTTTACAAACATTAGAATATTTTGAAATATATTTAATATTTAAATGGCCATATTAGCTTCCAAGAATACTAATAACTCTCTTACATGATTGTGGACGTAGTATAAATAAATTTTTTTTGAAAATTTCGCTTAAGACCTAAACTTCTCTATCTCAACAACAAACGTTGACATTTTATTTTCAAGTCTGCCTTTATAACTGTTATGAGCTTAAATTGCAATTGTTAAGTGGTGGAGATTTTTGTATTGACAAAGTATTTTATATTGCAAAAAAATACCAATAATACTATTTACCCCAATTAAAAGGGTAAAATTGCAAAAACTTATTATTCCAAGCAAGTTTTTCTTGAGCACTTAATTTTTGTTTGTAATTTTAAACTTTCTAACAGTTTTCTTTTTATCAATCGTCATTTTAAAAAATTGCAACTACGAGTATTTTAATTTATTCTACTTTTGTTTTGCTCTCAAATATAACTTTGAACTTTATAGGATTAAAATTTCTTAATTATCAATTTACCACCCAAAGATGTGCTTATTTAAGTTTATTTTTCATCATTAACGTCGTCGTTTGGTCGAACAAATTAAAAAATATAAAAAGTTTATAGTTTAAAAAATAAAAATAAAAACTTCTCCACAAGAAAAGCATAAAATCCACAATTTGAGCTCCCCCAAGGAGAAGATAGGTAAGGGATCCTTTTGAAAGAAGAGTTTTGTGGTTAGCACCGCACAAGTTATAAGATACCAAAAAACCCAAACAACTCCTAAATTGAAGGCATTCAGCACTCCAAACGATTATGCCAATGTTTTTGATGGCCATGATTATGAGGTAACCACAGAGACAGAGAAGAGGATATTATTTATCAATAAGACAGAATTTATAAGGTCCTCATCACTTCTAATCGTCATCGTCTTCGTCATCTTCATCTTCATTTTCAAAAAAAACAGGTGTTTAGGTCAAGGTGAAGCACACAACAAACAAATCGTATAAAATGAAGCCTCAAAGAATAAAGAACCTTTTAAACTCGTCCAACCCAAAAAGTAAACTTCAAAATTATTGTCTTCTTTTTGTCTGTCTTGTATGTTTCTGTTGTTTCTGCTCCTTTAGCTTCAGATGTAGCTACGAATATAAAGAACATCTTCAGAGGTAAACAGAACAAAATAGGAACTTCTATAGAAATTTGGATACCGAAACGGAAAAATCGTAAGTAAATTGATGATCTACCTACGCCAGGTAAACTGCGGGAATATTTTTGAAGGTGTCTTTAGGAACACACAATGCCCCTTCTGTATGCTGCCACTAAATGATACACGATACACCAGATAAGTATAGAATAGGGCCCTTAGCCAAGATCTGATGCTAAAGCCATCATCGACGACGTCCAGGTAAACGAAATCAAAAACAAAAAAAGAATCCATAAGAGCAAGACAAACAAAAAAGGTATCTCATGGATTTCTATACAATAGAGCAAGCACGCAGCAGAAGCATTCCCAGGCTTGGGATGATCTTCGGTGTATCTTTGCTCTCGAAGTTGATTACCCCTCTAAATGGTGATGGTGTTGTTCGGCTTTGGGTTCAGGTTCGACTGCGACTTCGATTCCAGGCTTCTGCCGTTCGTTGATGGTTGATCGTTGAATGTTGATCCATCTCTCATCCATCTGTTCCATAAACGACCAACGATCGCGACGACGGGCGACCATGCTACCGCGCCGCACCGTGCCGCCGACGACGACAGCCTCATATACCTATATGTTTGCCGAAGGTCTGTCAAAGTCCTCAGTAAGTGTCTTGTTTTTGTGCGGGAAGGTGAGTCGTGAGAGTGAGAGAATATACATTAGCGATACAGTGACTATTCTATCGATTCGACCGACCGTTCTAGTGGCGCTTGGAATTTCCTTAAAATTTATTCGATCATTGAAAAAGAGTTTAAAGTTCAAATATTGAAAATGTCATCTTTCTACAAAGTGCTGTCAATAACGACGACCATAATAGTGACGTTTATAGTGATATCTGCAGCAAGTGATAGTTTAAAGAATAAACCTTCTAGCATAGATAAGGAGCTTCAAGTTGAAGAAGAAGGAATTTACACAATCAGTGATTTACTCGTACCGCGAGTTTTTGTAAGTGTTTTTAACATAAAAATAGTGTGTTTTTTTTTAAATTATTAGTTTTTAACCAATTTTTTTGTTTGTTATTGTTGCATCTAGAATCCAAACCTCAAAGGTCAAGGTAACAATCCACGGGGAAATAATGTTAAATTACAACCATCAACTTCAGCCATGACGATGATGGATGGTGATCATTTGGATAAAGGGCAAAAGAATCACCATAGTCGTTTGCCAGCGTTCCTTTTTAATTCCGATTTGAATAAGATCCAATCGAATGCTAAGAATATTGTAAATGATTCGGGGAATAATTTTGTTTACGAGCGCAACATTATTGTGGAGCCAGCTTTGCCTGCGGATAAGATACGTGCTGAAATAGAGGCGCTCAGTGGTGGCGATAAAATCAAGGGAGACAATTCCAAGGGTGTGCATAAGGAGAAGTTGCAACGCAGACGACTGTCTTTACAGAGGTAAATTTATTTTTTCTTTTGTTTTTGAATTGTTCTTTATTTTTTGATCTTTTGGTATTTTTTCTTTGATTTTTGTGTCTTGTTTTTGTTTCATGTATTTTGAATATTATTTTTGGTCGGTTTTGGTTACCTTGGTGAATTAATTTCCATGAGCTATCCGAGGGGATGTTGAGTGATTAGGGCGCCTTTTTAATTGTTATTGATAATCATTTTATGTTAAGTTAAATTTTGTTTATCATGTTCTACCAATTCTTCAAAAAAGGGTGTCCGATAACTTACTAATTTCAATAGAAAATACAGATTTTTGAGTGGATAACTTAATTTTGTTTAATGATTCATAGAGTATACAGATTGGAGCTAGTAATGCAATAGTGTTAGCTATTATTAATTCTTTAATTAAAATTTTGTATGACTGTTTCCGAAAAATATGACTGAATTTCTTTCAAACACTTTCCCATTTCTTACTTTATTACTTCGGTGGTCTATGACCTTTGACTTGATAAATTTGTTTTTCAACAACTACTCGTAGGTTTTATGAACACCAAACACGATAACTTTATCACTGAAATGGGTTTGTTAGAAAAATTCAAATTTATTTCTTGTTCCTGTAAAATCCAATAAAAATTCGTTGTTTCTTTCGTATAACGCTTTACTTTTCTTAACCTTAAACTGTCAGCTCTAACATTGTTACCCTTTTACTCTTGGCAACATTGACACTATTACTGAAGGCGCAGAATTCAAATTTGGAGAGAATTTTGGGACAACATTTATTTAAAGTTAAAAATACTTCTGATAAGAAAGCTTTTCAGAAAATCGAAATTTGTCTATGTCAATCTTATTCAATTGTACAAAATTTTTCGTATAAAATTTCAAACTTGGTTTCCACTTGCCAGTATTTCAAGCTCTTCTGTGGTAGAATGCGGAGAAGGATTACGACAAGAAATACTACGAATAGTAAAGATTGTAGTACCCGTGGCATGATGGTTAGTGCGTTGGACTGTCATGCGAGAGGTCTTGGGTTCAATCCCTGCCTGTGCCACCTTAATTAAAAAAAGAGTTTTCACGGGTACTGCCTCTTGCGAGGAATTGACAAATTCTCCAAAAGTAATTCTTGTCATAAAAAAGTGCTTTCTCAAAATTAGCCCTTCGGATTCGGCATATAAATTGTAGGTCCCCTCCATTCCTGACAACATTACTCGCACACAGGAATGGTTGAGAGTTGTAAGTCACTAGGCCCTGGTTCTCTACGGACTGTTGCGCCACCTAATTTATTTTTTTTTTAGTAAAGATTGTTCAGAAATTTACTCAAGAATTGAATTGTTCACTATTTCTTTTGGAAAAAAGCTGAAAAAAAACAAAGTGTTTTAATTTTTGAATAGTATGTCAAATATATCGATGAAATTGTTGCCATATTTCTATATTGTGCAATATCATTTTCGTTTGGTAGAGTTTACAGCATAAATGGTGACCAAATTAAGTAGTGGGAATCCCGAATTTTTATCAATCACATTTCTTATTTGGAAATACCAACATTTGTTGAAATTTTATAAAAGATATCCCACTGTTGTCAAAAACTAATCCAATTTTGAGAAAAACTACGAACTTTATTAATTATTTTCTACAGAAAAAGCGCTTAAGTTCTCATAGCTCATAATTTCTTAAGCGCCCTCCTAAAATTGAAAATCAGACCTGTTTCCATTAAATTATGCCCTAATCCTACTATGTATGATTTTGCTGTCTTCATTGTTCATCTTATTGAGATGCATAAACGTTTCAAAACTCTATACAAGATTATATATTTAGTTAAATTTATGTTATATAGGTACAGTAGATATACACTTAAAACTGAACTATACAAATTCTATGTGCGATCTTTGCATTTTAATCCGTATCCTAAAACTTTCTATTCAAAATTTATTAGGGTTTTCCCGGTAATTCTATGACTACGGCACAAACATGCTCAAATATACATAATCCCTAAATACCCATTTTTGTAATTTTTTAATTCTACCTGAAATTAATAGTTTTTGTTTTTATAGTGGTTATAGTGATTTTTGGGATTTCCGGGATATTTTTGAATATAAGTTGTAGGAAAATACACAGAGGTACTTAATGATTTAGCATCGTGCATCGCAAGCAAATGGGGATAGAAATTATTTTTATGACTTTTTATGACAACACCTCTCAGACTTTTATACTATTTATGGTTTTTATGATGATATATTTGGTGGTGAAGAGTGCATTTTAACCCTTTCTTTTAAGTGCATATATTTTTTTGAGTTTGTGTTGTGTTTTCGAGATATTTCTTTGGAGTAATTTTTTATTGGCACGTGAAATTTTGTAATAGGTTCTCTATACGTGTATAAAACAGGCCTGTATGATTTATTTTTATTGGTAAGCAAAATTATGTTTTTAGAAAGTACCTATTTGTTATGCAATTTTTTAGAGGTCACTAAATATTTTGTTTTACTAGTATTCAAAACAAATTTTTTTTAATAAACCTAATTTTTTTAGGATTGAAAAATAATATGCAAATTGTTTTAGAAATTTAAATTTGCTTGATTTTCTTTTATCAAATATTTAATTTTGATATTTATTTAATACTTTTTTAATTTCACTCTGCTGTACCTTGGCATTCGACCACAAAAAAAAACGTTAATCAAAAATTAAAAAAAAAAAAAACTTTATAAAACTTGATCTTAAAAATTAAAATCTATTGTTGAACTGTTGATGTTGATCAAGTTTTGTTTTATTTTCGACAAAGTCGAACTCTTGCGACGAGCTTCATTTATACCATTTCCGTGGGTAGAGGGGGGCTCTATAGATCTTTAAACAATAGTTTACAGAGAAGGATTTGGAGTTGATCGATGTCCTCAAAGAAAAAGTTACTGGTGTCCCTCAGAATTCTGTTCTTGGGCCAAATTTGTTTTCCATATATGATATATGACTTTGTCTGATATTCATGATTCAAGGCCCATTTTAAAAGTTATTAAGAGAACAAAGAAGGATTAATTATTACAAAAACAAAATGTGCTACACAAAGTTTTTCGACAGTTTTTTCTACAAATGTTTCAATTTTAAGAACAAAATTTTCATATTCTTAGTGTGTAAGATTACAAGAGCTATAAACTGTGCCCGCAACTTAATAAAAAAGAGGCTGGGATGGACCCACACTGATTACTTCCCATCCCGTCTGTCGATTTGTCTTGCTTAAAAGGTTGGTAGGTTTTCGTGTTTTGTTAACAAAGCTATCAGTTAAATAACCAAGAATATTTTGCATATGATATAGTTTGATTTCAAAATCTATTTTTGTTAACGAAATTTTTAGTCGTTAACCAATTTTTACCAATTTTAGTAGCATTTGCGTACTATTTGTTTGTAGAATTTAATTTTTTATAAAAAAAACTAAGTGTTGGATTTTAAAAAAAATTTACGGAATGTCGAAAACAACATTTTCTGTGAGATGAAATAAGTTTGAAGCCAATATTTTTAATTTTTGAAAAGATATTTGAGTCGAAAATCAATGTTTACCAACTTTTATTTATTTTTGTTCAGGTTTTTATTTTTTATAAAAAAAAACTGACAATTCGATATTTTTCAAAATTTTACAGAATGTTGAAAACAATAATTTTTATAAAATAAAATTAATTTAAAGCCAATGTTTCAAAGTTTTGCAAAGATATTTGAGTCGAAAATCAATTTTTACCAACTTTGAGTAATTTTTTTTAGGTTTTTATTTTTTATAAAAAAACTTTCAACTCGATTTTTCTCAAATTTTTACCAGATGTTGAAAACGTTATTTTTCGTTGCACAAAATTATTTAATTATTTAAAGTTTTCGGGGTGACAATATATTTTTTTTTCAGGTTTTTAATTTATAAAAAAAACGTTACTTTTTTTGCAAAAATATATTTGTTAGGTATCACGTTACAATATATAATATAAAATTTAATTCAAGTCTCTAGCGTTATTGGTTCGTGAGATATTTAGGGTTAACCAGCATTTTCACCTTTTTTTTTAAATTGCTATGGCAAAAAAACCACCCACGCAATTTTTTTGAGAGTCCTTTCTGTATCTTTCTGCATTATTATATGTATAACAAAATTTGTTTTGAAGTCGATATCTCTAAAGGTTCTTGAGCTATGGACGACGAAAAAAACATCGCGAACATACAGAACGTACGGACGTACGAACGTACGTACACACGCACGTACAGACATCTCTCTAAAAATCTTTCATTTAGACTCTAGGGACCTTGAAACGTCGAGAAATGTCAAAATTTTCAATTCGACGAATCGGACCGATTACAATAACTTCCTATGAGAAGTTAAAAATTAGCTTTAGATTAATTTGGATACATCTGCACTTAAAGTCGGCCTAAAAAATAACTCTCCACTTTAGACTAAGCGGACGTTTTAGGAAGTTCAACTTTGTCTGAGTGAATTTGAAACAAAATTGACAAAAATTGTTAGGTTTCAGAAACCTGCTCAAAATGAAAACTGGGTTAATTTTATTGTATCTGTTTAAGAAAAATACTGATGATGAAGTTTTATCATTTAAATCAACGCAGAAACGCATTTCCTACAGTAAATACTAAATTAAGGAAATCTAGATGCAAAAGTGACCTCAACTCGAAAAAAAAAATATGTAAACCTAATTTCACAGGTCGGCAGGGTTTTCTTCCTGGCAATAAAATTGCACTTTTCAAATGGTCTTTGACGGCTTTAATTCAAATCCTTCTTCAAATTTAATGTATTATTCAGGTTTTTGAGAAATTACTTTTTTAAGTTTAAAAAACACGTAAATTAGGCTTTTTGAGTCTATATTAATTTATGAAGTACCGTTTTCCAACAAAATCCGTGAGGTTTTTTTAAAATCTATACAATTTTTCTTCAATTTTTAGTAAAAATATTAATATCATTTCATGTGATATTCGAAAAATCTTCATAAATGTTGTTAGATTTCACCATACTTAAGTCTGAAAGAAACGCCTGACCATTTATTTTAAAACGGTTTTCAACAGAGAAAGGTACAACAGTTTGAAAGTAAGTTTCGTTCTTGTAACGAATCCTATTATCTACATAAATCTATTACAACAAGTTTTGGAAATAAATTTAAAAAATGTAAAAATAATATTGAAAACGGATACTTTTTAAAGTTTTGCAAATAGTTTAATTAAAAGTTTGGATTCGAAATCAGCACTTAAAATTACTTCCAAAAAGTATTTTTTTAAATTGTGAAAGTATTAAATTTAAGGTTTGCTCAAAACTTCATATTGAGTCAATTAATTTGTTTAAAACTCCATATAGCATCAATTAAAGACTCATTACTAATGAGAATTTTCAAAAACTAACTAATATACTAAAATAATTTAAATTGTATTTAGAAGAGAAAGATTTGTATTTTTCCAAATCATCACACAATTTAATGTTAAGAGATATTTTGAGTTTTAACTTAGCGTTAAAAACTCTGTTTTTGGTTGTTTTTAGCATTTTTATAGGTTCATATTTTAAAAACCTGATGTGCTATAGAAATTTATATTTTTTGTTTTGGTTGTGGGTCAGGTTAGGTTAGGTTAGGTTAGGTTGAGGGGCTGACAGTTGATATCTTTACCGTCACACTTAGATCAATACAGATCCATTGTGATACCCGTGAGTATTGCTACTCAAGCTAATAAGAAAAAAACCTACGTGTTCAGTTAGTCAAGCCATTTGCGAAGTGTCTTCATGCACCTCCTCGTCACCGCATCCTCTGCATAGATCATCTGAACTGATTTTCATATTTTTCATATGATAACCTAACAGATTATGTCCGGTGATTATGCTTACAAGAGATCGAAGTGATCCCTTGTGTAGCTGCATAATTCTTTCCGTTCTTTGTTTGTTAAAACAGGGCAGATCTTTCTTGTAGTGCCGCAGGTGTCAAGAAGGTTCAACCTTTCATCGGCCTTGATAGTTATTCTTTTTGAGATTTCCTGTTTTAAATAACAGGTAGGGGTGCTAACTAGCTGAGCTTGGCTAACGTCAAGCATTGACCCTAATCTTGCTAATTCATCGGCTTTCTCGTTGCCTAGTATATCGCTGTGCCATGGGACCCAGCAGAGTCTAATGTTGTGCTGTAAGCTCTTCGCGGCAGCATGAAACAAGCTTTGATTTTACCTCAGTTGCATTAATCGCTTTTATTGCCGCTTGGCTATCAATGTAAAAGGTGATATCAGCTCGTGGTATCGCCATCATTGATACCTTTTTAGCAACTGTTGTCACTGCCAGGACCTCCGCTTGGAAGACGCTACTGTAGTTTGGAAGCCTAAGCGAGGCGGTTAACTTGAGAGATTCAGAATAGAAGCCTGCCCCTACACCAGAATTAGATTGAGTATAACTTCCAGTCCCGCAGTTGGAGTGGATCTCATTGCTCCGGTAATGCCAGTGCACGCAAGTCTTTGAACTTTTGTCAAAGTTTTCAGGTTCGTGCTCTTTTCTAAAGCTTTCCACCATACCAAATTACCAAAGGCTAGTATTGGTCTAATTATTGCCGAATACATCCATCTGATTATTTTAGGGTTTACCCGAAAATTCTATTGCAGGAGTAAAAGGAAATCGATGCCTTTTTGAATCTATCTTTGGTGTTCAGGCCCCAGTTTAGTTTTTTATCTAAGATCACACCGAGATACTTTGCGTGATCAGAGATTTTAAGAGGGCAGCCTTCAATTGAAGGTATTTTAAAATCAGGTATTTTGCGCTTGTTAGTAAATAGCACTAGTTCTGTTTTAGCTGGATTGACTGTCAGCCCACAGTTCCTAGTCCATTTACTTACCAACGAGAGGGCGTATTCGGTTTGTTCACTGATAGTGGGTAGGAACTTGCCAGTCGCTAGTAATGCAAGATCATCAGCGTAGGCTATTATCCTTACTCCACTTGATTTCAATTTAGAGAGTATGCCGTTCATGACAAGAACCCAAAGCTCAGAGTTAATTTGTCTCTTTCTGAGCACACACATTATCCACTGTATTATTGCTTTTTCGACTTTGTGGTCCTCCAAGGCTTGCTTCACTGTTTCGTTCTTCTCGTTATTGAAGGCTCCCTCAATATCCAAGAACGTTGCAAGCGTGTATTCCTTGTCATTCAGTGATTTTTCTATGACGCTGACAACACTGTGCAATGCTGTTTCAACGCTTTTTCCTTTAATGTAGGCATGTTAAAATTGTGGGTCAGAGAAAACGTCATTTTGTTGACCAGTATTTTTGTTAGAGTGCTTCATTTATATGTTATAAAATTTCCTAAAATGTACTTTAAATTAAGAATGGAGAGAATAATTTAAAGAGGTCTTTGTATTTGAAAAAAAACGTTATCAAAAAAGATAACATTACTTTTTTCATACTATTGATGAAATGTCAAAAAGTTTCATAAAGTTATATTTGTGGTTGTTGTTTTTTTTTTTTTGAAGTTAAGTTTGGAAAAATATGCTCTATCAAAAAAGAGTAGTGTAGGATAAGGGAAACGCAGCTCTTTTAGAAAATTTCTTCAGATAAACTTTTTTGTTGACTTTGACTATTTAAATAAATTCCTGTTATTTGTTCTTCGTACCAATGAATTATGAAATTAGGATGGTAAAGAAATCGAAAAAAGTGGGTCCGGTAATTCCGCCAGATTATATTTTGTGTTAAAAAATGCTATTTTTAAGAAACACGGGGTTTTAATTCAATTCTAGTTTTTCGTCGAAAAGTTTAACTCTTTTTCTCTCAAAAATGAAATATTCCTTACAAGTTGCATAAAGCCTCTTATTCAAATACTAATCTTCTTTAAACAAAAGAAAATTAAAACTTTGTATGACCTTTATTGTCTGAATGCTAGTACCCGTGGCGTGATGGTTAGTGCGTAGGACTGTCATGCCAGAGGTCTTGGATTCGATACCTGCCTATGCCATCTAAAGTTTTTTCACGGGTATTGCCTCTTGGGAGGAATTGACAAATTCTCCAAGAGTAATTCTTGTCATGAAAAGTTCTTTCTCAAATAAGCCGTTCGGATTCGGCTTTAAACTGTGGGCCCCCTCCATCCCTGACAGCATTACTCGCACAAAGGAATAGTTGAGAGTTGTAAGTCACTAGTTCTCAAAGGACTTTTGCACCACCTAATTAATTAATTAATAACCTCTATAGTGTTTTCACCTGGGTTGTTTTTATGTTAGCTGTCAATAACTATTGATTGTCTTTTTTCAATTAAGAATAGGAATTGTTTAGCCTTATATAACTTGATAACTTTATTATATCGTCTCTTATTCTCTTTAACTACCGTTTTACTGTTTTTAAATAATACATTTTTTTTAAATTTATTTTCAGGCGCATTTTAAAATCCAATAAAAGAAGGAACAAGAAACGCTTATCCAAAAGACATTTGAAAAAGAAAACTAAGCACCCTAAAAACATCAATAAACTAGCGTAAGTATGACTAAAGACCATCAAAAATCTAGTATATGTTACAAAAACAAAACATTGTTATCTATTATTGTAAAATAAAATTTTAAATTACTTCAAAATAAATAATAATTATAAACCCTTATTTTTCTATTATCAATTTATCAAAATATCTATACTGAAAAAAAAAATTACCTAAGAAAAACCAACACCAAAACCTTTTATTTCCACTATCATTGTTAAAACATCTTCCTCCATTAAATTTCCAATAATTTTCAACCCCACTCTGTCAACATTTACAAGACACTTCAGTTCTATATATATACTCTTCATATAAGTTCGCTCCATATATTTCCAGACTCGCCCCACGACAACGACAACCACGTGTTCCAACAAAACAAACGAAACCCACAGCAGCCCTCAGTCTAACCAGAAATCCACGTGCAGTAACTGCCAAAAAGGATCGCATCTGGGACTATGGAGTTATCCCATATGAAATTGACCGGGTCTTTAGTGGCTCTCACAAGGCCCTCTTCAAGCAGGCGATGCGACACTGGGAGAACTTTACTTGCATTAAGTTCGTTGAACGTGACCCCAAACTACATCCGAATTACATCTACTTCACCGTAAAAAATTGCGGGTAAGTTTACAGAACTATCTCAGTTTCTGACATCATAACATGGAACACCTCCAACTTTTGTTCACGCGAACCGAAACGCAACGCGACCACGAATTCAATGTAATCGTATTGTATGTTTTTGTTTTCTCCACCCCCGTAAATTTAGATGCTGTTCATTTGTTGGCAAACGCGGTAACGGACGACAAGATATCTCGATTGGACGTAATTGTGAAAAGTTCGGTATTGTTGTTCATGAATTGGGTCATGTTATAGGATTCTGGCACGAGCATACCCGCACCGACCGCGACAAGCACATAATCATAAATCGCGCCAACATCATGAAGGGCCAGGAGTACAATTTCAATGTACTCACACCTGAGGACGTGGACTCATTAGGGCAACCATATGACTATAACTCAATTATGCACTATGCCAAGAACACGTTCTCCAAGAGCCTATACCTAGACACGATTCTGCCAATTGGCCAGCCCACTTCTGCCGAAGACCGCATAGAAATTGGCCAGAGGTTGAAGCTAAGCAGGGGCGACATTGCACAGGCTAACTTGTTGTACAAATGTTCGACATGCGGAAAGACCTTTCAACAAAATTTTGGTGACATAGTGTCACCACAATTCTACTACGCTGGCAGTGGTAATGGCGGCAGTGGTGAGAGTACAACATCCGGTAAAGATGAAATTGACAGTGTGATGCTGCCGGAACGCTGCGAGTGGCGAATAACCGCAACCAATGGTGAAAGGATTATTTTCAGGATTCATCAGTTGGTAAGTTGTGTTTTCTATTTCTCTTCTGATTTTTCCTTTTTTTTTAAAAAAAAAGAGAAACAACTTTACAATATTTTCATGGCTGTGTATTCGTTATGTAGAATCTTTTGGAATCAACGAACTGTGAAAAGGATTATTTGGAGATACGCGACGGTTATTGGCACAAATCACCCATAATAAAAAGGATTTGCGGTAATGCAACAACGGAAGTGATTAAAACCGATTCAAGTCGAATGCTTATTAGCTACGTGAACCATAATGTGGTTAAAGGATTTAAAGGATTCATCGGGGATTTCGAAGGTAAGCTTAAAAGTTTATTTACTTGTGTTTTGTATATTTTATATGTTTGTATATGCACAGGTAGGTAGAAAGGTTAATATATCTATATATAGAAAAAGCTACTTTGTGGGTTCAGTACTCAACTTCCATCTATACAAAAATATAAACATCCTACTCTTTGAGAGAACGTCTCGTAGTGTATTTATGTAAGGTCGTTATCAGTAAGGAAGACTACGAGTTTGAAGAATAGCAAAAAAAAAAGGTTCAGTTAGTATTCAAATAAGGGATAAGAAGGTGGATTTTGATTGTTTTTTAAGGATCTGTGTTTTCGACTCCGGGCTGAGGTTGGGGTGAATTATCTTCGTGTTGATGGTTTGGTTGGTTGTTTGAATTAATCATTTTTCTATTAGGGTGTGTATTGTTTTTATTTCTACATTAAATTTCCTAAAAATATATCCTTGTAGCATCCTATATACATACATAGAAGCTGTATGGAAACCATTATGGAATTGTTTTGATTAAAACAATATTTTCAGTATTGTTGTAAAAGGCACAGATATCTTAAATTTAGAAAGTTTGGGAATTGTTGAATGAAAAAATAAACTACGATTGACTTGGCTTCCTCGGACTGGGATTGGTTTTAGGTTGGGGTCTGGCTCTGTCTGATGACTTCTTGTGATTAATACATTTTTTTTTAAAACATTTGCCGCTGTGAATATTAATAAGTTCTTTAAATGTTTCTGATGTTCTGGAAAAATATTTGTTTAAATTTCAGTGTCTATGGGGAAATCGATGGTTGGTAGAAGTTAGAAGTATACCATCAAATAAAATCACTTCAAGTTTAGGAATTCTTTGGCAGTTTTAGGGAGAAATGTTTTTTTTTTGTCTGTGGGGAGAGAAAAACATTAATTTGTTGGTGTATTGATATTGGTAGAGTTCTGGAGAAAAATTTGTATGGACTTAAACATCATTTAATTAATCAAGTAAAGGCTTTAAGGAATGAAATCTTTGTCTGAAACTGGGGTTAGGAGTTTTTAGAAGTGCAGTTCTTAATTTACACTAGTATTGAGATTGAACTGTCAATCGGACGTTCTTTATAGAAACAGATGTGTGACCAACTTTACATTTGAGCTTTTGGAGGTAGTTTCAAAATTAAATATTGCTTGAATTCGTCAATTTGGATATATTCGCTGATCACAGGTGCTGTTAGCTATTCATATTAATTTTAAGATTTACAACCATGCTCTCTGCTTGTGGATTTTGAGGACTGGACCAAGAAAATAATATGAATCGGAAATTCAGCCCAATTCCAAAAACTTTACACAATTTCATAAAATTTTGACCAATGGACGATCCAGGTTGGGTCATATTAGTCATAAAGCTTATACAGTTAAGTTGTATAAGCAAAGATTTGTTAGTAATTTACCGACATTCACCAAAAAGTGGTTTGCTGTCAAAAACAACTTACATTTTTTTTAACTTTAGTAATGCCTTAAATTATTTTCATAAAATTTGTTTTTCAGGTTTTTAAGAAGAAGCCTTGAATAAGAGATCGTCACTTTTATATTAAGTTGCTTTTAAATTTCTGAAACTAGCCTTCAATTCCATCTAATTGTTTTGATACAAATAAATAGTGAACGTTTTTGAAGTGATTTTTACTTGCGACATACATGAACTATATAGCAAGTATTGCATTCGTAAAAAAATTCCAATCAAGCATGACATTACGATGGTAGAAAACTCGAAAAAAAGTGGGTCTGTCCTGGCCACTTCAGCTTAAACCATTGTGCTCATTGAAATTAAGGTTTTCAGCCGATTAGCTGAAGGTGTTTTTTTTTCATTTTTTTAATACAAAAAATAACAGCATACAAATTTTTTGGTTTAGAATTTTTAATTCTATTTTTTTTTTTTTTCAAAAATGAACCGATAGATTTTTTTAAAACTCTCTCTCTAATTTTATTTTTCTTAATTCGACTTCTTTCTAAAAGAAAAACATATGTTAGTATTGCTCCAGAAGGGAAACCCTCATATAACCGTTATTTTGTTTTTAAGTTTTCTCAAGAACTAATCGACCAATTTCAATAATCTTCTCTTTTAGTGCTAGCTCTTGTCGATGATCAAATTTTTAAATTTATGATGATTTTTGATGATCAAAAATGTCATTATTTTTTTTTTTGATTTAAAAAAAAAAAAATAATTGTTTTTACAAAACTTGATATCTCAGAAAGGGGTGAACATGAACATTTTTTAACGAAATTTAAATGCAAAATGTATATTTATAAGCACTATATAACTGCATATCAAACATATTTTAAAGACGAAATTTTAAAATTGTATAAATAAAAATTACTTTAAAAAAACCCGCTGTAATGATTTTCGAAAAAAAAATAAGTTAATCTCGGTTTTTTTGCGAAATAATATTTAAATCTTAAAATATAGGAGATATTTTTAAACAGACTTTTTTGAAGAAATTAGCAAGTTCTAGCGACCTAGCCGTGCATTTTATTTCTTTCTGATTTTCTATTGAATACAAAAACTTAAATTAAAGAAATCTACTTTTTGAAGTGAATTTACTTAAGATGTTCTAGAACTGAGATTTAAACACGAATTTCAAGAACATAAATGTCCCAAAAACAGCAAAAGTGACATTGTGTTTAACTAACTAACTAACTAACATTTCTCTCTCCACAATTTTTAAGTTTTGTTAACTCGTTTAATCCAATCAAAATAAAAATACACTCCCGGAAATTGAGTCCGAAAAACTACGTCAAAAAAATCAAGAAAATTCTTGATATCATGATTCTTTCTCATTTTTGGGTTCTTGAATTTTTGTAGTGTTTTTCGCATTAATAGAAATGGCAACAAAAAAGAATATATTGTTTTTGGAAAAAAACCTACGTTTCAAAATAATTTCTTACATGCGTGAAAGCAACAAAAACCCTCTAAACTATTGTGTTTGGCTCTTAAATATGGCATATTTAGAAAACTGTTGGAGTCTTGGAATGCTTTCATATGTAGAGAGTCGACCAAATTCACCAAGTGGATGTTATTTACACAGATTTCGCTAAGGCATTTGACAGGGTGCATCACCATATTCTATTGAAAAAAACTTAAAAAAATCGGGTTGACTGGTTAAAAACATATTTAACTAATCGTTGTCAGTATGTACATATTGATTCAAATCTATCAAATCCTATAATTGTTTCACCAGGAGTTCCCCAGGGAAGCCATTTAGGTCCGATCTTATTCCTCGTTTTCATTAATGACTTACCTGTGTCTCCTGTTTGCAGATGATCTGAAATTCTTTAGACGCATACAAAGTACAAGCGATTGTGATCTTTTGCAAAATGAAATCAAATAACTTTCTGACTGGTGTAAGATAAATCAATTAAATCTGAACATTCCTAAATGTCAATCACAATTATAACATTGGAAATCATACACTTGAT
The DNA here is from genome assembly GCA_920104205.1 of Eupeodes latifasciatus. Lineage (NCBI taxonomy): Eukaryota > Metazoa > Arthropoda > Insecta > Diptera > Syrphidae > Eupeodes > Eupeodes latifasciatus. The sequence goes on from OV049924.1 coordinate 374,600,083, forward strand.
ATGGTTTCTACAAAAAAAGATCTTGGAGTTTTTTTTGACCATAAATTGAACTTTCACAAAAATATCGAATTTTTAATTAACAAAGCGAATTCCATGCTTGATTTTATACATATATCGAAACTCTGTTGACTTATGTACATAATCCGTATACGTTGAAGAGTCTTTTTATAAGTTATGTAAGGTCAGTTCTAGAATACTGCTGCATCATTTGGAATCCCTTTTATAACATCCATAACCGTAGAATAGAAGCAATTCAAAAAAGATTAACACGATATATGTTTAATAAAGTAAGGTGGAACATTGAAATGCCCTCTTACATTGTAAGATGTCAACTTATTGGTATTCAGTCACTAGATAACCGAAGGAAGATGTATGCGATAACTTTTATTCATGACATCTTATCTTACCACATAGACTGTCCTTTTTTATTAGCCCTCATAGATCTATACGCTCCTTCACGTTATTTGAGAAATCGTTACTTATTTCGCGAAAACGCTCATAGAGTGAACTATGCCTTCAACGAACCATTAACTCGAAGTGTTAGAGAAATTAATAACTTATCAAATAATATTGACTTTAGTTTTCATATTAATAGAAATACATACATTCAAATATATGCTCAGTCTATTTTTTTTAACTTTTCATACTTAGAATATAATATAATATTTTAAATAAAACTTGTTAATCAGTCTATTTGAGTATATTGTTAATTCTGATTGACGTAATAAAAACAAATAAATAATTATAATATATGTACCTTGCTGAACAACAGCGTTTTTAAATAATTTAAAAACTAAAGTTGTCACTTTAGCTCTTGAATTGTGCACATTTAAGGTTAAGATACACATTATGTTATTTAAATTTTGTTAGCCTCCTTTACAGAACATTAAAGAACATTTTTAAAAGGTGAGTAAAAACTCGTCTATATGTTAAGCGTGTGACCCCCCCTGATTAAAAGTCTGGATCCGCCCTTGTCTACTTAAGTAGTTCAACAGTAATACTAGCGTCTCCAGGAATACCATAGTACCCAAGTTTGGTCGTTAGTAAGCTACAGAGATTCATTCGTTTGCCGTACTAAGTGAATGTGGAATGCTCTGACTTTTCATGTCATTGGAATACTAAGAAGTTAATAATAAATGTGCACCGACAATTCCTTTGGAACCCTCTCTTCCTCACTACTCGAACTTACTTACTTAAGGTGGCGCTACAGTCCTGTGTGAACTAGGGCCTCACCCAACAAACTTCTCCATCTAGCTCGGTCCCTAGCTAGATGTCTCCAGTTTCGCGCTCCGAGTTGGGTGAGGTCACCTTCCACTTGTGCGCGCCACCTGATTCGCGGTCTTCCTCTACTGCGCTGTCCTGTGGGTGTGGATTCGAAGACTTTCCGGGCCGGAGCATTGGTTTCCATGCGCTCTACGTGACCTAGCCATCTTAGTCGTTGGACTTTTACCCTTCTTGCTAAGTCTACGTCGCTGTACAGCCCGTACAGTTCGTCGTTCCATCTTCTCCTCCACTCCCCTTCGATGCATACGGGACCGTAGATCACACGAAGAATCTTTCTCTCGAAACGACCCAAGGTGCTTTCATCCGCTTTTGTCAAAGTCCATGCTTCTGCACCGTATAGCAGGACGGGGATGATAAGGGTCTTATATAGCGACACTTTGGTCCTTCGAGAGAGAATTTTTCCACTCAATTGCTTTCTTAACCCAAAGAAACAGCGGTTAGCAAGAGTTATTCTTCGTTTGATCTCAGCGCTGGTGTTGTTTTCTGCGTTTACAGCGGAGCCTAGGTAGACGAAGTCCTTGACTACCTCAAAGTTACGTCTGTCGATTGTGACGTTTTGACCAAGACGTCGGTGTTGTAGGTCCTTTCTTGGTGACAGCATGTACTTTGTTTTGCCCTCATTAACCGTTAAACCCATTTTTGCCGCCTCTGCCTCAATACTCACAAAAGCCCCATTGACATCACGCTGAGTTCTTCCGATTATGTCAATGTCATCAGCATATGCTAGTAATTGGACAGACTTTTGAAAGATAGTGCCTCTGGTGTTGACGTGTGAGCTTTGCACTATTCTTTCAAGTACGATGTTAAAAAAATCACATGACAGCGCATCACCTTGTCTAAAACCTTTTTTGACATCGAAAGGATAAGCGATGTTAAGTAGACTGATTCCTCTATAATTGGTGCAGTTTAGAGGGTCTCCTTTTTTCAGGATCGGGCAAACAATACTGAGGTTCCATTCATCGGGCATGCTTTCTTCCGACCATATCTTACAGATAAGTTGGTGCATGCTCCTAACCAACTTATCTCCAGCTGCTTTAAAGAGCTCGGCATTCAAGCCATCCGCTCCAGCGGCTTTGTTAGACTTCAGCTTAGATATAGCAATCTTTACTTCGTCTAAGTCGGGAGGACGGGATTGTTGGCTTTCGTCGTCTATGTTGAATGGATCATCCTGCCTGACAGCGGAATTCGGTTCGTCGTCGCCGTTATACAGTCTGCAGAAGTGGTCCTTCCATATCCTCAGCATTGACTGCGGTTCCACTATGATGTTTCCACTTTCGTCTTTGCAGCCTTCGGTTCTAGGTTTATGTACTTGTGAATTTCGTTTCACCTGTTCATAAAACTTTCGAACTTCATTTCTGCTTTTAAACCTCTCAACATCTTCGACCGCACGCTTCTCATGCTCTCTCTTTTTCCTTCTGAGAAGTCGGTGTTCCTCTCGCCTCTTCTGCTCATAGAGCTCATGAGCAGCTCTCGTCCTTTTATGCAGCGCCGCCTTGCGTGCCTGTTGTTTGGCTGCATTTGCCTGCCGACATTCCTCATCAAACCAGGGATTCTTTGTTGGTTGTCGCTTGAAACCCAGCACGTCAGAGGCGGCTTCTCTGAGTGCGTCTTGGCAATGTTGCCACTGGTTTTCTATACATTGTGTTGGCGGCACAGAACTTCGAGAGAGGTTACTTGTAACTCGGTCGGAGAAGGATTTGGCGATCTCTTGCGATTGTAGCCGTTCGACGTTGTACCTTCTCCCAACATCTCCCTGTTTTGCCTTGGGCCTGGAAACCCGAAGTGCTACCTTGGCTACAACAAGGTAGTGGTCCGAGTCGATGTTAGCTCCTCGGGAAGTTCGGACATCCATGATGCTGGAAGCGTGTCTGGCGTCGATCGCAATATGGTCAATCTGGTTGACGGTAGATTGATCTGGAGATCTCCAAGTTCCTTTGTGGATGTTGAGGTGTGGAAAACGCGTACTGGCTACCATGACGTTTCGCCCCGCAGCAAAATCTATGAGCCTGAATCCGTTGTCGGAAGTGTTGTCGTGCAGGCTGTTTTTCCCGATTATTCCACCAAAGATGTCTTCCCTTCCTAGCTTGGCATTAAAATCGCCCAGGACAATTTTAATATCGTAGCTAGGACACTGCTCGTATGTTTTGTCCAAGAGCTCGAAGAACATATCTTTGGTGTTGTCATCCTTCTCATCTGTGGGGGCGTGCGCGCATATCAGGCTAATGTTGCCGAATTTAGCCTTGATGCGGATGGTCATGAGGCGCTCGTTGATGCACCTATAGCTTAAGACTTGTTGCCTAAGTCTGGCTCCAATGACGAAGCCGCATCCAAATAAGCGCTGTTGGTTTTCTCGGTAGCAGTCACCATAGTAGATATCGCAGTTTTTCATCCTCTTTTTGCCCGGCCCATCCCATCGTATTTCCTGGATGGCGGTGATGTCTGCTTTATAGCAGTCTAGGGCCTCCGCTAATTCTTCGGCTGCACGTGGTCTGTTAAGGGACCTAACATTCCACGTGCATATCCGAAGTTCGTTGTCCTTAACTCGTTTGCGTTGGTTGTCAGCAGTAAATCCGGCCGTATCCGAGGCTTGTTGGTGCTTCGCAACTATAAGATTTTTAAGTGGTCAGGAAGTCACCCTGACGGCACAACCCCCAACCTGGAGGGCCAGATCCTTAGTATAACTCCAAAGACGGGGAGCCGGATAAACCGCTCCTTATAGGCCTGGGCTCCGAATAAGTCGTAGAAGCCCTATAAGGTGTTCACTAAGTAGTTCAGCCTTACTGGAACTGTAGACGCCACCGTTGATTCCATCTCGGGAATTCCTCCGCTGCCGTCTGGATAAGGAGAGGTGCCTTAGTGGACGCACCTCTCCCCCCCTCTATCGTTTGCTGCCCCCAACAACTTTCCACTGGGGTTGGAACCCAATCTCCAGTTGAGGTACTAGGCACCCGATGTTCACCACGTGGAGGTGAGAGTAGGAGTTGATAGACAGAGGTTGGTTTTGAGAAAAACCTGTGGACGCTTGTGTCCTCTTGAATGCACATGTCTACCATTTGAACATCCACTACTCGAACTGTGTCTTTTAAATACAAATGGTTCTAAAAAAAACCGTTGAGAGTCCCTTATTATAGAAGAAAATAAAAATTGTAAATTTTTGATTATTTTTATAATCACGCGAATCGAGTGAAGCAAAATTCTTCTCGTATTCCAAAAGAATAATTCGTATTTGTATTTGTAACAAGACAGAAGGTATTTAAAATGACTATTTAACTTTCACGTGGAAAAATTTGAAAAATACTATCGATTTATACAAATTTTCATAAAAAATAGAGTTAGGATTTTGTGAACCAAAACAAAGATAGAATCAGATCCTTTACTGTTAAAGCAACTCAATGTTAAAGCAGCAAAGTGCTTTTACTTATTTCCCAAAAATTTATTTCTATATGCCTCATTTATAAAGCTTGTCAAAAGCACTTACATTTTGTTTTGTCTGAAAAGTCTCCTCATTGTCATTAAATTTTTTGGTCAGTTGAGTTTCTTTCAAGCTTAAAAAATGAATACTCTGTCCCTTTTTAATCAAATTACTTACTTTTTCTAGACATCAGAAATGGGAGTAGGTATAAGTAGTAGTTTCAAGATATAGTCTGACATTTATGTAACTTTAAGGCAAGTTATGGTTATATAAACAAAATTATATAGATTAATCTGAATCCTATAAGTAGATAGGTCCACTTTCTTCAAATCTGGGAATCGGGATATAAGAATTTTCGTATTTAAAAACTCGGTTTTCAGGTACATATGTTAAATCATTAAGTTAAAAATAATTTAAATATCATATTTTTATATTATAAAGAGCAAATTTTTGAATTTTTAACTACAATAAAGTTCTTTTGTAAGAGCAAGTACCTGTGACACAGTAGTGTATTTTATATTATTTAGTAAATACTTTTTTTTGGTAAACAGTTAAATCCAGTGTGCCGTTTTATCATGTGAATATATATGGAAAGCTGATAAGCCTTTCAGATAATGTTAAGCCATTGAAATACAAAATCCGAAAAAAAGAGAGAATGGTACGACCATTATAAAATTTTCAACTTTCAAGAACATACCTACGAGTACGTTTTGAATTTATCTTAAAAAGTCAACGAGACATACAAGTATGGGTTACAAATGAAAATTATTTTTAAGTGGAAACATTTTTATGGATTTTTGAAGTAATCAAATTTTAAGATATCATATTTCTAAAACCTTTTTTTATAGTCTTATAGTTATAGGACAACATTCTTATAATCCATTGACTTTTGTTTCATTTTCATTAACTTTGAAACAATCCCCTTTAAGTTTTGACAATACCTTTTTATCAGGGCAATGTTTTTGACTTTGGAATCATTTAAACGTGCAGTGACAAGAATCCTGCTGAGACCAAACTAATTATTTTTAAAAGTATGCCACTAACTATCCTTTTCATAAAATTTTCCATGACCAATTCGCACATTTGCGACTTTATGCCCAGCTTTAAGTTCTAAAATAGATTGTGTAGCATTGCCATTGATCTTATCTCTTAAGTTGAAATTAAGAAAGAAAAATGTCTTAAAGTTTTAAATCACAAGTCCACACCCAGGAAACTTTTCTTACGAAATAACGATTGTTTCGTTGCTTGTGAGGCAAATAGCGCAGTGCACGTTTTCATCTTCCTATTCCAAAAGTTTTTAATTCTTAAATAAACAAATACAAATTGAATGAATGAAACTAATTTAAAGTCAATATCTTCTATTGTTCACGAGATATCGATAACCGAACAACAATTTTTACCAATTTTGCGTACTATTTTTTGTAGATTTTATTTTTTTTTATAAAAAAACTGACTGTTGGATTTTTATACAAAATTTACTGAATGTCGAAAACAATATTTTCTGTCAGATAAAATTAGTTTAAAGCTACAATTTTTAATTTTTGAAAAGATATTTGAGTCGAAAATAAATTTGTACTAAGTGTTAGTATTGTTTTTTTTTTAGTTTTTTATTTTTTTTTGTAAAAAAACTGTCAATTCGATTTTTCTCAAAATTTTACGGAATGTTGAAAACAATATTTCTTATAAGACAAAATTAGTTTGAACCCACAATCTTAAATTTTTGAAAATATATTTGTGTAAAAACTCATTTTTTACGAACTTTTAGAATGTTTTTTTTTAGGTTTTTATTTTTTGTAAGAAAAACTGTCAATTTGATTTTTCTTAAAATGTTACCAGATGAACGTTATTATTCGTTGCACAAAATTATTTTGGATATGAAATCATTTTTTGTTCGAAAAATATTCGAGGTGACAAATATTTTTTTCAGTTTTTTTGATTTATATAAAAACCATTAATTGAATTTTGTTCTAACAATCACAATCACGTTACAATATATAATTTAAAATTTAATTCAAGTCTCTAGCGTTATTGGTTCGTGAGATATTTTGAGTTAACCAAAATTTTCAACTTTTTTTTTTAAATTGCTATGGTAAAAAAACCGCCCATCCATTTTTTTTGAGAGTCATTTCTGCATCTTTCTGCATTATTATCTGTATAAACAAATTTATTGAAGTCGATATCTCTACAGGTTCTTGAGCTATGGACGACGAAACAACTTCGCGAACGTACGGACGTACGAGCGTTCGTACACACGCACGCACAGACATCTCTCTAAAAATCTTTTATTTCGACTCTAGGGGCTTCGAAACGTCGATAAATGTCAAAATTTTCAATTCGACAAATCGGAACGAGTACAATAACTTCCTATGGGAAGTGAAAAATCATTCAAAACTATTCCCTGTAAAGGTTTTACAAGCATCATTTTCGAAAAACTAACATCCTATCATACCTCCCATTCCAAAATTCCAGCACCAAATAGTTTTAAGTTGGAGGTAAAGAGATTTCCAATAATCCTTCTTGGATTTTCCAAGCCTAAAATTTTGCTTACTAACAACGTAGCTTCAGAGTTGAAGATGTACCTCATCACAAAAATTGAATTTTCGATGAAAAACTGGATCATTTGGTTGAGCTTAACACGTAAGTCCTCATACAATATCTTCTATGGAATGCCTAACTTCAAAGTTTGACGAGAAGTTGACAAACCTAAAGACGAAATATTCTTATTTGCTCTTGAGCAACGCACATGATTTCGATATTGCAACGACTTGATTTTATTGTACAAATTTCACTATTGTCGGCCGAGAAGGTGCTTCAGGACAACTTAAAAGTGATTTAGTATTGGGAATAGTAACTGCAAAATGATCACAATTTTTGGGCTGAATTTTAACAAATTCAATGTGTTGTTGAAGTGTGCATCTTTATATTTTTAGGAACGACCTTGTTTATACTAATCAAATGTCAAAAAATTACAGCTTCAAAAGTGATAAATGCTCCAATAGCGGGCTATTCACATGGAAACCAATCAGAATTTATAATAGATGTCAATGCCAAAAGGTTCTTTAAACAAAATGCAAAGACTGAGAAGAATTATATGTAATTTTTGTTAAAAACGACAAATTACTTATCTCTCAAGTATTAATTTTTCTGTTTCACTATTCTAACGTGACTCTTTTCATGGCATTTTATAAAGTATTAAACTTTAACTATTAACTTACTTAATAAGCCAAGGAAAATAAGAGAAGGGCTTCAGAACAGTCAAAACGACAAATCAGCCCATAAGTCCATGTCACAAAAATGAAATGTATTTCGAATTCCAACTCCTCCAAATATCAATAACACACAATATTAAGGTTCATGAAAATTTTACTCGTTTCGAAGCAAAATTTAAATTAAAACAGATAAAAGTGACACACAAAAGATATTCCCAAACAAATTACAACGCCCCCAAAATATATTATTTAAGAAAAGTCCATTAGGATTTTTTTTTTAATTTTTTGCGTGGGTAAATTTCGCTTAAATTTCTAACGAACTTTAAGCTCAAAATTTACTTTTGCATAACACAAGCTTAAACTAGTTTTAAACTAAAAATTGAACAAATAAAAAACCTTATGGAAATATGTACCAATATTCAACCTCAGTACTCACATAATTAATTCGATTATAACTAACTAAACAAAAATTAAATTTAACTACTAAACCGATTTAAATTAAATATTTAACTTGAATAGTTATGTTTAAATCATCAATCACATTAATTCTTTACCACAAATTTCAAAAACATTCATCTACCTACGTACGTACCTATCCATCAACCCCAAATTACATCCTATATTTTCCACCATTATTGAAAACCGAACCGAAAAAATAAAAACCCACCAAGTCTATGCTCTTCTCTAGGCCCTATAGGTAGTAGTAGCAGCAATCCATCAGACCCGCACAAACAGCAACTGTGGCTGTGGAACCGGATCGGCGCGCGGCGGTAGTGCGGCGTTGGGTCTAATTAAAATTGCCATAACTTTTGCATAACACACAACGCACATGCGATTTAATTAAAATTTTGTCCATATCACCTAATTCGAATTAAATTCGCCAAAAATAATGCACATCCTAGCAATGTTTCCACTCAAAATGGCAATGTAAACGAAACGAACGAAGTAAGCGTTAAATGGAAACTAACATTTCACATGCCAACTGAATGCGATGAGTTAGATTTAATATTAGTTGCACCATCTATATATCGTCGTCGCCACGCCACGCCACTCCACGCCATGCCATAAAGCCCCATCAATAACCAATGTTACCATAATCATAAATTGGCATTTTTGGTTGCACAGGAGGAACTTTCAATTCGATTCTGTGTGTAGGCAGTAGTTTTGCTTTTGGTGTGAGTTCTAGGTTCCTAGGGTCCTGAATCCTGGAGTAAGGGATGTAATTTTGCACACATTTGGTTAGATTTTTTTTGTTGTTGTTTTTTTTTTGACACATGTCTACACACTACATATTTCTACAACTCTGTGCTTTATGTAGATACATTTATGGTAGAAGAGGACTTGGGCTCTTTTTTGATTTCCTTGCGAATCTTTGTGGGCGATAATAGGGCCTATTCAATTTAGGCCAAGGGAATGTAATATTTGGTTTTTATTTCATTTTATTTTCTGAAGTCGCACATTCAGCAAGGGTTACCTTTTTGGCTACAACCATCAACACTACCACCTCCACCGCCTTTTTGTGCCTATTCAGTGTTTTTTTTTTGTTGTTGTATCTATATTTCTGTAGTCTTGACTTTTATTTTAACCAGGAATGATAAATAACCTTTAGATGATGGCATTTACCACATATATGAGAGGATAAAAGTGTCTATTTCTATTAGATTTTTGTTATGTTGTGTTCAACCCTTAGGTGGAAACGTTTGGAAGTATATTATTAAGTGTAGAGTTGTGGGTGTTATTCGTTTAGGTATAAAAAAGTAGGTGTTTTTTAGCACAACTTCTATCAAGAATATGTTTTATTTTTGGTTTGCTGTTTTTTGGAAAGGTGTTTGGAAATTGTATTTTTTGATTTGACAATAAGATGAAATAAATTTAACCAGAATTTAATATATTTTTGAGGATTTTGGTTTTTAATTAAATATATTTTTAAAGTTTTATTACTAAAATCCATCATGTAGCTTTGGGAATGGAAAGAAAGACCTTTTGCATGCATATTTTTAAATTCTTATACATATATTTTTCATTGATTGTAAACTTAGACAAATCAAATGGGGTGATATTATTGTTTGGTTACTGTGGCGTATACGTACTTTTTTTTAATTAAATTTTGTGTGATAATTTTTGTGAAGCTCTATTTTGCAAGATATTTTGTTTGTACAAATGATTTGACTACAAGTAGCTTTGACTGTCTTTAATAGTAAATTCAATGAGAATAAAGATCATACAACTTTTTAAACAAACAAGAATAATTTTTGGTTAAACTATTTAAAAATATTCGTTATGTTTCTGGGGGAACTTTTTAAGCTATTTTTAGTTTCAATCATTTGAAAAAATGTCAATTTTATCGATCATTAAAATATTTTGTTTGAATGTCTAGTTCTACCAATCGTCGCCCGAGAATTGGTTTGTTCCATACGCCACTTTTGTCGGTTTTGAGTTAGGAATGGATTCTATGGTAATTTTGTATGCTCTTTCTAAATCTGTGATCAGATTTGCGCTACGTCTTTTCAATCCCGAGATATCCAACATCAATTTTGTTCCATATCTACCGAAATCAACATTTTCTAGAATTGTTTTGTGCCATAAACCATTTTTTGGCGTTTGGGACATTTTTTCCATATAATTTTTGTCAAGTTTTTTGTCAGAATTGTTTTGTTCCACGTGCATATGACGGTGACAAGGGATAGAAAAAATACTAAGAATGTTAAGAATTGGTTTGTCCTACGTGCACTTGTGTTAAAGAAATGCTATGTTTATGGGACAATGGTCGCAAACAAAATTTTAGTATTGGTTTGTGCCATATCCATTACAATTGTGTAGATATCCCGAGAAAATTGTATGAAATCAGTTAGTCGTGACGTGACTCGGCTGCCAAAGTGGAGAGGCGTGCGCGGTCGGTGAAGTTTATATTTTTTTTGTTCCTTAATTCAGGAGGTGGATTGTATTCATTCGGCAATCGATAAGTATTTGAAAAACCTTGAGATTCATAGTTCACTTCACCTAGTCAAGCTTTTAACAAGCATGAACACAGACAAAGTTGAACTTAAAATTATTTAAATGCTTCCTGAAGATTTTAAGGCGTATTCCATTTTGGCTAACAAAATGGAATTCAGAGAAGTACCTTTTTCCAAAGTAAAAATATTACTTTATGAAAAAAAATTAGATTTTGAAATAAAATTTAAAAACTCGGCGAAAGAAAAAGAGTACAAAACTGTAAGTTTATTTAAGACAGCCACCAACGGTGCACTACCAACACCGAAAAATTTGCTTTGTGCAAAATTAACACAAACCTTTAAAACACCGATCTCAAAAGAAAAGAAAAAAGACCTTAAAGACTTGTTACCGTTTTTACCTGAAATTGATAAGCAATATCTTAAAACATTGCTTAATATTTAGAAACTAAAAAAGTGATAGCAGTAGAACTGCTTTTTTATTCTGTTTTTACCAAATTAATGTATTTACAATGTACTATCTTTTTAAGTAATGAATTAATAAGAATATTGTACTGTAAATGAAAACTTTGTTACAGCAGTAGAACTGCTTTTATTTTTGTTGTTTATTTTTAAAGAAAAATGTTTATTTTTTATTTTGTTTTTTTTTTTTTTTTTAATAAAGACTTTATTGAAAACAAAGATATAATCGATTTTCTTCTAAAATTTTAGCATCCAACTACATGCTTTCTTGCCTTTCACATTATATATTGATGAGACTTGGCTTGTGCCATATTCATTTTTGTGTGTTCCACGTGTATGGAAAAAAAATTATTTTCGAAATATATGAGGTGGGATACAAGCCAAAAAAGTAGATTTTTGTGCTGATTAACGTATCTTGTTAACGGTAATGCAAAACACTTTGAAAATTGGTAGGTGAAGTCTTAATAAGACTAACTTCAATTTAAAAAAATAAAAATAAAATCCTATCGCACAGTTTCGGCGTACTAAGTACGCGAACCTTTAAATGTGTTTTTCTCGAAAAAGTGCCAATGGCGTATGGAACAAATCAATTCTCGGGCGACGCAATGGAAGTTATCTGTTGTTTTACAGAATTACAAATTTTAGAAAGGAGATTTATTTTTAATTTTTCTTTTTGTGGCAAAAGTAATTTAGTTTTACTATTTTACATCTATAATTTTTGAACATTCAAGGGGTTATGAATACCCTTGTAATGATTAAACACAGTGCGAGTAGTTAGGAAGGGAGGGCAGGATTAGAAAGGAGATACCGATACACATTATATTTGAATGTCTGCACCTTTTAATGAGTCGGAAGTATTGAGCCTGTTAAAGCGTTTCACATTCGTCTAGTGCTGCTAAAGAAAGAATCTCTGTACCTAATAATACGTTCAAATTTGGGTTAAAGGGTAAGCTGATGGGCATTTCTGAAAGTACGAGTATGACGGTTGAATTCTTTGAGAGGAAGAATACAACTAGCTACTTCACTTAAGCTTTGTTTGTGAAAATATTGATGAAACAATGATAGGCATGAAACCTTGCCGCGGTATTCAAGAGTAGCAAATGCCTCAGAAGGAGAACGATTGTCTTTCATATTTAAAACTTTTTTTTTTCAATTCTTTCCAAAAGACTCAAGTAATTTATTGGGGTATCAGCTTATTTATGAGTTTTGGACGAATAAAAGCTGTGCAAATTATAGCGAGATCAGGTAGGGCAATAAACTTCTTGCATCAATGGAAAAAACCTAAACAATTAACAGCATTTTCGGCGATGTCAAATATGTGATCACTCCACAAAAGATAGTTTGTGATTCAATCCGAGTGAATTGTGCCATTGGGGGAGGGTTACGCTTTTGCAACAGTAGAAAGCATTGGTTTTTTGAAGCATTAAATTTTACACGATTTTTTATTCCCAATTGTACAATGCTGATCAGAATTTAATGAGCTTATTATGCACTGTCGTTGGTAGTATACATGTGAAGGACAAGGATGAGAATCTAAAAAGGAATATGAAAAGCTGATTGTACTGTCATCAGCGAAACAGTTTAGTGGGTTAAAAGTTTCAGGCAAAAAATCATTTATTAAAATAAGGAAGAGTGTCGGAGACAAAACGGAGCCCTGAGGCACCCAAGCGTTTATTGATTTGAACCAATAATACTTAAACTGAACTGAACATTCCGATTTAAATTAATGCGAATTCTTAAGTTCCAACTTTCTAAAGTCATAAGAACGCTAATAAAATTTCAACTTAAAGAATATTACCGTCAATATAACTTTTATAGTGATATTACTGATAGCAATATTAAGGTTCACTTCCCTGAACAATATAACAAATTTTACATAACTTTGAAGAAAGCAAAGATTATTGTACATGATATTTTAAAGGCATTTGAAAGAGTTTGGTATCAAGCTCTCTTATTAAAAAAAATGTGTGAAATTGGTTTCGATCAATTTTTCATTCTATTGTGCTTAAAATTATCCTTCGTATTTTTTATTTTAATAACAAGTATATTATTGCTCCGTCTCAAATTCAATATTCACAAAATAAATGCTGGTGTCCCACAGGGCTCCGGTCTGTCTGACTCTTCATTATGTTCATATAATCCTCTCTCAGTTTTTCATATTTATTTGTTTTTATTTACATTTCTGTCATTCAAGTGTAAAACTTTAACGGCAAAATATAATAATATCATTCAATTTTGATTTTAACATCATTGTCCAATGTCCAATGGGGATTCAAAATCCATGTAGAATTTATTGATTCGAAATCACAATGCTACGTAACTACTGTTGCTAAGGCGAAACTCTCCCACCAATGCCCCCATTATTGGGTGGAATGTTCACCGCAGTGACTAAAAAGCTTTGAGTTTGATTTACACGTACATATGTGCATCAACATATTTGACTTTGCTAAAAGCGCTGCTTAATGTTAAGGCTTATCACGCCTTTTGATCTACCTACAATATAAAAAGTCCTTATCTGTTCAAGACTTTGTTAGCCTCTTTAACAAAATTCAAAAAAGAGATTTTAAAAATAATAAGCAACCGTTGTTAAGCTACAACATTTAAATATCTCAAACACTGTCGCAATGTTGTATGCCTGTTAATATCTTTGCATTGTTTTCATAAGATATGAGCTCTAATGAACAAATTATCATCAATTTCAGGACCCTTGAGCAAAAATTTCAGAAGTGATATTTTTTCCTTGGCCCCACTACGCGAATGTAAAATACTTTGCTACACATTGTGTTTCCTTTAAACAGCCGTACATAATTTTAAACCTACTTTTCCTAACTTAAAGTTGTGTTTGGCATGAAATGGTTACTAAAAAACTTTTGTATATGCGTTCATCATAAATAAAAAATCAGGAACTCAGAAAATGTGTGTGTAAAACAAGTTCAAGACTACACACCTATTGGGTTTCAGACAGACCCCGCACCAAAAATCCATGGAATACTGGGTACATTTTCAGTCGAAGAGATTTTTTGAGTTCTAAAGGTTCTTACATCTTTGAATATTTAAACAAAAGAGACTTTCTGAATTGGTGACCAAATAGTAAAAATCGAAAAAAATTTTTTAAAAAATATTGCTTTTTTGAAAATTAGTTTTCGACTTAAAATTTCGGAAATAAAAACAGATATTTAAATCAAACTTATTTTATCATGTGCAAAATATTTTTGCTATCTTTTAGTTAATTGTTTAGAAATATTCAACTGAAAACTTTTTTTTATAAAACACAAAAAACAACTTAAAACTGATAATTTTCGACTCAAGTATTTTTAAAACAAAGAAAGATATTGACTCCAAATATCTCACACAAAATATTGTTATTAAGTTTTAGAAAAATCGACAGACAGACACGGATGAGAAGTTATCGGTGTACGTCGCATCCCAGCCTCTGTTTTGTTTTGAATTAAGTCTATTGCTATTTTTCAAAAATATCTTTTAGACAGCTTTAAAATAAATAAACCTTTAATAATTTGTATCCAAAATACTAAAAAATTCAGTCAATCTTAAAAATGGTTTACTTTACGAAAGTGTGTCTAATAACTTAGTTGAAAAAAGATTTTTAAGAACTTTTATTGTAAATAGTTAGCTCCCCTTACCAACAGTTTATAGATTTTTAACAACTATCTCTTTAAATTATATTGATCGAAAGTTCTTGTTTTATGTACATTATATAAATTTATAATTAAATTAACAACACTATCAACATTCCATCAACACAACACAATATACCTAAGGTACTAACTAATCAAAATATATGTATGTTTGAAATTTTCAGTGATTTGCGGTGGTGAAATCGATCTGACCGAAGAACGACGCCTCGATTCGCCAAATTATCCCGTCGAATATTTAGCCGATAAAGAGTGCATTTGGAAAATTACCGTACCAGAGAATCACCAGGTAGCCCTTAAGTTCCAATCATTTGAAATAGAAAACCATGATAATTGCATCTATGACTATGTCGAAATACGTGATGGCAATCGATCCGATTCGGAGCTAATTGGAGTCTTTTGTGGCTATAAACTGCCACCGAACATTAAGTGAGTATATACGAGTATTTAGTTCTACTCACACAATGAGTACATATAGTACTTAAATAAAATCTGCCTAAAATGGATCCCTAAACACTGATTATCTTTTCTCGTTCTCACTTATACTCTTCTCTATACAAATGCTTACCCTACAACGTACTTAAACTATATGTTAAACTATTCCCATAGGACCAATTCAAATCAAATGTACATTAAGTTCGTGTCGGATAGCACAGTACAAAAGCCTGGATTTTCTGCGCTTCTGATGCAGGAAGTGGATGAATGTAAATTCAGTGACCACGGATGCCAGCATGAATGCATTAACACCCTGGGGAGCTATGAGTGTGGCTGTTTTGCTGGTTATGAACTGCAAACGGATGGCAAATCATGTGAAGGTACAATTCCAATATATCTACCATAGCTTTATGAGTTTACATTTTTACATATGAGAGTACTTGAGATAATGTATCTCAACAAAACAAATCATTTTTCTTATCTCGATTTTTATTTTCTGTTTTTTTAGATGCATGTGGTGGAATAATCAATGCAACAACAGAATATGGAACATTGACTTCGCCCCAGTATCCTGAAATGTATCCTTTGGAAAAAGAGTGCGTTTGGGAGATTATTGCACCACCCAATCATAATGTTTTCCTTAAATTCACTCACTTCGAATTGGAAGGGACGAAGTATCAATTTAGCGAATGCCATTACGACTATCTGACTGCCTATTCAAAGCTGCGGGATAATCGCCTTAAGAAAATCGGTGTGTTTTGTGGCAATGAGATTCCATCGACTATAAATTCAGAACAGAGTATTTTGCGATTAGAGTTTTTTTCGGATAAAACTGTGCAGCAAAGTGGTTTTTCGGCCTTATATCACATAGGTAAGTTGAATTTCTTTCTTGTAACACTGATGTAGGAATAGTGTGACCATGCTTCGTTTTTAAGATAGATGAGACAACTTTTTTTAGGCGATGTTTTCTATGTTTATACGACACTTTATTTAATCATATGAATTGATCAAATCATGTCTTTAATGAGGGGTAAAATTAAACAAAAAGACATAGAATGGCAAATATTTAAGTCTTCACAATATGAAGCTTTTATAAGCCTTCATAAACTGCGTCTATAAATTGTTATGGTATGAACCATGACTAGAAAATGAACAAATTTGGTTTAGTTTTTAATTATTCATTCAAATTCTATGTTTCTTTTTACCACTTTTCTGTACTAATATGAAAATACCATCTATTTTAAGCAGAGTAAATTGATTAGAGCTAAACATATAAAACATAGCATGATAAAATGTAATCAATCAAATTTAATCACGTATTAATAAGAACCAAAACATTAAGCAATTAAATATTAAATATGAGGCGTTAGACTACTTCGAAAGAAAAAAACAAATAAACATAGAACGATAATATCGAAAACGTCACACCTAATGAACTGCTGTTAACAAGAAACAAATTATTAAAAAGGTAATAAAATGACATAAGACAATCCAAGTACCTTTATTTATTAATCATGTAAGGAAACAGAAAAATATAGAAAATAGAACAAATATTCGATTTATAATCACACAACCACTTTGCAATGGCTGTATTTTAAAAGGTATCAATTCAGCAAAGTAGCCATAGAACATAGAATATCAATATGTTATCTGTCAAAAGGAATTATTACTAAATAAGAAACATTGTTACTCAGCTTCAAGAATGAACTGAATCATTATAGCAAAATAGCAAACAACAACAAAAAAAACATAGAATCACAGAACAACGCTTTCGAGGGGATTCTAAATTTCACTACATTTAAGTAACAGAAAGCATACAAAAACACAGAACAAAAATCACAACAAATGATTGCTTAACAATCCACTAAACCATTTTTTGATAGAAGAACATTCATAGGTTTCAATATAGCGAAGTAGAAACAGAACATAGAATGGCAAAATATTAAACATCAACACTACTTTTTAGTAAATATGAGACGTTATTATTCATCTTTTTCTAAATTTATTATCATGAAATTAAAAAGAAAACAAATAATATTGTCATTCTATGTTTTTTCTTTTGCCATGACAAAATCAAAAATTTAACATGTAATTAGTTTCTAAATTAAAATTATGAAATAATAAGAAAATCAACATAAGTATCTTATTTGGTTTCGAGAGGCAAAAACAAATATAGAAAACATAGAATAATAAAAAGTCCAAGCTCTACATACTTCTTGAATATCCATTTAACCGCTTTTTTGATAGATGAATGTTGATACCAAGAAAACACCGCAGTTAAAGAAAACATAGAAAACATAGAATTTCAAAAACATTTTAGTAACAAATTTACAACTTATCAATGAAAAACTATGTATCAAACACTTTTCAATCGATGAATGAAGTTTCGGTGACTTGACACTTGCATTAAGACTCAGCAAAAAAAATTTATCATCTCCATTATTTTAAAGCCTCTGGTCACACTAATTTCGATTTTTGTATAGAAATGTAAAACGAATATCGGATTAATTTTTTTCTTTGAATTTAATTTTTTTTTCGCCGCTTTGCTTTGTGTGTTATGCAGATAAGGACGAATGCAGTGAGAACAATGCCGGTTGCCAACATCACTGCCAGAATACACTGGGCTCATACAAGTGCAGTTGCCGGAATGGCTATACTCTGGACGATGATGACCACAACTGTACAGAAACGAAATGCAAATTTGAAATAACCAATCCGTATGGGGTCGTCCACAGCCCCAATTATCCGGAGGAATATCCCCGGAACACATATTGCTTTTGGCATTTTTCCACAGCTCTGGGACATCGAGTCCAGTTAACTTTCCATGAGTTTGATGTGGAAAATCATCAGGTGAGGAAACTATTATACTTGGTTACACAAGGATCTTTTTTTTTCTTATATTAAATTCAATAAAGTTCGTGCGCTTTTCATGTGCGAGATTCATCAATTTTTCTTTACCATTTTCTTTTTTGTTTGAAAATCCAGGAATGCATTTATGATTCTGTTGCCATCCATGATGGAAAATCGGAGAACAGCTCTACATTGGGAGTTTACTGCGGCGGCAGGGAGCCATACGCAGTGTTGGCATCTACAAATGAAATTTTTATGGTTCTGAAAACTGATGCTGGTCTACAGAAGAAGGGATTTATGGCAACTTATTCAACAGGTATGTAAGTCCTTTTTTATTATGGGGTTGCTTGGATTTTATAAAGGGTAGAACTTTATGGGGTTGGTTGGTGCTCTTGGTGCCGGTGCCGGTGCCAGTGCCAGTGCCTATAAAGTGGGCGATTTTCTTTGTTGGTTTATCAAAATGTGTCACCATCACCAGGAATAGAGCAGAGTAGAGCAGAACAGAGCTGAGCAGTATTGTAGGTAGAGAAACGGAAATGATGTTCTTGATGTTATTCAAAAACTAGGACATTGCAAGGATTAATATATTTTATATAGAATCAGACGGGAAATGGAGTTTTTATTATTTTCAAAGTAGGTATACGAGAAAGGAAATGAAACTGATTTCAAGTCCTTTTGTTAGAAATAAGAGTTTGTTATACACGTTGAAGTTTAATCGGATTTACATCAAATACGTTCTTATACCTATTTGAAGTTATGTTTGATTTTTTTTTCATAAGAGGATTATTTTTAATATTAAAATGAATTGAAAAACACGGATTTCTTAAGAGCTTTAAGAATAAGGTACATCGCTTCTTTTGATGGCGTCTTGTTTTTTTTTTAAGTCTGGCTTAGATTGTGTAACGATTGTGTAACCTTTGTCTTTTAAGTTCAGGTTAAGTTACGTTTTTTTAAGCCAAAGCTATTTAATATAATGATGTATAAAAATTGCAAGTACCACAGTTAAATAAAAGTAAGTTTAGAGCAATCGCTTTGAACACTTAAAAAAGTTTGAAAATTAAAATAACTAATAAGTTTTTAGAATAACTTGATAAATAAGAAGCCTTTTAATCAAGGCTCATGTGGTTTACAATGAACTTAGACAAAATATCAAACTTCTACGGAAAAAATAACACTGGTAGATACGTTTTTCTTACTGGGATAAAATCAATGGGTTAATATATCACTTCAGATTTTTGAGATATTACTTTAAGGAATTCACACGTTCATAGGTTTTTTCAAAAAAAATTGTGATGGTTTTCAAATCAATATTCCTTCAAACAAATCTCCATAAGTTGTTACATTTTACTTGTGTTACATAAATCTGAAAGAAACGCTTAACCATTTATATTAAAACGGTTTTCAACAGAAAAAGGCAAAACAGTTTAAAGATAAGTTTTCTTTTTGTAATAAATTTGTTGTCTAAACAGAACTTGTGCGTAGAGTTAAAATTGAAGTTTGGATTCAAAATCAGCACTTACAATTACCTCCAAAACGTATTTTTCAAAACTATGAAAGTATTGATTTCTAGGTTTGTTGAAAACTTCATATATAGTAAAATAAAGATTCATTACTAATGAGCATTTCAGAAACTAAAATGATTAAAATTGTATCTAGAAAGGACATCATAATCTTTTAAAAAAGTATTGTTTTGTTTGTGGGACAGAAAAAAACGTAATTTTGTCTACCAGTGTAAACATATATACAAAAATCGTTGAAAACTGTTTAAACTCTTAGACCCAATTTATTACTCTCATTTAAATATTATAATCTAAAAAAGGAAATTTTAACAAACTTCTTTCAAACATTGAAAATTTCCATAATAAAAAATTCAGTTATAAGTTTTTGTGAAGAAATTGAGGCTTTAAGCACCGCACATATACGAAATTGGATGTACTCTAATTTTGACGTATACTATTTTCTAATGTCAACTTTTATGTCGATAAGTGTGAACTTCACAAACTGAAATAAGACAAGATGAAAAATATAATCTTTCTTCAAAATGGCGCCCTTTTTTCTTTTGGTACCACTTAAAAACTTGTTTTGTTTTTAATGGAAAATAAAAATTACAAATATATAATTCAATTACATTTTAAAAAATTCTTTGATTTATTGTGCTTCAATGAATTCGACAGGGTTTTCTAAATCTATCAGTTGTGTGAAAAAAAGTATAGCGATCTGAAAAATTACATCAGCAGAAAAGTGTACCCCCAAATTTGTTAAAAAAACAACCACACCTATTTATATAAATCTGCAATATACTCCCCTATCCCTTCTTCTCACTCATCCTTAAATTTTTCTATTCCAAATTGCCAGCAAAATTCAGTTTAGTTCGAATTTTTTTGAAGTAAGAGAATTTTTTGTAAATAATTTTTCTTGTCAAAGAATCAAAAAGAACTATAGTCGAGTTCCAGTGACAATAACTCCTCCTTTCTTCCCCTCTTCTGGGCGCCAGTTAACTTATTGTTCAAAAATTAAAGTCGATCCTATTATTCATTTATATATTTATAAATCGCGAACTACACTAGCATGTTTATTTTGTTCTTGAAATTTAATTAAGTTTTATTCAGGAACTCTACAAAACTAAATGTTTGCTATGTTTAAATTCTGAAAAAAAAAAAATTAATTGTTAAATGTTAAATCATTTATTTGCAATTTTCAAAACAATTATCTCTTTCTTAATTCTATTTTTATGGAATTGTTGTTGTCTTTGGTGGAGGATTTGAAAGATAACTAGGGCTGAGATGATGCAGCGGCAATAAAAATCATTTTTGCAGAGTAATTTAATGGTACTCGTTACTTATAACGAAATCGGTTGATCAAACGACAAATCAATCATTCTTTGTCTTATAAGGAGTCACTCATTTCGTAGTTTCAAACTGGTAGCACTGGTATTTTACACTTTTCAAACTCAGCTGTCATTTGAAATGTCAGCTTGTTAGTTGAATGTTTGCCATTTACGATAATAAATCGCTAAACAATCATCCAATTCGGTGTTTCAATCGTATCCGTAGAAATTTAAGAAAATAGAAGAAGCGTTACTGATGCCGTAAGGGCTCTGATGCACTATCGGAATACACGCTAGGTGAAAAATATTTCTGCAAGTTTTTTTGATGACAGAATGTATAGATTTCTAAGGTAGACCTCCTTTTTTGTCAGTGATTGAAGATCAGCTTTTGAAGTACGTTTTGTCCCTTTGAAGGCAGTTGTGCTTTAAATTTTCACCAATACTTCACTACAATCGAGGGCATGTGATTGGTTCAATAAGGAGTTATTTCGAAAGCTCAAGATGGAAGGTACTAAAAAGACAATTTCACTTTCATTACAAAGATAAAAAGAGAATACTATTTTCGAACCTCTAATTACATGTAGAAGATGTTTGAACTGCATGTTACGGTAAGTTTATAATTTGTTCCTTCAAAATGTATAACGTATGAATTCTAATAAGTAATCAATTTTTAACTTTTCACAGGAAGTTATTGTAATCGATTCGATTTATAGAATTGAAAATGTCGACATTTCTTGACGTTTCAAAGTCCCTAGACCTTACGTTCGTAGGCCTGTACGTCCGTACATTTATGATACTATGATCGATTTGAATAATTCGAGAATAGTTGAAGTTATTGACTTTAAATTAATTTAATTCTATGCTAAATTTTGTTGTTAACGTAAAACTTTCAAAAAAAAAATGCTACTTAAATTGGTAAAAATTGATTTTCGACTAAAAATCTCTTTAACAAAAACAGATTTTGAAATCAAACTTATTTTATCATTGTTTCTAACTTTTAGGTAACGTTTAAGAAAAATGCAATTGACAACTTTTTTAACAAAACACGACAACCTAGAAAGAACACAGAAAACTGATAAGAAATGGTTTTCGACTCAATTATTATGAGAACAAAGAAAGATATTGACTTCAAATTTTGTTATCTCATGCAAAACATTGTTATTAATATTTTATTAAATTTCTAAACAAATCAACAGACATCAAAAGGGATGGGGAGTTATCATTGTGGGTCGCATCCCAGACTCTTTTTCAAATCTGAATTTTGTTTAAAAAAAAAATTATAATTAATAGGTCTAAAAATGTAACTCTTTCAATCTAAGACATTTTTTATTTAAATACATGATGCATGATGTGATTCTTGAACAGCCTTCAATCAAAACCAAGATAAGCTTCTTTCTTATTATATAAAAACATATGTATGTATATATTATTTCAAAAGATTCTTTTACTTTTCTCAAACATTGAAATAAAATTCTTTTGATTCTACTTCCATCTGTCACTCTTATAGTATATTTCTAAATTAAAAATAAAGTCATATTTATGAATGCCATCTACCATCAAATCTTTATTTAACGCGTCAACGCATAAAAAGGATTTTTGTATCCCTTTGTTGTTGTTGTTGTTGTTTTTGTTGCTTAGAAATATTATATGTAATGTACTTGTATGATGCTCACCTTTAATAATATGTTACATTCAACCCCAAGTATGCATACATATGTTGTGTGTAGAAAGTTTCAGGTCTTCAGATTCAGAAATTCATCTGGGAGTTTTTCCTTATAAATCTACCTACCTATAGAAAACTTACATAATATGCTTATATATGTACATGATATATGTATGTGTATGTATGTTAGTTGAACATACTTAGATTTATGTAGAAATTTGTAAATATGAATTCCATTCAGTTTCAGGATGCATGGTGCTTCTTCTTTTTTGTAGTTCATGTTGATCTTGCGTAAAGCTTTAGAAATGAAAAACCATAAAATATTGAATCTTATCCTTGTGCACTTTGACGGGACTAGACCTCTTCTTCTTCTTTTTCTGTATAACATACACTTATAAAATGTATGTGTGTTGTGTACATACGAGTATATGTCTAAGTTAAAGATTGTATAAAGTTGGAAAAATGAAAAATATGGAAGGTTGAGGTCGAGGTTGTTTTCATTTATAAATAGCCAAGTTGGTTGAAATGTGTTTTGATGATTTTTTTTTTCTTAAGTTAATGAATTTGGTATAAATGGAAAAAGTAGCTTTTAATTTATGTCCTCTCATCATATGGCTTTGAAAAAAGTATTTCATGTATACATATTTAATTTTAAATCCTTAAGAAATGTACCACCTACAAAATGGCGCTCAATGTGGGGTATTTTAATTAATGTCATCAATTTAAAAAACAACAATGTTATGATCCTTAGGAAACCTTGGGCGAAACCTTGTTCACACATATAACAAACTCCGTTTCTTGCAAAAGTATTGCTGATTTTAAATTGGCGCCCAACGCTGGATTCCACACTTTGGGTTTTATCTTAAGCCGTTCTCAAAAAGAAAGCACATACTTCCACAATACTATGTTTTTTATTCTCACTCCTAAAAGTGGTACCAAGATATCAAATAAGATACAGATATTGGAAAAAATAAAAAAATACATTATTACTGGCGCCCAATGTGAGATTTTTGGGAAAACTATATTGACTGAATAAAGAAAGTTATAGTTTTATTTTATTCGAGGATTTTGTATCAAATGCAAAAAGATCACTCTTAAACAATTATTGTATACATTCGAATTGGCGCCCAACGTTGGATCCAATCGGACGTCTTTAGCTGGTCTTAATTACATTAAGGACATTAAATCTCACTCTTAAGACTATAGAGTCCTTAAACTGCGTAAAGCTGTTATTCTGGTAATTTTTTATATTTGAGGGGTATAATTTCAAATCTCTTCTTTTCCACTTTTTAGAATTTTAAGTAAAACGAAAAAAACTATTAAAAGCTTCTAAAATGACATTAGCGATTGGTCGAAAGGCTAAATTTGAAGTTTGGAATGATCTTTATCTATTTCTTTTGGTTTTGAACCTATAAGATGAATCTAAAAATTATAAAAATTCAATTTAATTTGGAAAAGAAGAGTTTTGAAAATTAAGATTGGAATAGTTGAGTTTTGATTCAACCTATTTAGGAATAGATGAGTTTTGAAAAGAAAGTAAACTTTTCGATTCAACCTATTTAGGAATAGAGGAGTTTTGAAAAGAAAGTAAACTTTTTTTCATGATCTATAAATACAATATATTTAATTATTAAATATAAATCTACTATAAAACATTATTTTATCTGCGAACTTACCAAAGATGTTTTCTTAACAAGAATTATTGCAACACTAAATAGTTTAACCCATGAATGCTCTCAAAACAACAAAGATTCCCGCCTTTTTAATGTCATTGAAATACACGAGTTTTGAAAGCGACTACTTTAATTTGCATAGGAAATTAAGAGTTTTGGTGCGGATTTTGGTTTGTATGGGAATAAATGAGTTTTGAATTAAACGACTGAGTGGAATAGTGTAGTTTTGAAAAAAACTTCACTTTTTGAGTACTCAAAAGTATAGGAAGTAACAAGTTTTGATAAATTTTAGCTAAATACATAGACGAGAGCTCTTCTAAAGAACACTTTCTCATACTTAACTCATTTTTGAAAAAAAAGTGGAATAGAAGAGTTTTAAATTATACCCCTCATTTTTACTGCTACCTAAGTCAATGGATTCTTAGTCCCTTTTAATGTCAAAGACACAGAGACAAAGGGTTTGAAATTTGATACTAGTGCAAATTGGTTTTAAATTATTTCTGAATATTGAAATGACTAGGAAAGACAGAGTGTGTTAAAGCATACCACTTTCACGAAGTACGGCTAAGGAACTAATATCTTTACTTGACAGAAGGACAGAAGTGTATTAAAGCATACTACATTCACAAAGTACGGGTAAAGAAATAATCTCTGTACTTGAAAGTTAGACTTTTTTAGACAGTAGGGCTCGAGGCTCTTAAATTTCGGATGAGGAATGCAACTGGTTAGTACACGTGGCGTGATGGTTAATGCGTAGGGCTGTCATGGTCTTGGGTTGAATCTGTGCCATCTAAAGTTTTTTTTTCACAGGTACTGCCTCTTAAGTTTGCTTCAGGACAAGTTTAATCCAATTATTTATTATTTCAATTTCTTTTAAAGTAATATCTGAACTTTAACTGGTGCCCAACGTTGGATTAGAACCACCATTGTATAAAAGTTATTAATTCGCGCTTAAAGCACCCTGGCAACCATATGTACATATGTACACATTTTTGTTAACCATATAAGAATATTTCCCTTAAACCAAATTTAAAAAAAAAAATAATGTATATTATTCTCAAAACTAAGAAAAACCATTCTTCATCTTTTTTTTCAGAATGCGGAGGATATTTGCGGGCAACTAACAAAACTCAGGTGTTCTACTCACATCCGAGGTTCGGAAGTCGTCCGTATAAACGTAATATGTACTGCAACTGGCGCATCCAAGCTGACCCCGATAGCAGTGTCAAGATAACATTCCTCAGCTTCGAAGTAGAATACTCGGACAGATGTGACTATGATTCACTTGAAATAACTGAAGATGTGAATTACATGAGGAATACAAACCATGGAAAATACTGTGGCAATAGGGTAAGTTTGATTGAAAGGTTGAAAGGACACTTCAGTACGTCCTGCCGCCAACAAGAATATCTACTTAACTTATTTTCCTATTTCCTTTTTTTCTTATTCTTCTTCTTCTTCTTACAGAAACCATCACCAGTGACTTCGTACTCGGATACTTTGTTAGTTCGATTTCAGTCTGATGAAAGTACATCCTTAAGGGGTTTCGCTATATCATTTGTAGCTGTAGAACCACCCGATGAGGAGTCCGGAGATGCATTGGACTCGGTAACACCATTTCCAGGATATATGAAGAGTGTGTATTATGCGGCGGATGGTGGTAGTTTTTACGATGATTACGATGAGTCCAATCGGAAACAGGGTATGGGCGGCAGCAGTGGGGGGATGTTTATTTAAAGTACATACATCTTTGGTATAAGCTCAAAACCCACTGGAGGGCTTTTTATTTTTTTGGTACGATGTTCGTTATTTATCAGTTTTTGATTTAATGGTGTAAATATGTAACTTGTATATTATTTTCTTATTTTTATATAGAATTTAAGAATATTATTGTAATAAAATAAAGTACAAAAGATTAATTAATTAATATGACTTTTTTATTTAATTTTGTGCATTTTGTGTGTCGGAGGAAAATGTGGGAGTTTTTACTTTTGGTGGAAATTTTAGTTTTACGGATCATAGTTTGATGAAATTTTCTTTGTCAGGAAATTTTCTTCTTCAAAAAAAAAAAAAGTGGCGTAGTTTTTCTTGTGAAGTATAAAAAGATAACAGCTTAAAAACTAATAGATATTTTTTAAAAAACCCATTATAAAAGCAAAGTTCAGTACAAATACATATGTAGATCTCTCAGAGAAAATGAGATTCTTGCAGTGTTTTTTCACCATTTATTCAATATTTATCAATGATTGGGCAATTTTAATCCAACGATTTTGTTAGATTTGCTGAGATACATATGTATAACAGAGCGATATTCATAAATATAATTCACTTTAACTAAAATACCAACCATGAACCACAACTGGACCTCAATTGAGCTAAATGCCGCCACTATCGAAACGGAATCGTACCAGTATGTTTGTGATAAGCGTGAATAATATGAGGTCCAACAACATTCTTTCACATCATGAAGAAATATTCTTATGTGAATGGATTAAAGAAAATACTGCCAACTGTCCTTGAGCCTTCGGTGAGTGAATTCCAATGCATTGCATGTCCTGAGTTAGACCCCTTACTCAGTTAGTTGACGAGCCGACTCGGATTCCTGACGTTGAAGGTCAGTCCGACAACACTCTACACTTGTTTCTTAACTCTGGTCCTAATAAATATTCGATCAGTGTATTATCGCATCTAGGCACATTAGACCATTGCGTCATATCTCCAAATTTATCATGAAAAAAAAAGTTAAAGATAAAACTCCTACGAGAAACGAGAACCGTTGGGCAATATGTGCAGGCCAACTGGGACGGCCAGATTTGGTTACAAACTCAATTCTTAGTGAAATTATCTTTTATTTTTTTTTTGTTGGGTTAAAATTACCTTTCGGAACGTTCAATTCAAGTAGTATTGGACGGTTTCAAATCTGATAACCACAAACTATACGCTGGTGTGCCTCAGGGTTCCGTTTTGTCTACGAAACTCTTCCTTATTTTTATAATTGATCTTTTGTCTGAAATTTACAAACCCACTAAATTGTTCTACTGATGACAGTACAATTAGCTTTTCATATTCTTTTTTTTGGGTTATCATCCTTGTCCTTCAGATGTGGGCTACCAATGACGGCGTATGATAAACTTACATTCTTGAAAGCATTGTTCTCTTCAAAAACCATATTATGTAGAATTTAATTCTTCGAAAAATCAACACTGTCCGCTGTCGCAAAAGCGTAACTCTCCCCAATGCCACTATCTACTCGTATGATTGGTACTTGCATCGTGGAGACTGAACAGCTTTCAGTTCTAGGTATGTGCATCACAAACCATCGATTGTGGAGTCATCACATATTTGCCATCGACAAAAATGCTGCTAAGTGTTTAGATTTTCTCTGAAAATGCAAAAAGATGTTTACATATTCTAACCTGGCAATAATTTACAAGACATTTATTTCTAGTATTATTCCCATATTTGGTCTGCTGTCACAATAACGTACTTAAGTTTTTTAGATAGAATTGAAAAAAAACAACAACAAAACTTACTGAGACATTTGCTGCTCTTGAACACCGCCGAAAGGTCTCATGCTATTCATTGTTTTATCAATACTTTTTAAAACTATGCTCTATTGAAATAGCCAGTTGCATTTCTCCCCTCAAACAATACAACCGTAATACCCACTCGCACTTTACTTAATCACTATAAGGGTATTCATAACCCCTTGATTCGCTCTTGAATCCAAAGCCACTTGCTTCTTCGTTATGGTTATACGATTGGGCATACAACACTTAAGATGATTCGAAGACACCTATTTATGAAGATCTGCAGTTTTCTGGTAATCTGCTGCATCCTTATACCATTATATACTGATTCGACGTTTGAGCAGAATAGTCATAGGAGTAGCTTTGTCTTCAAGCTGAGAGAGATGTTCCTCCAAGCATAGGACAAAATTCTACTGGTTGTTGAACAATGTTTATCATATAGAGACTAAGTGGGAGGTTCCGAGAGTGAACTGTTTGATTTCTTCTTTCTTCTACTTTGCCCTCCACCATTATTGTATTTATTTGAAGCAGTCCATTATCCATCCTGTGAATTGCAAACACACATCGTCTGGCGTAGCTTAGATGTTTCAGGTATGTTTTCAGAGTTCATATTATTCTTCCATGAGTCTTCTGTCAAGGCTGCCCATAGCATTTTACTGATAACCAATTTGCCAGTTTATATTTCCAAAATCTCAGATATTTCCGTATTTTCAGAAATATAAACAAAAAAGCTTTGAGAAATCTGAGAAGAAAATGTGCATGATTAGATTTCTTGAGAATTCTATATCAATTAAATAAAATTTTCGACTTGGTCGAACGAACTTACTCCTGTATTTAATTTTTAAAAAAATCTATCAGTTTGTTTTTGAGAAAATTCGAATTTTCGATTTTTGAACAAAAAAATTGTATTAAAAAAAATGAAAAAACTAATCGTCTAAAACCTTAATTTCCAAATTTGAAGTCAATCGACTCAATACTTTGGGATGTATCCGCGAGGAAGGACAGACAGACAGGGAGACGCACGAAATCGGGAAACCCACTTTTTTCCAGGATTGAGATTTTTTTACATGTGTTTGACATAAAATTGTAAACATTTCTGAGGAAGTTAAAAATATTGACGGTAGCTAAAACATCAGTAATTGATTTCATTAACTATAGCTTCTGTTAGCTTCAAAAATATACGAAATAAGTCAAATAGATTAAAGATATTATCCGCAAAAATAAAAGAAATTGAAATAAAGTTTAATAGATCTGAGGGCCGAAAGGCATTAGTATTGAGTATTATAGTTAAACTTGGAGTGTTCGTATGGGAATTTTGAATTTAAAAAAAAAAGTGTATATATAGGACTGTGAAGCCAGAGGTCTTGAGTTCATTTCCTGCCAGTCCCACCTAATTTTTTGTTCACGGTTACTGTCCTTTGAGAGGAATGACAAATCCCCCACAAGTAATTCTTGTCATGAAAATTGCTTTCTCAAATTATCCGTTTGGATTCGGCACAAAAACTTAGGTCCCTTCCATTTTCGTCAGACCACTGTCAACTTGCATAAGTATTGTAGCTCCCTTTTTCCCTATCATTGCAATGTTAAATAATTCAAAAACCAATCTACATCTAATGCTTATAATGAGTGGCATACATACATATGTATGTACATACAGTCCGTAACATTTGAATAGCCTCACACATAATTTATTTTCCAATTAGATTTTTTTGGCACTTCTTTGATGTCTATATATCGAAATGTGTATTAAATGATAAGGTAAGACTAAGCTCTAGAGATAAAAAAAAAATTCAAGTGATTTTTAAAATCTGCCGGAATTTTGTGAGGTGGTTTTGTTTGTAGTCGCAAAAACTTATATTTTTTTTTGTCACATTAGAATAGCCTCACCATGTTTATTTTGGTCAAAATGAAAACAAATTATTTTTTTTTAAGAAAACAGTTTTTATTTATTTTATGTAGTTATTAACATCATTTTAGTACTTTGTACAGTTACCCTTATTTTGAATGACGTCAAAAACGCGATCTTTTAGGGAATCATACAAAGATTTTAGGAGATCTAAAGAAATTTGTGCCCAGGCCACTTTAATGCCTTCAATAAGCTCCTCTTTATTTGCGTACTGCTTACCACCTTCATAAACTTTGCGTGTTAACCACCCCCAAACATTTTCGATTATGTTTAAATCTGGAGAGTGGGGTGGCCAGGATAATTGTTGAATATTTTGGTCTTGCAACCATGTTTTAATTACACCAGCAGTGTGGATAGGTGCGTTGTCCTGCTGGAAAATAATCGGAATCGGTCTAAAAGTATCCTGGAACTGAGGTAGTGCTGTTTCTAATATAGTCTTGTAGTATGCCGCATTCACAAAATATAAGTCAATTGTGCCATAAAATGATATTGCACCCCATACCATTACTCCTCCCTCTCGGCTATGATGTCGATCTAAAAATAACTGTTCCTTTCTTAAATCATGGAAGTAATAGTTATATCCGTCCGGCCCATCCAAGTTGAATTTTTTCTCGTCTGAAAATATCACTTTTCGCCAATCGTTTGAATGGCTACTGCCATCGGCATTCCATACCATGTGAAGCCTTGCAAAATTGAGCCGCTGTAACTTACGCACATTGTTCAGTGGTGATTTTTTCTTTAGTTTTAGGCGCTTCAAGTGTCCAGCTCCTTTAATGACTCTACTTATGGTCATTCGGCTAACTTCTAATCCAACTTCGTGCCTTATCTTATTCAGAGAGTAGGTAGAATTGGAAGCTAATCTTGTAATATTCCGCTTGTCTCGGCCCTTTGTATTTTTTTCCATAAAATAACGGATCTTTAAAATAATTGTTAATCACTTTTGGGCTTCGATTAAGTTTATTAGCTATTGATCGATTAGAAACCCCTTGCTCACTATAGGCCTCTATTTTGGCTATTTCCGTTGCAGTTAATGAATTTTTTCTGCCCATTTAAACGATTTAAAGAAAAAAATTTAAATAGAAACAGAAGAAATAAACTATTTATAAATTCCCGATGGCTTTCCGATACTCACTCTGGCAAATTTTCGCTTAAACTGTGTAATAAGTCAAATAAGGCTATTCTAATGTTACAAAAAAAATGCACATTTTATTGAATGCAAACAATATTAGCCTAAAAAAAAACCGTTAACGTTAAGAGATTGGTTAAAAACTCTCTTAATCTCAAGAAAACTCTCTTATCTTTAGATCTAATATGTATTTCGTTATGTTCTCATCAAAAAAGCATCAAAAACAGTTAGCTGCAAAAAAAACAAAAGGTGAGGCTATCCAAATGTTACGGACTGTATATATTAGAATTTGAAAACTGCTCACCGAATATTTCGAATATTTTGATTAACGTTTAAAATCAGCTAATTCGTTTAAATAGAATTTATGAAATAAATAGAACTGTGGTGCGTGCAAACTTTTGCGTTAACTTAATCCTTTTACAAAATCAATATTTATTTTTTCAATAAATAAATTCAATTTTAACTTAACTGTCAACTCAGTTTAAAAAACAAAAAATTTGAAATTATAAATTATTTTTTAGCCCTCTATGATTTCAACAGGGAACTAAATAGCTGAACTTTCTTCATTTTATTGTATACAAGAACCATATTTTAAGATGAGCAAAAATGTTTTGTTAAGCATATATCAAAACCTTTAAGGTAGAGCCTATACTAAAAAAAAGCTATCCTTAAGCGCGAAAGAGATTAAAACTTTGTAAATGAAAACCATAGTAATCTCATGAGCGGAAACTTTTAGGGCGACCACATTCCGCATTATTGGCGTTGGTGTCACGAAGTGGAGAGATTATAGGGAGTTAGAGGAAAATATTATTATTATTTTCATTCCCATAAGCAGCCAGCAGAGAAATTGATATTATGATTAATTTACCACCCAAGTTGATCCCTAACTAGCTGTTTAAAGTCTCGAGCGCCAAGTTGGTTGAGGTCTTCTCCCACCTGAGTGCGCCACCTGAATCGGGGTCTTATAGATGGTCACTTTATATACTCGAGAGGACTTTACTACTCAATTGACTTTAGCAGTTGGTGTCAATAAACTGAATTTATAGCGGTGTCTAGGTAGAAAAAGACCTTTACTACCTCAAAGTTGTAGCTGTCCATTGTTACGTTTTGTCCAAGTCTTCGTCTTTTAATTTCTTTCTAAATGACAGCATATACTTGGTCTTGCCCTCATTTACCACTAAATCCATCTCTTCCGTTTCCGTTGCAATATTCAAAAACGTGTCAATGTCTGAGTCATTGGATGGACCTTTGGAAGATTGTGCCTCTCCCTCTAGTGTTGACGGTTGAGTTTTGCACAATTCTTTCCAGAACGATGTTGAAGAAGTTGAATGACAGTACTTTCGCTTGTCTAAAACCTTTGTTGACATTATCGGTGAGATCTTTTCCAACCTTGATAGAGCAGCTTGCATTCTCCATCGTCATTCTGCACAAACGGATAAGTTTGACAGGGATGCCAAAACAAGACATTGCTCTGTAAAGCTTTTCCCTATAGATGCTGTCATACGCGGCTTAAACATCGATAAAAAGATAGTGGGTATCGATTTGAAGTTCCTGGTTGACGAACGGCTTCAGACGTTTACTTAATAGTGCAGAAAGGATCTTATATGGGATATTCAGGAGACTGATGCATCTGTAGTTGGCGCAATTTAGAAGGTCTCCTTTCTTGTATGTTGAGCAAACTATGCTGAGATTTCACTGATCGTCCTTACAGCTTTCGGTTCGTGGCTGATACACTTGGCAGGTTTTTTTTACCTTTCGGTAAAATTTACGAATCTCATTCGTGTTGTGACATCCCTCTATTTACTCGATCGCGTGCTTCTCATGCTCAAATTTTCTAATCAAAGAAGCCGGTGTTCCTCTCTCATTTTCTGTTTGAAGAGCTCGCGAAGTCGCGAGCAGCTCTTTTCCTTCTGTGCAGCGCGCGCCGTTTTGTATGCCTGTTGCTTAGCTGCGTGTGTTTGCCGGCATTCGTCGTCACACCAGGGCGTTCGTCGTGGTGACCGTGTGAAACCTAGCACTTCAGAGGTGGTATCTCTGATAGCTGCAAGACAATGTTGCCACCGGATTTCAATGCTTAATGCATTACCGTTGTTTATAAAACAAAGAGATTTAGACCCCCGTTTCGATAGTAAAAAGATCTAGTTCTTGACCAAATCTTGGCGGCCAAGCTATCGTACTCTGCTCTTTTTTTCGAGTTTCGTATTGAATGCCAAAAAAAAAGAATCCCCACGGGATAATATCCCCAAACAAATTTAATCTATTTTGATAATATCCCCAGAGACGTAAGACAAATGGACAAAATTCCCAAACTAAATAATTTATTTTGCCAAAATCCCTACGAAATCTCCAAACCCCCAGTATCCGTGCATAATCTTCATTTATGCATGCACTTTTTAGAAAAACTCTCATGAAATTCTCTTATTGTGATATTAATAAATGATACTGATATAATAATAATAATTTAAAAACAAAAAATCACTATGAAATGAAGGCATGCACTTCTCAGTCTGACTTTAGTATTCATAGAGAATCATTATATTCATAGTGCTTGCTTAGTGCTGTCTAAGTATTGTTGTGTAGTGCCGAGTATTTTTTTTGTTTTGGAAAAAAAATTGAAATGGATGATGTTATTGTTTCCAAATCTTTGGATTGCATTTTATGCAATATAAATGAATTTTAATATATTCAAAACAATTATGTTCAAGTAGTGAATCATGAGATTAAATCCCGCGCGCCATTTAATCGCATAATTCACTACTTGAACATAATTATTGTTTTGGGGGTATTCACCTGGGAATTTTCGCCCTGGGTATTCTCTCTTTGGGAATTTTGCTGCTGAGGATTTCGTTTTGGGGATTATGGATTTGGGAATTTTCCTTTGGGGATTATATCTTGAGGGAAATTATCACCAACCCCTTTTTTACATAGGCTTTCTATGGGGCGTAAAGCTAAAAACTGCTTTTTATAATATCACTTGCTTATGTTCCTAGAATTCCTAGAGTTCCCAAAGACAAACAAAGAAAAATTTTTAAAAGTGTTTCTCAAAGCATTCCTATAAAAGAAACAAATCAGAAACATTTCGAAATTTTTCTTTGGTGTAGACACACCTTAACACATATCAAACAAAATTATTCTTACACGTCAGCACTTTTTAAACAGTCCTCTCCAATTATCTATACATCCAATCATTTTATAATAATGTTTATTATTCTTTTTTAAAAAAACTACCCCGTTTAAAATTAAATCAATTAATTTAATTTTCAAACAAAATAAACATTTACTCAACACTCACCCTTAACTGAGCACAACTCAGCGAAAATCTCATCTAAGCGAAAAGAAACCACTGAACGCATTCTCCGTGTCATTGACATCTGTCATTGGCTTTTGTCACTTTTTTGAACTAGAATCAAAAACAAACGGTCTCTTGTCTTTCTTAACGCTTTTCATTTGCAACCGTTCAGTTTCACAGTTACAACAAGCTAAGCGCAATCTTTCGAAAATAAAATAAAATCATAAAACAATCAAAAGTTTTTATTTAAATAATTGTTAAATGTTGTGTTATTATTTGTGTAACCCTTCTTCTTCTGTTTATTTATATTCAAAAAACATTTTATCTAATAGAAAAGAAAACTTCTCTTTGATTGTGCAAATAATTAATTTTTAATGTGTCCATTTTGTTGTTGTTAATTATTTTAATTTTGTCAAAACCTCTGAAGGAATTTCACACCAAGATGAGTGCTTTTGAGGTGAATTTCTTTAAAATATTCTTATTTAAAAATAAAAATGCATGAATAGTTTTCTTTGATAATTTAAGGTAAACATAACACCATCGCGGCTGAAAGCCAATAAGCGCATCGAGGGACGGGAGCCGACGAGCGTTGTTATGGCTCCATTTTCGTCCAAAGCCATCGTCACCTTCGAAGATGTCCCAGTCTCCAAGACTGCCAAACGGATTTTGAAGATATTCAATCCTTCCAGTGATGAAATTGAGGTAAATTTCATGTTTTATTTGTTGTTGTTTCATTTGTTGATTATGGACGAGTGATAAGAAAGACAATTCTATTTTTAAAAAAGAAGAATTCAATGAGTCCTCGAGAATGTGCACGACCTTGGAGACATGTTTGGTCGATGATTAAGAGAACACCACCTGTTCGTTGAGACTACTTTAATAGTTTTTTTTTATTGTAGTTTGGAATTCATGTCACACACAAGGGGGTTGTTTTTTCGTTTTTCCTGATAGAATCTAATCCTTAATGAAATTCCTCTATAATGTATGGAAGTCATTTCATTCCCCCCCCTAATAAACCTATTTTCTTCCTTCCTTTCTGGCTGAATTTAGTTTTTATGGGTACATCATTTTCATTTTCATGCCCATTGAATTGTTGTTCCAAATGCAATAATAATTTTGTTTTCTTGTCCCATTCCCTGCGACATGTGTGCAAATGGTAGACATAAGACAATTGTAGAGGCAGTGAGACACAAGCACAGGAACAGGGGTTGTTTGATTGATCCTGTTCGACTGGTTTCGGTAAATGGTAATGGAATGTGAATTGAAGCAAATAAAAAGACCTCGACGACGGCGAATGAATTTAACCAGATGTTTGGTTAGTTGGAAGGTAACTAAGTGAGGAACGTACGTAGGTAGTTTTACTCATTCATTTATTCCTTTAAAGAAAATAAAAGGAGGTAAGCTACAAGATGAAGAGAAGAACATTTTGAGGACATGTTTCATGTTTTGTCTTGCATCACAGAAAGTAAATAAAGAAATTCTTTGCGCAATTTATGCAGATTTGTTGCTAAAGAAGAAGCATGATGTTAGTGTAGTTGGTCATAGAAAAAGTTAGGGCAGGTTTTGAGAAATAATCGCATCAGCACTCCAAGCAAATTTTCTTACTAAATTATAGGCTAAAAAGGTTTCAATCATCTTTGTGATTTCTGATTAGGAATAAACAGGATTGTGCACGTTTTATTTTTTTTTTTTGAATGTTTCGTGTCAATAACTAATGGATGGCAGAAATAATCTTCTCTACTCAAAAATGAAAGATACTTAAGGATTCATTCATATAAATGTAGTTTCCTTAGTTTGTGTGGGTTGATTGTGTTGGGAAGAAAAAATTTGCAAAATTGAAACATTTTTATTGAGGAGAATTTAGGGGAATACCTAACTACATATGGATAACATTTGGCGCTCAAAAAGGAAAATTATTTAAAACACAACTTTTATAAATGTTGCAGTGAGATTGCATTGTATGTTTTTCTTTGTGTACCTACTAATAAGCCACACTAAAAATTTCCATTTACTACAATAATTTATTATTAAGGTCATAAGGCCAAATAAAAATTGTAGTTAATATTTCTCCCCTCATGTCACCCTTAATTTTGTCGCTTCTTTTTAATGCAATTTTTTCAAGCTATATATCATTTAGGAATGAACACTGTATAGGTACCTAGGTATAAATAATTTGTGTTATTGGCAAAAGACATAAGCATCCCTTGTGTCATTTCGAGGTGTTGTACTTTTCATAGGTAGAGATATAAGTAGGAATGTGTATATTCCAAATTATAAGAAATGAATCTAGAATTTAAGATACAAACACACATAAATTCGCTGGTCCGGATTATATCCCCGCTATTGTTCTGAAGAGGTGTTTTTCAACGCTGGCAAAACCACTGCGTAAGCTTTTTCATCTGTCCTACTCCTCAGGTCTCGGTCCGAGTGGATGGAAAATCGCATTTGTCCAGCCTATTCCCAAAAAAGGCAAATCTCCCTCACCCTCTAATTAACGACTGATTGCACTTACGTCCCTTCTTTCCAAGGTCATGGAAACGCTGATTAATTTTCAGCTTAAAAAATATCTTGAAGAACGGAAGCTTCTTAATGACTGGCAGTATGGCTTTCGTTGCAATAGGTCCACTGTTGATCTCATGGTTTATCTCACCGAACAGTGGAACAAATCTTTACATCGTTTTGGAGAAAGTAAGATTATTGCACTTGATATTTCAAAGGCATTTGCTAGAGTTTGGCACCAAGCTCTCTTATCGAAAATGCGTGCATTTGGTACTGATGAATCCCTTCTTCGTTGGGTTAGTAATTACCTTTCGGATCGTTCAATTCAAGTAGTATTGGACGGGTTCAAATCTGATATTCACAAAATAAACGCTGGTGTGACCCGGACTTTGTTTTGTCTCCGACGCTCTTCCTTATTTCTCTTCCTTATTTTTATAAATTATCTTTTGTCTGAAACTTCTAACCCACTAAATTGTTTCGCTGATGACAGTACCCTCAGCTTTTCATATTCTAGTAGAGTTTCCGCATACCATCTCGGCTAAAGCCAAGAGTACCCATCTCATATATAAGATTGGGCTCTATTTATCCCTAACCCTAGAGGTATAAAAAAAACGAGATTAGTTATAAAACTCTAAAATATACTTTTGTTAATAATTAATTTATAAAATCATGTTCTTTCGTGTATTCATTTGCACTAGGTTATATCAATTTTAATAAATTCACACAACTTTTTCTTGAAAGCATTCATATTAGTTTCACTCTTCACACTATTCGGTAAATTATTGAAGTAATTAATGCCATCGTAGAAGATTGAGCTTTGGGTACTACTTAACCTACATCGCTCCGGTCTGAGGTTGGTTCCATTTCTCAAACTATAAGGTTGAACTGCCGCCACTTCCACTAATCCATCCGATAAATACTCCGGTAACATATCATTTCTCAATTTAAAAATAAAAATCATAGCATCAAACATCAATTTCTGTTTCACATTCATCCAACACAAACATTCAAGCAAAACACGGATTGGTGTATACACGTTTAGTCTTAAAATTATCCTCATACTCTTATTTTGTAGTCTTTGCAGTCTTTGTTTGACGTCTGCATTCGAACCAAATAATAATGTCGAACAGTAATTGAAATGCGGCAAAATTATCGCGTTATACAGAAGAGTCGAAGCATTCAATGTTAAATTTTTACGGATTCTACTAAAAAAATAAACTTTCTTTGAGATTTTTGCGCATACATGACTGGCATGTTCTTTAAGATTTAGTTTTTTGTCAATGACACAACCTAAATACTTAATACTTTCAACACAAACTAACGGTTCATTATCCATTCTCACATCAATGTTATCATTCATTCCAAACTTCATATACTTCGTCTTATTAACATTCACCTTAAGTTTATTCATTTTCAGCCATATATCAAGTCTTTTCAAGTCTTCATTCAGTTTGGCACACATATCTTCACTATTTTTTCCACAAATATAAATCAGACTATCATCTGCAAAGAGTTTCATACTGCAGTATTTTAAACATTTTTTAAAGTCATTAATATACAAAAGAAACAAACACTCCCAAAACAGAACCTTGAGGCACTCCCAAATTGTTAACTGTAGCACTCGATGTTTCACCATTTACTCTAGTTCTTTGGCTTCTATTCGAAAGATATGACTCAAACCATTTCCATTCACGATCACACACACCATATAATCGCAATTTCTTCAGTAATATTTCTCTATCAATCGTTTCAAACGCTCTTTTCAAATCAAGAAAAACAGCCACTATCGAAAGTCCACCATCCATCTTCCTTCCACACAACACAATTAATCGCCGTTTCACATGAATGTCCATTCCTGAATCCAGATTGCTCTTCAATTAACAGACTATTACACTCCAAATAATTAAGAAATTGTTCTGCAACAAATTTTTCCAAAATCTTTTCACACAACGGTAACATATTTACAGGTCTGAAATCTTCACACTTATTCGAATTGCTCACTTTTTCGACAGGGACAATTAATGATTCCTTCCAACTTTCAGGAAATTTACCCGTTGATAATGACGTATTTATTATTTTCATAAGCACCGGACCGATTATCTCAATTTATTGCAGAATCATTTCTTTGTTTAATCTAAACACATCTTTTTTATTATTTAATTTACTTATTAAAGTGTAGAGAGATCTTTCGCTGCAAAAACTGAAAGCAAAAACAGAATTTACACTAATATCAGGTGACACAAAGGGAATATTTGGTATGGAGGTATTTATTTCACAAATGCTATCAATAAAGTAGTTGTTAAATTTATTCGCTATTTCACCAGATTGATTCGAGATAACATCACCAAAATGAATAGACTCAATGTTGTTTTGTTTAGTATTCTTTAACACCATATTTTTCAAAGTTTTCCACATTTCGATTTGATTACCCTCCGTAGCAGATATTTTAGAAATAATGTAGTTACTCTTAGCCATTCGTATTTCTTTTTTATATTTATTCCGAATATTCTTGTACCTCAGCCAATTATCACTTGTTTTGTTTAAACTTGCTATATTATATGCCCTTATTTTTTCATTCTTTAATCTTAGTAGGTCGAAATTAAACCATTTTTTGTCTTCAAATTGAGGAGTAAGTTTTTTTACCGTTAACTTTTCGCAACACTTATTAAGTTTTTCACTAAAAGAATTTGACAAATCATTCAAATCATCTTTCGAAAAAATATTATGAAAATTTTCTGTGATAAGACAGGAATCAAAATGTTCTTTTGTATAGCGTAAAACACTATACTCTTTTCTTTTAATTTCTGGTTTCTTTTTAATTTGCACATCAATTCTTATAGTTTCATGATCAGTAATTTTGTCGCGTGCATCTATCACGTATTTAACTCGAGATTTGAGGTCTTTATTTGTAATAACGTAGTCTATTAAGGTAGCCGAATGTTCAGTTATTCTGGTTGGTTGATTCACTATTTGGCACATACCTTGATTGGTTAAAATTTCTAACATTTTTTCCGTGTACCGATTTTTTGTGAGTAGATCGATATTAAAATCACCCATCACTAAAATGTTATCTTCATCCTTAATGGAACACAAGCACCAATCCGAAAAAAATGTAAGAAAGTCTATTGTTGAAGAACTTGGGGATCTATAAAACACTGCTACTGTCCATTTTTCATCATTCATCCATATACACATCTTTATACACCACACATTTGATAAGTTCAAAATCTCGACAACTTGTGAACGAATTCCTTTTTTAATATAAATAAGCACACCACCTGTGAATCGTGAGTGTGAATTACAAATCACTTTCTTGTAGCCGTCAATACCTATTTCTGAGTCATCAATTTCACTAGTTACGCAGGTTTCTGATAGTATAATAAAATCAGGATGATAATCATTTACTAAAAGTTCCAATTCACACTTATTCGCCAGTAAGCTTTGAATATTCAAATAATAAAATACCAAATTCTTTCTTGAATTAATTCTTGTTTGCTACAAAAATTTATTCTGCACAACTTTAAGTTTACGCTTATAGACTTCACACTCATTATCAAACGCACTGTGATTTGTTTTCAAATTTAATTTAAGTTCATCATTCATTCGTACGCAGTTCACACATTTCAAACATTCAGCAGTGCATTCAGAAAAGATATGACATCCACCACACTTAGCACATAACTTACTCTCAGCCTTACAGTCCTTACTATTGTGGTTAAATCCCAAACATTTAAAACATCTCTTCACGTAAAATGACTCTTTAACCAAACATTTGTCCCATCCCACACTCAATTTTCCAGCTTTCATCACTTCATTAAAACTTTTGTTGTCCAACTCAATCACCGCACTATAAGAATATTTATTTTTCCATATTGCTTTGAACACCAAGTTAACTTCTTTCAAAATTTCGTTCTGATTTTTTAAACAACTAATCAACTCACTTTCATTCAATTTTTCCGATATATTACAGATTTGCACTCTTGGATTTTTTCTTTTTAAAATTCGGTTTTAGACTCTCATCCTTGTTCTTCGGATGTGGATTACCAACGGCAGTGTATGATAAGCTCATTAAATTCTGATCTTGACAGCATTGTACAACAGGGAATCAAAAACCGTGTAGAATTTAATGCTTCGAAAACTCAATGCTGTCTACTGTCGCAAAAGCACCCTCTGCCAATTCCACTATCCATTAGTGGTACTTGCATCGAGGAGACTGAACAACTATCACTTATAAACCTATAAGTGGTTAGGTTTTCTCCGACGATGCAAGAAGTTTTTTACCCCTTCTGATCTGGCTATAATTTATAAAGCCTATATTCGTCCAAAACTTGAGTACAATTCCCATATTTGGGCAGGTGCTTCTATAACCCACTTGAGTCTCTTGGACAGAATTCAAAAGAGAGCTCTAAAAATGATAGGAGACCGTTGTCTAACTGAAACTTTTGCATCTCTCGAGCACCGTCGTAAGGTTTCAAGTCTCTTATTATTTTATTGCTACTTCCATAAGGAATACTCTAATGAAATAACCAGTTGCATTCTTCCCCTCAAACAACTCAACCGCAATACTCGTTCTTTTAGGAATGCCCATCGTTTTACCCTTGATCCCAATTTCGGTCGTACTGTAAATTACAGATATTCTTTCTTTAGTCGCACTACACGAATGTGGAATGCTTTACCAGACTCAATATTATTCTTATGAGTGGTGTTTTTCCTACTGCTTGGAAATATGCAAAAATTGTTCCTGTTCCCAAGAACAAAGATGAATTCAGGCCTATTGCTATTTTACCCTTCTTATCAAAAGT
Organism: Eupeodes latifasciatus; assembly: GCA_920104205.1. Classification (NCBI taxonomy): domain Eukaryota; kingdom Metazoa; phylum Arthropoda; class Insecta; order Diptera; family Syrphidae; genus Eupeodes; species Eupeodes latifasciatus. The sequence goes on from OV049924.1 coordinate 374,641,654, forward strand.
ATTTGAAAAAAATTATGAATGGACAGATACGAAAATTTCTTCATAAAAATCGGTTACTTTGCCTAAACCAGTCTGGCTATCGTCCAAGGCATAGCTGTACAACAGCCCTAATAAATGTAGTAGAAGTTATTAGACAATCGGTAGATAGTGACAACATTGCTTTTCTCACATTATTAGATTTTTATTAGTTCAAGTTCTCATCAATGTCAGAAATGCTGATTAACTCATACCTTCAAGGTAGATCTCAGGCAGTTGCAGTTAGTGATTGTATTTCTGACTGCTTGCCTTTAAGCAGGGGTGTCCCACAGAGATCAATTATGGGACCACTACTCTTTGTTATGTACATTAATGAGCTTCCCTCATGTCTTTTAAACTGCTCCATTGATATGTATGCTAATGATGTCCAATTGCGGAAAAGTTGTCCTTTAGGTCTTGTAGAGAATGGAATAAGCCAACTAAATGATAATCTCAATCGAATTTTACACTGGTCAGAAATAAATGGCCTCTGCTTAAACCCAAAAAAATCAAAATGTTTAATAATATCCCGTAGGCCTATTGATATATCAGGCTTCTCTCAAATTGCTCTAAATGAAAATCCTATTGAAATAGTCGACACAGCAACAAATCTTGGAATTATATTTAACAAACAGCTTAATTGGGACAATCACATAAAATCAATTCTGGGTAAAACATATGGGGGTCTCCGAATGCTTTACGTCACACAGAAGATAACACCAGTTAGAACTAGGATGATTCTCGCAAAAACATTACAAATTCCGATATTGCTGTTTGGCTGTGAACTATTTTCGAATTGTAGTTATGAGCAAAAACGAAAACTCAATGTCGCCTATAACCGTATTGTACGATATATCTACGGACTGAAAAGAAGAGAACATGTTTCATCTTTCGCTAAATCAATATGTGGCCTCACTTTAGAAAATCTTTTCAACTTTAGGACTTTAATTCTGCTTCATAATATCATGCAAAAACATCAACCCTCCTACCTTTACAATAGAATCCGTTTTCCACAGTCTACGAGATCCTGTGATCTCATACCCGAACGATATACTGAGCGTCATTTTTTCATAAATGCCATCCGTCAATGAAATTCCTTACCCCGTTTTGTTAGATTAATAAGCTGCTCAGCCATGTTCAAACTAAGGCTTAAAGAATACCTAGGGACACTTAATTAAGATGGATGTTATATATTTTAATTAGTACCTATTAAATTAATTAAATAATCTTTTGTTTATTTTCCAAATACTATTCATTTGAAATAACTGTTTTTTTTTTTTTTTTTTTTTTTTTTTTAATAACATTTTAGTTAATTTTTGAGTTTGGTTTTGAATTACATATATGTATATCATTAAATAATTACCATTTCTTAAATTTTGCTTTGTTAAATCACTCCTAAAGTAGCACACGAATTTGAATTTGTATATAAAGCTTGCGCTATAAAGAAGATATTGTATCTTACTGTGTAATGCTATTCCTTTTAAATAAAGAACTAAAGAACTAATATTTCCCACTCATTACAATGTGCAGGCATTCAAATCCTATCCTCCCTTCCCAATTGCTCGCACTGTGTATAATCATTATAAGGGTAATCATATCCCCTTTAGTGCGCGTACAATATAAAAAAAAATTCGAAGTTCTATCTCAAACTGAGATCCAAATCAGACGCTTGTGAACTTGATGAAGAAATGAGTTAGAACTTAATCGAGTTCTAATATTTCAATAAGCAAAGCTTTAGGGATTAGAACTTTGCAATATATCGTCTGCTCACTATACATATATATCACTAAGTGCAATTTTTTCCAAATTCGAGAAAAAGTAATTGTGTGTTGATGTATTCATTTCGCATTCGGCCTAAACTAGATTTAAAGCGCTCAAGGTGCTTGCTATCTCCAAGCAGATCGCATATAAGCTCGATAATCGTTGCTATAACCGGGCACTGTCTAATAGGAAAGCACGCAATGCGGCTAGGCGTATTCTCAAATGACTTGCAGAAGCTATATGGATGAGGAAGAGGAGGAAACTGTTCTTCACCTCCTCTGCACATGTGTTAAAATAAACCTGTTGTTTATTTTACTTTAGAATTAGATTTTCATCAGCTTATCATTTTGTTTATTTGTTTGTTTTATTTTTACATATAAAAATAAATTATTATTCTTTTCTGAATCTTCAAACTGTCGAAGCGTATATTCTTTTATTTAAATATAAAGCCACTTTTAATAGGTTATGGGCCCAGTCCATGCTTAATATAGTTAATTAAATAAAGGAAATTGAAGACCCATTGAAATTTTATTGGAAGAAGCTGAATATTTTCGCAAGATTTTTCGTGATGTCACAGAACGTATTGCCCTCTATCGAAAAACTTAAAGGTCGAGAAAATTGGGATTCCTGGAAGTTTGCGGTTAAGACATACCTCGAACTGGAAGATCTTTGGGACTGCGTCGAATATAATGATGGTACAACACCGGATTCGAAGAAAGTGACGAAAGCCAGAGCGAAAATAATTCTGCTGATCGAGCCAATAAACTTCGTTCATGTTTAGTCTGCGAAGACTGCGAAAGAAGCATGGAACAATCTGGAACGAGCTTTTGAGGATTCAGGACTGACGCGCAGAGTTGGACTTTTGCGGAGTTTAATCACTACACGATTGGATGATAGTGATTCTGTGGAGTCATACGTAACCAAAATCGTAAGTACTGCCCACAAATTGAGATCAGTGGCCATGGAGGTGAGTGACGAATGGGTTGGTACTTTGCTGCTTGCTGGATTATCTGACGACTATCGCCCGATGATAATGGGCCTTGAGAGTTCAGGTACTCCCATAACCGCAGATGCTATCAAGACGAAACTACTTCAAGACGTTAAAACTAGTGAGTCCGAATCTACAGTGTTCTTTGGCAAACGAAAGCCTACGAAAAAGTCACGTGGACCAAGGTGCTACGAATGTCGAGATTTTGGCCATATTTCTCGGAACTGCCCAACGAAAAATAAAATCAACAGTGATTCTAAACCAAAATCACATTCGAAGACGCATAGTTTGTATTCTGCATTTACGGCTAACGCAGGAAACAATGATTGGTTTATTGACTCAGGGGCATCGGCTCACATGTCTATGAAGCGTGACTGTCTCACAGATTTCGCAGAACCAGATAAGGGAGAGATAATATGTGCCAACAACTCTCGCCTGTCTGTTAAAGGGATAGGAAATTTGAACCTACGAGTTGCTGTTCAGAAGAATATCCGAGATGTTTCTGTGAAGGACGTTTTGTACATTCCCAACTTGTGCGTAAATTTACTGTCTGTAAGCCAGATGGTTAAAAAAGGAAACTCCGTTGTCTTCGATTCAAAAGGCTGCACAATTTTCAGTAGCGATAAACAGCTAGTTGCCACCGCTTCGCATGTGGGTGATATGTTTAAGTTGAATGGATCGAATATTGACTTGAGTATGATGGCAAATGGTAACGTCAAAGAAGCAAAAGTAGAGGATAGTGAGTTGTGGCATCGTCGCATGGGCCACCTTAACTTCGATAGTTTGCTAAAGTTGAAGAATTGTGTCTCTGGGGTTAACTTTAACAAAGTCAACAAGAAAAACTGTGAAGTCTGTGTGAAGGGCAAGCAAACTCGAATGCCTTTCAAGGAAAAGGGGACTCGCGCAACAGAAATTCTTGAATTAATCCATTCTGACCTTTGCGGTCCTATTGATGTTGCTTCTCGTGGTGGTGCACGTTATATCATGGTACTAGTCGATGATTTTAGTAGAAAAATCTTTGTTTATTTTTTGAAAGCAAAGTCTAAAGCTTTTCAAAGATTTGTCGAATTCAAAACTTTTGTTGAAAGACAGAGTAACAAGAAAATCAAGATTTTACGCACCGATAACGGCACTGAGTTTTGCAACCGTTCATTTAGCAAGCTAATGAAAGAAAATGGAATTCAACACCAGACGACAACACCGTATACGCCAGAGCAGAACGGTTTAGCAGAGAGAACCAATCGATCGATTATCGAGAAGGCACGCTGCATGTTATTTGACGCTGGACTTGACGTTAAGTTTTGGGCTGAGGCAGTCTCTACTGCTGTTTTCATCATCAACAGATCTCCTAGCAAATCAACAACTGGTGTTACACCTGAGGAGACTTTTTCTGGACGAGTTCCAAATCTCAGTCATGTTCGAGTGTTTGGGTGTAAGGCAATGGTACATATGCCGAAACATTGCCGGAAGAAGTTTGGCTCAAAGTCAGAATGCTGTATTTTTCTCGGTTATTCTGAAAATACGAAATGTTATCGATTATACCAGGCCGAAAAAGATAAAATCATAACTAGTCGAGATGTTGTGTTTTTCGAGAATTGTCAACTAGATAAAAGTAAGCTATTAGACCCAAAAAATGCTAAATATTTTTATATATTCTCAGATGAGTCGAATTCAGTGGGGGATGTTGGTGTCAGTGAAGATGATAGCACCATTAAAGAACCACACGACAACACTGAAACGTTTTACTCAGAAGAGGAAGAAGTTGACGAAAACCGAGAGATTGATATGAGTTGCTCGCCAGTACAAACAGTTAATGAAGTCACTGAACCACGTCGCAGTCAACGTCCATCAAAACCTGTCCGAATGGATGATTATGTTTGTCAAGCTAAGTCCGTTGAGCTTTACGATCCATTAACAGTTGATGAGGCATTAAACAGAAGCGATTCGAAGTTATGGGAAGATGCAATGAAAGAAGAGTACAACTCTTTAATTGAAAATGAAACTTGGGAGTTGACCAATATTCCATCTAATAAGAGACCAATTGATTGTAAGTGGATTTTTAAAACGAAGAAAGATGCAAAAGGTAAAATATATCGGTACAAAGCCGGTTAGTTATTAAAGGGTGTGCGAAAAAAAAGGGGATCGATTACGAAGAAACTTACTCCCCGGTAGTACGATATACCTCTATTCGATTTTTACTAGCAACGGCCGCCAAGTACAACCTCGATATAGATCAAATGGACGCAGTGAGCGCGTTCTTACAAGGCGATCTGAACGAAGAGATTTTTATGGTACAGCCAGAAGGCTTCAATGACAAAAGCCTAAGAGCATGTAAATTGAAAAAATCCCTTTATGGTCTGAAGCAAGCTAGCCGCGTTTGGAACCAAAAATTAGATGCGACATTACAGAGTTTTGGCCTTACAAGATCTAAAGTCGATCCCTGTATTTATTACAAATTATCTAAGGGAAAAATGTTGTATGTAGCAGTTTATGTAGATGATCTTCTCATATTTACTAACGACAAATACCAGAAGTTAGAATTGAAAAAGAACTTGGAAAGCGCTTTCAAAATGAAAAACATAGGAGAGGCCCGTTTTTTCTTGGGCATTCAAATTAATAGGGATCGAAAAAGAGGTTTAATTTTATTGGATCAAGAGTTGTATATCAATGAAATTCTTAATCGGTTCCATATGTTTGACTGCAACTTAGCGAAAACACCTTTAGATGCTAACCAAAAGTTGACAAAGGAGATGTGCCCACAAAACGAAAAGGAGTGTGCTGAAATGAAAGATATACCCTATCAAGAAGCTGTGGGAAGTCTTATGTTTGCAGCTCAAGTTTCACGTCCTGATATTAGTTTTGCTGTAAGTACAGTCAGTCGATACAACCAGAACCCGGGAAAAGCCCACTGGACAGCAGTAAAACACATATTTCGCTATCTAAAAGGAACAGCTAATATGAAACTAGTTTATACCGCTGGGGAAGGTCATGTTTCTGGATTTTGCGATGCCGACTGGGCTAGTGACACAGATGAAAGACGATCCGTAACCGGTTATACTTTCGTGCTTCATAATGGTGCAATCTCATGGAATTCGAAAAAACAGCCAACAGTCGCCATCTCGACGACAGAAGCAGAATATATGGCACTAACTGCAGCGACTCAAGAAGCAACCTGGTTGATAGGCTTACAGAGAGAGCTTATTCCAAATTCACCAGATTCAACTATAATTCGTTGTGATAACAAAAGTGCTATAAGCTTGGCTCTAACTAGCACATATCATGGAAGAACCAAACACATTGATGTTAAGCATCACTTTATACGAGAAAAAATTGACGAAGGAAAAATTATTTTGAAATACGTCGGCACTGAAGAAATGACAGCTGATTTGTTGACTAAGGCTCTTCCTGGCCCGAAGCATATTACTTGTTCTTCTGCTCTTGGACTAAGCTTTGGAGCTATCTAATTCAGTGAGGGTGTTAAAATAAACCTGTTGTTTATTTTACTTTAGAATTAGATTTTCATCAGCTTATCATTTTGTTTATTTGTTTGTTTTATTTTTACATATAAAAATAAATTTTTATTCTTTTCTGAATCTTCAAACTGTCGAAGCGTATATTCTTTTATTTAAATGTAAAGCAACTTTTAATAATATAACTGCTATAAATGCAAATCAGAGAATGAGAAATTTTGAATGATTTATCATTTTCCTATTTTTAATGAGCGTATCCCCGTTTTTCCGCTCTCCTGAAAAATTTTGATTTTGTTACTTAATGACTTTTACCTCCAAGCAGACGATATATTAAAGAGTTATAGTTTAAATACAGTACTTCGTTTTTTCTGGTCAGGTTTTATAAGAACTATTTTTGTACTAATAACTAAAATAGTCAATCCAGTGTATTAGCAAATGTCAACGTTTAAAGCGGGTAACAGAGCCCAGTAAGGTCGCAGGGGTCCGAGATGAAAATAAAAAATGACACAAAGAAACTTGAAGAGCATCGAAACGTCGTCACTATGCCCCTCTCACTCCTATCCCTGGTTCGTAACGTTTCAAAAGTAATAAACACATAGTGATATCAAGTATATATGCATATATATATCTCCGAAAGTACTAAGATCTCTGACTCGTCACCTGGCCTAAACTAGATTTAAAGCGCTCAAGGTGCTTGCTATCTCCAAGCAGATCGCATATAAGCTCGATAATCATTACCGGGCACTGTCTAATAGGAAAGCACGCAATGCGGCTAGGCGTATTCTCAAATGACTTGCAGAAGCTATATGGATGAGGAAGAGGAGGAAACTGTTCTTTACCTCCTCTGCACATGCCCTGCTTTAGCTTAAAATCACAAGAATTACCTAGGAGAATTCTTATATTCATATTAACATCAGCCTCTCACGTTTCGGAAGGGACTCAAACTGGTTTCATTGAGCTTAGAAGAAAGTCTCAATTTATTTATTTCAATTCGTTAAATACTAACGTGAACAAAAGCTTAATAATAATGCTTAAAACTACTTAACATCTAATTTTAATCCAAACTATTATAAAACATTGTTTTAAACTTGAAATTTTTAAAATTGTCATTAGGTGATGTTATTAGAAAATACAATTTATTGAATATTTCTATCAATTGATTAAGTGGGCTATGAGCACCGTAGTTCGACCTACTAAAAATTATATTTACTGGTTTTTGGAGCCGTATACTCGATCGACTAAAACTAAAGTTGAAACGATTAAGAACCGATGGTGATGATACTGTTCCATTTATTATTGCTGCAGCAAAACAAAATTGTAAATATTTTCTATGGTTTGTCAAGAAAGGAAGATTAATTAAAGTGAGCCTTTGAGAATAAGGGGGCAGAGAATTTTCGTAGGGAAGAGAACGGAGACAAAAACGCAAAAATCTCCTCTGAATCGCTTCAATCCTCATTTCGTGTGTAGAATAATAAGGTGCCCATACTACACAGGCATATTCCAGAACTGGTCTCACAAATGAGACAAAAAGTATCTTTAGAACATAAGAATCACGGAAGTCGCGACTAAATCTCTTAATGAAGCCAAGGACTTTATTTGCTTTTTTAACAACAAAGCTAACATGCTCAGTAAATGTAAGTTTCGAGTCTAAAACTACACCTAGGTCAGTAAAAACAGATACTCTACTTAAAGAACAAGAATCGAACATATAATCAAAAACAATTGGAACTTTTTTGCGTGTAAAACTCATGGTCTTACATTTGTCAACATTTAAAACGAGACGATTTTTATTGCACCATTCCCTAAATAATATTAAGTCATCTTGCAAAAGTAGACAGTCAGATGTAGTGTTAATTCTTTTGAAAAGTTTAATGTCATCAGCATAAATAAGGACAGACGAATTTTTTATGATCGAAACCAAGTCATTTATAAATAAAATAAATAAGATTGGGCCTAAATGGCTGCCCTGTGGAACACCAGAATTCACAATAAACGGACTCGAACATTCATTACGAAATATTACGCTATATTGTCTATTTTCTAAATAAGATACGATCCAGTTTAAGAAATTTTCATTAAAACCTTGACGAGATAATTTAAAAATTAGCGTTTTATGACACAACTTGTCAAACGCTTTACTAAAATCAGTAAATACACAATCTACTTGTCCACGTTTCTCAAAAACATCTAAACAAAAGGACGTAAAATTAAATAAATTAGTAACAGTAGAACGTTTTTTAACAAAACCATGCTGGGTAGTACCCGTAGCGTGATGGTTAGTGCGTTGGACTGTCATGCAAGGGGTCTTGGGTTCAATCCCTGCCTGTGCCACCTAACTTTTATCACGGGTACTGCCTCTTGCGAGGAATTGACAAATCCTCCAAGAGTAATTCTTGTCATGGAAAGTGCTTTCTCAAATTAGCCGTTCGGATTCGGCATATAAACTGTTGGTCCCTTCCATCTCTGACAACATTACTCGCACACAGTGATGGTTGAGAGTTGTAAGTCACTAGGCCCTGGTCCTTCATGGACTGTTGCGCCACCTAATTTATTTATTTATGCTGGTTATCACAAATAATTGAACTACAATGAAAGGAGAGGACACTACATACGATAGACTCAAATAGTTTAGGTATCACAGATAGCTTAGCAATAGGTCGATAGTTCATAATATCATTTTTAGGACCTTTCTTGTGCACTGGGGTTATAAATGAGCATTTCCAGATAAATGGAAAGACCGAACTTCTTAAAGACGTGTTAAAGAGAACACATAAAGGATACGACAAATAAGAGACACATTTTTTCAAAATAGAGGATGGCAAACCATCAGGACCAGGACTAAAACACTCATCTAGTTTCAATATGCTTTGTGCAACAGTATGTTCACTTATTTCAAAATTGATATTATTTAAATTCTGAAAGTTCAAAACTGAAGAAGAAGAGGAAGAAGTATTTACTGGATTAGATTCATCAAACGCTTCCTTAAAATAGCTAGCAAACATGTTTGCAATAACTTTTGGTTCATGGCTAGATGATGTTGCACTTGACATAGAGTTAGGGTACCCACAGGTTTTTTTCTTATTGTTGACAAATTTCCAGAAATTATCAGGATTAGTTTTAAGATCAGTTTCAATTTTATGTATATAATCTTCGTATAAAGAGTTTGAATATTCATTAAATAATTGCTTAAGAATAAGGAACGTTCTATAATCACCATCAGCTCTTGTTTGATTATATTTTACCCACGCTTTGTTTCTCTTGTTTTTTAAGTTTTTGATATGAGAATCGAACCATGGTGGAGCATGCGAGTATTTACGAGCTTTTTTTAGTGGAATACTTTTACTGAAACAGTCAAAAAGTGTATTGTAAAAACGTTACACATATCATTAATATTTAAATTTAAAAATAATTGGTTCCAGTCGATGGTAAATAACAATTCAAACAATATTTCAAAATTACACTTGCTAAAGTTAAATTCAAGTTTGTTATAAGAATATTTATAATTAGGAGAAGACATATTTAAATTAAGTGAAATATCTAAAGCAGGATGATGTCGATCTTCTTCTATAAGTTTAACAGCAGAAGCAATTACTGAGGTTTCAGTACAAACTGTATCGGAGAAAAAAACTAAGTCGAGTGTTCTTCCCAAACGATTGGTTACTCCATTAAACTGATTAAGACCACACGAACACATACCATCTATTACAGTAAGTTCATTTAAGCTGGACGCGTTTATTGGAACGTAGAAGTTATCATCGTCAATTTGCATCCAATTTAGATTCGGTAGATTAAAGTCACCTACAATCAAAATTTCATCTTCTGGCTCCAAAAGAGTATATAGATTTTCTATACAGCTGTTTAATTTTTCATAAATGTCATTGTTAGAACTTGAAGGTATGTAAGTCGATATAATAAATAAATGACCGGATACCATCTTAATTTTTATACAAAGTACTTCGATGTCCGTGGATCGAAAATCGAAAATCAAGATTCATGTTGTATCAGAATTTGCAATTAAACTTGCCTAAGTGTGTCCTACTCCAGCACGGACAGCCACTTTAACCTAACCAGACTGGTCACCATATTAAAAAAAATGTTCCTATAATACCTCTCTTTTGCCTATTGGACCGGGGACCAAAATGCCCATTGTCCTTTGCGTTTTATTATAATTTTTTTTTTCTATATGAATTGTTCCATAGAGGATACTTTACAAATCCTAGCCTAAAAATTCTATGTGAGACATTTTTGGTTATATTTCTGAGAATGTCTGTGATCTTAGAAATATAAACTCCTTTATTAAATTTTGATTTTCTAAAAAATTGTAATTGTTCATTGTCAGATGATTTAAAAAAAAAAATAGTATCAAAACGCAGCAGCAATGGAATTCATTGGGCAGGTTCAAATAACATAAGAGACTTCATTTTCAGTCAACTGCGTTCTTTTAACATAAATTTAAACGAAGGCAACTAGTTAGTTTTTCAAGTGTCATGAACTTCAAACTCAACCTTCTAATGAATTTTTTTAGTCAGAGTACATTTATTTAAGAAAAATTTATTTAACAAAAAGCGCCTTTTGTAGTTATGATACAAAAATTCAAATTCAAGTTTCCAGTTCGATAAAATATTTTATAATGAAATAAGAAAAGTTTTCATATGACTAACAATATTCAGAAGTAACTAATTTGTTTTGTTTAGAACAAGTATTCAAAATTCAAAGTATAACAAATAAGATGGTAAAATAATTAATATCAACACTCCTCCTTAATTAATTTACTTCGTAAATATTCAAAGTATTTGCGTAGAAGAGGCTTGGTCAAGATGTCAGCCAGTTGATCCTTGCTTCTGACATGAACTGGCGTGACTTTTGTTCCAATATGCTGCTGGATGAACTTCCTTGATATCTCGATATGTTTCTTGCCTTTAGTTATCTTTCCTTCATGTGTGTTATTCAGCATGTGAATAGCAGACTGATTGTCAATATAGTGTGGTGTAGGTTTGCTTGTGTCTAATTGTTTTAATTCTTGAGCTAATCTTCGTATCCAACAGACTTCGTCTATGGCTAATACTGCTGCTCGATACTCAGCTTCAGCGGTGGAATTTGATACGGTATTTTGTTTTTGAGTTAGCCAAACTATAGGGCCTCCACGTAGTAGGATAACTCCACTAGTGGACTGTCCAGTTTCTGAATCTCCACCATAATCGGAGTCGCTATACACAGACAGATTCTTATCTCCATTAAAACATATTCCAAATTTTGTTGTCTCTTTTATATATTGGAAGATACGTTTTACCATTGCCCAATGACTGCTCATTGGCTTATTGTTAAAGCGACTTACGTAATTGACTGCGAAACTTATATCTGGACGTGATATGGTAGCGAGATATAGCAGACTTCCAACGACTTCTCTGTATGGCGTGGACTTGTCCAAAGGACTATCGTTAACAAAATTTCCAGGATCTGTGACCATTCCTCTTTCCATAGGTGTGTGTGCAGGGTTTAAATCTCCAAAGTTGTATCGTAGCAATATTCTTTCAGCATATTTGGATTGATTTACAAATATTCTGTCTTCAGACACTTGAATCTGCATTCCGAGATATGAGAAGCACTTGTCTCTTCCAGTATCATGAGTGATCTTGAACTTTTGATCAAGTTTCTTCAAAACTTCTAACATCTCGTTTTTATGTTGTCCGACCACGAGACCATCATCGACATGTAAGACAATAATTATAGTTCTCTCTTTGTTATAAAAAACACATGAGGGTCATCATCAGTGGATTTCAAACTTAGAGACTTCAGAAATTTTGAAAAAGTCTCGTTCCAAACTTTTGGTGCCTGTTTTAAACCATATAGGCTTTTCTTTAATTTGCATACACGACCTGACTCGTCATTGAAGCCTTCTGGTTGGTACATGAAAATTCTTTCATCAAGCTTACCATGTAAGAACGCTGTCTTTACGTCAAAAGTCATTAACTTGATACTTTCAGATGCAGCAAATGCTCAAGATAAGCCTGATTGACATAAGACGAGCAACAGGACTGAAAACTTCAAAATAATCTCTACCTTCTTTCTGTTCAAACCCTCTGATGACCAGTCTTGCTTTATATCTTCCATCATTTTTCTTTCGTAACACCCAACGACAGGTTAGAGGTGCAATATCCTTAGGTTTTTCAGTTAAGATCCATGTTTTCATTTTTATCAATGAATCATACTCCTCTAACATTGCTTTCTTCCGGTTTTCATCTTGAAGGGCTTCATTGACAGAAATATCACTAGTTTCACTGGGCATACTTTCCTTAATATCTTGTGTTACTAGTGCTGTGTCAGTTACATAGTCATTGAATCTTGATGGTGGTTTTATGACGCGACGTAATCGTGAGCTTCTTCTTACAGTTGGCACTACTGCACTTTCAGAGCTATCAGATTTACTTCCATTTTCCTCAGTCTCTTCAGATTCAACGCTTCCATATTCTGAGCTTGTGTCTGATTTCTCAGTATCAGATGTTTCAGTTAGTGGTGTTTCTATTTCAGTAGAGCTTTCGGTTTCAGTCTTGTCATCAAAAACTACATTGCTAGAACTGATAACGTCTTTGGTCTCATTTATGAAGACTCTGAAACCTGGAGAATCAACATCATAACCGAGAAATATACCTTTCGTTGATTTTCTGTCCATCTTGCCTCTCTTGTTGCCTTCTTTTAATACGTAGCAGTCACAATCAAAAGATTTCATCTTATTTATGTCTATTTTTCTTCCAAACCACAAATCCGCATGATTGATTGTAAAAACGACATAGTTTACGGCTTCACCCCATAAGTTTTCATTGAGGCCTCGAGCATGAATGACTGTTCTCGTTGCTTCAACTATCGTTCTCATTTCTCTTTCTATACGTCCGTTTTGTTCTGGAGTATAAGCACTTGACTTGCTGTGAAAAACTCCCAGACTTTCTAAAATTTGTGTCGTTTGGCGATTCTTTATTTCAGTTCCATTGTCTGAACGTAATATCTTAACTTTTCTATCAAACTGATTTTCAACTAGTTTCAGAAAAGTTTCCAGCTTTTCAGCAGTCTCACTTTTATGTTTCAAAAAGTAAACAGTCCTAAAATGAGAGTAGCCATCCTTAAAAAGTAGAAAATATTTTGCTCCTCCTAAAGAGTGAATGTTCATCTCACATAAATCAACATGTATTAAATCAAGCTGTATTTTTGGATTTAGAGGATGTGATACTCTATGTTGCTTTCCATAAATGCATCCTGGACAAATATATTCGTTCCAATCATCTTTAAACTTGATTCCATTTCTATTCAGTACATCTCGCACATGTGTGACATTTTGATGTGCAAGCTTGTCATGCCATTTTCTTAAGGAGATGTTAACAAGACATTTTTCAAACTCTCGGCGAAACTTCATTTTGTATAACTTCCCTTCTCTTTCTGATAAAGCTCCTACATTTCCACTTGAGTCTGTGAATATCGATTGATCTGCATTTGCTGACTGTTTGTAACCCTTATCCAACACTGAACTGACTGAGAAGAGATAAAAAGGCATTTTTGGAGTATGTAATACGTCTTGTAACACAATTTTCTCCCAGATCTGACCGTCAAAAGCTTTAAGTTCAATGTCACCTATACCGATGCCTTCTAGTTCGGTTGCATCACCAATGACTATCATGGTCGGTTGTTGAAGGGTTATGTAGTTCTTGAACCATTCTCTATGTGAGCTCATGTGTTGAGTTGCAGCACAGTCTTGATACCAACAGTCTTCAGAATTTTTGTAGAAAGAGTCTATCGAGGATAAACTGACCGTTATAAGTGCACGTCTGTTACTGCCATTCTTGTTACGTTTATCATATCTGTCTTCATTATGACTAGATTCTGCATTTGGACAGTCTTTCGCGAAATGTCCTTTGCATTTGCATTTGTTACAGCCATATGTATTTTTACTGTACTCAACATATTTCGCAGACGGTTTTCCATGCCATTGAGACTTCATGTGGCCAGTCTTTCCACATTTGAAACATTCCGGAGGCTTGCTCTTCAGACTTCCAGAGGATGTATCTGACTTGTTTTTGTATTTCGATATATAAGCATTTTGAGATGTAGACTTTTGTGACTGACTTTCATTTAATCTATCTTCTTCTAGTCTTAGCCTATCAAATAAGTTTCCCAGACACTTTTCTGCTCCACTGACATTGTCCCAGGCTGTTGGAAAGTGGTATAGTTTCGGTGGCAATATACCTAAAATTCTCTGCATAATCCAGGAGTCCTTCATTTCTTCACCTTCAGTTGCCAAACTGTCAGCTAACTGCTGAATTTGCATACAATTTTCGATCACAGACTTATTTTCATTAATATTTGTACCCAAAAAATTGTCGTTGTAAGCCTTCAATGGATACATCTAACTTCTTACCATGTAAAGTGTCCAATTTCAATAACATACTGTAGGCAGATTTACATTTTAAAATTTTCATAGCAATTGTACTACTACAATTAAGACCAATATGTGTTTGAGCTTCTAAATCTTTAGCGATCCATGACAAAACATTCTGACAGTTTTCTCCTCCTTCAGGTTTAACGGTTATACCAGTAGCAACATCAAAAATTTTCTTACCTTTCAAAGTTAAATTTAATTTAAACCTCCATGACTCGTAATTAACGTTTCCACTGGGATCTTCAGTTAAACATTCAAGTTGAGAGCGTATACTTTCCGTTTTTAATATTATATAATGTTAATTATTCCAGACAATTCAAAATTTCAATCTCAAACTTAAACCCAATACATGCATGGCAACATGCCTGGGCCCATAACCTGATGAATTTATTTAGTCAGAGTACATTTATTTAAGAAAATTTTATTTAACAAAAAGCGCCTTTTGTAGTTATGATACAAAAATTCAAATTCAAGTTTCCAGTTCGATGAAATATTTTATAATGAAATAAGAAAAGTTTTCATATGACTAAAAATATTCAGAAGTAACTAATTTGTTTTGTTTAGAACAAGTATTCAAAATTCAAAGTATAACAAATAAGATGGTAAAATAATTAGTATCAACACCTTCAGATGATCGTACAAAAACTACTCAGGCAAGCTACAATTTCCTCTCGACTTGTATTTCGTATTTTAAATAAATATTTTACTTATTCCCTTGCCAATTTGACAAGGAACCCTTTTACATAAAACATCAAATAGAATTTTTTCAGAAAATAAATAAATCACTTGTAATAAAGTTCAGCTTTTAGTTGAATGAAAAATTAAGATTAACTGCCATTTTGACACAAGTGCAATTGACTAGATAGTTAGGAGGTATTTCTTGTATAACTTAATTGCCTTAATGGGAAGGGAATTTTTTTGGCAGCTGGCCAGATTCTAGAAACTTGTCTTACTTTTAAGTCCCTTATTACGCCTGAACCTGGCCATTGCAACTTGACTCCATTGTAAGTGGTGGTAGAATAATAAAAAAAAGGCGTCTTTTGGAAGAAGAGAACAGGGATTGGCAAAATCATAGGTTTTAGAAAAATATCCTTGATTTGTCAGATCAGAAAATACAACTTCTAGTACCATCGAGTGGTCGGGAACATTTGAGGGAACTGCTGCATGGATCGTTGGTAAACTTTTAATACCGATGGCACAGTCCACTACCATATTCCAGTTGGAAGTTAACACCAACAAAAAAAAATGTTCAGTATGTACTAAAGACAATAAAGAAATATTGCTACGAGTATCATATCATATTGTAGTACCCGTGGCATGATGGTTAGTGCGTTGGACTGTCATGCGAGAGGTCTTGGGTTCAATCCCTGCCTGTGCCACCTTAATTTAAAAAAAAAAAGAGTTTTCACGGGTACTGCCTCTTGCGAGGAATTGACAAATTCTCCAAGAGTAATTCTTGTCATGAAAAAGTGCTTTCTCAAAATTAGCCGTTCGGATTCGGCATATAAATTGTAGGTCCCCTCCATCCCTGACAACATTACTCGCACACAGGAATGGTTGAGAGTTGTAAGTCACTAGGCCCTGGTTCTCTACGGACTGTTGCGCCACCTAATTTATTTATTTTATTTATTTATCATATCATATTAAAAACAATAAGCTCCTTAACTTTTAGCTTAGAACTGGTAAGTAAATGAGTTAGAAGATTAAATGACCTAAGCAAGTACACTAGTGTTTCCCTTCAATTTTTACATAGGCATGTAGTTTTGACGAATCCCTCCTTCGCTGAATTAGAAATTACCTTTCGCACCATTCAATAAAAGTAGTGCTGGATGAGTACAAGTCTGAGAAACACGAAATAAATGCTGGTGTGCCCGGCTCTGTTCTGTCTCCGACACTCTTTTTCTCCTTAGCTTTTCATATTCGTTCTTTGATTCTCGACCCTGCTCTTTTTGGATGTCGATCTTCAACGGCAATGTATGGTAAGGTCAATTAATTCTGGCCTCGACAGCATTGTTAAATATTTATTACTGCCATCAAAACATAATTTACCACCTTTGCCTCTATCCATGAATGGCACTTGAATCAATAAGACTGAAAATCTGAAATTCTCGGTATGCATGTATGTATCTCCAACCATTTTGTGAAAGGATCACATACACGATGTGGGCAAATTGATGTTTGGGTTTCCAAAGGCGATGCAAGAACTTTGTCTCCCCATCTGATACGTCCAAAGCTTGAACTAGCTGTGAGATTTATATATGCTCAACCAAAAATCCCGCTTTTGGTTCCATAATTTTTCGTTGTCTTCAATTCGAGTGTCCTAATTTTTAACCTTAAAAATACTTTAATAGGTGCATGTAACAAAATTCATTCGTGCTGAGCACAATGTAACAATTGATTGGACATCAAACGTTGTTCCTGCCGAAGAACAAATCGAAATGGAAATGATATGGAGTCCAACGATGGAAATTGCCTGTAAAGAAACCCTCCAATTGACTGACAATAGAAATTTCCGCAAAGACATTATGGTCATACTTAAATCAATTGGCAATAAACCAGCTTCAAAGGTGAGTTCCAAAAAAAAGCCAAATCTACCTAAACCTAATTAATTTAACTAAATTGTGTGATTTTTTTCCCTCAGAACATCAAACGTTTCTCAACGATCTCATCGTCTACATCAAACCATAACAAAGTCCTCCGCCTCAAGTCGCCAACCCACTCCAAGCCAAATGTCTCATCCCAACAACGTCGGAATAGACAATCAATAAATTACAAAGCCCAAAAGACTGATCGAATGTCCCCGGTTGCCCGAAAGCATCATCAACATTCGCAAAAGAAACAAATCTCACCGTTGCTCGAACGAAATGTCCCACGAATCTGTTTCGACGACATGAGTTCATTGCCACCGCAGCCACGGACCATAACTCGTCCCGCAGTATCAGCAGCGTTTACCCCACACAAAGAGAATGTGAGTCCCCTGACGCCTGGCAACGTCTTGGATCTTATCGACAAGATGCAGTTCACTCCAGCGACCAACACAAAAGTCAAACTAGAGCCCACCACTGACCTGGATTATCATTCGTCCCTTCCCACGCCAGTCAATCGCAATGCACCGAGTGTCGATGAGAACTTCTTGGCCCGACAACTTCGTCCAAGACGACTTGCGGCCGAGACCTCTGAGGACGAAGTCAGTCCATTGAACTTGAAGATGGAGCCCCGAACTGCCACCACTGTCGTTAAACACGAAAATGAGGAGAATTTCGAGAACTATGCGGGTGCCCTGAATGTCCAAACTCCCCTGATCAATAACAAAACCTTCGATTTGAAGCTCATGGATAGATCCGATGCTTCCAATGAATCTCAGGAAAGCCTAGAAGCAGCTTGCGATCGAGTTGTCTTCAACAAAACTGCTACAGTGACTCCAGCCCTATCACGACCTCTCTCGATGATAGAGGAAGAGGACGCTCACAATGCACCCAACATCTTGCAAAAAACCTACGAAATCAAGGTCGA
The DNA here is from genome assembly GCA_920104205.1 of Eupeodes latifasciatus. NCBI lineage: Eukaryota > Metazoa > Arthropoda > Insecta > Diptera > Syrphidae > Eupeodes > Eupeodes latifasciatus. The sequence continues at coordinate 374,659,826 of OV049924.1, forward strand.
CCAACAGCTGAAGAGAGACGTCAAGCTCGTTGGAACTCCACTGCGGAAATATTCGGAATCCATGAAGGATCTATCCTTGAAGTCCCCCTCCTCGAAGATTTCCATCCAAGGATCAATGCCAAATCTGAATGAGATGGAGAACATACAATCCATCGAACAGAATCGATACTACCACGCTCCCATGGCCGCGACGGTCTCTGGCACAGTCGAAAAGAAATACAACCTTAAACCCAAGGTCATCTGCTTGGATGAGTCTGATGCGTCCAACAACAGCATGGTCAGTTGCACTTCCCAGGCAGACCTCCTCTTCAACCAGAACGAGATCCTAGCGCAGTCTAGTCGCTTCAATCTCAACGAGATCGGAAGGAAGTCGCGGAAGAACAGTCCTGTGAGTGTGCCAACGCCACATCACCGCAAAGCAAATACCCCCACAAAAGCCTCGAAAAAACTGATAGAAAGTCCCAATAAATCGATCGGCAACAAGCGCTACCGGGATCTGGCTCTGCTGGACTCACCCGGAAGCGATACCTCCACCTTGAGCATTCCCAAAGTCATCACTGCGAGTGTATCACCTCCGAAGCGGGCTAAGTTCGAAAGTGATCCTTTTACCCGCCCTTCCAATAGCAGCAAATGGCCAACAAGTCAGCCGAGGAAGCCGAAACTATCTCGGACCCTGTCGCTGGTGAAGAAGCCCATCACCCCACGAAAGATCAAGGAGGAGCCGATTGTTAAGCTCTACGACTCGGAGATGTACATGCAGACGTACATAAATCCCGACCCCTTTGCGGCGACAACAACCCGAGATCCGTTTCTGGCGTCGACGATGTATCTAGACGAGAGAGCTGTGGAGAAGCATTTGGTTGCCTTCAAGAAGTGGCTCAACGCCTTGGTGACCATTCCCGCTGAACTCGACGCCGACTGCAATCAGAAGATCGACGTGGGAAGGCTGTTCAACGAAGTCCGCAACAAGGAACTCATCCTAGCCCCCACAAAGGAGGAGCAATCCATGAACTATCTCACCAAGTTTCGCCTGGAGAGTCTCCGCCAGGAAGCCATAAGGTTCTTTATGAGCGAGGAGATGCAGATCCCATGCTCTAAAGTGGCGGTGTATGTACACAAGAAGGCGATAAGCATTCGGACCGACAGGAACCTGCATCTGGATGTGGTCATGCAGCGATACATTCTGGAACTGCTTCTTTGCTTTAATCCGCTTTGGTTGCGTTTGGGTCTGGAAGTCGTGTTTGCTGAGAAGATTCATCTGCATTCCTGCTCCGATGTGGTGGGCCTGAGTACGTTCATTGTGAATCGCCTCTTCAAGGACAAATTCCTGGAACAGAGGTACTCGAAAGCATACACCCTGTCCGATGAATACGCCGACCACATAAAGAAGTTCACCCTCCAGAAGGTGCTCTTCTTGCTGCTGTTCCTGGACAAGGCCAAGACCAAGCGCATCATCAAGCACAATCCCTGCTTGTTCCTCAAGAAGTCTCCCTACAAGGAGGCCCGAGAGATTCTGCTGAAGTTCTCGTGCGAACTTCTGGCCAATATTGGAGACATTACCCGGGATTTGAAGCGTCTGGGCTATGTCCTCACCCACAAGCAGAATTTCCTCGACGAGTTCAACTACGCCTTCAGCAATATAGCCGTGGATCTTCGCGACGGCATCAGGCTGACGCGAGTGATGGAAATAATCCTCCTGCGGGACGACATGAGCGAGTTGCTCCGAGTCCCGGCGATTTCCCGCCTCCAGAGGATTTACAATGTCAATTTGAGCCTGAAGGCGCTGGCCGAGGCAGATTTCGAGCTGAAGGGTGACATCACAGCGGCGGACATTGTCGATGGCCATAGGGAGAAGACTCTCTCGTTGCTGTGGCAGATAATCTACAAATTCCGTTCGCCGAAGTTCCATGCAGCGGCGAGGGTCATTCAGATGTGGTGGAGGAACTCCTGGTTGTTCGTATGCATCCGTCGAAGAATTCGCGTGAAGATAGAGAAGAGGCGCAATTTGGCCGCCACCACCATCCAGAGCTTCTACAGGGGTTACATGTCCCGCAAATACACGCGGGTGTTCCGTTGGGAAAGGACGAATGCCGCCATCTGCCTGCAGAAATACATTCGCCGACATTTGGCTCAGAAGCACTTCTGTCGCACTGTGAACAGTGTGCTTTGTATTCAGCGCATGTATCGGGCGGTCAAGTACGGAATGTTGATAAGGCAGAGGTTTGTGGATTTCCGAAACAGGGTGATCCTAATTCAGAGCTGGTTTAGGCGAATAAAGTTAGCCCGAAAGCTTCAGCAAGCAGCTCCAATCATTAGGGCTCTGAAAGATGAAGCGCGTTTACGTCACAATCAGGCTATTGTAATTCAGCGCTACTTTAAGGCGTTTACTTTGCGTCAAAAACTCCGCAGAATTGTCTATGAAGTTGTCAGCAACATCAGGAGCTCGAAACTAGAATACAAGAGTGCGTCAAGGATCCAATCGTTCTATAAAATGATTAAGATTCGTGGGGAATTTGTGAAGAAAAGGGAGTCCGCTTGTAAGATTCAGCAAATGTGGAGGAGCTATAAAAATATGAAAATAGTCCGAGAGGGATACCTAATTCAGCGAAAGTGTGCAATTCGTATACAATGTCATTATCGTGGCTATAAATTGATGCAAAAGGAAAGACGCGACTATTTGAAACTAAGGTCTGTGGCTATAAAGCTTCAGAGTCGTGTGCGAGCGAATAAATTGTGTAAAATCCAACGAACGGAGTATTTGAAAATTCGTAGAAGTGTTGTGGTTATTCAGCAGCGTTTTAGAGCAACTTTACTCATGCGAAAAGTCCGTTTAGATTATCAGAAGGAGCGAACTATGATAATCAAATGTCAGCAGCGCTATCGGGGAATCATATCTATGCGAAAACAGCGCGCTGAATATGTGGAAATAAGATCAAAGGTCATCTGCATACAGAGATTCTTTAGGGGCTGGCTCCAAATGAAGAAAGATCGGTCTGAATTAAAGAAAATATTATATGTAATCTCAATTCAGCGCAGGTTTAGAGCAACTCTTTTGATGCGAAACGTGAGAAAAATGTATCAAAAAGAACGATTGGCAATAATCAAGTGCCAACAAAGGTATAGAGCGAATCTTTCGATGCGAAAACAACGTGCTGAATACGCGGAATTAAGATCCAAAGTAATTTCCATACAAAGATTCTTCAGAGGATGGCTTCAGATGAAGAAAGATCGCGCTGAATTTAAGAAAACTATAAAAATCGTCACAATTCAGCGGCGTTTTAGAGCTACATTGTTGATGTGGACAATTCGGAAAGAGTATCACAGACAAAGATTTGTCATAATTCGTATTCAGCAACGTTTCCGAGCAACTCTTTGCATGCGAAAACAACGTGCTGAATACCTGGAGCTGCGATCGAAAGTCATATCCATTCAGACATTCTATCGAGCTCGTCTTCAAATGAAGAAAGATCGTGCTGAATATGTAAATAAAAGAAATGCTATTGTAAAAATTCAGCAAAAACTTCGTGCAACGATTTTAGCCTGCAAAGTACGAGCTGAATACGTTCGGCTTAGGCACTATACGATTGCTATTCAGCGGCTTTATCGTGGTTTGAGACAAATGCGAATTGAACGTAGTGAATTTTTAGAGAAACGTTCGTGTATCGTGCGGATTCAGCGCCGTATTCGAGCCATTCAGCAAATGAAGGCTACACGACAGGAATTTCTTCTGCTAAAGAAGTCAACACTGGTGATTCAGCTAAGATTTAGAGCATATTTAGCTATGAGATTAGATCGAGCTAAATTCAGAGGGAAGAAGTTAGCTGCCTTGTGTATTCAACAACGATTCCGGGAGTACCTTACCACGAAAAATCTTCGAAATGAATTCCTCACTCAGAAGAAAGCAGCAATAACTATTCAGCGCAGGTTCCGAGCACTGCTCACAATGAGAAATGAGAGACTTCAATATGAGACCCTACGAAAGAGCGTGGTGTGTATGCAAAGACGGTGGCGAGCACAACAAGAAATGCAACTTGTTAAGACGCAATATGAAAATATCCTTCGGTTGATAATTACTATTCAGCAGCGTTTCCGAGCTAAGCTCCTCGGACGGGAGGTCAGGAGAGAATTTGAAAGAGAAAAGTCGGCGATAGTTGCAATTCAGCGCCGATTCCGCTCGAAGCTTCTGATGAAAAAGCTACGAAAGGTCTATATAGAGTGCATAGAGATTGTGATTCGAATTCAGCAACGATTTAGATCTTATTTGCTAATGAAAGAGCAAAGAGCGTTGTATCTTAGGCAAAGGCAATCAGCTCTCAATATCCAGAGGTGGTACAGGTCGATTCTTCAAATGCGGGAAGAAAAGAAAAACTATGAAAAGGTGAGGAGGGCTGTTATAACAATTCAGCGGTATTGCAGAGCAACATTGCTCGCTCAAAAGCAACAAGCTAAATACTTAGTTTTGCGGAATTCAGCAATTGTAATTCAGCGAAAATTTCGCGCAACTCTTGCCATGCGTGAAGAACAGTGCCACTATCGGAAACAAAGGCACTGTGCCATCATATTACAGCGCAGGTATCGTGCTCGTCTGGTGATGCTGAAAATGCGCAGCCAGTATTGGCTCATTAAGTCTTTGATTGTCTGTATTCAAAGGAAATTCCGCGCAAACAGAGCCATGAAGTTGGAGCGTCAGGAATTCCTCCGCTTGAAAAAGTCGACAATATTCATTCAGCAGAAGTACCGTGGCCTCAAAGAGACTGCCTTGTTGCAGGAGAGATTCTCTCAACTAAAAAGAGTCGCCTTAGGTCTGCAGGCCTTTGGAAGAGGAGTCTTGGCAAGAAGGCGTTATGAAGAACTTATGACGCCCGAATTCAGACATCAGGTATTGCAGCGGAAGGCTGCTGTGATAATTCAGCGATATTGGAGAGGTTATCGCGTACGTAGACGCTGGGAGAACGTACGCATTCGCACAATACGTCGCAACATTAATCTACTCAAACAGAGCAAAAATGTGCTGAATACCATCCGGTGGAAGGTACAAGATTCTGTGCGTATTTTACGCGGAAGATTTAGTGCTTCAGATGCTCTAAATGTACTTTCAAGACTCGGTAAGGTTTTTAGCTGTTTCTAAATTCACAACACACATTTTACATGTTTGTTTCTTTTTCTTGTTTCTTAGAACGAATGTCCCGAACTGTTCCTCATCTGCTGATGGATCATTCAGACTTTATTTCGACCTTTTGCTATGGCATAATGGCCCAGGCGATACGCTCAGAAGTGGATAAGCAACTTATCGAATACTGCAGTCGTGTTATATTGAATCTGGCCCGCTACAACAGCACCACGGCCAATACATTCCAGGAGGGTGGTCTGGTCACCATCGCACAGATGTTATTGCGATGGTGTGACAAAGATTGTGGAATATTCAACACCCTCTGCACACTTATTTGGGTATTTTCACATTGTCCTGAAAAAAGACAGGTAAACCTTAAAACTGATTAAAAATATTTCCCCAAAGAGCCGTCAAGTAATGTTCCTTCTTTGAATAGAAAATCCGTGAATTCATGACAACATCCGAAGCCATCTATGTTGTTCGGGAAACGAAAAAGCTCGTCGCTCGCAAGGAAAAGATGAAGAAAAATATCCGGAAGCCCTTGATGACGTCGTCGGTTCGTGGCCAACAAGGTATAATATTTGGAGACAAGACATTACCAAGTGTTGAGCCGGATTACGGTGTGATAAACAACAAGCCATACGTTTTTGTATCTTCAGTATTTGCCTTCGATACAATTCTTTCGAGGTTAAAAATTGATATTTATAGTTTCAATTGAGTTCTTTTTCTTTTGTTTTTCTTTATCTATTAAATTAATATCGTATCTCCTCTTCTGTATTATAATTATATATGTATTTTTAAAAAATGTACTCATGTACTCAAAAACTAGTGTTTTTGTTTTTGTTTAGATGTAGTTCAATGTAGTTCTCAATAATTTGTGTTTTATTAAACTATTATTATTATAATTTGACCTTAATTTGGGTTCCTAAAGCAGGCAACTAAGGATTACTATACATAACTATATTATTATTATAATTATTATGAAAAATATTGTTATTGTCTAAGGTATGTGTGTAATATTATACAAGAAAATATATTATTTTTTTCTAAAAATACGCAAATATAATAATTATTTTATTTAAGAAAAGATAAAACTCATACATATTATGTAAGTACTAAATTTATAACAAAAGTTTTATCATATCTTCATTGATAACAAAAATAAGAATCGTGTTCGTCTTTTTTTTAGGTGCATCGAATATGTTTAAAAAATATAATAAGGAAAAGCTTAATTCTGACCCTTAACGGTACAGTTGGCATATTAAAAAAATAACCTTAGAATTGTGTGCAGTGTTATCAAAGGATCATAATTAAAAAATTTAAATTTCAAGTTGAAATTCCCTATACAATAAAACAAACTATCCCAAATAAATTTCCTATCAATGTGAAGAAAGCGATATTGGGTGCTTCGATTACAACTCAATTGTATAAAATTGTCCTCTTCGATGCACAACAATAAGGTACACAACAAACAGAATAATCAGCCCTATCATGAATTCCATCGTAATCGGAAAGTTTTACGAATCCCGAAAAACTGTATCATGAAATCCGTTCGTAATGCAAAATTGTATGAGATTTTCCACTATGAACGGATTTCATGATACAGTTTTTCGGGATTCGTAAAAATTTCCGATTACGATGGAATTCATGATAGGGCTGAATGTATTTGTGGTAATCGTCAATTCTATTAAATTAAAACGCAATATTATTCTTTTATTCAAAATGTCTGCTTTTATTTCTCGAGTCCGTTATTATAATAACCAATCCACTTATTCTAACCCAACTCTCAGATGGGCTCATTAATTATACAACAGTTACATGAGCAGACGTTTACACTAGTAGTCGCCGCTGCCACATCTCCCTTTCTTTTGTAGATCGGAATTATCATCGTTGGCCGAGGGCCAAAGTCATCATAGCGACCTGGCACTCTTTTAAAACGTCTGGGACGTTTGGGTTTTTCAACTGTCATTTCTTGAAAACTGCCATCTGCGTTATTATCTACGACATATCCAAACTCTCTGCAGCTGGTGTTGATAACCGCAATACCTTTTTCACATGAGCAACATTTCTGTCGAAAAGAGAACCTGAAGCTTTATCTTCTATAGTTACCTTTGGTCCAGTTCTGTTCAAAACCGTAAACTCGTTAGGTTGGAAAGGAATATCTAACTTCCTTAATGGCTCTGTCCTTTTGGCCAACACCGTGTCCCCAACATCAACCTCAGACTCTTTAGTGTAGCGTTTAGAATCTTCACTTTCCTTACCCTTTCTTTTCTGGATAGTATCTCTGTCTACAAAGTCTGTATTCGGTGGTGCTGTTTCCAGGTCATTTACAGATGGAATCTTGGATCTAATCGTTCTTCCATACATAAGTTCCGTGGGTGTCTTCCCTGTTGTTGCCTGCGGTGTAGTATAGTACAACATTAAATAATCCTTCAAATCAGCTTTCCAATTACGTCCCATAGCATTACTTATTTTTAAACGTTTGTTGAGTGATCTGTTTTGTCGTTCTATTTCACCATTGGCTTGCGACCAGTAAGGAATCGTAAAGTTGAGAATTATACCTCTTGACTTGCAGTAACTTTCAAATTCTTCACTTGCAAATTGCTTTGCGTTGTCCAGTGTTATTGTTCTTGGATACCTTAATCGGTTAAAAATGTTGTCTAGTCTCCCAATAGTTGCTTTTGCTGTGATCGTGGACATAATTTCGATTTCCATATATCTGCTATAGTAGTCAATAATAGCTAATATCCACTCACTGCTTGGCAACGGCCCTAAGAAATCAATAGCAATATCACACCAGGGCATTGTTGGAAATTTCCTCCTTTGCATTGGTAGCGGTCGAGATGGTAATCCCACTAAGCGACAATCTTCACACTGTTTTACAAACTTGCGTCCTTATCAATACCTGGCCACCAGACTCTATCGCGCATTGTTTTTTATGTTAGTTTCCCCCGGATGGCCCTCATGTGCTAAGGTAAGCATACGTTGCCTAAGAGCATTTGGAATAACAAGTTTGTTTCCTCGGACAAGTAAATCATCAATTACACATAAATATGACTGAAAAGGTGCGTATTGTTTTGCTTCGGCAGAATCCCATTGACCTGATTGTAAACAAATTCTTACCGCTGCCAGCTCTTGATCCATTTTAGCCTTTTCTTCAATTTCAGATATGCCTATAGCCGCTGATTCTAAGATCGCCAGAACAAAAAACTCGCTGTCTCCGTCAAACTCTTTGTCATCACCACTTGTTGCTAATCTGGATAAGGGATCCGCGATGTTTTCGTGCTCTTAGTAAAAATTTACCAAGAGATTCACCCGCTGTGGGTTTAAGGGTCCAAAATTGATTTCTCTCGAATGCGTCATGTTGTTTTGGTGCGAAATATTCACAAAGTTTTTCTATTAATATGCCGTAGGGGTCAACACCTTTTTCTTTATCTTCTACAACATCTGCTCCAGGTATTGTGGAGAACACATTCTGAACATCTGGTCCTGCCTTTGCAAGGAAAATGTTTTTAAGTCGAGTCTTATCAGTTATCTCATTTGCTGTCGTAATGAAATCAAAATTTCTTGTATACTTCTTCCACTCATTTCTTAACTGATGTGGTTGAAACTGCTTAAAATTGAATTGACAAATATCCCATTTGTCCATTTTGGCCGTATTTAATCTAAGAAATTAGGATATATTTGTTTAGCCCATATTACCATTATATACATACATACAGTCGTGGTCATACAATTAAGCCATCAATATATAGCAAAAGATTTCGTTAAAAATGAAGAAACTTAACACAATGATAAAATACTATACATTTAGTAATTATATAAAAATTATAAAATATATTAATATATAATATATATAATATTATAAAATAATATACATTTAGTAATTAGAAGTTCAGATGATATTTTATTTTTAAAAAATATCTTTGAAAAACTTATTACAGTAATGATATGTTGTTTTAATTGATTTTGGAAGTGGACATGTAATTAAGCCATCTGCATTGAAGTACGTTTATAAACAACTAACCCTATTGAGGGCAACTTGTTTACCTTCTGTGCAGCGAGTATTTAGTTGAATATCCTTTCTGTTTTATTACTTCTGCGCATCTTTTTTGCATTGTACCTACAAGCAATGAACACTGGGCAAGAGTTATTTTTGACCACTCTTCTTTAACAATGTTCCAAAGAGAAGCCTTATTCGTAGGTTTTCTACCGCAACTGCTTTTTTTATGGTATTTAGATTTTCTATGGGGTTTAGATCCGGGCTTTAAGCAGGCCACTCCAGGACTTGGATTGAATTTGATTCAAACCAGTATTTAACGACCCGAAAGCAATGCTTCGGGTCGTTGTCCTGTTGAAATATCCAGGCTAACGGTAAATTGTCAGAATAATTCCTATTTAAATGACTGTCCAAAATGTCCTTGTACATTTCTCCTGTCATATTTCCATGAATTTGCACCAATGGACCAACTCCTGATGATGTAAAACATCCCCAAACCATCACGGAAAACCCTCCACGTATTACAGTTTTTTTGTTGTGTATTTCGGGTCCAATTCTTTTAATGGAGGACGCCTCACATACTGTCTTCCGTCACTGCCAAAAACGTTGAACTTGGATTGGTCGCTCCACACTACCAAATTCCAAAAATTTGGAGTTTTATAAAGGTGTTCTTTAGCAAACCTCATTCTTCGAGCAATATTTTTTTTTACAGGTTGGGCTTACGTATAGTGATTCGTCCATTCAATTTTTTTTTCTTGAAGTGGCCTTCGTATGGTTCTTGCTGATAATTGTACATCATAGTTCTCCTCCATTTGGGCTCTTAATTGGACGGATGTTAAAAATGGATCCACTTTAGAAAGCCTAACTAATGTTCTGTCCTCAGCCGGAGTCGTTTTTCGTGGCTTTTTTCAAGGTAGGTTCTCAAAGGTTTTGTGTTTTTTAAAATATTGAAATGCGTTCCTAACTTTACCTCTAGCAAAACCTAGTAATTTTCTTACTTTCATAACATTTTTGTACTTTTTGAAGCATTTGACAATAATTTTTCTTTCACATGGAGTAGAGGTTTTATTTTTTCCCAAAACTGTTATCAATTAAATATTTTAATTTTTAATAATACATTTCCTTAATAATAAAACAGTTTTAATACATTTTGATAAAATATCTACATGGAATAATATAAAAGTACCTGTTTCAAATGTAATGGCTTAATTATGTGACCACCTGCACTGCGACTTAACAACAAATAAAGCGCTTTGTTCAAAAGCAAAACATCTTTGAACCTTAGGTGACATACGGTTTTTATATTGAGATAATGTTAGTTAGTGATACAGGAAAGCTTTATTGAAAATAATACATTCGTTTTGTGGCTTAATTGTATGACCACGACTGTATGTATTTGGGTACTCTACCTTGACGCTTAACAATTTTGTAAATTGTGTTCTTGCCTTGTCTTCCCGACAGCTTATAAATTGGCTTATCGCCTTGTTTTGGTCTTCTTGACCGTTTTAAAGATTTTGATGTGGTCTCAAGGACTCTTGCTATGTTCTCACGGACTCTTTTGATATATGTATTCTCACAGACTTTAATCTGTTTCACTTCTGCTGAGTAGGTATGCTGCAACCACAAAAAAAAACAAAAACAATCAGAACTCATGGTTCTCAACGTATGTACATGCATGTTTGCATTTTATCATTGTTTTTCGTGTCATTTTATTCATGATTTTCTTGTTTTTTTTTTTTTCCATAATAACTTACCGATCCTCGTCGCCAATGTGGTAATCGTCAATTCTATTAAATTAAAACGCAATATTATTCTTTTATTCAAAATGTCTCCTTTTATTTCTCGAGTCCGTTATTATAATAATCAATCCACTTATTCTAACCCAACTCTCAGATGGGCTCATTAATTATACAACAGTTACATGAGCAGACGTTTACACTAGCAGTCGCCGCTGCCACAGCACAGTATTATTTTGATGTTGCTAATGAAATTTTCAGGTTTGATCGATCCATCCACCTCAAAACACTGTTGGCAGTAACATTTCTAATTGTTTGGAATACCTTAGCTTTGTTTACAGTTTTAAGTCTCAAAATGCATAGCAGAGGATTTTATTACATACGAGGAAGGAAGGAGGAATAAATAAAGAAAAGGAATTACATAATGTCAATATGAAGTGACGTCAGAGATAATTCCAACCCCTTGGTAAAATTTAAACCTGTGCCAAATTACAAATCACAAACAAAAAAATAATTTTTTTAAAGGATTAATATGTTCTAAATTTGAATATCGGCTTTAAATTTTTCTATCACATCAGGTTTTTAAAATATGTCGCTTTAAAGATGCTGATTTTACTAAGTACAAATGTTTCTCTTCTAGATATAATTTAAATCATTTCAATGTCTTATTAAGTTTCTGGAAATTCTCATTTGTTATAAGTTTTTATTTGACTCTATATGAGTTTCACCCAACGTCATTCCACATACAAAAATCCACTTTTTTTTCCTTATTATGAGTTTCACCCGAAGAAAAATTCCCCTTATTAGCATTCAATTTAAGCGAAATGTTCCACATTTAACAGGTTAAAATTTCACTTAATTTTTGGAGGCAAAGAGAGCAAAACCAACGTTAAAATATTAATTCTCGACGAAGTTTTTCATTTTTAACATATGTACATTTATCTATTAATTTTACCTTTATTTCAAAAGCAATGAACTCTAAGCAAAGATATATGTACTTCGCGGAAAACTCCTCAAGGAAACCTCGACATTGCGTCAAATTTAACCACGGGTGGAATTCCAAAGTATTGTACTTTTTAGTGTAATGTGGTGGTTAGAACCACGAGTTAATATTCACCCCTATTACCGATGTCGTAAACGACAGCAAAATATACGACACGACACAATCTGCATTCCATAAGTCGTTTTGAACTTTTGTTACTCGTTTTATTGTCGTGTGTAAACGTCAAGTGTTTTGAACGCTTTAATTCAGCATTCTGTAAGACGAAAGGAAACGACGACAATGAAAAAAAAAACGACGGTATCTCTCGTTTGAAAATTTGCTCACGACGCGACGTTATGTATGTTCGAATGATAAGACGTTGAAGTGGTTGGGAGCTGCGCCTGCGATACACCAATTGCATTTCCTTCCACTCGGGCTTCACCATCTGTTTATATTTAACATCCTCAAGCGCAGATAGGATGTGCAATTGGTTTGGCCCTTCTCCATTTCCTTTCACTTCTTTTTTTTGTTCTGAACAATTTTGTTTTACTTTAAATTCAAAGTCAGCTCAAACCTGAAAAAGCAAATAATAAAAATGTGTTAATGTAAATAGAATAATCTGATTCAAACCTTTTGCCAACCATCACCATCTCTTATTGGAGGACCTTTGCTGTTGAGTTTATCGGCTATTACATTCCATTCTTTTTTAAAATCGGCTTTGTTCATACATTTCAAAAATCCCCTAGCCAACTGCTCGTTGCTTTCCATCAGCTGGACAAGCGCCTCAAATTGGTTTTGGTTTGTTAATTTTAACTGAAAAGATGCAAAAATATTTATTTTTTATCTATCGCAAATAAAGTACTAATAAATTCCATAAAATAAATTATTTAACAAGGAAACTTACAGTTTGCGAACTTCCATTTCTTCTAAGTCAAAGCAAATTCAGGCTACAAATGCAGATGCCGACGCTTCACTGTCCTATTTGTACAATTAATTGTGCCTTTGCAATATTTCACTCTCTATACCTTCTTCATCATTGTCACTATCGCTGCTTGTGTTGTAATACATTTCAAAACTTATCATTTTAATAATTTATTTATTTAGTAATAATTTAATAAAAACAACATTTGTTGCATATCGAGTAATGAAATGATTTAGAATTTGATTTCAGTTTGACAGATCTCTGACACATTTTCATCGTTTAAAAATCTGCTACAAAATAGTCGCGTCGAAAAAGTTATAGAATGCCACTTAAAAAACGACACGACAAAGAAAACGAGAGTCGTCGAAAAAACGAGACGACATCGGTAATAGGCATGATTATACGTAAAAGCTTTTGAAATCTGAAAATTATTCGTAATTAGACATTGAATAAAGCTGAAAATGTAATTTCATTCTTACAAGACTTTATAGGCACCAAATAATACAACGGAACAAACAGTTCGACACAGTGTCGCTTCTGCTTTTTCCTCAAGCACAGGTCATACATGGTTACGCTTTGCTTCGTTTGGATAAGAAATAAAAGTTGTAGCACGGCACCCAATGGCCATATAATTTTTCATAAATCCTCATTAGCTGTTAGCCCTTACCTCTTCTATATAATCCTAAATCGGCTTAAAGTAATTTTATGTTATGGTAACAAATCAATTCTTCAAACAAGGCTATCACAGAAAATTTTTAAAATTTATTGAACAAACTATTAAAAAACGATGTTAAATTTGGGTAAAAACTGATTTAAAACCAGCACCAACAAATAACTCTAGAACGTATCTTTTTAGGTTTTGGAAAACCTAATATAGAGTGAAAGTCAAACTAGGGAGAATTTCTGTAAACTATGTATGTAAGATACTAAAAAGATTTTTTTATTTCATTTCAATTTTCATTTTATTATAATTATTATTTTTGGTTACAAAAAGGTATCTGCGAAGCCTAAAGAGGCTTTTCTGCAGAAGGTTATTTATGTAAAGGTTTATATGTGACAAAAATTCTTGAAAGTATTTAGTATATTATTGGCATGTATATAAAATACAAAAAAAAAAAAATGGTTATTCTATTTAGTTACTTTACTTTACACTTTTTTTTTATTTTAAATGATGTGATGATAATGTTGATGAAATGATGATGATTCAATGAGTGTTTAGTAGATGATCCTTTATCAGTTTTTTCCTTTGTCCTTTAGAATTTATACTTAGAAGTTCTCTTGGCATCTTGTTGAATATATTCGCAACGGTAATGGATAGTTGCTGTTTTCCGTAAGAGTTTTTAAAACCGGTAGTTTGCAGAAATCCCCGTCGAATTCGCCTTGCATAATATATGTAGCCGTTTCAAGGTTTCTGTGGCTAACAACAATTGCAGTGTCATCTGCGTAAGCAAAACCTATACTATTCTTCAACACGTTTAGTAGTTGGTTTGCATATATTATGTAAAGTAAAGGACCTAAGATGGATCCTTGGGGAACTCCGTGTTGAATATGTTTTTCTTCACTAACTGATTTGCCAATCTTCACTCTCATTTTTCTGTTTGTTATATAGCTCTTAAACCAGTTTAGAGTCAAGTCTCGGATACCTATTTTTTCCAGCATTTCCAGAAGTTTTTCGTGTCTTAATGTATCAAATACCTTCTTAAAGTATATGAAAATGACTATATTGTGGTATTTTTGTTGAGATTGCAGTTTATAAGATTTGTGAATTCTGCTAGATGTTTGCTTGTATTTTGGTTATTGACGAATCTATATTGATTATTATTTATTATTTTGAATTTGTCAATGTAACTCTGAAGTCGACGTGCCATTATTTGCTCAAGTATCTTATCCATAATAGGAAGAATAGAGATTGGTCTATAGTTCAATACGTCAGTTTTAGCACCTGTTTTGTATACAGGTCGAACTATAGCCATTTTGAGTTCAGCTGGAACAAGGGCCTGTTCGAGGCTCAGGTTGATTATGCGTTCAACAATTGGTGTAATTGTTTGGGCATTTAATTGTTGCCTTATTTATATTTATATTCATTAAGTTTGTTAAAATTTCTTCACTCGTCACTGGTGATATGTATATTGACTGTCTCGAGCTTGGTATCTCACTATGGTATGTTTTTATATTGCTTGTGTGCACAATAGTTTCAACTTCTTTCACAAAGCTTAAGACGAATTTGTTTGCAAGTCCTTCCGAACTGACTTCACTACCGAAATTTCTTTCGATCACTCCATCTAAGTTCGTTCTCTTTCTACCAAGTATATCGTTTATCAGGCTCCAAATTTTTTTTAGGATCACGGCGATATTCTAGGAATTTGTTTTGGTAAAAGTTCATTTTGATTTTTTCAATTTTTTTGTTGACGAAATTTCTGTAGATCTTGTATTCATTTTCGTATCTAATGCATCTTCTATTATTTTTCCATCGCTTGTAGAGTATATGTCTTTGTTTGCATATTTCTCTGATTTCCCGGTCAACCCATGGATTAGTATCATTCCGCTTTCTTGTCTTTAATTGCTGTGTTGAACTTGTGTATATTATTTTAAGTGTGTGATCAAATTCTTGATAGAGGTCTCTAACTGTAGAAAATTGTTCAATTAGATTATTCCAATTAGTATTTCGAATATTTTCGTTCAAAATGCGTTGGTTGATGAAATATCTTTCGTTTTGATTATCTATAATATCTGTCACTTTCCCAGAGATCCCACAGAACAATGTGTAGTGATCGGATACATGAGTTTCAATGACAGAGGCATACAACTTTTCATTTCCTTAGCGAACCAGGCAATGGTCTATCCTTGTTTTACTTCCTTTTTTCAAGTCTACTTTAGTATAGTCTTTAATAACATTTGATAAGCCTTTTGAAGCAAACATACTGCAATAATTTTTCACTATATTATTGTTCCGTTTATTCAGATCTATGTTCATATCTCCTATTATTATGAGTTTATTTTTTGCGTTGATTTTATTGATTTGCTCATCTAATTCATCTATAAAATATGGTATGCTGAATCCCGGAGGTCGATATATCGCTATTAGTGTAAACTTTTCTTCGTTGCGCTTAATTTCTACTTGAATATTTTCATAGAAATTGGTTTTTAAAATTGTTATTTCTATTGAATATTCGCTTCTTATAAAAATAGCTATTCCGCCACCTCTTAACATTTATTTAAGAACTCTGCTGAAAATCCATTTACGTGGTATAAAATATTTTCGAACTCAGTTATATTAATCTCTACTAAAATTATGACTTTGATATCATAAATTATGTTATGTAGTTTTGTCATAAATTTGTGAATTTTATTTAAACTTGTATATTTAGTAGATATAGATAATGCAACATCATCTTTTGTTGTTTAACCTTATCCTTGAAAACACCGTATTATTGAATTTTTAACATGGTTGTGTAAAACACACTTCTCAAATACATACAACAAATAAGATAGGTATAGGAAAATGGTTTTGAAACTAACGAAATCTTCAACTTTATTTTTTATAATAAAGAAAGCTGTTAAGCCATTTAAGGGGCTGATTATAGCTTTCATTAATTTTCATCATTGAAACCAATCATTGGAATTTTTTCGGCAGGTCGCTTAAACTATCATACAAAATGTATGTCATTGAAAAAAATTCCTGATTAAAATCCACCTTAAAAATTTTTACTGATAGAAAGTATCAGCTGTTCAGGAAAATAAATTCTGCCCGGAAAATAGAAAAATACATTTTTAGCAAAAAATAACAATGTTCGCTGCCTTCGAATATAATGGGCATTGAATAATGAAAAATTAAAATTCACATTAATTGTGTAATTAGTTTAATAAGTGTATAACTCTGTTATTATCTTTAACAGATACAAAACAAAAGAACTTTTTTTTAAACTAGGGAATATACAAATATTTCCAAAGCAACATCAAATTTTGAGTACGATTTGTTCGTACGTTTCAGAGGAATGAATGTCAAGAAAATCGTGCCGTTGAGTCGTATAGTTTATGTATTTTAACGTCGATGGGAGTAATAACTTAATGCCAAAACAAACCACAAAGTTATGCTCAAAAAATGCTTTAAATCCATCTCATATAACCATAATAAGTGGAAGTACACCCAGGCGTATAGCCATATAGTCACAACATCAATCTGGCTTCATTATTTTTTATATCTCAAATATTTTTTAAGACCTTGAGAACTTTAAATAATAATATAAGGCAGGAATGTTGTTGGTATATTGTGGTAGAAAATGTATAGAATTAATTTTTTAAATATGATTTCATGTGGTGGACATTAATACCTTGAAGGTAAAGGTAAAAGTTACATAGTCTATTTGATTCGTTCAAAACTTAAGAGTTGCATATTTGTCATCTAGAGAAATTAATTAGCACAAACGAGGTGACCAGTTAACAGGACCATTTCTGAAAGTTTAGTTGTCACCAAATTTATGCTGAAATACATTGAGCTTAGAGTGTGAAAAATTGAACTGTCTTATTTAAACAATTTTAAGACACAAACAAAAAATAGCACGGCTCGATTGCACTCACCACTCACAGTAAATGCAATTAATCCCTTATTTCGAAAGGAATAACCACAATATTAAAATATCAATTGATAGTTGATAAATATCAAAGTTTAACATTTTAGCAATTAATACGAGTTTTGCTAAATATCAAACAATATCCCAGTCTTTTATGAATTTAAAGAAAATATATAATTTACTTATTGATAGTGACTTAATTTTTTAATAAGTATAGTCTTACCTTGGCGGGAGTCCTACAAGATCTCAACATACATAAATCCGCTGGTCCAGGTTCTGAAGAGGTGCTCTTCCACGTTAGCAAAACCCCTGCGTAAGCTTTTCCGTGTATCTTATTCTTCTGAGCTCGTTCCGAGTTATTGGAAAACAGACTTTGTTTGTCAAACCCAAAAAAAAAAATACGAATCTTCTTCTCCCTCAAACTTTCGACCAATAGTTCTAACGTCCCCTCTTTCTAAGGTCATGCAAACGCTGATTAATTATAAGCTTCTGAATAACAGTATACGACTTTCCTAGCTATAGGTCTACTGGTGATCTCATGGTTCATCTCACCGAACAGTGCAACAAATCTTGACTTCGGTTAAGAGAAAGTCAGATTGTTGCACTTGATATATTAATAAATGTATTTGATAAAGTCCAGAATCCTGCTCTCTTATAGATAATACCTGGTTTCGACAAATCCCTTCTTCGTGGAATTAAACATTTTCTATCAGATCGTTCAATACAAAAACCACAGAACAAATGCTGGTGTGGCCCAGGGCTCTGTTTTGTCTCCAACACTCTTTCTTATTTTCATTAATAATCTCCTGTTTGCAACCTTTAATCCAGTACATTGTTTTGGTGACGATAGTACGTTTAGCTTTTCATATCCGTTTACAGACTCACATCCTTCTTGTTCGGATGTGGAACTGCAACGTTAAAATATGATTAGACCATTAAATTCCGACCTAAACAGTATATGAGGAATAAAAACCGCGTGGCATTTAATGCTTCCAAAACCCAATGCTGTCAAGTATCATTAAAGCGAGATATAACAACCTTGCCATTATCCATGGATGGCACTTGCATCCAAGGGCGGATCCAGACTTTTCATCAGGGGGGGGGGGGGTCACAGACTTAGATGAGTTTTTACTCACCGCTTAAAAATGTTCTTTAATTTTTTGTAAAGGAGGCTAACAAAATTTAAATAACATAATGTGTACGAGTATGTATATTAACCTAACCTTTACACATTTCAATTGCTAAAATGACAAATTTAGTTGAATGTTCAGATGTTTTAGTTTTCTGAGACGAATCAAGAAATTGTTCTCATCTTCTATTAGGCTGCATTTTATAAAACCCATTTAGGTACGTCTTAAACTTGAGAATAACTCTATATGTATGTATATTAACCTAACCTTTACACATTTCAATTGCTAAAATGACAAATTTAGTTGAATGTTCAGATGTTTTAGTTTTCTGAGACGAATCAAGAAATTGTTCTCATCTTCTATTAGGCTGCATTTTATAAAACCCATTTAGGTACGTCTTAAACTTGAGAATAACTCTATGAAGTACCTCGGTATCTGGTTAGATCAGTATTTATATTTCGACAGACATATTTAAATGCTGCTCTGACCAGGGCCAGAGGAGCCTTCGCTCTGACGAAACGGCTGTTTTACAGCAGTCGGCTTGACCCCACAGTGAAGGTAATTTGCTACATGGCCCTCACACGGTCGATGATCGTTTATGGTTGTCCTGCGTGGTTCAACGTTGCCCCTTCCCAGATGGAGAAGTTGCGGGTGTTCGAGCTTTTGTTCATTACTATTCCAACGAGGTCCAACACAACGGGGCTCGAATCAACAATTTCGTGATAAAACTCGTGCGAGGTTACATTGCAAGACTTATGTCTTCGACAAACAATTTAATTTTCGGGGGCGTTCTATACGAACGACAAGTATTTTGAGAGTGCACGCTTCATTCCACCAGAAGCATTCCTCTTTTTAGACAGATGCGGTCTGATACAGGATGGATTGGCAGTTCCGATAATCTTCCACATCAGACGAAGAACCGTAGATGGGCGACTCCTGTACAATCGGGACGTGCGTCGTCATGGCACAAGGCGGAGCAGAGCTCCATAGGTTCAGTAGGGCTGTGTCCGAACGGGACCGAACTGATAGGGTGATGCAGGAGAACCAGTTTTGGTAGCTACAATCGGCACTTGATAGTGGGTAGTCAGGATAGGGTTTTAAGCCTTGGCCGGCTTACATACTTGTTTTATAGTTTAAGGGTTTAGTTTTAAGTAGAATAGGCATGGTGGCACAAAAAAAAAATAAATGAAAAAAATCAAAAAACAATTAAAAAAAAATACATAACAAATAAAAAAAAACAATAAACCTAGGTGTTCTAATTTTAAGTAGTTTAATAGTAGAATAGGTACTTAAAGTTTTATTTAAAGGACCTACATAAGTCTTTAAAAAAATGATATTGAAATTATTGTGAAATAGATCTTAGGACCGAAAGGCATTAGTTTTAAATATTATAGTTTAACTTAGAGTGTATAGAAGTGCGTTGGACTGTCATGTCAGAGGTCTTGGGTTTAAACCCTGCCTGTGATATCTAAAGTTTTTTTCACGGGTACAAAACCTCCAAAAGTAATTTTTGTCTTGAAAAATGCTTTCTCAAATTAGCCGTTTGGATTCGGCTTAAAACTATAGGTTCCCTCCATCTCCATCCCTGACAACAGTACTCGCACAATGTAATGGTTGAGAGTTGTAAGTCACTAGGCCCTAGTTCTCAACGGACTGTTGTGCCACCTAATTTATTTATTTTTATACTCTAATGAAACAGCCAGTTGCATTCCTCCCCTTAAACAATTTAACCATTATACTCGCGTTTCTAGGAATCTGATGGGAATTCTTAGAAGTTCAGATATTCGTTTATTAGCCGTACTACGCGAATGTGCGAACGTGACCTGTCATTGCAATATTCAAGAATTCAAAATCAATGTGTATGGCGCTTCTCCCACAGAAAAGTTAACGCAGTTTGAAATTCTCAACTGTCAAACCATTAATAACATCAGCCATCGAAACTTCTCATGCAGCTAAAAAACACCCTTTTTTGTGGTTTATAATAAAATAAGAACGAAATTTTGTCATTTTTAATTCATACAATAATAAAAACAAAAACAAATTTAAGTCTTCAAATTTTATTTGAACATTATAAAATTAATCTGATAAAATAAATTTCATAAAAATTTAACTTACAAAATAAAGCACTATAATAATAATTATAACGAAGATATTTAAATACAAAAACAAAAACATTGTTTTTACTTCACAACGAATGCAATAAAATTTATTTTGTTTTGTTTTTCTTTTTTTTGTTTAAATTTAATTATATTTTTATACATCTGCGATTATTCTTTCATAAACATTTTGTTTTTTTTTAGTTTTACTTTTTAATGTTATTTTTATTTAATTGAAAATGTAATTTATATAAAATTATAATTTATTTAAATGTTGTATTTTTGTCACTCAATCACTTTATATAGTTTTCAACAATATAATGGAAAGGGTTAATAGTTGTTAATTTTAGTATTGTAATTTTCTTGTTCTTCTTAGTTAATTGTTGTTATTTTTATATATTTAAAAAGTCACAAGAAAATTAACCAACAAAATTATATTTAGCAGGGTTTCCTTTATTTTTGGTTTTGGAGAACAAACTTTTTATTTTACATAAAGTACCTACGTTGTTAATATTATTTATTTATTTATGTTTTTTATTTTAAAGTTCGTCAAAATTGATTACAATACTTTTATGAAAGCACACAGATTTTTTTTGTTGTTTTAATGATTTCATTTCAAAACATTTATAGGAAGTATCATAGTATAGTTAATAGTTTTGTATTTTTTTACAATTTTTTGGTTGTTTATAAAGTTATGTATATTATATATATAAATATAGTTTTGTTTTGTTTATGTTGATGAATATATTGTTTCTACCTGTGGTGTATATATTTATATAAATAAATTATGCACAATTGTCCTGATAATCTCGGCTGGAGTATGATGGTTTATATTTATGCTGAATTTGGAAGTTTTTGAGATTAGAAGGACAATGTGCATTAGCGAAATCGATATTGGGGAGTCAAGTCAAAAAAATTTACAAAGTTTTTTCAAGAGTTCTGAGTCATATTGGAGTTTGCAGAAGTTCGGATGTCCTTAACGTCTTACGGGGGCAGTTTGTTGTTCGGAGACATCGCGTTTGCCCAATCCAAAGCTGTATCGTTCGTTGCGGGTTCCACCTTCTCGCTTGCCCAGTCCAAAAGCGTATCGTTCTGGCCGAGTGTCCCGTTTGCCCAATCCAAATGCATATCGGCTATTTTGGCCACTTGGTTCTCGTTTACCCAATCCAAAGCTGTACGGTCTGGTGCGTTTGCTTCCAGCTGAAATTAAACCAGTCCTTGGAAACCCCCTATTTTTGTTTTGAGTCAGAGATTACTCACCATAGTAGTAGGATTGATCATAGTTGTTTGCATCCATTTCGTCTTGATATTGCTCGTCATCGAAATCAACACGTTTGCCAAGTCCAAAGGAGTAGGGTTGAGCCCGTTTACCCAATCCGAAGTTATACACTGGGAGTCGTTTTGCTGATGGTCCATTTGTGTAGGTATAAGCTCGTCGTCCCAGACCAAATGCATATCGTTCCACCCGTTTGTCATAGTTTGGATCATTATTGGCAACATCGGAGTCAGCTTCGAGAAGAGAATTGACTGAATCTGATGAATCCTCGGAGAAGGGTTCACAATAGCTGTAGGTGAGACTCATTGTGATGAGGATCATTGATGTGTAGAACTTATTCATTTTTGTTAAGTATAGGGTTTGATTTAGTATCTGAAAAGAAAAGAACAACATTGGTAAAAGATTTTTACTTTAAGTGAAATAATTTTGTTTATCCTACATTTTAAAGTTGTATCAATGCAATGATTGCTTTAGGTGCATAATTTTAACATCTTAAACAAATCTTATAAGGATTCAATTATTATGCTCTTAAAAATTTGTAAATTTTCAACTAATATTACAGTTCAAATTATTTTGTATATTGAGAAGTTTGAAACTTCGAATCGAAAAGGTAGTGTTTTTTGGAAGGACTTTAATGTATGCAAAAATAAACCTAGAGCCGGCAGCTAATTTTGGGAAGGGATGAGTGCGTAGATATTCTCACCATTACATATATCAAATTAAACCGTGTGGCAAGTTTTTTTTCAGCCGTTGTCTAGGGTATGCGTTCGAAAAGGGTTATTTTTCGATTTTGAGGTTGAAATGTTAACCACAAGAGTGACACATCAAAAAACCGAAAAAAAATTCCATGAAAGTGAGTCCAAGACATTTTACTTTCAGCTATAATAAATTTTTTCCTATATCAGAACACTTATTCTTATTAAAAGGCATGCAGCTTCAATTTTAACAAAACAATTAAATACAAAAATCTCATAACTCATCGAATTAAAAAAAAAAGATGCTGGGATGCGACCCACACTGATAACTTCCCATCCCGTCTGTCGATTTGTCTTGCTTAAAAGTTTGTAGGGTTGGGTTAAAAAAAATGTTAGTTGAATTATTCTTACAAATTTTAAAATTACCAACAATATTTTTCATATAAAGAAATAGTTTAGTTTACAAATCTAGTTTTGTTAAATAGATTTTTAGTCGAAAACAAATTTTTACCAATTTAAGTAGCATTTCTTAAATTTGTACATATTGGATGAATGAAATTAATTTGAGAGATATCAAGAACCGAACATCAATTTTTACCAAATTTGCGTACTATATTTCTTGTAGATTTTATTTTTTTATGAAAAAACAAACTGTTGGATTTTTATAAAAAAAACTACTGAATATCGAAAGCAATATTTTCTGTGAAATAAAAAAAAGTTTGAAGACAATATTTTTAATTTTTGAAAAGCTATTTGAGTCGAAAGTAAAGTTTTACCAAGTTTTAGTATTGTATTTTTTTTAGGTTTTTATTTTTTGTAAAAAAAACTGTCAATTCGATTTTTCTCAAAATTGTAATGAATGTTGACAAAATATTTTTTTAAAGATAAAAGTAGTTTAAAGCCAATATCTCAAAGTTTTGAAAAGATATTTCAGTCGAAAATCAATTTTTACCAACTTTTATTAATTTTTTTGTTTAGGTTTTTTTTTTTTTGTAAAAAAACTGTCAATTTGATTTTTCTCAAAATTTTTCCAAATTTTGAAAACAATATTTCTTATAAGTTAAAATTAGTTGAAAGCCATAATCTCAAATTTTTGAAAAGATATCTACATATTTGAGTCAAAATTCAATGTTTACCAACTTTGAGTAATGTTTTTTTAGGTTTTTATTTTTTATAAAAAAAACTGTCAATTCGATTTTTCTTAAAATCTTACCAGATGTTAAAAACGTTATTTGTCGTTGCACAAAATTATTTTGCAGATAAAATCATTTTGTATTCGTAAAATTTTCGAGGTGACAAATTTTTTTTTCAGTTTTCTTCATTTATAAAAAAACCGTTAATTGGATTTTTTTTTAAAAAATATATTTGTTTGGTATCACGTTACAATATATTATATAAAATTTAATTCAAGTCTCTGGCGTTTTTGGTTCATGAGATATTTAGGGTTAACCAAAATTTTCACCTTTTTTTAAACTGCTATGGTAAATAAAACCACCCACGCAATTTTCTTGAGAGCCCTTTTTGCATCTTTATGCCTTATTATCTGTATAACAAAATCTATTTGAAGTCGATATCTCTTCTGGTTCTTGAGCTGTGGTCTATAGACGACGAAAAAAACGTCGCGAACGTACGGTCGCACGGACGGACGAACGTACGGACGTACGAACGTACGTACACACGCACGCACATACATCTCTCTAAAAAAATTTTATTTCGACTCTAGGAACCTTGAAACGTCGAGAAATGTCAAAATTTTCAATTTGACGAATCGGACCCATTACAATAACTTCCTATGGGAAGTTAAAAATCAAACATTTTATTTAAAAATTTATTTTATAGAAAAAATCATTCATCATCATATTCATTGTCCGAAAAATTCGAAGTCATGTCTTCACTATCAATCCCTTCCCTTTCAGTGATTTCATTTTCGTTTACACAGACATTTTCAATGGTTTTTGGAGCCGCAATTCCGTTGAACTATTAACTTCCCATAGGAAGTTATTTTAGTTTTACAATGTTATCATCGATCATTCTAAATGTCTAAGACATTGAGGAAAGGGAGTTATTGAATATTTAAACATTTCTTTCATATCAATTTTGGATGAACTCTGTGATGCTATAAAAAGTATCCTTCCTATTAAATTCCATATCATTTTTAATGCTCAAATTTTTCCACATGCAACTGTTTTTCTGACCCTTGTATGTATTCTGAACAAAATTTTAAATTTTGTTTTCAAATCTCTTGGGATCGACTTTTGTACTCATTTAAAAATATGTCGCTTTTTTTCTCAAAAACATTGAGCAAAAACTTTTTGGTGGGCTGAGTTGCACATTTACCAGTGCAGATGCTAAAAAATTCTATCACTCTGGTGAAGCGTTGTATCCGAAAAAGGATTATTGACATTTTCTATTTCTGTGGTCAATTTCTTCAAGTCTTCAAAATTTTTTTTTAATCTGTCCGCTTTTTAGAATTCATGGCAACCAAAACGTCTAGGACACAGATTTTTGTAATCAGGAGACGTAGCGCGCGCCGCTCTGCTGGAACCACATGTTTTCTAGATCCATAATATGGTTCAATTTGCGTTATAAGAAATTCTGTAGCGCTCGCTGTTGACGGTTACCGCTTCACTAACGTCGTTTTCAAAAAAGTACGGTTGCCAAGTTGAACTCTGCGAAAGGCCGAGTTCTTGTGCACGGCGAGGAATAGACTGCTTTGGATTCTGCTTTACACTTTCACCGACCGCGGCGATGTTCTCGGCTGATATTGTGTTCCTTGAACATACGGGTGTAGGCTGATTGTTTACTGAACCGGTCGTCTCAAATTTGGCCACAAAAAATTGAAGAGTCGACTGTGAAGGGCCACCATGTCTACCATAAAATAGGCGCAATGTGCGCAACGTTTGCGTTAACGAACACTCATTTTGATAATAAAGTTTTATCATTTGAACGTGCGCTGTTCAATCGTGTAACTTGCCATGATGATTTGGCACAAACCACTTTATAATAAACAAAAGATTTGACAGATTTCACCAAAACAAAATGGCCGCCACATGATGCCAAAATCTACCCGCGCCAAAAAAAACCCTATATGTATATGATTATTTGTGCTAGAAGGTTACATAATTTTTTAATAGATGATACAAATTGATTTTCCACTCGAATATCTTTTCAAAAATTGAAAATTTTATACAAAATTTTGTTTTCAACATATAGTAAAAATTTTATAAAAATCCAACCATCAGTTTTTTCATAAAAATTTAAATTTACACAAATTACTACACAAATTTGGTAAAAACTGATGTTCGATTCTTGATGTCTTATTTATAAATTAAGATATTGACTTCAATCACAGGATTAAATAAATAAATTAGGTGGCGCAGCAGTCCGTTTAGAACTAGGGCCTAGCTCTCAACCATACCTGTGTGTGAGTACTGTTATCAGGGATGGATGGAGGGACCTACAGTTGTAAGCCGAATCCAAACGGCTAATTTTGAGAAAGCACTTTTCATGACAAGAATTACTCTTGGAGGATTTGTCAACTCCTCGCAAGAGGCAGTACCCGTGAAAGAACTTTAGATGGCACAGGCTGGGATTGAACCCAAGACCTCTGGCATGACAGTCCAACGCACTAACCATCTTGCCACGGGTACTACTCAATCACAGGACTGCCATGTCTTAATTCAGAAAGGAATTTTGTTTCATATACTTGTTGAGGCCACTAGGTTGAGGCCACAAATTTTGTAATGGATTGTCTCTTTTTATAGCTCGTTGAAGTTTCTTACTCGAAAACGTTTACTAGATGTGAATAGGTACGTATGTCATCATTAAAAATGTTTAAAATAAAAGGGTAAATTGAAAACGATCGTTGGAACTCCCCATATTACAAAAATTAATTACTTTAAAAGGGTATGAAAAAGTGAGTCAAAAACTAAAAAATGAAATATTTACATTTTATGGCTTTAGAACATTTATTTATAACATTTTTTTTACATTGATATTGATTCAATTTTTTTTAATGCTTACAAACATTTTGGAACCAAGAATAACGAAAGGTTTGATTAAGGAGTCTTTGTCTTCAAACTGTCTGCCACCTTTATAAACTTTACGAGAAAGCCATGGCAAAACGTTTTCAATAATGTTAAAGCGTGGTGAATATAGAGGCCATGACAAAAGTTCCACGTCTTCTGATTAAATTTAATTTCCAACAACCCTCGAAGTATAAATTGGGGAATTGCCTTTTTGAAAAATACAAGGCAGAGGTCTAAAAATGAAAAGCATGACCGTTTCAGCAAACATTAATAGTTGTTCCGATGCTCCTTGAGTACTTGCCTCAAAACAGGTTTGTTTTTTTAGTTTTCTTCTCTGGATAGTATAAATTTGCGTATTATCCTTTAAACCGTTGTTACTAAGCTTTTGGCCCTTATTTTAGTCGCTGTTTGGGTGGAATTTGAGATAAGTCGAAGAATTAATCGCTTTCCTCATGATGTTGTGCCTGCCTTGTGCCCTTTTTAATTTTTCCCATATTTGTTTGGATCAACAAGATGATTGCTTGAAACTTTTCTGCTACTGTTAAGTTTATTTGCTATTTTATGTCCTCAGAGTCCTAAATCGTTGAAAGCATATACTCTTCCTTTTTCTGTAGCTGTCAAAGTCTTTCCAGAGCCCTTTCGTGTGTTTCAAATTAAATTAAAACAGTTGTTTTCAACACTCTTTTGGATATTCTATGCAAAAGTTTTTAAAAGATCGCACTTGTAAACTCCTGCACGGCAATATTCACACATGGCCTCATACAAGTGAAAGTGAAAGTTCAATATTTGATATTGGAAAATTTCAGCGCTCGTTCCTAATTTGCCTTTTAATTTTATGAATTTGTAATGTTGAAATACGTACCTATTCACAGGCAGTAAACGTTTCCGGGCACAATACATTATATAGATATAATATATACCTATCACTTCAAAGGGATAGGTGATAGAATCATTACGAAAACATTAAGGTATGAACCAAATGTCTCAAGCTTTTTTAAAATACCATTTAAGTAACATTGAAATACGTGGCCCAACTGTTAACTTAAACTATTCAAAGTTAATGCTCGTTTTTAAGCAGTATTTTGTCGAACATCGATTGTATTAAGTAAATACGAATATAAAAGGACTGTTCTATTGCACAATAATAGTGTTTGGCTTAATTCCTTTTTGTCAGCTACCCTTTTGTATATTATGCGCATAAAAGTACAAAAAAGGATACAATACGTTTTCAATTTCTCAAGTATATTTTTCTTAACATGTTGTTAATTTTGGTATACCCACATTCTTCACATTTAACCACAACAAATTTGAATTTTGTTATACCCTTTTCAATACAAAGTAAAAAAGTTAAATGCCAATATACTTGCTAAACAAATGTATTCCTAAATTATCATCATCATTCCCCTTTGTTTTTTCTAACAAAACAAAATTCTTTCAAGAAACTTTTATAAAAAGCTCTTTTTTTCTATTTTTTACCATTATCAGAATTTGAATTATTGGAATTTTCAATAATGTCACTTCATACATATGACACGCATTCTTTCATTGAAACAAAACCACACTACTTTTTTGTTGTATTGATACCTTTTTCATTTGATATAAAAAGCAAATTTATTCAGTTCTATCATTGAACTTTCCGAACATGATCCTAATCGATATTTTAAAGAGGATAAGGATGCTATTGTATTATGGATGTTGATGATGACGACGACGATGATAGAAAATAAAATAAAAGAAGACCAATTTGATTATTTTTCTTTCTTATTCAAAACCAAAGCCATCGCATCGAATATCGCCATGGCATTTGTCACCACAATTTTTATCCTTTGATAAAGCTTACTTACAATGTGTAACCTTGTGTAACTTGTGTCTTTTTGTGTGGGTAAATTTTGTGCGAGTTTATTTCTGGAAGTAGCTATATCAAAAAAACACCAAAAGCCGCCAATGTCGTCACCACAACATCGCCCCCGTTTGTGTGGTTTAAAAATTTGTTTCCAATAAAACTGTGACGCATTATTATCATTGCACGTTTTGTATTTTCTTTTTTCTTAGAGTTTGTAAATTCTTTTGAATTTTGAGATCAATTTTTCATAAATTAAAAAGAGAAAAACAGAGGCCTTCTGAGAAGTTCGAATTGTTTTTTAAGTAATACATTCCAAAAATTTGTTTGCAAGTAAAGCGTGTTCTTGTGTGGAGCTCTAATCCACATGCCTAATAACAGAAGGCAGAACTCTTGACCGCTTACCACAGGTTAATGTGACTCAAGTTGCTATAGGTTCTCATATACTTACATATGGGACTTTAGTCCGGGCCTTACCATGGTGAACCTTTCACGGGGAGAGTTTATTTTTGTTTTGTTACTGACTGAGCAGAATGTACAAAGCTGTACCGACACAGACACCTCGAGGATTATCTTTTTGATAAGCCCTACGAAATGTTGCAAATGCTAAGACTTTTGCCTTTGGCTCTTTGACACCCTTAATTAACTATGCTTAGCCGTCATATTCAAATGATGTATTGCATTCTGATATAAATCTTGAAGAATTGCGTAGAGTACTTATGAAACTTAAGAAAAAGCCTGCAGGTACTGATAGAATACTTGTTGATTTTATTAAATATGAAACATATAAGCTTGGTGAACAATTATTTATTTTATTTATTTATTTATTCACATCAATTAGAGATCTTAAAATCTACAATTAGATTACAAAAGGTCGAGAAATAAATAATCATTTATAACAAAAAATAAATAGGCGTAAT
Organism: Eupeodes latifasciatus; assembly: GCA_920104205.1. Taxonomy (NCBI): domain Eukaryota; kingdom Metazoa; phylum Arthropoda; class Insecta; order Diptera; family Syrphidae; genus Eupeodes; species Eupeodes latifasciatus. The sequence goes on from OV049924.1 coordinate 374,689,132, forward strand.
AATATATAACATTAAGTGTTTAATATAATAATTATATAAACATGGTTTGATTAATTAATTCGAAAAGAACAAAAGTATATTATTTTTCAAAGTGTATTTGTTTATGTGAAAATTAAAATCAATATGATTTGAAATGAGATTAGTTTCTCTAACACAGCGAATTAAAGGTTCATTACGAGCATAGTTTACCCTATGTTCCTTTTCTCGGAATAAGCAACGTTCTCTTATTTGACGCGAGGGAGCATACAAATCTATCAACGATAAAAGGAAAGTCTTATGATATGATACGACAAAATATCACTTATAAACATTACTGAAAACATTTTCCGTCTACAGGGTGCGGCAGAACCGACTGACGATTTTAATAAGGTCATTAGCCTGTGATAAGATAAGAGTAGGCCTTAATAAGTGGTATATTTTGAATTGTACGGTAATTCCGTTTTTATTCGTAATCATGGTCTGGACAGGTGTACATCGTGGTTTCGTCGTGCTTGCAAATTACGAAAATAATCATTCTGTGATCGCTACACAAAGGGCGTTTCGTATACACTTCGGCATTCCACGTGCTGAATCTGTTCACACTAGGAGACATAGGCTGGCCAGCACGGTCCCCAGATTTAAGCATGTGTGATTTTTTTCCTTTGGGGCTACCTAAGGATAAGGTTTTCAGACATCGCCCACAATCCACATACCATAGAAGAAATTAAACCACCGCGGAAATCGAGGCCATACCAGTCGAAATGTGCCGAAAATCATGTGAAAGCTTCAGAAATCGTCTACAACAGTGTATCAATGCTGACGGCAGCCATCTTGGAGATATAATAGGATTGAATACTGATTTAAATAAAAAAAATGTTTTCTCTAAGTTTTACTGTTCGTTATTTATAGCCCATCAAAACTCGTCAGTCGGCTCTGCCGCACCCTGTATTTTCAAGTGACTGAGTTCCAAGGAGTTTAAATCTAGTCGAGTACGACGGGATTTCGATGTTCCAACCTAATTTCTGAATTATAAACCTTGTACATTTTTTTTGGATCATTTCAATTCTATTTGAATAAATATTGTTGTAAGGATTCCAAATCACACAACAGTATTCTAAGTTTGATCTAACATAGGAGTTAAATAGAGATTTAAGGACAACAGGGACCTTAAAGTCTTTTGAACTACGTTTAATAAAACCTAGCATTGAATTGGATTTACGAGTAGCTACAATATATTCTAAATGCTTGCTAAAGTTTAGTTTTGAATCAAACAATACACCAAAGTTCTTTTTCTCCGAAACTCTTTCAAGAACAAAGTTATTAACTTTTTAATCAAAAGGAATTTTTGAAAAATTGCGACAAAAGAAAAAAATTTGACATTTATTAACGTTCAAGAATAATTGGTTAGTTGTACACCATTCTGTTAACTTTTGGATATCATTTTGCAAAAGAATACAATCATTTAAAGAATTTATGCATCTGAAAAACTTTAAATCATCTTGTCTTATATACATATATAAAAATGAATTGCTGTTCGTTAGTCTCACTAAAACTCGAGAACGGCTGAACGGATTTATCTTATCTTAGTCTTGAAATGATCTTGGAGGTCTAGGGAAGGTTTAAAAGGCGAGAAAAAATCGAATTATTTCCGGGAAAACCCTAAAAACAGCCCTTTTCTATTTCCCATACAAACGTTTTCTAGAGTCAATTTGAACTTTATTGCTATTCAATAAAGTTCATATTAAATTATAATCACTCTCTGTTGTCTAAGCAATTTAGGTGAGTTCCTATCGTCAAAGAGTCAATTTGCAATTTATAACCGCTGCATAAAGTTTAAATTCAATCATATCTATGAAAGTAGTCTTCGTGTGCGCTTTGGAGGATCTAATGTCGCGTTCCGAAAATAAACAAAAGTGGATCGCGAACGCGACAAAAAATGTAATAAACTATTAGTAGTAATGATTTGCAATTAATTTTAACTTAATTTTAGCTAACTTCAGTTGTAACTGTATGAGATTATTTTTTTAAGTTTGATAAATCTTAAGTTTTGTCACAAATTAAGTTTCTGAACACAACCATAATATTTGACAATAGATTTGACAACCAACTACAGTCCCTGGCCATATTATTAGACGCACTTCATATTTTATGCAAAATCTCAATTTTAAGCTATTTTAATCAGGTTTTCGAATATTGTAATGCATTTAAATTATTTTGTATGTAGAATATAAACTATTTCCTACTTTTTTATAAAAATAAAACAACAGATTTGTAGATTTTTTTTTTTAATTAATATTTTCAGTTTTTTTGTAATTTTTGTAATTTTTTTCAATATTTTGTTGAACCTCCTTTTGCTTTAATAAGAGCCTCAATTCTGCGCGGCATACTGTCAATGCATGATTTAACCGTTTCCTGGATTTGTGGGTGGTGATTCCACACGTGAATTACTCTTTCAATAAGCTTACTTCTTGTTGTGACCGCATCTTTAGCCAGTTCCCTTTTCATCAGCTCCCACACGTTTTCTATTGGGTTCATATCAGGGCTGTTTCCCGGCCAGTCCAAAAGAGGGATGTTTTCTTCCCTTAAATAAGTTTTTATGGACCGGGCTGTGTGGCATGGAGCTCCATCTTGCATAAAAATGTATGGTTCTCCATTCGGGAACCATTCTCTGATCTGCGGCACCAAACGATTCCGCAAGACTTCTTTGTACTGGTCTTGTCGCATTATCCCATTCACCACGTACAGACGTCCCGTACCTTTGCCGCTGATGACTGACCAGATCATCACTTTGGTAGGGTGCTTCACAGTTTGGACGATGCAATCGGGATGAATGATCCACGGCGTCGACGAACAAACTGAGTTTTATTGACCAAGATATCAAAAGTGCTTTCATCGCTGAAGCACACCTATCAAAAACACCAAAAAGAATTAAAAATTCTTAGGACAATTATGAATTTTATTTATTTTATCGTTTTATATAAATTTAGTATCAAATTACCGATCTCCAGTAGTCCACATCCTTATTTCGAAACTTTTTAGCCCAATTCAGACGCTTTTTCTTCATTGCTGTTGTTAGCTTTGGCTTTTTGGCGGGCCTGAGGGCCCTAAAACCCAAATCTTTTAATTTTCTGCGTACGGTGCGCTCCGAAGCATTAATATTAGCTTCTTCCAATTTAGTTTGTACCATTTTTGTGGTTGCAAACCTGTTTTCCACGCAAATTTTCTTAACATATCTTTCAGACCTTAATGTGAAAATTGGCTTTCTTCCGCATCTGTTCTTTCTTTTTGGGCTTAAATCTTCATCATATTCAATTTTTTTCTTAATCCGTCTCACGCTAGCCTCAGACACCCCCACTTTACGAGATATTTCGCGGTTAGAAAAAATTTTTAGGTTGACCAAACATTTCACTTCAGCTCTTTTACTTGGTGACAGGTCTCCTCTCTTACCCATGGTTTAAATTTTACTATTTATTATTTTTGTTTTGCCAAAAATGTTTTTAAATAACAGTAAAAAAAGCACACAAAAAAAACAATGCAATTAAATACCGTTAATAAGCACACAAAGCTTTTAAAGCCACACGAACCGGCAGAATAAAAAAATGCGACTGCAAGAATTCTGTACTTGTTTACGCTCTGTTGCCAATACTTTGACATTATGCATTTATAATGCAACATATTAAAATAAAACATAAAGAAAATAGAACCACAAACAAAAGTCCAATAAGCAAAACTTAGTTTCTGTAACTTTGAATGTTAAAAATATATAAAATTAAAATTTTAAATATAAAATTATAAAAATTCTGCAGTGCGTCTAATAATATGGCCAGGGACTGTAATATGTCAATCATTCTGTCGCACTTCAGAACACGGAGATTTATGGCTTAAAGGTAAACTCCAAAAAAATAAATAAAAAGACCAGAACACGGAAAAAAGAATTACGATTGACGATATTGTGTTACGATCATGGTTACGATATTCTATGAGTGCATCCTTCTATCTTTGTGAGTGACGATTACCGCTACGTGCGCGAGAACTTTCTTTACTTTCGTGATTCTTTGTGATAGTGACATTCTAAGTAGTGTGCTCTTTTTTTGTTGATATTTTGTGATAGTGACACTTTACTGTTGAGTGAGCGAGAATTTTTCTCACTTTGATTAATTACGTTACGATACCGAGGAGAAGACGACCTGACTTACACTTAGGTCGTCGCAGTCAATCAAATGTGCGAAGAGCTACCTCACGTGCTAACCGCACTGATGACCAGAGAGAGACAGATCAAGAAAATAGTCGTATTTCTATGTCAGAATTGCGTTATTTAGTGAGTGACAATAAAGTGCATAGGCTTAGAATGCAACGAGTTCGTGCACATCAAACACAACAACAGCGAGCACGACATAATGAAATTGAGCGAATCCGCAGACGCAGTGCTCCTGTGATTCTTGAACGAGCTGCATTCCACTATGATCCGGCAATTGATTATTGTGCCGACAAATCGGTAACAGTTGGGGAAATGAAAATAATTTGTAAATATTGTAAGGCGTTAAAATACACTGGTGAATCTACTGGATTATGTTGTGCTGGAGGCAAAGTAAAATTGCCACAATTGGTCCCACCACCAAATCCTTTACACTCCTTAGTTTCTGGGATTGGATATGATTCTAAGCACTTCTTGGCCAACATTCAGAAATATAGCAACTGTTTCCAGATGACATCATTTGGCGCTACACATATTATACACGACAATTTCATGCCCACTTTCAAGGTATTATACCAGAATATTTTTTTATAATATTCAAGTTTGTACTAAAATATATATACAGCGTGTAACGGAAGGGGGTATCAACCTTGAAGGAGGTGAATGTGCTCATGAAACTCAACAACTTTCCCCAAAGAACATAGGTCGAAATATGAAACAAAAATTTGGCCCTCCCATAGTAAATCAATCAGCTGGTAGTCAGTTTTGTAAGGGAGGGCCAAATTTTTTTTTCATATTTCGACCTATGTATGTTCTTTGGGGAAAGTTGTTGAGTTTCATGAGCACATTCACCTCCTTCAGGGTTGATACCCCCTTCCGTTACACGCTTTATATATAAAATAATGAACAAAATTTAAAATATTACAGATCGTTGTGCTCACAATGCAACAGTGAAGAGAACCATTGTCCAAGAATTACAAATGTTTCTTCATCAGAATAACAACTTAGTAAACATGTTCAAAAAAGCATTGGATCGGATGCCATCTGATAGCCATAATATTATCATTCGAGCTGACAAAACACCTGCCGGTGAACACACAAGGAGGTTTAATTCACCTACCATTGATGAAGTGGCTGTTGTCATTGTGGGAGAAAATTTACAATCTAAAGATATTGTGCTTCATCGTCGGAATAGTGATTTAAAACGTATATCTAAAACACACAGGAGCTATGATGGATCAATGATGGAATATCCTTTGATCTTCTGGCAGGGGGAAGATGGATACCATTTAAATATCAAAATGGTAAATGAAGTAACAGGTAAATAAATTGAGCAGGATTAAATAATATTTTTAAATTCAATTCATCTAAGTAACATTTATCATTTTTGATTGCAGGTGCTGAAACCAACAAAAAAGTAAGTGCTATGAATTTCTATTCATAGAGACTCATGATCCGTCAAGGTGAAATAAATCATATTTTGATGTGTCAACGACTTTTTCATCAGTTTGCAGTTGACATGTATGTGAAAATTACAAAGGAGAGGATGTCTTGATCCCGCGAATACCGATAATTCCAACGGATTTACCATTCGATTTTAAACGCTTACAATTTCCAATACGTCTGGCCTTTGCGATGACAATAAATAAATCGCAAGGACAGTCTTTAGAAGTTTTCGGAATCAACTTGGAGTTTCCCCGTTTCGCGCATGGACAATTATACGTCGCGTGGTCGCGTATCGGAAAACCGTCTTCTTTGTTTATTTACGCACCACAAAACAAAACAAAAAATATAGTTTATGAGAAAGCTTTAAATTGATTAACAAACTGTATCATAACAGTGTGTGTCTGTTAATAAAAATTTATAAACCTTATAACTAGCCAGTATTGTAGTACCCGTGGCATGATGGTTAGTGCGTTGGACTGTCATGCGAGAGGTCTTGGGTTCAATCCCTGCCTTTGCCACCTTAATTAAAAAAAAGAGTTTTCACGGGTACTGCCTCTTGCGAGGAATTGACGAATTCTCCAAGAGTAATTCTTGTCATAAAAAAGTGCTTTCTCAAATTAGCCGTTCGGATTCGGCATATAAATTGTAGGTCCCCTCCATTCCTGACAACATTACTCGCACACAGGAATGGTTGAGAGTTGTAAGTCACTAGGCCCTGGTTCTCTACGGACTGTTGCGCCACCTAATTTTAACTAGCCAGTATTTCAGGAAAACTGTTTTTTTTTTAAGAAAACAACATGATGTGTCGAAAATAATAATAAAACTTCATGCTTCAGTAAAAAAATGCTTTTTTATTCAATACGTTTTGTTTGTTTTGAAATTAATTTATAGAAAAGTTTAGGTCTTTTATTTATCGATTGAGGCAATACGAAGTCTGCCGGGTCAGCTAGTCTGCCAATAAATGTGTACTAGAATTTAAGAAGATATCAGCCAAGTCGTTGATAAATATTAAAAAAAGAAGGGGACCAAGATGGCTTCCTTGCAGCCAAGTCGTTGATAAATATTAAAAAAAGAAGGGGACCAAGATGGCTTCCTTGCAGGACGCCCGAGGTAACAATAATTGGACTAGAGAGCACTTAATCAATACAAACGAATTGTATACGACCCCTTAGATAAGACTCCTTAATAACTTTCTTTTAAACCATTTTGAATATTGAAGAAATACCGGAACAGTTTAATAAAGGTTAATTTTTTCAATTTATAAAAAGGTTAACACAGCAGTTCCTGTCAATTATTGCGGAATCTCGTTTCTTAATGCATCGTACAAAATCTTCACAACAATTTTGAACGATCGTCTCACGTCTGACGGAATGGATACAAAATGATTAAAGAATTTCCGACTGGATTTAGAAGTGCTTAAGCCTAGTACGCTGCTGATGCGAAACGAAATTTCCCATACAAAAATGACATGACGAAATCATAAACGAAAAATTTCGCTGTGCTTTTCGTTTTTCAGTACGCAGCTGAACGACGAAATGTGTCATTTTAGTGGATAGCTGTACTAGATTTCGTAGTACAATTCTCCACTCTTTTCGTTCTCAATTTAATTGCCCGGTATATTAATTGCTTGCGAAATTTTGACGTTTTATTTATTTATTGAAAAATTTTTTGAATATTTTCGTTTATGATTTCGTCATGTCATTTTTGTATGGGAATTTTCGTTTCGCATCAGCAGCGTACTAGGCTTAAAATTGAACTTCAACTTCCAGACAGAACTCTCCACAAATATTTTTCCGCTGTGGTTTTCGTTTTAATTTCGCTCTGCACTTGGAGACCGCCGAAAAATTTCGTTTCGCATCAGCAGCGTACTAGGCTTTATTGTATAATCGATAACATTTTTGCCGACGTTTCACGAACACTCAAAATGGAACTTTCATTCGTCGATGATGTCGTATTGTTTGCATCAATCACTCAATATCATATAATTTAAAAGTAAAAAAACATGGGGGTTTGCAAAATACGAAACAGTAACAAAAAAAATCCTGACGTATTACACAAAAAAAAGGTGTTTCCACTTATCCAAAACCACACATAATTACATGACTCCAATTAAGAAAAAACTGCTACTTTGTCAGGACATATATTGTATCTTTGCGTTTTTGGGTAATGGTGTAGTTTACTTCTCAAATGTCAAAAGATTATATGTAGCTTCAGAAGTGACAGCTACTCAAATAGAAAAACGAAAAACGCTTAAGAAATTCTCTTCTCAATTTCAATTAAGACAATTTCAATAAGTGACAGCTACTCAAATAGAAAAACGAAAAACGCTTAAGAAATTCTCTTCTCAATTTCAATTAAGGCTTAGATAGTATGACAAAAGTCCAACGTCTAAGAAATTGTAGAGCGCATGAAAACGAATGTTCAGGTCTCAAAAGTCTTCGAACCCACTCCTACAAAACAGTACACGTGGAAAATGCCGGGGATCAGATGGGGTACGAAAGTTGAAGTCAGGTTCTAGTTCACTAGGACTGTGGCGAAACCATAAGTAAGTAAAAATACTAAAAATTAAAGATGTCTAAGGGGTTTTGTATGAAATTTTTATACTTGTTTAAGGCAGCTGCTTGCCGAATTTACAATTGAAAATTTAGAATGAAACAATACCGTAGTAAATTTTTTTGTATAGAGCGCGCACTAAAGAGGTAATGATGCATACCCTTATAATCATTAAAAATAGTGCGAGCAATTAGGAAGTGAGGACATTATTAGAAAGGAGATATCGATACACATTAGTTTTGAATGTCTGCACATTGCAACGAGTGGGAAATATTGAACCTGGTAAAGCATTTCACATTCGTGTAGTGCGGCTAAAGAAAGAATCCGTATACTTTACAGTATGTCCGAAATTGGGCTCAAGGGTTAAAGAGTGTTAAGGTTTAATTGTTTGAGAAGAGAAATACAACTGAAATAGTCGGCAGAGCATTGTTTGTGAAATATCAAAAAAAAAAAAAGAAAAATAGGTATGAAACCTTGCGGCGGTGTTCATGAGAAGCAAATGTCTCAGTGAGAGTAGTAGAACGAACACCTATCATTTTAAAGCTTTTTTTTAATTCTATTCAAAACCCATTATTGGTAATAGTCCAAATAATTTTCGTCAAATAAACGGCGTGTAAATTATAGCCAGATCAAGAGGGGTAACAACTTCTTGCATCGTCGTCGTCGGAGAAAACCTAAGCACTTTCGGTGATGTCAAATATGTTATAACTCCACAACAAGTGTATGATGGACATACCTAGAACTGAAAGCTGTTGAGCCTCCTCGATTTAAGTACCACCCATGGATAGTGGCATTGGAGGAATGTTACGCTTTTGCGACAGAAGACAGCATTGAGTTTTCAAAGAATTAAATTCTAAACGGTTTTTGATTCCCTATTAGACAATGCTGACAGGATCAGAATTTAAAGTTTAATGAAAAACTAAGGGTACTGTCATCTGGGAAATTGCTTAATGGGTTAGAAGTTTCAGATAAAATATTATTTATACAAATAATTAAAAGCGTGGGATATAAAACGGAGACCTGGAACACACCACCGTTTATTTTGAGGATATCAGATTTAAACGCTGCTCTATCAAGGTCGGAAAAGATCTCACCGATGCATTTGATGTCAAAAAAGGTTTTAGGCAAGGCCATGCACTGTCATGCGACTTCTTCAACATCGTTCTGGAAAGAATTGTGCAAAACTCAACCGTCAACACTAGAGGCACAATCTTCCAAAGGTCCATCCAATTACTCGGATACGCAGATGATATTGACATAATTGGAAGATCAAAGCGTGATGTCAGTGGAGCGTTTTCGAGCATTGCGACGGAAGCGAAGAAGATGGGTTTAGTGGTCAATGAGGGCAAGACCAAGTATATGCTGTCATCAAAAAAGGACATTGAACAACGACGTCTTGGACAAAACGTCACCATGGACAGCTATAACTTCGAGGTAGTTAAGGACTTCGTCTACCTAGGCACCGCCATAAACTAAGACAACAACACCAGCGCTGAAATCAATCGTAGAATAACTCTTGCAAATCGCTGCTTCTTTGGACTTAGAAGGCAATTGAGTCCGTCCCGGACTGTAGCGCCACCTTAAGTAAGTAAGTATAAGTAAGATTTGAACTAGAAATTTGTACTACTTTTGGGACATTCCTCATTCCCTCTTTACAGCTCGAATCAAAGAATGAGTTTTCTTTATGGGTTTGATTAATTTTACCCTATTCGGGATAAAATTTCTCATTCCACAAAGAATTAAGTTTGTAACCATATCTTCGCTGGAATACACGTTACCGTCAAGGAGCATAGTGACCAGTTAAAGTTCTTAAAGAAGATTTCGGTTAATCAATTCCATAATGAAAACCAAACAAATTTTCACTTTTCACCTCCTTTGAAAACTTTTGCCATTTTCTATCCATGAAAAATAGTTCTCAGAATTGAAGACCAATCTTCTTAAAACCTTATCTACCTGGTTTTTCTTCCACGTGCGTGCATTTTTGTATATTTCATTCTGTCTGCAAAAATTCCACTGACAAATCATCATCTTGTATTAATTTTAAATGCTAAACTAAAACAAAGTTGAAGTAGATACCATTAGGTATCTAAGCATCAACATCATCACCATCACCTAAGATGATACAACTTAAGCTTTGTATATAAATATAGATTGTAATTTGTAATTATCTCTAACACTTGCAGGGTCATCAAAAAATTACCTTTTTTCGTCTTAACCTTTTTTCCTTTTTATGTATATACAAGAAGGTTTTCGTTTCTTAGCCACAAACATTCAAATTATACCCCTCACCTGCAGTAAAATTAGAAGAGAAGGACACTTGTTGCACGCATGCCAGGGGGAACTTTTAGAGGTAGAGGTTTACAATAAACAGGATTAAAACTTTAAATAGAAATAAAATTTTCGCTGATTCATCAAGAATTCTTCTTCTTTGAAGGTTTTTTCTTAACAAGATCCTTGATAACGAAGAATTAATGTTTACTTGGTTCAAAGTTTACTTCACAACACAACGCCAACACGTATAATTTACCCGCTTGCCCCTTCTGCTCCAACAAAATGTATTCTATTTTAGCTAGATATAGAATAGAGCTACGCCGCATAGAAAAGTCTCTTGAGAAACAAATTGTGAAGCTATTTAAATTTGCTTTCGGAATCGCTGGAAAAACCACAGCGAACTCCAATAAACGACCACCGACAATTTGTTCCCTGTTTTTTTTGTGGCTTTTGCAAATTTTTGTTAACAAAGATTTATGTCTTTAATTTTATGAACGCACATTTGATTTAACAGATTTTCTAGAATCGTAAAAGCTCATTCGATATGGCAAAGAGTTAAGGTGCATAGCGTTATACTCGTACGTACTTTGTACAATGTACATAACATTACTCAGTAGAAGTTTGTCCCCCTTTTATGTGGGATATCACAAGCAGAAGGACAGAAGGGATGCTGTTGTCTTTTGACTTGTTTTTATAACTTTAAGGGTAGAGTATGGGTCTAGGGTTGTCAATACTTTTGTTCTTCTGATTTTTTATTTGAGGTTATAGCTTACAGGACATTTTCCAAAATTGTAGTCCAGTTTTTTTTCCAGTTACATGCTTTTTCGTTTAATTTTACCAAAAGTTTCGTCAAATATTCAAATTACTTTTATCGAGAGTTTTGTTGCAATTTAAAGTTGTTAAGTGCCTAAACATTTTAAAATCTTGTTGGTGGGAAAGATTCGTTCTTAAATAACCCTAATGTATTTTTTGAATTTAAGTACTTTTTTTAAACTAAATTCTGTCATTGTTTTAACAAACATTTCATCATTATTTTCTTATTTTCTCTTCTTTTAAAAATCACATATGGCAACTCTGTTTGGGTCTTTATGTTATTTCTACGATATGATTATGATAGAAAAATGTAACAAGACAAGGAGAATATGATGAAGAATCATGACAAAGTGAATAAAAAAAAGAATCTTGTCCAAACACCAAATTTAAGAAAAGAAAATTTTGTTGTGCTCTCCTGTCGTTCTTACCATCATTAGTTCCAGACCCCTAGAAAATAAATTTCTGGCACCATAATAAAAAAGAACAGATACCAATGATTTGCTATAGCTTCAGTCTTTTCCACCTTGACGAGACAAAAACAAAAAAAGAAATAAAAAGTCAAGAAAAAAAAAATGAGGAAATTAGAAAAAGTTTGCTCCTTTTTCGAGTTTCAAAAACAAAATCAGAAGAAAAGTTGTCGCGCTATTATTTCTCATTTTTGTTTGATGAAAATTGAAAGTTCCTTTATCTTTAAAGTTGTTCTGTAATTTTTAGCAACCGACGACTACGACTACGACAACGCGTGTCGTGGGCGTTTACCGCAAGCGGTATATGTAAGTAAATTGTTCCGGAAGTGATGTTTTTTTTTATTATTGTTTGTTGTTGAAAGTTTAAACTTTTAATTTTATCTACTAAAATATTTGTAAATATTTATGTAGGTGTCAACTTTTTTTTTTGGAAAATGATTTAGAGAAATTTGAACTTCCCTTCATTTGTATCTTTTCTGAAAAGTTCATCTGTAAATTGAACATGAAATGATTAAGTATGTTAAAATTTAAAAATATTAATAGAAGGAAAAACTGGAGAGGGAAGGGAGTGGCAGGGCTTATGAACATTAAGTTCATCATTTCTGTTCTTTTTTTCGAAATTTGTTGTCAAATTTTGTGAATTATTTTGGCAGTTTGTTTTTACGAAAAACAATACAATACAATTTTCCTACTTGTAATTTTCAGCGATTTGAACGGCTACATCAGTATTAATATTTCAAAAGACTAAAAAGGATCAGGCAGGGAAACTTTTCACTTGCAATGATGCCTTAGATGCTGCCTTGAATTGCACAGAACACCAGAGTGGGAGTACAAACTATTACTATTCCATTCAGGTTCTATTTAACGGATCCAACATAAACGGAATAGATATTTGTTTGTTACAATTGATCCAAGGACATATTTCCAGCGCGATGTCCTTGACGAACAATTTAATTTGTGGAGCCTATTATCCCAATAGTCAATTCTCCGAAGGCATCTAAGCGGCTATATCCCAGCCGGTGCTTAACTCTGCTTGGACAGTTAAAGTCTGTTATAGAATACAGATTAGAGAGGCGGTTCTTCATCTCCCTCGTTAGCCAAATAATTCCCTTATATTTGAAGAGTCCTAGTACGAGACGGGACTTCGGTTCAGTAGGATTGTGCGTCCTATCGGGACTGAAGACATAAGGTGAAGAGTGAGAACCAATTTGTATGGTTTCACAGTTGTAGAAAATTTATTCTCATGTAAGGACAGTTGTCAGTTGGTACCAACAAACATTTCTAAAAAGAGACTGGTGTGCGGCTCCCACCAATAACTTTCATTCCGTACCCGTGTGTCGATTTGTCTCAAACTTTAACAAAATACTAATAACAACATTTTGAACGGGATAACAAATTTTAAGTAAATATCTTTCCATTTACCATTTTCACTCTCTCTCAAAACCTTTTACTAAGATTTTAAGAGCATGAAACGTCGAAAATTTAAAAATTTTCAATTTGACAAGTCCAATAACTTCCTATTAGAAGTTAATTAAAAATGTTTTTATTGCTTTCTAAAATGGTATATCATGACTCTGTTAGTAATACCGTTATTCTTGTATATATTTTTTCTGTTTTAAGTCAATTTTTTGGAAAAAGACCCCCTCTTGTACGATTTTTTTCTTTCATTAAAGCAATCTATTTACTCTAGACTTTTAGTGGTGGGACGTTTAGAGTTTACCAAAAACTACAATACGACTTCAACGTCATTTTGACGTCTTTTAGAATAAATTTCGAACACGTTAGCGAATTATTTTAAGACTTCTTTTAAAGATTTTGCTCATGCAAGCACTTCTTCTCTTTTTTCTCCTAACACACAAGAGTCAATTTTTTCGGTTTCTAAGGCCTTTATAAATGACAATGTTTTAAAGCTAAATAAATGTTTCAGTCCTTCTCCGGATGGAATACCATCATTTATGTTTTTAAAAATGCATGTCCTTATCCATTGTTTCTTTTTTCAGCTAGTCTCTGAAATGTCCTAAGTTCCCAGATCTTTAGAAATATTCATATCTAACGCCAGTCCATAAAAAAGGTTCTTAAAGTAAAAGTTTGAATCCCTTGTCTGTGACAAGGGATTTTTAGTTTTTAATTGTTCGTCTGTTATATGTATAATCAACATGAAATCGTGAAAAAATCAACAATAATTACTAATTTGATACAATTTTTTTATTTATTCGAAAAATACTCTCAAGTGGATTGCATCTTAACAGACTTTAGTAGGGCATTTGATAAAAATAAGTCATCAAATTGTCTTTAATAAATTAAGCAAAATTGGACTTTGTGAACCTTTCATTTTGTGCATTTCGTCATATCATACAAGTATGTAGATATTATAGCGTCATGTTCAGAAGTTATCCTTTTTGGCAATTAAAAGCCAATTTTGGTGTACCTCAAGAGAGTCAACTTGGTCCATTGCTGTTTATTTTATTTATTAATAATTTGCTTTTTGTTTTAAATAATTTTATATCACTCATCTATGCAGATGATGTCAAAATGTTTTCGAATTATAAATTATTGGAAAGAGCTACAAAGAATATCTAAATCAATTTTGCGAATGGTTCAATAAAAATCGTTTGATTTCAAATATTGACAAATGTAAGACAATGTGTTTTACACGCAAATGTAATCTAATAAATTATAAGTTTATGTTGACTTTGTCACGTTTGAATAGAGAATCTAGTTTTTGTGAACTTGGTGTTGTACTAGACTCAAAGTTAACTTTTACTGAACACTTTAATTATAGATATTATAAAAAAACACTTGGTTTCGTGAAAAGATTTTACTGGAAGTTCCGTGATCCTTATGTTATTAAAATTCTGTATGTGTCTTTTCTCAGGCCAAACTTTTGAATACGCTTGCATTGTATGCAAGTTATACTAAAAAAGGAACCTTGAGGTACACCAACATTTATGTAAAGTTTTTTCGAAATGATAAAATTATCGATGGGTAACGCAAAAGCTGATATCGTGGAAGGCTGCTTAGTTTTAACCAATATAAAGGGTGTCCCAAAATTAACGCAAGATTTGAATTTGCCGCCATTTGTGCAGTGAAGTGTTGGCAACCCTGAAAAAAAAGCAATTTGACAGCTAACAGTATAGGGTTATTAAAAACGGAGCGTTACACGAGAGAACAACGTGTCTTCATTATTAAAGAATATTTCAAAAATAGTGAAAGCTTGGCGGCTGCAGTTCGAAAATTTCATACAAAATATGGTCGGAATAGTGTTTTAACTTCGTCAACTGTGAAGAGATTAATTGAAAAATTCATGGAGACTGGATCCGTTGGAGACGCCAAACACACTGGTCGTCCAAAAACAAGCCGTTCAAATGGGAATGATATTGATGTGTCCAATATGTGGTCTCAACAAGACGGTGCCACATGTCATACAGCCCGTGAAACAATTCAATTACTGCATGAGACATTTCCAGGTCGTGTACTCTTTCGTTTCGGTGATCAAAATTGGCCTCCTAGATCGTGTAATTTAACACCATTAGACTTCTTTTTATGGGGTTATTTGAAATCACAAGTCTATGTCAACAAGCCCACAACCACCCGTGCATTAAAGGAGGAGATTCAACGCTGCATAAACGAAATTCAGCCAC
Organism: Eupeodes latifasciatus; assembly: GCA_920104205.1. NCBI lineage: Eukaryota > Metazoa > Arthropoda > Insecta > Diptera > Syrphidae > Eupeodes > Eupeodes latifasciatus. The sequence continues at coordinate 374,704,497 of OV049924.1, forward strand.
ATTTATGCAGAATGGTCATGGAAAATTTCAACAAAAGAGTGCGCATGTGCATGCAAAGCCGTGGATTCCATTTGTCCGATGTGTTATTCCATACATAACCCTATCCTATGTACTTGACGAGTCAATAAAAATATAACTATCAAAAGACTAAAAACGGCGTTTTCTATTTAATTCAAATCTTGCGTTAATTTTGGGACACCCTTTATTTGTGTATTAAAATATGTCACATCATATCTCTAAATAAAATAAATTAGGTGGCGCAACAGTCCGTAGAGAACCAGGGCCTAGTGACTTACAACTCTCAACCATTCCTGTGTGCGAGTAATGTTGTCAGAGATGGAGAGGACCTACAGTTTATATGCCGAATACGAACGGCTAATTTGAGAAAGCACTTTTCATGACATAATTACTCTTGAAAGATTTGTCAATTCCTCGCAAGATGCAGTACACGTGAAAAAAGTTAGATGGCATAGACAGGGATCGAACCCAAGACCTCTTGCAGTCCAATGCACTAACCATCACGCTACGGGTACTACACATCATATCTCTAGCTATTCTTTTATAATATCAATGAAAATTTTAGCATTAAAATGTTGTAATGAGTTTTTAACCATTTATTTTTTAGTTTTAAACTTCAAACATGTTAACATATTTCTTTTATTACGTGTCCTTTTCTTTTCTGTCGAATTTATGTGGTGTGTTCTTTTGTGACAAGTGACTTTAAACACAAAGTTTGATGTCACAACATTCCATAAAAATACACTTGAAACTATTTTTAATTTACTGCACACGAGTCATATCGTGGCACAATCAAACAGATATCCAAACTCATATTAAATAACCGCAGGAATATGTCCATATGTACTCGTACCTTTATACTCGTCCCTTCTGGAAACAAGCTGAAATCATCATCTGTCTGTAGAAAAGTCGTAAATTTTAAAACCTATATACCAATAGATATACGAACATGGGGATACACCTTCGAAGCCAAACTGGAACGTGTACCAAGCAACGTAAAGCAACGCATGTCACCCCACTACCGCCGCTGGCTGCTGGTGTTACTGGCTGACCAACATGAACTTCAAGGCTCCTGACAAAGTAATTTATGAAGGATATTCGGAAAATATTGCATGCTCGGTGTCAGGTTCAAATGATATTGAAATGAAAAAAAAGAGTGTTACTTTGCAGCAACTGTAGTTAATGGTTCCTCTTCCTAGTATGTATGACCAAACCAACCCTTCCCGTCCCACGCTCCAGGCATTATTTTGGACCACTGAATTCAGCTGCGGCAACAAGTGGGTGCTCCATTGAAACAAAATCGAACCAAAATATTGGCTCATGTGGATGTGGACTCTTTGGAGTATGGGACTGGTAGTTTTTGAAAGTTTGATGTATTGTATTGAAGCACCACACCTACCCAAAAAAAAAAACAATGTTATTATCTCCCAAATTTAACGATGTGCATCAGACATCAAAATGTGATGACATCGCACTTTGACCTTGTTGACAGGACAAGCCACCGTCCACCGACCGACAGGTGCGGTGTTATTTCTGTCGTGAAAAACTTCCACCTACAAAATGGCTGAATGTGAGAGAACATGAGCTTTCGATAAATGTAATGTCGCCATGGTTATGTTCGGAGTGTGTTTTAACGTTTTATTGGAAAACAACGAACACTACTGAGTAATTAAAAGGCAACCGTTATTGTTTCCTACTATTTGAAAATAATGATGATGATGACGTGTAAAGTTTGACATCTGTAATTCAAATTAAAATATTGAAGTGAACACTGGTCGTGTAAACTCGCTTTTCTTCCTATAGTTGTTTATATTCAAAAATGGAAAAAAATATAGATTTAATTTGGTTTTTAATTTGAATGATTTACCTAAATTGAAAAGAAGATTTTTTAACCAATTTCCTGTTAATTTTTTTCTTTTAACTGGATATACAATTAAATTTGATTTAAATAATATATGTATGTATATATTTGCAATAAACACGATGTTGTAAATCAATGAGTTTTAAAAATTGGATTCATGGAAAACTCAAATGAAATAAAATGAGACTCAATCATAGTTGCACCTATTTACGATAAGGTTACAAGAAAAAACAGAATGTCTGGTAAATTTTTGACAAACACTTTTATACTCTCAATTGACAGAGTGCAATGCCATTTTATTAATTTAATTATTGCTCATGACATTCATGTGGGCTTGGAAATTAAAATCTTATCAAAAATAAAATGGTCTTATCTTATATTTCTCAATGATGTACGTTGAAACATCTTCATTTTGGGGGGCTGAAAAAAAAAACACATCTACAATTGAATCTACATGTTAAAGATTTCCCTTTATTGCAGCGAAGTTTTCAGAAGTGAATATCAAGATGCTTTTTGGGGTGTAATTTTAGTTTTTGAACATTTATTGGTTGGTTTTCCATTTTTTAAAACACAGAACACCTAATTTTGGGTAGTTTGTTGCTTGAGGAAGTTTAAAGATAGTAAATCCTTTGTTCCTAGTTTCATCGTTTTTCCCATGGGAATTTCAATTGTTTTAGGGCGGGATTACATTAGGAAACAATAAAGAAATTAAAAAAAAAAAAGAGGCTGGGTTGCGACCCACACTGATAACTTCCCGTCCCGTCTGTCGATTTGTCTTGCTTAAAGTTTGTCTATATGTATCAATTTTTACCAAATTTGCATACTTTTTTTTTGTAGATTTTATTTTTTTATGAAAAAACGGACTGTTGGATTTTTATAAAAAAATTACTGAATATCGAAAACAATATTTTCTGTGAAATAAAATAAGTTTGAAGCCAATATTTTTTTTTTTATTTTTTGTAAAAAAACTGTCAATTGGATTTTTTTCAAAATTTTACTGAATGTTTACAACAATATTTTTTGAAAGATAAAAGTAGTTTTATGCCAATATCTCAAAGTTTTGAAAAGATATTTGAGTCGAAAATCAATTTTTACCAACTTTTATTAATTAACTGTCAATTCGATTGTTTTCAAAATTTTACTGAATGTTGACAACAATATTTCTTATAAGATAAAATAAGTTTGAAGCCTAAGTCTCAAGTTTTTGAAAAGATATTTAAGTCGAAAATCAATTTTTACCAACTTTGAGTAATGTTTTTTTTAGGTTTTTATTTTTTATAAAAAAAACTGTCAATTAAATTTTTCTCAAAATTTTATCAGATGCCAAAAACATTATTCTTCGTTGCACAAAATTGTTTTGGAGATGAAATCATATTTTGGTCGTAAAATTTTCGTGGTGACAAATTTTTTTTTCAGTTTTTTGATTTTTTAAAAAAACCGTTATAATTGGATTTTTTTCCAAAAATATAATTGTTTTGTTTTGAGGGTTAACCAAAATGTTCACCTTTTTTTTAAACTGCTATGGTAAAAAAACCACCCACGAAATTTTCTTGAGAGCCCTTTCTGCATCTTTCTGCCTTATTATCTGTTTAACAAAATTTATTTGAAGTCGATATCTCTTCTGGTTCTTGAGCTATGGACGACGAAAAAAACGTCGCGAACGTACACACGCACGCACAGACATCTTTCTAAAAATCTTTTATTTCGACTCTAGGGGCCTTGAAACGTCGAGAAATGTCAAAATTTTCAATTTGACAAATCGGACCCATTACAATAACTTCCTATGGGAAGTTGAAAATTTCCAAACTAAACATAAGTACTGAAGCAACGTAACTCTACTCGCCACATATAGATAAAAAGTCAGCACAGCAAATATCCACGATGTGGAAGACCTCCTCATCTAAATTGTCCAGCAGTTAATTGGGAATGCTTTAACTGCAATAAAAAAGGTCACATCTCTACCATGTGTCGAGTTAGAGAGAGCGCGAGCATAAAAGTCATCAACAGTGTATATTAGTCAACCTCAGTAATGTCTTTTTGGAAACTGGCCCGCAGCCGCAACGTCCGTAATGAGCGAGAAATTATTTGTTTTAAGTTTTTCTAATTTTAGTCTTATTAAAAATTTTTCTAATTTTGTGTCTGTTACAGGTTGTGGAATTGAGTAGTTAGGAGTCATGGGGGCGAAGTCGAGCTTGAAGGTCGAAAATTTAATTTGCCAGTCGTCGTTGCTTAAATAATTTAATTTTAAAAATGTTTTCGCAGTAAGTCAAGTTAAAAATGATGTAAATATTGTCGCGAAAATAAAAACTGGATTTCCAAGTGTCGTGAATTCAAATTAAAGAAATTTTTGCCGAGCTTTCAGGTTGTCTGACTAGGATTGATTTGACAGAAGTATACCTGGCAGTGAAAGTTAGTCATCAACACTTTTTTAGGCCTATTAACATACACTTGTCTTGTCCTTGGTATAAGTAGTTCACAAGGCATTTTCCATTCAACTATGGACAGAATTTTGCTGGGCCTAAAAAGAGTGAAATGCTATGTCGATGACATTTTAGTCGCAGCTTCATCAGTTGATGAATGCAAAGAAACTTTGCCTGAAGTTCTTCGCAGGCATTTCATTGCATAATAAACGTATTTATTTACAATAATGCAAATTCCTGGAACTGTCTGTAAATTTTCTTGGGCACAACATTTCTGGAAAAGGGTTAAGACCGAAACAAGAAAAGGTAAAATCCATTCTTAAAGCACCTGCTCCAATTCATATTGGGTGGGGTTACATTATAAAACAAGAAAGAAATTAAAAAAAATTATTTCCGAACTAAAAATATTAACTCAAGCAACATAACTTCGCTCGTCATTTACTAAAAAATAGTAATTCACTTGACTGATCATATTCTATTGACTTTTGGAAAAAACTAATTTTCTGAATATCTACATACGCACCTGCTTATTGTATAGAGAATATACCAATTTTATATGACGTTGACGCAGCAGTTTCATACTTCTACAGTGTACTGAAACCCTGTATAAAACACATAGTTCCTTTTAAAATATCGAAATATTCCAGCTTTTGTCATCGATGGTATACAAAAGATCTTAAAAAGCTTCTAAACAAGAGAAATAAGGCTTGGAAAAATCTCATAAAAAAGCATGTCACCTGAAGATCTGTTACCTTTAAATCTTTTTCCAATGCATTTATATGCCGAATATCTTATAAGTATAGAAATTTAGTATTAGTAGAAAGTAAGTATTAGTTAGTATTTTTCATACTTGCGAGACTGTACCCAGACTTCTTTTAATAATGATCAAATGATGTTAGACAAAATCTTCCATTACTTGGAGTTACTTAGAGATGATTATTCCTCTGAACCAGATCTAAGAAGGTATTTATTTCAACAGTCTTTAAAAAGGGTAACAAGTCTGATGTATAGACAAATCTCTAAGCTGTTTTGTATTCCGAAAAAGTATGCATAGTTTACATTTAACTGCAAGAATATTATATGTAATCAACAACGTGGTCTTATTCAAAAACGTCCGAAAATTACTAATCTACTTGCACTTTTGCTTAATTGCTCAAATACCCTATAACTCGGTGATATAATTACATTTAACCTGAAGGCAATTGGGTTTCTTCCTGGATTTATCACATGGTTTTCCTCGTACTTTTAAAATAGGTCTTATCAAGTTAAATTAAGGAGTTCCCCAGGGTAGTCATTTAGGACCTCTTCTCTTTATCTGAGCTATCAATGATATGCACCCCTTTTTCTTCGATACAGTAACATAATAGTCTATGTCAAAAAAGTAAAATCTCTGAACGATCGATTACAACTCAAAAAAAGAATGGATTAATACTTAACTCATTTAAATGTCAAGCAATGAATGACTTTCTCTAAAAAAAGCACTCCTAGCTCGTTTGATTATTAAATATCGCAGCACTTTATACATCGCGTTCAAAGTTTTTAAGATTTTGTTTTTAATTCTTATCATGTACGGAGCATATTAATTCGATCGTTAGAGCCAACACTGGATTTCTGAAACGTTGGTCTAAAGAATTTCATGCATGACCCCTTACTCGGATGTCTTACCTTTAAATATGGATTTAAACCTCTTTGATTTTAACATGAGTAAGAACATCCTTGAAAATATTTTAGAGACCAGTTTACCACACACTTTAATGTTTCATTAATTTTATTACTTTATTGTAGTTCGTTTTATTTCTTACTAACTTCTAACACTGTACTTAGTGATAAGCCTGATGCGTTGCCAATTCTTTGGTTGTAAATTATAGCTTGTATTAAGCTTACTTACGCACATATCTGATAATGTAAACAAAAAATTGCATGATTAAAACATATTTTCTTTACACATATTATTTGATCAACATAATTTTTAACCACCATTTTCAGCAATTAGAGCCATGTGACAACAATAACGCACCGAATATTTACTTCCAAGACGTCAATCGTTTAAGATTTTTTATGGGTAAATACGCGATTTAACATAAAGCCACAGCACTCAACTTGGAAATTAATTTTCAATATTTCCACAAGTTGTTCTAGCGTAAAGCAAATAGTTTTGTTCCACGAAGAATTGCTATACTGACTTTTCGTCAACATTTCAAGCCGGAAACAGGTGTTAGTGTGTAAACAGCCTTAACAGAAACCCGGATGAAAATAATCATACAAAAGCATTGTTTTTGGCAAGTTAAACTTAATTGTCCATTAAAAGTATTAAACAGGTCCAGCTGTCTTTTGTTATTGATTTAAAATTGTGTAGACTGAGAAAAGAGAGTACTCACAGCAAGCTTTTCTTATCCCTTTCCTTACTTCCTAAAACAAAAATGTAACATTTTGTAAAGTTTAATAATTGTTTTATCTAATGTAGAAGTATTTTCCTCTTCTTAGGAGTAGATTAACAAATCATCATACTCTGTTCAATAAAAATACAAAAAATATCCAAGCGACAATCCTTATCGACGGGTGACCTTATTTATGAACAGTTCATTTATCTTTAAACATTTCTTCCATGGACCATTAATTCGACGGGGTCAGTTTAGCTAAGCCCAATGCACTACCACAGAAAGAAAGTGGTGTTCATTTTGTAATAATGTTTGTTTAGAACTTATTAACCCATTGCACGTAATTCACACAATAATCTAAGTTAAGAAATATAAGACAAATTGGCTTTTCGAAGTATTTTCCTTTTTCTAGGCCCGTCAAACGACGACGACGACGAAAAAGACAACGAAGCGACACACTATGACATTAAGATGTTAAATATTTACTTATTTTTATTTTTCTTCTGATAATTTTTCATCTTGTTTGAAGAAACATCCTTCTCTGAATATTGAAGAATTAATTCCACTTAAGGGAAGGAAAATCGACAATACTCGTAGAGTATAGGTACCAAGAAATAAATCTCCTTGAAGAAGTCGTTAAAATCAATAAGACAATGTTCGATCTTAAAAAAAAATATCTTCTCTTCAATAATGACTTAAGCAATAAACATTAACTCTTATAAAGGGGGAGTATAATTTGTTTAACTTTGTCTTTCCAAAATTGGATTTGTCTTGAATTCTGACAGGAAACTCTGTTTGTTTTCATATATCGTAACGTCTATAGCAAACAGAATTAAGTAAGGAGTCAAAATAAGAACAATTCTTGTAATTTAACATCATGAGTGTGTTGTTAATATGACAAAGGGTGTTTGTCCTACGGAATTTAAAGCTCAAAAATCATCACCAAAGAAGTTTTAAAGTTTATCGTTTCTTATACCTTCGTAAATCAAAATATGGGTGAATGTAAGCCAACCCCAAAGAGTTCATGCAACTTTAAGCTCATGTCAGAGTCACCCCTAGTTTGAAGTGTAACTAAAAGGCACTTATTGACCTTTGAAATTACCTTATAGCCTCTTGTCACTTAGATACCGAGCCAACAGGATGGGGTTTGCTCCTGATGCTGGTTGATATTGCTCGATGCTCAATGGTACTTCTGGTGCTGGTTACTTTACCATTGTCCTTGCCATTTTAATAGAGACGTAGTATTTGGTCAATTAAGGTAACTGTTCGTTTGGATCCTGTGGTGATTTGAAGAATGATTCATCGTAGCACACATTTTCCTGAATAATGGTCTTTCAAAGTTGCACCTATATTCCATGCATCAAGCGGCGACGTACGATTGATACCATCATCATCATCATCGACTCCTTTCAGACAGTGAATTCCGAGTTCATTCAGAGTCGATAGATTTGGTTTTTTGCAGAGATGATGAAAGGGTCTTTTGCCGTCAATAAACAATTACTATTCCGTTATTCACACCGCCATCCAGGATCCAGCATTTACAAAAATAGTAGTACAGAAGTTCAAAGTGTTGGAAGAAGTTCGAGAAGAGTATTGCAAATCAAACAAATTGAAAGTGGAATCTAGGATGTGCTCCCACGAACAATACGACGACAACAACCGCGACGACGACGACGACGCGACGAGGACGTGACTTGCATGCAATGAGTTCAGCTTTAAGAATAAAGGTCGTGTAGGAGGTAAATTGTTGTTTCATGTAAAAACAACAATGATGTCCTTTATATTTTTTATCTGCAAGAACAGCGAGAAAAGTGATATTGCATCCTTTTTTTGAAGAGTACTCAGGGCTCAGGTACTCACTTATTTGTGTTTATTCAATTACACGAACAACAATTTTTGTTATCGTACTTAAAAAGTCAAGAAACAAAATCAACAACAGCAACAATTTACAGAAGAAAGTTTTATAAAACAATTGAGTATTTACCAGAAATGTAAACAGAAATGAATTGTATCAATAGTAGAGTAGAAAATAAGAGGGCAAGGACTTCTTTGAAATTGAATGATTCACAGTTGACTTGTTGTTTATTTTGAATATAAGACTTTTTATCTCTTATAGTAGGGGTAGGAGCTTTAAATAGTTTGTTCAATGTTAAGGAACTTGAGTTTAAAGGCTGATGGTTTGAGACTTATCCAAAATCCACAAATAATTAATTCGTACAAAAATATTTATAATTGATATCGACGACGAGTTTAAAGTTCCATAATTCCTTGATTCCTTTATTGGATTCTTGTACGGCAAGAATTTATAGAGGTGAAAAGTGCAAGGCAATAAAACTAATTCGATTATTTGAAACAATTTTTAGTAATTTGATATTTCTATTAAAGTTGCTCAAAACGTCATTTTAAACTTCTTATTGTAAGTTAATGTCATCGGTCCGATTTGTTCAATTATAAATTTTGACCGCTTTCAAATCTAAATCTAGAATCCAAGTTTAACATTTTAAATTTAACGAAATGTCGAAATCAAATTAAGTTTTGGATACAAAAATCAAACTGCAAAAAGGGCTTTAAAATAAATTTGAAAAATCTATTAAAAAAAAAATAAGGACCTACGAAAAATTCTGCTTGATTATTGACTCAAATATCTTGAGAACAAAGAAAGATTTTAATTGCAAACAAAATTCATCTGTTACAAAATATTGTTTTTTAAATTTCATAAAGTTAAAAAAAAAAAATGAACACATTGTTTATACCCTTTACAAAGGGTGGTTACATTTTAAGGGCCGATGTTGAGTGTAAACCACACCTACGCGTTAAAGTTATTCAGGCTTATTAAGAAAATGGGCGTTCAAATCAAAATGCATATCTTGCAATTCGTGATTTTTTCGGTCAGTTTAATCGTTTAAATGTGCGTACTATGTGAAAAATTATGCAAAAGTTTGAAAATTTGCGGATTTGTACTGCAGAAAATATTGCTGCTGTTTGCGATAGTTTGGCTGAAGAGTCGTCCACCTCAACTCGTCGTCGTGCCCAACAATTGCAGCTATCACGCAAAAGACATTTACACGCTTACAAGAGTTAGAATAGACTCAATAACTAAATCATCTTGACGATTTCAACCTTCGTCAATGGTCAGAATTGTGGCAAGAAATTGCAACAGTGGATGATCAATTTTCGAAAAAAACATCTTCAGTGATGAGGCACATTTTCACCTCAGTGAATTCGTCAATAAGAAGCATTGCCGCATTTAGGAGAATGATAATGCAAGGGTGATTGTCGAAAAACCAATTCACCCACAACGAGTGACTGTTTGGTGGGGTTTATAGGCTGGCGGCATCATCGGGGCCTATGAAGCGCTTAAGGATGAGATAATTTATTCCACAATTTTGTCAAGATCAGAATTTAATGAACACATCATTTAGTGTTCCCTTGAAGATCCACATTCAAAGAGCAGATTTGTAAATCCATATACAAATATAAAAAACAGGGAAGAACAGAAATTCAGATCATTAATGAGAAAGAGTGTCGAAGACACGACACAGCCTTAGGCAACATTAGCTTTCATCTTGTAGTTATCAGACTTGAATTAGTCCTATACAACTTTTATTGAGTAGTTAGATAGAAAATATTTGATCCAATGCCAGACTTAATCAAATGCCTTTGAGACACTTCCACTTTTCGGTGAGACAAACCATGAGATCACCAGTGGACCAGCACTTATAACTATACAAAAGCTGTACTGCCGGTTATATAAACGCTTTTGATCCATAAGATATATTCTTAGTTAGTTTTTAAATCGCGTTCTCATGATAGTTGAAAGCCGCCGCCGTGGTTTTGTGAACCTTCAAGAACACCTCTCCAGAATTATGACTGTGAGCTTATTTGTGTATGTCAAGATTTTTAGGACTCTAGCTAGAGTACAAGTGCGAAAGAAGTGAAATAATTTACTTACCGTCTTTGAAATAAAGAGCTTTAAGAACTAGAATAAGAAAAAAAAATTATTACTAGATTTTATCCACAGCTTTGCCGGCGTGGTAGTAGAAAATCAAAATATCACATAAAGACAATCCAGGGGCAAGCTTACATGAGTTATAGTTAGTAAGATTTCCACAACTAAAAGAAACAGAGAAGAAACAAAAGGAAAGTTGTCTACATTAATATTAAAGTGATGAAGCACGGCTTTTCTAAGTTCACCCTCGCTAGTTTTAATGCCTAACTTGAATGAGTAATTAAAGCCTTTTAAATTGGAATGGTAAATTTCTGGAAACTATTGGCATCCGAGGAATAGCTAATTACATTTTCATCCCATACAACACTGCCCGGTTAAGCACTAATAATGTTGCGTGACATGAAGTTTTGTACCTGTACATAAATAAGGGGCATCAAAATTTCGCATAAGCACTATTGGCGCGCCTATATTTAATTGCAGTTCTGAGTTCATGACAGCGTCTATTGAAAAATACTCTCTCATATCTCCTGCTACTTCATCCGATATGTTTGAATTTATTTTCAAAAGCTCATTGTCATAGATATTATTTTGTAAATCATTACACTTGCAATAAGTTCAGAATAACTATGTATGTACATAATATGTACGAAATTACAAAAATCTTCCGTTAGTGTCACAGATCTCTAGGCACTGGGTTTTAACAACTTATCACCTTTTCTAATATTGTTTCAGCATGGTTTCGTACGTTTATGTCATTATTTGAAACGCCTAATGATAGGTAACGATGTAAGGCCCAAAAGCAGGAACCACCTAACCTAATGATATGTTACTTATAGTGTTCTAAAAAAAGGATATAATGAATATCTAATTAAAAGCTTTAACGGCAGATCTACTTCAATGAGCTGTGAATGCGATGAGCTTAAGACAATCCCCAGCCTTGTAGCTACCTCCACACGAAAAATCATGTCATAATAATTTTTTTAACAATCAAATTTAATCTCGAATATTCTGACAAAAAATATCATACCGTGACTTCAAAAACATTAACTTTCAGTATCTTGAAGAGTATACTAGACTCATCAATTGGGAGAGTATATTTTCTCCACTAACGAACAATGGCAATTCTTAACAAATAATATCCAAACCCTTTTCGATACGCATATTCCTTTGAAAACAAAAACTCTAAATTCTAATGATAAACCATGGTTCACGCAAAATATTAGACTGTTGATGCAACAACGAGATAATGCATATAACAACTGGAAGCGATATCGGTTGACCGAATTGCGACGCTTGTTTTGTTCACTACGAAACAAAGTCACAGCTGAAATCCGTTTAGCCAAATCTCAAATTTTGTCTAATCAACTGAGTTCTTCATTAAACGGACGTAAATTGTGGAGGAACTTGCGAAACGTTGGTATTGGTAAGGCAAAAAATATGCCTACTAATGATGTTGATGTAAACTCACTTAATAAAACTTTCATCTCAGTTCCATCAACCGGGGTGACTTTCTCTGATAATATTTCATTTAGGGAACATTTAGATCACTCTTGTTTCAGTTTTTGTTCGGTGTATGCTGCCGATGTTGTTGAAAGTCTGCTTTCAGTGAAGTCAAGTGCTGTCGGTCTGAACAATATTAACCCCAAATTTTTAAAAATAATCTTGCCAATTTTGTTGCCTTACATTACATACGCATTTAATACTATTTTGATGTCTGGAGTTTTTCCGGACATTTGGAAGTCAGCAAAAATCAATGCTAAGGGATCTGAATATAGACCTATCTCAATTCTACCCTATTTGTCTAAAGTCTTTGAGAGAATTTTACAGTGACAAATCAACGCTTACCTTACAGCAAACTCTTTGCTCACTCCAAAACAATCTGGTTTTCGGAAGCAGCACAGCTGTACAACAGCACTACTTTGCGTGACTGAAGAAATGAGACAAGCGCTGGATAAGGGTGATGTAACTTTCTTAGTCTTGCTCGACTTTTCTAAGGCTTTTGACACTGTCAACCACGTAATTCTGTGTAAAAAACTTATGCAGCAGTTTAATTTTTCGGCAAGCTCTGCTAAGCTCGTTTATTCTTACTTGTCTAACAGAAAACAAGCAGTTCAAATTGGTGACTGTTTGTCTAGTTTTTTACCAATTTCATCCGGTGTTCCTCAAGGGTCGATTTTGGGTCCTCTACTATTCTGTATCTATGTAAACGAACTTCCAGGTCTAATCAAAAACTGTTCCTGTCATCTGTACGCCGACGACTTTCAACTTTATTTCAGTTGTCTCCTGGGACTTATTGAGCACTAATATCAATGAGGATCTTGATACTATTTCAAACTGGTCTCACTTATATGGTCTTTTTTTGAACGCTAAGAAATCTAAATGCATAGTAATCTCCAAAAAGATTCTTGATATCTCTTACTTTCCTTCGATTTTGTTAAGTAATGCCCCCATTGAATATGTTGAAACTGCCAAAAATCTTGGTGTTAGCTTAAATCGCTCTTTAACTTGGGACAACCATATAAATGGAATTATAGGCAAAGTTTATGGTACCCTACGTACCTTATGGGTAACCCAGTATTTTACACCAGTAAACACACGCATGCTGCTTGCCAAGACCTTGTTATTACCAATTTTAATTTATGGTTGTGAACTATATTTCAATTGTTGTTATAAAAGTAAACGTAAACTTAATGTCACTTTTAACAATATTGTTCGCTATGTCTTTGGCTTACGAAGATATGATCGTGTATCCAATTTTGCTACCCTGCTGCTTGATATGACCTTTGATAACTACCTTAAACTTCGTAGTTTGTTGCTATTCGCTGATGTACACACCAACCACAATACTGTTTTGACAAGATAAATTTCCCTACCTCTAGTAGATCTCGTCAATTGATTCATCCTCGCTTCACATGTTTAACATCCGAACGTCAATTCTTTATAAACTCAGTCCGACTCTGGAACTCTCTTCCTCGCGCTATTACGGAAATCCAAAACGCACCAAGAATTAAAAAGGCTCTTAAAGATCATTTTTCACATAGCATTTAAATACTTGAATTATTTTTTTGCAAATGTATATTTCTGATATTCTAACTTGTTCTTTTTTCTTTTTTCGCATTACTTAGTTTCAATCGTGTATTATAATATTAGATACTGAATTATTAGCTTGCTCTATCAATTTGTATTATTAGCTTGTAACTGTTTTATAAGATATTGTATCTTACAGTTATTAAGTATTCACGAATAAATTAAAATGAAAATGAAATGAAATAATATTGCTCCGTTGTGCCGTGAAGGAGGGACAAACAAACAAACAAACAAACTGACTTTTTCTTTTAAGATTTCATCTCATAAAAATAAAAAAAAACGTATTAAATATAGAAGTATTAATATAATCATTTATGTTTATGTTTGATTTTTTACAATAGAGACAATGAATTTTAAATTTAAATTATATTTATTGTTTGCTCATTATGAACATTTATTACCATAACATTTTTATGATCTAACATCTAACAAAGGCTTTGGTGCCGATAAATTTAATGCTTTGATTGTATAACATTGGAATCTAGAACTTTTTTAATGTGTGCCAAACATAAACCCTTATATTTTTTTTAATATACCAACTGCATAAAAAGTGGATTTGAGTTTTGTAATAAAGTTAATTTTATACATCGTTAGACGTGTATAAAGAAAAACAATAAAGGTGTAATTTACTGCGTTGTTTTTTTGTTCAAGTTTTATGTAGTCATATATCTATTTAATGGGAGTTCAATGTTTTAGCTAAGAATGTCAATTAACCCTTCTTTGTCTAGCTGCATCACGGTTGCTTGCCAGAGCTGTCGAAGGAGCAAAGTTTTTCCATCCACCTACAGAAAGTTTAAAATAGGTTGAAACTACCATACATTTTGAAAGTGAAGAAAACAAAAACACTGTCTGTAAAATTTAATGTAAAATACTCAAAGCTTAACAAATTGTGTAATCAAATGACGATATTTTTTCAACTGTACTATTTTTAAGTCTTCGTTCATATTTGACTCTTTTAAAGCGTTTTGAAGAAGATAATCTTTATATGACACAAAATTATGACAAATCACAATGAAAATTTTTATTTATATTCAATGCAATATTTGAAATTAGTTAATACAATTGTAATGAAAGGAGAACAAGCTTGCGACATCCTTGTTCTTTTACTACATTCGTTCGTTCTTCTAAAACCATTGCACCCTTAACAACACCGTGATGATGATGGCGAATCAATTCAGGTCGTAAGATAAAATGTCATCAGCTTGTTGCATTTTGTCTTTAGCTATGATGTTTTTAGTAGCTTATATAGCTAAATAAACTCGCATCATCCGCATCACACTGTCTTCTACTTGTTGATACTTTGGAATAAGAGTTTATGATCTTCTATGTACCATCAGAGGTTATCATCTGCCTATTTATCTAAATAAGGCTTAACTAAGTTGTTTCTCGCGTTTACCTTCTTTTCTATATTTACACTCCTTGAAATGTCATGTCAAAGTACAAACTTCCCACATAGAATCCTTCCAAAGTCGGTTCACTCGTACTTTCCCCCCTTAGCTTCCGTCAAAAAAGCGATTGCAATATTTTCTTAAAAAGATTTCTCATATCCGTAGGGAAGGCATCATCATAATATGGCTGACTGTTCACTGTCTATATGTACATTTATTTATGTTCTGTATTTTGTAAGGCTTTGGTGAGGTTTATTGTGTATTGTTAACGTTATTGCTACCGGAATTTAAATGGTATTATATTCGAATAAAAACATTTTTATGAATGTCGAATGTTTTTTGTAAATGTCGGTTATGGTTTGGTTGGTTGCTTATGTAAAACATTCATACATAATGTATGGAAGAGGTACGTTGAAATAATAAGTACATATTTTTCTGGGGACTTCAATTCGGTGAAATGTGAATGAAACACGAGGAAAGGCTGTCAGGATATTTGTGTAGGCTGTTAAATGCGTGTTAATAACTCGAAATGAGACTTTAATCGGCTAAATGAGGGTTATTGAGATAAATTTTTAAATTAGCATTAAATAATTTAAAGGAATCCTTATATAGCCATACAATTACCTATTGGGGTAATATTTTAATCTTATAATCAAGTGTGAAAATCGACTCAATAATATACATTAGGGTGATCCTTTATTTTGAAAGAAAACAAAACATTTAAGTTTTGACATCTCAGAAGTTCATTTTGTTCGGAAATATCCAATGTGATGCTTTGCAAATAATTATTAAGAATGTGCAGCGTTAGCATACACCTTATTTTTTATATGGACCGAAAGAAGAAAAAGCCAAAAGGTGTTAAAAGATATCGATGACCAATTGTAATTAAGTCTTTGAAAACAGTGGCGATTCCTGCTCATGATCTCAGGGTTAGCTACTTTCTCCTAGAAGTTGAAGATAAGTTTTCAAGAATAATAATTCATTTTATTCAAATTTTCTGCAGTCCGCCCTGAGCTTACATCGATAAATGCAGCAAATGTTTCATGATTTTTTTTATTAAAGTAATAACAATAGATAATTGTGACTTTACATGAATGTCAGACAAAGCTATAAACTCTGGCTGTCGGATTATATCAGAAATGTGAACGTCTAAGACGTCAGCAACAGTTTTAAATTATTAAATCATTTTGGACAGCAATTGAAAAAAATTAAAAATTGTTGACGTTTTAACACTGTACAATTTTTTTGAATGTTATGTTGGACACTGAAAGCTTCGTCTTTCCTAGTCTGACCAAAGGTAGCTAATTTAATTACATATTGCAAATGGGAGGCACTTAGCTTGTGTTTTCTCTGAAGTGTGGTTAGAGTGTTCATATTGTCCACATCCGAGGAACTCCACTCCATGCGAAAGAGATACCGGAAAAAAGCAAAAAAGATCAACAAAATAATTTCTTGTTATTCTCGCTACCAAAAAGCTATTGGTAATATTATAATATATTGAATATTGATTTTCGCTAAAGGTTCGAGTATAATCTCTGTTTTTATACTTGTGTGTTCTCTAATAATTTTTCAATTATGGTCTTTGCTTGATAAGTGTTGGAGATTCCATTTTAATTCCTAGACCAAGATCATGAAAATAAAGTATCTATTTTTAAACAAACAAACAAGACTCTATTTACGACGACTTATCTCATAGCCTAAAACCTTATTCTTAGCTGGTCATAGAATTATACAATTCCATGACTTAGAAGTCAAATAGAATTTTTTATTGAATACAATTTGAAAATAAAACTTCATACAATTTTTATTAATTTGTTTTTGATCGCAAAAGAATTGAAATTGATAAAATGCAGCTGCATAAGTCGTAATGCTCTCTTATTTATTTTTTTCGCTCTGGTCTTATAGTTTTCATTTTTTTTAAGAATTAATAAGAATAACGAATTCTAAATGAAAAAATACATGGGCTTTATATGTAAACATTTAGAAAAATCACACTTCAAACTGATTTTTTGACTAAATATTTGTTTTTTTTTTTCGAAAGCTATGAATAAATTTAATTTTTATTTTTTAAAAATTTCTGTTTCATTAAAAGAAATGCTTGTTTTAATTTGGGCTGCTCTAAGGAAATCAAATAAAATAATTTCTTACGACTAGCCTCTACCATGTTTAAATTGGTATGGAATTATATTAATAGTAAATACAATAAAATATATGTACATTGATAAAAAACATATTGATCACAAAACATTTAATATTTAACTAACAAAACAATAGATATTAAAATGCACTTTCTTAAGTCACTTTCCTTTCCGCCTAAAAGAAGGTTCCAAACAAAACCTACTTCCTATTAAACATTTGAATAATCTGCCTAAACTTCCAACGCATTTACCATTTCCTTTTCCTCACACATCGGCATCAAAATCAAAAATCAGTATAATCGCTAAAAGCTGCTTGGTCGCGCCTGGTCTTCCTCTTTGTTGTTTGTGTGCCTTTTATGTGTACCTTCATACTTCGCCTGATGGTTATCGCTTTTTGTTTGCCAAATGATATTCATATTACAAAATAAGATTAATTCTAAAATTCTTGGTTAAGCGCCGCTAAACCTGCTGACTATGAGGAATCGCCCCTGTTTGAAAAATATCAAGGGTAAGAAACTTTATTTGGAAAAATGAGTTTGCTTTGCTCTAATAAGCCCATCTGATTTCAAATAAATGTTTTTCAATTCGGGGCATAAAATTATCAATAATAATTTTTGGTTGCGAAATTCATTTAACTTAATATAATTGCAAAAAGCAAAAGCCTGTTTTCAAAATAAGTAAAGTCCAATCACTTCGCTAATCCAAAAACAACTTTAAACGCTGATTTGTGGATTTAGAACAATCATATTTGGATTTCCCGAGCCCCAAATGCGACAATTCTGCCTCTAAGTTGAAAATGGGCTTCATCACTAAAGACGATATTTTGATTAATAATTTGGATGCATCAGATTAAAGAGGACATAACTGGTGATCAATCAACTTGACTTCTTATGTTAGCTGAACCCTTAAAGCTTTAAGATTTTAAAGGTCTTTATGCAAAAAAAAATTTTTTTCCAAATATCGACAAAGCGATATTTTCAGTGGTTTCCTTTTCTTTTCAGCATAAATTCTTTCACAAATTTCACTATTGCTCCTCAAGAGCATGCTTTACGATGACTCAAAAGTGATTAAGTTTTGCGAACTGTGACTTCAAAATATTCATAATTTTTGTAGTAAAATTTAATAATTTCAATGCGTTATTGAAGCGTGTATGATTCCATTTTTAGTAATGGCGTCGTTTTTACTTGTCAAATGCCAAAAGTGACAGCAGTCCACGCATCAAGCTATTTAAATTAAACTGTTGGGAATCCCTATGTTTGTAAATCAGTAGTTTTGTGTTAAAATAATAATAAATTGCTTGAAGCTTTGTTTTCTAAATAAAATAAAATGCACAATTTTGTAGGACGAACTCATGAATTCAAAGAGTCTGTTTAAAAATATTTTCTGTATTTCAAGATTTAAAATATACACCAGCAAAAACCATTTTGACCCATTTTCGATATATTTTCTTAAAAATCAAAAGTAAAAACAATTACATTTTTGATCATCAATTATTATTATTGAGAGAACATAAGAGCTTGTTCAGACAAACATTTTGAAATCGGTTGATTAGTTCTTGAGAAAACTAAAACACATAACAACATTTCCATGGCGGGTACCCTTCTTTAGCAATATAAAAATTTGTTTTTTTTTTTTTTTTTATTGAAAGAAGCCAAATTGAGAAAAAATTTAGAGATAATTAAAAAAATCTATCTGTTCGTTTTTAAGAAAATTCGAATTTTCGATTTTGTGCCAAAAACTTTGTGACTACTGTTATTTTTAGTCGTAAACAAAAAATGAAAAAAAAAACATTCCTAACGCGAATCGGCTTAAGACCTTAATTTCCAAATTTGAAGGCAACCAATGGTTTAAGTTGTAGGGGCGAGTACAGACAGACGGGTGGAATCGGGGAACCCACTTTTTTCGACTTCTCTACCATCGTAATGTCATGTTCTATTAAAATCTCGAGTGCAATTTTTTTTAAAATACAAAACTTGCCAAATACATACATACATATGTAGTTACTATAAGCGCAAGTAAGATTCGTTGGCTCAGTGAACATTTTTTAACATGGTTAAATGCTTTTTTTTTAAATAATTAACATGCACTCAAGGGGTTGTTAATACCCTTTATATGTTTATTTTGAAACAAAGTGCGAGCGTTAATAAAATAGGGAAGGGTTTAAAAGGAGATATCGGTGCACATTGGTCTTAAAGTTCTGAACATAAAAATGGCAGGGAAAAACAAAGTTGGCCAAAGCATTCCACATTCTCGATGTGCGGTTTAAGAAACAATCTTTTTGCTTGACAATACAATTTGTCGTCTATTTTGAATCATTCTTAGTGCATCATTAAAGTGGAAAATGTTACATTCTTAAACAATTGAATTATTCTTAGTGCATCATTAAAGTGGAAAATGTTACATTCTTAAACAATTATGTGTACAACAGTGTTTCTTTATTTCGTGTTACCAGTATGTATGTCCTTGGTGTGTTATTTGATGAAATATTTGAAATTCGTACCGAACATAAACTTCGTAACTCATAAAATTAATTTTCATTTGGCTTAAAAAGAAATCATAGTAATTGTATGATGGTTAATGCGATACGTACACTTTTGAGAGCAAACTTTCTTACGAGTAAATATGTTTTCTCTTTATTGTTGAATTAATAAATAGAAATACGTATAGACTTTTCAAGATTTTTTTCTCGTTTGAGCTTTAAAAAACCTAAGGAATTTGTCCGATTTTGAGGCTTTATACTCTAGTTGAAAAAAGTGAACAAATTGCACTTTTACGATAGGTGTTGACGGCTTTAATTCAATTCGTTAAAACAAGAGTACAACATTAAGTTTTTGAAATGTATTCAACAAATATATGAATAATGTTGAAAATAGATATTTTTTAAATTTTAGCTGATAATTAAAATCGAAGTTTAGATTCAAAACTAAACTATAAACGTTTTTTGCAAGTTCGCATGAAAACAATAAATTTAAGTTTTGTTTAAATTTTATAAAGAGTCAAATGCAGTATCATATCTAAAGACTACTTCCAAAATAATATTAGAATACTGATAATGTCTTAAACCTTATCTAAAAGACAAAGATTTCTTCTCTGCAAAACCTTCACACAATTTATTATTTAGAACTGTTTAATGTTTTACTTTAGCCTTAAAAAAAATATTTTTGCATGTATTTAATTTTTCTAAAGAGGCATATTTTAAAAGTCTGATGTGATAAAAAGATAAAAAAGCGAGTTTCGAATTCACAAAATCATGTTTCGTTTGTGGAATAGAAGAAAAGCTTAATTTTACCGACACATGAATTTGAAAATACGAGTACGTACAGTTTTTCATAACATAAGGTGTTTTTTATGCCACATGGATTATAAACGAGAAACATTCTACCTTTTAATTTGTATTAATTAATCACTTGACCACACATGTTTCATCGAATAAACTCATTATTTAATAATATTATGTATGTTTTGCCAAACTGCCATCTCCTGTCAAAATATTTTGAGGCATACAACATACGCGTAGTATGAAGAATACTCTGAATGTTATTTATACGTCTCTGAATTTTACTTTTTTTTTTCTTTAAAACAAATTACATTTTTCGACGTTAAGCATTTTTATATACAAAATTCAAAGAACATTGTTAATCGAATGTGTATGTTTTGCTACTGGCATACATAACATACATACATACGAGTAATATTATAAATATTATACTCCTATTAACTTTAACTGGTATTTAAATTTATATTTGGCTGAACAAAAGAACAAAATTATGAATATGTTTCATCTGTTCTGGTTGAACGATTCAATTACTGATGCTTAAAGTATCAAAAGGAAGATATATTATTCTCGTTTAACCTCTGAATATAGGGTTTCATAATTTTACATACTTAAACATCCTTAACTTAGAAGTTGTTCAAGAAAAATGTAAAGTTTAAACAAACTGCGTTTTGAATGAAGCACCATAATATGATCTAAGAAAAGTTATAGGTAGTTGTTTTCATTTGCTGCTTATTTTCAGTTAATACAAGAGTAAAAAACTATGAAACTTTAAAAGACATTTTGCCATTGAAATTCCATGAATTCTTTAGAATAAAAAGGAAAACAAAATATACACCTTTACAAAACTTAACGACAAGGAAAATTACTTAACAATTAAATCACAACCATAGTTAAGTTTGAGAAAAGTCTTCAACATATAAATTGTATAATGCTTCAGATTAGACTTTGATAAGGATACTAGTTAGTATCTGGAATCCTGTAACATAATATTAGGTATATAAGCCGAAATAGCTCAGTTGGGAGAGCGTTAGACTGAAGATCTAAAGGTCCCCGGTTCGATCCCGGGTTTCGGCACCATTTTTATGGTTTAGAATGCTTGACAATTTTTTCGTATTGTATTCATTACAATAAGATATAGAATTTTCTGATAAGAACCTTCATTTAGTTATAAGAAAAAGTTTTTTGTTTCAAAAATAAAAATCAATTGATCCTTATTTTATTGTTAAGAAAAAAGTATACGTTTAACAATAGACAACGATATCTGTCAAATGACCCCTTGACTAACGGTTGCAACCGAATATAATTTTCGTGAAATTTTCTTTGACTAATTCAAACCTTTACGGCTGTACGTCCTCGATAACTCTACGAATTTCAATTTGAGGGTCGTGAAAGTCTAAAGTCGAAAAATTACACAAGAATCCAAATGAAAAGTACATTGGTCCATGAGGATTTATGGTCGTTCGTCGATGGATTGAGACTTTTATCAAAGTAGCCAGGAGATGAGGAATAGACTGCATGTAACACTGGTGATGGTTTGGCGCTGGCAACTATTCTTCTGAGCGAAAAAGAGAATAGAGATGAGATTTATTTAAAAATAAAACATTTAAAGTTTACAATTATTCTTTTTTTAAAGTCACAACATATAAATTAAGTCATATCGTCATTCAAAAAGTTAAAAAATTTGATCAACTGCCAACACAAGGTACGATTTTTTGCATTTTTTATTATTGGGGATACACTGACCGGTACACTGTGAACGTACTGCATATGCAAGCAAAACGAAGTCTGCAAGAAACTTCGCCGGAACATTCTTCGAATAACAAGAGATTCAGTGTTGAATTTTCCAATAAAATGGCAGTAGGAAATATGTCGATTGAGCAACTAAAGATTATTTTAGATGAGTGCTTGATCCCTAAATTCAAGGATATAGCAACAAAGAAAGAAATCTTAGCTGTCTCGAATGACATTCAGTTGTTACGGTCACAAAACGTTTATCTGCTTAACCGTATACAGAACATGGAAAGCTACTGTCAAACGTTGGAGCGTCAACTTGAAATTCTGTCTCGGAAAGAAAATGAAAATTCTGTTGTTTTGCACTTCCCGGCAGAAGGGAAACCCAATAAAGTTGACTTTGCAAAACAAGCTTGTATTGGGCTTCTCCAGCTCCAAGGAAATGCTGAATTGCCGATTCAAACTACACAAGAATTCACTAATCGAATAACAAACAAGTCCACGGTTATTCTTAAATTTCAATCCAGTGACACTGTAAATAAAATTATTGAAGCTACACCACAACTTAAGAACTCTGGAATTGTTGTGCATCGTGAACAGTCCATCATTACACGCCAAAAAAGAACTGCACTTTACCAAATTAAAACGAAATTACTTCAAAAAGCACCCACTGAGAAGATCGTAATAAGAGGAGTTAAATTAATTAATTAAAATATCAGAAACTTTTCGTTTGCTTATAATTTTTCACGAGGGTTGGTTGTAAACAATACAGAAGAATTGACGTTTATCAAAAACACATTTGGAGAAGACGCATTGCAATTCTTTGACACAAACAACACCAGTAGCTGTCAGAACTATGCGATGACAGCGCCATCTGTTCCTCAAGGAGATCGCGGTGGTCAACAGAATCGACAGTCACATCAACATAAAAGTTAAGGTAGAGTTGCCGTCTGTCATTTAAATTTAAATTTAAAAATTTTATGTTATAATGTGTCTGGTCTAAAAAATAAGCTTTTATCTCCAGATTTTTTCAAATTCATTTTAAACTTTGATATTATTATTTTAATTGAAACTTTTCTTGAAGATGGTAAAGAATCACTATTTTCTAATTATTTTAAAGAATTTTCTGTCAAATTCATTCCAGCTACCAGAAGAAGTATTTTTGGTAGAGCGAGCGGTGGCTTTTTAATCGCAACTAAATTTAATTTAAACAATTTTGTAAAAATTACATCAATAGGTATGAAAACTGTTATAGAACTAAACCATAGGCATGAACCATATTACATTATTCCCACCTATCTTAATTGCAATAATTGGTTGAGTGAATTTACAGAATTACAAATTTTTATTAATGAAAACGAATTACAAAATATCTTAATACTAGGCGATCTGAATGGAAGGATCGGAAATTTTCAGAACCCAGCTTCACTGGTACAAAATGTTTCTCATGTGTTCGAAGGTGTAAGGAAATCTATGGATGAAGTAATTAATAGATGCGGGAGGCAACTTCTTGAATTTATTGATGACTTTGGTTTCATGGTATTAAATGGAGTAACTAAAGCAGACAAAAATGGCGAACTCACTTTCGTATCGGGTCAAGGCAGCTCAGTAATCGATTATTGTTTCGCCAGAGGAAACTGGCTAAGTATTATCAGTGACTTCGAGGTTCAATCTGCGAATTACTCTGGTCATATGCCAACAGTAATTTCCCTCATATTGCCAGGGGTAACGGTAGGGACAAATAACGCAATTAGGATCATAAGGTGGGTTGAAAATCGCGCGGAAGAGTTTAGACGAAGACTTGATGCTCAGTTAAACTACCTGCCTGAACAAGAAAATTCGAGTAATGTCCAGGCTAGTGAAAATATTTTAGATATTGTACGTCAAGCATCTTGTATGAGAAAAAAACCTCAAGGTGGTAACATATTCGTGGCTGAATGGTTTGATTGGGAATGCATGAAACTTCGCAAAAAGTGTTTCGCTCTTCTTAACCTTTTTAGGAAGAACAATTCCGTGTTTTTTAAAACACTTTACTTAGAGGCGAACAAACAATATAAACAGCTTTTAGTTAAAAAACGGAAACTTTATTTCAGTGGTGTAGCAACCGGGCTCTCATCATGTAAGGACTCAAAAACATTTTGGTCAAAGGTGAGGTTGTTAGGTGGCTGTAAAAATGTGGCATCTTCGGTGCTGGCAGTTGAAAAACTTGCTGATCACTTCAAAGTTCTTCTGAATCCGTCGTCGGTTCACCAAACGTTTGAATATGCTCTACCGTTAGTGAAAATCCCGGAACTTGATGGGCCAATTTCAATGAAAGAATTGCAAGACACTTTGAAATCAATGAAAAATGATAAGTCTGCGGGAATTGACGGTATTCCCGTTGAATTTTACAAAAACTCGTCTGTAAATTTTTTGGTTCATATTAATTTATTCTTTAACAGGCTTCTCGAGGAAGAATCTATTCCGAAATCTTTTTTAAGAGCATGGATTTGCGCAATATTTAAAAAAGGTGATCCCCAGCGCCCAGACGACTACAGGGGCATATCGATTTTACCGTGCCTTCGGAAAATATTCACCCATCTTCTATACCATAGGTTGGCGAAATGGGTTGAAGAGAATCATCTTCTTAGTATTTTCCAAGCCGGTTTTCGATCGAGTTTACCAACAGTTGACCATATATTTGCACTCACTACTATAGTCAAAATGTTTTTAGAGAACAAAAAAAAACTTTACGTTTTTTTGTCGATTTAAAAGCGGCCTTTGATACGGTTAACAGGAGTTCTTTAATTTATAAAATGTCTACCCTAGGCTTATCAACAAAATTTCTCAACTTATATAAGCTTCTTATAACCGATACATCTGCTTCTGTATGGAATGGAAGTAGAATGTCTAATTTCTTCAATACAAGTGCTGGTGCTCCACAAGGTTGTGGATTAAGTCCATTAATGTTTGCACTATATATTGATGACGTATCGAAAGATTTCCCTGGTGGTGTTAAGGTTGGTGAAACATTAATAAAAATGCTCCTATACGCGGATGACATTGTACTATTGGCTGATAATCCCATAGCTTTGCAGTTACAAATAAACAAGCTCAAGCGTTTTTGTGATTTATGGGATTTAAGTATAAATGTTGCAAAGTCGAAAATCATGGTTTTCGAAAATACTTATCGAAGAACAATTCCCAAGAGAAATGGTTTTTGGAACGCGAACCAATAGAAATAGTAAATCAGTTCAAATACTTAGGTTTCTTGATAACTCGTAACCTTGATTTTTGCACACATTTAAAAGAAAAATGCACTGCAGCCAAAACAGCCATAAATCTTATGTGGAGTAATTTCTTCTGCAACAGGTATGTGGATGCAACTGCTAAATTTAGAGTGTTTGATGCAACCATTAAAACATGCCTGTGCTATGCAAATCAAGTGTTTGGCTATCAAAACTTAGAAGAATTTGAAGTAATTCAACGCTTATTTTTCAAGCGCATCTTTAAATTGGATAATTCAACACCTACATATGCAATCCATACTGAATCCGGTATGCCACAAGTATTTTTAAAAAATATTAAATCAAATGCTGATTATATAATAAAAGTTATGAAAAGGCCTGACTCAAATCTTCAAAAACAGATATTAAAATATGCACTTAGACGTCAAATATCGCCTTTCAAAGAATGGAATGATCTAGCTTTTAGACACAGCGTAGACTTCGATCTCAATAATACAGCCCATACCAATTGGCAGGACTTATTCTATAGCTGTATAGGTAAAATAGATGATTCCCTGTATTTGCAATGTCTGAATAAAGCACAAACATCGACAACTAGGCTTATATATAAAGAATTAAACCACACACTTTTTATTAGAAATTATTTTAACGAAAAACTCACTCTTAATCAAATGAGTGTTATCTTTAAAGCAAGGACTGAAATGCTCTGTTTAAATTATAGACCTCATAGAACTGACCTTCGCCCGATATGTAGTTTGTGCAACCGCAATGAAACCGAAAACGTGTATCATTTTCTTGCTGTGTGCCCAATCTTACGAGAAATCCGCAGGCTTTACTTCTCAAAGAGTTTCCTTACAGAAGTTATGGCGCATGTAAAGATGTTGACAACCTTTTAAAATGACACCAACGTTTATGTCACCTATGATATGTGCAAAGGCTAAAATAAATGTTAAACCATTTCCTAAACATACATCAAAGCAAGAAACTGCTAGACGCCTGACGTCTTCGGGCCTTTGAGGATGACTTCAATGGGTGAGCTAGATTTTTTCTGACCTCTATAGACGATGAATCTAGAAGATTTTTGTTAACTTTATGAAATCGAAGGATAAGGTTTTTGGATTCTTTGAACAATTTAAGGTGATGTCAGAATTACAGACCGGGTTTAAGATTTAGCGATTTCTTAAGGCAGTGTGGCATTAAGAGGCAGCTTTGTGTAGCGTATATTCTTCAGCAGAATGGTGTGGCAGAGAGGAACAATTGTACATTAGTAGAGATGAAAAGATGTTTGATTGCTTCAAGTCTTTCTGAGTCCATCCATTCACACTGCTGCATATTTGAGAAGCATATCGCCCACAAATACTCCTGGTTTGCTTACTACTCATGAACTTTGGTAAATTAAAAAGCCTATCTAAATGTTTTTGGATCCAAAGCGGTCGTTTTAGATAAGGAAGCCAGGTCGATCAAATTTTTTTTGAAATGAATACGCTTACAAAGAACCAGACTTGAGCGTTGGGCTGTAAGTGGGTGTTCAGCGTAAAGAGAAATGCAGACAGCTCTATTGAAAGATACAAGAGTAGGCTTGTCGCAAAGTTTTTATTGAACTACTCGTACAATAAGACTTTTTTCCTGTCACACGTTCCTCATCGATACATCTGATAATTGATTTGGCTGTTGAACGAGAACTGCTACCACTTTGGTATTACCTCAGCATATTTGTATGAAAATCTGAAGGACAATATTTTTATGTCACAACCAGAAGGTTTTATTCGAGCTGTTTTATACTTTGGCAATTCAGCACTCATCCATACAGAACATAGTGATGCCCTAGACGTCGATTTTACAGTTAACGTGGAGGACAGGAAAACCTTTAGGGGATATGTATTTATATTAGCAGCTATTGCGATTTTCTGGGAATCAAAAAAGCAGCCTTCTGTTGCTCTCCGTAGCACAGAGGCTGAGTATAATGGCCTTGTCTCAAGCCAGTAAAGAGGAGAATTATTTGTGAAATTTACTATTTGAATCTTTAACGACAACAACTTGCAAAAAATCCCGTACATCATCCCCGAAGAAAGCATATCGACATACTTTACTACTTTTCAGAAAACTCATTCAAGAATATTCAATTAAGATACATTACTTACGTACGGGAAAAATGATGGCTAACATGCCAAACAAAAAACTTGCTAAAGTAAAACATTAAAAAATTG
The DNA here is from genome assembly GCA_920104205.1 of Eupeodes latifasciatus. Classification (NCBI taxonomy): domain Eukaryota; kingdom Metazoa; phylum Arthropoda; class Insecta; order Diptera; family Syrphidae; genus Eupeodes; species Eupeodes latifasciatus. Next base: position 374,732,178 of record OV049924.1, read on the forward strand.
CTAATTTGGTGTAATTTTTATTTTTTTATTTTTTTTTTAAATAGAATTGTTTACTTGCTCTTGAAACTTAATACGTTACACAACACATTGTAGTAGAAAAATCTGGCTGTGCTTTTATTATTTGCAACACAATTTTTTAAACGTAATATCTCAAAAACCTGACGTGATACATTATTTTAGAAGTCGCATTTGAACTATAGCCACCAAAACCCATTGAAAAAGTGCAGTTTTGTTGCCAGTAAGAAAACCTTGTTGGCCAGTGTAATTTTTGAAGCTTTTAAAGAAGCAATTGATTGGTTTAAAACATATTTTGATAACTTTTTCTACTGAAATATTTTAAGACTTAACAATCATCAAACCATCCCATAGGAAGTTATTGTAATTGGTCCGATTTGTCAAATTGAAAATTTTGACATTTCTTGACGTTGCAAGATCCCTAGAGTGGAAATAAAAGATTTTTAGAGAGATGTCTGTGCATGCTTGTGTACGTACGTTTGTATGTCCGTACGTTCGCGACGTTTTTTCGTCGTCCATAGCTCAAGAACCAGTAGAGATATCGACTTCAAATAAATTTTGTTATACAGATAATAATGCAGAAAGATGCAGAAAAGGCTCTCAAAAAAATTGCGTGGGTGGTTTTTTTACCATAGCAATTTAAAAAAAGGTGAACATTTTGGTTAACCTTAAATATCTCACGAACCAATGACGCAAGGGACTTGAGTTAAGTTTTATATTATATATTGTAAGGTGATACCAAACAAGTATATTTTTGGAAAAAAATCAACTAACGGTTTTTTTATAAATTAAAAAAAACTGAAAAAAAATATTTGTCACCTCGAAAATTTTACGAACAAAAAAATGACTGTATCTCCAAAATAATTTTATGCAACGAAAAATAACTTTTTTGACATCTGGTAAAACTTTGAGAAAAATCGAATTGACAGTTTCTTTACAAAAAATAAAAAAGCTAAAAAAATTACTAAGAGTTGGTAAAAATTGATTTTCGACTTACATAAATATCTTTTCAAGAATTTGAGATTATGGCTTTAAACTAATTTTATTTTATAAGAAATATTGTTTTCAACATTCGAAAAAATTTTGAGAAAAATGGAATTGGCAGTTTTCTTCCAAAAAAAACTATACTAAGACTTGGTAAATATTTACTTTCGACTCAAATATCCAATTTTATCTCACAGAAAATATTTTTTTTGACATTCAGTATTTTTTTTTTTTTATAAAAATCGAACAGTTCGTTTTTTCATTAAAAAAAAACAAAATCTACAAAAACTAGTACGAACATTTGGTAAAAATTGATGTTCGGTTCTTTATATCTCGTGAACAATAGAAGATATTGACTTCAAATTAATTTTGCTTCATTCAATTTGTATTTCTTAATATAGGAAATAAGAACTTTTAAGAAATGCTACTAAAATTGGTAAAAATGGGTTTTCGACTAAAAATCATGTTAAATAAAATTGATTTTAAAATCAAACTATTTCATCAAGCGCAAAATATTGTTGGTAATTTTAAAATTTTTAAGAATAATTCAACTGACAACTTTTTTTAACAAAACACGAAAACATACAAACTTTTAAGCAAGGCAAATTGACAGACGGAATGGGAAGTTATCAGTGTGGGTCGCATCCCTGTCTTTATTTTTTTATTCTTTTAAATCGATATTGTTTTTATTTTATACTTACAATGTAATGTTAAACATTTCCAAAAAGGTTAAAAGTGCTTTCTCAAGTATAATCTAATTAGTGAAATTATTTGTTCACGTTAAATTAAAGTAATATACTTTATAAAATTTGTCAAAAGACAAAACATAAAAACCACATTAACAATACACATACATATACATTTTTGTAAAATTCATTTTCTTCAAATTTAACAGCAAAAGAAATTATTATAAATTTGTATTCTCTTATATCATTGAATTTTTTCTTTAAATCAAATTCAAAACACTTATAATTACGAAATATTGAACTATAACTCATTTAAGTTTGATTAATTAAAAGAAGCTCACGAACGATCAACATTGACGCACTTTACTTACTATTATACTCTTTTAATCTATATTTAAAATTAAATTAATTTTGCACAGTTTATTACAAATCCATAGGATTATCTACATTAAGTTCCATATAAAGTAGACACAATTCAAAATATTAAAGTATTTTTGAGGATAATAAAACTAATCTATGGATTTACAGAATAAGAAAACAAAATCCACGTTCTTCCAGAAGTGGTTAGAAAATTCAAAATAAGTTAAAATGGTTTTCTAGGAAATAATTCAGAACATTTGTCTAGACGCTAAGAATGAAATAAAACTATGAAAAATATAGACAATTCAACAATTAAGGAAAGACACCTTAAGCTTAAAGAAAAAACGGAAAAAGAAATTAAGCATTCAAAAAATTTTAATATGGGCATACATGACGTATACGTACTATTTTTGATATTGAGAAATATTGATTTTCCTCATTGTAAATATTTTCAAAACGTGTATTTTTAAATAAATTTATTAAGAAAGAAAACAAATTGCTTCCTTATCTAATGTCACAGTTATCATCTTTTTATTAGGTCGTCAATTCAAATCCTTTTAATAAAGGACAAATATTTAAAAAACATTTAATAAAGAAAAAAATAAAATCATAGATCTAAAAGTGTTCTGTTTCTATTTCTGCTCCATAAAGAGGTATTTTCACATTTTCCATTCAAAATAAGAGAAAATAATTTATTCATGATGTTGCTATTTTCACATCCTTACTAATTGTTGAGATTCATAAAGTTCACAGCTACTGTGGAAAAAAGAACTCCTTTCTGCTAATTGTATTAAATTAAAACTAATTGTTTCCATTCGCTTAGAATTTATAAGAGTTTTTGGGAGGTAATGTTTTTTGGAAGGTATTCCTTATGATGACTTGAAATACTTATTATCTTTTTTTTATTTTCTCAAAGGTGTTTAAAAAATGATTAGATGGAAAAAGTGAATGTTCAATTATTCAAACAATAATATCCTCTAATGATTATGTGCTTTTTGAAAGGCATCCTCGCACACATCACATCACATCACATCATATCGTTGGGTTGTATATATAATATATATGCTTATGTTTGAACGAACAACATTTTTAAAATTACCTACCCTTACTCACACCATCCCCCCCTCCCAAGCACAATGTTACACCATATCTATGTCGCAGTATAAATTAAAGGAATTCAAAAAATCAACACAAAGTTTTGACACTTGTTTAAATGTTTTGCACAACACAATCTTGAATTGTTAAATCTACGTGAACCTATTTTAAGATTTCAAGGATGTCAACCCACTTAATTTAGGAATCCAAAATCGTCTTGCTTAAAAAACGAACGTTTCAAACCAAAAAAAAGAAGCTTCTTCACGAAAATACGTTCTTTAATTTGTATTTACAACTTCTTACTCTTCTCATAGAAAAATCTATGGAAATTTAAAACCATTTCATGATTGGAAACATTTATTTTTAGTTGTTGTGTTTTTTTTTGTAATAAAGAATAAAACACAGCATTTAATGAGATAAAGATAAAGTAGGTTAAAGATAAGTCCAATTTGTACTCATTATTAATTGATTCAACAAGGGTCAAAAGGTAGACCACGTAATTCCCAAAAAAAAAAAAAAAAAAAAGAACAAATTGAGCAATTTGTAAAGAATCAATTAAAGAAAAGAAATTTGAATCTTTGTCAAGAGAGGTTATCATTTTTTAAAGTTCATCCTTATTCGTTTTTGGAAAGGTACCTACCAATTTGATTTCGGTGTGTATTTCTTGAGTTTTGAGGTAAAAAAACCAAAAGGTTACTTAAAAGCACGTAATTTTTTTAAGAGGTATAATGACTGCCTTTTCGTTAAATATGATTGTTTTTCGAAAAAAAAGTTTTAACCGTCAATTATAAAGATGGAAAATTTGTAGATAAAGTTTATTTGAGATACATAAAAGCGTCGCGTCAGTAGGGTTAAGGTCACTAAGAAACAAAATTCAGTATTAATGGAAATCAAACATAATTGTTGTTCAACTTGAAATTAGTGAGTTTACCATTTTTACTTAAGGTGTTTAAGAGGAGTTATTTGAAAATTACAAACTACGAAAGTTTTGATAAAGGGTTTTTCATTTTTTTTCGTTTTGGCGCCCTGTGGCGGCCATTTTGTTTTGGTGACATCTGTCAAATCTTTTGTTTATTATACAGTTGCTTATGCCAAATCATCAATGGCAAGTTACACGAACAGCACGTTCAAATGATAAAACTTTATTGTCAAAATAAGTGTTCGTTAACGCAAACGTTGCGCGCATTGCGCCCATTTTACGGTAGACGTTGTGGCCTTTCAGAGTCAACTCTTCAACTTTTGATGGCCAAATTTGAGAAGACCGGTTCAGTAAACAATCAGCCAACAAGGAACTCAAGATCGGCCGAGAACATCGCCGCGGTCCGTGAAAGGGTACAGCAGAACCCGAGGCAGTCTATTCCTCGCCGTGCACAAGAACTCGGCCTTTCGCAGACTTCAACTTTGCGAATTTTGCGTCGGGACTTGGGCTTACACCCTTACAAGATCCAACTGACCCAGGCGCCACAAGTGCATGACCATAGACAACGCCGTTTGTTTGCTTTAGTGACGAGGCGCATTTTTGGATGAATGGCTGTGTTAACAAGCAAAATTGCCGTATATGGGACGACACGAACCCACACGAGGTTCACCAGGTGATAATGCATCCTCAAAAAGTTACCGTTTGGTGTGGATTTTGGGCCGGCGGCATAATTGGTGGGTACTTTTTTGAAAACGACGTTATTGAGGCGGTCACCGTCAACAGCGAGCGGTGCATAACTATGCTAACTAATTTCTTGTGGCCCAAATTGAACCATATGGACCTAGACGAAATGTGGTTATAGCAGGACGGTGGCGCGGCGGCGGCACTACGTGCCACACAGCAAACGCCAAGACTGACATTTTGCATGAACGATTTGAGGGTAAGGTTATATCTCGCAGGGGTGATGTGAATTGGCCACCAAGGTCATGCGATTTGACCCCGCTAGACTTTTTCTTGTTTGGTTTCTTGAAGTCGCAGGTCTATGCAAATAAACCACAATCGACTGTTGCCCTACAGGTAAACATAACACAGGCTTTCGCTCAAATTCAGCCGGTTCTATGCGGAAAAGTCATTAAAAATTGGACCACTCGGATCCGCGCCACGGTAAGAAGCCGAGGCGGGAATTTGAATGATGTCATATTCCACACTTAATGGCATACATGCGCCTTTCAAATAAAAAAATAATTTTGTAATACCTCACACACAGCTTGTTTTATGCCATTTCAACATCTTAATGAAAAGCCCTTAATAACGATTTTTATTGATCTCATTTTGCACATTTGTGAGTGATACAAAATATCTGGGTAATTTTTTTATTTTTGAAATATTGTTAGAACTAAAAAACGCAAACTATCAACAACCAGTAAAACCAGAAGAAGGTGAAAGCTAAAGCTATAAGTTATTAAGAACACCACTAGTCTAAATGGGATCAATATTGCCTTCCGACTGACGATCAAAATTGAAGCTTGAAATCATAAAAAATAAATAGTGAATATGTTTAAAAAAATAATCTAATTGGGATTAAAATTGGCATTAAGTGAAAAAAAGGATGTATATATGAATGTCTCAGAGGTTTTTGAACTTGTTGTTTATAAGGATAACATACAAAATATTTTGGAAAGTTTAGATTTTAGATTTACCCCGTTTGATGAATGGCCCCCTTTGCTTGTGACAAGGCTAATTGACTTTAAATAGCGTTGTCGCTCCAGGTTTCTTGAAATAAAACTGGAAACACCTGGGCCAACTGCAGTTCTGAAACTTTGGGAATACTTATGAATACTCATTTCCCAGGATGTGTTTCTAATACATCACTGATTAAATAGCACAGAGCAATGGAAATCTCAAAAATAGGCAATCAAATAGTAGATTATAAAAAAGTGTAAAATGGGCGATTGGCTCCTTATCAGCAGTCTCCAGGGCCTGATGGAAGAATCCCAATGAGGCTTCAATGCTCTACAGTCCTATTTTTTCTGATTCTAACGAATACATTGAGGAGATGTCTCAACATAACCTTTTTTTTCTCTTAATGGGGAGAAGTCAATGTTATTTTCATTCCGAAAGTTTGTAAGCTCTCCAACACTAAACCGAAAGACTCCAGGTCTATAAGCCTGTCTTCCTTTCTTCTAATGACTTCAGAAAGACTAGTAGAAATGAACATTAAAAAAAAAACTTAATGAAAATGCTCTTTCACAAGCCCATCACACTTATATGAAAGGCAAATGCGTTGAATCAGCACTTCATGAAGTAGTCGGTACAATTGAAAAATCAATTGACTTTAAAGAATTCACCTTAGGTGCAAGGGGACCATTTAAACTCCGTAAACATAGAACCAATGTTGTCAAATTGGATTGATTCTTTGCTTATAACATGAGTTATAAATGCAGAAATGGGTGACAGAAAGTTAAAAGTTGGGACATGTAAAGAAAGGTACTCCGCAAGGTGGGGTATATTATTTTCATTGCTTTGTGGATAGAGCCATATAGTATCAAGCCACTAGAGCAAGTAAATTAACTAATTCACCAAAGTTCCATTGAAATCGCAAACAACATGTGGTCAGCTCTTGAAACTTGCAGGATTTTGAGGAATCTATGGCCGAATATTTCCAAAGGTAAAATAAAATTCCTTTTGCAACTAGAAAGGCATCACTTGTCCTTATTGATAGGTATCCTAATGGGTCATAATTTGTTAGGCACTCATATGAATAGAATGGGTATCAGCTCATCCGATTTATGTAGAGAATGTGAGGACAAGGTGACGGAGGAAGATACATTCCGCTTATATTAGGAAAATATTTCTTCGACACTTTATGCGATGTCTCGTCCTTGCCGCCTAGAGACATTATGGAGTTTTCCCAGAAATCAGGAGGTTCAGGGAGGAAACCGAATCCTTCCCCTTTCATGTGAAGTGCAATGGATCCAAAGTGATCCAATTTTTTCGAATTGTAGTTTTTTTTATTTGATGAGTACTGAGTCCAATTTTAACCTCGAAAAAAATGAGTTTAAAAACAGAATTGTCGCATTTTTAGTTCGGAAAATTCAAGAATAATTGTCAAAAAATGTGCGGTTTTCGGGCTGACGGGAGTGTGATCGGAACTTTCTTGATCGAAACTAGAGTTGGTGCAACTGTTAAAGTGAATGGATTAAATTGTCGAACTTTGATAAATGATTGTTTGTGTCTGGAATCTGAAGATATTGATGCGCTGAAGTTTATCTTTAACGAGACAGTGCTACGTGCCTTAAAAGCAAAAAAAACAACCGCCAGAAACGTTTTCAGACAGTGTTATTATGTACCTCGTTTTTATATTTATTAATTACGTTAAATAAAAGAGTATAGAGAACTAGTTAAATTTACTGATTAATTGATTCATAGTCAGGGCCATAGTTCGATCTGCTAAAAGTAGTTCTAAGGAGTAAATTTCTTCTTAAAATAGCCTAGATTAGCGGAATACAATTATTTAAAACAGAAATCAAATCATAAACAGCAAAGGACCAAGTTGACTCCCCTGAGGCTTACTTTAAATTGACATGAAGGGTTACTCCTAAACATAACGCTATAATATCTATCTTTAAGATACAACGAAATTCACATAACTAAACGGTCGTTAAGTTCAATTTTACTTCAGTTAATGACTTAATTTGTCAAATAGTCTGCAATCAGCTTAAGAGTGTTTTTCAATAGCATCCAAACAAAACGTAGAGAATTGTAATATATTGTAATTGTATATTTTTTCACACACCCATATTGATTTCTAAATATAACATCAGAAGAACAATTAATTGAAATTATGTCACAGACAAGGGATTCAAACGATTTAGGAATATCAGACAATTTCGCTATATTATTAAAATTCGTAACTAAATTTAAGAACCTTTTTCATGGACAAAGATCTGAGAACTTATAAAATTTCAGTGACTCGTTTAAAAAATAAACAATGGATAGAAAACATATGACATGCATTTTTTCAACATAAATGATGGTATTACATTAGGACCACGATTGAAAAATTAATTAAGATTTAAAATATTGTCACGAATAGAGGCCTCAGAAATCAAAAAATTGTTTGATGTAAGATGACTCTATTCTTATGTGTTAGGAGAAATAAGAGAAAAGGTGATTGCAAAGGAAAAAGCTTCAAAAGCATTCTTAAAATAATCTGTGAACATGATGGAAATTAACTCTGGAAGATACATTGAAGAATTTTGAAAAGTCATACTAGCTGGATATCCGTCAAATTTTACGTTCACTATTGACGTATCTCCAAAACATATGGGGGTTTATTTTCAGATCACACTTAGTATGAGAAATGAATTAAAAGTACAGAAAGTTTGAATACGTCACAAAGTCGTATTGCAGTTCTTGGTAAATTCCAAGCGTCTCATTACTCTTCGATTGATTGAACTTCAACCAGCCCTTAAAGTTTTTAAATGAGAATCAAACCATGGCGGGCTACTATTTAAAGTTTTTAATTCGCACAGTGGGATAGGATCTAAGCAAAAACAATCGAATATTGTTTCATAAAATCGTAAAATCAATGTATCTAAGTACAAATTTGAAAATAATGTATCCCAGTTATATTTTGAGTAATAAGTTAAAAAACTGAGTAAAGTAACATTTTTTAAAGTCAAAGTCGATATGGTTTTTACATAAGTTAAAAACATTGGACACACATACATTTTTAATGAAATATATGAAGAGTAGAATGGTGGCGATTTTCATGTACGAGCTTTTACTCACCTATGATAACATGACAGTCCTACGCACTAACCAACACTCCACAGGTATTTAGGTTAATATTTTAAATATTTAAGTAAAAATAAGACTTACTATGAAATAAGTTATTTAAACATAAAACAAACATTCATCAATAAAGCCCGACGTTCACACATGAAATAAATTGTTTTCAAAACACATTTAAATAACACTCATTTAAAAAATTGAAAAACTTCTTATATGTTTCCCTCTAAGAAAATCCAACGCACTCTCTGTTTTCATTTTTTTTGTTTGATATAGGCATCAAGAGGAGATTCCTTTTTAAACTACTCACCCAATAAATAAATTAAAAAAGTTCTTCCTTTTTAATGCCATAATATAAACCATAAGAGTAAAGTAATAAAATGTTGTCTTATTGTATGTAACAATTCTTTAACACTGAATCTTGAGAAAGTCACCAAAAAGAAGCCCTATTATAAAAAGACAAAAAAAAGTCTAAAACAAATAACATGACAATGCTTCAGAATTCTAATGAGCATACATTTTATTTGCTTTTAGCATTAACAAAAAATTCAAAGCAGTTCAACAAAACATATTTTATGAAACACAATATTGTTTTTATAGGACAGTTTTATTTTTCCAAGATTCCTTAAAGAATTTGAATAATCCTTTCTCTCTGGAAAGTCAATGGAAAGGAAAATAAAATAGTTTTGAAGCAATTCAACTTCCATTTCCACATATGTACATGAAATTTGTTTTACGAAAAGAATAAAATGCGTATTGAATTTCTTAAGTTATTTTCAAGGATAAGAAACTTCAATTTTATACTTGAAATATGATTAGATTAGGGAAAATTTATATGACAATGATGATACTGAGAAGAACGTAATTTGTAGAAAGTAAAAATGTTTTTGAATGAATTTTTGTTTTTATTTTGAAAAGAAAACCAAGAAAATGCACTTTTCTATTTAACAAAGGTTTCAATTCTGAGTTGAAATTCATATCCATTAATTTTTTTAAATTAGTTAAACATTTTTTTCGCAGGTTTGAGATAATTTTTCAAATAATTTCGTAGTTACTAAATGAATAAAGAACAACTATGGTAACCAGTGTTGTAATTTACTGGGAACGCAAGATATACAAATCTGCTCGAAGGTTTTTTTTTCTTTATTCCGAAATAGACGAAATTCAATAATAATATGATATAATCCAAATGTTGCCAAGACATCGTTAAGTACTAAAAATATATTCAAAGTTCATGAATTTGGTATTGATTTTAAGGTCATTGTATAAGCTTTGACTTTATGTTAGGCTAAAGGCAATTTCTTAGGTGCGACGAAAACAAAACTAGAGCAATTCAATAGCGGTTTCAGTTTCAAAAAAAAGGGTCACCTACGGCGGCGGCGGTGTAGAACTGAAATATCACTTCCCACTATAAATTACATTTTGCAAGCAAAGAAAAAATCTCTATAAACGAGGAATGTACATACTTAATAGTTGAAACTGGGAATGTGATTAACCAATTGAATTGAGAACAAATTGATTTCAAAAATTTCAATTTGTGTAGTTTATGATTTGACAGTTTGAAATATCGAACTATCTTGATCTTTCTTAATGGTAAGATTTGGCAATTCATCACGGATGATTAACTCCCAGAACAATGCTCCCAAAATGTGAAAATTAACTTAGGAAAGAAAAGTTCATAGAGCACTTCGTATGTTTTACTGTGTTTAGTGATTACTTTAAATTCTGGTTAAATAGAGCAAAGACAATCAATGAATCAAGTTATTAACGAATCACGTTTATATCCAATCCATACAAATTTACTGTTTGGCGCGGTTTAAATGCTTCCGATATCTTTGGTCATTTCAGAGAATGCACTTTCCATAAAATAAATTACTCCATACAAAACAAAAATCAATTTGGTAATAACTTTATTTTCAGAAATTGCCATGTTAACTGTTGTGAATTATGACCTCTCGATTATTTTGTATGGGTCTATGCTAAGTCATTGGTTTTGGCAATAAACCAGTAACTTTTGAAGAATTGGAAGCCAATATTTAAGCCTTTATTGACACCATACGGCAATGGAAAAATATAGTGAACAATTTGCCTTTTTAAATGGACAATAAAAGCAAAAAACAAGCTGGAATGCGACCCATATCCGTTCCCGTCTGTCGATTTTTCTAAAGCTTTAAAAAAATATTAATAACAATGTTTTGTGTGTAGTCAATATCTTCCCTTGTTCTCATAGTACTTGAGAAGAAAAGCATTTATTTTCAATTTTTTGTTGGTTGGTTTTGGGTTTTCGTGTTTTGTAAAAAAAAGTTATCAATTGAATTTTTCTACGAAATTAATAAAAAATTAGCAACAATCTTTAGAATATGATACAATAAGTTTGATTTCAATATCTGCTTTTGTTTCCGACATTTTGAGTCGAAAACCAATTTTTATCAATTTTAGCAGCACTTTTTAAAACTTTTTTCTTATATAAAAAATGTTCCATTAGATTTCTCTAAGAACATTAATTTACGTTAAAAACAAAATTTTGCATAGAATGAAATAGTTTTAAAGTCATTACCTTCATTTATTCACGAGATACTCGAATCGAACATCAGTTTTTACGAATTTTGCGTAGTTTTTTTTTTTTTTTGTAGATTCTTATTTTTTATAAAAAAAATAAGTTTTTGATTTTTCTAAAAATTGTTATACATTTTAAAAATAATATTTTTTATAATCTTTTTATTTTTAAATTTTGAAAAGAAATTCGAGTCGAAAATCAATATCCTCATCAAATTATAGTACTATTTTTTAGGTTTTTTATTTTTTGTTAAGTACTTAGATTTTTTTTTGAAATTTCGATGTCAAAAACTTTTTTCTTCGTTGCATAGAATTATTTTGGAGGTTAAATCATTTTTGTTCATAAAATATTCGAGGTGACGAGTCCGATTTGTCGAATTAAAAATTTTGACATTTTTCGACGTTTCCTATATGAAGTTACAAAATCATTCCCTAAATATTTCTGTTTTGTATTATTATAAAGTTCTATGTCAACTTAACGTATTAAGAAAAAATAAAATGCACGACTGGGTCGCACGACCTTAATCCTGTAATCAAAGAGTCTGTTTAAAAAAGTACCTATATAAGATTTAAAAATATACCTGTAAAATAAGTTTGTCTTCAAAGATATAAATGCCATTTGATTTGTCAAAAACCCTCCATTTTTCAATTTTTTTGGGAGGGGGTTACATTTAATACAGTTAAAATAATTTAAAAAAAAAATAATTTAAGATTCAAAATTTTACCTAAAAAATAAGTTTGTCTTCAAAAATTTAAATGCCGTTTTATAAATAAAAACCCTTGATTTTTCAAATCTTTTTTTTCGAAAATCGTTTTTTTTTTTTAAATTAATTTCTTATATATAAAATTTTTCAATTTTGTTCTAAAAATATTTTTGGTATGTAGTTGTTTAGTGATTGTTAATATACGCTCCACATTTGAATTTCGTAAAAAAATGTTGAACCGTTTTTGAGATATAGAATTTTGAAAAAAAATCAATATTTTTTTAAAAATCCAAACAAAAAAAAATTGCACTTTTGATAATCAAATATTGTTAAGGCAATATAAGAGCTCGTTCAAAAAACAATGATTGAACTAAGTTGCTGAGAAAATTAAAAAAAAAAAACAAAATAACGGTTCTATGAGCGGTACCTTTCCAGAGCAATACAAAAATATGTTTTTCTTACTAGAAGAATCCAAGTTGAAAAATAAAATTTTAGAGAAAATTAAAAAAAAAATCTATCGGTTTGTTTTTGAGAAAATTCGAATTTTCGTTTTTTGACCAGCAAAATTGTATTGTATCTTAAAAAAAATGAAAAAGCCGCCTTACGCCAATCTGCTCAAAACCTTAACTTCCAAGTATGAACTCAATCGACCCAATGGTTTAGACTGTAGGGGCGTGGACAGACAGACAGACAGGAACGGACGCGACGGACGGAATCGCGGGACTCACTTTTTTCGAATTCTCTATCATTGTATATCATGTTTGATTAAAATCTGGAGTTCGAAATTTTTTTTTTATATGTCGCAAGTAAAAATAATCACGCTTAATTTTGAAGATTGTTTTAAATAATTTATATTCTTAGAGATAACAAAAATGTTTTATTTCAAAACTATAAACAATTTTAAAAATGGAAAATAAATTAAAAACTGTAAAAAGGTGAAATTAAAAAAAAAAACATGTGTATGATAATAATTTGAGATTTTTTGGTCTTACGAAAGTTTTAAGTTTTAAAGTTAATGATCTTAGTATAAGCAACTTATAATAGGTCACTCCAAAAGTACTAACTTTTTTTTTCATTTTTGTAGGACAGTCTTATGGATTCAGACTTTTTTAATTTTAAAATTAAAATTACAAATTTGCAATGATAAGTTTAATTGAATGCTGTTACTGGCGCTTTAATTTTTGTATAATGTTGGGACATGTAACTTGTTTTTAAGCATTCTAATGTCCAGTCATTAGAACACATACAATTATAAAATAAATATATCCCCATTCCTACAAGTTTGTGACAGGAAACTAAAGAGCCTCAAATTTTTTTCATACGGAAAAGTCTGTGTTTACAAAATAAACAATATTAATGAAACCTGTTTTTAAACACCACCAACAACATAAAAGCATTAGACTTCTGCATAACAAAAAGAAAATGTTTTCGTCCTTTTTATGTCATGATTGTGATGATGATGACTGTGTTTTTTTGTCTCCTTTTATTTTAAATACTACAGGAAGTATATTACCGAAAAAAATATTTTTTTATGCCAACCAATATAAGAGAATCAAAAGAGTGCATAAATGTATATAATATACAAATATTAGAGGCCTAAGGGTATTTTTTTAGGAGATGACTTTTTTGTAGAATTTAATTTCGTCGTAGCCTAATGTTTATGTTGATACAATATATTAAAGTGGTTCAATAAATACATTTTTGGAATTGAAGCAATCAAAAAATGAGACTAAAATTGGGGATGCAAATGCATAAAGAACATAAAATGGTTCCCCCCTACAGAAAAAAATGTCTCTATAAATTTATGTGCAATTTGCAAAGGATTTCTGAGAAGAACACTGTCGGCTTAAATAAAATTAACAATTTTCTTAATACAGAGCTTATTTCATTGATAAAGTAGGAGACTTAAAAAAGAAAATTATTAACACTCTGATGATTCAATTCGAGTAACAATTCATATTACTAACAGTTTTGAGTTCAGTAAAATTTTACATTTATTTACACGAAGTGTGCCAGAACTTCAAGTTATTGAAAATCAGAGTATTTTAAGGCTGATTAGCTATAAAAATGTTGGAATTAAAATATTTTAAGTATAAAATAACTTGATCTTCGAATAGAATAAAGAATCAACTTTTTTTTTTAATTAAATTTTAAAAGTTGACAATCCTGAAGAAATGTTTAAATATTTTTAAAAACTAGATATGTATTCTTTTAAGGAAGTTTTTTAATATTCAACGAATAATTTAATCTAAAACACTGAGTATTTATACCGACATTTTTGAACCATTTTATCAAAAATTGGGACTCTTTTTTTGTAAATTCGATTAAAATTGTTTTTGACAAAATTTACGAATAATGTAATTTTTTCCACAAAAAAAAAATTAATGCTTTTGTTGAAATTTTATTGAAGAAAAGAAAAATTTGACTTCTATAAAGATATTCTGGTTTTAAATTTTAAACGATTTTGTACGATAATTCTTAACATTGTACTAAAGGTTAAAAGGGTTTTTGCTAAATTAAAACATATTCAACATTGAACAACCATTTTAATTTTAAATCAAAATACGAAGAATCATACAAATATGTACTACAAATATGATAATTTGACAAATGGTAATTTATGACTTGTTTTACAAACTTTAAAAACTTTATTATACACAAATAAATAAGAGGTCAACAAAAAAACAAAGTTTAGATAATTTTAGTAACAAAATCTTCAAATATAAAATTGTGAATTTTTGTAATTATGAAAAAATGTCTTTAATTCAAATATGGATTTTAAATTCTTTTTTACCACATGCCGCTTATGCTTAAAAAACAACCATAAAGGGGCTTTTTAAGGCTTAGTTCAAACTCAAAGTACATAATCTCTTAACAATAAATAATTGTATGATAGTTTTGGAAAGTACAAATCTTTATCTTCTAGATACCATTTTCAAATAATTTTAGTATCATACTTAGTTTTTAGAAATTTTTATTAGCTGTGAGTCTTTATTTGACTCTTTTTTAAGTTTTGAGAAAACCTTGAATTTCATACTTTCATAATTTTGAAAAATTCGTTTTGGACTGAATTTTTAGTGCTGATTTCGAATAAAAACTTTTATTTTAACTATTCGAGTTCGAGTTTTAAAGATACCCATTTTCAACGTAATTTTTATATTTTTTTTAATATACATATTTAAAGTTTCTTTCAGATTTTTGTGAGATAGGTGATATCTGACAACTTTTTTTCAAATACTTAGAATTGATATAAATATTTTAACTGAATATTGAAGAAAGACATTCTAGATTTGGAAATACTACCACGAATTTTACTGAAAAAATCTACTTCATAAATTTAGATAGCCTCAAAAATATCTCAAATACCTGGCGTGATACATTAATTTTGAAGTCGGATTTGAATTAAGGCCACTAAAACAAAAGTGCAATTTTAATGATAGGAAGAAAACTTTGCGGACCATATAAAATTATATCAAAGTATTTAAAATGTTGGTCTTTTTGGCTTATATATTTTTTAAATTTTTTTAATACACATTTTGAATTCAAATGAATTCCAAAAGAAAAATTAATCAAGTTTTTGTAAAAAGATAATAACAATCCATTTCAAAATGCACTTCAAAAACTCAACGACCTAAAACAATTTATATGTTTTTGGTAAAATTACAACATTTTCGTTTTGGCTCTTGTATTAAAGGAAAGCTAAAAATTACTTGAGAGTTTTTTTTATAATTTCTGAAAAGTATAAATCAACGACTCTCAAAGACTTTCTTCTTTAAATTTAAATTCTTTAAATATATAATTTTAGGGATATCTTCTGGAATTAGGTTTTTATAGTGCTAAGATACACCAATATTTTATTGAAGTTTTGAAATTACATTCAGGTTTTAAAAAGTTAAAAATATTTGTGAGCCATAATATTTTACACTAATAAACTGATTTAACGTCTCAAATATCACGACCTTAAAAAGCTTAGTCTTAATTTTTTTCTTTAAATGAAAATTTGGTTTATAAAAAAAATTTCGATTTGAAATATTTTAAGGGCCTATTTTTTTAGAAATATCATATTTTTGAGGAATTCTTTTCCTTTATTACAAAATTGAAGAATTCAAACAGAAGTATCTTTTTTAATCCAATGGACACAAAAATTGACACTGTCTCAGGTTTAAAACTATTGCAAAAAGCCACACCCATAAATAGCAGTCGACGTTTGTTTTGTTAATCTTAAAAGTGATTTTCATAAAAATACAAAAAGAAAAATGTTTATATACGTATATTTTCATATATTTTAAACTTTCACAAAAAATATTTTTTTTTCTGAGTGATAGAAATGTTTTCACAATTATTGTTTATTAAAAATTGCTAAGGAATTCAAATTCAAAATTTGTTCGATCGAAAAATAAATAATTCCAAACAATCATTACTTTTGGTTATAAATAAAATAATAATAATAATTAGAATCTCACAGTTTTTATAAATTCAATCGATTACTCATTTAAAAAATGTTAACTCAAACTAGAAAAACAATAATTCAAAAAAGATCCAAAAACAAATTTCAAAAGCAAATAAATTTTGCAATCAATCCTTCAAAATTAGTTGATAAATTTACGTTTGATACGTTTTGAGAAAATCAATGTCTTTCTCATTTTTTACTTTAATTCCAATTTTACCTCAAACAGTTTTAAAATTATAAATTCGACTTACCGGAAATAATTACAAAAATGGGATTCCTCCTCTGCACTGTTAAACTCAAAACTATTTCTTTATAATAATTTTCAATTTACAAACACTGTGTATTTTTTGATAAATTTCGTTTTAAAAATTTCAACACCTTTGAAAACAATTTTTTGCCACTTTACACACTTTAATTGAAAAATCAAAAAACAATGGAAAATTATACACACTATAAATCGGATCTTTTTCTGTTTTTCTTTTTTCCTTTTATTGATATCCGGTTAACAGTTCTTTAACGCTTTTTATCCACTTGTTGGTTGTAACGGAAAAAATTGGCGTTGATGATGATGGCAGCAGATTGCTCCGTTGG
Source organism: Eupeodes latifasciatus (assembly GCA_920104205.1). Taxonomy (NCBI): domain Eukaryota; kingdom Metazoa; phylum Arthropoda; class Insecta; order Diptera; family Syrphidae; genus Eupeodes; species Eupeodes latifasciatus. The sequence goes on from OV049924.1 coordinate 374,749,332, forward strand.
AAAAAAGCTGCTTCGGGATGTGCACACAAGTCAATTGTTCGTTGATGTTTAAAAGAGCTGTGATCCGAGTTCTTCCTTTATATGGAAACAATGTCTGCCCACAGCAAGCAGCACAAGCACAAGTCATTTCCTCCCAAAAACTCATCCCTTATACACTCTTTATGCCATGTTTTGAACGCACCAAAAACAACAATAGCGGTGTTATCAGTGTGTAACAAGTTGGTGGCAAAAAGCTGCAGCTGCTGCTTCTTCTGCTGTTGCTTGTAGGGTAGTGCTGTTGCCATTTCTACGGTCTTGGTCCTACCACCCCATCATATGGAATTGATTTCACCCCCATCACAGCAACAAGCGGCAGCGTCGCACTCATCCAAACAACCAAAAGAGACATCTTGATGGTTTCGCTTTTGGGGGATGATACTCACGAAGGGTGACGAAGGCCACCGACGACGACGACGCTGCTGATGGGTATAGGGTATTCAGGAAAAGCCCAAGCCCAAGCTAAAACCAAAGCCAAAGCCAAGAAGTCTGTGTGACTTTTGGCTTTTGCGGACATGCGTTTTCCGAGCTATATTATTTTTGAGCGAGATTAGTATCCTCGGTCCTTGGTCCTCGCTGGCTGTTGGCATTGTTGAGTTTTGTTTTGTTCGAGAGATGAACAACGCAACGCAAGAAAAAAAAAAAAAAACATTGGCGTTGTTGAATTAATTAAACTACGAGCAATTGCTTTGTCATTTTTGTAAATAAACGGTTGTTTGGATCCTTTATTTTCTATTAACTGGACATGGGACATGCACATGGACACTCGTTTAGTCCGCAGCATCAAAGTGGACATTGCGGACAAATAATTGGACTTGGCAAAAGGAGAAAAGATGGTTAAGACAATTATTATGAAGACGCTCAACAAGCTAAATGAGTTTTGCTTTTTTCAGTTCAAGATCATTTTTATTTGATTTGTGGACAATATTATTGCTGCTGACTCTGACAAAAATTGTTCTTTTGGTCTCTGGAGTGGGAGTAAGGACATTTTTTTTTAAGTTGAAGGTTTTGTGTGGGTTGATGTTCATAAGGGTGTTTATATGATTTTTAATAAAATAATAAAAATGACGACACCGGTACACCACAAAATAAGCATTTGTTGCTCGTCAGTTATTGCACATTGTTGCGGAGGGGATTTATTTTGTCGTGTAGACGTTATCTCAAGTACGTAATGTGGACTAAAATCATTGTGAATATGTCGTCAAACATTTATTACCGCATCCAATATTGTTTTTGAAGCAATAAGCTATTGGTGATAGGTAATGTAATATAGTGTTTAGGTATATGGCCTTTTATGACTTTAGCAAACAAAATAAAAATCATGAAAGAGTTCAATTGCACGTACTTGCTCTTATACTCATCAAAGGCTATAAACTTATAAATCATTGACCATATAATGTACTAGTTAAATGGTTGAGTTTAAATTAAAGAACACTAAGAAATAAAAACAGATAGGCAATGAAAGGGATTCATTCAGGACAGGATACGTGTGCAAACAAATTTTAAGAATGTCCTTTTTATTTCTTTCAAATCAAACATCGTAGACGGAAAAGGTTTTTTTCAAGCAAGGATTTAAGACTCTCTAAACATTCTTATATCGATTTTTGTATATATTAATATTGAGGATAAAATTATTATTTTTTAAACATTTATTCAGAACTATATTTATTCAACTATTTGATTGATGAGACTTAGAAGCCAAAAATATTCTCTGTGTTAACCTACTTAATCTCAATTCTCGAAAAATATGGGGATGTTATGTATTCCAAGAAGTAAAATATAGGGATGATAATGTTTTTAAAGTCCACCTTTTTGCAGAAATTTTAGATTTGCTCATAGCTGCTATGCTAATATATCCCTTCCCTTTAACCTTTAATGGTTGTTTTGAAGCCTACGTCAAACCATTTTATCTTTGAAAATAGAAGGAGGTTTTTTCTTAAATTCAGTTTTGTGCTATGGCGTTGACGTGAGTAATAATCCATGTTTCAACGCTGCCAAAAATTAGTCTTCGGAAACTATGGAGAGAAACAATTTTATTGCTTTACCATTTTTCTTCCTTTGGAGCAATTAAATTATGGTAATTATGGTAAGCCGGTAAGCCTCATTTTAAACTCAATTCTTTTATTTTGCTATACATTCGACGGTTTTTATTAAATAACTTGTTTTAACTAATTTTTGAGTAGACGTAATTTAGAAATCAGATACAATCTTAGCTTCTTATAAAGGGTAATTCAGTAGACTTAAAATTGTAGAATACAATTTTATTTAAATAATCTTACTTCAGACTTAAAATCACCAATAAATGAAATAAAGTGCAAAAATTTTACGAACTTATATGCAGAAAACTTGATCCAATACATTTGAGCTGGCTATAAAGATTTTAAAACAACTTTGTGCTATATTAAATTTTTTTAAATTAATTCAAAATACGTAGTATACCTACGAGGATCAAAGTTACAAAATTAAACTTTTGACTGACGGATAAAACCACTTCTTTTTACAGTTTTTCTAGTATTCCCTTATCTCCTGAATCCTGAAGTCTAAATGTTAAGTTTTCAATTGTAAACTTTAACTTTTACAGTCTTCCATCGTCAGGAAATTGAATTTCCAAATTGGGGGATATTTTTCTCTGGTTGTGCGAAATTTTATAATTCTTAGAAATTTGTAATTACTTTATAATTTTTATGAAATGTCAATCAATGAATTTAGTTTTTGTAAACTTCGAAATGATTTTAAAATTATTGATTTTAAAGTTCGGCAATCGGTTTAAGTTAGTTATTTATTAAAGTCCCATAGGAAGTTATTTTAATCGGTCCGATTTGTCGAATTGAAAATGTTGACATTTCTCGACGTTTCAAGGTCCCTAGAGTCAAAATAAAAGATTTTTAGAAAGATGTCTTTGCGTGCGTGTACGTACATTCGTACGTCCGTACGTCTGTACGTTCACGACGTTTTGTTCATCGTCCATAGCTCAAGAACCAGTAGATACATCGACTTCAAATAAATTTTGTTATACAGATAATAATACAGAAAGATGCAGAAAGGACTCTTAAGAAAATTGAGTGGGTGTTTTTTTACCATATAGCAATTTAAAAAAAAAGGTGAACAATTTGTTTAACACCGAACACGAACCAATAACGCTAGAGACTTAAATTAAATTTTATATCATATATTGTAACATGATACTAAATATACATATATATGTATATTTGGAAAAAATTCAAATAACGGTTTTTTTATAAATAAAAAAAAATAAAAATAAATTGTCACCTCTAAAGTTTTACGAACAAAAAATGATTTCAGCTCCAAAAAAATTTCGCGCACTGAACAATAACGTTTTCAACATCTGGTAAAATTTGGAGAAATATTGAATTGACATTTTTTTTTTTATAAAAAATAAAATCCTAAACCAAAATTAATAAAAGTTAGTAAAACTTGATTTTTGACTTAAATTTCTTTTCAAAAATTTTAAATATTGGTTTCAAACTTATTTTGTCTCACAGAAAATATTTTTTTCGACATTCAATAAATTGTTTATAAAAATCCAACAGTCAGTTTTTTCATAAAAAAATTAAAACCTACAAAAAATAGTACGTAAATGCTACTAAAATTGGTAAAAAATGGTTAACGACTAAAAATCTCATCTCATCATTTCATCATATTATGTAAAATATTGTTGGTTATTTTTAAATTTTTAAGAATAATTTAACTGATAACTTTTTTAACAAAACACGAAAACTTACAAACCTTTTAAGCAAGCCAAATCGACGGACGGGATGGGAAGTTATCAGTTTGGGTCGCATCCCAGCCTCCTTTTTCTTTTTACTTTCAGTTGTGTCAAAAACTTTTCGGTAGGCTAAGTTCAAAATAATTAAAATTGTTATTTTTTGTAAAAATGCAAATTAAAAGCAGATTGAATTCTTTTTCAAGTGTTAAATTTTCAAGATTTTACTATGGGTGTATTAAATTGTGATAATATTTATATAAGTAACAATCTTTTAAACGTATTTATGGTTAATTTCGTTTTAGTTATTGGGATAACCTGAGACTTTTTTATATTACGTTGTAGCACATTTGTATTAGGCCATTTACTGATCTTTCAATGGTCTTTGTTTAAGTATAATATGTACAAGTTCCTCTTTACTGGCCGAGCCAAGTACAGTTGAACATCATCAGCATAGAGGTGTAGAACGGAATGCTTGCAAACAGTTGGCAAATCATTAATAAACATACATAAACAAAATAGGACCTAGGATTGATCACTGTAAAGCCAAGAAGTTTAAAAAAGTTTCATTACTAACAATCCTCAAAAGTCTATCAAAAAGATAGCTTTCGAATAATTTGACTGAAGGTCAATTGAGGGTATGTATTAATTCTTTCTGAGAAATCGAAATTATGGTCTTCAACATTGATTTTAAGAACAAAATTATTTAGCACACCAATTTCACATTTAAAAATACTCATTGAGTAAGAAATAATTATGCCGTAAATTGTTCCAAAGTATTTTATTTTGGAGTTTCTAATCACTGAAATGGAATGATTTCTTAACACTTTGAAAGCATTTTAATATGAATCAGATGGACAATTTTTCCATTTTCTGTACAATTATTTCCTACAACCTCCGAAGTGTACCAAGGACAATTTTTGTTACGAACATTTATCGTTTTAATTGATACATAATCATTCAGTTGTCTAAACTCCTGCCTGGAAACTATTTACTTTGCGTCAAGGTCTGAAATAAAATGACAGTCATCCCAAGGTTCTTGAAATGTGGCATTATGAAGATCAATAATTTATCGACCGAAACTGTTCTACTAATGGCGTAACTTTAACTTGTCAAATAGCAAAAGGTAACATTTTCAAAAGTGACAACCGAACGTTTTTTAATAAACCTCATACCATACGTTCATTAGCGTACCTATTTTGACATTTATAAATTACAAGCTGTTACCCGGGTGGTAAAAGAAAGTCTAAATTTCACATAGAGCAAGTATACATGAGTTAGTTGGTAAGCTGGGAACAATGTATTCAACACTCTCCAGCTTTGTAACCACCTCTACACACAATATCATGTCAAAATATAGCTCCGTTACGACGTGAAGGACGGACGAAAAAAACAAACAAACTGACCTTCACATTTATTACATAAGTATAGATTTTCTTCTTTAAAATAAAGGTTGCCATTTTTGTATACCAACTTAAATAAAATACTTACCATAACGTTGCTTACTTTTTATTAAATCTACCAAAACTATACTGCGTTTCGTATTTAATCAATTAAATTGTTGTTCCATTTTATGAACAATGACAATAATCGCGAATTATATTCAAAGCTTTTTCCATTTTCACCTCTTGCAAAGAATCATAACAATTACACCACTTCCTATCTGATTTATCGGGTATAATAATATAATTTTTCAATAACACTTGTTAGCACACTGGGCCCACGTTTTTTTTGATTTCCGAGAATCTTCTTTGTCGAACCCTAAACACATGTTTTTGCTCAAGTAATAATATGAATTTTCAATTTGAGTCAACATTAATAGTTGGTGTGAAAAATCTGTTGTACCGTGTTTACTCTGTGTAATATTTTTCTAAGAACCAAACACAAAAATGGTTCTATTTAAAAATATTCTATTCAAATCGCAGCCATTATATTACGCTCCTTTCACCGGAAACCGTCGTAAATCAGCAATATCGATAATCGACTGTTAAGTTAATATTATGACTTTTACACGCTTGACAAAAATACAAAACAAAATGCGAATCTAATATTTTTCGCGACACAAGAGTGGTGTGCCTATATTTATTCCTAAAACACCATAAAGTTATTCAATAAAAATAAAATAATATGTACTTACGCCGTTTAGCGTGTAGGACTTGTGAATATTATGTTGAAATACAATAAAAGTGTCAATGGAAAAAGGGTTAAAATTTAGTATGTTTGATAGGTATCCGCTGCGCGTATCATACGAGTAAGTGGATATGGATATGGTTATGAATATTTTGCGTGAAACAAATTAGAAGCCAATAAATCATTTTATCTAGAAATTATTTTTTTTGCGAGGCAAATTGGGTATCTACTGACTTGTATAAGACATAAGAGGGAGACATTAATGCGTTACACATTTTTGCGTAGTGTTGTTTTGAATAAAAATAGCAAAGGTGATGGTGAAGTTTGCCCTTACTTGAAATTAGAGTTTTAAATACTGTAAAATTAGAAATGTAAATTGTTATTCGAGAGCTTCATTTTTATTTACTCTAGAACTTTCGACATTTTATAAAAGTTATACCGAAATTATTGTATTTCTTCAATTTTAAAGTGGTCAATATAAAACTACACTTTTTAACAAAATTTTGTTCAGGGCAGTCAAATTGCACTTTTTCCATGGGTTTTGACATGACATTTATACAAATCGGTCTATCACTTCAGGTTTTATGAAATCAGAAAATAACCATGCATCAGACTTTTGAATCTATCCACAGTCTATGCTGAGAGTATGGAAATATAACTTCTCCAAACTATATAACGGCTTTCACGAATCGAATACCGCTGGTGCTCTAAGGGAGATAGCACCATTCAACTTAGGCGACGCACAACAAAAATTCCTTCACCCCGACCTCGATGAAGTGAAGATAGCTATATGTATCTCATTTGATACTAAGACCAGTAACCCAAATACTTTGTTTCCTCTTTTAAATAAGTAACGTTTTTCGATTCCATATGCAATACAAATATATGGCCCACAGAGACTTTAGTCAAAAAATTTACACAAAGTCAAAAACAATGTGTTTCTTTGAAATCAGAAATCTTATCAGGCTTGTCCTCTTCTACCAAAACGTAAGGGGACTTCGTGTTTAGACTGCTGACATCTTTCCTAACTCCCAATCATTCCCACACGACATATTCATTTTGAGAAAAACTTAGCTTAATTCAAGCTTTTCCGACACAGAATTTTTCAGTCAAGATTTTGAAGCTTATACAGAAATGATCGTAATGTTGGTAATGCAAAGGATTAAGGTGGTGGTGTTATCATATCGGTAAAAAATACATATTTCTCTTCTTCTGTATCTTTTCCATTTGACATATTAATTGAATTGGTCTGTGTAAAGATAATGATACAGAGTAAGAATATTTTCATTCTAAACGTTTACATTTCTCCAAAAAGATTAGAGTCTGTTTATAGCGAACTCTCCTTGGCATTAGACTTTATTATCAATTTGTACTGCTCTGACTCCAATATATGATTTAAATTTGCCACACATTAAATTCTACCTGAAGACGAATCCTGCCTTGAAGCCTCTCTATCTTCTTTACAATTGGAACTATCTTTTCTCGATAAAATCCTTCTTATTGACTTACAGAAACAAGCTGTATTCAAAACACAAAAAATCGAATTCTCTATTTAGTATTTTCTTCTGACGCTATTAGTACCCTTGTTCTAGGATCTAGATCAGGAATTACTAATATTAATAAATATCACACCTTTGGACATTTTTCTTGACTTAAGTAGTCACCTTTCTGAAGGCAGTAATATCTTTGATTGCTTATATAATTTTGATTTCAGAAGAGCTTATTTCCAGTTGTTGTCTAAAGACTTAACCATTTCTGGATTCCTGATACATTAACATTTTCTAATATTAAGGAGGCAGTTTCATATTTGTATAAGATCAATAATTGTTTAGATTAATAATTGTTTGGAAAAAAATCTACTTTTAAAGAAATACAAACTTTAGCCACCCTTGGTACACAAAAGAAATAAGGGATGAAAAACTTACATACCTTAAAACTCTGTCTCCAATCAACTTCTCTATTTCTGTTGAACTCTTTTTTGAATTTAAGTCTCTAATTTTGTACATGCTAGTTATGTTACTGATATGGGCAGTACAGTACAGAGTACGATCCTTGATCTTTAATTCGTGTTAAATGATGACTGCTCATCCGTAGTGTAGTAATGCTTTAGTTGAACCCCTTACTTATATTCAAACATTCTCTAAAAAAGGAAAATTTCCCAGTATATGGAATAAGTCATTGCTCACACCGATTTTCAAGAAAGTTAAAAAAGCGGATATAACTACAGGCCCATTGCAAAGCTTTCTTGCATTACTAAATTGTTTGAACAAGTTGTTTGTGAAAGTGTAGCATTTTTTTAGTAAGAATCGCATTTGCAAACAGCAACATGGTTTTGTGAAAAAAGATCAACCGTTACAAATCTCCTCACATTCTCAAACATATGTTCAAACGCTTTAGAACAAGGTTATGAAGTTGACTGTGTATACATTGACTTTTCTAAAGCTTTTGACCAACTTAGACACGGAAAAACCTCTTGGTTTTCCACCATTTTTCTTAGTTTGGATCAAATCATACCATAAAAACAGATCAACACAGAACAACAGGCGGTGTACGGCGATTTTTCGAACAAAATTTTATTCAGAGATGAAGCATATTTCTCACTCGGTTGGAATGTTAATAAACAAAATTGTAGTATTTGGGGTTCTGAGAATTCTCAAGTAATTGAAGAGAGGGCATTAAATGCACAAAAAGTCAATGTTTGGTGTGCTCTTTGGTCCGGAGGTGTGATTGGACCTTACTTCTTAGAAAACGACGATGGAACGACTATCACCGTCAGTTGGGAACGTTATGGTTATATTATAACCGACTTTTTTTGCCTTCTACTAAATAATACAACTTGGAGAATATGTGGTTTCAACAAGACGGTGCCACATACCACACAAATCGAGCGAATATGGCTTTATTGCAAGAGACAATTCCTGGCCGCGTAATATCTCTAATAATCTGATCTAATCTAATCTAATAATATATCAACTGGCCACCAAGATCATGCCATTTGTCACCGCTAGACTTTTTTTGTGAGGCTACACGATAGACCGTGTTTATGCAGATAAACCTTTGACTCTTGAGCACTTAAAAACCAACATTCGTCAAATTATGGCTGAGATACCGCTTTAATTTAAACTTTCGGGAGCATATTTTAAAAACCTGATGTGTTCAAATTAAGGACATCTTAATCATTTAAAAAAAGTAGTGTTTTGTTTGTGAAACAAAAAAAAAAAAACGTAACTTTGTCGACCAATGAATAGTGAAATGGTGATTTTTCAAATTCATTTCAAAGTTGTCCAATGTCCAGTCCCCGAAAACCCGATACTTGCATATGTACGTATATAAGTGAATATTTAATTAAAAAAAAAAAACAACTCCTGGCGAAAAGCATTTTTAGAAAATTCTAATTAATACTGACATTTTTCCTTTAGTTTCTTTTTTTTAAATGCTATTTTTAAACTTCCGCATGATAATGATGCCCCAGAGATAAAAAGTTAGTTAAGTAAATATTGTTTTTATCCCTTTTCACTTTTTCGAAATCAACACTTGCCAACTTCCCAGACACTTTTTTCTGTGTTAAACATTTAATTGCTCCTTAAATATTGTCATTTTATTATTTCTCTAAATTAACACACTTTTCCTTTTTTGAATACCTATGTACGCCAATTTAAACAATTAAGAAATTATTTTAGAGAACAGCAAAAGTTCTTATTACACCTACACGTTTACTTTATCATTTCTACGCATGAGTTTTTTAAAGCTGAAAAAAGTCAACCTCGAGTTTCAATTTCAAGGAACTAAAATTTCTCAGAATTAAATAGAAGGGAAAAAACCTTTTTTTGTTTACATAATAAAATGTGTCAATTTGACTGATATTTACTTCTTCCGCACATAAGTTATACGTTACAGTTTAAGGTTGAATCATAATAAAAAGACTGTTGAGATACTGGAAGCATTTGGGAAGGATTAAAAAAGTTGACATAAGAAGAAAAAAGATATCATTGTTTATCTATTCTTCTAACTATTCGGACCAGGGAAATGTAAAGCGCTTTAGTTACATAGGGGTTGGAAAATTCTTTTGACCATCTCTTAATAAAACCGAGAGATCTATTAGCTTTATTAATAATTTGGTCAAAATGGGAATGGAAATTCAAGTGTTTGTCACACATAATACCAAGATCTCTAATAGAATCGACTACGTTGACGGCGTCATTAAGGAAGTAGTATACGCTGTGAGATGGGATTTGTTTGCGCGAAAAGGTCATTTGTTTACATTTACCTACATTTAACTCTAGGAAATTATACATGTACCAAACAAAAAAGATATTAAGATCATTTTGTAAAAGTAAGGAATCAGATGGAGTTGAGATAATCTTAAAAATTTTCTTATCATCCATAAACATTAGGATATTGGAGTTTTTTGATTTAAAGCAGACATCATCAATAGATAAGACGAAGAGAAGGGGGCCAAGGTGACTACCTTGTGGGACTCCAGAAGTTGCATGTATGGGACTGGTGACTGAGTTACGGAAGAGGACTCTATAATTTCTATTCGCAAGGTAGGAGCTTAACCAGTTTATAAATATAGATGGACAGCCTTAAGCTCGAAGTTTGAGATAAATTATCTTATGGGATATTTTATCAAAGGCTTTGCTGTAATCAGTGTATGCAACATCAACTTCATTGCCATTCTCGAGGACTGACAAAATGTTGGATATAAATTCAATTAAGTTAATCGTAGTGGATCTACCTTTAAGAAAACCATGTTGAGCGGGGAAGAATAAGGGCTTGCAATGGAAATAAACGGAATCATAAACTAAGCTTTCAAAAAGTTTAAGTGGATGAGGATAGAGATCCAAGGTTGAGAGAAGGTGAGGGCTCGCGGATACAACACAGTTATCGCAATCAGATAGGAAGATGAGATCAAGGTGTCTCCTCATAAAGTTTGCTAATCCATTTAGTTGAAAAAGACCACAATCAGCCAGATGATCAATGAGCAGCGATTCAGATTCAGAGGAGATGTTAGTTGGAAAGAAGGATGTCTGATCATATGAGGTGGACCAATTGAGATGGGGAAAATTAAAGTCGCCAAGAACGATGATCAAATCATTAGGTTGCACTTGTTCAAGCAGATAATAATCGATGGCATTGACAGCAGCTTGTTCTGCTTTAATTTGTTGGGCTATTCGAATATAACTACAAAGGACAAAAAGACAAAACTTAAGGAGTGTAGCCTTAGCTGATACACCTTCAAATTCGATTGAAGTAGGAATATGGAGTACCTAATGAACTTTCAAAATTACTATTGATAGCTAAAAGCACACCACGGCCATGTGTATTACTCGCACACTCCACGACATCCATTCGATAGATGGAATAGTTGTTAGTGAAGAGTTCAGGGGCCCTACTCTGTAATGCGTTTCGAAAGCCAATCCGATTCGAATCTGATATTCGATTCGTTTATGAATTCGTACTCTGTAAAATGTTCGAATCGAAAAAACAATCATCTAGGACTTTTTCTATTTATAGAATAGATTTTCCGAGTCTCGAAGTATTTCTCATGAGATTTGTCAAAGCAAAAATACAAAAACAAAAAAATCAAAACAAGACGAGGAAGTTGAAATTAATTTTTAAAGATAAAATATAAAATTCAATAAAAAGTTAATAAAATGGATTCGATTGCGCTGTGGATGGATGAAAAAATTAGAGAAGAACGAGTGGTGGTCCTTTCGCATTTAAAGGTGACGGTAGTCTTTTCCACAAATTGTTTGAAGTGTTTCTGGCGTCCGAGGCGTTCAAACGTCCCTTGGACATGAATTCCACCATAATTTCAAATTAATTTTGTTTGGCATGCACATTTTTCGCTGATGATTCCCTGTAATGAAATTTATGTGCTTAAATTTTTGAATAAAATTATTATTTCCTTACTTACATTTTATCTATTTCACACAACTTAACACAATTTTCCTTTTGTATCCTTTAAAAACGACCTTCGAATTGCAATCCGTTACCTCTCTTGGTGTAGAAACAAAATTTCCATTTTCGAACGCTAATGACATTCGGAAACGCATTGCTAAGTACGAAAAATCCGAATGCGGATTTGTCATTCCGAAGGTAGGTACTAGATTTCTTATCCGTATTAGAAATAGAGAGTACAAAATATTCGTTTACGAAAATATTTGCTTTCGAAACGCATTACAGAGTAGGGCCCCAGTACTAGGGATATCGGATGTGAGGTTGGTTTCGGTAAGGGAAAAGATGTCATAAGGAAGGTTTTTGGAGCTATTAAAGACTACAGACGTTTTAGACCTTAACCCTCTTACATTTTGATAGTAAAGGCTAAGACATTTAGGTTTGGTGGTCTTCAGGTTAGGAGCGATAGTATTTCTTCATATCTGCACGGGATTTTTAGATATGATATAATTGTTTGGAAGAGATAAAGGACGCAAAAGAGGTTAGGTCTTCTCTCACTTTTTAAGGAGAAATTTCAAGACCATCATGAAATTTTAACAATATTTCCATAAGTGCATCACGTTTTGTTAGGGAGGCCTTCCTGGGAGATTAAAACCTTTATGTTTGTTTTACCTTCAAATCAAACAGAATCTGGTTTGCCGTGCAAGCTAGGTAAAGATGAACATTATTGTAAATTTTGTGGTCTTTAAGACGGGACATAACGTACCCATCATTAATATTGGCTTCATATATATAAATGTTTAGTTAACTTGACATTTGGAGGGATCATTGGGTTAAGGAATCCCTGTGGTTCTTGGGAAATTGGTGAAGAAGATGCAGGGTTAAGGGTGTGAGAATGGATGAAATTTGGATACGCGGATGTTTTGACAGGAGGATCAACCATCGGAGTTCGGTAACCAAGACCCGGATGAGAAGCGTTAAAAGAAACTCGTTTGGGTGGAGGATTTATAGAGGTAGGAGAAGTTTTTCGTTTAAGGGACGGAAGTTGGTTAGGGAGAGAAAAGATTGAAAAGATCGGTGTTTTAAGAGTCCAGTTGGGTTCAATATTATTTTTTGGATTAGGTTTGGGGTTAGGTTTGAGTTTGTTAGACTTAATTAAATGATTATTGCTATGGGCAAACTTTCTTAACTTTCTGTAATTTTTGCAGTGCATAAGATCGCCATTTTTATAGATTGGGCATTTTGAGCTATTTGAATCTTGCAAATAAGGGGACCATTTGGATGAATTTAAATAAATAATTGAGGGCGTGGTGGCAGCTGAACAGAATTCAAAAAGATGTTAATACAATACATATTAAAGAAACATAGCTTTAATTTTCTATTTGCAATTTTTTCTTCGCTTAGTTGGTAGATTACGCCATGAGAAAATAAGTAAATAAAACAACTTGATTTATTTACGGCACAGTACTAAGGAAAACCAAACGTTTCTGATGTTATTTGAAATTGAAAAACTTATGAAGTAAATTTCTGGTGCCTCCTTTTTGACACATACTGTTTTCATTACTTTTTTATTATTATTTATTTAACTGGATCTAACCTATCGAAATTGCATTCAATTCTAATATTTGTATCTTTCATTAGCACAAATCAAAAATATTCAATTTTTTGTAATACCTACGGAAAAGTTAAAGAAAAGTAATTAAATGTAGGAAGCCAAAATTTTTAAAACTTTCGAAAAGGAAGCAAGAACTCGAAAATTATCTCATAACTTATTGACTTCAAATAGCTTCACCAAAGCATATGTACGTAATATTCTTAGCAACCTTTAACATAAACAGAATGTTTACATTCGATATTGGTTTTATTTCCTTCAATTATAAGTATAAGTATCAAAATAGAATAGATGCTTTTCTTCTATACCAGAAAACAACGAAAACAAAATATGAGAACAATCATAACATAGACCTTCTATGTTTGCATAACAAGAAAGGATAAATCAATACAATCGAAAAGATACAATATTTTTTTAAAGAAAGAAAATTCAAAACACACGAATTCATTCAGCTTATTTATTTGCCTAAAGCTTTTTTTGGAATTTGGATTGGCGCCACATCTTTCAATCTATATAGTAAAAAAAATATTGAATTTAAATTGAATAAAATACTTAATTTGGTATTTAAAAATATAATATATACGAGAAAGTACTTTTGTATTTGAAATATCTTAAGAAAGTTTGCCCAGAAACCTCAACAGCTCATTTAAAAAACTATCAATAGTGTATCTTCCTTCAGTAACTAGTTCAACTAAACAATTTTAACTGTTTTATTAGATTTGAGCACTTCTATTTCTAGAAATTGAATAAGTTTGTTGAACTTTAACTATACCAATCATTTCTCGAGTTCAGTGCAAATGGTTTTAGGCATAGTTTTTTTGTGGTCAATATTGATAAGAAGGAAAGAAACAAATCATAAGGGTGTTAAGGATATTAACTACGTCCGTATACGTCCGTACGCCTGTACGTTCGCGACGCTTTTTTCGTCTTCCATAGCTCAAGAACCAGAAGAGATATCGACTTCAAATAAATGTTGTTATACAGATAATAAGGCAGAAAGATGCAGAAAGGGCTCTCAAGAAAAATGCGTGGGTGGTTTTTTTTACCATAGCAGTTTTAAAAAAAGGTGAAAATTTTGGTTAAACCTAAATATCTCATGAACCAATAACGCTAGAGACTTGAATTAAATTTTATATTGTATATTGTAACGTGATACAGAAAAATTATATTTTTGGAAAATAATCCAATTAACGTTTTTTTTATAAATCAAAAAAACTGAAAAAAAAAATTTGTCACCTCAAAAATTTTACGACTAAAACATGATTTTATCTCCAAAACAATTTTGTGCAACGAAGAATAATGTTTTTGACATCTGATAAAATTTTTAGAAAAATCTAATTGACAGTTTTTTTATAAAAACTAAAATCCTAAAAAAAACATTACTCATAGTTGGTAAAAATTGAATTTCGACTCAAATATCTTTTCAAAACCTTAAAATTAAGGCTTCAAACTTTTTTTATCTTATAAGAAATATTGTTTTCAACATTCTGAAATATGTTGAGAACAATCGAATTGACAGTTTAAAAAAAAAATAAAAACCTAAAAAAAATTAATAAAAGTTGGTAAAAATTGATTTTCGACTCAAATATCTTTTTAAAAATTTGAGATAATGTCTTCTAACTAATTTTTACTTATAAGAAATATTGTTTTCAACATTCGATACAATTTTGAGAAAAATCGAATTGACAGTTTTTTACAAAAAATAAAAACCTAAAAAAAAACAATACTAAAACTTGGTAAAAATTTACTTTCGACTCAAATAGCTTTTCAAAAATTACAAATATTGGCTTTAAACTTATTTTATTTCACAGAAAATATTGTTTTCGATATTTATATATCACTAGCTTTTACCCGCTACTTCGTCCACATTAGATAGTTTGTTTTTGGATAGTAAAGGGTGTCCCAAAATTAACTCAAGATTTGAATTTGCCGCCATTTGTGCAGTGAAGTGTTGGCAACCCTGAAAAAAAGCAATTTGACAGCTAACAGTATAGGGTTATTAAAAATGGAGCGTTACACGATAGAACAACGTGTCTTCATTATTAAAGAATATTTCAAAAATAGTGAAAGCTTGGCGGCTGCAGTTCGAAAATTTCATACAAAATATGGTCGGAATAGTGTTTTAACTTCGTCAACTGTGAAGAGATTAATTGAAAAATTCATGGAGACTGGATCCGTTGGAGACGCCAAACACACTGGTCTTCCAAAAACAAGCCGTTCAAATGTGAATGTCGAAGCAGTGCGTGAGAGTGTTGCTGACAATCCAGGAACCTCAATTCGACGTCGTGGACAAGAATTGCAAATTTCAAGAACCTCTCTACAGCGTATACTCACCAAAGATCTGTGTCTTCATGCTTACAAAATTCAATTAACACAACAATTGACCATGGACAGAGAAGAGAGTTCGTTGAATGGATTATTGAACATCAACAAATGGACCCTGATTTTTCGAGCAAAATCATCCTAAGCGATGAAGCACATTTTCATCTTGATGGCTTTGTCAATCGCCAAAATTGCCGCATTTGGGGTTCGGAGAACCCACATGTGATTGTCGAAAAACAAATGCATCCACAACGCGTGACTGTATGGTGTGGATTTTGGGCTGGAGGCATAATTGGGCCATATTTTTTTGAAAATGATGCTGGTCAAGCAGTGACTGTTACTGGTGCTCGATATCGCGACATGATTACACAGTTCTTTCTGCCAAAATTGGATGATATTGATGTGTCCAATATGTGGTTTCAACAAGACGGTGCCACATGTCATACAGCCCGTGAATCAATTCAATTACTGCATGAGACATTTCCAGGTCGTGTACTCTCTCGTTTCGGTGATCCAAATTGGCCTCCTAGATCGTGTGATTTAACACCATTAGACTTCTTTTTATGGGGTTATTTGAAATCACAAGTCTATGTCAACAAGCCCACAACCACCCGTGCATTAAATGAGGAGATTCAACGCTGCATCAATGAAATTCAACCACATTTATGCAGAATGGTCATGGAAAATTTCAACAAAAGAGTGCGCATGTGCATGCAAAGCCGTGGAGGCCATTTGTCCGATGTGTTATTCCATACATAACCCTATCCTATGTACTTTACGAGTCAATAAAAATATAACTATCAAAAGACTAAAAACGGCGTTTTCTATTTAATTCAAATCTTGCGTTAATTTTGGGACACCCTTTAGTATGAAAGAACCTGAGCTATACTTTTTTGTACGTATGTTTGAATTGTGCCGAGATGGAATGAGGCCATACTAAGTGTGATTGTCATAGGTTGGGTTAGGTTAGGTTAATACATTTTAAGAAGAAGATAGGTTACTGCAATACATTTTTATAAACGACGTTTTTTGTTTTTCCTTCCTTGGCCAGAACGTAAAGATTTTGTGGGTTTGAGACTCATGAGCACACATATAATTGTCCATGGAAAAAACAGTTTTTTTTTCCAAATTTATTTATTGTTATTGCAAATGCTGCTTTCAGAGGAAACTGCACTCTTTTAAACTGAAACGGCAAATCGGTTGGAATTATCGGAATGCGGGGAATTAAAACATTTTTTCCTTTTGCTATTCCAGTCATGATTATAGCTTTTATAATATTTCGTCCTAGGTCAGTAATCTGTAGCTGTGGACCATTACATAACTTTGATGCGTCAAGATTTCTCATTAACAGGACTGGAACACCAACCTTCAATCTCAACTTTTGAGAAGGGTTGGGAATGCGTTGTTTTCCCGTAATACCAATTTTATCCAAATAATATTAAAATATTTAGTAATTTAGGAGTGAAAGCGATCAGATTTCCCGGAAAGTAATTTTTCCCATGGAAATGCGTTGTTTTCCCTTCCTTTCTTAAGTCTCAAACTATCTCTTTACCAAATTTCATTTAAATCTGTTCAGTAGTTTAGGCGTAAAAGCGATCGGCCCACCTGAATTTTTCCATGGGAATGCGTCATTTTTCAAGGGTAAAAAGTAGCCTATGTCCTTTCTCAGGTAACAAAATATCTCCATACCAAATTTCAAGCAAATTAGTTCAGTATAGTTCAGGCGTGATTGAGTAACAGACAGACAGACAGAGTTACTTTCGCATTTATAATATTAGTAAGTAAGTAAGTATAGATATATCATTCGATATAAAAATCCAACAGTCCGTTTTTTCATAAAAAATTAAAATCTACAAAAAATAGTACGCAAATTTGGTAAAAATTGATGTTCGGTTCTCCATATCTCTCAAATTAAATGCATCCATCCAACTTGTATTTGTTTTTATAAGAAATGAAAACTTTTAAGAAATGGAGTAAGTGCGGCAAATGTGGCCTACGTGGTTAATATGGCCTAAAGCGGTATTTCCCAAACCGCAAGCCGGAGCGAAAAAAAAAATTGTTGCATTACGAACACGTTCAAACCGGTTTAGCCTCAGTCTTTCGTGCTTAATGTGGGGCTACGGTTGTGACAGATATACGGGCACTTTGTTTTTTTTTACTTTTGGTTGTAATTTTTTGGTAAGTTTTCTTAAGTGTTTTAACATTCAATTTTGAGTTAAATTGGTAACTTCTTTTTTAAATTAAATTATGTTTAATATTTTCTTAACATATGTGGTATCATGATTTTAAAAAAAAAATTATAAAGTTTATATATATGGCCCACACTGAGCCATATTTAACACCAGGTAGGCCATATTTGCCGCAATTTTTTTTAATATGATTTATGAAGTTCCTTTAAGTTTCTGTTTTTAACTTTTTGTTATTATTCTTTTTTTAGTTAAAGTTTTTAAAAGCTGAATTAAAAATGTTTTGTTAGACTGTTTAAAAAAAAATAAATGAATTAGACTTAAATTTATGGTTTTATTTAAAAAAATGTTAAGGGTGGGCCATATTTGCCGCACTTACTCTGCTACTAAAATTTGTAAAGATTGGTTTTCTACTAAAAATCTCGTTTACGAAAATAGATTTTGAAATAAAACTATTTCATCATATGCAAAATATTGTTGGTAATTTTAATTTTTTTAAGAATAATAATTCAACTGACAAATTTTGTATACCTACACAACATGAAAACCTTTAAACTTTTAAGCAAGACAAATTGACAGACGGGTTGGGAAGTTACCAGTGTGGGTCGCATCCCAGCTTCTTTTTCTACCTTCTTTCTGTCTTTGAAAAGAGAACCAAGATTTAAGTTATGTGTTGTAGTAAGTCCTAAGTATTTGATATCATTTACTGCTCTTAAGTTTGAGCCGTCAAGGTGCAAGTTGTGATTAGCCCTGTTACTAAAGTTTTGGTGTTTAAAATCGTGATTTTTGAATTGGTAGTATTAATTTGAACGTCTTAAGTATCGCAATATTGTATTAATTCAATAATCTGGAGCTTCAAAGTCTCTGAATTACCGGTTGGAAAGACAAATTCGTCTGCATATAAAAGCACCTTGATAAGTATACATATCCAATCATAACACTACCTCGAATTTGATCTTCAAAGCCATTGATGAAGAAGAAACAAATCAAGGGACTTAAAATGCAACCCTGTGGAACTCTCGTTTCATATATACATAAATTGATTTGACAATGTCACACAAATCTTTACTACTGAACTTGTATTTGATATTAGTTGTTCATTTATTCTTATGAACTTTGTATGACAAGCCTATATAGTATAGGAGCTCGCAACGTTTTCGAGCGAGAATTTTAGGTCAGTCAATTTTTTGATATGTTGTCTTATTTGCTTTTTGGGTTAGAGTCTGGGCAGTCTGGCTGGCAGTAGCGGTTGCGTTTGTTAGTGCGCAACCTACCTGTACAGGTGATAACTTTGAATTTTAAAAGATTTTTTTAAAGGTTAATTTTCTATTTTCCACCTTTGAATAGGTCTCCTAAATATGCATTTATTATTGCCAGACATTTTTATGATTGTTTATTATGTGCCATACGCGATTATTTAATTTTTTTAAATAAAAAATTAATTAAGTAAAAAAAGTTTGGGGAGAGTACGATAACTTAGGCGACAAAGTTTAATGACGGATTTGTGTAGAACATTTAAAAACAAGCATTTTTTTTATTTGGTCAAAAAAAAAAAGTTAAAAATATGGTTTAAAGAGTAATTTTTCAAAACCTTAAGATTATTTACTATTTTTTTTAGAATTTATTGCTCTTATTTGTTTTTGATCAAAAACTGAAAACTAGATGATTTTATGTCTACTAGTTCTCGCGAAAATTGAAAATTACTAAAAATCGAATATGGATTAAGATAGGTTAAATTCATTTTTCTTAAATCTAGCTTATTTAAATGCAAAAGAGACTTTGCATGCACCCACCTTGCACCCACCCCACCTTGAACCCACCCCACCTTGCACCCACCCCAAATCCTATAGTGAGTCCAAGCAGGGGGGTTGCAGGGGGGCATCATGCCCCCTTACACACTTCACTGTTGCATACGTCCAAACTCGCACCTACCATTATTACTATCAAAATAAGAAAACTCAAGCAAAAAAAAAACAATAATTTAATTAAAATAGTAGTTATGGTTATTTTCAATTTTCTCAAAAACTAAAAGACATAAAATCATCTAGTTTTCAGTTTGTGATTAATAATTAATAAGAGCAAGAAATTATTAAAAAAAAACATATTTTTAAACAAATGGTTTTGAAATATTGAAGTTGAAATTTTTTTTTTAAACTTTTTTTACTTAAATTTTGAGTTTAAAATTACGTTTTTCAAAAACTATGCATAGTTTTGACTTTATTTAAAAAGTTACTAAGAGAACAGAATGTTGGCTTTAAAACAACGTATAACTTAATTGTAAGTATTACCGTTATTTTTTAACTATTTTTTTTTCCATTTTAAGTAATAGTTTTTTTAAACGGGGGGAGATAGACCTCCCCTCCCATAGTAAAAAATGCTTGTTTTTAAATGTTCTATACAAATCCGTCATTAAACTTTGTCTCCTAAGTTATCGTACTCCCCCAAACTTTTTTTACTTAATTAATTAATACATAAAAATGTCTTGCAATAAAATATGCATATTTAGTAGACCTATTTAAAAGGTGGAAAATTGAAAATTCAGCTTTAAGAAAATCTTTTAAAATTCAAAATTATCACCTGTACAGGTAGGTTGCGCACTTACAAACGCAACCGCTACCGCCAGCCAGACTGCCCAGACTCTAACCCAAAAAGCAAGTAAGACAACATATCAAAAAATTGACTGACCTAAAATTCTTGTTTTCCAAACGTTGCTAGCTCCCGGACTTATACCTGTAAGTTTGAAAAGCAGCAACCTTCTGTTTATAGTGTCATAGGGCGACTTTGAAATCTACACAAAATTTACAGAGATTCTTTTTTTTAACAAGAAAATTTCTAACATAACTCGTTAGACTGAAAATACGCATTTAAATAGTGTGCGAATAGAGGGGCTTGTTGAATAAGACCAAAACCGGATTCCGGTTGTCGAGCCGATGATGATTATGATGACATTTTGTATCACTTACAAAAATTGTCATGCCAGAGGTATTGGGTTTAATCCCTGCCTGCTTAAAACTGTAGGTCCCCTCCATCCCTGACAACAGCACTCGCACACAGGAATGTACAAGAATGCAGTCTTACAAAAGCATTTATTGATATACATATGTATATTATCGATTAGATGATTCATTGACTTCAATTTGGGACTTCAGACTTCAAATTATGCAATTCACTTGTAGCAAAAAGACTGCAATCATTTCCCTCCATTCATTTTACAGCAATCAATTGATGACTGCATTCAAAAAAGATGGGTTGGTTTTAAATGGTACAACATTGATTTTCACACACAGTGTTAAAAATGGTGCCAAAATGTTTCTTGGAGCATATGATGAATAATAATAAATCATTCAATGCTATATTAATATTTTTGTGTTTCAATTGTAAGATTGGGCATATACACATGAGTACTCCTTATTCCTTGATATTTGTGAACTCCTTATGAAATATTTCACAAGTAAGCCTTGGAAATCGGGTTTAATCTTCAAAACAAATTATGTAGAACCCGTTTGGATTATATAAAATAAATAAAAACATATCTTTGTTAAGTGATTTTGGACCATGTACTATGAAATATATAAAAAAAGAATAAAGGGTTAATAGAAATGAATCATTAAAATCAGACTTTTACATATTTTAATCTAAACCCCCCTGCTTGAATCCTCATAGTTTAACAAAAATGTTTTACTTCCGAGTATGACAATGACAATTTAAAGGTGACATAACTTACACCCAAAAGCCCCCTCATTCTTATTTCTTAACCCATTCAGCCATTCGTGTGAAAAATAATGACAGTTTAACATTTGTAATGTGAACATTTTGCATTTGTAGGTACGTTTGTAAAAATGAAAAAGGACTCTACATTTTATTATCAACTAACAACCTCGCACTCGCTGCACTGCATCATGACAAACGATTTATTTGAAACTTTTCCATATACAAACCTTCATACTCCTGGAGGTTATATAGGTTATGTAGCAGAGTATATATGTATGTACATAGATATGTAAAGATCATACAGAAGGATAAGACTACTGGCTACAAAGAAAAATGTCTTTTGACTTCTTATTAAGGGTGCAAAAGGATATACAAATAAGGCTCGAAGAAAAAAAATGTCTTCCTTTTTTTGTGTCGTTGTTGTTGTTTTGCAAACGATGACAGAAGTTATTTTTGTAAGCTTGTATGACGTCATATACCATATATGAAAAGCCCACATCTCTCCATTCGTCCTGACATAATGCTTTCTTCTATTAAGAAGCATATAAGACCACATAACCTGCAATGATGATGGTAAAGTCCTTGATTTTATATATACGAGTTGGTACATATGTAAATGTGCTGTCGGGCACAAAACGTTATGAATCCAAATCCAAAATACTCGTGGTTGTCACATTAACATTAAACATTTGTTTGTTTGCATCCGTTCTCGGGGTATATTCGAAACATATTAGTTTCATATACTGATGCGATGTTTGAGTCCTTTATACACGCGCCCAGTTGAACATATAATAATTGGTATAACTGTAATATGCCATATCGATTCATGATTGCGGTGGTTATATGATAAAAGTTCACAGTGGCATCCCACACTCAGTTTTTTCGAAGTATAGAAGTATTAACCGGCCATTACACTTTTGCCATTTGGTTCACTATATTCGTAAAGTGAAATAAACTTAAAAAAAAAGAACTTAAACAAAACATACTTAAAACCGCAACTGGTTGTTATTATTAAAAAAGTTCAACATTCAGATGAGTTAAATACTTTCAACTAGTACCGTTGAACAGTGGGGCGAAATGGTTTCGAAAAGGACAAAAATATGGTCCGAGTGAGGTACTGGGTTCAACTAAAGGTTGATGTTTTTTAACTAAAAATAAGACATACAAATTATCTTCCGCATAATTTATTTCTTTTTCTAAATTATTCTGAATAAAAAAAAACATCGTCTTTTTTTTTATAATATCCTATAACATCGACCGAAATTCATGTATTGTAAAATTAGGTACGAAACTTTTCTTACATTTACAATTTTTCCAGCGTGGTATTTTCCTTATAAATAATCGTTAAATAATACTCTAAACCTAACACTGATTTAAAAAAAAATATCTTTACGGACAGGATGGAAGTATAAAATCTATGTACTGATAATTGAAAAATATCCTTAAATGCCATCCTTGCCGAAAACTTAAGGACCTTGCTACCAGGCAGGATCTAATTATACTTTAAAGCGTAATTAATTCTTTAAAAGCAGTAAACGCGCAACTCAATCAAAATTCTAACCTGATGACTGAAAGGTGTGATCTTTTTGCGAACCAGCTGGAAATCATTTCACAAAAGGCCAACGAGTGCTCTATTGTAGTACACCTTCAAATAGACACAGAAACCATTGCAAGCCAATCCGCCTTACAAGCTTGCAGGGGCTTCTTAAGCTAATTTACACACTAAACGATCCCGTGAAATTCACAACAACAATGCACAACGCAGAACTGTAATAACGAGCTTCTTTCGGCAGAAATATTGGACTAGATTCGCTAGAGAGTCATTCGAAAAATAAGAAACAAATTATACCCTCGCTTCGTTGACTTCAAAGCAGCATTCGACAAGTTAAATTGAGAAGCTTTTATGTACATGCTCTCAACGCTGGTAATATCCCTAATATTTTTAATAATGTACTTTAAGATTCTTGTTCCATCGAGTACCTCTGTATGGGATGGGACGGATTTCTCAGAATGTTTTGAAACATCGTCTGGTGCTCCCCAGGGCTGCATTCTAAGACCATTACTATTCGCTTCATTTATTGATGACATTTGTGATGTACTCCCACGAGGAGGTGCTTAGCTAACCGGGATATCAATCACACTTCAAAATATCGTGATTTTAACGCAAAAGTCAAGACATGTATTTATTATGGTGACGCAGGTTTTTGGTTTTATGTTCATTTCTTCAAACGTGTATTGAGTTTTTTTTATAATAAGCGCACACTCAAGGGGATATTACTACCCTTATTATGTAGACCTAGACACAGTGTGAGCACTAGGAAGAGGAGAGATGGGTTGAAAGGAGGTGTCGGTGCACATTGGTTTTGAATTCCTGAATATTGCAATAGCTAGGAAGGACAGAGCGTGGTAAGGAATTCCACATTCGCGTAGTATGGCTAAAGAACGAATCTCTGTACTTGACAGTACGACCGAAGTAGGGCTCGAGGGTATATTGATGAGCATTCCTATAGAAGCGCGAGTATTACGGTTGAACTGTTTAAGGGGAGGAATTTAGCTGGCTATTTCTCTAGAGCATAAACCATTAAAATAACGGTAAAAGAGGATGAGACAAGAAACATTTCGACGATGTTCAAGCGACGTAAATGATCTTATGATGGTAATATCACCAATCAATCTAAATGCTCTACGTTCAATACTATCCAAGAGGCTTAAATAAGTTGCAGGAGCACCAGCTTAGATATGGGAGTTATACTCAAGCTTTTTACGTATATACGTTTTGTAGATAACAGCCAGATCAAAGGGGGAGAAAAACTTCTTGCATCGCCTTAGAAAACCCAAATATCTTGCCGAATTTTTGGCAACATCGCGTATGTGATCGTTCCACAAAAGGTGATTGGTGATACACATACCGAGAATATCGAGATGTTCAGTCTCCTAGATGCAAGTGCCATCCATGGATAATGACAAGGGGGGTATATCTCGCTTTAACCATACAAGACAGAATTGGGTTTTCGAAGCATTAAATTCCACACGGTTTTTTACTCCCCATTCTACAATGCGGTTTAGGTCGGAATTTAACGAGCTTATCATTTTTTGTCATTGCAGTTCCACATCCGAAGAGACGGATATGATTCTGAAAACAAATATGAAAAGCTAAGAGTACTATCGTCAGCGAAACAATATATTGGATTAGAAGTTGCAGACAGGAGATCATTAATAAAAATGAGAAAGAGGGTTGGAGATAAAGCGGAGCCCTGGGTCACACCAGCATTTATTTTGTGGTTTTCAGACTTGAAACCATCCAATACTACTTGTATTGAACGATCCGAAAGCACGCATTTTCGATAAGAGAGCCTGATGCCAAACCCTATCAAATGCTTTTGAAATATCAAGTGCAATAATCTTACTTTCTCCAAAGCGATGTAAAGATTTGCTCCACTGTTCGGTGTGATGAACCATGAGATCACCAGTGGACCTATTGCTACGAAAGCCGTATTGTCGGTCATTAAGAAGCTTTCGATCTTCGACATATTTTTTGAGCAGATAATTAATCAGCGTTTCCGTGACCTTGGAAAGAAGGGACGTAATGCAATCGGTCGATTATTAGAGGGTGAGGAAGATTCGCCTTTTTTGGGAATAGGCTGGACAAATGCAGTTTTCCATCCACTCGGAACCAGACCTGAGGAGTAGGACAGATGAAAAAGCTTACGCAGTGGTTTTGCCAGCGTTGAAGACACCCTCTTCAGAACAATAGCGGGGGTACTATCCGGACCAGCGGATTTATGTGTGTGTTTTTTAAACTTACATTTTTTGACTTATCGAGCTGACTTTCCTCAAGTCTGTGTTATTTGCAACAGACGGGAAAATGAAGCTATTAACCGTTTTGTTGCCAATTTTCCATTATCGCAGGAAATCCGTCGGTTGTATTTTGATGAAAATTACATTATATAAAATGTATGTTTTAAATATGGACGTCCAAAAATTGTAAAACTTCTTGTGTTTGAAATCATTTTAGAATTGATGCCCTTTTGTGTTTGAAACCATATTAAAATTGTTGTAACTTTATTAACTATTTAGAAGAAATTATAATTGGCACTTATTAATGAATATTTATATATTTATATCAAATTTTATTTTATTATTAATTTTTTTTAAAGCAATATGAAATGTTATATGAGGCAGGCGGCAGAAAAACCATGTTTTTATTAATAAGAATTATTGTTAACAAAACTAAAAATTGTAATATACAATGAAGAATCTATTTCTATCTAATCAAAATTAAAAAAATATGTAAAAGGTGTGTTACTGAGTAGTGAGCTAAATCATTCTTTTCTTATAATAATTGAACATTTTTTCAGGTTTAAAGGGACTGCTAGAACTTAATTTGTGGGATATTCGCAAAATTGAAGACAAACAATTTGAAAAAGGTTCATTATCTCATAAAATTCAATTAAATTGCAATAAGATAAGATTTGTGTAAAATAATTGTTAAAGCACAAGTTATATACATTCAAATGTGGGATATTTGAAAAATAGAGACCGAATATACAACATTTATGGAGGAGCATGTAATACTCCAAGAATTTAAGAGGCTAAAACAATTTTTCAAAATTTGCTATTTGGAATATTCAAAAAAAAAAGAATTAGGTGATAATACAAATTTCACTAAATTCTAATAAAAAGCACACAAAATTTATAATTTATTAAATATCCCATAGTTAAGGAAGGTCCAGCATTCTCAAAGACTCCAGGGGCTTATCGATTTTATTTAATTCATAAAGGGTGTTCAAATCAAAGCCACTATTCTTTTTCATTTAAATGATATTTGAACGAATTTTCAATTGATAAACATTTGCTGAAATATTTCAATTTAAAACTATTGATTAAAAGTTAATTATGTTGTTTTTTTTAACCAAATGGAATACCTCTTCCAGAGTTTTTGAATTTATGATGTTCTAATAATCTCAAAAAAAATTAATTTGCCTCAAATATAAAGAAATCGGAATAATATAGGCGTAAAGCTTCTACAAGAATATTTATAAAAAAAAAGTTCTTTCCACTGTGAGGTGGATTGGTTTCTGAATATAATATTCCTCTTTCCCTTGTTTCTGTGTGTACCTTTTTTTTTGTTTCCTACGAATAGCAAAAATGTCCTTGAGGGTGACATTTATTAACGAGTAAACGTTCATCCCCCTCCCATGAGGTCGAAACAGTGGATTGCTTTAATATGTGGCTTATTTGGCAGTGTTGAGTGGCAGTGAGCAGACTTAGCGTATTTTGTTTTTAATTTCAAAGAATAAAAACAAAAACAAAAAAAACAACAACAACAGCATAACAAAACGTTGATGTGAAAAACTGAATTTAATATTTGCATTTCTATGTAATAGGTTACCATTTAAAGGAACAATTTTTAGTAGGTAGGAAAAAGATGTCAAGTCTGCGTTTAAATTATTCTAAAATAAAAACAAAAATTGTTAAAGTAGAGAATTTTATTTGCTCTTTGTCAAAATTGTAATCTAAATACAGGTATAATGTTAATTCTTGTTTTTTAAAGCAACTCGTCTTTTAAAAGTATTTAGTTCAGTGAAAGCCTAATATATATTTGGTGGTATATAAATACGAGCATATTTTGATAATTTTTAAAGTGAACATCAAAAAAGTAAGGAGAAGTTTATTAAGTGAGGAGATAGGCCATGTCATAACTTAACACTAAACTTTCTAAAATCTATAAAGTTGTATACATTTAAAATCAAACTTAGGACAAACTTCTATAAGGTTTCTTTTGTTCTATGTTAAGACAAGAGCCATATCCAAAACTGTTTCAAACTTAATTTAAGTTGATTTGAATTTAAAGTTAACCACCAAATCCCTTAATTGATACAGCAATGTATCAAAAAATAAACAAAACAATATGATACGCCACTATTAAAAATAATGAAAATATAAACTTTTACCTAAAATAACATTTAACAATAATGGTCACACGTGATTAGAACTTCTGCTGTTCCTTCTCCAATTTTCTTTTTTATCTTAAATTAGATTTCTTTTGAGCCAAAAATCTTAAAAATAATACACCTAACTACAGCTATTGGCACCCAGGTGGACAACTTTTGACACCCTAAAAACTAAGAAAAATTGTTGCAGAATTTTATAAAAATGACAATAACAATTAATATTTATAATAGCTACTTTTACGAAAAAATATTTATCTGGTTAACATTTTCGAAGCACTGCTTATTGAAAGTTTTAATAGAATAAATTATTGACACCCAAATGCCAATATAATTAAACCCTCTTTTTAGCAGAACTATTTATTTATTTAAAATAACGAGAATTAATTTTACAAAATTGTTAAAAACGAAGAGCTTAATATTGTACATTACTAGTGTTTTTATGTAACAAAAAGTATACCTTTGTATTAAACACTATAAAATAATCAAAAACGCACACTTACCATATTCTCTTAAATTTTTGAGTACTTGTTCACAAAACTTAAACAACGTTAGTTTTATTCAGGAGTTCCTAAGAACTCTTGAGATCTTTAAAGAATCAATTTTTATTGATTAAATATTTACAAAATCTCTAAATCTCTAAATCTCCAATCTTCAGGTATACATCTTCACTATTTCTGTTGTAGCATGATATCGATTGCACAGGTCAGTAAGGTTGTGTTACTGGCAATCAAATCATACTTTTTCCCTAGTTTAATCCGATTTCATAATCATTCTTTCACGTAATGATTTCTGATATATCAAATTTAAGACTATGAACATTTGTGTTTTCAAATACAATTTTTTTACAATTACAATAGAATTTTACGAGTTAATCGCATTATTCACTTTGTAGGCAAACGCCGGCACAAAGCAGTGATGGAAAAAAATATAACAACTTTCGGTTATTTTAACGTATAGATGTTTATTCTCTGTATAAAAAATAAATCAATAAAGGTGTTTAAAAAGTAAAATGAATTACCTACTATTTTTAGCAATTCGGTAGGTGGCTTCCGCTCCGGTCGGCGTTCATCTAAAAAGTTCAAATTTATGCAAAGCGAAAGTAGTACCACGTAAAATGGATGTATTCCTACATTGTAGGCGTGCGCCAATTTATCTGACATCTGTCTACCTTCCGAACTATAACGATCTGTTTACATTAGCTTCGTTTAATTATTTAACACACTTCTTGAAATCTTTGGAGATTTTTGACATATAGGTTTTCTTTTTTAGAGATTTTGGATTTTGGGATTTAAGCTAAAAAAACATGTTTTGTGAAAAACTTCATTAACCCTTTCCAATAACCCACTTGAGTTCCTTTGACAGAACTTAAAAGAGATTCCTAAGAATGATAGGTGACCGTTGGTTATCTTAAACAATTCAACCGCAGCTCCCGTACTTCTAGAAAACCTCATCAGTTTACCCGTGAGTTCAATTTCAAAAACACACTACACGAATGTAGAAAGCTTTACTCGGCTCAATATCTCCCACTCATTGCAATATGCACAGATTCAAAACCGATGTACATCGGAATCTCATTTCTAATCCTATTTTACGAACAAAAAATGATTTTACCACCAAAATATTTTTATATAACGAAGAATTACGTTTTTGACATTGGTAAAATTTTGAGAAAAATGGAAATAACGTTTTCTTACAAATAACTTAAATACAAAATATTACTAAAAGTGGATAAAAATTGAAATTCGATTCGAATATCTTGGTAAAAATTAAAGATATAGGCTTCAAACTAATTTTATCTTACAAAAAATATTGTTTGTGGATTTTGAATTCAGTAAAATTTTTAAAAGTATCCAGCAATCAGTTTTTTCATTAAAATTAAAGTCTACAAAATTACTGCACAAAATTGTTAAAAATTAATGTTCGATTTTCGATGAATAATTGAAAGTATTGATAATTTTAAATTTCTAAGAGGGTTTATATACCCATCAGTTGTGTTTTTTTTTTATTTAAATTATTCACTGTTAATACGAACGTCTTTTATGTTTCAAGGAACACAAATCCAAAACACGAAATTTCCAATTTTTTCTTGTCAATGAGTTAGTTTTTTCCTAACAGTCTCAAATTTTGAAAATAGAAAAACTTATGACGTTTTCCAATTTATAACTTCCATATAGACAACCAGTCAATCGACTTTCTTTTGAATTTACTCCATAATTAAGTTTTCAAAATGCTACATCCTCCACGTAATAATCGTAAACGTCATGAGTAACGACACACATTTAGTCATGATGGTTATCCATTTACGAAATCCATCAAATCAAGGAGCAAAGGAGTACTATATTCCCAAAGAACTTGATGACATATACAAAATACTCGTGTTGTTGTTGATTATTCAGAAATAATTTTAAACGTAAACCCCTCTAATATAGGTTTCTAATAGTATTTACATCCCCTAGGAGCCTCTTCATGTGATGATGGATCATGAGATAGCATCCAACAGGCAGTAATAGGTAAGTAGGTTTATGAAGCAGACCGACAAATTGGTTTTTCTTTGGCAACAACTGAAATTTATGAGTGCAAAGTAAATGTTTTAAAATTAAATACAAAAAAGACAAGGTTTCAAATAACCTAACACGGCTTTGTTGGACTTTTCAACCTTAAACGAAATAACCAAACTATTGCCCCCTTATATCCTGTGTGACTCATTATATTGCAGAAAACTCAAAAAATCATTTCTTGATAATAAATTGACTATAATTTGCACTATTTTGATTTTATCTGACATCACATTATGAATTAACATTAACCACCAATCACTTCAGTTATTTTAATGTTTCCATCTAAAAGTCAATAAGATTTCAATTAAGTAAATAATACAGAAATAACAAAAAATAAAAACAACAATTATAATTTACCACCCATGGTGAATTGTGCTCCATAAAATTAACGTAGCCTATAAGTCATTTACGAGTATGTTGAGTTCTTACACAGTACTTGGCACATGTGTACCTATAACCTAGCCACACAAGATTTGAAGTCTGTAATTTCTGTCACTATTAGTTTGATATTTTATTATACTTTGACAAATTAACAATTTAATTGGTCATTTAATGACATCGTACGTAGTTTGAAAGACGTTATAGAAGTAAGATTTAACCATCAGAAGCTATTCTATGTTAAGTGGATTTTAATTAATATATTATCGAGATAAGGCACTTTTAATGGAATTTTATTAAAAAAAAAAAATAAGAACAATCAATCTTTGCTTGCCCTTGTATAATGTAGATTATTATAGGCAATTAAAAACAACATAACTACTCGTAGGTAAATTTTCAATTAGATAGATAAGTGTACCTACAATAACTTTAGACACGTCTTCAATGTTGAAGAATTTCTCTGCAAAAACAAAAAAATAACAAACAAAACAAAATTTAACAATTTTCATAGAAAAACTTTAGTTACATATTTTTGATTTGAAATTTTACCCAAATTTTTAATTGAGCTAAATAAAATATTTATCAAAACGTAGATACTGTTTGAAGATACAATCCGGGCAAAGAATATGCAAAGAACTGACAGTAGAGCCACTTAGGACTTAATATTAAATAATTGTGTGTCACTTAATAAAATCAAATACAATTCAGATAAGTTGAAGGTGCTGTAAAATAAAACCATGTAAAATAAGTCTAAATTTGAATACTGCTTTAACAGGGTTTTTCAATAGGGACGCTACAAAAGTAGAACGACAGGGACACCAAACGACGCCATATTTCTTGCCGCTCTTTTGACATTTCTCTTCAATAAGGTTTCCCATTTTATGATAGAAAGATACACGAGCCAACAACGAGTCGAAATTATTAAAATTTACTACCGAAATTCGGAGTCAGTGGCCTCAACGTTAAGAGCGCTACGTCCAATTTATGGTCGTCCTAATCAAGATCAACAATTGAGCGTCTAGTGGAAAAATATGATTCCACAGGCACAGTACAAAATATTGCCGTGCCAGTGAGACAAAGAAGTGACTGTAGTGTCCAAAACATTACTGCCGCTGAGGCTTCAGTTGCAGAAAGCCCAAATGTGTCTCTCACACGTCGCGTCGTTCTCAAGCGTTGAGCATCTCTCTGACGTCGTTGTGGCGAATTGTGCGATATGATCTTGGCCTACATCCTTACAAGACAACGAAATCATATCGCCAATTATATCCGGGCTTAAGGTTGTAGAGGGGCAAAAAGTGTTGTTTCTTTCTAAACTATCACCGTCAACTAATGCCCTAGATATCAAAAATTATCTTAAAGAAAAAGTGGGAACATTGTTCTTTAATGTGGAAAAAATTATTCACAGAAACTACACTAAATATTCATCTTTTAAAATACGTGTTCCGGATTCAGTTTTCCATGTACTAAACTCGCCTTCGTTCTGGCCAATTGGTGTAATAATACAAGAATTTGTTCATAAACAGAATAGTCAAGGAATACCCCAGAACCCTTTTCGTCAAATTCGGACAATGCGGAATCAACATCTGAGCAGCTTAAACAAATATTAGTCTACTACCAAAATGTAAATGGACTTCGGACAAAGACTAATATGGTCTATAAAAATGTAAACAACCTTCCCCACGATGTCATTATAAAGGGTGTCCCAAAATTAACGCAAGATTTGAATTTGCCGCCATTTGTGCAGTGAAGTGTTGGCAACCCTGAAAAAAAGCAATTTGACAGCTCACAGTATAGGGTTATTAAAAATGGAGCGTTACACGATAGAACAACGTGTCTTCATTATTAAAGAATATTTCAAAAATAGTGAAAGCTTGGCGGCTGCAGTTCGAAAATTTCATACAAAATATGGTCGGAATAGTGTTTTAAGCGATGAAGCACATTTTCATCTTGATGGCTTCGTCAATCGCCAAAATTGCCGCATTTGGGGTTCGGAGAACCCACATGTGATTGTCGAAAAACAAATGCATCCACAAGCGTGACTGTATGGTGTGGATTTTGGGCTGGAGGCATAATTGGGCCATATTTTTTTGAAAATGATGCTGGTCAAGCAGTGACTGTTACTGGTGCTCGATATCGCGACATGATTACACAGTTCTTTCTGCCAAAATTGGATGATATTGATGTGTCCAATATGTGGTTTCAACAAGACGGTGCCACATGTCATACAGCCCGTGAAACAATTCAATTACTGCATTTCCAGGTCGTGTACTCTCTCGTTTCGGTGATCAAAATTGGCCTCCTAGATCGTGTGATTTAACACCATTAGACTTCTTTTTATGGGGCTATTTGAAATCACAAGTCTATGTCAACAAGCCCACAACCACCCGTGCATTAAAGGAGGAGATTCAACGCTGCATCAACGAAATTCAGCCACATTTATGCAGAATGGTCATGGAAAATTTCAACAAAAGAGTGCGCATGTGCATGCAAAGCCGTGGAGGCCATTTGTCCGATGTGTTATTCCATACATAACCCTATCCTATGTACTTTACGAATCAATAAAAATATAACTATCAAAAGACTAAAAACGGCGTTTTCTATTTAATTCAAATCTTGCGTTAATTTTGGGACACCTTTTACTAACAGAAACTTGGCTCAACTTTTCTATTTTTGACTCGGAGCTTTTTGATGCATCTTATCAAATTTTCAGACGTGATCGACATGATGAAGAAGACTATAATGTTGTCGGAGGAGGAATTCTTTTTGCGATCAAGACCTCACGTACGTGCTACGATAGATGACTTTTGAGCCACAGGTGTCGAAGCTCTATGTATCAAAATCAAGTTGAAATCTGGCCATTTATTTATTATTTCCGCGTATATTCCTCCAAGTTCAAACAATGAGGCTTATGAAAAGATTAATGACTGCATAGAAAATATTTATGTACTTATGGAACCCGAAGATGAAATTTTGATCGTAGGTGACTTTAATCTACCAAACCTTAACTGGACAAAAATTGATGACGACAACTTCCATGTTCCAATAAATGCGTCCAGCCTTAATGAACTAACATGTATAGATGGTATGTCATCGTGTGGTTTAAGTCAATTCAATGGATTGAGAAATCGTTTTGGAAAAATTCTTGACTTAGTGTTTTTCGCCGATACAATTAACAACGTGCCCGTGGCATGATGGTTAGTGCGTTGGACTGTCATGCGAGAGGTCTTGGGTTCAATCCCTGCCTGTGCCACCTTAATTAAAAAAAAAAGAGTTTTCACGGGTACTGCCTCTTGCGAGGAATTGACAAATTCTCCAAGAGTAATTCTTGTCATGAAAAAGTGCATTCTCAAATTAGCCGTTCGGATTCGGCATATAAATTGTAGGTCCCCTCCATCCCTGACAACATTACTCGCACACAGGAATGGTTGAGAGTTCTAAGTCACTAGGCCCTGGTTCTCTACGGACTGTTGCGCCACCTAATTTATAATTAACAACGAAATTGCTGTTTTAACTGCTACTGTAAAACTAATAGACGAAGATCGATATCATCCTGCATTAGATATTTCACTAGGTTTAAACATGTCTTCTCCTTACAATAACGATAATAACAACAAACTTGAATTTGACTTTTCTAAATGTAATTTTGTAGATCTTTTTGATATGTTAATAACTGTAAATTGGAATCAATTATTTTGTAATTGTAATATTGAGGATATGTGTAATAATTTTTATAGAACTCTTTTTAACTGCTTTTACGAAACTATTCCTTTAAAAAGATCACGTTCTGCTTCAAATGCACCACCATGGTTTGATACGCGTATTAAAAACTTAAAAAATAAAAGGAACAAAGCTTGGGTTAAATATAACATAACTAGAACTGACGATGATTACAGAACTTTCTTAATTCTAAAACAACTCTTTTCTGATTATTTTAACATTCTATATGACGATTACATTTGTAAAATTGAACATGGTATTAAATCTAATCCAGATAGTTTCTGGAATTTCGTTAATAATAAAAGGAAAACGTGTGGCTATCCGAATTCGATGTCAAATAATTCGTCAACTAGTCATGACCCAAAGATTATTGCAAACATGTTTGCTAATCAATTCAAAGTAGCATTTGAAGAATCAGACTTTAATAATTCCTCTTCTTTTTCTTCTTCTTCTGACAGTTTTACTCATTTAAACGCAATTAATTTTGAAATAAGTGAAGACACAGTTGCTCAACATATATTAAAACTCGATGAGTGCTTTACTCCAGGCCCTGATGGTGTTCTATCTTATA
This sequence comes from Eupeodes latifasciatus, assembly GCA_920104205.1. Taxonomy (NCBI): domain Eukaryota; kingdom Metazoa; phylum Arthropoda; class Insecta; order Diptera; family Syrphidae; genus Eupeodes; species Eupeodes latifasciatus. The sequence continues at coordinate 374,784,132 of OV049924.1, forward strand.
TATTAAAAAAATGTGCTTCTTATCTGTCATATCCGTTATGTGATCTCTTCAATGCATCCTTAAAAAGTTCAATTTTTCCTGTTATCTGGAAAAGTTCATTTATTATTCCCATACATAAAAAAGGCCCAAAGAATGAAATAATGAACTATAGGCCCATTGCGAAACTATCTGTGATACCTAAACTGTTTGAGTCAATTGTGAGTAATGTTCTTTCTTTTCATTGTAGTTCTATTATTTGTGATAGCCAGCATGGCTTTGTCAAAAAGAGATCCACTGTAACTAATTTATTTAACTTCGTGTCCTTTTGTCTAGATGTATTTGAAAAACGCGGGCAAGTTGATTGCGTATTTACTGACTTTAGTAAAGCCTTTGACAAGTTATGTCACAATACACTAATTCTAAAATTATACCATCTAGGATTTAACAACAATTTTATAAATTGGATTTCTTCATACTTAAAAAATCGTCCTTATTCTGTCTTGTTTCGTAATGAAAGTTCAATTCAATTTGTTGTCAATTCTGGCGTCCCTCAGGGCAGCCACCTAGGTCCTATTTTATTTGTTTTATTTATTAACGACTTGGTTTCAAACTTAAAAAACTCGTCTGTCCTTGTTTATGCTGATGACATTAAGCTTTTCAAAAGTATAAAATCCTCCTCTGACTGTTTATTATTACAAGAAGACTTAACAATATTTAGGGAATGGTGCAATAAAAACCGACTTGTTTTAAATGTTGACAAATGTAAAACTATGAGTTTTACACGTAAAAAAATTCCGTTTTTGTACAACTATACGTTTGATTCTTGTCCGTTATGTAAAGTTTCTATGTTTTCTGACTTAGGTATTATTCTAGATCCCAAATTATCATTTAATGATCATTTAAGTTATATAATTAAAAAAGCCAATAGGGTTCTTGGATTCATTAAAAGATTCGGTCGTGATTTTCGGGATCCTTATGTTCTTAAACTTCTATTTATTTCGTTTGTTAGACCAATTTTAGAATACGGCTGTGTGGTATGGTCACCTTATTACTCAATACATGTTTCAAGAATTGAAGCGATCCAAAAAAGGTTTCTGCGTTTCTCTCTTCGGTCTCTTCCATGGGCAAGGGAAAATCTTTTTCTGCCTTATTCTCAAAGACTAGCTTTGATCAGCCTCCCTTCTTTGACTAACCACAGAAAGTATATACAATTTTGTTTTATTGTTGGGATTATTAATGGTTCGATATCATTACCATCAGTTCTAAGTAAATTAAATTTCAGTTTCAGTCGTGCAAGTTTAAGGCGACAGCAACCTATTATTCAAATATTTAGCAGATCAAACTATGGTGTATGTAGCCCTCTCAATCAGTTAATAACAATTTATAACGAATTTCATTTTTGTTTAGAATCTGTAAATGATAATATAAAATGTAAACAATTTAAACTTATGTTTTTCAACAATATTGAATAATAAATATAAATTATGATATTAGATATTATGAGATTATAAGAATTTTTTTTTTTTTTTTTTTTTTTAATATTGTTAACGTTAGATTTTAACGAATTAAATTAAATTAAATTGACACAAGAACTGAAGCCGCTTGACCACCAGAAGCGTCGTATGTTCGTGAATTGGGCTGAGCAACAATTTAAAAATGATTTGGATATTCATCGAAAAATCATTTTCAGCGATGAGGGTTATTTTTGGCTGAATTGCTTCGTCAATAAACAAAATATGCGGTATTGGTCAAGCAGAAATCCACACGTACTCTATGAGTCAACATTGCTTCCTGAAGAAAATACGGTTTGGTGTGGTTTATGGCCCGTGGCGGCCATGCAAAAGAAATCGAGTTCCATACATATTGACATCGAACGTACTTTCAGAGGAATAAAGAATTTCATTGATATCCAAAACCGTTTTTGTTTTATTTAAAAAAAAACTTTTGTAGCGTTCTTATTGAAAAACCTAATATTCGAATTTGGTGAATTGCAATAATCCAATTTTTAGTATTTAGTCTTATTACACTTAAATAATTTGAAATAAAGTTAAATTGTTAATCACTTTGACAAAGTGAAATAAAGCCAACTTATTTTGGGAAATAAGACCAACTTATTTTTACGGTGATATACCAATTTGGCTTTATTTCACTTTGTGTAAGGTGTAATAAGACCAATAGTTGGAAATTGGCTTTTTTACACTCCACAAGAGTTAAATAAGACCGATTCTTGAAATTTAGCCTTATTTCACTTGGCTTTGTTTCACGGAAACGGTTGAGAGTTATGAACCTGGTTGTATTTACCGTAAAAATAAGTTGGTCTTTATTTCTGAAAATAATTTGTTCTTATTTCACTTTTTCAAAGTGCTACAAATTGGCATTATTTCATTTTGTCAAATTGCGGTAAGGCCAATTTTTGAAAGTTGGTCTTATTTCACTTGGCTTTATTTCACGGCTCTTAAGCTGCAATTATACTTCAGCATTTTAAAACTAAACAAATTTTATATTGAGGGTGGAAAATTTAGTTTTTCCGTCGGCTATTTGGTCACTTTATTTTGGTAAAGAAAACAAATTCTTTAACTTGTCCCGACGTTTCGGCAAGGATTGTTGCCTTCTTCAGGGGAACTTTATTTTATGAAAACAGAAAAAGATAAACTTATAAGTATGCACAACAATTATTACAAACAGTATATTAAACTTACATTCAAGTTTGAAGTTATGTCATTAAATCAAAATAGGATATATCCTATATATCCTATATATCCTATTTTGATTTAATGACATAACTTCAAACTTGAATGTAAGTTTAATATACTGTTTGTAATAATTGTTGTGCATACTTATAAGTTTATCTTTTTCTGTTTTCATAAAATAAAGTTCCCCTGAAGAAGGCAACAATCCTTGCCGAAACGTCGGGACAAGTTAAAGAATTTGTTTTCTTTACCAAAATAAAGTGACCAAATAGCCGACGGAAAAACTAAATTTTCCACCCTCAATATAACACTAAAAGTGGTCAATACAACAAATCATTCTAAACAAATTTTGTCTATACGAGTTTTACGATGGAGGAAAAAATGAGAATGGGACCTTCTTTGAAAGCTATACTAATTTCGGTTTGATCGTTTGGTTTGTTCAAAGGTTTTAACATTACTAAGTTTGAAGAATAGATCCTTTTGAAAAATACGCACAAGTTATGTGAAATAAATGCCAAGGGAATATCGCTTCATAAATTGAATAATAGATTTAGATTGTTTATTTATTCTATAGATTACATTAACATCTAATTTATTAATTTGATATCTTTAAATCATGGCATTATACGCCGTTTGCCTACTTGACAACTTTTCATTTGCATTAATATATTATTTTGTCTTATTTTAAAGTTGCAATTACAATTTTAATTAAAAGGAATTTCCGTTGAAAATTCTGCTTCTATATACAAGTGCTATTTTACAAAAGTGTTGAAAAGTACAGGATGTTGAAAAGTACGGATAAAGTAATGAGTTCTATTTTAAGCAATCATTCTGTGGGATTTCATTTGAAGATCATTAAATATGTATTTTACTTCCAATTTAAGGGCTTCAATATAAAGTAGTGAGATACCAGTTTCTAACAACAGCATGTTGTTGGGGCGTATTTAGTGGTAGTCGGAAGATCTTTTTGATAAAGAATCGTAAAAGTTTCTCTAGAGTTTTAAAATTTCTTATCACCCCAAACCTGAGCTTTATATAGCAATATTGACTCAGCTACCGATTCAAACAATTTATATTTGCTGCTACCACGATATGCCTATTATTGAAAATGTTTCTCATGCAATATCAACTCTGGGTTTTGCTTTCTGCAATTTTTCTGTGAAATCCATACTGTTGTTTTTTTTAACTAAAGCCCCTAAATACTCGTATTCATTTTCAACTTCGATTCTCTTGTTGTTGTATCTTGTATGTTCAACATTCTCGTCTATTTACTCAGCTACCTCCCTTACGGAAAACCATTACTTACAACTAGTGTATTATGTCATCCGCGAAAAGAAGAGCTTTTATAAGAGTTCCAGCATACACCACCTAAACAATCAGTGATATTATCAATGAAAAGTGTAAACATACTCGGGCTTAACATACCACCTTGCCTAAGCCCTGTTCGAGTAACAAACCATTCCGAAATGTTTTCTCCATCCCATACAGCTGCTGAAGTTCGCAGATACAGGCTCGTAAATCTAATTTGTTAAGTAGTTCGTAGAAGTGTGTTTTCAAGGTATCACAGCTGAGATGTCTATTACCTAATAGTACAAATTGAATAATAAAAGCGAAATTATTGGATTGCTTGAAGAAAACCTTTCAAATAGTTCAGGAGTAACAGATTTGCTGATGCCTTTCTGTAAATTATCAACAAATGTTGTTACTATCAATATTCAAGCGAAAATTGATAACAAAAGCGAAAATATTTTTGCATTTAAAGATGAAATTACTTTTGCACTGGCTGTGAATTCTAAACTGCTTGACTGAAGACTGTTAAAGAATTGGAAGCACCTAATTTCATTGTTGGTGCTGCAGCTGGAATCTCTTCCTATATATTAACATTAAAGAACTGGCTGTAAATTCCTATATTGCCTACACTGATAAGTTTGAATTGGAAAAATTGTCAGCTGCTCCTGGTATTATGATTGAATGCGAGAAAGAGTTTGCAAGACTATGCACATTCTGATTCTATGTTGCCGATATTTTGTCTGCCGTAAGAGCCATTACATCAAAGTCTTGGGTACTTCCCACTAAAATAGCTTTCACCATCACGGGCAATCTTTGAAGCCAAATCTTTTTTAAAATAGAGTGAGAAAATTCGGAACATGCTAACACTTTCATGTCACTCAGCAATTGCCAGGGTTTCTTGTCATCTGAATCTAGTCCGTCTAACAGTTTTTGCAGTTTAACATCCTTGGAGTTCATTAATTGCGAAAGAATTGTGGCTTTTAATGCATTGACAGTATTCATATCCACCAGTGAAATTGCTGCGTAAAATTTTCGATCATCGCACATGTTTCTTTTTCTTGTCAGGGCGAACCAAAAGTTGATCGTATGACGCAGTATCTATATTTTATATTCTGGTTATTGTTCTCGATTATTTATAAGCCGCTATTTTGTTCGATATTATTTGAACCCGAAAAGGTACTCATGAAGGGTTTAATCAGTACCTCCTCCAGAATGACAATGAGACATTTTTTGGGACTGAAATATTCATACAATTGTGTCGGGTGCAGAATTTAAATAGTCACAGATCAAGTTCACATAAAATTTACCTGCGAATAAATGGACATGTACAAAATTAAAATTTTTCCACTCACTATGGCTTTATTGGTTAGAAAAAAACATTCCCCTCCCAGTAATTTAAAAAATCTTTATTCAACTGACTGTCTTGGCTGTCTTCGCAGTTACTGTTCTGTAACTCCAATTTTCAAAAAACTTGGACTTAAGTGACTTAAATCGTTCCAGATTTTCGACATAACATGGTCACTTAAGACTGCCTATAAATAGAAAGTCTAATAGGGTCAAATAGGATCTTAGAGACAGAAAATATATTGTAACATGGATTATGTGGCCTGACATCCTGCTTGAATCAAAAGATTTCTTGTTCAATTTATTCCATTTACATTTAATGTAATGTAATTTCCACTGTGGAAGCACTTTTCACGACAATAATTACTTTTGGACAATTTTTCAATTCATCGCAAGAGGCAGTCCCCATGCCATTTCTGGAGCAACATTACTCGCACACAGGAATGGTTGAGAGTTGTAAGTCACTATGCCTAATTCTCAATGGACTGTTGCGTCAACTAATTTATTTATTTTAATGTCATGTAGACCAAGCCATTGTTCTCAGTTTCATTTTTATAAAAAAAAAAAAAACAACAGTCCAGTGATGTCAAGACCTCAGGATCCACTTGAAACTGTAACGTCTTTTCTATGTACTAAATTATCAGCAAAAAATGCGGGTTTTCTGAGTCCATAAGTGGCAAATTTTATTTATGAACCTAGCGTGATGAATATTCACCTCGTCCAAGATGAGAAGACTATTTTTCATCCTAAATCGTTGTCCAATTCAAGCTGGTCTAGCCAAAACTGCGTAGTTATGACTAAGTGAATGATTTTGCCATGAATCCCTATGTACTCTTAAAAATATATTATGTTGAATAATACGTCGGTGTAGCACCGCATAATTAAGGCAATTGCCTTTTTACCAAGTAAAGATAATTCAAATTGCTAGAATGTTTTTTCAATTAATTCAACTATTTCGGGAAAAACACATTGCTTACAATCTGAGTGGTTTTTCTTAGAAATTGCTTGCCGAAAACAAGTTCCTAACCATAATAATTTAACGTAGGTATTAAAAAAAAAACAAATAGTGGCACAAAGACCTATTTCCCGTATATTTCCTTAGTTCTTTCGAATTTGAAAAGAAATTTCTAAAGAATCAACGACCTAAGTTGTCAAAAGTTGTCTAATTCAAATTTAATGAGGCTTTTTACTAATTACATTATGGGTAGGGTAAACGTATACTGTCCACCTACAATACTCTTGTTAGCATACAAATGAACATGAGTATAGGTAACCTACATTTCAGCCAAAATATCTGTCAAAAAACTTAACAAAGTTTCTCACATCCGCTCAATTCTATCTAGCAATAATTCCTAACCAAAAAATAAAAATAATTTATTAATAATTCAAAACCTCTGCGCGCTCTCACCGCCCCTCGCCACCGCCCAAACAACTTCAAACTGATGATCATTTTCATCTTATAACTCAAATTTTTAGCATCAACAAATGAACAGTACAATGCACATAAAACCGTCTATAAAGCTATAGTGTTCTTTTTTTCTTGCACTTTATTAAGCCTACAAATAAGAAAAGCTCGCAAAACACTTGTTCGTCTACCTGTCTACCTACACCTCATGCTTCACCATACTTGTCGTGAAGTCGTCGTCGTTCGTCGTCTTCAAAAAGTCGTACCACATGCCTGAAGAATTTCGCTGATTACCAGAGTTGTTTTCACGATTTTTCTACATTCCTGCTCCAGACACTGGGATCTGGCTTTAACTATGGCTGTGCCACCAACAACAAGATGATTATTATAGAAAAATCTCACGCGTGGTTTAGTAGCATACTTTGTTAGCATCTCTCGATTATACAAGCTAGCGAACCAAAAAAAAAAACTTTAAATTACAATAATTGATCTCCACTGAACTCGCTGAAGCTGGAGCTTCACTTAGAAGAACAGAACCAACGAACGGTCTCACAGCATAGCCTCACATATTGAGAGGACAGAATGGCCATAATCCAGTCCTTAACAACCAGATAAACTCGTAAATCCAAACACGGCGGCTACGTATGGGTGCTTCTATAAGATCGTCGAAATCATCAGGTGTCTTAAGTCTGGTCTCTGTAAGTAAGCGAGCCAGTAGTACAGGCTTTAAACATACTTATAGATATGCTTCAAGAACCTGCAAGCCAAAGCACAAGAACGTGCCATTCTGTCAGCGCCGCCGAAGACGCAAGAATCAAAAGATATCAGCGATAGCCTAGCATTAGCCAGTAGGTATGTCGCATAGCAGAAAGACTGGCTGAGGAGACCAAGAACAAGAACGAGAAGTGAGAATATGGAACACAGGGAGCAGAGCAGAAGACAAAATGTTTAAATTAAAATGCACAGCCTGGCCTGGCCTGGCCAGAGCTACGCTACAGCTACAATCAATAGTCAAAGCGATGCTCACTTCACTATAACCGGCCGAACCCGTCCCGCTGCGTCCCGATCGTCAGCCGCCCAGTTGTGCCAAAGGTATGCCATGCCATGCCAATACCAGAACCAGAACCCAAGGCGCAACAACGGTAAGAAGTGTAAAAGTTCTCTCTTTGCAGTTCAACGACGTTAGTGCCTGACTGACACACTTTTCAGTTTCAGCCATTGAATCCGTGAATCCGTGGAAGTAGGTCTCCATCATCAGCCAACACGCTATCATTTCATAACGCCCCCAGCTCCTCCACCATCATTATTCGATACATACGGGTCTTGCGCTCCTCTGTCTTTTGGTCTTCTTTGTGGGCTTTGGCTGAAAGTGTACGAGCCGAAGATTGGTAAAGGAAGGAGTAAGCTAAGACTATAAGATGATTTTCTCTTTATTTGTATTGTTTATTTGTTTTCTCTGCGATATTCTTTTACTGCACACCTTTTCTTGCAGTGCAAAGTTTTTAAACTTTGTTAAGTATATTTTTGATATTTTTTGGTGTGCAGAAGTTCGTAGATGGAAATAGAAGCATTTATCAAAACAAAACATAAAAACATTTAAATGAAAGACCTGTTGGATTTTTTGGATAAGATATTTTATTCAGCTGTTTTTCTGTTTGTTGTTTTCTTTTCTTGTTATTGGTGCTTTTCTTTGACTCGTACATTTCTGCGGATATTTAAAATACAAAAGAAGTAAAAAGCAAAAAGTAAAGATATTCACTTCTAATTTGTTTGTGTAAATTTTGTAGCATTATTAATACTAACTAAACAACAAACAATTGTAAATTAAATGTTTGTTGAATTCTGTATATTGATTGAAAAATTATGAAGAATTATCCACAAAATAATTAAAGCTTTATTGAACAACGCAACTTCAAAATCTTTCCAAATGCATACCTGTTGGGTTTTGGTACGAGTTTAATAAAAGCGTGTCAAAATACTCTTTTTTAGAGCTGTATATGATAAAAATGTTGTATGATACCGTTTGGTTACTAAGCTATGTATATGTCTAAAACTATTTCTTAGCAATTTTTTTATTTTTAAATATGTGTCCAAAAGCAGGCACTTGATTTAATATATTATTTGTTCAGATTATGATAAATACTTAACAACATTGTAATTAAACGTTATTCTTCATTGCCTACAATTATTTTGAAAATAAAATCATATTTTGTTCGTAAAATTTTCGAGGTGACAATTATTTTTTTTTATGTATAAAAAACCGTTAATTTAATTTGATTCTAAAAACATATTAGTTTGGTATCACGTCACAGTTTATTTTTAACTTCCCATAGGAAGTTATTGTAATGGGTCCGATTTGTCAAATTGAAAATGTTCACATTTCTCGATGTTTCAAGGTCCCTAGAGTCGAAATAAAAGATTTTTAGAAAGATGTCTGTGCGTGCGTGTGTACGTACGTTCGTACGTCCGTACGTCCGTACGTTCGCGACGTTTTTTCGTCGTTCATAGCTCAAGAACCAGAAGAGATATCGACTTCAAATAAATTTTGTTATAAAGATAATAATGCAGAAAGATGCAGGAAGGGCTCTCAAGAAAATTGCGTGGGTGTTTTTTTTACCAAAGCAGTTTAAAAAAAAGGTGAAAATTTTGGTTAACCCTAAATATCTCATGAACCAATGACGCTAGAGACTTGAATTAAATTTTATATTATATATTGTAACGTGATACAAAACAAGTATATTTTTGGAAAAAATCCAATTAACGGTTTTTTTTTTAAATCAAAAAAACTGAAAAAAAAAATTTGTCACCCCGAAAATTTTACGACTAAAGTATGATTTCATCTCCAAAACAATTTTGTACAACGAAAAATAATGTTTTTGACATCTGATAAAATTTTGAGAAAAATCGAATTGACAGTTTTTTTTATAAAAAAATAAAAACCTATAAAAAACATTGCCCACAGTTGGTAAAAAATTGAATTTCGACTCAAATATCTTTTTAAAACTTGATATTAAGGCTTCAAACTTAATTTATTTTTCAAAATATATTGTTTTAAAAACATTGTGAAAAATGTTGAGAAAAATCGAATTGACAGTTTTTTTACAAAAAATAGAAACCCCAAAAAAAATTAATAATAGTTGGTAAAAATTGATTTTCAACTCCAATATCTTTTAAAAACTTTGAGATATTGTCTTTAAACTACTTTTATCTTTCAAAAAATATTGTTGTCAACATTCAGTAAAATTTTGAAAAAAATCTAATTGACAGTTTTTTTTTACAAAAAATGAAAAACCGAAAAAAAAATTTAACAAAAATTGATTTTTGACTCATCTTTTCAAAAAATTGAGAGAAAAAAAAAAGAGAGAATTGGCTTCACACTAATTTTATCTTTTAAGAAATATTGTTTTCAACATTCTATAAAATTTTGAGAAAAATCGAATCGACAGTCTTTTTTAGAAAAAATAAAAACCCAAAAAAAAAACAATACTTAAACTTGTAAAAATTTACTTTCTACTCAAATAGCTTTTCAAAAATTACAAATATTGGCTTCAAACTTATTTTATTTCACAGAAAATATTGTTTTCGATATTCAGTAATTTTTTTATAAAAATTCAACAGTCCGTTTTTTCATAAAAAAATAAAATCTACAAAAAATAGTACGCAAATTTTGTAAAAATTGATACATATAGACAAACTTTTAAGCAAGACAAATCGACAGACGGGATGAGAAGTTATCAGTGTGGGTCGCATCCAAGCCTCTTTTATAAAATTAATTTCAAGTCGCTAGCGTTATTAGTTCGTGAGATATTTATTTTTGATACCAAAAATTACCACCCACTCAATTTTCTTAAAAGTCCTTTCTGCTTCTTTCTGCATTATTATCCTTTTAAAAATTTATTTGAAGTCAATATCTCCACTAGTTCTTGAGATATGGACGACAAAAAAGCTCCCCGAAAGAATGGACGTACGGACGTGCAAACGTACATACGTACACACGCACGTACAGACATTTCTCTAAAAATCTTTTATTTAGATTCTAGGAACCTTGAAACGTCGAGAAATGTGAAAATTTTCAATTTGACAAATCGGACTGATTACAATAACTTCGTATGGTAAGTTAAAAACATCCGAATTCTTTCTAAGAATTCACAATTTACATGTTGATAATCTTGCACTCTTATAGTTTTATTGTGCTATAATTACTGTTCACTTAAATTCATATACAAATTTAAAATAAAAATTCTACCGAAATTAATAGGACATTCGTATAAAATCAACTCCGAAGTTAAATCGTAACATAAGGAGGCATAAGTATTAATTATGCTTTAATTCCTTAATAATATCTCAATGAAAGTTTCACATTTTTGCTCTCAGTTTTTAGTCTTCTAGCTCAAATTAAAAAAATAATCACATTGGTGCACCTGGACGTATACTTACTTTTTTCTTTATTTATTTTTTTCCAATAATTGTTCTTAATCTATTCTGTACTACAGGGTTCATAAATAGAACACTAAAAAGCTTAAAAAGGTCTGTAAATTCATAGTTACAAAATGTATTGACTTAAAATCACAATATTGATTAAATGTCTAAATAAAATTATGAATAAGACTTTTTCACGAATAAAATGCAAATATTTTTTAAATGAAATGAAATACCACCTGAAAAATATCTTTATTATTGATGGCTATTTCAACTGCCCACATAATATTATTAATTAGATAATAATTATACGTTTAGTTGCTAAGATGTATACATGCTCTAGTTTTAATGGACCACAGACCTGTCACATTTACCATAGATAACGGTACATTTAATGGAATTTTAAGCGTCTAAGTTCTTTGAAATTATACAAAATTCTGCTTTAATATAAAATTAGTACTACGTTGCATTTATATTACTGAATTAAGTCAAACTTGAGCTTATGTCCATTTCCCTTTAACTCGTCTTTTTCACCAATAACTTATGAAGAAGCTCACCTTCCCTATTTAAAAACTTTTCTAGCTCCAGCTTTTAGCATCTAACCAACAATGGGAATTCGAAATATGTAGGTACTTTTCCTAAATAGATCGAGGTATAGCTTCAAAAATGTATTATTATTGTCTTCTCTTCACATCTGTGCTAATGTTTCTCCTCATTGTCGTTATCGTCTTTAGTTATTGAACTCGTAACTTTGCAAAAGTCTTCTTTGTCCAGCACCCCAGATGCAGCTCCAGCCCGAGCCCGAGCCCAAGCCCCAGCAGCACTTCACACCAGCTCCAGTCTCAAAGTCTCGGTTGGTATTAAAAAAAACAACTGTTGTTGTAGTTTTATTTTTTCTTATTTTTTTGTAATTCTTTTTGTTCTTACTTTTCTCTTTCTATCAAACAGAATAAAATTGTGTTATTTTCCTCTTGTTCTTTTTATTTCATTTTCTCATGCTCATCATCAAAAAAACTCTCTTTTTTCTCTCTTAAAAACATTTCTTTCTTTCGATGTGCTTCGATGAGTTCATTGAGTTTTATGCGCGATCATCCTCTTACACTAACACCTTATGGATATTAATTGCTCTTGGGGGGGAAAAAGCTCAAAAGTGGGAGAAATCATATAAAGAGCTTTCTATTGCCTCTCCTCTCCTCATTCATAAACACTTTACTGCTGTTTCTATAGAACAGAGGAAAAATGCAGCAACACAAAAAAGTAGAATCAATCAAGTCAGGTGCAATCCGATCGAGAAGCATTCAAGATCATTTTTAACTCCAAAGACCGACCGTCTTGTCTTCATCTTCATTGTCGTCTTCTTCTTCTTCTCATATAAAGTAGTGAATTAGTTCGATCTTACTTTAAAAAGAAAAATAACATAAAATTCTTTGATTCTTCACAAGATCGTGTTCGATTTTAAGCAATTTCTCATTTCAAAAGAAAAGAAGAGACAAAAAGAAATTACGAAAAAGAAGAAGCAAACAAAAAAAAATAAAACAAAAGTGAAGAGAAATTTTCCTGCTCATTGTAAACGCGAAACGATCGACAGAGCAGAAACACGACACTACTACGACAGCTTATACTATAACGGAGTACGGACGCAAAACGCAAACGCCATCGCCACGGTAAACAGAAACACGCCAAGCAAAAGCACTATTATCGTATCGTAACTCGGCACAAAGGTGCGGTAGCACGTAGCGTCGTCGTATTGAAGAAGCAGAAGCAGAGTGTGTAGCAGAAGTAGAAGCAGAAGCATAAGCAAATATACTCAGTACAGGCTTCAGATTTACGAAGAAGCAATAGCAGCAAAAATTTGAAAATTGTTAGTAGTTCTAGTGGGTCTGTGAAAGTGTATAGGCGTCACGATCGTACTCTGTCCGAAAAGTCTGTAAACCCTTCCTTCGTCCCATCGTCGTCTTCATTCGTTCACCATTCGTATAGCTGTTATATAGTTTTCGTGTTTAATTACACCTCATTAACACTTTTATAGTACCGTAAATAGTGTGGAATATGTCAAATCAGTGCAGAAGTTGCGGTCGTGACCTTAACAACAATTACATTCCGTATGCAAATGCGTACGCAAGTGCGGGCAATTCAAGCGGTGATCGCGAGTCATCAATATCGTCAGCAACGTCGTCGTCGTCATACAATACCAGGTCATCTGCCTCCAATAGCAGTAGTCCAATGGGGAAATTGTCACAAATGGCCAATGCCGCGTCACAATCAGCGTCGGCGATGTCATCGACTTCTGGTTTGGTAACCCAAACCCAGCTGACTGCAAAGGTGATGTTCGGAACAGTGGGGGCCATAAAGGAGCTCCGAGAAAAAGAGAAATCTCGCCAAACCACAGCACGTGCCAGCGATCGTAGGAATTGACCGCGTCGTCACGTCGCGTCGCTGCGCTATATACGTACGCTCATAGGATTTTAGATTAACCCTTGTTTATAATATTGCGAGGACTATATAATATATATGTAGTTATTTGGGATACTTTTTCGGGCCTTGACTATTGGCTCAAGACCTAGCTAAATGGGAATGGCAATACAGAGAATAAATCGTAGGCCTTTCTCCGCCGCACGCCGAGAGAGAGACTATGTTATTTGTTTTTGTTTTATTTTGTTTAAATAATTAAATAAATATACATATATATATTATATAAATGTTTACCTATACAAAATATCAAATATATATATATATACGTATGTTATATACACAATTTATACATTTATTTATTTATAATAATTGTTTATTTTAGTTTAAGAACAAAAATTATGAATTTATTACATTTAATTGTTTACACATGAGAAGAACTGTGGTGGACATTTTTTCAATTCACTGCGTCTTTCAAAATAAACGTTTAGTTTGAAAATAAATGTTGTTTTTGTTTTAATTTGTGATTAATTGGAATTTAATTCAAGGAAAATTGTCCTCAAGTCCATCATCAAGAAGTTTAAAAGCGAGAATTCTAATCATTTACGCCATTATTGTTTGTGGTTAATGAGAAGCTAATCGGTTTTCTCGGTTCTCTATGTTCAGCTTCTTTTATTTATGAATCATATGAAGGGATGGATCTTCTACCTGTGGGATAACTTCTGAGGAATGTGATTGCGGAGGATGCAAATTTCATCAAGGAGACAAACAACCAACCTAGTTATCTAGTAGCTAGCTGAAACGCAACCAACTTTAAGTAATTTCTCGGCGGTGCGGCGTCTTAAGATTATTGCTTAGTCATCCTTGCAGCAAAATTGAAGATGATGCTTCACTAACTAAGATTTTCCTTTGGAAGATTTCTTGATTCTTGTTCTTTTTTTTGGTTTTTGTCAAAAAAAGGAAATGAAAAAGTTAAACTTGTATAAAGTTTGTCGCGCTATTTGACCTGAAGCAAATTATTATTCGCCATAATCCTAACAGGACCGGAGTTTTATTTTTTATTTTTTGTTTTTGGTTTTTGTTTTATTAAAAGTTTTGCAAACAATTTTAATAAGTTTGAAAGGATTTGAGATAAAGGACAGGTGGAAGAAGTATAACGGAGCAGTAAAGGATTAATAAGCTATGACGACGAAACGGTGCTAAAGGGCCCTTTGCTGAATATTGGTCATTAGCTTTGTTAAGTGTTATTTCTCTGGTATATTAGATTCAAAACTGTTAAGTGTTAATAAAGCTTGATTTTTTAGCTATTATCTTTTTGGCAACACTGGTTTAAACAGCTGACGCACGTTTCGTGTTTTGTTCCACTGTCAAACATCTTCAGTTTGGTCTATAATTTAACCAAAAATACTCCATTTACCAAGATCAGAATCTTTCGTACGTTTCACTCCCCAAAACCCGTTTGTTTACATTGTTGTATTTGTAATTTTGACAATTAGTCCATGAATAGATGTGAAAAAAAAACGATGCCGTGGGCTAGCGGCACTTTGCAAAGCAAAAACAAAATGGGGAGGTTAATAAGTTTTTTTTTTCAGATTTTTCTTTTTACTGTTTTCGATGAACAACTCAGTTTTAGGCTTTAGTTTTGCAGTCATTTTGTTGATAGCGAACCAATGTACATTTTTTCTTGAAAAAAGAATGTTCAACATCAGTTTAATAGAAGTAATTCACTCATTTACAGCAATCACTACGAAATTCTGTAAATTTCATAATAAACATCGGATTATTGTATCAAAGATGCGTTCGAAGAACCATCAAGTTAAGGATGGGAACGCAATTTATTGAATTCAAATATTTTTTTTGTAAGTAATTAAAATCTGTATCAATTTAATTAATCCAAGTATATTTATAGTTTGTTTTTAATAATTTAAGCTTGCAATTATTTTTCAATTCCATTTTGATTAATAAATATTAAATTTAAAAAAAGAGTTATAATCGAAAAATACCTCATCCATAACATTCTTGATTGATGGAAGCATACATGTATTTGCTATCAAAAAAATTATGCTTCAAAGGAACACCAATATTTAAAAAAAATAATCAGAACGATTATAGCGAACTTTTTGAATAAATGCAGAGCAAATAAAATGCAAATTTTGACATATATCACAAAATGAAAAAGTCTTAAAATCGTTCTGAATTCATGCACAACTAATTCAATAGAACATGTAATCGTCATGAATGTTTATTGTTGACGTACAGAAGTTTTTTTTAGTGAATTCCCACAGTTTAACGCAAAATATAATTTTCATTCATTCCTTAAAAATGTTTAGTTATACCAAAGCTCAAGTTTACTTATTATTGTTTGAAGGGTATGTTTAGTAAAAGTGCTGCTAATAATGAAAAAAATTAATGAGTTTTACGTACATGTTTTTGTTTTTCTTAATATAGTAAATACTTCCATAGATTACATTTTATAAATGCAGAACATAGAAGAAAATATACATAAACAATAGTTTTCAGGTAAAAAGCAGAGGTTAGTGTAGAAAAATATTTTTGAGAAAGCCAATAATATTTTGGGTATGTTCATTAAAGAAATTTCCACTTCGGCTAACTTTCATCAACTTTTTAGAAAAAAAAAAAAATTAGCATTAATAGCAGCCAATTTTTTCATAGCATATTTAATTTTTCAGATTGTAAAATGTCTAGAAATTTTCATATGCTACAAAATTCGTAATTTTATGCGTAAGCATAGAAGATAACATTATTTAGTTAAGAAGTATGGATTTTGGCGCGTATACCGGTTTTTTTCTATTGGGTGTTCGGTTTCCCCATACTGGAATAAAAAAAGTTACTTAAATCTATTTATTGCACTCATTTAGTTGGTATTGTGTGTAACCAAACCATATTGCCTATTTCTATTCCTTAAAGATGCTTTATACAAAGCAACTTATTTTTAAAACATGGTTCCCTTAAATTTTTTATTAAAAAATCTAACTATAAACAAAATTCTAACTCTTGCATAGTCCCTTAAAAAGAAATTTTCAGGAATATTTCTACAACAAATAAAAATAAAATTTGGTCTTGCAATTATCGAACTGCTTAAATGATGAAAATGCTAATCTAATTGAGGAATCTGAACTAGCTAAAGTTGGCAATGGAACTTCACAAGTATGCTTCTCGTAGCATTTTCTGTACAAAAAAAATACGGAGGCACAGGCCTGTTGTTTCCAACTTCTAACGTCGCCAAAAAAATAATCTAAGCAAACTTCACCTGAAAAAATTGTCTGTTTTGTTGTTTTCCAAAGTATTGAGTTACACTTTTGTCCATTTCTAATTATACTTGTTGATTATGAAATAGTATTATTTTTTTTTGTTGATTATAAAATAGTATTTTTTTTATTTATTTTTTTACATCTACAAGCAATTTACAGCTAACAAATTACGAGTAAAGAATTCTTACAATAATGACAATAATTGATGTTTTTTTAACGATATCTATATATACAGTATTAAAAAATAAATAAAAGCAAAACACTTTCCTTAAAACAATCTCTCGAACTACTTAAGTCAACATAATGGCAAACTTTATTGAAATTAATGATAGCTCTAGAGACCGGTTCATTAAAACCATAATTTGTTCTGTGAAACTGTTCATAAAGCAAATCTACTGATCTAAAGGATCTTAGCGGGCGCGTAGATAGGTATTATCGAAAGAGGGTGAAGGCATCTTACGTGGTAGCATAACACATCCCTCACAAGCATTACATCATGAATTTTTCGTCTTGATTCAAGAGACTTAATACCCAACAAAAGACATCTTGCTCTGTAATCTGGTGAAAAATTCCAATTCATTTTATAAAATATAAATTTTGTGAAACGCCTTTGGACTTTTTCAATTCGATCAGAATAAGTGCTAAAAGTTGGGTTCCATATAACATCTGCATATTCTAATACAGACCTAACAAGAGATGTATAAAGCGACAATAAAGCAAAAGGGTCACTAAAATCAACGCAATTTCGCTTAATAAAGCCAATAAGTGAATTAGCTCTGCTGACAATATAGTCAATATGACTTTTAAAAGAAAAATTTGAACTTAGAATTATGCCAAGGGCTTTGGTTTTAACCACTTAAGAAAGTGTATTAGCCTCTATTAAATAATTAAAATGAATAGATGTTTAAGATTTGAAGAATGTGATCACATTACATTTTTTTATGTTAAGATTTAAACTGTTAGCAGTACACCAATTCGCAATTAGGTTAATATCAGATTGTAAGAGGTGGCAATCTTCAACAGATTTGATCTTCAAAAATAATTTCAAGTCGTCAGCATATAAAAGGCACTTAGAGAATTTTACAGTTGACGCAATGTCATTAATAAAAATAAATATTAAAGAGCAGAGGACACAAATGACTACCCTGAGGGACGCCAGAAGTACATGAAATAGATTTTGAAAGAGAGCTATCAATGATAACTTTTTGCGAACTGCCCGTTAGGTAAGATGAAATCCAACTTAAAAACTTAGAATGGAAACCAAAGATTTCCAGTTTTTGCACCAGAATGTTATGATTCACAGAATCAAAAGCTTTGCTAAAATCTGTATAAATTGCATCTACCTGATACTTATCTTTTATGGAATTTATAATATATCTTGAAAATAGTGCCATATTGGTTGTAGTGGATCGCCCAGATATTAAACCGTGTTGGAATTCAGATATAGATTCCTTGGTTAAGAATTCAATTTTGTTTTTTATAATACTTTACAAAAGTTTAGGTATTGCTGAGAGCTTAGAGATACCTCTATAATTTTCTATCATATTCTTAAATCCAGATTTATGAATTGGAACTAGGTATGAAGTTTTCCATGTATTGAGAAAAACTCCTTCGGATAGGGACTTATTAAAAATATAAACCAGAGGAATACAAAGTGCTGAAGCACAAAGTTTGAGAAATATAGCAGGGATGCCATCAGCTCCAGAATTAAATTTTGGTTTTAATGCTTTAAGTCCTGATAGCAATTCAGAACTACTTAGCTTTAAATCACCAATATCAACCTTACTTGGTATATTGGGAAAACAAGAATGGTTGATAATATCAGGAGTTGAGTATACCGATTGGAAGAAGTTTGGAAATAATTCAAGAATAGAATCAATATTTGACCCTTCGGTATCCTTATAGGACATATTTTTGGGAAATCCATTTGATTTTCTTTTCGTATTGACAAACGACCAGAATGAGTTACAATCGTTCTTAATCAGTTGCAGCGCATGTTGCGTTCGCAAATAATTTAAGTAAACAAAATACAGCACTAATAAATCATTAAATATGTATTTGGTCAATTTTATTTTATTTAATATACATTAACAACATTTATTTGGATTGAAATTAAAAAGCTATACAAATCTTCCAATTTAAGACCATGTCTGCACTTCAGATTCTGTTGGTTAAAATTGTTTAGTTTTTGAACGAGGCCATGAAACATTCAAAATGAAGCATTTAGATGGGGCTGAGGACTATAATGAAGCATTTTGATGGGCCGAAACACTAAATGTGAGAATTTGTTTGGTTTTTGCATCATTTCACGCACACTTTCTCACATTTAGTGTGTAGTTAGCTTGTAGGCAAACAGAAATGTCAGTCTGAGATTCCGAACTTGGTAAATGAGTATTTTTGAATTTAACCATGAATCGTCTTAAAAAAGAACAACGCTTACAAATTATTGAATTTTATTATCAAAATGCGTGCTCTGTTAAGAAAGTTCATAGCGCGCTTCTCCATTTTATGGTCAGTTTAATATACCCACTGAAGCGGCTATTCGGGCTATTGTGACTAAATTTCGCACCAAATTTACATTGTTGGACATTAAACCACCAACACGCTTACGTAGAGTGCGAACTGAAGAAAATATGGCAGTTGCATCGACCAGTGTTAATGATGACCATCAATTATCGATTCGACGCCGTTCGAAGCAATTGGGCCTCTGTGGAAAATTTTGCGGAAGGATTTAGGTGTGATGCCTTTAAAAATACAGCTGGTGCAAGAATTGAAGCCGAACGACCTACTGCAACATACATTTTTTTGGTGAATGCGCTCTTGGAAAGTTGGCCGAAAATCCACTTTTTCACCGAAAAATTATTGTGTTCAGCGACGAAGCTCATTTTTGCCCAATGGGTACGTAAATAAGCAGAAATGTCGATTTTGGAGAGAATATCAGCCAGAAGCATTGCAAGAGCTACCTTACCAATGCATCCAGAAAAAGTCACAGTTTGGTGCGGTTTATGGGCTGGTGGCATCATTGGGCGGTACTTCTTCAAAGATGATGCGAATCGTAACGTGATTGTGAATGGTGAGCGCTACCGTGAGATGCAAGAGCTTGACTTGTGGTTTCAACAAGACGGTGCTACATGCCATACCACACGCGCAACAATGGACTTATTGAGAGGCGAGTTCGGTGAACATTTTATTTCACGTTCGGGGCCGGTCAATTGGCCGCCTAGATCGTTAGATTTACCGCCTTTAGACTATTTTTTGTGGGCTGTGTTAAAGCTCATGTCTATACAGACAAGCCCGCTTCAATTGACGCATTGGAAGACAACATTGAAGCATTTATTTGTGAGATACCGACCGAAATGTTGGAAAGAGTATGCGAAAATTGGACTATGCGGATGGACTATTTGAGGCGCAGTCAAGGTCAACATTTGCATGAAATAATCTTTAAACATTATATTATATGGACCGTAATATCGATTCAAATAAAGATTTTATGCATTTTTCTGAATTTTATATGTTTTTTTTTGAAAAACTTTCCTATAGCTTTTAAAAAATCATCCTTTATAAGAGTAGTCGGTTGTAGGCCTTAATGGTTTTAAAAAATACGTTGTACAGATAATATTTGGTGCTGATTTTGAATACAAAATATACGACTAGCTTTAGTTTTTAACATTATTTTAATGTTTGTCCATATATGTACATAATGTACAAAACATTACTTCAGCATGAATGTTTCTAAAAGTTGCTGTAGAACACATGAAACCAAAAACTAATAGGGATTTTTAGAAAAATAATTAAAAAAACGCAAATATGCATTTAAAATAACGCAAACATAGCCTTTAAAATAAATGTTGTTTTCTAAGTGTTAAGGCATGTACATGTACAATGTACATATGTATCTCAAAAACCTGACGTGAAATATTGAATCTTATTTTTGCTTCAAACTAAAATTCAAAATCTTTTGAAAGTTATAATTTAATTACTAGAAATTTATAAAACCTTCTTGATCAGTGATTTTACCCATGGTGAAAATTTTGATATGATATTTTTAGGTAGTAGATTTGAATTATCTTTCATAGAAGCTCCATTCAAAATACTAAAGGTTTAACTGTATTCTTTAAAAGGAAGTCCACCCATGTGCGTGTTATGATGTTGAGGTAGATAGGATTCCTTTTTTTTAGGGTTTTTGTATCTACATAAGTTTGTAGGTACACAAGATTGAAGTGAAGTGAAATATATGATGTCAATATAGTATGTAGTACTTCATAAGCTTAGTGATTTTCTTTTCTGGGATGAAATAAAAAAAAAATTGAAATGAAAAAATACTTGACAATAAACTTGAAGAAAGTCTAGGAAAGAATAAAAATCAAATTTTAAAATATAACGCAGATTTCACATTGAACTCGTTTAAAGCGACTTAGTGAACTTGCACTCAAAGTGTGTTTTTTTTTTTCGTTGATATATGTAAATCTTAAAAAATCTATCAGATTATCTGAATTTTGATACAAACTGATTTTAAATATAGATCCGAGAAAACTCGGAAACAAATAAAATAATCCTTAATATCTAATGTGTGCTTGGTCGATGGCAAAAATGTCGGTGAACATTTCGTTGGTTGAAATGTATTATTTCAAGTTTATAATTTCATTTTGTATTGTTTCTGGAACTTATTTTGTTTTTTCATGTTTGGTTCTGCCATTCTTTGCAATAACAGAAAATAACCATTTGCTTAGAACATTCTGAAAACAATTCAGCCTCTGCAATCGTTTGAGTCACATTGATTCTTGTGCAGCAGCAACTATAGCCATGAATTTTGACTCAGTTGAAGAAAGTGCCACAGTTGACTGTCGTTTTGTAACCATATAATTACAGAACTCTACACCTCTTGTTAACATACGCTTATTCACGTCACTTGATCAGTCGGCATCGTAGAATCCTTGAATCTGGGTAGGTTCCTGAAAGCAGATAAGTTTCTTGTTAATGGTTCCTTTCAAATATCGAAAGACCCGCTTAATAGCTGTCCAGTGTGCTTTCTCTGTATTGTTGCTTTAACTGCTTAAAAAATTGACTGCATAGCTTATGTCCGGTCTAGTTGTTTGAGCGACTAATAGCGGGGAACCAATCATTTCCATGTATGACAATTTGTACATTAATTGTTTTTCCTCTTCTGATGTGAGAGACATTTTAAGGAAATATTGTGATTCAAATACAAGGGTGTCGATACAGGATAGTCTAGGAGCCCGCAGCAAATTTTGAGAGTAGAATGATAACCAAAATTATAACCTACACAGAGCTGATAACCTTTTTTTGGATCCATCACTGAAGTTATCTGGTTGTACCACAAAGATGTCTTCTTTTATGTCCCCATTCAAAAAAGCAGTAACATCATCCATCTGACGAATGTTGAGGTATATAATAAGTATACTTGTGTCTTTGTTCTGAGAGCAAAATTGTGTCCAGTGTGTGACCTAAGCTGTTTTGTTCTTACAAAAGTTTTGTGCTGGCTTACCTTAGACTACGAAAAAAGATAAAAATGTTCAGGCCAGAAAACTTAATCCATTGTCTTAATTCCGAAACGATTGCTCTACCAAAATAAATCTTCAAATCCAACAGTTATTATTTAATAATTACTAGGCTTTAGGCAGTTATAATAAAAGAGTACTCTACATCAATTCCTTGATTACTTTGAATGAAAAATCTTCATCAAGAACGAAAAAACTGGAGCAAAACAGAAAAACCGACAACTGACTTGTGAGTACATTATTGAACTTTCGAGTGAAAAGATCTTGGTGTGCAAAAAGTGTTTTTTGGGATGTTTTAGCGAAACAAATGGTTTCACTATCCCCATTAAAACAAGAGGAGATAAAAGCTCATATAAATAAATTCCCAGCTTACGAGAGCCACTACACGCGACGGGATACATCAAAGAAATACCTACAGCCTGGTTTAACAATATCTAAAATGTATGATCTCTATTGTTTGGAAACTGAAGAGCCAGTGAGCTTGTCGAAATATACTCAAGTTTTTCATGATCTCAACTTAAAAATAAAGTCACCCCAGCTTGATACGTGTGGAACGTGTGATAAGCTACATCACAAGATATCAGCCATGGATAACCTTGATGAAAAATTAAAGCTGGAAAGTGAACTTACAATACACCAAGAAAAGGCTGGTTTTGGCTTATACATGTAAGAAAAAAGATAAAAGTTTAGCTAAAGTGAACATGAATGTTGCGGCATATGCGTTCGACCTTCAACAATGCTTGCCTACTCCATTTTTAAAATCAAATATTTCCTTTTATAAACACCAATTATGGACACATAATTTAACTGTCCATGATTTGTCAACCGATAAACCTTTTTGCTATATTTGGAATGAAGGAGTTGCAAAGAGGGGTGGTAATGAAATAGCATGTTGTCTATTCAGACACATTGATCCTGTTTCTATCAAAAACATAATTTTTTATAGCGATTCCTGTCCGAGCCAAAATAAAAATTCCCATGTGAGCTGTATGTTCATAACAGCTTAATCTAATAGGGAACAACTGGAAATAATAGACCACAAATTTCTGGAGCCTGGTCACACACATATGGAATGTGATCGACCATTTTGTCATTGAGAGAAAAAAAGAACACCTCAGCTAAGATTCATCATCCCAGAGACTGGCAAAACTTAATATCCAGCTTAAGAGACAAGAATCCGTTTAAGGTTATTGATATGAAGCAGCCAAATTTTCTCGACTTTGCAGCATCCTTAAAAGAAAAGTTCACTTGGCGAAAAGTGAACACAGATGGAAAGAAAAATTCTTGGCGGAATTTTAGGTGGTTTTTTGTTCTACAAAAACTCACTAGATGAAAATAAGCCGTTCAAGACCATAAACTTAAAAAAACGAGGCGTTAACACTCTTAAGACATCTGACATTAAAGTAATTCAAAATATCCCCCCGATTTCCAAGGAAAAAGCACAAGATCTACTCTTTTTACTAGATTTTATAGATCCCTAGTTTCACGGGTTCTATAGAAGTTTAGTTGTTGACACCATTACTGAATCAGGAGAGATTTGTCCAGATGAATATGGCAGCGATGATGAAAATAATAATGAATAAAAACAAATATATTTTTGTTATTTTTAATTATTAATAAGTGTTAATTTCTTAAATAAAACATTATTTATACAAGTTTTTGTCATTGTTGATTTCTATTAGTTAAAAAAAAAAAGATATATCGTCTACCGTGTCATTCCGTCTGTTCATTGAACGTTAGTCTTTTTTGCGATTTCGACTAATCATTTAAGATATCAACAACATGTTTTGGAAAAAGAACATACGTCGACTTAGATCGATTGTAAACAATGTTTCTATATTGGAAAAATGACATAAGTTAACTTAAACAAAATAATTTATTAATCTCAGTTCGGAAAAAAGACATAAGTCGACTTAACACCGAAATATTTACAAAACTTAATAAGGAAAAACAACATAAGTCTTGTTTTTTGTAAAATTACCTATAAATAATCAAAAAAATTAACTTATTTAAATAAAAAATAATAATTATTATTATCCTGCTTATTTCTGCGTTTTTACTTTTTTAATATGTTGTATATTTTTCAAAACTTTCAAATTGCTCTCGTGAAAAACTACAAAAAGTGACTTATGTTGTTTTTCCTTGTGGCCACAGATATGAACCTCATATCATATCACTCTACCAAATTTCATTTTTCTACAGGAACGGAAGTGCTTCACAATTCATAACGATTCCAATAAAGTTGGCGGCCCGCCCGGAAGACCTGAAAATATTCGATTTTTCTTTTGTAGATAAATGCACTTATACCTACCATTCTACCGTTCTTATTTCATAATCCTACAGAACTATCAAGAACTCTTTTTAAATTAAAAAGGGAATAAGTTCCAAAGTTTCCTAATATTAAATTTTAATGGAAAATGTCATCTCTGTAGGAAGACGAATCTGTTAAGTGCCAGAAATCCATTTAGCTAACAGAAATAGCTTGAAGTGGTTTTAAAAAGCATTAGTTGGAATAGGGAAATAATTCCCGGTTTTATTTTCTTCTTCCAACTTATGTTTTTAAAATTACCTACATTTTTGTTTTCAAAGTGGTTTCTCTTTCTATCGTAGATTTAACAGATGCAGTTACGTAAGTTTAAAATTTGATATATTTCTTCATTAATTTTATCTATTTTTTATAGCTGAGAATAGTCAAATATAGAAGTTATTCAGTTTTCTGCGTTTTCCTAAAAGTAAGGTCAGATGGTTAAATTCATTTCTTCCAACTTACTGGTGATTTAATTGATAACGATTTTAAGAAAGTGGGCGGATGCAACGCAACAACTTTTCAGTTTGTACCTTTCTATTCACTTTAAGATTTACAGCTCTACCAAATTTGAATATTCTGCAGCAATCGGAATAGCCTCATATAATTCTAATTCATAAATCATAATTCTATGAAAGTTTTCACCACAAGACGTACCGTTGTAAGAAATTATATGTTTTGAAAGTATCAGAAAGTGGTCCATAAATTTGATAATGGCCGAATTCATAAATGTAAAAGTTTGGCAACACCACAAAGTTTACTTTTCATTTCTGAAGACAATTAATAATTTATTGTCCGTTAAATAATTGTTCTTTTTTTTATTTTTTGTTGCTATTAAATTTTAACTATGGGATCAATTTTTTACAAAAATACAATACCATACCATTTTTTTTTTAAATTTATACCGTATTTATACACTATTTTTACATTTATAAAATCAGGATATCTGCCAGTGAGTGGGTGAATCAGTCATTTAGGGTTCCCCTATTTCTTAACTCCTGGGTGCAAATTTTCCTGAGTGGGTGGTTTCCTGTAAAAAGTGTGTTGTGCTAGAATTTGACTAAACACTTTACTGTGTCCATTGATTAAATTCCTATATATTTAAAAAACACTTTTAAGTGATTGTCTACATTGTCGACACATTGTCTACATTATCGACATTGTCGACCGATTGTCTACGTTAAAATGTAGACAATTAAAGTCGACACGTAGAGGAACAACACTGATGTTTTCTCTTTGGATAGGTCTACAAAACTCCATGTTTGATTCGAATGGATTGAATTGTTTTTTGCCACATATGTAGGTGCTTCAGGACGTGACAAATCATCTTTAACATTTTACGGGTTATTATCTTCAAACTTGACGTTTTAACCTGCCTGATATTTTGGATATGGCTTAGAAGTGCGATCGGACCTGTGAATAGGAACAAAATCTTCTTCAATCTAATTAGTTGTACCTTCAACACCATCATCGATGCGTATTGTTTCTTGGGTTTCATTTTCGATTTCAATGAAACTCATGTCGCCTTTGTCAGTTTCATAAGTGCTGATGTAGTTTTCGTCACATTGAATTTCAGGTAAGGAGACAATATTCGATCCATGCTTAATTTATAGAGAATTTTGAAGAGCGTACAAGCATTAGAGAAGATCATGGCTTAAAAGATGTGTGGTTAAAACAAGACGGTGAAGCAAGCAACACAATACTATGAATTTTAGCTTTACTGCTCTCGTAATTTCACGTTTTGTTGTCGTCAATTAGCACTGAGATTATTTGTTTTGACAAACGCACGATTTAATTCTGCATCACCACGTCCAGGGCGGATCCACAGGGAACCCACACCATTAACATAAAGAAGAGAGTTTGAGCACCGCTTAAAAATGTTCTTTAATTTTTGTAAAGGAGACTGACAAAATTACAAATTATAAAAAGAGGCTGGGATGCGACCCACACTGATAACTTCCCATCCGTCGATTTGTCTTGCTTAAAAGTTTGTAGGTTTTCGTGTTTTGTAAAAAAAAGTTGTTAGTTGAATTATGCATAGAAATTTAAAAATTGCCAATAATATTATGCATATAATGAAAAAGTTTTATTTCAAAATATAGTTTTGTTAACGAGATTTTTGGTCGTAAACCAATTTTCACCAATTTTAGCATTTCTGAAAAAAATGTATTTCTCATATAAACAAATACAAATTGGATGAATGAAATTAATTTTAAGTCAATTGTTCACGAAATATCGAAAACCGAACATCAATTTTTACCAAATTTGTAGATTTTATTTTTATATGAAAAAACTGAAGTTTAAAGATAAAATTTCTAATTTTTGAAAAGATATTTGAGTCGAAAATCAATTTTTACCAACTTTGAGTAATGTTTTTTTTTTAACTTCCCATAGGCAGTTATTGTAATGGGTCAGATTTGTCGAATTAAAAATTTTGACATTTCTCGACGTTTCAAGGTCCCTAGAATTGAAATAAAAGATTTTTAGAAAGATGTCTGTGCGTGCGTGTGTTAAAAATATTGGCTTCAAACCTATTTTATCTCACAGAAAATATTGTTTTCGACGTTCAGTAGATTTTTTATAAAAATCCAACAGTCAGCCAATATTTTCTTTTGGATAAAATAATTTTGAAGCCAATATTTTTAATATTTGAAAAGATATTTGAGTCGAAAGTAAATTTTTACTAAGTTTTAGTAGGTATTTGTTTTTTTTTTAGGTTTTTATTTTTTGTAAAAAACTGCCCATTCGATTTTTCTCAAAATTTTATCGAATGTTGAAAACAATATTTTTTATAAAATAAAATTAATTTTAAGCCTCATCACATTTTTGAAAAGATATTTGAGTCGAAAATCAATCTTTACGAACTTTTAGTAATATTTTTTTAGGTTTTTATTTTTTGTTAAAAAACTGTCAATTCGATTTTTCTCAAAATTTTTCCAAATGTTGAAAACAATATTTCTTATAAAATAAAATTAGCTGGAAGCCATAATGTCAAATTTTTGAAAAGGTATTTAAGTCGAAAATCAATTTTTACGAACTTTTATTAATTTTGTTAGGTATTTATTTTTCGTTAAAAAAACTGTCAATTCGATTTTTCTTAAAATTTCATCAAATGTTCAAAACAATATTTCTCATAAGAAAAAATTAGTTTAAAGCCAATATCTCAAAGTTTTGAAAAGATATTTAAGTCGAAAATCAATTTTTACCAACTTTTGTTAATTTTTTTTTAAGGTTTTTAATTTTTTGTAAAAAAAAAACTGTCAATCCGATTTATCTCAGAATGTAACTAATTGTAACTGAATCTCCAGAATAATTTTTTGCAATGAAAAATAACGTTTTTAACATTTTGTAAAATTTTGAGAAAAATCGAATTGACACTTTTTTTATACAAAATAAAAACCTAAAAAGAGGCTGGGATGCGACAAACACTGATAACTTCCCATCCCGTCTGTCGATTTGTCTTGCTTAAAAGTTTAGTAGGTTTTCGTGTTTTGTTAAAAAAGTTATCAGTTAAATTATTCTAAAAGATTTTAAAATCAATTTTGTTTTGGAGATAAAATCAATACAATATATAATATAAAATTATGATGAGTGCAAAAGTGGCAAAGCACGAAATAGCTATATCTCCAGCCAAAAACAAAACAATGAGTGGTAGCACCTTTAAGTTGTTGTTGTTGTTCAAACATTCAATAAAATTGACAGAATAAAGAATGGTCAAGTCTAACAAGCTGACATTCTAGTACGAAGAGTACAATAAAAATAACAATAATAATATAAAATTTAATTCAAGTCTATAGCGTTATTGGTTCGTGAGGTATTTTGGGTTAACCAAAATGTTCACCTTTTTTTTTAAATTGCTATAGTAAAAAAACTACAAACTCAATTAATTTTTTTGAGATTCCTTTCTGCATTATTATTATTATAACACAATTTATTTGAAGTCGACATCTCAACTGGTTCTTAAGCTATGGACGACGAAAAACACTTCCCGAACGTACGTACACACGCACGCACAGATCTTTTATTTCGCCCAAAAAGGGGTCACGATCGTTAAAAATTACCTCAAACAAATTCTATAAATCGAATCTCTCCGAAGCACCACTGCTTTTTATGGTTATTGGCATAGTCCAAATTATATAATGAATACAATTTTCATCGACATTGTATTGTTGTGTGTTATTAACATATTTATATGCACTTTACTTTTACATACTAACAATTAATGACATTTTATTTAATACATATATCAAATTAATACCCTGCGGTACTTTTTTATTAAATTTAAATTTTTAACTGTAATGATTTCACGTCTTCTTTAATATTCATAGTGTTATTATGAAAAAGAAGGACTTTTAAGAGGGTGTTTTTTAGGACACGCGTCTCATTAAAATGACAACTCCACTGTTTTGATTTTGTTTTTGTTTAACTACTCATAATTAAAATAACTACTTACGTGAATCTCTTCTTCGTTGGACTAGAAACTACCTTTCTAACCGTTCAATACAATTCGTATTGTCAAATCTGAAATTTATAAAATAAATGCTGGTGTGCCCCAGGACTCCACTTTGTCTCCGACACTCTTTCTTATATTCTTGAACAAACTCTTACCTATCACTTAGGATCCATTAAACGATAGTTCCTTCAGCTTTTTATATTCGTTCTTGATAGAATTGTCCTATGGAATGATCATATTCGAAATTGCCAAAAATGCTGCTAAGTGCTTAGGATTTCTCCGACGATGCAAGAAATATTTCACCCCTTATGATCTGGCTGTAATTTACAAAGCCTTCATTTGTCCAAAACGTATATATGACTTGCATATTTGGGCAGGTGCCCCTAAAACAAGTTTAAGTCTTTTGTATAGAATCCAAAAAAGAGCTTTGAATATGATAGATAATTATCAATCATCGAATTAGATAGAATTAGGTTAATTCCCCACGTCTAAAAATTCAGTCGTAATACTGGCACTTTTTAGGATTGCTCATCAGTTTACCTTTGAGCTGAATTTTGGTAGTACTGTCAAGTATAGAGTTTCTATTTTAACGACACATTTAGAATGTGGAATGCTTAAGCGCACTTTGTTTTTCTTTCTCATTTGGATATACAAAACTTTAAAACCGATTTCAACCGCTATCTACCCTTTAGTCCTTCCCTATTTTCCTAAAGCTCGTACTGTGTTTTAACTTTAAACATGTTAAGCCCATTAGTAACCCCTTGAGTGACTGCTAACTATAAAAAAACTTAAAATAAAATCATAACATAAAATAAAATTAGGAAATTCCTCGGGAATTACATTACGAAACCATTATTTAAGCATTATTACATCCAAAGAAATTAATTGCTTTTAAAAGGTTTTAATAACCAGTGGCATGTTTGGACTCCTCATGTATGTAGTTTCAGCAATGTACTCTTTACTGAACATTTGACGAACAGTTGAATTAATATGTTTAAGAACTTAAACAATTTTAAAAATACATCCCAAAGACCCTCAAACTACAACTAGACTAGACGTAGCAATGTGGGCTGGATCATATCTTACTTACTTACTTAATGTGGCGCTACAGTCCGGGGCGGACCTGGGCCTCAACCAACATGCGTCTCCAGCCAGCTCGGTCCCTAGCTAGCTGTCTCCAGTTGTCTCCAGTCATCATATCATATCATCAATGAAATTAAATAGGATTAAATGAACAACAATTTCTGTGCTTCTTAAAGAAATTTAAAATTTGCTTATTGTTTGTTAAAAAAAAACACCCTCTACATGAAGGATGTTGTTCGGGGAAAAACATATTGATCATTGGTAAACATTTAAATTAAATACCTACACATTTTTTTTATTTTCACTAAACATTTCCAATATTGATGATGTCTTAAAGTTTTGTAGAAATAGTCTTGATATATTTATTGTTTGAATTTGTCACAATATTTAGACAACTGACAAAAAATCAAACAAAAAATTATCTAGAACATTCATCATTTTATATGAAATCTTTTATTTTGAATTTAGAAGAATGTACCTGCACCCAAATAAAAATACATTCAATAATACTTAAAAATCTGACCTATACATATGTGATCTTTGTATGATAAGGAACTGTTTTTTGCACATATTCTACGAGTAACTTTAAAAATTGCTTGAAACTGAACTAATCTTGATATGACTTGGTGGGCTATTAATAATAAAAGGGCGAATGCTAAGTTTTGGAAAAAAAAACACATTTTTTGCGAAACTAAGTTAAGTCGCAAAAGATTTAAATCTTTAAGAAGGAAATGATAATTCTCGAGAAAGTTTTGCAAAAGTTTCACTTGATTTAATAGGTTATCTTCAATTTCAAAAAAATAATCTTCTCCATAAAATAATGACGATCAGTTATATGCACCACCTACGGCAGAAATTACCTGATGTTCACACAGTTCCACCTTAAATTGTATCTAAAATGTCTAAGACAAAGGTAAAACGTTTCAAGAAGAATAATTCAAAGACAACATTAAAAATTCCTATCACTTTTTTCCACATTTCTTTACGAGACACAAAAAATGAAAGTTCAAAGTGAAAAAACGTAAAAAACACAAACTAATAAAAAGAAAAATATAAATCTCTGGAAATAATCAACAACAACAAAAACAAAAACAACAATAAAATCTCTCATTAACTTAAATCTTAAAGTCAACATCAGCTTCAGCACTCAAGGCAGTTGTAACAGTGACCTAGTCTCTTACTAAATTATTATCTCCTAAGTCATACTCAAGTCATTTCGCTTTTACTTGAACATTGTTCTCTTCTTTTTCTCTTATCTGATGGATGTTCTCCCTGTCCCTTCCCCTGTTCCACTAGAATCTTTTTTCCTTCTTAACCTAATAATCAAATAGGGTCAAATTAATTAAAAAAGAACAACAAAATTCTATGAGAATAAAACTTTGATTTAGGTATAGAAACAATAATGAAAAACACTATTTGTTGTTGTAGAAATGTTTCAATGCTGCCAGCTGACTTACATAGCCTAGGTATAGAAGCTATGAAGTGGTCTACATATGTCATTGATGAAAATAGAGCGTTTTAAACAAATTTATTAATTGTGTTGGGAACTTATTTATTGTATAAACAAAATAATTATTTACACATTGCTCGAAATGTCTCTGTGAAAAATGATGAACAGATATAACATTCCTGTCTTACACATTTTATTTACAAAGTCTTCAGTTACAAGCTATATACATATATATCATACTATATTAAGTCGAAACACATCATTGAACATTTCTGAACATGAGGTCTGTTGTTTTATTTCCCAAAACAACTCAAGTTCAATTTTATTTCCATGCACTTTGATAAAATGTCTTATTAAATTATGGAGAATTGCATGTTTTGGGAAGTACGAGTACACTTTTCCAAATTTTCTCAGAAGCAAACTAGAGGCCTTTATATGACATATGTATGTAAAGGGTGTCCCAAAATTAACGCAAGATTTGAATTTGCCGCCATTTGTGCAGTGAAGTGTTGGCAACCCTGAAAAAAAAGCAATTTGACAGCTAACAGTATAGGGTTATTGAAAATGGAGCGTTACACGATAGAACAACGTGTCTTCATTATTAAAGAATATTTCAAAAATAGTGAAAGCTTGGCGGCTGCAGTTCGAAAATTTCATACAAAATATGGTCGGAATAGTGTTTTAACTTCGTCAACTGTGAAGAGATTAATTGAAAAATTCATGGAGACTGGATCCGTTGGAGACGCCAAACACACTGGTCTTCCAAAAACAAGCCGTTCAAATGTGAATGTCGAAGCAGTGCGTGAGAGTGTTGCTGACAATCCAGGAACCTCAATTCGACGTCGTGGACAAGAATTGCAAATTTCAAGAACCTCTCTACAGCGTATACTCACCAAAGATCTGTGTCTTCATGCTTACAAAATTCAATTAACACAACAATTGACCATGGACAGAGAAGAGAGTTCGTTGAATGGATTATTGAACATCAACAAATGGACCCTGATTTTTCGAGCAAAATCATCCTAAGCGATGAAGCACATTTTCATCTTGATGGCTTTGTCAATCGCCAAAATTGCCGCATTTGGGGTTCGGAGAACCCACATGTGATTGTCGAAAAACAAATTCATCCACAACGCGTGACTGCATGGTGTGGATTTTGGGCTGGAGGCATAATTGGGCCATATTTTTTTTGAAAATGATGCTGGTCAAGCAGTGACTGTTACTGGTGCTCGATATCGCGACATGATTACACAGTTCTTTCTGCCAAAATTGGATGATATTGATGTGTCCAATATGTGGTTTCAACAAGACGGTGCCACATGTCATACAGCCCGTGAAACAATTAAATTACTGCATGAGACATTTCCAGGTCGTGTACTCTCTCGTTTCGGTGATCAAAATTGGCCTCCTAGATCGTGTGATTTAACACCATTAGACTTCTTTTTATGGGGTTATTTGAAATCACAAGTCTATGTCAACAAGCCCACAACCACCCGTGCATTAAAGGAGGAGATTCAACGCTGCATCAACGAAATTCAGCCACATTTATGCAGAATGGTCATGGAAAATTTCAACAAAAGAGTGCGCATGTGCATGCAAAGCCGTGGAGGCCATTTGTCCGATGTGTTATTCCATACATAACCCTATCCTATGTACTTTACGAGTCAATAAAAATATAACTATCAAAAGACTAAAAACGGCGTTTTCTATTTAATTAAAATCTTGCGTTAATTTTGGGACACCCTTTACATACATTTTCATCAGTTCGGAAGGGTTTTCTAATAAGATGTTTAATTGTGAATAGCGACCGCTTTTTGGGCAGTTGTCGTCTTTTGGAATTTGTGAAGTTAAAATTACACCATTATGGAAACTATATTGCGAGGAATCGACAAATACTCCAAGAGTAGTTCTTGTCATGGAAAGTGCTTTCTTAAATTAGCCGTTCGGATTTGGCTTAAAACTGTTGGTTCCTTTCATCATTCCTTGATAACATTACTCACACACAGGAGTAGTTGAGAGTTGTAAGTCCATAGGCCCTAGTTCTCAACGGATGAATTTATTAACTTCCCATAGGAAGTTATTGTAAGGGGTCCAATTTGTCGAATTGAAAATTTTGATATTTCTCGACGTTTCAAGGTCCCTAGAGTTGAAATAAAAGATTTTTAGAGAGATGTCTGTGCGTGCGTGTGTACGTACGTTTGTACGTTCGCGACGTTTTTTTCGTCGTCCATAGCTCAAGAACCAGAAGAGATATCGACTTCAAATAAATTTTGTTATACAGATAATAGTACAGAAAGATGCAGAAAGGACGTGCGTGGGTTGTTTTTTTACCATAGCAGTTTAAAAAAAGGTGAAACTTTTCGTTAATCCTAAATATCTCACGAACCAATAACGCTAGAGAATAGAATTAAATTTTATATTATATATTGTAACGTGATACCAAACAAGTATATTTTTTGAAAAAATCCAATTAACGGTTTTTTTATAAATCAAAAAACTGAACAAAACCTTTGTCACCTCGAAAATTTTACGAATAAAAAATGATTTTATTTAAAAAAAAAATTTTTGCAACGAAGAATAACGTTTTTGACAGCTGGTAAAATTTTGAAAAAATTCGAATTAACAGTTTTCTTACAAAAAATTAAAACCTAAAAAAAATTAATAAAAGTTGGTAAAATTGATTTGCGACTCAAATAACTTTTCAAAACTTTGAGACATTGGCTTTAAACTAATTTTATCTATTAAAAAATATTGTTGTCAACATTCGGTACAATTTTAAGAAAAATGGAATTGACAGTTTTTATACAAAAAATAAAACCTAAACTAAAATCAATAAAAGTTGGTAAAAATTGATTTTCTGCTCCAATATCTTTTCAAAAATTAAAAATGTTGGCTTCAAGATATATCTTATAAGAAATATTGTTTTTAGCATTCGGTAAAATTTTGAGAAAAATCAAATAGACTGTTTTGTTACAAAAAATAAAAACCTAAAAAAAGCATTTCTAAAAGTTCGTAAAAATTGATTTTCGACTCAAATGTGCTTTCAAAAATTGAAAATATTGGTTGTTATTATTTGTATTGTACTATTCGTACTAGAATGTCAGCTTGTTAGACTTGACCATTCCTTTTTAATTTTATTGAATGTTTTTGAACAACAACAACAACTTAAAGGTGCTACCACTTATTGTTTTTGGCTGGAGATATAGCTATTTCGTGCTTTGCCACTTTTTGCACTCATCAGTCTCCTTTTTTGTGGTGCTGAGCTTTAATCCAATTTTATTTGAAAAACTTTATGCACAACCTTTGGTTGATGCTTCAAATGCATTTGATAAACAATTAGCACATCTCGACCTGTGACGTCAGTGGTCTAAGGTAGTGGAGTGCGTAGTGCACACGACTTCTAAGACTGAGCAAATCTGATATGCGTGGGTTCGAATCCTATGTTGTGCATAAAGTTTTTCAAATAAAATTGGATTAAAGCTCAGCACCACAAAAAAGGAGACTGATGAGTGCAAAAAGTGGCAAAGCACGAAATAGCTATATCTCCAGCCAAAAACAATGAGTGGTAGCACCTTTAAGTTGTTGTTGTTGTTCAAAAACATTCAATGAAAATATTGGTTTTCAACTTATTTTATTTCACAGTAAATATTGTTTTCGACATTCAATGAATTTTTGATAAAAATTCAACAGTCCGTTTTTTCATAAAAAAAAAATCTACAAAAAACAGTACGAACATTTGGTAAAAATGATGTTCATTTCTCGATATCTCGTGAACAATAGAAGGTATTGACTTCAAACTAATTTCATTCATCCAATTTGTATTTGTTTATATCGTGATTTTTTAAGAGCTTGAGAACTTTTAAAAAAAAAAACGCATAAAATTTGCAAAATCTCATCGATTCTTTATTTGAAACGTTAGATTGGTCCATGACATTTACTTTTTGAAGATAATTTCATTTAAATGTTGACCGCGGCTGCGTCTTAGGTGGTCCATTCGGAAAGTCCAATTTTGGGTAACTTTTTCGAGCATTTCGGCCGGAATAGCCCGAATTTCTTCGGAAATGTTGTCTTCCAAAGCTGGAATAGTTGCTGGCTTATTTGTGTAGACTTTAGACTTGACGTAGCCCCACAAAAAATAGTCTAAAGGCGTCAAATCGCATGATCTTGGTGGCCAACTTACCGGTCCATTCCTTGAGATGAATTGTTCTCCGAAGTTTTCCCTCAAAATGGCCATAGAATCGCGAGCTGTGTGGCATGTAGCGCCATCTTGTTGAAACCACATGTCAACCAAGTTCAGTTCTTCCATTTTTGGCAACAAAAAGTTTGTTAGCATTGAACGATAGCGATCGCCATTCACCGTAACGTTGCGTCCAACAGCATCTTTGAAAAAATACGGTCCAATGATTCCACCAGCGTACAAACCACACCAAACAGTGCATTTTTCGGGATGCATGGGCAGTTCTTGAACGGCTTCTGGTTGCTCTTCACTCCAAATGCGGCAATTTTGCTTATTTACGTAGCCATTCAACCAGAAATGAGCCTCATCGCTGAACAAAATTTGTCGATAAAAAAGCGGATTTTCTGCCAACTTTTCTAGGGCCCATTCACTGAAAATTCGACGTTGTGGCAGATCGTTCGGCTTCAGTTCTTGCACGAGCTGTATTTTATACGGTTTTACACCAAGATCTTTGCGTAAAATCTTCCATGTGGTCGAATAACACAAACCCAATTGCTGCGAACGGCGACGAATCGCCATTTCACGGTCTTCAGCAACACTCTCAGAAACAGACGCAATATTCTCTTCTGTACGCATTCGTGTGGTTGGTTTAATGTCCAATAAAGTAAACTGAGTGCGAAACTTGGTCACAATCGCATTAATTGTTTGCTCACTTGGTCGATTATGTAGACCATAAATCGGACGTAAAGCGCGAAACACATTTCGAACCGAACACTGATTTTGGTAATAAAATTCAATGATTTGCAAGCGTTGCTCGTTAGTAAGTCTATTCATGATGAAATGTCAAAGCATACTGAGCATCTTTCTCTTTGACACCATGTCTGAAATCCCGCGTGATCTGTCAAATACTAATGCATGAAAATCCTAACCTCAAAAAAATCACCCATTATAAGAAATAAAAACTTTTAAGAAATGCTACTTAAATTTTTAAAAATTGGTTATTGACTAAAAAGCTCGTTAACAAAAATAGATTTTGAAATCAAACTATTTCGTAATATGCAAAATATTGTCAATTGACAACTTTTTTAACAAAACACGTAAACCTACAAACTTTTAAGCGAGACAAATCGACAGACGGGATGGGAAGTTTTCAGTGTGGGTCGCATCCCAGCCTCTTTTTTTTTAATAAAATCCGACATGGTTTTCCAAATCTAGAATATCCTTTTTAATATCCATTTGAAATATTTATATTATTTTAAACAGTATTCAAAAAATCTATATACATAAGTTATTAAAGTTCACCTATCTTTTAATAATCTGAAAGAAACGCTATGCCAATTATGCTAAAACAATTTTTAAGTAAGCTTTTTTTCTTTTAACGAATTTCTTCTAAACAATTCTATTATGTATATCAATTTTTTGAATTATATTAAAAAATATATGAATAGTGTTTAAAAACGGGAATTTGAAAAAAAAAAACTTGATGAAATAGTTAAATTTAAAGTTTAGATTTGAAATCAGCATTAAAAACTATTTCCAAAACGTATTTTTAAAAAATATGAAAGTATTAAATTCAAGGTCTGCTTAAAACTTCATATAGAGTCAAGTAAAAATTTATAACTAATTAGAATTTCCAAAAACTAACTAACTGGAAAACAGCATTTGTTCAGCCAGTCCCAAAAACAGGCGAATCTTCTTCTCCCTCAAATTATCGACCGATAGCACTAACGTCCCTTTTTTCTAAGGTCATGGAAACGCTGGTTAATTATGAGCTTAAGAAATATCTTGGGGAACGAAAGCTTCTTAATGACCGGCAGTACAGCTTTCGTAGCAATAGGTCCACTGGTGATCTCATGGTTCATCTTAACGAACAGTAGACCAAATCTTTACATCGTTTTGGAGAAAAAAAGATTATTGCACTTGATATTTAAAAGGCATTTAATAAAGTCTGGCTTTTGCTCTCTTATCGAAAATGCGTGCTTTTGGAATTGACGAAGTTCTTCTTCGTTAGATTAGAAACTTTTTTTTTTTAAACCCGTCAATACAATTTGTTTTGGACGGATTCAAGTCTGAAACCTATAAAATAAATGCTGGGTGTGTCCCAGGGCTCCGTTTTGTCTCCGACCCTTTTCCTCATTTTTAGATTGTCAAAACTCCTTCATCCTCAATGTATTACTGTTTGGTGAGGTTTTAGGGATGGTAATGTGCTTGAAACTAACTTATTCAAAATCTGTAACGTAAATGCTATGGTTAAAAGTAGGCCTGGTGGCCATTTGACTATTACGTTTTGAAAATACTCGTTTTTTTTCAATACTAAAATTAAATTTTCAATTGGAGAACCCTGTATCTTACCAACTAAAATGTACAAAATATCAATGAATAGAAGATTTTAAGAAAATCATGGGGCATATTCATAGTCATATTTTAAAGCCGAGTCTTTTTGAACTGGAGTCTAAATTTAACATCTAGGTTAGACACAGCTGCTTTTCATAAAAAATTTGGCAGCTCTGTTTAGTTAGAAACAGGTTTAAATTGTAATCTCCTACGATTCTAGCTCAATTTCACTTGTAGCTATACAAAATGGTTTGTAGAGGGGAACAACATAAAATTCGTTAACTGGAGAGCCAAAATCTTTGAAATCCTTTACATTATTCTGTTTGCTGTTAGTTTATCAATTGTATGTAAGTCACACTGGTGCTGTTAAAACTTGGAAGCACAAAGATATTGGCAAACCTTTCATTGAATTTCGTCATTCATAAACTTGAATTTTTTTTTCTCGAATTGATACCTTTCATACAAATTGTCCTTATCTATTTCAAAGGGGTTGATTCGGGTTAAGTAGAGCTTTCGTTTTCTTTTGGGTGGTAGCAAAATGTCAAAATATTGATATATGCTTAAGTCATTTGACATTTTAATTTTTGTTTTTAAATTTTCAAATAAAATATCTCGCAATTTTTTCATCAAGTTTGTTTATTTTTGACGTTTTATAGATTTAAAAACAGCTTAAACAGATAGATTCCGTCATGTTGATTTTTAGACTCCAGGCTATAGTTTTGAAATGGGTTTAAATTGTCTATGAATAACATAAACTGAAGTTTAGATTAGCAAAGACAAAATGAGAACTTATCACAGAACTATGAATACGGCCCATGTAAATGACATGTAAATTCAAGAACTAAACAAATTTAAATTCATAACATTGCCTGAAATGGCCTATAAAGTTGAGAAAACTAGAAAATAAATACGTAGTTCTTCGATTTACTATACACAATTTTCTTTTCAAAACTTGGAGATATTTTTTAAATTGGTAAAAACTAACAAAAAATAAAAATCTTTGAATAATCAAAGATTTTTGACGTTCACCTGTTTTATGCTTTAAATATTGTATGATTCAAGAATTTAAATAATAAATAACAAAAAACTTAAAATTACTTTTATTTGCATTAAAAAACTATTTAGAAACAAGAACTAGCAAAGAAAAAATACTTTATTTGACTACAGTAATGACAAAAATCAATTTTACACTGTTCTCCCTCGCATACATCTTAAGGGCTTAAAGCCATTACAAATCAAAACCAAACACCACCTTATTTGTTTTGAAAGTTTTAAGCATTCTGACTCTATAAACGTCATTGCTTAATGATATGATATTACAAAGTTAGTATACTTCCAGATAATTTCCTAGACGTAAAATAACAAGCCTAAAGCGAGGTTACATACGTTTGTTTTTGAACCTTTTAAGGAATTTAAAAGTTATAATGCCAACATGTTTCCCGCACTTACAAGAACTTGACTTATTTTTTGTTAAACTTCATGAAGTTCTTAGGAAATATTTGGTGTAGATGATGTTAACATAAACTAAACTCAAATGTAAAATGTCAAAAATGAAATGTTAAACGTATATATCGGGTGATTTTTTTGAGGTTAGGATTTTCATGCATTAGTATTTGACAGATCACGCGGGATTTCAGACATGGTGTCAAGGAGAAAGATGCTCAGTATGCTTTGACATTTCATCATGAATAGACTTACTAACGAGCAACGATTGCAAATCATTGAATTTTATTACCAAAATCAGTGTTCGGTTCAAAATGTGTTTCGCGCTTTACGCAAATTTTATGCGTTTTTTTTTTTTTAAAAAGTTCTCAAGCTCTTAAAAAATCACCCATTATGTATTTATTGTCCTCCATTGAAAAGAGGACATTGTTTAATATAATGGGTGATTTTTTAAGAGCTTGAGAACTTTTTTTAAAAAAAACGCATAAAATTTGCGTAAAGCGCGAAACACATTTCGAACCGAACACTGATTTTGGTAATAAAATTCAATGATTTGCAAGCGTTGCTCGTTAGTAAGTCTATTCATGTCAAATACTAATGCATGAAAATCCTAACCTCAAAAAAATCACCCGATATAACCATTATCCAGGGAGAGTTAAAATTATTTCACTGTACCTCAAGTTTTTGTACAACCTTCATATGTCTGAATAAATAAGCAGCCAGGAAATATATTTTATGAACTATTGAACATTGCAATGACAGGGAAAGACATGGCGTGATAAGACAATCCACATTCGTGTAGTGCAGCTAAAGAACTTATATCTGTACTTCACAGTACGGTAAAAGCTAATATCAAAGGAAAAACGTACCTTTTTTGAAATAAAAATTGATAAATCTTTTATTAATTTTAAAAATAAAAGTTTTACCGTCATCAGTTTTTAAATAATCAATTCTTAATTATTTAATGGTTAGAAAATTAAATTATTGAACATTTTTTTTTAAATAAATTACTTTAATACAAATGTTCAATAACTAAGATACCTCTCAAATTACGAATAATAAATTAATTTTTTTTCAAAAATTAGTGAAAACATAAACTAAACTCGAACAAAACAAGTGGTGAAAGAATGTATTAATACAAAAATTTATTAATAAAAAGTTTGTTGTTCGTGAAGAAGATTCTAAAATCGAAAAAAGAGGCTGAGATGTGACCCACACTGATAACTTCTCATCCCGTCTGCCGATTTGTCTTGCTTAAAAGGTTTCTTAGATTTTCGTGTTTCATTTAAAAAAAAGTTATCAGTTGAACTATTCTTAAAAATTTAAAAATTACCAACAATATTTTGCATATAAGGAAATAGTTTGATTTGAAAATCAATTTTAACGAGATTTTTAGTCTAAAAACAGTTTTTACCAATTTTAGTAGCATTTCTTAAAAGTTTTTATTTCTTTTATAAACAAATACAAATTGGATGAATTAAATTAATTTGAAGTCAATATATATTCTATTATTCACGTGATATCGAGAACCGAACATCCTTTTTTATCAATGTTGCGTACTATTTTTCGGGCTAAGAAAGCAATTGAGTGGAAAAGTCCTCTCTCGAAGGACCAAAGTGTCGCTATATAAGATCCTTATCATCCCCGTCCTGCTATACGGTGCAGAAGCATGGACCATGACAAAAGCGGATGAAAGCACCTTGGGTCGTTTCGAGAGAAAAGTTCTTCGTGTGATCTACGGTCCCGTATGCATCGAAGGGGAGTGGAGGAGAAGATGGAATGAGGAGATGTACGGGCTGTACAGTGACGTAGACTTAGCCAGAAGGGTAAAAGTCCAACGACTAAGATAACTGGGTCACGTAGAGCGCATGGAAACCAATGCTCCGACTCGGAAAGTCTTCGAATCCACACCCACAGGACAGCGCAGTAGAGGAAGACAGCGGATCAGGTGGCGCGCACAAGTGGAAAGTGACCTCAACCAACTCGGAGCGCGAATATGGAGACGTCTTGCTAGGGACCGAGCTAGATGGAAAAGTTTGTTGGGTGAGGCCCTAGTTCACACAGGACTGTAACGCCACCTTAAGTAAGTAAGTACTATTTTTTGTAGATTTAAATTTTTTATGAAAAAACAAACTGTTGGATTTTTATAAAAAAATTACTAAATGTCGAAAACAATTTTTTCTGTGAGATGAAAATAGTTTCAAGCCAATATTATTAAATTTTGAAAAGAAATTTGTTTCGAAAGTAAATTTTTAACAAGTTTTAGTATTGTTTTTTTTAGATTTTTATTTTTTGTAAAAAAACTGTCAATTTGTTTTTTCTCGAAATTTAACTGAATGTTGAAAACAGTATTTTTTATAAGAAAAAATTAATTTAAAGCCATAATCTCAAATTTTTGGAAAATATTTGAGCTTAAAATCAATTTTTACATTTTTTTTAAACTTTTTTTTATCTTTTTTTTGTAAAACAAACTGTCAATTAGATTTTTCTCAAAATTTTACATAATGTTAAAAGCAATAGTTTTTATAAAAAATTCATTTGAAGCAAATATCTCAAATTTTTGAAAAGATATTTGAGTCGAAAATCAATTCGAAAATCAATTTGTACGCACTTTTAATATTTTTTTTTAAGTTTTTATTTTTTAATAAAAAAATGCCAGTTCGATTTTTCTAAAAATTTTACTGAAGGTTGAAAACAATATTTCTTATCAGATAAAATTAGATTGAAGCTATAATCTCAAATTTTTGAGTCGAAAATCAATTTTTATCAACTTTTGGAAATGTTTTTTCTAGGTTTTTATTTTTTTATAAAAAACTGTCAATCCGATTTTTCTCAAAATTTTACCTGATATCAAAAACGTTATTCTTTATTGCACACAATTATTTTGGAGATAAAATTATTTTGTTCGTAAGATATTCGAGTTGACAAATATTTTTTTTTAGTTTTTTTTTGATTTATAAAAAAAAACCGTTATTGGTTCGTGAGATATTTTCGGTAAACCAAAATTTTGACCTTTTTTTTTAAATTGCTATGGTAAAAAAACACCACGCAATTTTTTTGAGTGTCCTTTTTGCATCTTTCTTTGTAGTACCCGTGGCATGATGGTTAGTGCGTTGGACTGTCATGCCAGAGATCTTGGGTTCAATCCCTGCCTGTGCCACCTAAAGTTTTTTCACGGGTACTGCCTCTTGCGAAGAATTGACGAATTCTTCAAGAGTAATTCTTGTCATGAAAAGTGCTAAAACTGTAGGTCCCCTCCATTCCTGACAACAGTACTCGCACACAGGAATGGTTGAGAGTTGTGAGTCACCAGGCCCTAGTTCTCAACGGACTGTTGCGACACCCAATTTATTTTATTTTATTTTTGCATCTTTCTGCATTATTATCTGTATAACAAAATAAAACGATATCTCTACTGGTTCTTCAGCTATGGACGACGAAAAAAACGTCGCGAACGTACGGAAGTACCGTACACACGCACGCACAGACATCTCTCTAAAAATCTTTTATTTCGACTCTAGGGACCTTGAAACTTTGACAAATGTCAAAATTTTCAATTCGAAAAATCGGACCGATTATAATAACTTTCTATTTGAAGTTAATAATGTTTTTAAATCTTATTTTAAAAGTTTTTTGTAATTTTTCGTCCAATCCAATTTTGTTTAGGCCCTAAATTCAAACCTAAAATAAGAGCTTCTATGTTCTTTCAGGTTTTCGTGATAACCTGGCTTAGTTAAAAGTGTTACATGGCAATTCAAATTTTTTTAAAACTAAGATCTTTCCTAAGGTTATTCCCTTTCTTTTTGAAAAATTAGAGATTGGGCTTCAATGTTCCTAAGCATTATTTTTGCTTATGCAACTTTTGAATCCGTAAGAGATTCGAAAACGATTTAAAACATTGTTAACCTTTTATTTCCACGTCAGGAAAGTAGATGCCAAAATTGTATTTTAAGATAATGTTCGAAAATTCAAATAAGTTGAAACATTGGAAACTAGGCACACTTTGTCCAAAACCAAAACTAAATTGATAAAAACGCTAAATTTCATTAAACCCTATCATAAGTCTCGTGGTAATCAGACATTTTAAGAAATCCCAAACAAAACTGGGATCTAAAAAATTTAGTAAACCATCTTATTTTAATGTTATTTGTCATATCATGAGCTGAAACTGGCTCACTAATCTGTATTCTGTAGGTGTTTCCAATTTCGATTACTGCACTGGCTTTTTTCTTCCAACAGAACGATTTTAATCTTTAGTCTTCAGATGTACAACTTACAAGTATCTTTACGCCCATGGCGTCAGAAATTCCGTTCTTACTTGGGGCCGGGCTGGTCGGGTCGGGTATATTGGATACTCCATAGCGTCCGGCACACCGGTTGGCGTTAAAGTGGTGATGCTGGTCAGGTTTCCGCCTTCAAACAAGAAACTTTACGTACCCACCATTCCCACATAGATACAAGTATATGTAATGCATTTGTGATTTCTCCTTTCCAGCTGTCTGTCCGGTCCGGTTGCTGTCATTTTGGACACGAACTGAATTGCTTCTAATGAATATGCGCGATCGCAGCTTGATTGATCAATTGAAATATCCGTGACCATGATAAATGTCCGTTG
This sequence comes from Eupeodes latifasciatus, assembly GCA_920104205.1. Taxonomy (NCBI): domain Eukaryota; kingdom Metazoa; phylum Arthropoda; class Insecta; order Diptera; family Syrphidae; genus Eupeodes; species Eupeodes latifasciatus. The sequence goes on from OV049924.1 coordinate 374,828,319, forward strand.
TACGGTTATATGCATTTCATATTCATTTAATCAAAAACAACAACCAATAAAAGAACATCAAAATGCTTTAAAAGTGGTTATGGTTACCCTAATGTCGGTCAAAATGACGTGCCTCGTCTCTCGCGTTGATCTCGAAAGAACACACATAATTCTTATACGAGTTTCCAACTCTGTACGTTTATTAATTTTATTCTAAGTGCGGTGCGTCATATGCATACCTATAATGGTGCCATCAATCTATAGTCATAGAAATTCTTCATCAGCTGAGAGGTGTACCATAATCTTGGATCCATGATGGAGCATCATGCTAAAGAGATGGCGACTCTTACCTGGCGATATGATGGTCACTTCTGGTTTTCATTTATAAGTTTTTTTTTTATTTTAATTCACTATGATATCAGATGAGTGGATTTTATAGATGCTGCTGCTCTGCGTCGTCGTCAAGATTAAATGGGGTCTTCTCGAACCATGAGCAAATCCATGCTATAAGAAACAAATTAGATTGGTAAAAATAAAAATAAGAAAAAAATTAATAACAACAAAAAGACCACAACGGCGAAGACGCTAACGACGACGATGATGCTGCGATGGTTGAGTGAAAGAACAGGCTTGTACCGAGGCCGCGGCGGTCTTGAGAGGAAGATCACTTCTAATGAAGATTCAAATGTGAAAATCCATTCAGTTATGTTCACGGCGATCCAAGAACCAAACGCGGATATAAATTTCTAAAATAAAAACAAAAAGAATTTAAAAAGAAACAAAAAAACCGAAACAAAAATAAATTTTAAAAATTTTGCCATAAATGTTTATAAAGTGAATAAATTTTAACTTAAAGTTGTTGTCCATCTTTGGGACAGGTTGACAATTTTACCTTTTTCTTATTATTAATTGTTGTTGGTGTAGTGATTTCTGATTTTTTGTTGTTGTTATTTTTTATTGGACATATCATCCCTTATTGAGAGAAGTTTGAGCCGACAAAGTTTATAAGAAACGAGACTTGCATATTTAAATACTGCAAGTTCAATTAATTTGGTTTGATTAATTATGAATTAAATTTATTCATAAACGGATTGTTTTAAATGCTGTTAAAATACACATAAATTAAGTGTGTTTCAATTAATATTATTTAATAATTTCAATCTATAAGAAAACAGGTAATTATAAAATAGAATGTATGAATTTTTTTTTTAACAAATTTCGAATGGTTTTGAATTGTATATAAACTCTTATTTATTTAATTTACTTACACAAAATCACAAATGTAAAATACTTTAAATGGGATTTTATTTAAAAAGTTTAAGATACCTGAACAAAACTTTCAATTCCCTGTCTTTATCAGAATTTCTATCTACTCATAAGGAGTAGAAGTAAGAGGTCTAATATAATAGATTTTGACACTGCTTTGCTTTATAAGATCCCAAAATTCAAAATCCAATGTTTCTGTGCGTGCGTGTGTAGTGTACGTTCGCTCTTTCAGCAGATTAACAAAAATAACATAAAGGCGTGCAAAAAGAACTTTCAAGAAAACTCATATAGGTGATTCTTAAAACATTGTTTTACAAAAAAGGAAAAAATTGTGGTTGGCTCAAAATATCTATCTCATGAACCAAAAATGCTAATTACCAATAAATTAAAAATTAATTTTCGTTTCAAATATTTTTAGAACAAATTGAGGTATTGACTTTTGAAGTTATCAGTGTTGAACACAAGTCATCAGCCTCTTTTTCAATTTAAATGGAAGTCAAAAAATAGGTTAGGGAATTTAAAAGAATTTAAAGAACTAAGCATACACATTTTTTAAATACACTTTTTTAAATAAACTACATTAATATTTATGAAAACTAGTTGAAGTGCTTGCAAAAATATCAAAAACATTAATTCGAAAAATGTTAAATGACAAATTTGTGGTAAAAGTTTTCAGGCTTGTGTAAACAAAACATTAAAGTTAACTTAAATTAATTGTAGGTAATATATATTAGATTTTAATTTTGATCAAAATCATAGTTTTATTTTTTTACTATGCATTAAACAAAATATATTACTTTTCATAAAAATATAGGTACTTTACTTCAAATCGACTTTCCAATAAAAATACATTTGTATAATTAAGCATTTTGAAAAAGAATGATTTGTTTGTATCATTCTCAACACTCTCAAGTCCTCATTGCATCTTTACAGACTTTAGCAAGGCATTAAACAAATTAAGTCATGAACCGTTTTGTTATGTGGATTTCGTCTTAGAGTAAAAGATAGATACTCAAACGTCATTTTCAGGAGTCACCCTTCATGTCAATTTAAAATCAGTTTTGGTGTTCCTCAAGGAAGGCACCTTGGTCCATTGCTATTTATTTTATTTATTGATGATTTTCCTTCTGTTTTAAATAATTCTATATCGCTTATCTATGCAGATGATGTTATAATTTTTCGAATCTTTTACTGCATCAAGGAATGTAAATAGCTACAAGAGGCGCAGGGTCAGAAGTCCAGAGGCCAAAAGTCCATAATGGACTCTTGACCCACTTGGGTGGGTTAAAAGTCCATAATTCCATTATGATCTTTTGACCCACCCTAGTGAGTCAAAATTCCAGAAAAAATTGGGTCATAAGTCCATTATGCTAAAAAGAAAATTGGTCAAAAGTTCATAATTTAGTCAAACATAAAATTTATTTCAATTTCAGAAGAAAAAAATCAATGTACCATCAATAAAAAAAAGAACAACAAAAACAATATATGTAATTGAGTTCAAAATCCTTTACAAAAAATTTTGTGTGCTATTTGTCACAATTTGCTTGCAAAATGGACATAGCAATTCATTTTTGTTTCGCTTTGCCGTGTCCTTAACAATTTCAAAACAAGTTTCGCAGATTTTGAAGTGGTTACACGGGATGAGAAGAGTATCCCTCTGATTTTGGAAACAAATGGCGCAATTCAGCTCATTTCCACTTGTACTCTGACCATTGATCTCATTTTCGTTATTTTCTTCGTCTTCTTCTTCTTCACCGGTGAAATTTTCAAACTCAAAAATTTTCAAGTCCGTTTTCTTGGAACATATTGAACTTAATTGACTCAATAGTTCCGTTAAAGTGATCTTATCTGTTTCGAATTTAATGGTCATGGACTCAATTAACTGATTTCGCAGTTGAAATTTGGATTTAGGTCTCTCAAACATTTCCCATGTTTGCCCATCCACAGATGCCAAAAAATCAATAGTAATTGTATGTTCCTCATCAATTAATTGGTCCACAAAGTTGAAAAAATTTCCGTTTTTTGGCAAAAGTTTTCCCAATTTTCCGTTGTACGCTTCCAAACTACTTGTTGTGCGAACACTTTGTAAAGGATCCTGAAAAAAAATTTAAACTTATTATAATAAGTACTTTTTAAACGTTGGATAATTATTTACATTTGCTATCCACTGCTTTTGAAAATATTCCATAAAATTGTTGAACATTGTAAAGCCGATTGCTTCCCTTTGAATTATTTCGAACCCCCTCTACATATTTTCGGGCTTCAAGAGGGGTAGGACAAAAAATTTATTGAATATTTTGTTACAATTTTTATTTCCTCGGAGGCCTTTCAAAAAGTTTGGAATTTTCGAAACTCTCCATTTTATGGCCCTGCAGTAGTGGACCCAGCATCCATGTATTTGTGCGTTAGGAAAAACATTCGTCAAGCCCTTCCGCAATGCATGCTCAAAATCCAGTGTGAAGGAAGCTGGACGAAATTTCATTAAATTGGCTTCAATGTATTGGAAAGCGTGGGTGTACGCTTTTTCGGATTTATGACTCATAAGCAAGAAGATGAATGGATAAACCTATAGGTAAAATAAGGACATACAAATTACCAACTTCAATATTTCAAAATTATATTACTATTTGAGTATTTAACAGAAACAAACAGAGAAACAATTTGGGGAGTGAATTCGCGCGAGAATTTTTTTTTACATATTTTCGGGCTTCAAGAGGGGTAGGACAAAAAATTTATTGAATATTTTGTTACAATTTTTATTTCCTCGAAGGCCTTTCAAAAAGTTTGGAATTTTCGAAACTCTCCATTTTATGGCCCTGCAGTAGTGGACCCAGCATCCATGTATTTGTGCGTTAGGAAAAACATTCGTCAAGCCCTTCCGCAATGCATGCTCAAAATCCAGTGTGAAGGAAGCTGGACGAAATTTCATTAAATTGGCTTCAATGTATTGGAAAGCGTGGGTGTACGCTTTTTCGGATTTATGACTCATAAGCAAGAAGATGAATGGATAAACCTATAGGTAAAATAAGGACATACAAATTACCAACTTCAATATTTCAAAATTATATTACTATTTGAGTATTTAACAGAAACAAACAGAGAAACAATTTGGGGAGTGAATTCGCGCGAGAATTTTTTTTTATTTTCACTCCCCAAATTGTTTCTCTGTTTGGCAAAAAAAATTTCGGCAAGAGAAATTAATTTATAAAACAGCACTGTAAAGCGAGCGAAGCGAGCCGAAATTTAATTTAATTTTTCGGCTCGAGAAATTAATTTATAGAGTGCTGCTCTAATTCAAAAGTTAAAAGTTTTTCAAAAAAATATTATTTTTATTCAATCTAAAATAATAATTCGAAAAATTCAATTATAATCACAAATTTCGCGATTGAAGTTTTGAATTAGGTACTTATGTACATGTTCAGAAGACACGATACACAAAATTATTAATTGCTTCCACTCGCCTAATGGAAGTACGCCGAATGTACCGTCAATGACATACTTTCTGTCTGATTCTGGCAACATGTCAATTTCTTTCACTATTTCTGTTGCCATAAATATTGAATATGAAAAGTCTGTTTCCAAAACTGTGCCTTTATAGAAAGTATTGTTACTGTTGTAACGTGACATACCATATCTAAGACAGACATTTTCTTTAAGGAATATTTCTTTAACTTCCGAAAAGGTTTTCGGGGTTTGAGGAAGAGTACCTACTACTTTTTATTCTGTTGAGAGTCCTTTTAAGGGTCTTGTAGTGAACTAAATGTGCGGAGTCCGTTGTCTTCATTCTTTTCTGGTCAAAAACTTGCTTTGACGTTGTTTTCCTTTTAAGGCTGATATCCAAGCAATCTTTTTTCATACTGTTTATTAACTCCATTTTCTGGTACATATTATATTGATCCGGATGAGGGTGAATAGCATCGGAAACATTAACAATTTTATTCAACACCGGGTCAAATGTTAAGCCTGCTTTGCAGGATTTTATGTAGCAAATATATCTGTCAATGTTTTTATATGTATATTTTTTCGTATATAATTGTTTTTCGTTTTCTAAATATAAGACCGAACTGTTCTTTCTTAAACCAATGATAAATTTAAACTTTATGCACGTGTTTTCCATGTTTTAACAATCACTTTTATTTTCCACTTTTCTAATGAGGTCTTGTTCAACTGTACACAGCACTTGTAATGATCAATGTGAATCAATTCTTCAAAATCTTAACGGAGCACAAGAAGTGCTTGTCTTAATTTTACTCTATAGTTTACCGATATAATCTCCGCCTCTAAAACTAACTCTTGCGTATTGCTTTTTTTATGTTAACAGTTAAAATCAAACAAAACAACAAAAACATAATCAAATTTCAAGGTTGTACATTATGGACTTTTGTCTCACCTAAGTGAGTCAAAAATTCATAATCAAGGGGTCAATAGTCCCCAAGAATTTCTTCTGGACTTTTGACTCACTAGGGTGGGTGAAAAGATCATAATGGAATTATGGACTTTTAACCCACCCAAGTGGGTCAAAAGTCCATTATGGACTTTTGGCCTCTGGACTTCTGACCCTGCGCCCTACAAGAAGATCTAAATCAATTTTGGGAATAGTGAAGTAAAAATCGTTTGATTTTGAATATTGACAAATGTAGGAAAATTTGCTTAAAATGCAAAAGTATTATCATAAATAATGACTTTATGTTGAATTCGTTACGTTGGAATAGAGAACCCAGTTTTTCTGACCTGAGCATTGTACTGGACCCAAAATTAACGTTTACTGATCATTATCATTATGTTATAGAAAAAAAGATTTCGTCAAAAGATTTTCCCGAGGGTACCCTGATTCATATGTTATTAAATTTCTGTTTGTTCCTTTTGGCAGGCAAATTGTTAAATACGCTTGCGTTACGAAGGCGCCATATTAAAATAAATAAATTGAGTGGCGCAACAGTCCGTTGAGAACTAGGGCCTTGTGACTTACAACTCTCAACCATCCCTGTGTGCGAGTACTCTTGTCAGGGATGGAGGGGACCTACAGTTTTAAGAACTGGCAAATCCTCCAAGAGTAATTCTTGTCATAAAAAGTGCTTTCTCAAATTATCCGTTCGGATTCATCATAAAAATAATAGATCCTTTCCATCCCTGAAATGACTCGCACAGAGGAATGGTTGCAAGTTGTAAGTCAGGCCCTAGTTCTCTACGGACTGTTGTGGCACCTATTTTATTTACTTATTTATACATAGTCGGGTTGTTTATCTAAAAACGCAGAGATATCTTCAAGTAAATTTCGCTTTACAGAGAGGACTTTTAAAGAAATCTACTGGTTGGTTTTTAAACATATAGTATTTAACAAAAAAGGGAAAAAATTAGTCGACCCAGAATATAACACGAACCTACAAAATTATTGCACAACATGTGACATTAAAAAAATTGGAGTGAACTTAACAAAAATTCAACTGACAGTTAATAAAAAACAAACTTAAAGAAAATATTTGTCTTCTCAAATATTTTACCAACACGAAAGTATGTATATTGCCACAAGAATAATGTAAGGAACAAAAAACAACTTTTTTGGTATCTAATTAATTTCTAAGATAAATCCTATTTAATGTTATATAAAATATATTCTTTTTTATATTTTATAATTTTTTTTTTCAAAAAATCCAAATGACAGTTTTTTTTCGATAAATTAAAGTTAAATCAAAAATACTTCTTATTAGATTAATGTCCTTAAATATCTGGACAGAAAACAGCTTAAACTTCAATTTTTAATTTTATATTTTTATAAATTCTTTACATGACAATTCTTGCTAAAAAATGTTTTTTAACTTCCCATAGGAAGTTATTGTAATCGGTCCGATTTGTCGAATTGAAAATTTTGACATTTCTCGACGTTTCAAGGTCCCTAGAGTCGAAATAAAAGATTTTTAGAGAGATGTCTATGCGCGCGTGTGTACGTATGTACAGTACATACGTTCGCCACGTTTTTTCCGTCTTCCATACCTCACGAACCAGTAGAGATATCGACTTCAAATAAATTTTGTTATACAGATAATAATGCAGAAAGATGCAGAAAGGGCTCTCAACAAAACTGAGTAGGTGTTTTTTTTTTTAACATAGCAATTTACAAAAAAAGGTGAAAATGTTGGTTAACCCCAAATATCTCCCGAACCAATAGCGCTAGACTTACTTACTTACTTAAGGTGACGCTACAGTCCTGTGTGAACTAGGGCCTCACCCAACAAACTTCTCCATCGAGCTCGGTCCCTAGCTAGTTTTCTCCAGTTTCGCGCTCCAAGTTGGGTGAGGTCACTTTCCACTTGTGCGCGCCACCTGATCCGCGGTCTTCCTCTACTGCGATTTCCTGTGGGTGTGGATTCGAAGACTTTCCGGGTCGGAGCATTGGTTTCCATGCGCTCTACGTGACCCAGCCATCTTAGTCGTTGGACTTTTACCCTTCTGGCTAATACTACGTCTACGAGTTATTCTTCGTTTGATGTCAGCGCTGGTTTTGTTTTCTGCGTTAATAGCGGAGCCTAGGTAGACGAAGTCCTTAACTACCTCAATGTTACGTCTTTCGATGGTGACGTTTTGACCAAGACGTCCGTCGGTGTTGTAAGTCCTTTCTTGACGACAGCATGTACTTGTTTTGCCCTCATCAACCGTTAAACCCATTTTTGCCGCCTCTGCCTCAATACTCACAAAAGCCCTATTGACATTACGCTGAGTTCTTCCGATTATGTCAATGTCATCAGCATATGCTAGTAATTGGACAGACTTTTGAAAGATAGTGCCTCTAGTGTTGACGTGTGAGCTTTGCACTATTCTTTCAAGTACGATGTTAAAAAAATCACATGACAGCGCATCACCTTGTCTAAAACCTTTTCTGACATCGAAAGGTTCTGTTAAGTTGTTTCCAACTTTTATGGAGCAGCGTGAATTCTCCATGGTCATCCTGCACAAACGGACGAGTTTAGCAGGGATGCCAAAACTAGGCATGGCTCTATACAGTTCGTCCCTGTAGATACTGTCATATGCGGCCTTGAAATCGATGAAAAGATGGTGGGTGTCGATTTGGTGTTCTTGGGTTTTTTCCAGGATCTGCCGTAATGTGAATATTTGATCGACTGTGGACTTTCCTGGTCTAAAACCACACTGATAAGGACCTATCAGGTTGTTGACGATGGGCTTTAGACGTTCACATATTACGGCAGAGAAGATTTTGTAAGCGATGTTAAGTAGACTGATTCCTCTATAACTGGTGCAGTTTAGAGGGTCTCCTTTTTTCAGGATCGGGCAAACAATATTGAGGTTCCATTAATCGGGCATGTTTTCTTCCGACCATATCTTACAGATAAGTTGGTGCATGCTCCTAACCAACTTATCTCCAGCTGCTTTAAAGAGCTCGGCATTCAAGCCATCCGCTCCAGCGGCTTTATTAGACTTCAGCTTAGATATGGCAATCTTTACTTCGTCTAAGTCGGGAGGACGGCATTGTTGGCTTTCGTCGTCTATGTTGAATTGATCATCCTGCCTGACAGCGGAATTCGGTTCGTCGTCGCCGTTATACAGTCTGCAGAAGTGGTCCTTCCATATGTTCAGCATTGACTGCGGTTCCACTATGATGTTTTCACATCTCAACATCTTCGACCGCACGCTTCTCATGCTCTTTCTTTTTCCTTCTGAGAAGTCGGTGTTCCTCTCGCCTTTTCTGCTCATAGAGCTCATGAGCAGCTCTCGTCCTTTTATGCAGCACCGCTTTGCGTGCCTGTTGTTTGGCTGCATTTGCCTGCCGACATTCCTCATCAAACCAGAGGTTCCTTGTTGGTGGTTGCTTAAAACCCAGCACGTCAGAGGCGGCTTCTCTGAGTGCATCTTGGCAATGTTGCCACTGGTTTTCTATACATTGTGTTGGCAGCACAGAACTTCGAGAGAGATTACTTGTAACTCGGTCAGAGAAGGAGTTGGCGATATCTTGCGATTGTAGCCGTTCGACGTTGTACCTTCTCCCAGCATCTCCCTGTTTTGCCTTGGGCCTGGAAACCCGAAGTGCTACCTTGGCTACAACAAGGTAGTGGTCCGAGTCGATGTTAGCTCCTCGGAAAGTTCGGACATCCATGATGCGTGTCTGGCGTCGATCACAATATGGTCAATCTGGTTGACGGTAGATTGATCTGGAGATCTTCAAGTTCCTTTGTGGATGTTAAGGTGTGGAAAACGCGTACTGGCTACCATGACGTTTCGCCCCGCAGCAAAATCTATGAGCCTGAATCCGTTGTCGGAAGTGTTGTCGTGCAGGCTGTTTTCCCCGATTATTCCACCAAAGATGTCTTCCCTTCCTAGCTTGGAATTAAAATCGCCCAGGACAATTTTAATATCGTATTTTTGAGTGTTTTAATTGGGCTTTTTGATCTTAGACGATTATATGCAATTAATAAATAAATTAATCCATTTTTAAAATTTTGTCCCGACGTTTCGTTGGTTATTTTCCAACTTCTTCATAGGGTGTTTTATTTTTATTGGATCTACAATAATTACAAATTACTTGGATTTTCTTTAATTTCTATTCAGTATTTTAGTGTTACTTACTATTGTCAGTTTACATTTGATTTATTAAGTTTAAAAAATATAGTCAATAAATTATTACACTTAACAAAAAATATAACAATTTTTAATAAATTAAGAAACAGGACAAAACAGAAAACTATTAACTGATTGTTATCACAGACTTTGTTCCTTTGATGACAGCACTGTAGCTAGCACTTAAATTGTCTTTATCTTCTTGAAAATTCATGGTTCTCTTCATCTTTTGTTGTATTCTTAGACTCTCCAGTGTAAATCTCTTATTTGTGTTTCTTTCCTTGTCAAGTATTTGTATGTCATCGAAATCAGCGGTGTGTCCATGTTCAGTCATATGTTGTGAGAGTCCAGTTGATGTTCTCTTTTTTCTGACGTCAGCTTTATGTTCAGCTATTCTTGTAGCTAGTGTGCGTTTGGTTGTGCCAATGTATACAAGATCGCACACTTCATTTGTCTTGCCGTTGCATTTTATTTCGTATACCACGTCATGTTGTTGTTCCTTTTGCAATGGTGTCTTTGTTCTTGTAAATATTTTGCTGAGAGTGTGATTGGATTTGTGAGCAAATGAAAATCTCTCTTTGTTGTTTTGTATTATTTCGTGTAGGTATTTGTTATTTGTTAGCTTGGGAATGTAACGTATGCTATGGAATATGATATTGTCCGTGTTGCCACTTTTTTCGTTTTGATTTTGTGTATTATTTTTGTATTGAATTTGATTTTTCTTGTCGTTAATTAAATTATTTATTATTTTATGTGGAAAATTGTTCATTAGCAGTATTGTTCTTATTTTGTTGATATTTTCTTTGTGGAATTTTTCGTTCGAAATATCTAAAACTTTATTAATAAAGTTTTTTGCAGTGTTTATTTTGTATTTATGTGGTTGAGTTGATAGAAAATTGATCATTCTTCCTGACGCTATGGGTTTTTGGTACCAGTTAAAAATTAACTTATCATCTATTCTGTGAATTACAGTGTCCAAATATGGTATACATTTTTTATTTTCTGTTTCTATTGTAAATTGTAGTTTTTCGTGATATTGATTTAGATTGTTGAGAATTATGTCTGTGTGTTGTTTTTTAATTATTGCAAAAATGTCATCTACATATTTCGCAATGAATTTTATCGTTATGTTGGATTTCTGTAATTTCTCTATTGTAGCGTCCAGAAGATTGTCCAAAACAATGTCAGCTATGGTTGGTGAGAGTGGATTTCCCATTGGCATTCCGAACGTTTGGTTATAGATTTTATTTTCATGATTGAAATAGTTATTGTCTTTGAGACAGAATTGCAGTATTTTAAGGAATTGTGGTTTTGGGATATTTGTATGTTCTTTCAATTTTTCCCATTGTTGCATGATGTTCTTAATTGCTACATATGTTGGAATATTGGTGAATAGTGATATTACGTCAAACGAAACTAAGATGTCATCTTCTTCTATTGTTATGTCTTCAAGTTTTTCTTTAAGGTGCGTTGTATTTCGGATGTTGTAGTTTTCAGATACGATGTGTTGAAGTTTTTCCCCAATGAATTTTGCCAAGTGATAACATGGGACATTTGTTGATGATGAAATCGGTCTTAGTGGTAGATCTGGTTTATGGATTTTTGGAAGTCCATATAGTGTAGGTGCAGTAGCTGCGGAACATGCTAACTTGTTTTTTAGTTTAAGGTCTATGTATTTTTGTTTGAATAAATCATTCACTATGTCGTTATTAGTTTTTTGTAGTTTTGCCGTTGGATCTATCCTTTGTATTTTGTATGTGTTTTTGTCTTCAAGTAATTTATTCATTTTGTTTTTGTAGTCTTCCTTATACATTACGACTGTCTTATTTCCTTTATCTGCGTGAGTTATTATGATGTCTTCTTTATATTTTCTAATTATTTTCTGTGTTTTTTCATATGTTTTTATTATGAATTTTTCTTTTATTGTGTTTTTGATTTTTCTTTTATATGTTTGTATTCTGTTGGCAACGCAATGTCTAGCAATGTCTTTCTCTTTATCATCTTCTATTTTTTGTATGCATTGTTCTATGTCCGCTATGATGTGTATGGGTGAGAAGTTGTTTTTGTGTATAGGAAGTGCAAATTTCTTGCCTAAAGAGAGAAGCCATCGACTCTCTTCGGGGAAATTTACTTTTGTTTTATTGACAAACCATTCTTCATTAAATGTAATACCAAGTTTAACTATGTGTTCTTGTTTAAGTTTATTGATTTTTGAAAGGTGTATTAGTTCGGTTTTATGTCTTATATGATTGAATATGTGGATTTGTTTTTGTATAAATGATTTGTATTCGGTCTCATTTAGAATGTTTTTCATTTTGATTTCTGTTTGGAATATGTTTTTATTTACTGTGTTTATTGTTGTTAGTGTTTGTTTGATTTCTAAGTTTAGTACTTTCAAAGAGAAATTATGCTCAATCTTCTTTAAATGCTGTAGTATGCTTTCTGTGGTAAACAAAGCTGTAACATTTGATGTGGTGTTAGTTAGATGTTTGGGTATAATTTCATATTCTTTACAAGAGAGGAGAAATTTTAGTTGTTCTTTCTGTTTTGCTAGTTTTTTCTTTTGTCTGCAGTAGTGTTTAAGTATATTACAGGTGTCTGGGTTGTATTTGTATTTAATATGTTCAAAAAATCCTTTCATTGTTTTATGTGTCCGTTAAATATTGTGATGGTAATAATTATTTGTTTCGGCTGGCCCTCCGATATAGTATAATTGTGAATAAATGATCAATTGTATTTTAAATTAATTTTTGAGTGTTTTAATTGGGCTTTTTGATCTTAGACGATTATATGCAATTAATAAATAAATTAATCCATTTTTAAAATTTTGTCCCGACGTTTCGTTGGTTATTTTCCAACTTCTTCATAGGGTGTTTTATTTTTATTGGATCTACAATAATTACAAATTACTTGGATTTTCTTTAATTTCTATTCAGTATTTTAGTGTTACTTACTATTGTCAGTTTACATTTGATTTATTAAGTTTAAAAAATATAGTCAATAAATTATTACACTTAACAAAAAATATAACAATTTTTAATAAATTAAGAAACAGGACAAAACAGAAAACTATTAACTGATTGTTATCACAGACTTTGTTCCTTTGATGACAGCACTGTAGCTAGCACTTAAATTGTCTTTATCTTCTTGAAAATTCATGGTTCTCTTCATCTTTTGTTGTATTCTTAGACTCTCCAGTGTAAATCTCTTATTTGTGTTTCTTTCCTTGTCAAGTATTTGTATGTCATCGAAATCAGCGGTGTGTCCAAGTAATTTGTAATTATTGTAGATCCAATAAAAATAAAACACCCTATGAAGAAGTTGGAAAATAACCAACGAAACGTCGGGACAAAATTTTAAAAATGGATTAATTTATTTATTAATTGCATATAATCGTCTAAGATCAAAAAGCCCAATTAAAACACTCAAAAATTAATTTAAAATACAATTGATCATTTATTCACAATTATAATATCGTAGCTAGGACACTGCTCGTATGTTTTGTCTAAAAGCTCGAAAAACATATCTTTGGTGTTGTCATCCTTCTCATCTGTGGGGGCGTGTGCGCATATCAGGCTAATGTTGCCGAATTTAGCCTTGATGCGGATGGTCATGAGGCGCTCGTTGATGCACCTATAGCTCAAGACTTGTTGCCTAAGTCTGGCTCCAATGACAAAGCCGCATCCAAATAAGCGCTGTTGGTTTTCTTGGTAGCAGTCACCATAGTAAATATCGCAATTTTTCATCCTCTTTTTGCCCGGCCCATCCCATCGTATTTTCTGGATGGTGGTGATGTCTGCGTTATAGCAGTCTAGGGACTCCGCTAATTCTTCGGCTGCACGTGGTCTGCTAAGGGATCTAACATTCCACGTGCATATCCGAAGTTCGTTGTCCTTAATTCGTTTGCTTAGTTTGTCAACAGTAAATCCGTCCGTATCCGAGGCTTGTTGGTGCTTCGCAACTATCAGATTTTTAAGTGGTCAGGAAGTCACCCTGACGGCACAACCCCCAACCTGGAGGGCCAGATCCTTAGTATAACTCCAAGGACGGGAGCCGGATAAACCGCTCTTTATAGGCCTGGGCTCCGAATAAGTCGTAGAAGCCCTATAAGGTGTTCACTAAGTGGTTCAGCCTTACTGCAACTGTAGACGCCACCATTGATTCCATCTCGGGAATTCCTCCGCTGCCGTCTGGATAAGGAGAGGTGCCTTAGTGGACGCACCTCTCCCCCCCTCTCTCGTTTGCTGCCCCCAACAACTTTCCACTGGTGTTGGAACCCAATCTCCAGTTGAGGTACTAGGCACCCGATGTTCACCACGTGGAGGTGAGAGTAGGAGTTGATAGACAGCAGAGGTTGGTTTTGAGAAAAACCTGTGGACGCTTGTGTCCTCTTGAATGCACATGTCTACCATTTGAACATCAATAGCGCTAGACACTTGAATTAAATTTAAAATTATATATTGTAACGTGATACCAAACAAATATATTTTTGGAAAAAATTCCAACTAACGGTTTTTTTTTGATAATTCAAAAAACTGAAAATATAATATTTGTCACCTCGAAAATTTTACGAACAAAAAATTATTTTATCTCCAAAACAATTTTGTGCAACGAAAAATAACGTTTTCAATATCTGGTAAAATGTTGGGAAAAATCAAATTGACAGTTTTTTTTTATGAAAAATTAAAAACCTAAAAAAAAATAAAAAAAACTTGGTAAAAATTGATTTTCGACTTAAATATCTTTTCAAAAATTTGAGATTATGGCTTCCAACTTATTTTATCTTATAAAAAATATTGTTTTAAATATTCGGAAAAATTATAAAAAAAATCGAATTAACAGTTTTTTTTACAAAAAATAAGAACCCAAATAAAAAAAAATATTAACACAAATTGGTAAAAATTGATTTTCGACTTAAATATCTTTTCAAAACTTTGAGATATTGGCTTTTAAATAAATTTTATCCTTTAAAAAACATTGTTTTCAACATTAAGTAAAATTTTGAGAAAAATCAAATTGGCAGTGTTTTTTTACAAAAAATAAAAACCTAAACAAAAAATAATAAAAGTTGGTAAAAATTGATTTTCGACTCAAATATCTTTTCGAAAATTTAAGATTATGGCTTCTAACAAATTTTATCTTATAAGAAATATTGTTTTTAACATTCGGAAAAAATTTGAGAAAAATCCAATTGACAGTACTAAAACTTGGAAAAAAATATCTTATCAAAAATTAAAAATATTAGCTTCAAAATTATTTTTTCCCACAGAAAATATTGTTTTTGACATTCAGTAAATTTTTTATAAAAATACAACAGTCAGTTTTTTTTATAAAAAAATTAAAATCTACAAAAAAAAATGCGCAACATTGGTAAGAATTGACGTTCGGTCCTCGATATCGATAGGAGATATTGACTTCAAATTAATTTCATTCATCCAATTTGCATTTGTTTATATAAGAAATAAAAACTTTTTAAGGAATGCTACTAAAATTGGTAAAAATTCGTTTTCGACAAAAAATCTCGTTAACAAAAGTAAATTTTTAAATAAAACAATTTCATTATATGCAACATATTGTTATTAATTTTAAAATTTTTAAGAATAATTCAAGTGAAAACCTTTTTAACACAACACGAAAACCTACAAACTTTTAAGCAAGACAAATCGACAGACGGGATGGGAAGTTATCAGTGTGGATCACATCCTAGCCTCTTTTTTAAACTGCTATGTTAAAAAAACCACCCACGCAATATTTTTGAGATATTTTGCTTATCGAAATTCTTCAAGAACACAAATAATTTTTCAAATAGTAATTTAACACACTTTAATTATATTACAGTCAATACTATTTGATACCTTTTTCATGATACAAAAATTCGAAAACTTATTTTTGTTAAACGACAGCATTGATTTAAGTCCAAAATAATAAAACAAAATACATAGATGTGGAGTTTCGTATGTCAAAAAGCATTAAAGTTATTAAAATAAAAACATAAGCGCCCATAATATTTCATATTGAATTTTAAACAAAAATTATTTATTATTAAAAGTGCATGATTCGCATTTTAAACTGTTCCGCAAAAAAAAAAAAAAAAAATCAATAAAAAATTAAATAATAATCATGCGTCCAACCATAAAATTTAATGTCTGGCATTTTGATAAGAGACGAAGACTGATGGGGGAATCAAAGCCAGCAAAGAATTTGATCATATTATCCATCTAACCACAAAGAGAATCAAAAGACCATTCAACTTTATGTAAAAAAAACTATTACTTTCACCTGAAAACTGACAAATGTTAAGAGTTGTTAAAGTACATACATTGGGCCCGTTTGTAAGACATGAGCTATAGACATTTTTGTATCCAACATTTACCACATAAGTTATGAGGAAGATAGATGAGGTTCTTTGTTTTAACTTATGGTCTCTAGTTTAAAAACAATAAACCACCACAAGATGGCATAAAGCTTATATTGGTTGGTCTACCATCAGACAACTCTATGACCATAATTATCTAAAGTCGTACAACAAACCATCGTAATGAATTAAACGCAACGTCATTAACGACTTCAACTTCGAGTACATGCAATATGGCGCTAATGTGAAACCATACGTTTTTTTTAAGAGATGCAAAGAAGAAGAATTAAGTGAGGTCTTCTGAGCTTAATCATTTTTTAAAGAAAGCGCATTTCAAAGATGGAAATGAATGAATGAAGATAGAAAAAAAATCAATAAAAATAGGAAGCAAAATAAAGTATCTATGAATATACTTAAAGTATCTTTCGTGCCGCATGATCAAGCCATGATAGGATGACGATGATGATGAAGCATTTCAAGAATCTAATCACCCGTGGAGAAATGGCAGCTTTCGTTTTATTTTCCATTGTCTGACAACAATATTGTGGATCGGCTTTGGCTTGGGGCTCCATAAAGGTGCTTATGTTTGTTTGTTAAAGCTTTTTCTGCTTTTATCAATTATTTCGTTATGCATCGCATATAAAACAAAAATGGAAATAATACAAGATTCAATGATCACACAATTTTATTGTTATTTTTGTTAAATTCAAAACGTATGTTTATTTCTTTGTCTCATATATAAAACTCTCACTCTCTTAATCATAATCACATTAAAAAGTATGGAAAGGTCATTGATATCTACCATCTGTTCGGATGGATGTTATAGTTTCCATAACAAACATTTTGAATTGGTTTCTGAGTTAGTCATATCCGAGTTAATTATTAAGAAAGAATTAATATGGAACACCGAAAGTTATGGGTTCATTGTCATTTTCATAACAAAAAAAGAGCAACAATATTCCAAGAAAATCATCGTAATAGAAAGTTGGTGGTGTATTTCTTTTGTAGGGAATCCGTTAATTTTTTGGTTATTTATGGATTCAAGAACAAAAGTTTTTTTTAATCTCAAATAAATATGAATGAAATAACGTTCTATGATATAAATTTGTTAACTTAATTGGATACTTGATAATTCAATGTTAAACAAATTGCATATTATGGGTTTTTATTCTTATTCTTACTCAGGCAGAACGATTTATAGTGTTGAGAGGCATTCAAGCGATGCATATATTTTGTTTATTGTTATAATACAAATTTATTTGTTATTAAAAGTAAATTAAGAAGCACACAAGGACACATAAGAATTCAAGCAAACTAATTTAAATTGAGTTATTAATTTTGAAAATACGTAACGTAGCGTCTATTTTTGTTGGCAAAAGTGCAAGGGTATTTATTTTCTTAAGGTATTTTATTTTTAAAACAAAGTCTTTTACTGTTCAGAAGAATATAAATATCCAGTGATAGTTTTGAACCTACAATATACATTGTGTTCCACAGTCCTTACTAAAAACAAACAAAACTTGTGAGGTAATTTTCTACTTTTTGTTTCCCTTTAAAAATGTGAGATCTTTTCCGATCTTTGGTATTCTTTGGATTTCTCAAATAGCAACCTATCAATTTCCTAACAAAGTTCTTATCTCTAAGAATCTGTTAATTGAAAAAATAGAACTCGGTTGACTTCAACTTAACACTAAGATTTATATCTTAGGTTGAGATAGAACTTTGATATATTAGGCCCTAGAATTGGGCGTGTAGTTTAGAAATGTTCTTGATTCGGTGTGGAAGCTTTGAGAAACATTTTTTAAATGTTTTTTTTGTTTCCCATTTCTCTATCGAGTTTTGTGTGTGGAAATCGATTGTACAACAAGTAGCACTGACAATGTCGTTTTTAAGCATCCTAAATTTTGTTTCTACCTCATCTTTTTCAAAATGTATTTCTTAGGCAATTTCATACAAATTTTCGGCTATTTTGATTTAATTCTTAAAATTTTCGTTAAATGGATAACATTTTCAATGCTCCACACTTTTCGCGACATTTTATATCTACGTAAATATGTGCCTATGTAAATGCTTCGGAAACGAATAAAGTTTAACATTGGGAATGGGAAACAGAAAAACTTTTAATAAAAATTTCAGAAATGTTTCGCGAGCGTCCAAGCCAAAAAAAAACATTTTAGAATGATTCTCTGTTTTTGAAACGTTTTTCAAATGTTTCTTAAGTGCTTTTTAAATGTTTAAGTGTTAAGTGTTTGTTTGGTTTCGACGCACCTTAAGAGAGACCCCTATTATAAGTGATTACTATGGACGTTTTCTAACGTGGGCAGTTGTTTTTCACGTCAAAGAATGAGATTACATTGTATTAGCGTTCACAATGACCACAAACATTTTCAAATTTATAGATATACATGAGAATTGTTTTAGTATTTTAACGACAACCCTTTCAAACACCTTACATTTGCAACTTTTATTAATATTGTTGCATATTTCATCCCGATTTCTTTAAACGTTTCCAACATGATTATCCTTATCATAAAAATTGCATGCATCATATGAGACTCTAGAGATTGCAGGATTTTAAAAATGAATGCGTTTTTAAAATTTTCGTGATAAGAGTTTTTAAGAAACAGTGGACAAATGTTATTGAAATTCCTTTTGATTTGTATATCTTTCATCAATTTTATCATTCAATTAAATAAAATCCAACAAAACATATAAGAGATTTTATATTTTAAAAAAATTCAGAATGTGAACACTAACTTCTTAAATAAATGTCCGCTCAAACCAAAACTGATAAAATTAAAAAAAAAACACGTTAGAACTTAGTTAAATTTCACTGAGATCTAAAATTCCTAGAATTCAACAATGATTTCAAAACGAATTCTAAATAAATTAAAATGCACGACTGGATCGTACGAACTTGTCGATGTATGCAAAGAGTTTGTATAAAAATATTTCCTTTTTTTATTTTTTTTTTCAATTCATTTATTTCTTTAAGCAGCATTATACATTATTTCTTTTTACAAATACTATTTTTAGAGATTTAGGATAAACATTCGCTCTACAACTATAAAATTGAGTATTATATAAAAATAATAATTTTTATTATGAGTTTTAATATTAATTATTTAAGGGAAAGCTACAAATAAAAACATTTATTCAACTCTTAAAACTAATATTGCAAAACTCCCACGTTAAGTTTATGACTAGAGCTTTGGTTTTGGCAAAACAATCTGTCAAGAGGATTTGTTAGGGACAAAAAAAAAACAAATCCAATTGACAAATTGCTTTACCCAACATTCACAGCTTCTAACAAAATCATATAATATTTTTAAAATTTTAAAATGTACCTGTTAAAAAATTTTGTTTTTTAAAAATTTAGAGGCCATTTGATTTTATTTCTCAAAAAAACATTAATTTTTCAATTTTTATTTGAAAATAGTTAGAACGGTTTTTTTAATATACAATTTTTCGATTTTATTGTAAAAATATTTTTGGTGTGCAGTTATTTACAGCTTAAAAATCAAAAATAAAAACAATGACATTTTTGATTATAAAATAATATTGAGAAAATTGCAGGAAAACAAATATTGAAATCGGTTCAGATTTTGAGAAAACTTTAAAACAAAATAATGGTTCTATGGGTGTACCCTTCTGGAGCAATAAGAAAGAAAAATTATCAAACATTTTAAAAAATGTATCGATTTGTTTTTGAGTAAATTCGAATTTTCGATTTTGACCAAAAAATTTCTATGGAAATTACTGTTATTTTGAGTCTTAAGCAAAAAATGAAAACGCGAATTGGCTTAAAACTTTAATTTCCATATTTGAAGTCAATCGACCCAATTCTTTGGGCAGACGAATGGAACTTTTTTCGATTTCTCTACCTTTAGTTTAGTTTAGTTTGGTTTATTTCATCAATCTGAGATTAACATTCTCTTTTAGATTACATAAATATAATATAAATAAAGATAACGAAAAATAGTAACTTAAAGTTATAATAAATATTTAAAATAAATACAGAAAACATAAATTTAACATATATATATCACAATAATTAATGAAATAACAAAATTAACATTACATGTTTTTTAAAAGTTTCTCGTGAACTGTGCATACAAATATCTATTTTTTCAATTACAGCATTAGTTTCTCTGATGCACCGCATAATCGGTACATTTCTACCATAATTACTTCTAGAAAAAGTCTCCCGTAAATGAAAGCCTATACGAAGGCCTCTACTGGGAAAATAAAATTTTATTTGCTCTAGCAAGTAAGGACACACAATGTGACTACTTACTATATCCTTTATCATCATAATAGAAAAATACTTTCTTCTGACCTCAAGCGTTTGCATACCAAAAAGCAAACATCTCACATTATATGCGGGCATAATAATGTTCCAATTTAGCTTAAAAAAACAATATCTTGTGAAACTTCTCTGAATCCTTTCAATTCTCAATGAATGATTTGCATAGTACGGATTCTAAACCACGCAACAGTATTCCAGGGTAGATCTCACAAAAGCCATAAAAAGAGATTTAAGAGCATATGAATCGGAGAATTCTCTAGTGTTCCTTTTTAGAAAACCCAACATTTTATATGCTTTATTAACTATATAGTCAATGTGACTACTAAAAGTGAACTTCCTATCAAATATGACTCCTAAATCCTTCTTTTCAGTTACTTTATCTAATGTTATATTATTGATAGTGTAATCAAATACTATTGGTGCAATTTTCTTTGAGCATATAAAGCTTTGACATTTGGCTACATTTAAGAAAAGAAGATTTTTATTGCACCATGATGCAAGTTCACATAAATCTTCTTGCAATAACAATCACTTAGAGAATGTATAGTTCTGAATATTTTTACGTCGTCAGCATATAATAAATACCTGGAAAACTGGAAAATGTCAGGAATATCATTGATAAATAAATTAAACAACAAGGGACCAATGTGACTTCCTTGAGGGACGCCCGAGGTTACTTTTATGCACTTTGAAACATATCTGTGTATCTTAACGAATTGGGTTCGATCAGTAAGATACGAACGTATCCATTTTAAAAGTATGGAGTGGATACCAAGCTTGGACAATTTATATAATAATATTTCATGGCTAACTCTATCAAATGCCTTGGCAAAGTCGGTAAAGATGATGTCGGTCTGGAGACCACTTTCAAATCCACTAACAACTAAATCACACAAAATAGTGAGATTTGTAGCAGTAGATTTGCCGGAAACAAATCCATGCTGAGAATCGGATACTATTTGTTTTGTAATCGTAAAGTCTCGAGTTAAACATTTTTCACAAATGCAAAACGGAATTAAAAAGTAACAGTACTGAATGTACAAAAAAATAAACACGGATCATCTCAATGAATTTTGAATTCATAAAAATCAAAAATTAATTTTATAAACAAACAACATTTATAATATTAACGGTCTTGTTAGTGGTAATCATATTGCAATTTTTTGATGGGTTTTGAGAGCCTTGGCATCATTTTTTGAAGGCCTTCATTACTCTATCACGTCAGTTTTTTAACTAACTATTTTATAAAATTCGAAAAAAACTGTTAAATTTAAGGCTTTTTAAAGATATCTACATACATTTATGAAGAATTTTGTAATTAAATGTTTTTCCCAAACCCAACAACCCTATTATATATATTATTTCGTAAGGAAGTGTCTCTTCTCTGTCTCTCACACTGAACCAATCTTAGCAAATGAGGTACCAAAAGAAAGGACATTATCTGACGACTACATAAATTATAAATGTATATAATATGTTGAAAAAGTTAATTTTTTATATGCGTGGTTTAAAGATGATCTTAGCCTAGCCAAGGGATGTAACCGCAGCATAACTCAATCCATACCTCAGGGAAACCTGACACAAAAACTTATCCTTAGAAAAATGTTACACTGGTAAATAAAAATTGATTGGGTAAGGAGCTTATTTGAATTATTTTTAAATGTTACGTCAACGTGGATAAAGGTGTAGTTAGTAAATTTGTTTTTTAACTTTGTTTAGAATTTCCTCATGGGTATGTTTATATCGGGTGATTTTTTAAGAGCTTGAGAACTTTTTTAAAAAAAAAAACGCATAAAATTTGCAAAATCTCATCGATTCTTTATTTGAAACGTTAGATTGGTCCATGACATTTACTTTTTGAAGATAATTTCATTTAAATGTTGACCGCGGCTGCGTCTTAGGTGGTCCATTCGGAAAGTCCAATTTTGGGTAACTTTTTCGAGCATTTCGGCCGGAATAGCCCGAATTTCTTCGGAAATGTTGTCTTCCAAAGCTGGAATAGTTGCTGGCTTATTTGTGTAGACTTTAGACTTGACGTAGCCCCACAAAAAATAGTCTAAAGGCGTCAAATCGCATGATCTTGGTGGCCAACTTACCGGTCCATTCCTTGAGATGAATTGTTCTCCGAATTTTTCCCTCAAAATGGCCATAGAATCGCGAGCTGTGTGGCATGTAGCGCCATCTTGTTGAAACCACATGTCAACCAAGTTCAGTTCTTCCATTTTTGGCAACAAAAAGTTTGTTAGCATTGAACGATAGCGATCGCCATTCACCGTAACGTTGCGTCCAACAGCATCTTTGAAAAAATACGGTCCAATGATTCCACCAGCGTACAAACCACACCAAACAGTGCATTTTTCGGGATGCATGGGCAGTTCTTGAACGGCTTCTGGTTGCTCTTCACTCCAAATGCGGCAATTTTGCTTATTTACGTAGCCATTCAACCAGAAATGAGCCTCATCGCTGAACAAAATTTGTCGATAAAAAAGCGGATTTTCTGCCAACTTTTCTAGGGCCCATTCACTGAAAATTCGACGTTGTGGCAGATCGTTCGGCTTCAGTTCTTGCACGAGCTGTATTTTATACGGTTTTACACCAAGATCTTTGCGTAAAATCTTCCATGTGGTCGAATAACACAAACCCAATTGCTGCGAACGGCGACGAATCGACATTTCACGGTCTTCAGCAACACTCTCAGAAACAGACGCAATATTCTCTTCTGTACGCACTGCACGCATTCGTGTGGTTGGTTTAATGTCCAATAAAGTAAACTGAGTGCGAAACTTGGTCACAATCGCATTAATTGTTTGCTCACTTGGTCGATTATGTAGACCATAAATCGGACGTAAAGCGCGAAACACATTTCGAACCGAACACTGATTTTGGTAATAAAATTCAATGATTTGCAAGCGTTGCTCGTTAGTAAGTCTATTCATGATGAAATGTCATAGCATACTGAGCATCTTTCTCTTTGACACCATGTCTGAAATCCCGCGTGATCTGTCAAATACTAATGCATGAAAATCCTAACCTCAAAAAAATCACCCATTATTTTAGGAATTAGAATGAAAATAAAAGTTTGTGATGATAAGAAAAAAATTTGTCTCTACTCAGATGTACTTACGTCTAGGTACATATATTAAGATAATAAAAGTAAGTACAGAGGTACCAACCGCATTTAATGATTAAGGATCATTTTTGGAATGTAAATGGTGGGAGGTATGTATAATAAGTAAGTTTAGGGTGGAAAAATCGATTTGTTAGAAGTTAGAAAACCTCTAAGGTATTCATTTTGTAGTTTTCACAGCCTGAAAATGGCAAAACCGGTAATCACTGGATTGCATAACATAGATTAATATTTGACCAAAAATTAAAAATGGTTCTACTAACTTCTTAAAAGGCAAGAAAAATTAAGAATAACTACAGGAAGATTAATACATATAATTATTTACTGTATTTAACTTTGAAACAAACTCTATTTGTCTAGTCTTAAATATTCATTGCATTTATGTCTTAAAATTTTAGAAAATATTAAATTTCACCTGCGTTACATTCATCTTAAGAAAACGCTGAACTATTTATGCTAAAACTGATTTAAATAGAATAAGGCAAACGTTTTTGTAACGACTCCGTTGCTTAGACAAGGTCATCACATAAAGTATTGGAAATATATCGAAAACACATACAATTAATGACGTAAATGGATTATGTACATATAAGTATTTCTTCTCAAGATTTATCAGTTAAAAAATTGTTTGTAAACATTTTTAGTAGTGCTTTTTAAGGTATTTATTTTTTGTAAGAAAAATTATTAATTTTACTTTTCTTTTAATTTGACTAAATGTCAAAAAAAGTTATTTTTTGTTGCATACAATTATTCTCAAAGTAAATAAATACAAACAAAAATATCAAATATTATCAATTTTCGATCGTAAAATATCAGAGGTGACAATTCTTTTTCACGACTTCTTAAGTTTAGAAAAATTAAAAATTTCACGCTTTAATGGTGACCACTTTTTCATAACTTCATATGTTTACAATTTTTCTTTTGTAAGAATCTTAGCTGTATTATAAAAATGAGATCTACATAGGTAAAACTTAAAATAACAATCGAATGCAAAATGTTACACATACGCCACGGTGCACACCTTTAAGTTCAAGCTAAATCAATATTAAAAAACAGGTTTGGTCTAGAATTCATCACTGTAATTTATGAACGAATTGTAGTTGCTTGAAAAAAAAAATTAAAAAATAATAAACAAAATCCAAATATTTCAATCTTTTGCAAATAATGTTTAAATCATTTTGTTATTGTCAAATTCATATTAGTTTTATTTTAAACCATTATCAAGTATTGAATAATAATTACTGGGTTTAATGAAACCCCCTGAATTTTCATTTTACATATATCTAGAGACATTTATTTTAATTTGTCTAGGGGCAATGACCATCATCTAGTGAATCGTTTATAATATCAATTCGTTTCGTTCCGTCACACTTAAATGCATTGAATGCAAATTACCTCAGAAAACGGTTAAATTAAAAAAAATATCAACGCTTTGGCTATACCTGTATACAAGTACCTATATGAAAATGTCTTTATTTATTTCTGAAACTATACTATTTCTAAATATATGTATGTATATAAAACATAATATATGTATATGCAGGCAATACGTCTTTATAGTCAGACTTGTGATCGTAAGTCATCAAAAAGAAATAATGCCCATATGGTTATTGTTATTACAGTGACGGATTTATACGATCTTAAATTTATTACTATACATTTTACTTATGAACCTTTTAAAAAATCAATAAAAGAAGACATCGTTATCTTAAGACCTGTGAATACCAAAGTACTGAATATCCGTCAAATAAAAAAACATATTACAAGTACTGAGATTTGTTGTGTGTACTCTTCTAATGGTGCTTAAAAAGGCGAAATACTTCTTCGGAAGTCAAACTAGCACGTATCCAGTTGATAAGTACAGCAAAATTTGAGCATTGATTCCAAATACTTGAAAAGGACAGGACTGTTTTATAAATTGAAGTTGAAACAAACATAACTGCTCAAGAACTTAACTATCTATATACATGAACTTAATAAAAAATAACTTGGGTGGTGCAGCAGTCCGTTGAGAACTACCATTCCTTGTGTGCGAGTAATATTGTCAGGGATGGAGGGGACCTACAGTTTAAAGCCGAACTCGAACGGCTAATTTGAGATAGCACTTTTCAAAACAAGAATTACTCTTGGAGAATTTGTCAATTCCTTGCAAGAGGCAGTACCCATGAAAAAACTTTAGATGGCATAGACAGGGATCGAACCCAAGACTTCTGGCATGACAGTCCAACGCACTAACCACAATGCCACGGGAACTTAATACTGTTTTTAAAATAAGTGCACACTCAATGGATTTTTGTTAATCTCATTGTGCTAATGACACAATGTGGGCCTTAGGAAAGGGAAAGAGGGTTTGAGTTTTGGACACATTAAATTTAGCTCAAAGTTAATTTTATGGTTATTCTATATAATTTTTTATTTATACATTAATATTAATTTGCGAGCACAAAGGGGGCTCTGCTTAGTATAGTTTGCTTTAAGTATATTTTTAAATATTCTAACTGAGACTAACATTTGAAGTTTTATTTTTAATGATGATTAGTAGCGGATGGTTAGAGCAGTACCATGCGTCCTTGACTTGGATTTTATCGCCAAATAACGCACCCTCAATCGTGAGAATCAACAAGAACGAAGGAGTCTAAGAAAAGCCAACCGATAGAAGAAATTAGTCGTGTGAAAAAAGGAGAAATGTTATGCTTAGAAATCCTATAATGACTTAAATCTTAGCAGGCACTCTATTAGGCTGACATTTTTGCGATTCTCTTTTGGAATCTTCTTTAACGCTTAAAGAATATTTTAAGTGTGAAAAGGCATTTTTACAGGCGTGAGAATGTTATTTTTGACTTGAATTTGTCGTTTAATAGCTTAAATCAATAGCAAAGCAAAAGAGTTTAAATACATATTTTAACCGAAAAAATAAAATGAAAACTTGCTTTTCTCGGATAAGTGAGGTTAAGGAAAAAAATATTTGTTAAGTATAATAAAATTTTGTAAGTACTTTTCTAGGATATATTTTTTCCAAATTATTCTTTCAGAAATAATAGAAATGCATCCAAAAATTAGTACAAAAATACTAGTGGCATTTCGTTACTCGGACACACTTTGTCACACGAAAATTATCAATTTTGTTAGTCAGGATTTCACTGCGCAGGATTTTGTTAGGGACCTCAGATCTTGATGTCTTATATTCAAAAAGTTGTGTCTTGTAACAAAAATCAAGGTAATCAGTTCGTTTTAGTATACATTAAATGTCAGCTTGTTTCCAAGACGCTTTCTTGCTTAATCCAGCCCTGATTATGTTAGATAGATCCACGAGTGGGCCATGTAATATTACGTAATAAAACTTTTAAAGATCCCAAATCATTTACACGACATCACAAGTGATGGCTGATGCAATCTGCACTTCCATCTTGATTCATAATGTTCATAACCAAATGAAGAATGTTGTCAAACTGTAAGAAGTTGTAGGTAATTGAAAAACGAATGTGGGCAGTCTAAGTTGCAGACTTGCAGAGTACTGGATCTTTAAAACTCAAGACATGGTTCGCCCCACAACGAAAAACAATAATAAAACAAATATAAATCTTTCTTTTAAGCCAAATCCAATTACTACGTGATTACTATTCTACTACTTCTAGTTTTTATTATTTAATTTTATTGTTTAATGTTTACCTACATACTTGGATCTTTCTACGAGTATTACGCCTGCGGAAAGACTTTGAATAGTTAGCTTTGTTTTTGTTTGGCTATAAGACGTTGTTGAAGAAGAAGAAATCGATATCAATAATACGTTCATTGCTCTCTTTGATGATAATTAGTATTGCTATTAGTATTACGTCTACCATCAATACCTGGTAATAGTATATTTTTATAATATTAATAAACGGAAAAGAGTTTTATGAATTTCACGCGTGTTGTCCGCGTTGGGTTGTAGCCAATTTGTGTGTGTTTTTTTTTTCGTTTGTTTTAATTGCAGATTATTACACAATCGATAGTTTTATCCCGTGGCGTATAGCATGCCGCATACATCATTATTACTACTACTATTTACATTCCGTTGTTCGCATGGAATTAACACTGCATGCAATTATCTATTAATTCTTATTGTTTATTGTTTAAAA
Organism: Eupeodes latifasciatus; assembly: GCA_920104205.1. Lineage (NCBI taxonomy): Eukaryota > Metazoa > Arthropoda > Insecta > Diptera > Syrphidae > Eupeodes > Eupeodes latifasciatus. The sequence goes on from OV049924.1 coordinate 374,856,041, forward strand.
ATAGGGGCAGGAAGGTTATTTTGCTGCATTAATATAGTTTTTGTAGTATAGAGCAGTATACATTATGCATAAAATAAACTAAATTATGCTACTACTGGAGAATTTTCCAGCGTAATGTTAATTATAGGTATAATTTGCATAGAAACACATTCAATACTAAAAATAAACTCTTATTAACTTTATTCCAAAGTAAGGTTATAAACTTTATTCCAAAGTAATGTATACATAAAATATGTTAAAAATATAAAATATAAGAAATAACCTAATAGTAATGACGTAATTAAATTTATAGCTATTCATTTACGGTTTCATGTTAGTTTTGGTAGCATTTTGAACCTGTCAAACTAAGCTGTCAATTTAAGTGTCCTAAAACTTTTACATATGTTTCTCATTTACGACAATATACTGCTTAACAACCGAAAAATGCGTTAACATTAATTCAAACTTACTACAAAAGTAGTGATTCAAACGTATAGTCACTTTTCGCGTATTATGCGATGATTATGATTATATGCCATAATCGACCCAATACGCCAGCAATCAGTAAAATGTTGATTAAATTTGAAAATATTTTAAAGCTTTACTGATGCACCAGGCCTTATCGTAATGAACCCTCAGTAGAAAATATTTCTGCTGCAAACTTAAGTATAAGCAATTAAAAAAAATTGGACAAAGTGGACACAACGCGATCAATAATGGCCTTATACCGTGAGTACCGTGGTCACGTATTTTCAAGTTATGGTAACGTTAGATCATACGAAAAAAACAGTGGAATGTGAGAAAACAATGTTTAAAAAATACCGCAAAAGAAACATATACTGATGGTTTTATAATGAAATACATTTTTCATTCAAAATAAGTGTGCTCATATCTAGAACAATAATAGGGTTTGAATACTACAACAACAATTTCATTGTGCTACCACAAGGCTGTAATTTTATATATGCTTTACGGGTGGCATCCGATCATCGGATTCCTTTATATGTGTCTTTGATTCGTTCATAATAATTGATAAACTTTTTTACCGTCACCGATATGTAAAGTTTGACCAAGTTTATCTTGACACCCGTAAAACATATTTAATTCCAGCCTTGTGGAAGAACAATCAAGTTGAAGTTGTTGTTGTTGTTGTTGTATTCAAACCTTACTATCTGCGTTTTAATAAGGGATTCATTTTTTTAATACTGCAAGTGTTAATTACTCTATCCAATTTTGAAAACACAATGTAGAGAGTCTTGATTTACAGATATTGACTTCAAAAAAATTTTATTATACAGATAATAAGGCAGAAAGATGCAGAAAGGGCTCTCAAGAAAATTGCGTCGGTGGTTTTTTTACCATATCAGTTTAAAAAAAAGGTGAACATTTTGGTTAAACCTACATATCTCATGAACCAATGACGCTAGAGACTTGAATTAAATTTTATATTATATATTGTAACGTGATACAAAACAAGTATATTTTTGGAAAAAAATCCAATTAACGGTTTTTTTATAAATCAAAAAAAACTGAACAAAAAATTTGTCACCTCAAAATTTTGCGACTAAAATATGATTTCATCTCCAAAACAATTTTGTGCAATGAAGAATAATGTTTTTGACGTCTGATAAAATTTTGAGAAAAATTTAATTGACAGTTTTTTTTATAAAAAATAAAAACCTAAAAAAACATTACTCAAAGTTGGTAAGAAATTGAATTTCGATTCAAATATCTTTTCAAAACTTTGAGATATTGGCTTCAATTTACTTTTATCTTTCAAAAAATATTGTTGTCAAAATTCAGTAAAATTTTGAAAAAAAATCGAATTGACAGTTTTTTTTACAAAAAATTAAAAACCGAAAAAAAATTTAACAAAAGTTGGTAAAAATATTCAACAAAAAACACCACCAGTCACCCTTCTCCCCTTTCAAAAACCCATATTTAAAAAATAATTTTAAATAAATAATCGCTCAAATCAAATTGTTCCAAAATTCCAAATGTTCAAAAATAAAGATCTTATGTCCAAATAACACTTAACAGTGTAAAATGATGAAAACCATATTCTAAACCAACCTTTCCGAAATTCAAAATTTCAAAACTTGTTTCCAATTCTTCCGGGACTCTTCTTAATTGATCCAGTGATTGCTTTCTTAAAAGTGATTTTTAGTTTGAAAAATTTACAAACATTTCTCCCCGCGAAAAACTAAAACTTGTTTCCTATTCAAGATCAATCAAATTGTTCCAAAGATTCAATCAAAAATATTAAAACATTTTAAACGCAAAAAAACTTTAAAATGATTTTTAACTACTCGTAGGAAGTTTTGTAATCGGCACGTTTTATCGAACTGAAAATGTTGACGTTTCAAGGTTAATAGAATGTAAATCAATTATTTATAGAGAGTTGTCTGTGTTTGCGTGTGTACAAATATGACTTTATTGTAAGAGACATTTCCTGGCCGCGTAATTTCTCGTCGTGGCAATATCAACTGGCCACCAAGATCATGCGATATGACACCGCTGGACTTTTTTTGTGGGGTTACGTGTATTTATGCACATAAACCTTTAACTCTTGAGCACTTAAAAACCAAGTAAAGGCCGTGATACCTCCCAATATTTGTCAAAAAGTGGTCGGAAATTGCCTCCAAAGAATCGATGCTTGCAACAATTCGCGTGGTTGTCGTTTAAATGATGAAGTATTTAATACACAATGTCAACGTTCAAACTACATATATAATAAAAAAGAAATATCATGAAAAAAAAATATTTTATATGTGTTTTATTTACGTTTACTTTTGAAACCGCAAATTGGATAACTCTGTATTTTATAGATTAGTATCTCAATGTTAGAATTTTAGAATGGAAGTTGAATATAAATTCTTATTAGTTGCTGGCAAAAGCCTCCCCAAAGTCGGATAATATGTCTTGATTTTTTGTATAATTTGATAAGGATCGTCACTCCATCTCTTGTTCGGTCATTGTTGTTGGTTTTATTACTTTTCGGTCTCAAATTTTGTAGTTATCTTTGTCCATCTTTGATCCTGAAGTCTTGAAATGTGACCTGCCCAACTCCATTTAAGTCTTTTCGTTTTATCTGTTAAGTCAATTATTCGGGTACTGTTGCGGATTTCGTCGTTTCTTATCCGTTCGCTGAATCATATACTGAGGATGTTCCTTCCATTTTCATCTGACAGATCCTACGCTGGTCAAGTGATTTTGTAGTTAAGCTCAAGGTTTGTTATCCGTATGTAAGCACCAGTAGAATAGCGGAGTCAAAGAGATATTTTATATACTTTGGTCCAGCTCTAAAATCTGTTTGAGGCTCTAGATTTGTTTCCTGCTGTTTGTGATGCGTCTGTAGATTTCTTTCTTTTTTTTTTCTTGGTCCTTTAAAATATGTCTATAATTGAACTCTAAATAAAATATTTGAAAATCTACCCCACGAATTGAAAAAAAATTACTTTTTTTAACAAGTTTTGTAGATTCTTAACTTTTTCAGTACTTTTTTTTCCACTTATAGATTCAATGAACTGGCTCTACGTGTACCTTCTTGTTCACATAATACACCATGTCTCGCCAATCGAAGCAAATAATATATCCATTTCGAATTCCGATGTTAGTCTCGAAATACCAAAACCCCTAACACCTATGATCTTCAAAGAACTTGACGACACATCATACACTAGCAGTAGAAAATCTAAAAAACAAAAATGGCAATCATCATCATCGTCATCATCAGGCAAATCCAAAAAACCCTCAATGGTAGATATTGCATTAGAAGTTGCTGCCCGAGAAGGAATCCATGCAATGACAGATCTTTATCAAAATATCGAACCACAAATTGTCAAAAATGGTAAGTTTAAAAAAAAAACGAAAAACTGTCACACTATTTCTTGTACTTTTTTTTCTCGAATTTTTATAATTTAAGGTCAAATTCTTGAAGAAAATCATCCAGCAGCATTGCTGTCAAAGTTCAGTGCTCCAATTGAAGGTAACGCACGAACTGCAATGGCAGCTTATGCAACTTTATCAGCTACAAAGGCATTTCGACGAAAGTAAGTATATAATGAAATAAAATCTTAAGAAAAGAGCTATAGTTTGGTCATCATAATCAAATCTCTTAAAACTCATGAGCGATAATAATTATTTTTGTTGTTGCTTTAAAAGGATAAAAGAAATCTTGTTACTTGCCTTTTGCAACTTTCCCACTTGAATTACAAGACATTCCAGTTGAAAATACAAGATTCAAACCACATCATAGATCAAAGTCAACTTTCACTCAGTACAATATTATGGTGACATTGAAAACCTCAAACCGCATACAATTTTACCAACTCCTATCTTGTTAAATTTAAAATATTAGATGGATCATCTATCTTGAGGAGATTTAGCATTAAAATCAACTTTATGTGTTCAATTGAGGTCAAATTTAAGACATCGTGGGACGAATTGCAATATCCCATGCAACCACACCACACAACGAACGCCACCGTGACCGTGAAAGTTATAGAAAATTTCTCACTTCATGTTGAAAACCATCATCAAAGATAAATTATCCGAAATCGGATATGCATAAAATGTGTTTATGTAAATGGAGTGTGCACTGCGACTGCTGCTGCATCAGAACTTTTATTTGAATGCAACATGCACAGCACAATGCACATTAAAAGTGTTCAACGTTCGTAGCAAATGCATTGGTTGAACGATGCTAAGCCGCCCGCCACCGTGCGTTGAGTCGTCAAAAACAGCATTATGAAAAATGTAGAAGAAATGACAGTTAACATACTTTGACTCAATTTTTTGAGGGGGAAGAACTTACTTTGTCAGTGGCGGATTTATTCATGTGACACTAATTTTAAAATCTGACCTATGATAGGATTTTCTAGTAAATCAATTTGTTCTTCATTTTAATCTGTGAAAAAAATAAATCAATTTGTTTTTCATTTAAATCTGTCAAAACGTCAAAAATTCTAAATAATATTGTGTTTCATAGGTCGAAATCAGATTTTCAGGATATCTACGCCGCGCCGCGCCGGTCCTTCCAACAGCAAAAAACCATTTTCAACTGTCACTTAAATGAATGTGGTTTGTAATTTTTGTTTTTATAAGAACTGGTGTTAAGAACTAGGGCCTAGTGACATACAACTCTTTACCATTCCTGTGTGCGAGTAATATTGCCAGGAATGGAGGAGACCTTAAATTTTTAAGCCGAATCCGAACGGCTAATTTGAGAAAGCACTTTTCATAACAAGAATTACTTTTGGAAAATTTGTCAATTACTCACAAGAGGCAGTATCTCTGGCTTGACAGTCCAACGAACTAACTATCACGCCACGGGCACTACTTAGGAAGTTACTGTCATATCTTATTATGATAATATTGGTATGACACAAATATGTATGGAATAAAATATCGACCAAACAGCACTTCTCCACCCGATGGTCCAAATTTTCGATGACGTTAAGGCATAATTTTGGTTCTATGACGTTAATTTGCCGAATTATCTCATTCTTGAATAATTGTTGCTCGATTATTGACGTACAAATATTCTTTCAAATAACCGCAAAAAAAGAAGTCTAATGGTATCAAATCACATGATCTCGGCGGCCTAATGACATCGCCACCACGTGAGATAACGTGGCAATTGAATTTGTCGCGCAAAAGAGCCATTGTTTCGTTAGCTGTGTGACAATTGGCACCGTCTTGTTGAAACTTTATATCGTCCACATCCATATCTTCCAGTTCGGGCCATAAAAAGTTCATTATCATATCAGGATAGCGAAGAACATTCACAATAACTGCCTGACCGGCCTCATTTTGGGAAAAATACGGCCTGATGATGCCGTTAGGCTATAAACCGCACCAAACAGTCACTCTTTATTGGTGCATGAAAATCACTCTTGGATTATCATTCGCCCAAATGCGGATGGATTTTTTTTTCAATTCTGCTTATTGACGTGTGCACTGAGGTGAAAGTGTGCCTCATCAATTAAGATGATTTTCTTCAAGAATTGATCATCCACTGTTGTCATTTCTTGCCACCATTCTGACGATTGACGATGCAATGCTTGAAATTGTCAAAAGGGTTTAAGTTCTTCAGTCAATTACACCTTTTAAGCGTGTATTTGCAAGTCTTTATGCGTGTACGATATGATTTCAACGCCCATTGTCATAATTGAATAACTTTAACGCGTTGCTCGATTGATGAATTCAAGAAAAAAACTTGACGTTTAGCTGTGGTTCACATCCAAAATCAGCCCTTAAAATTTAACCATCCTTAAGATTAAATTCATCGTTTTTTTTCGATGTTAAGCCTAGTTCCAGCAATGTCAAAAAGATCAACTTTAATCGTGTTCCATTTGTTATTTTGTACTGAAATATGAAGTGATGATGAAAATGACATTTATCATACTAACAGATGAAAACGGTGGTTTGGTGCGTGCAAAATTTCGTAAAAAGGATTTGAAATAAAAAAAAAAAAAACAATCAATTACTAAGCCTATTCCAATAGACAGACAAAACAAAATTAATTTTGACAGAAAACAAAATTGATTTATTTTACCAATGAAAATCTTTATTATTTAAAACAAACATAGATAACAGGTTGGATTATGGAACGTTTTCAAATTAGAAAACGTCACTTATTTAAGTGGTCGTCTACCTTCGCGCTCAAATGTCGGTCCTTTTATTCAAGTATGGATTGCAAAAAAAACTACACATGATATTTTAACAATTTTTTTTTTATTTGATTAGTCAATTCTTGAACTTTGTTGAAAAACAAAAAAATGTTTTTTGCCCTTGACGCGTCGTTTAATGCACTACTGTCGGTGCGACGCAGTAGAACGGCTGGAACGATATCTCAGCTTCAGAACCTTGAAACAACAAACAAAATTTTTTAACTTAATTTTTAGAACGTTAATTAGGTCTAGACACAAGCTTTTTTGAATATTTGAAAATTTTAGTAAACAAAATGGCAGCGATTTGTTATTTTTGACCATGTTTTTCAATCTAAAAAAGACTGTAAAAAATCTTCTGTCTAGACCTACCGAGATGTTTTTTGAATAAGTAACGCTTCACAGATTTAGTATATCTTCTATAGTTTCGTCAAAATCGTGCCAATTGTTTTGAAAAAAACTACTTTTGGGAAAACGCGTTTAATGATAAATGTTACAATGTAAATAGGCAGGTCGGGGCCGGGTTTTAGGCTTGATATCTCGTACACTATCTTGCTTTCAATCAAATCCTTCACAGAGCATGATTTTACTTATGTCTACATTACAAATATGCAAAAAAAATCGATTTTTTCAAACCGCGAAGGTAGACGGCCCCTTAAGATCATTTATAAAAACTGTATCAGGGGCCAGTTTTAGCTATCATTGGTTTTTATAATTGAAAATGTTGTTTCAAAATTTGGTACTAAGATAGAGGTAACGAGTTGTAGAAATTTTTTAGTTCATTTTTATTTGTTCAATGATGAAATCTTTTTTAAAAAACAGTTAATTGTTAATTTCACAGTTTCGGACAAAAGAGCTCAACTGAAAGCGTTCCATTTTCTTTGTACTCCCACCTGTCAGTTTTACTTTCAATGATCAACTCTAACACCAAATTCTTGAAATTTGTTTCCTCCCAATGACATAAATTTTCAATAAAAGCTATAACCAACCTGTCAAAAAAATTCCAATGAGTGGTTTTAATGATTAGAACCAAATGATAGCTAAAACTGGCCCCTTAAAGGCACAAAAAGTTACGAAGTCCGTTCCTTTTTCTTGCATATTGAAGTATTAAGTTGATTTTGATGGACAGATCCACAGATCTTTGTTGATCCAACTAATGAAGCGATTGTCTGTTCTGTGGTGCAAAATATCTACAATCCATCATGCCCCACGAAGGTGTATCTATAAAGATTCAAAAGATGCATAAACCATTCTTCTGATGAAGTAAGTGCGCGACAAAATACGAAAGCAAAAATATATTTTATTTAATAGTTTTGTACTCGAATTGAATATTCTGTTGTTGATATAGATAGTTTTGTATGATAGCAAGTATGGAATTGGAATTGTTGCATTTACCGTTGGAAGTTGCTTTCATTGGATGATGAGAGCTTAACAAACAAGGAGAACTTTCTCTGTAAGACCGGATTAAGAAGAAAATTTATATAAAATAAAATAAAAAATTATATTGAGACAAGTTTTACTTTTTAAAATATATTTCTTCTTCTTGATATGTGGAGACTTTGCGTCTTAAAGGAACTGATGTCTGATGGTAGAAAGGAATGGAATTATTGTCTTCATGTTTTGTCCATTGCATTGAACTTAAATGGTATCGATATATAAAGTGGTACATTTTGATTTTTGTTTGACTTGTGATGGTTTGGAGTTTAGTTTAATAATAATAATTGGATAAATGTGTGATTTCCTGGACAAGAAAGAAAAAATGTCACTCTCGTGAGGAAATAGATGTTTGGTTTTTGTAATACTTTTTGTTTTTTAAAGTGATAACTTAAGAGTTGAGTGACTCGAGCACAGACAAAAATGACGTTCCCAAGGCATAAAAGTGATTACAAAGTAATAAATCTTTTATTTTCCTAAATAAGAGTTGAAACCAGAAAAATTGGTTCAAAGTTAACTAGTTCTTCTTGTAAAGCGCATTAAACAGCATTTTTGTAGCAGGTTTTTGTTTCAGGACTTTGAAAATTAAATGTTTATTGACCTAAGTTCTTTAAAGAATTTGCATTACATTGTAATTCAAACTTGTATACCTACTACATGTTTTTCCAATAAAAGGTTTCGATATTAAGAGAAATGAGAGGTTGTAGTTAGCCCAGCCATAATGAATATTTTACGATCAAATTTATTTTTACGTTAGTATGCAATACAAGTTTAAAGCACGCAGGCTTTTAAACGCCTTGGCCTTATTCAATAGTGGCATGCACTGTTTCGATAAAAATCTATGACACTGCTATTATTATAGCTCGCTTCAGCCTCTACAAATTTCGATGAGGAGTCTTACAATCCTTGCATTCCAACTCTGACCACAAAATGTAGTCCAACGAATTCAAATCTGGACTTCTTGATAGCCAATCCAAAGCGGCGATAAATTCGGTAATATTGCTTCGAAGCCAATCTTGTATTCTTTTGGCCTTGTGTGTTGCAATAGAATCTTGTTGGAATACCAACCTTTCTCCGTTGAACAAAGTATTCGTTAAATCTTTCACAACACCTTCGAGAACATTCTCCTGGTAGACTTTTTCGGTTTAAACACCTTTTTCGAAAAAATGCAGTGATGTGATGCCTTGATAAGATAGATCCCACCAAACTAAACAAGTGAGGGGTGGCGTCCACTTTGAACCCTTGAAACAACTTTTTTTGCTTCTTTAGACGACGCCGACGTCATTAGAAAATAAAATATTTTGATGCCCATTTCTCCCGTGAAACTGCAAGTAAACAACTGTTTACTTACTTGCACTCTTATTTTTTGTTCAGGTTGGGAGTTAGAAGATGTCCCTTTAATCAACAATAGGCTTTCATGTGGAGATCCTCTCTAATGAGCTTTGACATCGATCTAGCGGATATATCCAACTCTCTGGACATTATTTTTGCTTACGAAAAGGACTTCTTTGAATTCGTTCACGCACAGCTTTAACTTTTGCAGTTATTTGAGCGACGTGATAGACGAAGTAATCAACAACTTCTTGGTCTGTCCTCTATTTCCGAAAGTTCATTAAAACGTTTTATAGCTCGATAAACAAACATTTTTAATTTACCGAGTAGTTTCAGAAACTCAATAATTTGGTTTGAATTATTTCCGCACTTTTGTAAAGCGATTACCGCAACACGATTTTCTTTGGAGCCTCACTCCATGTTAACTGATAGGAAGTTTAAATTAAACCAAACTAGATTCTATTGTAAGCTCATAAGTATATGTGTTAGGGAAAGAATTTTTAACGGGACTATTCATACTGAAAGTAATGTACAAGAGCATCTTGAAACTTTGTAACAGAACTAATGGGTAGAATAGGTGCATTTCATTCTAAAGAGAAAGATATGACATCAAGAATGGAAAATTATATGCTAAATTATTTTCATGAAATTTTCCATAACCATTTCTCACATTTGCGGCTGTATTCTCTAGAGCTATGACAAAGACTTAGACTCAAAATAAAAAAAAAGTCAAAGAAATTTTAAATTACAAGATCCAGAAATGTGTTGAAGAATTTCAAAATATTACACCACAACACCCCTGGAAAAAAATTAACAACAAATTCCACAGAAGTTTTGTTCTAAGTCCCAAAAATGGCCTTGATATTTGTTGATTTTTAAAAACGTGGTAGAGGATACATCTCATTTTTTTGGGAATATTCTATATTGGTCTAGGAATAGAAAGAGAACACTCAAAAATTCCTTTTTCGACTATTTTTATACGTAAAATCTTAGCACCAAAGAATATTTTGAATTTTTCCCATAACTCAAGATAGTATAAGGACGCACTCTAGCCTACATTTTTTATTGACCTATTACCATTTTAAATTCGGCGACATTGAGAGGACATGGATTAATTAAAATCCAAGCAGGTATTTTTGTCCCTTCCAATTTTCAATGGGTTTTAATGTCCTTAATTCAAAACCGACTTCAAAATTAATGTATAACGTCAGGTTTTCGATTAATTTATTTTTAAAACTCGAAAAGAACACGTGTATTAGACTTTTTGTGGTTATCTAAATTTGTGAAGTAGCTTGTTGTCAATAAATTTCGTGACGGTTTTCCACATTGTTTCGCGGCAAAAGATATAGCTAACGAAATAATATTATTTTATTTTAAGTTTTAATAAAATGCGGATTTTAGTTTCACGTTATAAAATGACTTCTTTATTTTAAATTGCAAGGAAGAATGAAAATATTACAAGTGTAAGAAAACTTTACACCTCGCTATTGAAAGTTATATGAAAGTCAGCTGTGATTATATAATAATTACATAAGAATTTCAAAGGTTATTGACATTTCATAAATTTCTTGCAGACTGGAATAATATTAAATTTAGCATATACAAATACATATTTAACTTCTTTCTGCAGTTTGCAACTAATACATATTTAATTTAATACATATTAAAACATAGTAGTGATAAAGTATGACAATTAAACTTTAATTAGAAGAAAAGAGATCATTATATAATTAACTTTGCAGTCTGCAAATATAGTCTGCAACTCTAGTCTGCACATTTAGTCTGCACATTTAGTCTGCACATTTGACAGTTCGTATTTGACAGTTCGTGTATTACATTTCGGCTTGTTTCTTTTCACGCGTTAATTTAGTGATTTTACATTTAGATTAAATTGTTTTGTTTTAATTTAATTCATACGGGTATAAATCGAAATACTTTAATAGAAGAGCAAGGTAAGAATTCGCTTGACTGGTTGATGAGATTGTTAAACCTTGTGTTTCAATTTCTTAAAAGGCATCTCAGCATCTCAGTCAAACGAATGTTTTTCCCGCCGTCATCATTGGTGTCAAATGTGCAGATAAAAATTTAAATCGTTTAAATTAAATAAATATATGACTTTTTAGATAAAAATTAAACAAAAGTGGTTTTGAGATATAAATTAAACAACAGTGATGTTAATAACAAAAAAAAATATGTTGGGAAGCAACATGCTCCCGCCCAAAGTGTCTGCTCCCTCCCAAAGTGTTTGGATGTTGTTGGCGACTTCTGCATGACGTCAGGAATCTCCTTGTTTTTGTCAATTTGATTCATCTCAGAACAATATTCATCGGATTTATCATGAAAATTATAGAAAAGAAGAAAACAAGGTTAGTTGGTTTTAGACCCAAAAAAAAACAAGGATAATTATAATTTAATATAGTTATCTGTTTGGCTTGAGTAATATCATTCATATAGTTGATGTCAAGATTTTATTCGACGATTAAACAGAAGTGTATTACAGATTTGTTTTAATATGGGCATTATAATGTTGTATTATAAATAGGTCATTGATATGGGCTTTAGAATTAAAATTAATTTTTAAAAGTTCATGAATTATATTGAGAATTAAAAGTGACGTTAATTCCTGCTCCACTTTATTGTTTATGTCATATATGTATATATGCAGGTATCGTTTGTATTGTTCTTTACGGATTGGGATTCGACGGATTTGTTACCGGCAAAGGGGATAATTTTGTTATCGGCCGTTTGAACGTTGAAGTTTCTGTTTTGATGGTAGCTACGCGCGTTAGCCCATCAGTTCCCGGATGTAGTTCGATAACCCGTGCGAGTGACCATAATGAAGGTGGCAAATTGTCGTCTTTAACTATGACAATATCTCCAACATTGATGTTTGGTTTTTGTTGTAACCATTTTGGTCGTTGTTGAAGCAAGTGAAGATAGCTTGTGCTCCATTGCTTCCAAAAATCTTGTGTAATTTTTTGAATATATTTGTATTTATCAAGATTATTTAAATTTTTTCCTGTATGATTTCTGTCAGGCAATACATTGATTGGACCTCCAATAAGGAAGTGTCCTGGTGTCAAGACATTGAGATCATTTGGATCAGATGTCATTGGACAAAGAGGTCGTGAGTTAAGGCACGCCTCTATTTGAGTTAGTAAGGTAGAGTATTCTTCAAAAGTCAACTTCGCAGTGCCAATTGTTCTTTTAAGGTGATGTTTAATGGATTTTACCCCTGCCTCCCATAGTCCACCAAAATGGGGTGATAGTGGAGGATTAAAATGCCAAGTGGTATAGAGCGTGGCCAGAGTTTTTGAAACTGTGGATGACCATTCAGAGGTTATAAAATTGCTGTCTCTTTTGAGATCATTGCTTGCACCCTTGAAGTTAGTTCCGCAGTCACTAAATAAGTTGTTGCATATTCCGCGCCTGGCTACGAATCTCCTATAAGCAGCTATGAAGGTTGCTGCGGTCAAATCACTGACCAATTCAAGATGTAAGGCCTTTGTAGATAGGCATACGAACACGGCGATGTACCCTTTTGAGAATTTGTTGCATCTACCTTTCCACATTTTAATCTCAACAGGTCCAGCATAGTCCACACCAGTGTTTGTAAATGGTCTTGTGATTATAACACGTTCAGTTGGAAGGCTTCCCATTAGTTGGTTTTGCATTATAGCATCATGTCTATGACACCTTACACATTTGTGTATTGTAAATTTTACTAGTCGTTTAAGGTTGGTTATCCAATAATAATTTCGAATATCTGCCATCATGAGTTGCTGTCCACCATGTAGAGTACGTTGATGAGCATCGCATGCAATTAGTTTCGTAAAGTGATGTTGATCCTTGAGGATGATTGGATGCCGCTGACTGTAAGGTAAATAGGAGTTTTGAAGTCGACCACCTACACGTAAGACACCGTTTTTATCTAGGAAGGGATTTAAATTCAAAATTCCACTTCCTTTCGGTATAGCTCTTGATTCATTTAAAGCCTTTATTTCTTCATAAAATAGTTCGTTTTGTACTAATTTGATAATTGTTGTTCTAGATTCATTAAGTTCTTCAATTTTAAGTGGATTGTTCTCTAATCCTAATTTAGTTTTTGAATTTAATTTTGACTTTAAGTTAGCTATGTATCGTTGCCATATTGCAACGATGCGAACCAATCTTCTTAAATCGGAGACTCTGCTTAAAAAATCGTTTTCTGTTGTAACACAGTAAGCTGCAACACAAGAGAAGTTTAATAGTGTTGCAAAATTCTTATTGTACAATGTTTTTGTATTGATTTTGCTTTCCTTTTTAGTTTCTTGTTGTGTTTCAAAAGTAATTTTTGATGAATGATCTTGCGGATTAAAGTTTCTTAGAAATGTTGGTCCATCCCACCACATCTCATTGTTAATAAGATCTTCAGTTGTTAATCCTCGCGATCCTAAATCTGCAGGATTCTGTTTTGTGTTTACATGATACCAGGATTCGATGTTAGTTAAACTTTGAATTTCGCTTATTCGATTAGCAACGAAGGTTGTGCGCGTGGTCGGGTTTCCTTTTATCCATGCTAACGTAATCATAGAGTCGGTCCATGCATATGTTTTAATGTTTTCAAATTGCATGGCTTTAATAATTCTGAATATTAGTTTAGACAAGAGTAACGCTGCACAAAGTTCAAGGCGTGGTAAAGAAATGCATTTGACTGGAGCAACTCTTGTTTTTGATGCTATCAAGTGTATTTTTTCAATGTTATTTTGTACAACACGTATATAAATAACTGCTGCATAAGCTTTCTCTGAAGCATCGCTAAAGCCATGCAGCTCCACCTCAGACGAGATTTCATAATCAATCCAACGTGGTATTTTTATTTGTGAAATTTTTGGCAGTGTACTGCGAAGATCTGTCCAAGACTTTTCTATATCTTGTGGTAAAGGTGTATCCCAAGCCAAATTTCTAGTCCAAAGTTGTTGGAGGATAAGTTTTGCCTTGACAATGCAAGGAGAAATCAATCCCAATGGATCGAAAAGACGAGCGATATCGGCTAGAACTGATCGCTTTGATAAGTTTGAAGTTTCTGGTAAGTTTATTTTAAAGCTAAAGTAGTCCTTATTAGGATGCCATTGAATACCCAATGTTTTGATGGAATCTGTTGATTTTAAATCAAGAGGAAGATTTATCTCTCTATAATTTTCAGGAATTCCCTCCATAACTTTTTGTGAGTTGCTCGCCCATTTTCTGAGAGGAAACCCTGCTGCTTGTAAATTTGAAACAATATCCTTTTGCAATCTAATGGCTTCAACTTCATTATCTGATCCATATATAAGATCATCGACAAAAAAACCATCCATGATTGCCTTTGCTACATGAGGATAATTATGTTCAATATCTTCAGCTAACCTTTGTAATGTTCGTACAGCTAAGAAGGGAGCAGAAGCAGTTCCAAAGGTAATTGTATTTAAACAATAACATTTTATGGATTCATTTGGAGATGATCTCCATAAGATCATTTGATATGGTGTGTCTTCTTGAGCCACCCAAATTTGACGATACATTTTGCTTATATCTGCAACAAGAGCAATTTTGAATTTTCTCCATCTTGCCACCAGATCAATTATATCGAGTTGGAGACGTGGACCTACCATTAGACATTCATTTAATGAAAGTCCATTTGATGATTTGCAAGACCCATCAAATACTACCCGTAGTTTGGTTGTAGTACTTGATTCTTTCATAACCGCATGATGTGGAAGATAATAAAAATAGTTTGGACCTAGTTCATCCTCAACTTTGACTTCCTTCATGTGACCTAAGGTAAGGTACTCATTCATGCAATCTACATAAAGTTTTTTAAAGTTACTATCTGCTTTCATTCGTTTTTCAATTTGTAGAAATCTTGCTAATGCAGCTCGTTTGGAATTACCTAAGACTGGCCTTTTGTTGTTTTTGAATGGAAGGTGTACCTCATATCTACCATCTAATCTTCTCTTGCATGTATCCTTAAAATGTTGTTCGCACATATTCTCATCTTCAGTCCATTTTCTATCATCAAGATTTTCTTCAATCTCCCAAAACTTAGTAAGTTGGACATCCAATTGTGTATGATGACTTTGGATAGTTATTGGAATTTTTTGTGTGTGAATGTTTCCAGTTAAGATCCACCCTAATTCAGTCAACTGGGCTACAGGTGTTCCTGTACTTCCCTTGACTACGCCATCCAAAATTATTGTCGAATACACATCGGCACCTATCAAAAGATCAACCTTCCTGGGTGTATTGTAAGTTGGATCAGCAAGTAACAGGTTTGATACATGATTGAAGTTAGATGCATCAAATTTCTGAGTGGGCAATGTAGTGGTTAAGTTATTGAATACTAGAGCCCTAACATCTACAGAGAAATCAGAATCATGTACTGAGAATAACTTAAAATTGACTTCATATTTTGATGTACCAGTTTCAGTATTTCCTAGTCCTTTAACAATTGCATGTGTTTTATGTTTTTTAAGTTTTAAGATCTGAGCTGCATCTTCGGTTATGAAGGTAGCTTGAGATCCTGGGTCTATAAGAGCTCTTAAAATATGTTGAGTTCCATTTGGTTTGAAGACTTTAACAAGGGCAGTAGCCAATAAGGATTGTGATTGCATTTGATTGAAATGCGTTTTATAGTTAATTGGCTCTGTATTAGAGCAATGTGGTTGAGGTTCATTATTTGAGGATTGTACATTTTGTTTCGAATGAGATGTATTTGCTTGGTATGTGTTTAAGGATTTAGTTGGTTGATAGTTATTTTGAGACTCAATATGTAATAAGGTATGATGCTTGAGTCCGCACTTGTAGCATCGATTTGTGCTGCTGCACACTGAAGCATGATGATCATAGCCTAAACAGTTAGAGCAAATTGAATGTTTTTTCACGACATCTGTACGAGTTTTAACATCCAAATTTAAAAACTTCCTGCAATGACGTGTGCTATGAGGCATTTTACAAATGCGACAATTAAAATTTGTATTTTTATTTCCCGGCTGGGTATGGTGCGATAATTGAACGTTTTTCCGAAAAAAATTGGTTGGTGCAAGGTTTTTTTGATTTTCATTCATGTCTAAAATATTTTCTAGAGAGTTAAATCGACCTTCTATAAATGCTAGAAAGGTTTTCCAGTCAGGCAAACTTTTTGTTGCACCAAGCTTGTTTTCCCAATCTTTTTGGGTTTGGTATGGTAATTTTTGAAATACTATAAAAATTAAAATGGCATCCCAAACATCTACCGCAATTCCTAAGTTTGCAAGAGCATGTACACATTCGACACTTTTATCGTGAAGCGATTTTAAAGCGTCTGCAGATTCGATATTTAGTTTTTTTTGTTCCAAAAGATTTTTGATTTGCGTATTTACAAGTTTTCGTTTATTTTGAAACCTATCAGTAATGATCTGCCAAGCAGAATCATAGCTTTTCGTTTCTATGGGTAAATGTTGTATCAGACGAGCAGCATCACCCGTTAAAGATGTTTTTAAATACTGTAATTTTTGAATATCAGAAAGTTCTTCATTTTTATTTATTAAATTATCGAAAAGATTGAAAAATTCTATCCAATCTTCAAATTTACCCGAAAAAGGTTCTATTTTGATGCGTGATAAGCGCACATCTGAATTATATGATTTTGAGTTATTTAAATTGCTATTAGTACAATTCAAGGCACTTGAATCTAAAGAGATTGTTGCTTTCTCTGCCAATAGCTTATCTCTATCATCGTTTATAGTACCGATATATTTATAATATATATATTTAACTTTTAAAAAAATTTCATCAGCAAAATATGCTTCTTTAGAGGTATCGGAAGTAGTATTCACTATAACCGCGTGATCTTTCTTGGCTCGTGAAAAAATGTCCTCAACTTCTTTCATACACGCGTTCACGTACCCCTTTGATTTTCGCGACGCGATTTCTTTTAAATAGTTTTCGTAACCACTGGACAAATCAGATAAAGTTAAACTTTGTCCTTCTATTAATTTTGTTAATTTAGACATGTTTTTTTTTAATATTAAAAATTCTGGTTGTGAGTTAATAAATAGGTATGATTTTCGATTTCAGTTCAAAATTCTTGATTTAAATTTTATTTGAAATAAATTTAATATTAACACATGAGAATTATATTAAGTTCTTAAATATGTGTTATAATTATGTAAATTGTATGGTATTGGAGAAACAGTTTACCTTAATGCCATATACTTAATGGTTTTTGTTAAAGATAGCAGTAAGCAGTTCTCTGGTGAAGATACAGCTAGTACGGTGCTCCTTAACTGTCCCTTGATTTACGATCTGATGAGGTAGCAGTAAGTAGTTCTCGGGTGAAGATACAGCTAGTACGGTGCTCCTTAACTGTCCCTTGATTTACGGTCTGATGAGGTAGTTTTGGTAACCAAAGATGCTTCCTTGACGTTCTGATGCTTTTCTTTTAACTGATTCTTTTTGATGTATTGCAAACTTCCACTCACGTTGATTAAATTTACTTTTTAAGTTATAAGTTTTTAATTAATTTGACTTCAATAGTTAAAACTTTAAACTTTAAACTTCTTAAACAAATGTTCTTAGGTGCTTTATAAATATTCGAAGGCTCGAAGGACCATGGTTCGCGGCAAAAGATATAGCTAACGAAATAATATTATTTTATTTTAAGTTTTAATAAAATGCGGATTTTAGTTTCACGTTATAAAATGACTTCTTTATTTTAAATTGCAAGGAAGAATGAAAATATTACAAGTGTAAGAAAACTTTACACCTCGCTATTGAAAGTTATATGAAAGTCAGCTGTGATTATATAATAATTACATAAGAATTTCAAAGGTTATTGACATTTCATAAATTTCTTGCAGACTGGAATAATATTAAATTTAGCATATACAAATACATATTTAACTTCTTTCTGCAGTTTGCAACTAATACATATTTAATTTAATACATATTAAAACATAGTAGTGATAAAGTATGACAATTAAACTTTAATTAGAAGAAAAGAGATCATTATATAATTAACTTTGCAGTCTGCAAATATAGTCTGCAACTCTAGTCTGCACATTTAGTCTGCACATTTAGTCTGCACATTTGACAGTTCGTATTTGACAGTTCGTGTATTACATTTCGGCTTGTTTCTTTTCACGCGTTAATTTAGTGATTTTACATTTAGATTAAATTGTTTTGTTTTAATTTAATTCATACGGGTATAAATCGAAATACTTTAATAGAAGAGCAAGGTAAGAATTCGCTTGACTGGTTGATGAGATTGTTAAACCTTGTGTTTCAATTTCTTAAAAGGCATCTCAGCATCTCAGTCAAACGAATGTTTTTCCCGCCGTCATCATTGGTGTCAAATGTGCAGATAAAAATTTAAATCGTTTAAATTAAATAAATATATGACTTTTTAGATAAAAATTAAACAAAAGTGGTTTTGAGATATAAATTAAACAACAGTGATGTTAATAACAAAAAAAAATATGTTGGGAAGCAACACACATCTATAATCCCTTTCCTCAATATTTAATTGAAATATTTATATTATTTTATACATTATTCAAAAAATCTTTTTAAGTTTAAAGAATTCGCCTGTCTTACAAAAATTTGAAAGAAACTCTAAGGCATTTATGCTAAAACGGTTTTCAACAGGAAAGCCTAAACGGTTGGAAATAAAGTTTTATTCTCTTAACGAATCTGTTGTCTTAACAATGTTATTATATCAAGTTCTTAAAATATATTAAAAAATATAAAAATAATGTTGAAACGATTATTTTTAAAACATTAAAATTAACTCCGAAACGTATTTTTCAAAAATATGAAAGTATTCAGTTCAAGGTTCGTTTAAAACTTCATACTAAGCCAAATAAAGACATACAACTTATGAGAATTTCCAGAAACTAAGTAAGATACTAAAATGATTTAAATTGCATCTAGAAGAAAGCCTTAAAAATCTCGTTTTTAAAGGGCCATTTTTTTTAAAACATGATGTGATAGGAAAATTTTGGCTTAAGATATAAGATCTTAGGTGAATTTCGTATGTCCCTTAATTACCTTAACTTACCAACTTAACTTGCACAATACGACCTGCACATTTCCATTCCTTTGACATTTTATTTAATTTGATATGTAAGAAAGGTGAAAAAAAATACCGTGCATTTTTGAAAATTTTATCTTAAACAATTCTTACCGTGTTTGAGAGAAAAATGCAATATCCTTTAAAAAATTCCATAAAATAAAAAACATAAGCTATTTAAATATTATGTCGTACTTAACAAGACTAAATATTTTCATTATGTAATTAATTTTCTTCACGTAGTTCAAATGAATTGGCTCCGAATTGGGGAATTCTGTCACTTACAGGATCTTGTTGACGGATTCGGGCTGTAACTCGTGGATTGCATGGATGATATTGACCTTTGTTTTATTGTTGAAATACATAACACTGGTCCTTCCCGGTTCCCCACACAAAAACTCAAAGGGATGAAACGCTCTAAGGCAACCAACCGGCTTCATCATGACAGCTGATTTATGTGACATAGTGCACCATTTTTCATGAACTAGAGTTAAAAGTTGTGCAATTCCTTGTTGTTAATTTATGAAACAAAAGTAGGTTTAAATGTAACTAACACCGATGACCCAAAAATTGTGCCCAGCCTCATTTTCGAATTAAAATATTCCAATGATGATGATGCACTCGACAATCCGCACCAAACTGGTGTTCTCTGTCGATAGAATGGTAATATTGTTTACGTAGCGGCCTTTTCAGAAAACGTGATTTTTCAGCTAAAATCGTTTAACACTTTAAACTGGTTTAAAGTGAAACGATAACAAGGCATCATTAGTTGCTAAGTTAGTTGCACTTTGTAGAGATTTGTCCTCAGACTAGTGAGTGAAATGTTTAGATCGATGTCCAGTTCATGTTCGTGATTTGGTCATCACACTCATGGCTACAGCAGCCACATTCTCATCTACGAACACTGTATGACCGACGACAGGGACATTAAGTGTCGTCAACCAGCATACCTGTCACCCGAGCTTAATGCACAAGCCTGCTTGGAGGATGCTTTATCATTTCGGTCAAAACTTTTTTTTTTTCAAAAAACGCACTTTTTGGGAACACTCACTCTTCAATACTTTCCATCATTTTCAAGCTCAAGACGACTGATCTATTTCCCCGCAGAACTGATACTGATTTTATGCCATGATTATGTGCCGGTGTCAAAACAATCCGTGATTCAAAGAGAAACCACTAGATGGCCTACCCAGAATATTTGTATCGGGCCTGCAAAATTTATCAGCGTAATCTTTTTTAAATAAAGAAAAGAAATTTAAGGGACAGCAATACAATGTCTTATTGTACATTTTGTTTTTAATATTGTTTGAGTTTATGAAATCATTCATATAAATAATTTCTTTTTAATCACAAACCAAACAAAAAAAATATCAACATGACCATAATTTTTATTAACCGATCGTGACTTAAATTAATTTTGTTAAAGAAACAAACTCAATTTCAAATAAATTCGTTAAAGGTAAGTTGAAAATTATGATATCTAAACATTTCATCACCATTTTTACCTGTTAAGTAATTACTGATGAAACAAATTTTATATTAAAAAGAAAAGTAAGAAAAGACTTTCTAGCGCTGAACATGAATTGTGTCAAGGATCAAGTTCTAACAACTTTGTGTGGAGTTAAATGCAGCAAAGAAAAGTGCAAGATTCGTGTTCTTTTGACATGGAACAAGCTTTCTCTTCACTTCAAAAGAGTGACACCGAAAGAAGAAGATTTTAAAATAAAACCAAAAAACAACCTACACAAAAATTGTATCAAATGCACTTGTTAAAATCGTGTCTAAGGCCTAAAGACAAGTTTCTTATTGAAAACAAAATTAAAAAACAAACTAAAAACAAAAATGTCTTCACATTACATTGAACTTATCCCCGCTTAGGTTAAAGATCGACAAAAATAAAAATAAAAACAAAAGAAACAACAAAGCAAGAAAACATGAAAACCTACCTTAACCAACCACAAAATTATTATTAAACCCATACTTCAACTTCAAGCCTTTTTACGAAATGGTGGTAAAATTAAATTTCCCACTTTCTCCATCGTTTTCCCTCTTAAGCGCCATCATCAAGACTTTAAGTTGCTTCAAAGCCACACATCGTCTCGTCTTCAGCAGTTAAGTTGACTTTGGCTATGTGGAGCCTTTTATAAATACGAGCGCACTCATGGTTTTCGATTCACTTTTAGTCGAAATCTAGAGTCGTGATCGCACATCAAACGAAATGCTTTGACTTCTTCGAGTTTGAATTTTGTTTAAGTTTTGAATTTTGATTTAATCCGCCATCGGAGAGTTCTTGTTGACGTTGATTTTCCAAATTGAAATGGACTCTATTTTTATTTGAAGTTTTATTGCTTTAAGTTGGCAGCGGCACGGCGGCAGCGGTGGCCTGTGTTTAATATGCAAGCTGCGTTCGCTTGCGTGAGCCTGACTTATGAGTCTTTTGGTTGTGCAGGTGCTACAGGTATGTTGAAAGTGGTAGAACATTATGATGACCCAGTTGGGCGATTAGTGACAATGACAATAAAACTGACGTGAAGTGAAATGGAAAGTTATTATTTTATTCTTTTCGTTTTTCTTTTCATAGTAACAAAGAATCAGCGGTATTGGGACGACAAGCGCAGACGCAGAAAGTTTCATTCCGGAAAACACCGTTAGAGGGCTTATGTCCACCTAGAGACCCACCGACATGTATGCCGGCCTCGCAAAGATACAGGACTCACGATGGAACTTGCAACAATCGCCGTAGATTGCGATGGGGATCAGCTCAGATGCCCTTCAATCGATTTCTTCCCCCGGAGTACGGTGATGGAGTGGACTCTATCCGAGGATCGGTTGAAGGTGGGGCTTTATCTTCGGCAAGGTTCGTCAGTCTGTTAGTGCATGGAGCTAAGGAAGGAGATGCTCCTTTGACACTGATGATCGTCCAATGGGGACAATTGCTGGATCACGATTTGACTTCCACAGCACAGCCACGGTAAGTTCAAGACCAAATAACGTTAATTTGTTAGAGCCTCTTTAACGTTCCATTTTTCTTAGATCAATCAACGGTTCTGTACCGAGTTGTTGTGGCTCGAAAGATTTCCATCCTTTGTGTTTTCCCATCAAAGTCCCCTTAGATGATCCATGGCTGGCACCGCTGAAAGTACGTTGCTTAGAATTCCTTCGATCGGCTCCGGCTCAGCGAAGAGATTGCGTTCTTTCCTGGAGAGAGCAGACCAATCAAGTCACATCATTCATCGATGCGTCCCCAATATACTCCAGCAACGCCAAGACCTCCGATAACGCGAGGATCTTCCGGAATGGCTTGTTGATCTATGGCAGAGGTGATCCTGCTGATGACGTTTGTATGCGAGGGGCTATTGCTCATCAGTGCATTCGATCGGGAGATGGTCGGAGTGGGGAGCAACCTGGATTACTGGCGCTTCATCATGTCTGGGTGGGGGAACACAATCGAATTGCCATGGAATTGAGTATCCTTAATCCCCATTGGAGTGACGAGAAGGTGTACCAGGAAACTAGAAGAATTATCGGAGCATTATTCCAACACATAACTTTCCGTGAGTTCCTACCAATTGTTCTGGGGCGTGAAGTTTGTAAACTGTTTGATTTGGAATTGGTGAAAAGTGGCTACTACACGGGCTACGATCCGAATATAAACCCCACGGTTTCGAATGCATTCGCAGCTGCGGCTTTCCGGTTCGGACATTCACTGGTTTCGAATACTTACATGCGATGTGATCGGAATCATAATTTCATCAATAACAGTAAGTATATCTTGAAATGTCATTAGGTAGAATTTTTTTGACAGTTCTATCCTCAGATGTCACTTTGCACGAAGAGTTTCAACAAGGCGATATCGGGACAGCTGGATCCTTGCACAGACTACTGCGGGGAATGGCCACACAAAAAGCCCTCAAACGAGATGAATTTATAACCCCAGAGTTGACAAATCACCTCTTTCAAACCCCAGGATTTCCATTCGGTCTCGATCTAGCTGCGATTAATATCCAGCGAGGTCGAGATCATGGAATAGCTCCGTACACTGCCTGGCGGCAACCTTGCGGCCTTTCAGCCATAAACACATGGGATGAACTGGCCAATGTAGTCGGACCTGAATCGGCTAAAAGAATTAGCCATGCTTATCGCAATGTTCATGATATTGACCTGTTTGTTGGCGGAATTGCTGAACGTCCCGTAATTGGAGGCCTTGTAGGACCGACATTTGCGTGTATCATTGCTCAACAGTTCAGTAATTCGCGCAAGGGTGATCGTTTTTGGTATGAAAATTCTGGCTTTGAGAGTTCATTTACCCCAGCACAGTTGAATTCGATACGTCATGTCTCACTGTCATCAGTTCTTTGTCGAGCTGTCAATGGTGGAACCTTGCAGCCGTATGTTTTCCTGCCTAATGACGTTAAGGGTAATCAGAGAGTTAAATGTGGCAAGGACGCTTTGGAGCCAATAGACTTAGGACCTTGGCTCGAACAGGATCCATTTTTGATGAGCAATGACAAAATTGACCAGAACATCAATCCATCATCCACCACTTCCAAAGAAGAAAAAGGAATCAACAATCGAATACAAAATGTCACAAATGTGGATTTCATTCCGAATAGTTCGATTGGATTCCATCGAGTGGCAAACATGACAAAAATTCATGACAAACTTGACATGAAACATCAAAAACTAGTGACATTACGACCAATAGCAAAACCTATCAGAGGCATCAATAACAAACTCGACAAGAACAGACTAACTGTCAAAAAGAATCCCAAACCAACAGTCTCGTCTGCATCGAAAAGAATAAGCACGACCCGACGGACAGTTGTCATTCATAACGTTCAAATTGAACTACGAAGCGCAAATGGTGCTCAGAATAAGGAAAAGGACGTACAATTTAAAAAGAAAAACAAGACTGACTCACTTACTTCATCGGCTCAAAGTACAATTATGAAAGTGGCTGGAGTTGTTAAATCACAAATCAATGCTGCTATGGGATTTTTGAGTGACAAAGACGAAGATATTTCAACGAAACACTTGTCTAGAAAAATGAACGACCATTCAGCAGAGACGTCGACAAGACTGACAAACTCTACAAACTTGAGGAACGAAACGGAATCTCACATAGAGAGAGAGACTACAAACCAAAACTTAACGACAGGTAACTTAACTTTAATAGTTCAGAATACAAAACAAACACAACTAAATGTCAACGAGCACCACAAAACAGAACACTCAGCTCTGAACGAATTATCCAACACAAAGAAAGAACTTAACGAAACTGACACAACCCAAAATGAAATTACAGATC
Organism: Eupeodes latifasciatus; assembly: GCA_920104205.1. Lineage (NCBI taxonomy): Eukaryota > Metazoa > Arthropoda > Insecta > Diptera > Syrphidae > Eupeodes > Eupeodes latifasciatus. The sequence goes on from OV049924.1 coordinate 374,880,834, forward strand.
TCAAAATCAAGACTTCACAAAATCATCAAGACTTTGACATACCAAAAGAAATCATTAAAACTACGAAAAACACCAAAGACCAACAAGTTGTGACACATAGAAACTCATTAATTGACAGTAACTCCAATGACAGTCAATCACCAATCAAAGTACTACTCAAAGACAACAACAATGCCTCACACATATTTGACGAAAGTACAATCATCAATGAACACCACTTAACGGACACTTCTGAAACTCCAACGTACCTAGCCAACGACACATACATGAACGAAGAAAACCTTGATACAAACTCATATGACAAATTAAACGAACCACATGACACTTACAATGACTTTCAAGCCATCATCAATTCAGCACTTCAAGACTCATTAGATCAACATAAACGTGTTCATCGAAAATCTGACCTCAACTACAATTTTCAACAACAAGAAGTAAAAAAAGTAGAATTTCACACCAATTTAGACTTTATCGATAAACTTCGTACACTTCGCATTGACAAAACTGACGACTTTCCCGAAAACCGTATAATATCGTCCGGTGTTGAACTTAAAGAAACACCTAAGATAGATGTGAACGAAAATTACTTTACTGAAGCTGGTGACGATTTGACCTTATCAGTGAATACCGAACAACCATCATCATCATCGTCTGAAATATCACATAACGTTGAACTTAGGCAATTCCAAGAACGACCAATTTACAAACGACCCCAAAAACTTATACTTGATGCACCAAAGTCCGACCAATACGAAATAGAAATCAACATACGTCAAACAAACAACAAACAGCCACAACAAACCAACGCTAACTACGAAGACTATAATAACCAGAATAACCGTTATGACAGCGACCGTTACAATCAGCAATACGACTTTATTAATACCCATCAGAATAAACCAAACAACGATTACTTTACACCATCGACTAGAATTCCGTATGGAACACGAACCAAACCGCCCACGATTATTTACATTGACGAACATGACGTACGAAGCACAACTCGAACACCAGGACTTTTTCAGAACATTCTTTCTTTCGCAACTAACGGTTTGAATAGCATCAACAAGCAAACAACTACGACGCAAAGTCCATTTAATCATAATCCCAATAGAATCGTCAACAATGGACACAATTCTGCGTCAGAAAATTATTTGAGTCCTTATCCTTCAAGGCCCTATCAGCAATCCAAGCCATCTAGTAGCTATCTAAGTGCTCAACAAGCTCACACTTATCCCCCAACTCAGGGCTTCCCCCAACCTGGATTCTCCCAAGGTCCAACCAATTTCAATCCGGCATCAGCTGCAGTCCCACCGCAGGGCTTTCCGCATCAAAATATTTTCCCACCACATGCACTGCCCGGAGCAAATAGTTTCAGTACTGCTTCCAATGTCGGAGGAGTTGCACATGCTTCAAGCAATGCCGTTAGTACGGGTCACTTTGGAGCCATAGCTGGAAGTGCGAGCAGTATTGGTGGGGACAGCACATTCAGTTTCAATATTCGACCCTCTCCCAGGCCACAGCTTAACTTGATGTCTCCTGCGTCGCAGTCGGGCTCACAACCGGAGTACGAACTTTTGCCACAGCGCTGGTCACAATACTCAAGTACCCCTAGCTATGCTATCCCGCCCAAGCCGATGCCGTCAGTTGAAAGTTTTGAATATCCCCCCAACAAACATGACCCATTTTCAAGCTATACCCGCAGACCACCCCCGTATTACAACAAAAAGCCAAGCAACGTATTTGACCCAGCCTACGACGATATTGGAAGATCCGAACTGACACTTGACGATGGTCCGAGTAAAACGAACCACACCCAAGGCAAAATAGGTTTTGACAATGAAGACGATTATTACTACAACGACGATGACGATGACGATGACAATTTTGGACCCATATTTAAGAATGGCAATTCAGTAGATGGACAAGAACTTGGAAAAAATGACAAAATTGACTATTTAAAGCTTGCCGAACAAACTCTTAAAAATAGAACTCGACTTAACGACACCGAACTTGACGATAACTTTGTTTTGCCGATGCTTCGACGAAATGACGATTTTGTAGAACCTAAAGAAAAAGACGAAAAAGAAGACGATCTGACATCAACAAACCCAACGCCTACGATAGGGGAACAAAAAAGTCTAGGTCATGACATTTTTGCCGATGTCGAAGACTATGACGAACTTTTGACAGCTAGGTCGTCGTTCGTAGATTCGCAGACAGCTTATGTCACTGGACAGTGGAATAAGCATAAGAAATCAACACAACAACCTGTTGTTGCATTTGCTCCAATACAAGTATTAACAAAGCCAGAAAGGTAAGCCTAAGATGACAAATTGATATATTTTGGACCAATTTTTTATTAAAAATATATTTTCTTTTAGGCCTGACAATTGGGTGATTTTCGATGCGGTTGATGAGAAACCATTGTTGCCAGTACAACCAGATTTTAATACGGATACATTAGTCGAAGCTGTGGAAGTGCCAATGCCCTTTCAGAAACGTAAAATAACTCGAACTTCGACAACGACACCTGAAGTAAAAACTCCTAACGATACCGACTTTTCAACATCAGACTTACCAGATCTTTTCATGACAACAACATTTAAAAGTGTAGAGACATCAGAAGAGATGACAACTGACGCAATAATTGACGAACAAACGACTTTCGATGACAATTTGACACATGAAGAACTTGACGAAGTTACTGAAACGAACGACTCGAATATTACAACAATAACTGAAAGTAGAAATCTTACAGAAATAACAGAACAAATACAAGAGGTATTGAATTTTAAGACAAAAGACGTGAATGAAAATATTGACAATAAACAAACAGATTATTCCACTGACATAACAACGACAACAACGCCACCACTTAAAATCAATTCAATGACAGATGACATATCTGAGGCAGAAGAACTTACAACTTTACCTAACTTAACATGACTTTAAAATGGACTTGGACGATATATTTCATTAAGTTTCTAGCCAATTCATTTTCATTTAATTATTTATTTCAACTCATCGCCATTTCAATAAAAAAAATAAAGATATTTATGTAAAAAAGTATTTTTGCTCTGCTGTTATTTTCACTAGCCATTGTCTAAATAAAGTTGTTAGTTAGACAACTCTGTATTAAAATGAAGAATTTTAACTGTTGTCTAAGTATGAAATTTGACAATTTATGTTTTGTGAATATTTGACATTTTGATTTCCATTCATTGTCCAAATTATAATCTTCAACCGCCAGCCAATAAGGATTAGCACAATACGTTCACGTTCTGATAATGAATTCAACTATTAAATCACCATTTTTGTAGTAAATTTGAATACGCTTTCCGATTGTTATCGATCGGTATCGTAAATTTAAAAAGTTTTTAGTGGTCAATGAGGGCAAGACTAAACGACGCAGGGACATAAGGCCCAGGGACATAACGCCAAAAATTTTTTTTTGGGACTTATGTCCCACCCGAGTGGGACATAAAGCCGAAATTTAATTTGGGCCCTAAGTCCCACCCAAGTAAGACCTAAGTCCCAAATTTGTTTGTTAAAAATGGGACATTGTCCCCAAATTTTTGCAGAGCCAAAAATGAATATAAAGTTTTTGTATTTCAATACAATGAACAATAATTTTTTGATACGGTGATAATACAAAAATTAGGAAAAACAAAAAAGTTTATTTTCAACATTATTTGCGGGATCTCAGGATTTTAACTCCCTTTTTCGGGGTCACACCCGCTCACGCAAATCCATTGCTCCGCTTAGGGTATGTAAAGTCGCCAGGCAGGCGCCTATATCAACAACTTCTTTCAATAAAAGCACCTGAGGGTGGCCCGCTTCGCGGGTTCTCAGGATTTTAACTCTCTTTTCGGGGTCACACCCGCTCACGCAACTCCGTTGCTCCGCTTAGGGTATGTAAAGTCGCCAGGCAGGCGCCTATATCAACAACTTCTTTCAATAAAAACACCTGAGGGTGGCCCGCTTCGCGGGTTCTCAGGATTTTAACTCTCTTTTCGGGGTCACACCCGCTCACGCAACTCCGTTGCTCCGCTTAGGGTATGTAAAGTCGCCAGGCAGGCGCCTATATCAACAACTTCTTTCAATAAAAGCACCTGAGGGTGGCGCGCTTCGCGGGTTCTCAGGATTTTAACTCCCTTTTTCGGGGTCACACCCGCTCACGCAACTCCGTTGCTCCGCTTAGGGTATGTAAAGTCGCCAAGCAGGCGCCAATATCAACCGTTTTTTTGAATAAAAGCACCTGTGGGTGGCCCGCTTCGCGGGATCTCAAGATTTAAACTCCACAAAACAAAGTCTTGTGGTATTGAAGTGCTCCAAGTTTTGTCATTTGGTGATTCTTGTTAAGTGGGACATTAGCCCCAACATTTTTATTTGGGGCTTATGTCCCACCCGAGTGGGACTTAGGTCCCAAATTAAATTTCGGCTCGGGTGGGACATAAGCCCCAAATAAAAATGTTGGGCGTTATGTCCCTGGGCCTTATGTCCCTGCGCCAGACCAAACACGTGCTGTCATCACAAAAGGACATTGAACGAAGAAGTCTTTGACGGAACGTCAACATGGACATTGGACAGCTATAACGTTGAGGTAGTTAAGGACTTTGTCTACCTAGGCACCGCTATAAATTCAGACAACGACACCAGCGCTGAAATCAAACGAAGAAAAAGAAGCTGGGATGCGACCCACACTGATAACTTCAAATCCCGTCTGTCGATTTGTCTTGTTGTCAGTTGAACTATTCTTAAAAAATTACAAACTACCAACAATATTTTGCATATGATAAAATAGTTTGATTTGAAAATCTATTTTAGTTAACGAGATTTTTAGAAAACCAATGTTTACCAATTTTAGTAGCATTTCTTAAAAAAAAAATACTGAATGTCGAAAACAATATTTATTTTAAATTTTTGAAAAAATATTTGAGTCGAAAGTAAATTTGTACTAAATTTTAGTATTGTCTTTTTTTAGGTTTTTTTTTTTTAAACAGTATTTTTTAAAAGACAAAATTAGTTTAAAACAATAACCTCAAATTTTTGAAAAGATATTTGAGCCGTAAATCAATGTTTACCAACTTTTATTCATTTTATTTTATCTTTTTTATTTTTTGCAAAAAAACTGTCAATTACATTTTTCTCAAAATTTTACAGATTATCGAAAACCATATTTTTTATAAGATAAAGTTAGATTGAAGCCAATATCTCAAATTTTTGGAAAGATATTTGAGTCGAAAATAAATGTTTACCAACTTTTTTTTTTAGCTTTTTTATTTTTTGTAAAAACTGTCAATTCGATCTTTCTCAAAATTTAACCACATGTCAAAAACGTTTTTTTTTCGTTACATACAATTATTTTGGAGATAAGATTATTTTTTTGTTCGTAAAATAGTCAAGGTGACAAATATTTTTTTCAGTTTTTTTTTTGATTTATAAAAAAACCGTTAGCTGGTGTTTTCCCCAAAAATATATTTGTTTGGTATGAGTCCTTTCTGCATCTTTCTGCATTATTATCTGTATAACAAAATTTATTTGAAGTCGATATCTCTTCTGGTTTTTGAGCTATGGACGATGAAAAAACTTCGCGACCGTGCGGTCGTCAACATTTTCAATTCGACAAATCGGGTCGATTACAATAACTTCCTATCGGAAATTAATAACTCTTGCAAATCGCTGCTTCTTTGGACTTAGAAGGCAATTGAGTAGTAAAGTCCTCTCTCAAGCATCTAAAACCACCATCTATTAAGACACTTATCATCGCGGTTTTCATTTATGGCGCTGAGGCCTGGATCTTTTCAAAGAAAGATGAATGATGCTTCTAGAGAAAAATTCTTCGAGTGATGTTTGGTCCCGTCTGCATAGATGGAGACTGGAAAAGAAGATACAAGGACGAACTGTACAGCGACACTGACCAGGGTCATGTAGAGCGAATGGACATCAACGCTCCAGCCCGGAAGGTCTTCGAATTAAATCCTGAGGGACGGCGCGCGCAGTAGAGGAAGACCGCTACTCAGGTGGCGCATGCACGTGGGAAAGGACCTCAACCAACTTGGCGTGCGAAACTAGAGATAGAGACAGCTGGCCTGGCTAGGGACCGAGCTGACTGGAGACGCATGTTGGTTGAGGCCCATATCCACCCGGACTGTAACTCCACCTTAAGTAAGTAAGTAAGTAAGCAACAAATGAAAAAATTAGTAATATTTTTTAAAGACCTTAATTTGATAAAATTGTGTGCAACATTTATTTTAATTTCTTTTAGGGATGAAATATATTGAAAATTTCCCTCCTGGCTACTAAAGCTTTTTTTAAATTTAGTTTTTTAGAAATAAATACTTTTACAAGTAAATGAAATTACACAATAAAGATTCGAAGGCACATCTATTATCATTTTCCTTTTAATACAAAAAAAACGATTCTTGTGCAAAAAAAATAAATGTTTATTTTCTTTCTTTTCAACTCAAAAACTTCAAATTTTTTAAGTTTTAGATTCTCATTTTAGTAGGGAATCGAATTTCGCTGCCCTTCGTAACGTTACATAAATTCTGGTACCTATATTAAATATTTTTTCTTTGAATTATATTGGACTGGACAGGTCATGAACTTCATACTTGGAATTTTACTTAATTTACCTCCACCTTCAGTTCATCATACAAAAACTTTCGAAAATGTTATCTTCAAAACACTCCTCAGGCAAGCTACAAGTTCATCAAAATTTGTATTTGTATTGTAAAAAAAAGAGGCTGGGATGCGACCCACACTGATAACTTCCCATCCCGTCTGTCGATTTGTCTTGCTTCAAAGTTTGTCTATGTGTATCAATCTTTACCAAATTTGCGTACTATTTTTTGTAGATTTTCTTTTTTTATGAAAAAACGGACTGTTGGATTTTTATAAAAAAAATTACTGAATATCTAAAACAATCTGTGAAATAAAATAAGTTTGAAGCCAATATTTTTAATTTTTTAAAAGTTTTTCAGTCGAAAGTAAATTTTTACCAAGTTTAAGTATTGTTTTTTTTTTTAATTTTTATTTTTTGTAAAAAAACATTCAATTCGATTTTTCTCAAAATTTTATCGAATGTTGAAAACAGTATTTCCTGTAAGTTAAAACTAGTTAGAAGCCATTATCTCAAATTTTTGAAAAGATATTTGAGTCGAAAATAGATTTTTACCAACTTTTGTTACATTTTTTTTTCGGTTTTTAATTTTTTGTTAAAAAACTGTCAATTCGATTTTTTTTTAAATTTTACTCAATATTAACAACAATATTTTTAGAAAGATAAAAGTAGTTTAAAGCCAATATCTCAAAGTTTTGAAAAGATATTTGAGTGGAAAATCAATTTTTAACAACTTTTATAAATTTTTTTTTAGGTTTTTATTTTTTGTTAAAAAACTGTCTATTCGATTTTTCTCGATTTGAACAGAATGTTCAAAACAATATTTCTTATAAGATAAAATAAGTTTGAAGCCTTAATCTCAAGTTTTTGAAAAGGCATTTGAGTCGAAATTCAATTTTTACCAACTGTGAGTAATGTTTTTTTAGGTTTTTATTTTTTATGAAAAAAACTGTCTATGAGATTTTTTTTTCAATATTTTATCAGATGTCAAAAACATTATTCTTCGTTGCACAAAATGGTTTTGGAGATGAAATCATATTTAAGTCGTACGATTTTCGACGTGACAAATTTTTTTTTCAGTTTTTTTGATTTATAAAAAAAAACCGTTAATTGGATTTTTTTTTTCAAAAATATACTTCTTTTGTATCACGTTACAAAATATAATAAAAAATTCAAGTCTCTAGCGTCATCGGTTCATGAGATATTTAGGGTTAACCAAAATGTTTACCTTTTTTTTAAACTGCTATGGTAAAAAAAAACACCCACACAATTCTCTTGAGAGCCCTTTCTGTATCTTTCCGCCTTATTATCTGTATAACAAAATTTATTTAAAGTCGATATCTCTTTTGGTTCTTGAGCTATTCACGACGAAAAAACGTCGCGAACGTACGTACGTACGGACATACGGACATACGGACATACGGACATACGGACATACGGACATACGGACATACGGACGTACGGACGTACGATCGTACGTACACACGCACGCACCGACATCTTTCTAAAAATCTTTTATTTCGACTCTAGGGACCTTGAAACGTCGAGAAATGTCAAAATTTTCAATTTGACAAATCGGATCGATTACAATAACTTCCTATGGGAAGTTAAAAATACTTATTCATATTCCAATATGACAAGGAACCCTTGCACAAAACATTAAATGGTTGGGCAGAAAATGCATAAATCATAGAGCAATAAGTTTCAGCTTTCAGTTGAGTGAAAATACATAATCAAATGTCTTTTTGACATAAGTAGATTTGACTTGATAGTTAAAAAGATTTTTCTTGAACAACTTTCCAGTCAATTTTCCAACAAAGTTGCCTTAATTGGAAGGCAAATTTTTGACATCTGACCAAACAGATACTAGAAACATGCCTTACTTTCAAGACCCTTACAAAAAAAGTACCAAAATGGGCTAATATATTCTATTAAGCTGTCATTATCAAACCAACTGTTAGTAAAAAATAAAATATAAAGTCGGTTGTGATTGAATAATGCAATAAACAATAACAAAATAAAATGGAATGGATAAATGATATTAGCCAAGTAAACAAGTTATCAAACCAAATTCATATAATTTCTAAGTTTTTTTTTATTGCATTCTTTTTTTTAATCCTCTCGAAGTTCGAATAACTCGAAAACCGGAGGTTTATCTCACCAACTAGTCACATCCTTGTTTTTCGAATTTGGAACTTCAACGGAAGCGTATGATAAGCTTATTAAATTCCGATCTCGCCAGCATTGTGCAATAGGGAATAATTAACCGTATAGAATTTCAAAAACTCAATGCTGTCTTATGTCGTTAAAGCACCCTTAATTCCGCTGTCCATGAGTGAAAATTGCATAGAACTTTCAATAATACTTATGTGAAAGTTCACAGATCATCCCTTATGCAATTATCACATTATTCAACATTATCATTATAATGCTGCTAGGTGCTTAGGATTTCCTCGACGCCAAAGCGATGGGGCAAAAAAATGTTCACCCTTTCTGATATGGATCTGGATCATGTGGATTAAAGCCCAAGTCCATTGACTTTTCGAAATTATCGGAAAATTGGCTGGGCTTCATACAGGAACTTATTACAAAGTTTACTAAAATCTGGACTATCTAGTTCTTCCTCTAACGCTAACGAACTTGACAACAAAGTCAATGACCTCACCTCAGCTCAGAGAGATACAAAATTCCATTTGTCAACCCTCACTATATGAAAGGAATCCAATTAAAATTCTCAGACGAGGCTAAATACCTAGGTCTTGTTTTAGATAAAAAACTAAATTGGAAACGCAATGTACAGGAAAGAGTCAAAAAAGCTACTGTAGCTCTCTTTTCTTGCAAAAAAGTTATTGGTAATAAATGGGGCTTACAACCCAGAATCACGTATTGGCTATACACATCGGTAATTAGACTCCACCTAACATCTCTTGACATATTTAGCAAACAAATAGCTGCAAGCTCTGCTATTCGCCTCCAAGCTTCGTCGCAGCGGACTAACAACAACATTGGCCACTTCGTAATTCTTAAGTATTTAAAATCAATTCCAAAACACACATAAAACACCATTTCCCAACTGCAATTCGACAGAAACTTCCAGATTTCTATACCTTCCAGATCTTTCTGGGAGGATAGGGCTTTCCTGGAAGACGAATCAATCCATTTTTATACAGATGGATCAAAATCTAAAGAAGGGTTCGGTGGAGGTGTGTACTCTGAACGATTGAAATTAAGTTTCTCATTCCGCCTTCCCAATTATTGTAGTGTGTTCCAAGCGAAACTTTTGGCGATAAAAGAAGTATTGTCCTGGCTTGAAGAAAACATGATAGAAACATCTGATATCCGTATCTTCTCAGATAGTCAGGCCGCTATCACACCTCTGGACTCTGTCTCTACAACTTCTATAACAGTCCATAACTGTCGATTATCTCTAATGGAGATGGCACAACAGTTTAGTATTCACCTTTGCTGGGTGCCGGGCCATAGAGACATTCCTGGTAACTGTAAAGCAGATGAACTCGCTAGGAACGGTACAGTGCAGCCCATCCTACCCCGTTTGGCAAATACTGGCATACCAATCGCTACTTGTAAACTGTTGCTACCCGTGTTTTGTTGGACAATCTATCCATAGTATAGTAGGATTTTACACGAATAACAAAAACAATATCCATAGTATGAATAACACCGATAAAAGCCTCGAATGGATCTTATGTGATTTCGTTTTCAAATGTTGGTACGATTGATATTGCATTTGTATCTCGATGGTTGTGTTCGTTGAGTAGTTGTGCATTTGGAATCATGTGTGTTTTCCATTTGGGAAAAAAATCAATCTATTACTGTTGATATTATTTAGTTTTGTTAGTGAAAATGGACTAACTGGCCTTATTTTGCAAGAGAAAACAATAGAAAAGATAATTAAGTTTTCCTATGTTTCCACCAAAGGTTTATCTCAGTTTAGATTAGATAAATCTTTTTGGTGTTTCCACCGCACAAGAAGATTTTAAAATGATTAAGTTTGACAGCACTTTCTGAAATGCAAATTTTGTTTCGATGTTTCTTATGAAGTGCAAGTGAGATAGTTTGATTCGTGTTAAACAATGAAGAACTGAATAGTTCAGCACAATATAAGAATATGCTACCCAGTCCATGTGCAATTTTTTTTTAATTTGATTAAAACAAAAATATATTTTTTGTACACAAACATGCAAATAAACAGACCATAAGGCATTAAAACCAACTCCTACACACAGGTTTTTCTTCACAATTTTTGACTCGATTCCGATCCCCGACCGGAATCGAGGCGAATCAAGCTCATTTCAACTCGATTCAGGTACATAAAGAATTAAGGCGAGCTTCAAGCTCGCTTCAACACCACATGTTAATGTAGTAGTCTACGAACAAACCCCCTTGAAGCAATTGTTAATTGAACTTTTTTTATAGAATCTCAATTTCTAGATGTTTTCTTACCATTTCTTCTTGAAAATTGTCCATTTTATTAGTTTTAGTTAATTTTTTTTACTAAGTTAATTTTAACATTTGATTTTCACAAAACTTTCTTCTATTTGTGTGTTTTTTTTTTATTAGTATTCTGGCAAATCTTCTGTCAGTTGTACCAAATTTTAAATACAAAAATCTGGCTACTGCGGATCTTTTTGTTGGCAATTTCTCACTGTACTATATATGGAATACCAAAAAAACGCACTTAATATTTGTGATAGCTATTATTAAGTAAAAAAGAGTTGTGACCCATTTATTCCATTATACTTTGTTGTATCTTGCAGATACAGATACATAAGGCTTTAAATTTGGAGACATCATCTTCGGTAACCTGGTGTTAAGGGCCTTGCACATGAGAGCGAACAACGAATGGACGAACAAACGTGATTTTACACATTTCAAAAAGTCAATTCCAAACAAAAACAAATTTAAATTATAAGAAACCAATTAATAATAATAAAATTTTCATTTTGTTCTCTAAAACAAGAAAATTTTGTAAAAACAATTTGGTAGTAACGAATTGCAGTGTGGTTGCTACGAACTGTCAAACTCTATTCGCTTTCCACATAACATCCACACTGCAACGAATAAATTGTTCGCGTTCAACTTAACCTTAAAATTATAAAACTCTTGTTTTGTTTTTGTGTGAAAGATCATGGCTAAGGGAAAATATGGAGAAAAGGGTAATTATAAATTGACAATTCGTCGTTGTCTGCGAATAGAAATAAAGCTCATGTGAAAGAAAAGTCAAAATATGCTCATGTGCAAGATGCTTAAGGTAAAACTTAAACAAGTTTTAATTTTGTTTTTCGCTGAACGACTTCTCAACTGGTACAGTTCGGAGCAAAAAAAAACAAATCAAAATTCCTACTACCCTCAAGACATAGATGGCGCTCCGTAATAATTCTCGTTTGCCGGATAAGCTGTCAAAAATCTGTCAAAATTTGATATGCCAAAAATTTGTTTTTTTTTTGTGTGCTTGTTCCATTCACTCACAACTCTCTTCGTTTTGTGTATCGCAGAAAGTGAATTGAATAATATATTTTAAAAATTAGAATATTGCTCCAAGAGTAAACCAATAACTGATAGTTTCACCAAAACTAACTCCCCTACGATGTATATTTGCATAACTTAGCAATTGCCAGATGATTTCTAAACTTTTAAATCCGCAAATCTGCAGCGTAAGTCATGGCCAAAAAAAAAAGAGGAATGCCCCATGTTTTTTCTTCTTGTTTTATTCTTTGCTTCTTCTTTGGTATCTGCTTTAATTTATCTCGAATAAACTCGAAATTAAGTACCTGTGAATCCTGTTTGCCTGAATCCTGTTTTTGTCTATTTGGTTTTATTTTTCATTATGAATTTGCTTCCTTGCTTTGACTCTAGTTTTGGGAGTAACTTAACAAGTACGACGTTGGACTACCTGTGAAAATTATGGAGAACCGCTTTGAGAGTGGGATCTTTTCGGAAGCATCATCGTACTTCATCTCGGACAGTTCCGATGAGGATTCGGATGAGTGCAGCGATGTGCCAACATCAAAAGCACCCGAAACCCCTGATGTGTCCGCTGCTGCCAGTGTCGAAGTTAATTTGCACACGATGTTAATGAACAGAGAGGTAAATTCATCAGATGATTGGACGAACAACTACTGATTACTGATAAATTGGGAATTTTGTTTCTATTTATAGAATTGTGGACACTTTTCCGGTAATCGTAGGAACAAACAAATAAAGCGTGCATTTACTAAAGTGCCAAGTAGATTAGGATTTTGTCTTAAAGATATTGTGCCGTATTGTTATTTACAAGGGTAAGTAATACCTCCTACTTTAGATTGTGTTTTTCTTAATTAAGTAAGTTCTTTAAATAACTAATTAAAATTATTGATGATTTTGAGTATGCTACTACTTAGCTACTATGTACATAAGTGCATATGTAGGTAGAACGTATAGCCTTGAAAATTCTGTGTATATGGTAATAGTATAAGTATTTAAACAAAAAGAAAAACTAAATTAAATAATCTTATCTTTCTTGGAGTCTGTTTTGTTGAATGAAGTGTAGGGAAGGTCACGTTAAGTTCGTCGTAGAAATTTTCAAAAAGCAAAAAACTTGTACACGTTAGATTTCCCATTTTCCCACGAAATGCATTCGATTTAAAAAAAAAATAATTACCAATTGAAAGATTTTATTGACGTTTTCAAACGTGAAAACCAATCCTAAGACATTTTTGAAAACAATTTCTTTTTTGTCAGAGAATTTCATGCTGAAGTCTTATGCTACGCCCCATTTTCTATGATCTTTAAGAAAGAATTTGTTTTTTTATTTTGTTTGGTAAATTAATGTGCAGGAGGGTCTCCTTTTTGTCGGATTAATTGATTCTGAAATCAAACCAAGAATGATAAGATGCTACTTAACAGAATTCTCCTTCATATACTTAGTGGTGCCATAAGTTCTGTTACAAGCATTAAACACCATTAGAATGCCAGCCCTTAAACGTTGTGGCCATCGACCTATAACACCGTTTCTATTGATATTTTTGACACTGCTTCCATTTACTCTATCTTAAGAATTTAAAAATTTCTGGTAAAAGATCTCCAGGAGCGCTTTCCAATTCTGACTACAAAGAATTAAGAATTTAAATATGGACTTCCCCAGAGCCAATCTTAGGCCTCTCTAAAGCCTACGATATTGATTCTGAGGCACTTTCTTGCTGTCTTGGATTTGTTTGTTTCACCAAAATCCTGTAGAAGAATCCATCTATCTGCATTGAAATTGGTTATTTTTTCAAATCCACTAGTTAGTTATTTAACTCATTTTATTTCAATATAATATAATACATTTATCTTATAAGTCGTATCGGTATGGCTTATGGCCACTACCAAACCCTGTATCACATTTCTGTTATACTTAAGAAGCGTTTTCACATTCGTTCCCAAAAATGGTGGAATAGGGCACTTTGGAGTTTCTTTTGAGTGTGACTTTCAATCAAACCATTACAGAAGTGTGGTGATGGTTACGTTTGACCCTTAGAACAACAACGATAAAAATCTTTTCAATTGAAAAACATAATTATTAATGCTCATTTTTCGCTGGCCAAAGTAAAAGACTCAATAACTTTTTAAAGTCGAGGTGTTAGCAAATGATCTGTAGAGCATCGATACCCCTTTAAGCTGCATTGAAATATTCTGGTGAATATATCCAATTCTCGGGACATTATCTTTCTCTTCCGATTATTGTATATCCCAATGGTTTCCTTACCTATGTTAGGCAATTATTATGATTCTATTTTCAACCCCGCCTCCCTTAATGGTAACGGAAGTGAAACTTACTAATGTAAATATTCAGATAATAAGTTCTGTAAAAGAATTGGTGGCACGACTAGGTAAATACAAATCCGTTTAGTCTGGTAGGCCCGATACTGATGCTACTTATAGGAATGTAATGGGACCGATTTGTCAAATTGAAAATTTTGACATTTCTCGACGTTTCAAGGCCCCTAGAGTCGAAATAAAAGATTTTTAGATAGATGCCTGTGCGTGCGTGTGTACGTACGTTCGTACGTCCGTACGTCTGTACGTTCGCGACGCTTTTTTCGTCTTCCATAGCTCAAGAACCAGGAGAGATATCGACTTCAAATAAATTTTGTTATACAGATAATGCAGAAAGATGCAGAAAGGACTCTCAAGAAAATTGCGTGGGTGGTTTTTTTACCATAGCAGTTTAAAAAAAAGGTGAAAATTTTGGTTAAACCTAAATATCTCATGAACCAATGAAGCTAGAGACTTGAATTAAATTTTATATTATATATTGTAACGTGATACAAAACAATTATATTTTTGGAAAAAAATCCAATTAACGCTTTTTTTTTATAAATCAAAAAACTGAAAAAAAAATGTTTCACCTCGAAAATTTTACGACCAAAATATGATTTCATCTCCAAAACAATTTTGGGCAACGAAGAATACTGTTTTTGACATCTGATAAAATTTTGAGAAAAATCTAATTGACAGTTTTTCTTATAAAAAATAAAAACCTAAAAAAAACATTACTCAAAGTTGGGAAAAATTGAATTTCGACTCAAATATCTTTTCAAAAACTTGAGATAATGGCTTCTTAATAATTTCAACTTATAAGAAATATTGTTGTCAACATTAGGAACAATTTTGAGAAAAATTGAATTGACAGTTTTTTTACAAAAAATAAAAACCTAAAAAAAACAATACTAAAACTTGGTAAAAATTTACTTTCGACTTAAATAGCTTTTCAAAAGGTTAAAATGTTGGTTTCAAACTTATTTTATTTCACACAAAATATTGTTTTCGATATTCAGTAATATTTTTTTTTATAAAAATCCAACAGTCCGTTTTTTCATAAAAAAATAAAATCTACAACAAATAGTACGCAAATTTGGTAAAAATTGATACATATAGACAAACTTTTAAGCAAGACAAATCGACAGATGGTCCCGAACGTGATATAAAATTGAGTTAATTTATTTACCAATTTGTGTAATTATTGTGATTAGTGGAAATATACATATAAAAAGCCGACGGAAAGCTATATATTTCCACTAATCACAGTGAAATAAAATGTTCACCGAACTCGCCTCTCCATAAGTCCATTGTTGCGCGTGCTGTGTGGCATATGGCACTGTCTTGTTGAAACCACATGTCATGCATGCATTTTGGGCAAAAAAAGTTGGATATCATCTCACGGTAGCGCTCACCATTCGCATCATCTTTGAAGAAGTACGGTCCAATAATGCCACCAGCCCATAAACCGCACCAAACTGTGACTTTTTGTGGATGCATTGGGAGCTCTTGCAATGCTTCTGGCTGATATTCACTCCAAAATCGAAAATTCTGCTTATTTACATACGTACCCATTGAGACAAAAATGAGCTTCATTGCTGAACACAATTTTTCGGTGAAAAAGTGGATCTTCGGGCAACTTTTCAAGAGCCCATTCACCAAAAAATTTCACGTTGCAGTAGGTCGTTCGGCTTCAATTCTTGCACCAGCTGTATTTTTAAAGGCATCACACCTAAATCCTTCCCCAAAATTTTCCACAGAGGCCCAATTGCTTCGAACGGCGGCGACGAATCGGTAATTGATGGTCATCATTAACACTGGTCGATACAGCTGCCATATTTTCTTCAGTTCGCACTCTACGTAAGCGTGTTGGTGGTTTAATGTCCAACAATGTAAATTTGTTGCGAAATTTAGTCACAATAGCCCGAATAACCGCTTCAGTGGGTCGACTAAACTGACCATAAAATGGAAGAAGCGCGCGATGAACTTTCTTAACAGATCACGCATTTTGATAATAAAATTCAATAATTTGTAAGCGTTGTTCGTTTGTAAGACGATTCATGATTAAATTATAGCTCAAACTGAAGATGTTTGACATTGAAACAAAACACGAAACGTGCGTCAGCTGTTTAAACCAGTGTTGCCAAAAAGCTAATAGCTAAAAAATCACCCTTTATTTTTAAATTAGGTGGCGCAACAGTCCGTACAGAACTGGGACTTAGTGACTTACAACTCTCAACCATTTCTGGTGTGCAAGTCATGTCAGGAATGAAGGGGACCTAGAGTTTTTATACACGAATCCGAATGGCTAATTTGAGAAAGTTCTTTTCATGACAAGTATTAAAAAGACCTAGTCATAGGCAAGGATTGAACTCATGTCCTCTAGCATAAAATTCCACCTATTAAATTACTCTACAGCTTCAAATCAACAAGTTATAAAAGTACTGTGATAGTTGGGATATCAAAATATATAGCTCGAAGTCTAAAATTATGGTTTCCAGAAAACGCAACAGTTCTTTTGTCGACCATATTATCGAAGTTGTGGATGAATTTAAATACCTAGGTTAAATGCTAACATATAACTTGAATGTCCATTCACATGCTAAAAAAAACGAAAAAAACGAAAAACAGCATATAGTCTATTTTTTTTAGTTGTAAATTTTCTGATACAGTTTTTTAAATTTAAAGTCTTCAACGCTATAGCTAATAGCTAACCCTGCTATGGTATTGAAATATACAGTTGTGAGCATTTAGAAGAACAAGAAAATGTACAAACATATTTTTTCAGGCTACCAAAGGAGACCTCTAATTATGCCATCTATTTAAAGTCCGGCTTACCTTACATTAATCTGAAAAACTTAAAGGCAAATGCGGATTACATTGATAAGGTAATGATCAAACCAAAACCTTCAAAAACGGATCCTAGTTTTTAGTGGTTAAAGCACAGTCAAGAACTGGTATGATCTAGCTATTACGCATGGCTTCCCGATCTCATTGCGAACCAATTATAACTAGGAATTAAAAATGTGTTAATACGACCGCTTAGCTTGCATTGATTAGAGGTTATATACAAATTTTATAGCAAGAGCTTCTCTTTTAACGTTAAAGACTGTTTTACGAAAGGTTAATCTTACCCTAAGTAAAAAAAATTATTTTAGAGATTAGTTTTCAGTCAGAATTGAAATACTCGAATTAAGCTTTTGAGTCATACAGATCTGATCTTGCTGGCTTTGCAATCTTGATCAAAATAAAAATATCATACACTCTCCTAAGACACTCCATTTCAACGCAAGTTTTTTTCGTTATAAGAATGCATCAATATTTTGAATAATGGTTTTGCTTGGAAGCCTCTTATAGGATATTTTTCTCACGCAAAATATTTTTATTTTATTTATTTTTTATTTATTAATTTCAATGAATAGCTTAAACACAGTAAGATACATATCTTATAAAATAGTGCTAAGCATAAAATAAGGAAGTTAAATGAGAGCTACATGACGTTAAAACTGAAAAAAAAGTTAAAAGTATAATGAAATCTTAGATTATAAATTTACATTGTTTTATTTTACCAAATTAAATATATTTGAAAAATATTAAGGAATTCAAACGAGAAATCCAAAAATTAAGTTAATAATATTACTAGACATACGAAGAAAAATAAGCCTTAAGCTTGCTTCTAAATCTTATTGAACTATCAATCCTTCTTATATCACGTGGCAAAGAATTCCACAATCGAATAGTACTAATAAAAAACTGACGTCCGGAATTCGAACAAGAATACCGAAGAGGAATCAACTGAGCTGATCTGGTTGAAGAGGTAAACCTAATTTTTTCATAAAGATATGTTGGTTGATGTGACAAGAGACTCAGAGAACGAAACTGTAGAAGACTGACATATTATACAAATAATTGGTATAGTTAGAAATATGCGAAAAACGTCGCAGTCCAAAAACATAACGTACTATGCTGTTAAATGCGATTTGGAGTTTGCGTTTGGAAGCAAAGCTACAATTGTAAAATAATTCACAGCTAAAGGTGAGGATGGACACAGCAAGTGATTTTGCAAGAAGACATCGGGTTTTAAAGGGGGTATAGGAATGTGTGGCCCACAGAGTACGAAGTACACATTACGTCTTTCCAACCGATATATTTATATGATTATCCCAGGTTAAGCTCCTGTTAAAGGTCACGCCAAGGTTCTTAACACTTTCAACATACCTAATTTTGTCGCCATTAAGAAATATGGAGGGAAAGTATGACAGATCTAATGGCTTTTTTGAAATAATAATGCAATTGGATTTTTTGGGGTTCAAAATAAGACTGCTTATGTTTGACCACCGTGCGATTTCTGCAAGATCTTCATTCATACAGGAAGCCCCGTGCTCTATCAAACCCAATGGACAGCTTAAAACTAGTTGCACATCGTCGGCATACATATTAATCGAACAGTGCTTGATAAGAGTAGGGAGCTCATTGATATATAATGAGAAGAGAAGGGGCCCTAGGATGGATCCCTGTGGAACGCCATTGGATACAGAAAGAAATTCCGATAAATTATCATTCACTGCCACTGCTTGTGTCCTATCTGTTAAGTAAGACGAAATAAGTTTAACAGTGCATGGTGAAAAATAAACAATACAGATAGCTTGTGACATAAGGATTGATGGTTCACCATATCAAATGCCTTAGAAAAGTCAAGTAAGACCAAGAAAGATACATGTCCTTCGTCAAGAGCATTACGTATTTCTTCAGAAACACCTATTACAGCAGTAGTACAACTGTGTTTCTGCCGAAATCCAGATTGTCTAGGGGAAAGTAGGCTATGTCTGGAGATATGATGATTGATTTGCTTTTGCAAAAGCTTTTCGAAAGCCTTTGATAAAAAGGAAAGGATGAAAATTGGTCTAAACTCATTACCTTTGGAAGTTTTGGGAATAGGTATGACCTTAGCTGACTTCCACTGCGTGGGGAATATACCAGTTGTAAATATCGAATTAAAGACATGAGTTATATACGGGAGAAGTACAGGTAATATTATTTTCAGGAATGAGGGATGTATTTCATCAAGTCCGACTGCCTTGGATTTTATGCAGAGAATGCTTTCAAGCACATCGAAGCAGCTAACCGAAGTTAAACAAAACATAGGGCAATGAATAGGCTGGGAATGATGACTAATTAATTGAGGTGTTATTTGTTGGGTGTTATTATTTGACTGCGAAGATAAAAACTGTCGATTAAGCTCATCAGGGTTCACTGCATCAAGATTAAAACATTTAGCTTTTCCAATGCCAATATTACGCACGTTTTGCCACAAAAGCTTACCACTGTGGGAAGCATTGAGCTGGCTAGAAAAAGTTCTTGTTTTAGCTGCTATTACTTCAAAAACAACTTTGTTACGAATTGAACAATAAATTCTACGGTGTTCTTCCAAGCGGTAGCGCTTCCAACATTTATATGCAAGGTCACGTTGTCGCATAAGCAATCGAATTTCATTAGATATCCACGGTACACCCTTGGATAAGATAGTCTTAGTTCTTAATTGAACATGCGAATTGAAAAGTTCTAAAATTTTAGTGTTGAGAAATCGAACTTGGTCAGTGGGACAAGGAAGAAAGTACAATGTACTCCAATTGATGCTTAGGACTTGTTCTTCAAGGAGGTGGTAGTTGATGTTTTTGAAATCTCTATATGAAAATGTACGAGGTAAAGAAGTGATATCAAAATCAAAGGCCAGGTATAAGAGATCATGTCTCGAAAAGGCAGGTGTGGATAACTGATCATAAAGAAGAACTTTGCTTTTAGGGCTGGTGAGGAATAAATCCAGCAAAGAAGAGGAGTTCACAGAGAAATGAGTAGTTACAGTTGTGTTAACAGAGAATAAGTTGAGAGAACTCATTTCTACGATAAGACTGTTCTCAGCCTCGAGATCGCTGTTGAAATCTCCACTCAAAATAATATCGGGGTACGTTGAAGATATAAGTTCAAGTTCAGCAATAAATGGCAACAAGTTACCGTACTTATTAGGTCGATAAACAGTACCAACAAGAATTTTAGTATTATTATTGGCAAGTTCGAGGAATGAGAATTCAATATCGGAGCCCGCAGGGGATACTTTAATTAATTTACAAACAATACCATCCCTAACATACATTGCAACTCCTCCACCAACGCGACCAACCCTGTCACAACGAAAAACCCTATACCCACCTAGGCTACACATTGCATCACTAAATTCTTCCCTGAGCCAAGTTTCAGACACACACACCACATTAACCAAAGAATTTTCAAACAGAAAGCGGAACTCGTCAATTTTAGGAAGAAGACTTTGTGCATTAATGTGACATACATGCAGTCCAGAGCATTGTCCTCTGAGGACTTTAATCATAGTACTTAAGCATACATCCATTAGAATTATATTTATTAAAAGAAAAAATGATTGAACAATAATATTTTGACAATGAGTTGAAGCAAGGAAAAGAGCAAGGATACAAAATAAAGTAATACCTAAATGTATAAAAATGTACAAGAAAATTTTAAATATAAAACAAAAAAAGAAAAAATTACTTAACTGAGACTAAAAATTATAAGAAAGAGAATAAAAAGAAATAATAATAAAAGAAAAGAGAAAAAAAAAAACAATTTGGATAGTAATGAATTAAAAAAAAAAAAAAGAATTTAATGTAGGCAAAATTATTTAACTTCAGTATCATCATTTAAGCTGGCAATGCAAGGTCTTCGATGTTGTCGATCATTACAGCAGTTTCTACCAGTTTACGTTTGACATATACAGATCCGTGTGAAGTATAAACAGAAGCAATGTGTTTACTTTTTTTCAGCTTCAAAGCAGCATGTAAAATTTGTTGACTGTGATGAGTTAAGCATTCGCGCAAGTGAAATGATTATTTGAACATGTTTTGAAGTCATTTATTTTAAAAATGATTTTAAGCATAATCGGTTGTCTAAACAAAGCTATCACATTTGAGCAGATAATAAAAATCGGATTCGCAATCAGCAATAAAAATTAACTCGAAAACGTACATCTCAGAACCAATTTAAGGTTTCTCAAAGCTTTATATAAATTCAAACGAAGTCTCATAAGTCATAACTAATGGAAGTTTCCGTATATTAAAATGATTTAAAATTGTTTCTAGAAGACAAAGATTTGTATTTTGCAAAATCATCAAACAATTTATTGTCTAAAAAAATATTCTGTTTTATTTCAGCCTTAAGAACCGCTTTTTGGTACTCTTCAGCATTTGTTAAGAGTCATATTTTTGAAATCTTATAGGTATTGTTTTGTTTGTTGAACAGATTTAATTGGATTAGGGAAGAAATACCAAATAGGAGGTTCTTTAGCCAAGATCACACAAATTAATTTTGTTTCTAAATGTTATCAATTTTCACGAAACGACTGTCATCCGCTTTTATCATGGTCCATGCTTCTGCATCGTACAACAGGACGGGGTCCGTGTTATTATCTGGAGCAAAGCAGCTAGCTTATACCCTGTCAATGTACAAGACTGACATAACGGAAATCCTTAAGTTTTTCTTCTTTCTTACGTAACAAAATCAATTCTAGGATTTCTAATTAATAAAGTATTTTCATAAATTTTTAATTATAAATAATCAATGTTTCAGTCATATGTTTATGGGCCTCACAGCTTGCGGACAATATCTTCTTAGCTATAAGGTGTGTTGCAACGAAAGCTCTAATGCGAATGCCTCATATTTTAATATTGGATATAAGTACACGTGAGTTTTTAAATTTTGACATTTTCTTTTGTCTACAATTTTATGTACAATTATTCTCATTTTTTTAAAGATTATATTTCTGGATTTATCGACCCCACCAGCCCTTGCGTAGATTCTTTAAAAGTTGTCTTTTTGACGATCATGGCGCTGATAATCTGAAAACCGTTACCATGGCCCAATGGGTGACTAATCCTAGAGTCCTTATTGTCCATGGAGCGGCAGAGAATGAAAATGAAGAGTCCTACCTAACTTACGTAAAAGTTCCTAAACTAGGTTGTTTGGATTGCAAGAAGTTGCGTGAATTTGACGAAGATGGATGTAAGTACAAAAAGACTCTTAATCTTTAAAAGGCCTTTACAAAAATGTATATCCTTTGTTTTGATTTGTTTCGCTTTTAGTTTCTCGTTGTGACGCTCTATGCATCAAATGCAATCTAACAATTCACACAAAATACTCAACGACAGAATCCGATCCAAAATTCAATCCACATATCAATTTGATATGTCCCAATAGGGTTATAATAATTGCCAATGGATTTATACACATGCTGCATGTGGACTTAGAGGCCGCGCCCAACAACAATCATAACAATCATCCTCAATCGATTGTAGCTGTGGCAGCAATGGTACGTTGCACCCCGCCCCAAGAGGTGCATCATCATCATCATCAACAGCAACCGGTTGTGGAGAAGAAACAACCATCCACGGCCTTCCCCAGACAAACCCCGGTAGCTAAAGAAGAAACAATTGGTTGTGATAACACGAATAACATTGTCGCGCGGATAATCGCCGACTTCTCGGACATCGAAAACGAGGCTCAGACAAGTGGCAGTGGCAGTGGCAGTGGAGAGAAGGCCGCGCATAGACTGGGGGATCCGGCGAAAACTAAGAACTTCGACGAGTTGATCTTCACATGCGGACTGAGCTCAAGGGCCGGATCCTCCAATTCCTCGAAGAGCCAGACAACAAGCAGCCCAGCAGTGGGCAGTAGTCAGACGAAAGTCAGTTTGGTGAATCACCAGGGCAAGCGCAATCATCGAATCGTCACAAAGTCCTATCGCAATGGCATTACCACGGTGGACTTGCAGGGAGCCAGCACCAGTTCGAGTGACAAGGCCAGTGCCTACGAGTTCTCCGAGGACAATGAGAAGTGCGAAAAGATCGGGACGTTCCGGAAGCGGCGACTGGCCGACAAGAAGTACGAGTTTTCCGAGGACAACTCGGAGAACATTATTCCATTTACAAAAATACGCATGACAACTCAGCAAATGCTCACGGGCAGCACGGCGTCTGCGAATCGCCTCCATCGGGCAGCAACTAGTCACTTTCACTCGCCATGTGTTTCACCACCGTCGACGTCAGTGTCTCAGACCAACGAGAATATCTCGGCGGCTGTGGCGGCTACGGCGCCAGTTCATCATTACCATGGATTTCGGTCGCCGTGCGGTTCGCCAGTGGGCAATACGATGATTCGATCGCCCGGGCATCTATTCCAACAGCAGAAGTCGCCACCTTCGAGCACATCCCAGCAGATGCTTAATTTCAAGCCACTCACCACGATCTCGCCGCTGCAAGTGTCGATGGCCAAGCGGAATCACTATGAAATCGGGAATATGTCCCCAACCACGGTGCCGTTCCTGTCGCCCAGGCGAGACGAGCCGAAGACTCTGGAGGTTCCCCTGCAGGGTGGCTTCGGTCAGGAGAAGCCCAAATGCACCAAGAAGTTTAAAAGACGCTTCGTCGAGGAAGATGATGCTGCTTCGGTTATTACCAGTGAAGAAGGTTAATACTCCAGAGTCCATGATTGAGAGATCCAGATGTAAGTCTTAATTTTTTTTTATTTCTAGATGACTGCATCTCACCAGGCTATCACACCTCATTGCCAATGGAGGTGCACGGCTCGTGCTACTCAGACATGCAAATGATCTCACAGATGTCCTACGAGAAACTGCGATGTGTGTCGGTGGTGATAACGCAACACTCCTTCGATCTGGAGACCTTCACTTACTACGTCATCAGCAACTTGTGCCAGAAGAACAACAAGATCTATGATGTTTTCTACGACTGGGCCTGTGAACTCATCAACGTAAGAAATGTTCTCATCTCCTGATCTAACAAGTGTGAGTTTTAAAACTAATCTTATATTCTAGGTCTGTCCAAGGAGCAATCTTATCTCCTGCGTCCTGATGGCCCATTTCACAGCACGCGATCAACTTCCCACCACTTGCAACAACTGCCTGAACTGCTCAAGGAACATTGACTGTGTTTTCCATCGCAAACAATTCGAATGTCGCATCCTGTTCACCTGGAACATGGAACTGGGCGACTGGGATGTCCTAGACTATGGCGAGCTGCATGAATTCAACCGCATCGGCCAGCCCTACGACAGTGGCAGTACAAAGTCGTCCAAGTCTTTCGGTGGTGGCCTCTCGCAAACGGCTAAGTCGCTGGCTCAAGATCTGGCTGCTAGTTTGGATAAATTACAGGACTTCTCGTCGAATCTGCGGGTTTGGGACTCGAATGTTAGCAAATCCAAAGCGTGTCTCACTGATTTGGACAATGTGATTGAATTCTTTCTTAAGCGACCTAGGTTTAGTGAGTAAAGAGAAAAAGCAGGGAGAGTCAGGATGCCAGAGAGAGAGAGAGAGAGAGAGAGAGAGATGGTGGTTCGGTGCAAGATGACTAGAAACGCCACCGTGAGATGTGTGTATCAGTTGCTTGAGTTGAGCTTGACTGATCAATTAAAAAGACTTCTATTTAACTGATTTTTAGTTTTAAAATAAATTTTAAAAAATAAAATTATGTCAATGAATGTGATTTGATTTGTATAATTTTTAAGTTTCTTTTGTCATCATGATTAATTATTAATTATTAATATTGTCAGAGACATTTTATTATTATTTTTATTATTATTTTGTTTTTGTTTCTTTTTTTGTAATTTAAGAATTTCAAGAACTTTATTGAAAATTTATTATTTTTGGTCATACTCATTGTAAAAGGGGAGAAGGATTTATGATTTATGAAATTTTAAGAGTGAGAAAATAATTGTTCATAATGCTAAATAACTAAATTGTTATTTCTATGAACGAAATATACATAAAATACACAAAGATATTAAACTGAATGAAATGTTTTTTTTTTTTTTTGATTTGGTGCAATCTAAAAGTGCGTTTAGAGGGAAGGATGCTCAAGCTTATATTTACGAAGGAGTTAATTAATTGCCTGATGTGTTTTTGAATTTTGGGTTGAATAGTGCATTTACATATATTATTTGCTGCAAATTAAATACACGTGACATGATGGTTAGGCATAAAAATTGTGGGTCTCCTCCGCCCTTGACATGGAATTGTTGAGTTGTAAGTCACTAGGCTGAATGCACATTGTAATGTGGGTGGGAAATATTAAGCCTGGTACTGGTATTACGATTGAATTAACAATGATAGGCATGAGACCTTGATGCGGTTTTCAAAAGTAGCAAATTGCTCAGTAAGAGAACGATCGCCTATCATGTTTAGAGCTTTTTTTAATAGGTTAGAAGTTACAGACAAAAGGTCATTTATAAAAATAAGGAACCCAGAGGTTATGTATGTATGTAAGTTTATGTATGTATGTAAGTTTGTTGCCATCTTATTCACAAACATAGCCACCATAATAACTAATTTTGCCAGATCTATTCTACCCTCTCGACACTTTTCTAAAACACTACATATTTACATCTAGTATTAAGGATCTTACTTTTCAATATTAATATTTTATTATTTCATACTAATTTTCAATCGTATGTAAATTGTTCAATAAGTATCGGGTGATTTTTTAAGAGCTTGAGAACTTTTTTTAAAAAAAAAACACATAAAATTTGCAAAATCTCATCGATTCTTTATTTGAAACGTTAGATTGGTCCATGACATTTACTTTTTGAAGATAATTTCATTTAAATGTTGACCGCGGCTGCGTCTTAGGTGGTCCATTCGGAAAGTCCAATTTTGGGTAACTTTTTCGAGCATTTCGGCCGGAATAGCCCGAATTTCTTCGGAAATGTTGTCTTCCAAAGCTGGAATAGTTGCTGGCTTATTTGTGTAGACTTTAGACTTGACGTAGCCCCACAAAAAATAGTCTAAAGGCGTCAAATCGCATGATCTTGGTGGCCAACTTACCGGCCCATTCCTTGAGATGAATTGTTCTCCGAAGTTTCCCCTCAAAATGGCTATAGAATCGCGAGCTGTGTGGCATGTAGCGCCATCTTGTTGAAACCACATGTCAACCAAGTTCAGTTCTTCCATTTTTGGCAACAAAAAGTTTGTTAGCATTGAACGATAGCGATCGCCATTCACCCGTAACGTCGCGTCCAACAGCATCTTTGAAAAAATGCGGTCCAATGATTCCACCAGCGTACAAACCACACCAAACAGTGCATTTTTCGGGATGCATGGGCAGTTCTTGAACGGCTTCTGGTTGCTCTTCACTCCAAATGCGGCAATTTTGCTTATTTACGTAGCCATTCAACCAGAAATGAGCCTCATCGCTGAACAAAATTTGTCGATAAAAAAGCGCGAAACACATTTCGAATCGAACACTGATTTTGGTAATAAAATTCAATGATTTGCAAGCGTTGCTCGTTAGTAAGTCTATTCATGATGAAATGTCAAAGCATACTGAGCATCTTTCTCTTTGACACCATGTCTGAAATCCTGCGTGATCTGTCAAATACTAATGCATGAAAATCCTAACCTCAAAAAAATCACCCTTAAGTACCAAAGATTTGAAAGCCGACATAATTGTTGATTTAGGTATGTTAATTAATATTATTCTTATTGTTATGTTTTTGTTAATAATGTTTTTATTTGTTAATTTAATTATAAAATTTAGTTCTTTACTGCATCAACTTGTGTCTTTATCAAATTATTGGAATCATTCTTATTCCACCATTGAAGTTTCAAGCCAAACAGTTGAAACTTATAAATCAACAATTAAGATGGAAGAAATAAAAGTTAAATTCTGTTTAACAGAACAGAAATTCGGGAAAAACAAACTATTGTTAACGTCAAAACTATTCAAATTTTGAACCAAAAAGACATTTTTTCTTTTCCAACTGAATATCAACCAATTCAAAAACATGGTGAATTGGCTAAGCTGTCCATAATCAAGGGAGCTGTGAAGAGCCTTAGCACAAGAGGAAAAAAAAAGAGGCTGGGATGCGACCCACACTGATAACTTCCCATCCCGTCTGTCGATTTGTCTTGCTTAAAAGTTTGTTGGGTTGGGTTAAAAAAGTTGTTAGTTGAATTATTCTTAAAAATTTTAAAATTACCAACAATATTTTTCATATAAAGAAATAGTTTAGTTTGAACATCTAGTTTTGTTAAATAGATTTTTAGTCAAAAACAAATTTTTACCAATTTAAGTAGAATTTTTTTTTTTTACAATTTTTACAAGTTGGATGAATAAAATTAATTTGAGAGATATCAAGAACCGAACATCAATTTTTACCAAATTTGCGTACTATTTCTTGTAGTTTTATTTTTTTTTATGAAAAAACGCACTGTTTGATTTTTATAAAAAAAACTACTGAATATCGAAAACAATAAATAAAAAAAGTTTTTAAATTTTTACCAAGTTTTAGTATTGCTTTCTTGTTAGGTTTTTATTTTTTGTAAAAAAAACTGTCAATTCGATTTTTCTCAAAATTTTAATGAATGTTGACAACAATTTATTTTAAAAGATAAAATTAGTTTAAAGCCAATATCTCAAAGTTTTGAAAAGATATGTGAGTCGAAAATCAATTTTTACCAACTTTTATTAATTTTTTTGTTTAGGTTTTTATTTTTTGTAGAGATGTAGAAGATTTTAAAAAAATAAAATTTTTACCAACTTTGAGTAATGTTTTTTCCGGTTTTTATTTTTTATAAAAATAACTGTCAATTCAATTTTTCTCAAAATCTTACCAGATGTTAAAAACGTTATTTTTCGTTGCACAAAATTGTTTTGCAGATAAAATCATTTTGTATTCGTAAAATTGATTTATAAAAAAAACCGTTAATTGGATTTTATGAAAAATATACTTGTTTGGTACCACGTTACAATACGGACGCACGCACAGACATCTTTCTTAAAATCGTTTATTTTGACTCTAGGGGCCTTGAAACGTCGAGAAATGTAAAAATTTTCAATTTGACAAATCGGACCCATTACAATAACTTCCTATGGGAAGTTTATTAAGAAATATTACTATTACACTGAAGAAAGAGTTGCAAAGTTTATATTTGGAGGCAATAAACACATCCCCCAACCCACTACCAACAACCCTTTGTCTAGTTTTGAAAATCCAATCCGATCTATGTCAAATAATATGGTGCTAGAAAAATTTTCAAGTAAAAATCAAAATGCAAGGTCATGGTTGAATTTATTTTTGCTCGAATGTCAGAGATTCCAATTAAATGAAAAACAATATCCGGAAACATTAAAATCTTACTTGGAAGGACCTGCTTTAGACTGGTTCTCATCTTTATATAAAACGTGTTCAATGAATAAACCTTTGGATTTTTGGGAATCATTTTTTTTAAATATATTTGGAGATAAATCATGGAGTGAAATTGATTACGAGTATTCTTTTCATTGGTTAAATGGTCCATTTTTGGATTTTGATTTAAAAAAGATAAATCTTCTTATTGATGTCGATCCAGAACTTAGCATAATTTCTCAAGTTAATTTTATTGTATTGGCTTTACCAAAGTTTATAAGACCACGTTTAAATAAAAAAGAATTAACAACGATCGAAAAACTTATGCCTAGTTTGCGACAACTCGATCCTATATCAAACAATAATACACAACCTAGCAAGTATAAAACAGAAATATGTAAATAGACAAACACAGAATTTCGTACCATGTCAGATTTGTGAGAAAGCTGGTTTCGCAAATAGATTTCATTCAGAAAGCGTTTGCAGAAATAAAGTCAGACCAGCTAATATAAGATTCTCAGAGTCAAAAAACTAAATATGATCCCGCTTATATAGCTTAATGTTCTAGTTAATAATCAAATTGCAATTGCGCTTTATTACTGCACTTATTTATTGTTTTTACTTATAAGTATAAAAAAAATCTTCTCTGGAAGAAATGGCGAGTCTATGATCCCTGCAGAAATAGAATACTTGCTGCGTCTGTGGCGTTTTTCGAGGATTTACCGATTTATAATTTTTAAACGATTTTCATAAGGTGGTACAATTTGGATTATCACACCGGAGAGTGTAAATCGAAGAAATCTGCGTTCAGTTGTCTGAGAGTTCTAATGGAGAGACCAGTCTTGACTAGCGTATTCATTGAGTGGCCTAACAAGGGTGGGGTATAGGGATTTAGTGACAAGGGTTCGAAAATTCTTTAGACCAACGTTTGATGAAACCAAGCAATGAGTAGTTGACCTTGTTAATGACATGATTAAGAATGAGCTCGAAAGCTTAACTGAGAGCCACAAATAACTTTTAGGTCACATATATTGTATATGTATAATAGACAGATTACTCCACAATATCGTGGAGACTATAAGGTCGGGAAGGACGTTCAGGTCAAAGAAAAGTCATTACATTAATAACGTCGTTGTTTGTTGCGAAAAATTTCAAAGGACCAGAGTGGCTCATTTGAAGAGCCTTATATTAGCGGTTTTGTGGCTCCATATTCTCTAAATTAGCACTGAGCAATGGAATAAAAAAGGGAGGGAAATTAAGAGCCTTAAGTTTATGATAAATAATTTGTTACTTAATTTAATCAAAGGCTTTAGTTAATAATTTGGTCCTTTGGGAAGATGATAAAAGAAATTGAAAGACTGTTAAAAGAAGTTTACAATAACATAGAGAGTAACCAGAGTATGTTTTATGAAAAATAAAGGGTGTTTTTTAGATGAGTGGTTTTCAAGAAGAAATAAAACGCATATAATTTAATGTTATGTCTAAGACACGAGATGTCAAAAGTTTTCTCAATACATTTATATTTTTATTTTAGTATTGGCAGATTAAAAACCACTCGTCTAAAAACACACCCACACTCCGGACAAATCAAAAATCAAATCATCTTTGAGTAGACTTTTTAATGACAAAATCGTTGCTTATTTTAATATGGGTAAGGGAAGTAACTTTTAAGTAATCAAAAAAAAATTGTTGATAATTTGGTAGAAATTGTTTGGTTCCTTAATCAGGTGAATATGTAATTCCGTCCGAATTTCTGTCAAGGGCCTTGCTAAAATCGGATAAGGACAAAATGTTTTTAAATTGATTAAAAATGTAAATTACTATGTACCTATGTACATATGTGCCAAAATTTGTCTTGTGCTAGAGAAAGTAGTAGTGTTAGTATAATTGATATTGAATCCTGTGGAAGTATGTGGATTTAACACACCCGAAATAGGAAACCGCAATTTGTTTTTCAAAATTATAAGGATCTGTCCGTTAGTCAGTTTCGGTTCTTGCGATATTTGAAGTTCTTTTTATTTTGAATCGCCTTCGAATATGTTATCATCATACAACTCGATGCTTTGCAAATAAAGTAAATGTTGCTCATAAGAAACTCGAAAAACACACAATTTTATTTCTTGTAAGATTTCTTCTTATATTGGAAGTTTTTCATTAATTGGATATGGGAAGCCGAGAAGGGAGTCGGAAATCAGATGGGTTTGTATAAAAGGTGCAGTAGTTTAAGAACATAGCGGAACACTACATTTCTGCAACTGCATTCATTAAACGTCAATTTTGACCAAGGCAACTAGTTAATTTTTCAGGTATCATAAGTTTCAAGTAGTACCCGTAGCGTGATGGTTAGTGCGTTGGACTCTAGAAGTTTGCGTTGTATGCATCTCTCTCACTCAAGGGAAGCGGATGTATATGATTGCGGCTTATGCGGCTGGAGCTCCGCAGGTTACTTACTTTGCTTCAGAACTCGAGATTCTTTTTAGGGAACTGAAACTGAGCTTGGAAGAAAACTATTTCATCTTGGCCGGTGATTTGAACGCAAAACATGAAGATTGGGGAAATCAACATAGTAATCCCAGAGGTAATCATCTTTTTAATTTGATGAATCTTTACAGCGTTGAATATGGCGTCGACCTGCTGGCTACTGAAAAGCCATCGTATCGAAGAACCGGCTAATTTCTGGATCTTTTGCTGTACGACACCAGACTGACAGTAACAGACAAAGTGGGTAATCACCCTCGAAACTGCTTACAGGCAGTCGAGTACGACAGTGATCACTGCGGACTGGCTGCTGTAATACAGATTCCAAACGAACGCGTGGAGTTGGAGGAATACGTTGCAACGCACTCTTACAATTACAGTAAGATGCGTTGGCCTCGTTTCACCAACGCCTTAGCGAGAGAACTTCGTTCGAGTGACTTAGCCCCACCAAACAACAGAAACCTGACAAATACAGAAATTGACCAACATTTACAACAGATGGACGAAACAATAAAACGAACGATGGAAAGGACAATACCAAAGTACAAAGAACGGGACCAGATGGACGCTTACAGAAACGCGACTATTGACGCACTACGTAGGCACAAGGCTTACTGACAAGACTCAAAAACTTGTACAGACGACTTACAGACCCACACGACTTGGAGGTTAGGACACTGAAGTCGTCAATAAAAAATGTCAATCTGTTGATTAAGGAGAACTACAGGTTATCAATTAACAAGTACTGGGACCGCAAGATCCGGTCAGTTAATTCTAGTGACCCTAGTATGTTCCCGAAAATCAACAAGATATTCAGGAAAAAGAACGACAATGACCTTCCGTGTCTGAAACTCCAAAGAACTGAAGAGAACAGAGACGTACTCATGACAGCGCAAATAGATCCAGAAGAAGCCATCTTTGACGATGACTTTTATATAATTGAAGATCCGAAGGAAAAAGTGGAGGCGGTGGGAGCTGCTTTCCAGCAAGTGTACAAGGTGAATGTTAGCATTCGCCCCAACCACGACCTGGAAAACAGAGCCCTACTTAATCACTTTTACCTTCGAAATGATATAACACATTGGCGATCTGAGAACCGCGGTTTTATGCGGTTCGATGACGATTCCTTGGCAAATGCCATAATCGCCGAGCAAACGGGACCAAGTCCCTTGTTAGTGACGAAGGTTGAGCTTCAGCTCATCTTCAACTCAATAAAAAATAAAAAGTCAGCAGGTGTCGATGGTATATCCAACGTTGTACTAAGACATTTACCGATGGAGGCAATTGACATTTACACCTGTACTGTTTTTTAGCAGTCGGCTTGACCCCAGAGTGAAGGTAATTTGCTACATGGCCCTCATACGCCCGATGATTGTTTATGGTTGTCCTGTGTGGTTCAACGTTGCCCCTTCCCAGATGGAAAAGTTTCGGGTGTTCGAGCGGCAGTGTTTACGACGCTGTACCGGCTTATATCGAACTGCCTAATCTTCTTACGTGCATTACTATTCCAACGAGGTCCTATACAACGGGGCTCGAATCAACAGAATTGACAAATTCGTGATAAAACTCGTTCGAGGTCACATTGCAAGAGCTATGTCTTCGACCAACAATTTAAATTTCGGGGCGTTCTATCCGTATTTTGAAAGTGCAAGCTTGAGCGGCTTCATTCCACCAGAGGCATTCCTCTTTTTAGATAGATGCGGTCTGATACAGGATAATCTAATCTACCACGTCAGACGACGAACCGTGGATAGGCGACTCCTGTACAATCGGGACGTCATGGTACAAGGCGGAGCAGAGCTCCTTCGGTTCAGTAGGGCTGTGTCCGAAAGGGACCGAACTGATAGGGTGAAGCAGGAGAACCAGTTTTGGTGGCTTCAATCGGCACTTGATAGTGGGTAGTCGGGATGGGGTTTAAAGCCTTGGCCGGCTTACATACTTGTTTTATAGTTTTAGGGTTTAATTTTAAGTAGAATAGGCATGGTGGCACAAAAAAAAATACAAAAAATACAAAAAAAGAAACATACAAAAAAAAATACAAAAAAATAAAAAATAAAAAAATTAAAAAAAAGACAACAAAATATGAAAAACAAAAAACGTTAGATAGTTAGATTTGCTGCTGTGGTTGTTCTAGTTTTAAGTAGTTTATAGGTAGAATAGGTAGTTTTAGTTAGCTTTAAGTTTTATATTAAGGACCTTATTTTAAGTAGTTTTTAAGTAAAAATAAAAAAGGATATTGACATTAGTTTTTCTAAATTTTCTAATGAATACAAAAATAAATAAAATGAATTGAAGTTAAATAGATCTTAGGATCGAAAGGCATTAGCATTAAGTATTATTGTTTAACTTAGAGTGTCCGTATGGGACCAGTAAGTTAGTTGTAAGTTATGGTTAATTAGGCTAGTTTTATGAATTTTTGTCTAGCTTTAAGATAGATTTAAGAGTGAATTAATAAAAATGAATTTGAAAAAAAAAGTACGTTGGACTGTCATGCAAGGGGTCTTGGGTTCAATCCCTGCCTGTGTCACCTAACTTTTTTCACGGGTACTGCCTCTTGCGAGGAATTGACAAATCCTCCAAGAGTAATTCTTGTCATGAAAAGTGCTTTCTCAAATTAGCCGTTCGGATTCGGCATATAAACTGTAGGTCCCTACCATCTCTGACAACATTACTCGCACACAGGAATGGTTGAGAGTTGTAAGTCACTAGGCCCTGGTTCTTCATGGACTGTTGCGCCACCTAATTTATTTATTTTATAAGTTTCAAACTCGAAAATCAATAACCTCTAATTTCAGTTAATCGTGCCTAAAAAAACAAAAACATTATTTTTAAGGCAGGCTTCATGTCCATTACGACTTGTATTTTGTATTTTAAAGAAATCTTGCTTATTCCTTTTTAAATTTGACAAAGAATCCTTTTACACAAAACAGTTAGTGGAATTGTGAAGAATATAAGTAAATTACAGAATAATTAAGTTCAACTTTCAGTTAAATGAAAAAACATGACCAGCTTTCATTTTGACATAGGGCAGGTTCAGGCGACATAAAGGACTTGAAAGTAAGGAAAGTTTCTAGTATCTGATTGGTCAACTCTGTTGGAAAGTTGACTGGAAAGTTAGTCAAGGGCTGCGTCCAATCTCGTGCTGGACAGGGTATCTTGGATAGGTGGATTTTTAGATACCTTGTTCAACGAGTTGGATAGCTGTATTAAGATAGCTGTCAAAAAATAAAAACAACTTTCAACTGTTCACAAAAAGCAAATTGTTGTAAGATAAAACATTTAATGGATAATTCAACTGATTCGTCGGACGATGATGAATTGAAAGGAGCGTAATAATTAATAAATAAGAGATAACCTTAATCTGTAATCTATGTTAAAAAATTCGTCTAAAATTCGGAGGCAAATAGCTTCTTCATCGTCTATTATGTACAACATCCTCAAATACAACTTCAACTAACATTTTGTATCTTTTTGTTTACCAACAAATACAAAAAGCTGAAATCAATTTTCAAGTTTCTTGAAATTCAACCATGTGTTGAATCAGCTGTTCTGTCAGATACCTACATACCCCAGAAATTCTTGGATACCTTTGGATTCATTTTTTGACATCTCAGCTGTTTTTGTTCAACTAATATTTTACACGTAAAACACTAACAAAAAGGTACCCGGATACCCTATCTGCCTGAGATTGAACGCAGCCAACAAAAATCTCCCTAACTATCAAGCCAAGTCTACTTTTGTCAAAATGACAGTTGATCATTTTTTTTTTCATTCAACTGAAAGCTGAACTTTATTACTCCGTGAATTATTTATTTTCTGCACAATTTTATTTGATATTTTATGTACATAAGTGGGTTTCTTGTCAAATTGGAAAAAAGGAATAAGTAATATTTCTTTAAAATTCAAAATACAGGTCGAGATGAAATTGTAGCTTGCCTGAGGAGTGTTTCGTAGGCAATTATGCTGTCGGTAGTTTTTGCACGATCAACAGAGGTAGAGGTTAGTTTAGTAAAGATCCGAGTTTGAAGTTTATGACAATTATTGAAAAACAAACAAATGAAGTCCCTTTTGTTGTTTGAACCTGCCCAATATTGTAAAGAACAAGATATCATATTGAACAGCCATCTATTTGGTCAGCTGTCATCTTTTGACATGGAAAAACTGCGCTATTTCTAAAAAAGGACAAATATAAAAATTTGCAAAACTAAATCGATTTTAGGTTGTCGTGATAAACCAAAATTATGCATTCCAAAAACGATACTACTCCACAGCAGTGTTCCCATAACGGCATTATTAATGCTATATCTAGCATTATAGAGAAGAAAAAAGCATTATGAAATTTTAAAATAATGCTAAATGCTTTTCTGGCATTATTGTTTTTAAGTTTTGCATTCTTGAATGCCAAAATTGATTTCAAAAGATTGATTTGATTATATCATATTTGGAAAAAAATAAGAATGTGATAAGTCTGAATGATTTAAAATTAAATAATTAACTATAAAACATGTTCCTATACTTAAAAACATTGTGCTGTTAATACCTATTTACATATAAAGCTTTAAGTTTTGTTATTTTTGAATTAATTTTGTTTTTTTTTTTTTTTTTTTTTTGTTATATACTATGTTTGTTAGGTATTTGTATGTGAAAATAAATATTATTTTGCATTTTTTAAGATTTTTGTTTTTTAATCATCGATATGGACGTTTTATATGGATTTTAAAATCTAGCATTTTGTTTTTTTAGCTCCCATACGATCTAGCATTATAAAATTTGAAATCTAGCATTATGAAATTTGAGATTATGGCAACACTGCTCCACAGACTGGTCTTAGATTTTAGTTCTTTTTAATCTTCGCCAATTTTGTTCTTGAAACCCATCAAAATGATGCATTGTTTAAATTCTTAAAAAATACTCTATTTTAAAAATCAAAATGAAACCTTTTATAGAAAGACCCTGAAGTGGTATCAACAGAGAGGCTTGCAAAAACTCAAGTTCAAATTTTCATAATTTCGTTAGAAAATATTTCACTTCGAATCTTCGGAGACAATACAAAAATTGTCTCAACCCCATAAATATAAATAAAACAAATATTAATTATTTTGAAAATACCAACAAAAACGTTTTATTTTTTTCATTAATATATTTCGTCTCTTTTTTCTTCTCCTCAACTTTATTGCAAATTTTCCATAGTAAACAAAATTTTAGTTTAGTTTTTATTATAATCTTTTTTTTTTTTTGGTTCGCAAACTTTTTGTAGTTTATTGTTTTTTTATTAATTTTCTTATTTCTTTCTATTTTTTTTTAAATTTTATTTTTATCTGCAATTTCTATATTACAATTTTTATTAATTTATTGATTTATTTATTCATAGTCTAATTTGTTTAGCTGGCTCTCTCACTTAATAATGATTGAACAAATGGCCCATATTAAACACGCATAATAAAAAGAATAAAAAATGTATTTAAAAGAAAACTTAAGCCCTTGCGTATAAAAAAGTGATACAAATAATAAATATAAATAATAATTAATTAAACAACATTATTAAGAAATTTACTTCTTAATTTCGTTTATTTAAGATTATTACTTTTTTTGTTTTCCTAATATTCATATGCAGTTTTTAACTTAGAAAGTATGATTTACAATTTTTGAAGTTTGTGTTTTGTATTAAAACAAAAAGAAATTAGCTTTTTGGTTTCGATTGTTTTTGCGTTTTTGAATTTGTGTGTTTTACATTTTTTTTTTTAATTTTGCACAGTTTTAATTTATTTATTTTTGAACTTTGAACATGGGTGTATAAATAAAAAACATACATTTTTTTATTGTTTTAAACTTATGGACAAACTAAATCACACTTTAATTTTGTTTAAGTTTTTTTATTATTTGTTTAAGACAAAATATAAAATAAAATAATATTTTTGTATTTTCATGGAATACCCTTGCGCTGCTATTGAATACAAAAGAAAGTATAATTTCTAACCTTACACCGTAAAAATTGTGTTTGTTTTATTTTAGTTGTTTTTTTTTGTTAAACTTTTGCATAAGATTTTTAATTTTTTCTTAAAAAAAAAGTTACTTAGCTTATTCTGCAGTTTTATTTATGTTTCTTTTTCTAATTTGAAGATATTTTCCGAGTAATTTACAGTTGAATATAATAAAAACTTTTATTATAAAGTAAATTTACACCAACGTTATTACAGTTTTTCTCTTAACATAATTTATTATGAATGATTTGTTGTTTTTGTTTTTCTTTTTTAAAGTTTTGATTTTTAAATATTTATATAACTTTAGTTTTTTTTACAGACTGATTTTGATTTTTGTTTTTATTTTTATTTAAATTTAATTTTAATGTGTGTGGTTTTTTGATTTTGTAACGATTTTTGTTGCAGATTTTCTTTTTTTTTTACAATCACTATTTTATTTTTATTTAAGTCTAGATAAAAATAACTAAAAAGAAAACAAAAACGAAAAAAAAAATAATAATAATTTTTATAAAACAAAAAATTGAAAATAATAAAGAATAAACAAATTATAATAATATAATTTTACAATAAAATGAAATTAAAAATAAAATAAATTAATATTATTTCTGAATTTTCCGCTGTACCAGTCCCGTGGGGGTGGGTGAGTCGTTGTTGTGCAGGCTGTGATGATGACCACCATTCGCGGTGATCGCAGAACCATTTTTGTGTACTCCATTTGATAGGCTGCCATTGAGGCTGCCATTCATCGCTGATTTGACGCCATTCGATTGCGTACTGCCATTGCAATGGCCATTTGATGTGGCTTTTTCGGATGTTATTGCATCACCATTGCAGTGGCCATTCGTAGACGGCGTTTCGGCAACATAGCTTTTGTCACGTCTTTGCAAGACGAACATAAGAAGGTTCTTGTACTTCTGCAAAATGGCACCACATGAAATAGAAAGATTTTAAGAATTAGAGGATTGATTTTGAGTAGTAAGTATTTTAATTTTGATTTAAAATAAAGTTATGTTACTCGTAGTACAGTTTTTCCACAATTTTAACTTGGCTCGAATTTTCATCTTAATTTGAATTTAAAACTCAAAAATAAAAAGTTTTAACACACTCTCTACTATCAGTTCAAGCTGAATCATGGTTCGAGTTGAAATGGGGTTGGATTTTCAACCCAGGTTTTTAGTCATATGAGTTGAGAAAGTTGTTGAAATGACATATGTCACCTCGCGTAGGTATAATTTTTTTTTTTTTTTCTGTAAAACCAACTTTTTGACCAAGTGTTTTCGATGCAAAATTTCAACTCTACTCCGCTTTTTGAGTGTGATCAAGTCGATTCAACGCTATGAGCTGCCTGAAGCTAAAAAAACGAT
Source organism: Eupeodes latifasciatus (assembly GCA_920104205.1). Classification (NCBI taxonomy): domain Eukaryota; kingdom Metazoa; phylum Arthropoda; class Insecta; order Diptera; family Syrphidae; genus Eupeodes; species Eupeodes latifasciatus. The sequence continues at coordinate 374,919,293 of OV049924.1, forward strand.
AACTTTACCAAGGTTCCTTTTTTAAAACCCTTGACTAGTTAGTTCACAGTGCGAAATCTTAAAAACTTGGTTATACCACCTCATATATTCCCACATGTTCTTAAAACCAAAATGATTCTAAACGTTTAAAACGTCAATTTTGGAGTAAGCTTGTTAGCCATTGAAATACAACCTCTGTCACCTCTGAAAGCTTAGTTAAAAAATTAACTATTTAAATGTAAACAAACTTTCTCTTAGTGTTTTCATAAAAAAAAATTGTTCGTTTGTTCTCAAAAACTGTTAAAAAATTGTGAATTGTATGATTGATTTTGCATTGCACTCTTTCGAAACGACACGTTTTGAAATGTCATAATCTTATCTCGTTATTGGCTGCGTTCAATCTTGTGTTGGATAGGTTATCCTAAATTGAACGAGTTAGATACCGTAATTGAGATAGCTGTCAAAAAATAAAAACAACTTTCAGATGTTCACAAAAAGCAGACAACATTTAAATTTCTTAGTCCAATATTATTGTAAAACTAAATTTTTAATGAACAATTTTAAAAATTCAATTCTATCTGTCTGGGATTGACATTGCAACGCAGCTATTTAAACAAAAAATATAAAACATTCCCACCTTACTTTTTAACTACCGAGTAAGAAATGGAATAAAATGACAAGACGTCAAAATGAGTTGCCTCGAAAAGTCAAATGTTAACAACCTCTTTATTTAGATATGTATGTAAGTATTTTATATTTTAGGATAATTCCTTTAATTTAAAATAAATACATAGATACTATAAACCAAAATGTACACATATTTACTAAATTTCCTTCAAAGAATTATCAGATATCTATCTGAATTTGTATATCTGTCAATTAGTAAGCTGTCATAAAAGATGACGTTTTTTGACATTTAGTTATAACTTTTCTATATTATAAATCTATGTGGGCTATAAATAAACTTTAGTACTGAAATGCGGTTGAACGCACCTACTGCTTCAAAACTTATGTTCATTACTTTGGCTTTCTATTTGTTTCTCGTATGAATCAAGCCCAACAAAAATGTTCAATGGTTAAACACAATCGAGTAGTTGAAGCAGACACTTGTTAAAATTGGATACAGCTGAAAAATTATCAATTACAATAACAAAACATGCAATCACTTCCTTCTAGCTACGTTCTAATATGTTCAGCTGTCAAAAAAACAGTGAATTTATTAACTAAAGCTAAGTGTACACGATTGCCAGATCTGCAAATATTGCCAGATCTGTCACTGAAAAATTTGTCTCGAATGGCTGACAATCGTGTACACACCAAATTAATTTGCAGATAAATGATTTGGCTCCTAACTTGCAGACAAATATCTGCCAATTAATTTGTAGATATCTGGCAATCGTGTACACGCAAGCTGACAACCGTCTACACACTAAATTAATTTGCAGAAAGATTTGTTCATCAATCATTTTGAAGACAAATTAATTTGCAGATGTGGCAATCGTGTGTACACAAAATTCATTGGGAGATCACCAAATTTTTTTCATTTTCTGACGTTTCTACAAACGTCTGACAATGAATAAATTTGCAGATGCCGTTTGAGGAACATTTGCAAATTTATTCATTGGCGGACAAATTTTCTGACTGATGCGATGTCTGACAATGAACTGAAAATAAATTTGCAGATCCAAAATTTGATTTGGTGTGTACACGGTTGGCAGAAAATCTACAAATGTTTGCAAATCTATGGCTAGCTATTTGGCCAAATTAGTCTGTCGACATTGTCAGACAAATATTTGGCAACAGATTTGCAGATGTTTGTAGATATCTGCAAACCGTGTACACACAAATTCAAATTTTCAGCTCATTATCAGCTCATTTTCACACATTGTCAGATGTTTGCAGATCTGACAATGATTGTCAGACCTGGCAATCGTGTACACTAAGCTTAAGTTCTGTTCACCTTTTTCAATCTGTATATGTCCAAAAATTTGACAGTTCTCTTGAAAAAAAAATTCACATAGGAAATGATTGGATAACTTCATTTCTAAAATTGTAGATCGATTTATTTCCAGTCCATTCTGAAATATTAATTAAAGTTTGGTCTTCCGGAAGCCTTCTTCTAAAGACAGAAGAAAAAAGCTGTAATGTACCTACTCATATTTGGAAATCCGAAATATTGAAAATCACTTCGTACAATTAAGATAAAAATAATAGGCAGGTTCAGAAAACTTGAAGATAAAGCAAGTTTTAAGTACCTGATTGGCCAGCTTTTCAATTAAGGCAATTTTATTGGAAAAATCTTTCTAACTCAAGTCAAGTCCACTTATGAACAAAACTACAGCTTATCATGTTATTTCATTCAACTGAAAGCTGAACTTTATTACTCTGTAGTTCATCTATTTCGCACACGATTCCATTTAATGTTTTTTGTAAAAAGGGTTTTCGTCAAATTGGAAAAGGAATACGTATTATTTCTCTTTGATACAAAATACGAGTCGTGATGGACTTCTTGCTTGCCTTAAAAGTGTTTTCGGGCAAGATCAACTGAAGGTAGAGGTCAGTGAAGTAAAGTTCCGAAATTGAAATTTATGACACTTGAAAAACTAACTCGTTGCCTTGGCCAAAATTTAAGTTCAAAGCATGCAGTATAAACAACGTTACTCATGTATTCTACTTTTTCTTACATAAACTTTAGTTTTTTTTTTGTTATTGTGGATAAACAATAAAAACGCAACTGTCACTATTACTGTCAAATAAGCTTTCACTGAAAGCAGTGTTGCCAAAATTAAACCATAGCCTTTTTCTAGATACATATATGCACAAATATTCAATTGGACTAAACAAATACATAAGTTATTATTTAATGAATTTTCTTAATTAAGTTCAGTCAATTGTTGTTTTATAACACATTTAAAATATTTCAATACCTAAAACTTCAATTCAAATATTTATGTATATCCTTTCATTAATTAGTTCTAAATTAAAACCATGCGTTTAAAAAACCGCATCTAACCTACTCGTACACTATTTAGGTTAATCCAAATGCATATAAATTGAAACTATGAACACAATAATTTCATACAAATATTAAACCTCACGTGACCGAACACAATTATTTTCAAATCCCTTGGTAAAAGCAGAAAAAAGGACTATCACAAAATTCATTTTCTTGTTTTCATTTGACGTTTACTACGAAAATTATAAATATCAACTGCCTACATATATCGTTTCGAATCATAGGTAGAACATTCTTGAATCAATAATGACAAATCATTACACATTTTTAATATTACCAACATTGGTAAGGTACATGAATTACCGTAATTAGAGTCAAATTTCTATCACCTCAAATAAAAACAAAGTGCTGACTTAAATATTTTATATGAGTAGTCGGGGGAGAAATGTTAAACAAAATTAATAATTAGCTGAGAACTATTTCAATGTACCGGATAATTCGGATATTTGAAAATTAGAAACAAAGCAAAATCCGAACCAATGTGTTCGAGATTAAATGCTATCATTAATGAGACTGTCATGTCATGAGATCCGAAATTATCCGGATAATGTCCGATCTCTTGATAGTCTCATTTAACTGGCCGAATATACATAGTCCACCTTTTAATGATTGCCATATCCGGATAGTGTAGGATAACAACTGTTTCTTTCATAAGAATCCGGATATCCGGATATTAATGAATTTCAGGTTTCTACTTATTTAAGTTTTACGTTCCAAGCTTATTTTTGTCATTTTTTACGTAGTATTCCTTTGAGAGAGGTTAAAAATTTACCAAAAATATATTTCTCTTCGAATACGTAACTCTACCTGTCAAACTATGAACTTTCCGATGTAATAATTGTTAGCCAACGCACAAATAAAAATTATAATCAAATCAAATCAAAAGCACGGCAGCCGTAACAAATTATCCAAACATGCATCCTGATGGACAACACGCGAGGCGAGGATATTCTGAAAGAGTCATTTTATGTGCGGCTAAATAACAAACAAATTGTATTTTCGTGTGTGTTTATATTGCACAAATAAATGCCATAATTATTATTGTACAAAACGTCAAATTCGCACAAATACCTGTCATGCGAGTAAAGAAGAAAAGAAAACACATTGACTCTTAGGCAATCTATCTAATCTACTTAATACTATTAACTGGGTCAACCCATCAAATTACGAATTCGCACGAAGAATTTAATTGGATTTTTAAATCCACTTAGTCACTAGGTATGTATACTAACGAACGAAGCTACTTCAAGTTTACAACACTCTTTCAGACTATAAGTCTCGTCTAAGTCTAAAGTCTATCGGCTGATTATAATGGAATATAGTGGAATAACATTACTTGAAAATTGGAATTGAATATGAAAATTTGAATAAAAAGTAAAAGAAGTGTACAAACAATTTTGAATTTAAAGTTGGAATGATTTAGTAATTTTTATTCAATTTATTGAAGTTATTTGTATTCTCTTTTTAAGAACCTAACATTCTCAAGATTAAAGTAAAAGAAATAATAATTGTTACTTAAGTAAAACTCAAGTATCCACATTTGATACTCATACGAGTATTTTTAATGACAAATCAATTTCACATTGTACTTGTGATGTAACAAAAATTACTTCTTTCAATAGCTCATACTTCTTAATTTACATAAATAATTATTTACTTTACTAATACTTATAAAATTGAAGTACATACTCATAAAGAGTAAGTAAAATTTGTAAAATATTTGTATGCATAAGTCCTTTAGAAATGAATAAAACTTAGGTGAAATTGAAGCGCGAGTTACGGTAGAAGTACTTAAAACTTTAAAAGTCGTGTACTTATAAGTACAAAAAGTATTAAAACAAATTTGTAATTTATTAAACCCTTTCGGTATCTTAAGTAAATACTTAATATAAAACTGTATTTAAAAAATATATATGTTCAAGTATTTGAATTACATTGTTTTTTCTTTTTAAATTATACGTTGTTTTGACACTAACAACTGTTTCCCCAATTAAAAGTCAGTATCATACCTTCGAAGAATGAAATGAGTACTTAAACGCTGTAACAAGATTGGAAGACATTGAACGCTAAATTCCAAAGTGAGTGCTGTGTATCCCAAACAGTGCGTTTTTTGAAAATAAATTTTGGACAAAATCAACCATCAATCCTGCCGTATGGAAATTTGTGGAAAATATTGGTATAAAACGAGAATGTGGCTCACGAACCTCAACTCGCCATATCGATAGCAACTGCTCAATATTTCAAAAGAAAATTATTGAATTGAAAAGGTTTTCTCTTTGCAAATTTCTGAAAAGTGAAAAGTTTTGTTATTTTGAAAAGTATTTGTTTCTTTTGTTTCACCAAACAATAAACTTAGCAAATTAGTTTTAGAATTTTGAAAAGCTTTTCAGTAAATTCAAAAATTAAAAAATCATTTGCAAATAATTTTTTGTTTTTGAAAAGTTGTTTTAAACTAATACAAAAATGAACAAACCGTTTTGAAAATGAAGAAGTAAATAATAGTTAAGAAGACAGTGGAAATAAGCATTTTTTTTTAATTTTGACGAATTTACCAAAGAACATGAGTTTTGAATTTTAGGGTCAACAATTTCAAAAATATCTGATTTTGCAGAGGTTTTTAGATCCATCGACATCGTTGCCATCTTTAAGTGGAAATAAACAGTTTTTATAAAAAAAAAATTGTTTCTTTTGAAAAAAATGAATCGTTTTGAAGATTATTTTGAATACGAAGAACTTAATAATAGCGACCAAAGAGTATAAAACTAAGAATTTACTTTGATATCGGAAATTATCTTTCAACAAAAGAAAAGTACCATCGAATTTGTGTTGTCTGAAATAAAATACAATTCAATAGCCAAAGGTTTATGTGTTTAAGTCCCTTGCAACAACTAATATTTTATTATTTATGTCTCATTGACTTTTATAATTCATTATTTTCCTTATAATTAGATGCTTACAATTGTCATATTTAATGCATATTTAATCTTAATAAACACAATCTCAGATTTTGCAACATTTCAAAATAAGAATTAATTGCAAAGTTGTGCTTTAAATTAATGAAACACTTTTAATTTTTAACTTCCCATAGGAAGTTATTGTAATGGGTCCGATTTGTCGAATTGAAAATTTTGAAATTTCTCGACGTTTCAAGGTCCCTAGAGTCGAAATAAAAGATTTTTAGAGAGATGTATGTGCGTGCGTGTGTACGTACGTTCGTACGTCCGTTCGTTCGGGGCATTTTTTTCGTCGTCCATAGCTCAAGAACCACTAAAGATAACGACTTCAAATAAATTTTGTTTTTTTTTTTACCATAGCAATTTTAAAAAAGGTGAACATTTTGGTTAACTCAAAATATCTCACGAACTAATAACGCTAGTGAGTTGAATTAAATTTTATATTATATATTATGACGTGATACCGAACTAGTATATTTTTGAAAAAAAATTCAACTAAAGGTTTTTTATAAATAAAAACAAAAAAACTAAAAAAAAAATATTAGTCACCTTGAATATTTTACGAACAAAAAATGATTTTATCTCCAAAATATTTTTGTGCAATAAAGAACAACGTTTTTGACATCTGGTAAAATTTTGAGAGAAATCGAACTGACATTTTTTATAAAAAATAAAAACCTAAAAAAACATTACTAAAAGTTCGTAAAAATTGATTTTCGACTTAAATATCTTTTCAACAATTTAAGATTATGGCTTCAAATTAATTTTTTTATAAAAAAAATTGTTTTTAACATTCTGTAAAATTTTGAAAAAATCCAACTGAAAGTTTTTTTTACAAATAATAAAAAAGCAAACAAAAAAATTTAAAAAAGTTAGTAAAAATTGATTTTCGGCTCAAATATCTTTTATAAACTTTCAGATAACTTTAAACTATTTTTTTCTTATAAAAAATACTGTTTTCAACATTCAATTAAATTTGGAGAAAAATCGAATTGACAGTTTTTTTTTTTCAAAAAATAAAAACCTAAACAAAACACAATACTAAAACTTAGTACAAATTTACTTTCGACTCAAATATCATTTCAAAAATTAAAAATATTGGCTTCAAACTAGGTTTTCTCACAGAAAATATTGTTTTCGACATTCCGTAAATTTTGTATAAAAATTCAACAGTTAGTTTTTTCATAAAAAAATAAAATCTACAAAAAATAGCACGCAAAATTTTGTAAAACTTGATGTTAGGTTCTCGATATCTCGTGAACAATAGAAGATATTGACTTCAAATTAATTTCATTCATCCAATTTGTATTTGTTTACATATGAAATAAAAACTTTTAAGAAATGCTATTAAAATTAGTAAAAATTGTTTTTCGACTAAAAATCTCGTTTACAAAAATAGATTTTGAAATCAAATTATTTCATCGAATGCAAAATGTTGTTGGTAATTTTTAAATCTTTTAGAATAATTCAACTGACAACTTTTTTAACAAAACACGAAAATCTACAAACCTTTTAAGCAAGACAAAACTACAGACGGGATGGGAAGTTATCTTTTTACTTTTCAAATGAAGTCTAAAAAATTGAAAAGTCTTTGCACTTTGCAAATTTTGTGAAACTCATTGAAACTCAAGTTGCATAATGAAAACTGTTTGGTGAAATAGGTCCCCAGGTTTTTAAAATATGCCCTTTAGAAATGTTAAAGACAATCATTAACAGAGTTTTTGAGTCAAATGGGCCAGCTATAGCTATCATTGGTTTTATACATAACAAATATGACTCTCTTAATCATTTTTAAATCTCGAAACAAAATGTTCAATATTGAGAACCAATGATGGCTATAAATGGCTCCTAATAATAAATTATATGATAATTGTGCAAAGCAGAAGTCTTTGATGTCTCAATCTAGACACGGTTTATATCATTTTAGTATCTTAGGGCTAAGTTATAGCTGCCATTGGTTTGCATAATTGAAATGAATCATTCACATTCTTATGACAGATTGGTTATAGTTTTTATTAGGTATTTCTGTAATTAAAAATAATTTCAAAGAAAAATTTGGGTTAAATTACATTTCTATTTTTTAGTAAAAACATTCTACCACTCATAAGCTTCAATTAAATACTAAATATTACAAATTTTACTCTCTTTTTCGCTTTCAAATCTCGGAACAAAACCAATGAAAGCTATAACTGACCCCTTAGTTTCTGGAAATTCTCATTAGTTATGAGACTACGAAGTTTTGGAAACCCTTGATTTAAATACATTCACAGTTTTGAAAAAATACATTTGGGAGTTAATTTTTCGTGCTATCTCGAAATCTACTCAGATTTTAAAAATACAATTTAAAAAAGACAATTTTTCTAATGTATTTAAAGAAATTTATTTGATAGACTTTTCAATTACTGATTCCTTAACGAAAATTACTTTCAAAACTTTTCGAGTTTTAACGTTTTAACATAAATGGTTCATCATTTCTTTAAAATTTATATAAGGCAAATGAAATCTAACAAGTTAAGAAGATTTTTCGAAAATTTTATGTACTACTGTACATATTAATTTGTTTCTTGAAATGAAAAGTGTTTTCTCAAATTAGACATTTGGATTCGTCATGAAAATTGTAGGTCCCCTCTATCCCTGACATGACTCACATACATAGGAATAGTGGAGAGTTTTAGGTCACTAGGCCCTAGTTTTTAACGGACTGTTTGGCCACTTAATTTAATTTTACTGTAAACTGAATATTGAAGATAGGGATTAAAGACTTGTAATTTGAGATATGTACTTGAAAATTAAGAAACATCAATTCAAAATATTAAAATGATTTTGTGGAAGAATGAGTAAAAATAAAAATTTCAGTTTTTTCATGAAAAGTCCTAGTTTTAGTGCTATGTAAGTTGTATATTATATTCTTTAACAAAAATGTAAGTACCGAGAAATTGCAGTTGAGTTTAACTTTAGTATCAATATTAAGTGACATTTCAGTACTGTTTTTTTGTTTGTTTTAATAAATATCTTGACTTGCATAATTTTTAACTTCCAATAGGAAGTTATTGTAATGGGTCCGATTTGTCAAATTGAAAATTTTGACATTTATCGACGTTTCAAGTCGAAATAAAAGATTTTTAGAAAGATGTCTGTGCGTGCGTGTGTACGTACGTTCGCGACGTTTTTTTCGTCGTCTATAGCTCAAGAACCAGAAGAGATATCGACTTCAAATAAATTTTGTTATACAGATAATAAGGCAGAAAGATGCAGAAAGGGCTCTCAAGAAAATTGCGTGGGTGGTTTTTTTACCATAGCAGTTTAAAAAAAAGGTGAACATTTTGGTTAACCCTAAATATCTCATGAACCAATGACGCTAGAGACTTGAATTAAATTTTATGTTATATATTGTATTGTGATACAAAACAATTATATTTTTTGAAAAAAATTCAATTAACGTTTTTTTTTATAAATCAAAAAAACTGAAAAAAAAATTTGTCACTTCGAAAATTTTACGACTAAAATATGATTTCATCTCCAAAACAATTTTTTGCAACGAAGAATAATGTTTTTGACATCTGATAAAATTTTGAGAAAAATCGAATTGACAGTTTTTTTACAAAAAATAATAACCTAAAAAAAATAAAAAAAAAGTTGGTAAAAATTGACTTTTGACTCAAATATCTTTTCAAGACTTTGAGATATTGGCTTTAAACTACTTTTATCTTTCAAAAAATATTGTTTTCAACATTCAGTAAAATTTTGAAAAAAATAGAATTGACAGTTTTTTTACAAAAAATTAAAAACCGAAAAAAAAATTTAACAAAAGTTGGTAAAAATTGATTTTCGACTTAAATATCTTTTCAAAAATTTGAGATTATGGCTTCTAACTAATTTTAACTTATAAGAAATATTGTTTTCAACACTAGGAAAAATTTTGAGAAAAATCGAATTGACAGTTTTTTTACAAAAAATAAAAACCTAAACAAAAAAATTAATAAAAGTTGGTAAAAATTGATTTTCGGCTCAAATAGCTTTTTAAAAATTAAAAATATTGGCTTCAAACTTATTTTATTTCACAGAAAATATTGTTTTTTATATTCAATAATTTTTTTATAAAAATCCAACAGTCCGTTTTTTTCATAAAAAAAATAAAATCTACAAAAAATAGAACGCAAATTTGGTAAGAATTGATACATTTAGACAAACTTTTAAGCAAGACAAATCGATAGACGGGATGGGAAGTTATCATTGTGGGTCGCATCCCAGCCTCTTTTTTTTATTTATTAAAGGTCAATAAATCGTGTTTGTCTGTTTAATATCCCACTGTACACCGGCGCCATAATCAAAAAGAATAATACATGGTCAGTCTCATATATGTCAAAATAGCACCCAAAAATGTACCCAACTACCCACAAATATGTAATTTCATCTTCCAATATAATTTTGTAGGTATGTACATACATACATACGTCACATAATAAAAGATTTCAGTCTATTTTCGGAAATATATAAATAAAACAAAATTAACACTGATCACATAATACTTTGGACATCTGCAACAGCAGCGAGCCAAACTCACAGAAATAGTTCATTACCAATTTGTTTCGTCATAATTTGCTTAGCCTAGTCATAGAGTCTTATACAGAGTGGTTATATGGAAATGGTATAAGGTATATGCCTTATACCATACATACCTTACCTAGTCACCAAAGCTAACGTGTAATAATTTTTAATTTTTATTTAGCTATACATAGTCAAGTCGGTACCTATAACCTATAGCCATACATATTGATATCTTTTTGTATTATTTCATTGACTGAAAATGAAAATGATAAAAAAACAGGTGAAAGTTATTACATCATGTTGCTATACCATGTGGCATGCCACCTTGGTTAAGCATTATCGATTTTTTTTTTTTTGAGTTTTGAAGACCTTTTTCATTATTTCTTGCGCGCTTGCTTTGAGGAGCCGTGCGTTGCCGTTATTATGTTTGACTATAAAAATACTGACAGTAATACATTTGAGCCATGTAGTTTATAGGAGAGTAAAGTCCCATTGGATCATAAGTTCAACTTATATTTTCTTAGCTTTTAGCATATAACAAGCTTTATCTTAGTTATGATTGCTGGAGCTCAGATGAGTAATAATAATAATAATTGATTGCGTGTAGCTGTATTATTTTATTACCAATAATAATAAAGTATAATAAATACAATTCACAAAAGAGCAATGTAAGAATTTCTACTTAACTTAGGTATGGGTTTATGGGGAAATTATAAATCATGTTTTAAATTTACTTTTATTTTTTCTTCCTTTACTTTAAAACGAAGTTCATGAATTAAATTTGATATGAAATTATTGCGAAGACCTTTTGCAGATCTTACAAATAGTATGTGACAGATTTATGATAATAGATATAATTTGTATAATTTGCGAAATGAGTTACAAACTTATGCTAAATAATATTTTTGGTCTACTTTTATTCTGCAAAAATGGTAATAAAATATAAATTGTGTCATTGTTTTCATTACCATCATCATCCGATGTATTTCAATAAATATAAAGATGCTAATTGTCAAATTTACTTTCATTTTTAACAACAACAAAAAAATACAATTTTACTGTAGGAAAAAGCAAGTGAAGCAATTTTTACTTATGTAGATTCAATTGATTAATATTGAATTCAAAATACCATCCATCATTAACGGACTACAATATAATTCGACAGTTCGACTGATGTAATGTGCTATAATTGTACATTTCGTAACTATCATTTGATTTGCTGGTTAATTGCGTGATAATTTCTAGAAAAAACTAATTTATAGTTTAGGTTTTATGGTCGGAAAAGTTGCAGTTTTGAAAAATATTTTGAAAATATTAATTAAATTTAGAATCGAAAGATAGTAGTCATGCGTTTTTATTGTAGTTTTTAAGCGTCGTCGTCGTTGTCGATTGATTTTTTCTACAAGATTTACTAAAAGTTAGCCACAATATTTTGCATACGATAAAATAAAATTGGTTTCAATATCTGTTTTCATTTCCGATATATTTTGAATGTTTTTATTTCTTATAAAAGAGACCAATTCGAATTTTCTAAGACCATTATCTTACATTAACAACAAAATTTTTCTCAAAATTTTACCAGATTTCATAAACCCAATTCTTTGTTGTATAAAATAAGTTTTTAGGTTAAATTATATTTTGTTTGTAAACTATTCGAGGTGACAAATATTTTGTTCAGTGTTTTTGATTTTTAAAAAAAGAAGTTAATTAAATTTCTTTTAAGTTTGGTATCACGTCACATTGCAGTACCCGTGGCGTGATGATAAGTGCGTTGGACTGTCATGCCAAAGGTCTTGGGTTCAAACCCTGACTGTGCCATCTAAAGTTTTTTCACGGGTACTGCCTCTTGTGAGGAATTGACAAATCCTCGTCATGAAAATTGCTTTCTCAAATTATCCGTTCGGAATCGGCTAAAGGTAGGTCCCCACCATCCCTGACAACATTTTCAACATTTGGAACAATTTTGAGAATAATCGAATTAACGGTTTTCTTACAAAAAATAAAAACCTAAAAAAAAATAATAAAAGTTGGTAAAAATTGATTTTCGAGTCAAATATCTTTTCAAAAAATTAAAAATATTGGCTTCAAACTAATTTTATATTAGGTATAAGAAATATTCTTTTCAATATTCGATACAATTTTGAGAAAAAACCAATTCACAGTTTTTTAACAAAAAATAAAAACCTAAAAAAAGCAATATACTTTTTTTTCGTTCGTAAAAATTGATTTTTGACTCAAATATCTTTTTAAAAAATTGAGATATTGGCTTGAAATTAATTTTATCTTACAGAAAATATTGTTTTCGACATTCAGTAAATTTTGTATAAAAACCGAACAGTCTGTTTTTTCATAAAAAATAGAATCTACACAAAATAGTACGCAAATTTGGTAAAAATTGATGCTCGGTTCTCAATATCTCGTGAATAAAAGAAAATACTGACTTCACACAATTTCTCATGCATCCAATTGGTATTTGTTTATACAAGAAATAAAAACTTTTGAGAAATGCTACTAAAATTGGTAAAAATTGGTTTTGGACAAAAAATCTCGTTGACAAAAATAGATTTCGAAATCAAACTATTTTATTATATGCAAAATATTGTTGGTTATTTTAACATTTTTAAGAACAATTCAACTGACAACTTTTTTAATAAAACTCGAAAACCTACAAACTTTGAAGCAAGACAAATCGGCAGGCGGGATGGGAAGTTATCAGTGTGGGTTACATCCCAGCCTCTTTTTTTATTTATTTATCACGTCATAGTATACAGAATAATGATAATACAAAACTTAAATTAAGTTGCTAGCGGTATTGGCTCGCGAGATATTTGTGGTCAACCAAAATTACTATAATAAAAAAAACACCCAATCAAGTTTTTTGAAAGTCCTTTCTGCATCTTTTTGTGTTAATATCTGTATTACAAAATTAATTTGAAGTCGATATCTCTACTTGTTGCTGAGATATGTACCTTAGACAAAAAATGGTATCCCAAACATACGAACGTTGAAACATTGAGTAATGTCAAAATGTTCAGTACCACGAATTGGACCGATTACAATGACTTCCTATGGGAAGTTATAATTAAGTAAATATTCATATATTTATGATAAATTGCACAAGAAATTTGTCAACTGCATTCGCCCAAAACATAAGTATAATTGACTAAAAACCAGTACTGGAGAAAGATTCGGAATCTTTTTTTTAAATCGAACTCGACTTAGGGGCCAGTTATAGCCTATCATTGTTTTCTATCATTGAAACCAATCATTGAAAATGTTTTGACAGGTTAGTTGTAGCTTTCATTAAAAATTTGGTCAATGGACACAAACTTCATGAGTGGAATCAAACATTTGAGGTTGAAAATAAAACTGATAGGTGGGAATACAAAGAAAATGTAACGCTGCCAGTGGAACAATAAATTCCGAAATGTGAAATTAACAATTGGTAATTCATTGAAAACGATTTCATCATTAAAGAAATTAAAAATTAACTAAAAGAAAAGTTCTGGTTTAAATAATGTATTTTTTTAGTGGAATATAATCTACAACTGATCAGATTCATTCCGACATCAAACATACAAAATCTGACTTTTTTACTAGCTTTTAAATCTCGGAAAAAATGTTTAATGATAAAAACCAATGCTATCTATAACTGGCCCCTTAGTCTGCAAATTGTACTTAAACACTAATTGCAGCCTTGTATACGACTATAGAAAAAGTCGTCTGGAGTTTACTAACATTTGAATAAGTATTATTGAACAGAGTTTAGGATCTTGACCAAAAAATAATCCTTTGAAAATGTGCTCATTTTGGCATAAAGCTTGAAGTATAATCGTCATTATTATTATAGTTCTTATTTATGTTGCTAAAAAGGTTATCAAAAAGATTATAATTTTTCTTAATTTGAAATTCATTTTTTGAACCTGGAAATATCATGAGACAAAGTTAATAAATTGATTTCAGCTTAAAAAATGTTGTCAACTCAGAATATTTTAAGAATTCGTAAAAAAATCAATGTTTAAACTCAAAATTTAACTTAATTGTGGGAAAACTTACATACATTTTTTTAATTTAATTTTTGTCTTTTTAAATTCTAATAAGTATTACTTACCCTATTGTTTCCTTTGTAGGTGGATTTGTAAAATTCATTGAATAAGAAGAAGAACATAACAGCATGCATTCCAATCCACCACACAAATGCTTTTGGATAATTACACTCAATAAATAATAATTGGAAGGCATGTACCATAATAGCAACAAATTGAATCTATAACAATACAAATATTTATAAAACTTTTGTAAATATTTAATTTAATTAATATACTTACCATTTGAAGTGTAGTAAGATACCTCTTCCACCACAAATATTTTTGATATTGTGGTCCCATGGCAGCAAATAAGTAGTAAGTGTACATCACAATATGAACAAATGTATTTAGGAGACCGAAGAACGTACTATGACCACCTGTAAGGAAACAAAAATAGTATTATATAGCGAATTTTAGCTGAATATTTTTACGGTCAACTTCTTGACAAAAATTCTTGACCTAAGATTTAAATAAAATGTAAAAACTCGATTTATATAATTTGATTCCAAGTTCTAAGGTTAAAATAACAACAATATATTTTTGTTAATAATTAACAGGCACTCAACTGGTTATTAATACCCTTAACATGTTTGAAGTTTAAACACAGTGCGAGATTTAGGAAAAAAGGAAAGGATTAAAAAGGAGTAAAGGAAAAAAGTATCTCTATATTTAACCGCACGCCTAAAATTGAGCACGGGCAAATAATAAGCATTCCGAGAAGTGGGAGTATTATAGCTAATTCGACTAAACATTGTTTGTAAAAATATCGGTAAAACAATGAAAGGGAAGAAACATTGCGGCGGTGTTCGAGTGATGTAAATGTTTTGGTTATAGTTATGTCGCCTATCGTTTTAAAACCTTTTTTTTTTAATTCTTTTATTCTATCCAAAAGACTTAAACATGTTTTAGAGGCACCTGCCTCAGTTCTTTTTAAGTTTGGGACAAATGAAGGCTTTTTAAATTAGAGCCAGATCAAAAGGCTTGAACAATTTTGATTGCATCGTTGGAGAAATCCTAGCAGCATTATTGGCAATGTCTTACTGAAAGATGATTAGTTTCCTCAATGCAAGTGTTGCTCATGGATAGCTGCTTCAGGGACGAGTTAAGCTTTAAAGTCAAGAGGTAAATACTGCAGCAGCTTTATCGCGAAATTCGCTCAGCTGTATGTGATGATAATATATTACCTATCGGAATGGTTTTCAATAAAAACAGGGGTACAAAAAAGCTGGCTCCACTCCTTTTCGCTCTCTTCTTTGATTACCTCAGTGCACAGGCACACCTATCTAACCTTAGGCGGAAACTAATATCAAAATTCTGAAGTACGCGGATGATATTGGCGGATAATTCGAATATGATGCGACTGATGATCAGAAAACTCCAAACATATTGTGACTTATGGATCTTAAAGCTAAACACGAGCAAATCAAAAACCTTGAGTTTTTAAAATGAAACTGGACGATTGGTAAGAAATGAGGAATGGACTGAATGAACAAAGAATTAGAAAAGGTTAAACAATATAAGTATCTGGGCGTTCTGCTAACACCCCAAATTTCCTTCAAGGTTCACTTGGAAGAAAAGTTGAAAGAGTCAGAAAGAACAATCAACAGCACTTGTAGTTATAAATAAATAAATTGGGTGGCGCAACAGTCCGTTGAGAACTAGGGTCTTGTCTCTTGTGACTTACGACTCTCAACCATTCCTGTGTGCGAGTTATGTTGTCAGGGATGGAGGGAACCTACAGTTTTTAAGCTGAATCCGAACGGCTAATTTGAGAAAACACAGAGAAAACATGACAAGAATTATTCTTGGAGAATTTGTCAATTCCTCGCAAGAGGCAGTACCCGTGAAACAAACTTTAGATGGGATAGGCAGGGATCGAACCCAAGACCTCAGCTCAGACATGACAGTCCAACACACTAACCATCATGCCACGGGTACTACCTGTAGTATTGTATTCTGAAAGCAGTAAGTTGTAGGCTCAAGCTGTAGTAAATGTATCTGCCTCAAAATCGTAAAAAAATAATAATTGTATTCAAAAAATTCTCCTTCAGGGTAAAAAACAACAATAAGTGAAAAAAGCTCGAACATTTTTGTTGTTTTTTGGCATTTTTGCGTTCGGTGCTCGAGGTCGTAATTTAAGACTTAAATGGCAAAGCTACTTGACTAATTTCCATTTCCAATCTTGAAATTTCTTCCATCTTGGCTTTGGAACAATCTCAAAGTCTAGTGTACATTTTTTGGATTGAATATATAATCTATTTTGTGCTCAAAAGGTAAACTCTTTTGAGCCGAGTTAAGTGGTTTTAGCTATTTATCCTTTTTTATACATTCTGCCCACAAACAAATTTTCTTTCTTACTTTCTTTGATAAATCTTTTAAGACAAGAAAGTTATGATACTTTGAAAAAAAAGCTTGAGTTTAATTCATAGAGTTTTGTAAAAAGTAAAACAACCTAAGTAAAGGATGATTCGTCTTATGTGTCAAATTATTTTTTTTTTATCAAATAATATTCAGAAATAATTTTAGTAAAATATTTTAAGTTGATTTTATGTTCGATATTTATTAAAAAAGTAAAATCGCTGATGTAAACTTAAGATATTTTGCCATAAAATATTTCTTGCGTTGACTTAAGATGTTTTCATCCGACCTACAAACATCTTAAGATACTCAGTAAATGAAATACTGAAAAAGTTGTTTTGGTAAAAGTGCTTCAGTTAAAAAAAAAACATTAATACATTTATTAAATACTCCACTTACTGAAAACTGTATCTCTATTTCCTACTTAATTTTTTTTAAACAAAGATTCCAAGTTAAAAAACCGCTTTCTGAAAAACTACATACACAGGCCCAAAAGCTTTTACCTTTTAAACACTATAGCCTTTAGAAGATGATTAAATCTTTCTATGAAAGCTTGAAAACAACAGTTCAAAAACAGTCTTTAGGGGGAATTTGGACATTTTTCTATAATAGTCGATTTAAAAAACAAAACAAAATTAGGTTTATGACTTATTGATAACATGATTTCAAAGAAATCCTCAATTTCACATTGAATAAAAAACAAAATCTCAAACATTATTGTGAGGAAAATACAAAATCTTTTAGAGACCATCTGGAATAAAACACTAAACAAAATATTATGATAGTACATTATAAAAATTATCAATGTATAATTAATCTAGTTTAATTTTACTATACTTTATATGCACTTAATTTAATAACCTCTCCAACTAACTAAAAATACCAGTTATAATGATAATAGTAGCTATCTGTTCTTTTTAATTTTATTTTTATTGTTTTATTATAAATTAAATATTTAATTTAATCTGATTTAATAAAAGCTACAATTTATGAATCGAAAAAGGATTAAATCAAAATATTAGATCGCATATAGTATTATCAAATAGTTAAAAGTTGTTGTGAAATTCTTATCTAAAATAGAATAGATTATTAGGTGTGTTGGCAAATTTTAAATTCAAGGTTAGAACAATAGACAAGACATTATTTATTATTATCTATTATAATAAGAATCTGATTTTGTTAAAAATGCATTATTTAAAATATTTATAGAATCCAGTTTAACTCGGAAACATTTTTAAACTGGTTAATATAATAATTGTTTATGGTATAGCCTCGGAACTTGGAAGAGTTGTTTCGAATTTATTTTGATTTGATGGGAATACAGTGTGAGCTAAAAACGCACACCATATACAAACAATATTCCTATTTCCTTTTGTTTAAAAGGTTACTAGCATATCTTAAACAAAATGTTGAATTTAAGAATTAGTTGGAATAGTCCAGTAAGACCTAAAGATCTGTTCTTCTAAAACTGAATGAGGCTCTAATTTATAAGTCCTTCTTCTATGTTTGTATAGATGTTGGAAGATGTTTCAATTACATTTACAAATTAAATAAGTTGCATATTTAAACAAAATTTATGACAAAATAAACTCAATTTATAATCAAAACTATAAGTTAACAAAACAATTCTTTGATTCATCAAATAAATTATGTTAAATTAAATCAACTGATACCTAAATCTTACACATGAATGAATGTTACAAAATTCGTTGACTCATTACAGAATCCCATTCATATTCATTTCATTATTCAAAGGTCAGTAAACAAAACATTCTTTCACAAAAGAAGCTAAAATCTAAATTCAAGTTTCAAAATATAAAATCTTACCTGGTGTAAATTTAACTCCAAACCAAACAGACATTGGCATACATCCATGATGAATTACATGTAAAGTAGTAACTTGGCTAGTTTTCTTTCTCAACACGAAGAACATCTGAAAAAAAATATAAATAAAAAATAAAATTAATAATACAAATATCGAAAAAAGCAAATTTAATTCAAAATACACGATTTTTACAACAAATCAAAAATTCATATGTGCCAATGTAAATATACATATATAAGTTTCGTTTCAATGAGCCCATCATTATTCTGCATTAACATTATTTATTTTTTCTTACGTTTTCAAAAATTAACATATTTTTTATTTTGCTTTTGTTTGCTGAATTTATTATTTTCACAAAGAAATTAAAAAATAAAAAACAAGATTTTGAAAATTCAAGTTCATGAACAATATTGAAATTGGCTAGCAACTATTAGCTATAGCGCTTACATTATTTAAATTGTTTGTTTGCATTTTATCAGTTTTTATTTATTTTTGTTATATCACTGACGATTTGAAATCTTGAATAATACACGTGTTAACTGTGAATAATTTTTGTTTCATCAGAAAAGTTACGAGTAGTTATTTTAAGTGAAAAATTACGTAGGTACTTACGAGTATCTATCATTTTTTTGAATATTTGAACAAAAAATTTGCACCTTTAAAAAATAATAATCGATTTCTACTCTTATTTAATTAAATGTTTAATTTGGTGGGATAACATATTAGGTCTGCAAACATAATTATGTCAATCTCAAAGGTTTAATACGTCCCCAGACGTTATGAACTCATCAATTCATGTAGAATACTGAGTATGATCTAAAAATGATCCCCCATTTGTTTTGGAGATACGTAAATAGTAAAAGTAAATTTGATGGATATCCTGCCCAGCTATTATGACCTTTTAAAATTCGTCTTACCATCTTCTTAAGTCAATTTCAAACATGTTCACATATTATTTTAAGACTGTCTTTGAAGATTTTTATTCTAGAAGCAGCTTTTCTCTTATTTTTTCTAACACACAATAATACAGTCATCTTACGTCAATCTATTTATTTATTTCTGAGGCCTCTATACTTCACAATATTTTAAAGCTTAATAAATGTTTAAGTTCTGGTCCTGATGGAATACCATTATTAATGTTGAAAAAATGTGTGTCTTACGTTTCTTATCCATTGTTTCTTCTTTCAAATGAGTCTCTGAAATTTTCTAAGTTCTCAGTTCCAAACTATTCTCAGTTCTAAACTATTCCTAGAATCCATTGTCTTTCACATAATTTCTTTTGATTGTTCTTCTACTATATGCGAAAATCAACATGGTTTGTGAATAGAAATCTACAATTAATAGTTTATTACAATTCTTTACTTTTTGTTTGGGTGCATTTGAAAAACACTCTCAAGACGATTGCATTTTTATAGATTTTAGAAAAGCATTTGAGAAATTAAGTATTGCAACTATTCTTAGTAAATTAGTTACAATTGGACTTAACGTCTGTTTCGTTATCATAACTTAAAAATATATATTATAGCGTCATTTTCAAGAGTAACCCTTCATGTCAATTTAAAGTCAATTCTGGTGTACCTCAAGGGAGTGAAATTGGGCCATTGCTGTTTATTTTGTTTATTAACGAATTAAGTTTGATTTTGTTTGCTATAAGAGTTTAGATTTAAGTAAATATTGTAAACTTAAAGTTAGCATTTAACGTATTTAATAAATATAATTAAATTACATTTAAACTTCCTATGTCTAAAGAAGACCGACAATCCGTTTGGACATTTTTAAATTGACATGAGATCATTGGAATAAATTTTCTGTTGAAAACTGTATAGTTTTGTTTTTAGTGATAGTATTAGTGATTATATAGGACTATTGATATATAACCTTTATGGTAATGGAATGGTCATGGAAGCTTGGGAGTGCTTTTACAAATTCGTATATAGACACAATGACATTATTGGTGTGAAATGGGAATTAGTTGTCATTAGGATTAAAAATAAGATCCTGAATAAGGAAAGGCATTAGAGTGGATAGATGTTTACGTTGTCACGCAAAAAATCCACTTCTAAACTAATGGATCAAAAACTAATGTAGGGGCTTGGGGAGGCGTGCAGTCTGAACGACTAGAATTAAGTCTCTGATTCCGCCTTCCCAATCACTGTAGCGTGTTCCAGGCAGAACTTGTGGCCATAAAAGAAGTCTTGTCCTGGCTTAAAAAAAAAACGTATTATCAACATTTGATATCCGGATTATCTCAGACTGTTAGGCTGCCATACATTTTTTGGAATCTGTCTCTAAAAACTATATAACAGTGCAGAACTGGCGATTATATCTAATGGAGATGGCCAAGCAGTTTAATAATCACCTTTGTATCGGGCCATATGGAGACATTCCAGGAAATTGTAAAGCAGACGAACTCGCCACAAATGGAACAGTACTACCCATTCTACCACGTTTGGATACCAATCGTAGCGATATAAGCTTTTGATAAGACAATACGCTTTAAAAAAACATCACCACCTGTCATGCCATACAAAATATAAATCGCTCAAGTTGCTTAATATCTCTAAGCATATTGCATATAAGCTCAAAAATCGGTGACATCACCGGACACTGCCTTACAGAAAAGAACGGCGCGCTGCTACGCATATTGCCAAATGACTTTCGCAGAAGCTGTATGGACGAGAAAGAGTAGGAAACAGTTTTTCACAACTTCTCTACATGCCCTGCTCTGGCTTAAAAACGAAGGCCTACCTAGGAGAATTCTTTTAAAACGGTCTAAACGATCTTAAATACACTAATATAATAAGTCTTTCACTTTATATAAGAAACTTCAGTTGGTTTAATTGAGCTCTGAAGATTCATGTGCTATCACAATGGGCCAAAAACTGCCCTATGTGTCCTACTCTTCATCCTTATCTAACCTGTCACAGAAATCAAATATCTGGAATTCTACTTTAGACAAAATTTTAGTATGTAAAGACTTTTTGAAGAGAAAGAATTGTATGTTAAAGGTTGTTGCTATATTTTATCAAGCAAAGTTTTCAACTTCATTTTTACTTCCTCAAAACTTTAATATAATGTCACTTTAACCACAACTTGTATGAAAGGGACTACTTTAGTGATGAAAATAGCGTTACTGAAATCTGAACCTGTTATGGACTTATTGTTTTATTTACATTCAAGGGAAATAATCCATGGATATTTTATTAGCTTGCAAAGGTCATATGGTCCATAGACAAAAAGTTCGCCTAATTTATTTCCTTCAAATATTCGCATGTAGAAAACAAGTATACGAATAAATAAGCAAGCAGACTAGCTAAGGTCACTTATTCTAAAAATTTTGTTTTTAGGCTTTATTAAGATTTTATGAATTAACTTTCAATTTCAGAATTGTATCATTTAAATAAAACGCTAGTTTCATTATAATTTTCCCATTCAAAGTTTTTGCAACGATAAGTAACATAAAAAAAACTTATAAATACTACGAAATTTGCAAATCATTTTAAATAGAAAAAAAAAACATAATAAACTAGATTTTGGTTTATAAAGTAGGTCATTTAAATGGTTATTAATTGGGAAAAAAAGAACTTTAGGAAATTATCTAGTTATCTGGCTTTGGACCATCAAAAGGAATTTTAATAGGTGTATCAACTGATCTTGAAATTAAAAGTTATTTGGTATGTTAATTAAGTATTGGCAAATTTGTTGACTTTTAGTATCTAACTAACTAACTAACTAACTTTTTGCACGTTGTTTAAAAAAAGCTATAAAAAGAAGTTTTCGGAAACTTTATGTTATAAATTCAGACGAAGGTTAATTTTAAGTATTTATTAAATGTTTGTATATCTTGTTTTACTTAGCATATGTTTAAAAAAAGCTTAAGATTTGAATTTATTCAGAAGTAAAATTATTCTTAGATTGAGCAAAATTGAAGTTTTGGTGAATTGTTGAAATATTGATCAAAAATGTTTACCGTAATCAAATTATATTTGTATTTTACCTTTTCCAATTTTGGAAAACCCTTTAAATTTTTACTTATGCTACTTTCAAATCGTTGACTGATGAGTATGTATGTATAATTTTAAAAAATCTAGCCAAATTAGAGGGGGAGAAAAACTTAATGCATCGACTCAGGAAATACAAACAGAATGCTGCATTTTTGGAGACATATCGTGTTTAATAGTTCCACAAGAGGTGGCAAGTGATACATAAACCAAGAATTTCTTTATGTCCAGTTTCCTCTGTCATGGATAAAAATTATGCTTCAACTACATCAAGTAGAATTGTATTTTTGACGCTATTTTGACTAAGTTTTGTATTCCAATTCTGTAAAGGTTAGAACAATAATTAAAGTATCAAACATTGCCGTTGAATATCTATATTTGAAGAGCAGGGTTGTAAACTTTAATACTAATACAAAAAGCTGAGTGTGTTGTCGAAAGCAAAGCAATTAAGTGTATTAAAATTTCAATTATAAAAATAAGAAAGAGTTCCGGAGACAGGATAGAACCCTGCGGCACACCAACTTTCATTTTACTTGAATCCATCCAATATGACTTGTATTGAACGGTTCAAAATTTAATCTTTTAATTCATTGAAGAAGGGATTCACTTTAGTTTTCATGAATTTTATTTTATGCTTCTAAAAAGCTGAAAAATGTTCTATGTAGTTTTGATAAATCTAATTTTCAATCCTGTAATAAGGTAACCAAAAATTTCGATTTTAAAATGTATCTATTTAAAACTTTTAGTTTGCAAGAACAAACATTTTAATTTTATGATCTAGACTCCAAATTTTTGAACTAAAAGGCTTTTATTTTTGTAAAAAGTTAAAGTTTTGGAAAAAATAAAATTCAATAAACAATCTAATTTCACTTTTCAAAATTTTGTTTATTGCCAACTTAAACTTCTTGACCTAGAAAATGCTTAAAACGTAGGTTTTGTTTCTTTTGCTTAACATTATTTAAAAATTAAGCCTTCTGAAAATAATTTAGTTTTAAGTCTTATACTTGAATATAAACATAAGTTTAAAATTTTAAGGTAAAAACCCAAAAATGTCAATGTCTTGGGCTTGTTTTAATAATCTCATAAGAAACTTTATATATATTTAGCTTACGTCAAAAATATATTTCTTATTTTTAATAAAAAATTACTCACCGTGTCTAAAAACTCTGTGAATTTTGAAAAATAGTACCACCAGCACGCATTCACCATCTAAATTTATTTCCACAAGAAAAATGTTAGAAAATTATTGGGAAAAAAAGTAAAAGTATTAATTTCAATTTCTATTCAAAATATATTTTTAAAAAAATAATGATATTAAAAAAAAATAAATGTTTCATTTAATAATAAATTCAAAAATTCAATGCAAAAAAAAAACTATTTCATTAAATTAAGTTCATCAAACTGCAGCTCTCTCGAAAATATAATTAAATTAAAAAAAACTAAACAATACAAATTATTTAAAAAAAAATTCTAAACCTCATTCTAAGAAAATCAAAATTTTCCAAAAGCTGTTAGTAAGTTATAAGTAATTTTTTTTACAAGCAAAGTCCGTTTTGTTTAAATTAATTAATTTTTGTTTTTCATTGTTTACCAATATACAAATACTTTTAAATTTATGCGAGAGCGAGTTATTTAAAGTTTTATTATTTAGATTTTCTTGTGTTATTTACAACATTTGTTTAAAGTTTAGATGAAAATATATAAACACTATTTAAACAAAATTTTCTAAATTAATGCCAAAGCTTTTATACTTTTGTGTTAGTTTAGATTAATAAAAAAGAGTTAATTTTTACTTTTGTACACAAATATTAAATAAAATTTAATAATAATAATTAGATAATAAAAAAGAAAATTCAAAGGAAATACATAAATTTGAAATATAAAACAAAATGATGTACCACACATGAATCTGTTACCACATACCCTTAATGTTCTAGGGTTATTACTATAGTCGACTGGCTGACATCGGAAGTTATAATGTCCCGTTAGCCAACCGGAAGAAGCTATCTGTAATTGTAAAGAAAGGAAAAAGAACAAATTGTTTGGATGATGTTTTATTTTTTTTCAATTTTTTGAATTATCTTGTGGAAGGTTTTTCGTCTTTTAATGTTTTGTCTGATTTATGAATGCGGTTTGTTGTAGTTTTGTTTTTTAAATTCACTGTTGAAATTAAGTAGATATGTTTTTGTTTTTGTCAAGATATCTCCCTTTTTCTTCTTCTTCTTCTCTGCTTCTACGAACTATAATTGCATCCTATAACCATGAAATTTACACAAGGACATTTTATCGATTTTTAAAATTAAGAAACTAATACAATTTGAACTTTAATTGGATATTAAACAAACGTCATCTGAATTTCATAAGTAAGTAATGAGTCAATTCCATGAGTAAGTTTTTGCCAAAGAAGGACTGCTCAAAAAAGCAAATTTTTAAACTGAAAACTCCCTTCAAAAACTCTTCTGAATTCATTTCAGTTTGACAATATTTACAATTTGACAATAGTGATGTGCTTGAAGTGAGATTCAAAGTTTGTTTATTGTTTTAAAATTTGTGAACAAAGCAACACAAATAAAAGAAAACCAAAAAGAAGTGGAACGAAAAATTCGATAAAAAATGAAAAATCTTTAACAAATTTTCATAATGTTGAGTAAAAACTAATACTTTTCTTTTTTTTTATAATTGAAAAAGATCCTTTCAATGGTTACACCTTTCTATTTTTTTTTATTTTTTTTTTTGAATTAGAAAAAAATGCTTAATTTTTACTTCATAATTATTTAATGTTTTTAAAGATAAGAGGTTTCATTTTGATATAAACAAATTAGGCAAATTAGGAGAACAATAACCTCTTATACGATTTTCCATGGCCAATCTGCTCATTTGTGGCTGTTTGTCCTCGATAACTTTTAGACTTCCATCTTAATTTCTTTGGCGTAAGGTAAAAAGGTCTTAAGTCAAAAAATTGCATTTTAGGTTTTTGATTTGGTGTAACGGCCTTTTTTTAATACCAACAACTTGAGTCTAGAACAATTGCTTATACATCGTATTAATGTAGTCTTTCGACAATAAGATATTTTGTTGTTTTTGTGACCCGAGCGGCATCGTTTTGTTGAAAATAAACGTCACGTCGACCACATACATATCTTCCAATTCCGGTCATTTAAAATAAATAAATGATAGCTCGGTAGTACAATACACCGCAACAGTCGTATCAATGTCATTTTCGATGAAGTAAAGTCGAATCACACCGCCAGCCCACCCAAAAACCATATTAAAAACTGACACGTTGAGAATACAGAAGTTTTAGCAATCATTCCTTAATTCGAGACCAAAATTCCATAATTCTGCTTATTAACGAAGCCTCCGAAGTGACAGTGGACCTCATCACTGAAAACGTTTTTTCAATAAAAATCTAGATCATATTGATACATTTCAAGGACCCAATCAGAGAAGACTCTTCGTTTTAACTGGCTCGCATTCTCGGGTTAACTGGAATCTTAAACCAACTTTTTAAAATATATTATTCTATAGCTTGACAAGGAATCGACAAATAGGCATTTCATCAACACTACGGGCAATTTTTTCAGGTAATCTCAGCGACACACATGGTCGACTCTTAACGTCAGTAACATATTTAAACAGCTTAAATTTGAGCACCAATTTCAATCTTGCAGGCGGAGAAGTTCTTAAAAGTGATTTAGTTTTGTGAAATGTGAACTGCAAAACTATGTATCACCATTTTTGTTGTTAATTTTTTAACTACTTCAGTGCAGTGTTGAAGCTTATATCGTTTCATTTTTATTAATGGCGTAAATTTTACTCAAACATCAAAACATGTCACTTTCAAGTGACAGCTGCCTCAATAGTTGAAGGCTATTAAAAATGAAACCTCTTATTGACAAACCATTTATTACTATAAAAGTTATAAGCTTTGCAAAAAATATTTCCAAGTTCAAAATCAGGGCATGGTAAGGTAAGGTACAACAAGATAGCTGATTAGTTTATAAAGTTTTTTTTTTTAAAGCTATACTTTTCGATTTTTAACTTACATAAAATATTAGGATATATTTATATTAAGGGTTAAAGGTTTAAATATTGTGAAATAATTCTGTTTTTTGAGAATTTTAAATTTCACATAGGATTTTCGGTATTAATATTTGTATATTAATTTATCTACAGCTACAACACAATTATTGAAAAAGTATATAATTAGTTTTTTTTTACATAAATATATTTGGGAATTTGGGCAATTTATAGGTATATATAAATAATATTTATTTGGGAATTAAAGAAAATAACTACTGAAGGCACAAAAAAATATATAGTACTAACACATTTCATTATTTAAGAAAAATAAATAAAGAAATAAGAAATTAATATACATATTTAAAGCAAAAGAACATCACAGCATAATATAATGTTCTTTTTAAAAATAGAAATAAATAAACAAAATTAATATTAAGCTTAAGAAGCAAAATTATTTATCTTACATATTGATATTGCGGGAAGGGTATTTTTTAATACAAATTTTGTTTCTAATAAAAACACACAAATTTATACAAAACTACTTTAAAATGGAAGCGATTTTGCTACGCTACGCTATTAGAAATATATTATTATGACTATACCAGGAAAACTACATTTTTTTAAATGTTCTAACCAACCACAAAAGGATATACGAGTATTTTTGAGTTTTACTAAAAAGTTCCGTTTATAATATATTTTATGTTTTTGAAGATGTTGTTCATATTAATTCATTGTGAAAACACAATTTTATGTGAGTTTATTTTTGTGTGTTATTTTTTGTGCTGGAAAATGGAGTGTGTAGTCTTTATAGTTTTTAACAATCAGTGACCTTTTTTGAAAGTTTTAAATTATTAGAGTAAAACCAAATTAAAATATATGAAACATTTATTCAAAAACAAATGTATGCATGGAATAAGAAAATTTATGAACAAAAATGTTTGCATTAGGACACTGATGATAAATTTAAACTTTTTATATTTCATTCTTATTTCGTTATCTTAAAAATTCTGGGACCATTTTTTAATGAAATGTTGAAAATTACAAATTTGCTAATTTTTAAAATATTATTTATACACAAAATTTGCATAAGAAAAAGATAAATTATGAAAAATAATAGATTCAAAACCTTTATTTACTATATATATTTTTTTTATATTTATAGATATATTTTTATTTTATATTTATATATTTTTATATTTATTATAAAAAAAAAAAATGTATGATAATATTTTAGACAAATATTTACATTTTTATACAAAAAGTCTACTGTAACTTTTCAACAATATTGTACTCAACAAAATGAGTCACTTTACTTTTGAACAACGTTGAATAATGTTGAAATTTTATTTCCTAAGCGAGTGCTGCGCAGCACTAACAGTTTGGTTTTTGAAAATATATATGCATCCACTTAAAGTGATCATTTGGAAACGTTTGAAGCACTTGTTTCCAATATTTTCCAAGTAATTTGTGAGCTACAGTCCAAAACCATCAAAAAGGTCTTGTAAAATTGTAGTTACAAAATACACTACTGAAAAGCCATTTGAGGAAGATGAGTGTTTTGAAAAACAAATACAAATATATTCGTGAGGTTCTTATGAAATAATTAGTTCATTTTTCGGTTTTTGGTAATAAAGCTTTATTGTGGTTAAATTATCAAAAGAACGAAGACAATCATTCAACCATTAATGAATCTTTATTTTATGCATTAATAAATTGACTTGATCTGTCAGCATCATCGGTAATTATTCCTTTGGAAATGAAAAGGGAGCTTCTGTTATGCCATCACAGTAGTTTTTTCTCTAGAAATGAGCAACATTTAGTTCCAACAAAATGGCGTAACGATCAATTTATTGCAAAATTATTTTGGTGCCAACTTTATTTTCAGAAGTTGTCAACTTTTAATGGTTCTTGAAACTCTTGTCGCACTAAAAGCCAATAAGCCACTATTGGAAAAATTAGTGAAAAATTGGACTGAGCGAACAATACAAAATTCCATTCAATAATATTTCTTTCATGTAATATTATTAAAGTTCATCATCTCTTAAAAAACACCCGTTAAATTTCTTCATATTCATTTTATTGCATTTTTAAAAAGAAGCTTTTATTTAGTTCAAAAGAATTTTCAATTGAGTCTACGATTTCAAGTGAATACAATCTTTCGCGATTATAATTAAAAGATTGCATTCATTTAATTCAATTTGAGTCTAGGACTCTAGATTAAATACCAATTTAAAGATTGCATTCACTTTGAGTCCAAGACTTAAATTGAATTAAATGAATGCAATATTCAATTTCTCGAATTCAAAGTGAATGAAATGAATGCAATCCTTAAATTCACGACTTGAATTTAAAGATTGCATTCATTTATTTCACTTTGAATCTAGGACTCAAAATTAATTGGCATCACGAAAGATTGTATTCTTCTCGAAGGGTAGATTTAATAAGAGCTTATTTTAAAGAATGCATTAAAACCATGAAAAATGTAACGCTTAGTTTTGAAAATTTTAAATAATATTATAAGACCGATATAGTACTGGAACGAATTTTGGAAACTATACAATTTTGTAGCATTTCTTAGATATTTTTTTAAATAAAATTATGTATTTACAATAATTAATTGCAATAAGCTTTTTTTTGGTAAATTCGTAACAATAGAAGGTCTTGAAATTTTTAAGATAGTGAAATAAGATTAAAAGCGTGTATGTATATTTTTGTTGGTATAAAATTTTGTGTGTAAAGTGCAATAAATGCGTGTATATTGCCAATTATTATATTCTTAAATTTTGGTTAAAACAATTTTTGGATTAATACTATTTTAATTGCCAATTAGTAACGTTTACATTAAGAAAACGCACAAATAAATTTTTGTTTTATTTCCGAAAAAGCACAATTATTTGTTGTTTTTTGAAAAAAAGTAGTAAATTTTGTAGTTTTTGATTGGTTTTTGGTTGACTTGTTGTTATTATTTAAAAAAAGAGTGTGAGTGTTTGTGTTTTGTGTGTAGGTTGGAAATAGTATATTGTGTGTAGTGTGTGTGTTTCTTGCATCCCAAAATAAGATATAAATTTAATAAATTTACGTATAATTGCAAGAAATATTGTTACCACTCAACATTTTGAAATATTTCGAGAGTGCGCAGATACGGGAAATCTAGGTTTAATTAAAGCCTCATACATATGTTTAATTAATTTAATTAATTTTTTTGTTTGATTTTACCATATCATAATACTGATATAGAGGCATAATTTAATTAATTTTTCTTTGTTGGGTAATCTGTTCGCACTTACTCTCCTAGCTGTTGGACTATCACTATAATCCACTGGTTGACATCTAAAGCTGTATTGGCCCCACCAGCCGCCCATTAAGGACTAAAAATTATAATTTAATTTTGAAAAAAACAAAACAAAATAAATAAAATAAAAGGTAAATAAAATTAAATATTTAAACAAAAAAAAAGTTAGAAGTCCCCTAAAGATGTTCTTGCTCTTTTGTTTTTTTTTTCTTTTTTTCTTTTTTGAATATCAAAAATTATTATTTTCATATCGCAAGCGAAAATCCTTTCTATAAAAAAGAAGTACAATACTAATTAAATTATTATAGAATTGCATTATTAGTTCTTAAGTAGAAGCCAAAAAAGGAGGATAGATATGAGTTTTGTTTAGATGAAGGATGTTTTTATAACTTACCTCATAAAACAGCCATGCACTAAATATTACTTGTGATAAATTATAAACTATAAGTGTGTATTGCAGATGGAATGGTTTGCGATTTTCCATTAACCGGGGACCTAAAACCTGCAAAGAAAAAACGAATAAATTAAAAAATATTTAACTATAATAAAACAGAGAGTATTATTATCAGCCTCATTACCCAAAAGATAAATAACTTTAACAATAGAGGTGACAACATGTTTAATCTATGAATCTATAAAATTTGTAGTAAATTTGTATTCATTTAAAAAGTACCTTATAGAGGTATGAATAAACAGTAATTTGTATTGTCAAGTTGTATATCAATTTAAAATATACCGATATTATCTTTCACATGCAAGTAAATTCATGGTTTAGTAATTTTCGCTTACACACATTTTTTTAGTGATAAAGTAGTATTTCAAATTCATGTAAAGTTCAATGGTCTGGTTGTCTAATTCTAATTCTGACAATACATTTTTTGTCAGTAAATTTATAGATTCCGAAAAATTGTAACTCAATTCGAAACATTAATAATGAATTAAATGCTTTTTAAATTTTTTAAAAAGTTGCGTTTATTTTGTATCTAAAATTGCGCGTTATTTGTTCACTTTTGAAGCTGACATTATTTGACATTATTTGCAACATTTTGCAGCAACAGTTCGTAATTTTTGTATAGTGTGTTTAAAAGGAGTTTTCTAAAGAACTTTGAAGAACTTGCTCATATCTAATCTAGTATAAAATTCTCTATTTGATATTGGTAAGCTTGGTCAAACCTTCGGAAACCATAAACTTACCTCACCATATATTAAAAAGCAACAACTTATTTCTGCATTGGGAGTGAATCAGGTCTACAGTTAATTACAGCATTATAATAAATGATAGGTAGTAGCTAAGATGTAATAATCCGGACCTTAGTATCTATAGGAGTCAAGGCAGAAAGAGATTCAACTTGCGGAGGCCACCATTAATACGCCCAATGGAAAGATTGACATGATCTTTTGCAGTGAGGGTCTGATTTAATATGAAGCCTAAATTAGTGACAGACTAAAACAATTTATGTCTAAACATGATAAGAAGACAGGTGATATACTATTGACAACAAATTTCTTTTTAAAGATTAAGATTAAGCGTTAAGTAATTGTACAATTAAAGATTTCTAAAAGATCATATATAACTCTACAGATGAGGTCCTCCAACAAGTAAAATGGTCTGGAAAGCGACAATTGAACATAATCGGCATAAAGATGTAAAGTGACACAATGACAAACTTGAGGGAAGTCAAAAATGAATATGGGAAATAGCATAGTGCCAAAATTGAGCCCTGAGGAACACCAGCCAGCAGATTTATTGAATCAGAAAAATTGTCACCAACTTCTTCCTTTTTTTAATTAATCTCGACGATCTTCTATACTGAAGCAAAAGTACAGATTCAGCTTAATACACGAAAAAACACAATTTCGTGGTTAACTCTGTCAAAGGCCGTGGAAAAATCAAGCAGACATTATATGGTGAACTTATATACCTTAACCATTGCTGTAAAATAGCTATGATAAGGACAAAACCCGAATGTACTGAAGAGAAGAGAGTAGACTATGATGTCAAATATGGTTCGATATTTGCTCCGCTTAAAACTTTAGACAGATTTAGACAGGCAGGGTAAGATGCTAATTGGCAGGAAGTAGAAACAACAACAATGATGGGACTTTTTGGGTACAGGAACAACTTTCCCAAGTTTCCAGCAATCAAGGAGTCATGAGCTAGTTGTACAAAAATGTATTATGTGGCTAAATTGGATATTTATTAGGATATTATCATTTTTATGAATTTAATGATGCCGCTATCATCACCTTAGGAATTAGACTTAGGAGAACAAATGGTCATAAGCAAATTACTCTCAAAGACGAAGACGAAGTAAGAAGTCTGTACTTTATCTTATGTAAAAGCGCGGTTTAGATCGTTAGGGTCAAGGAAATTATTAAAAACCTCCTTTCTACCAACTCGAATAGAATGCAGGCTACTTTGAAGTTGGCGAGAGGACGGGTTGGTGCTTATCTTAGACGTAGAAAATCTTTTTTAAGCTCTACGTTTAACGAAAGGTGAATGGTTACGAGCACGACAAAAAATAATCCTGTTTAAGGAGAAGGGAAATGCTTGCATTTGATGGAGTACAATTTACGACGGTGTTTAATTGAACTTAGTATTTCGTGTGTTAACCATGAACAATTTTTATTTCGAATTGAAAATCGGTAATCCCATCTTCATTGCTTAGTTTAAATATATTTGGTATGAAAATTCTTCATACTAAATTATTTTTGGACTTAAGCTTTACTATTTGCTTAAGCATTTGTAAGAGAAGAAGGCAAAACGTCTTAAAATTAATCCATCGTTTAAAAAATTCTATCGCATCAAGTTTTTTAAAAATTAGTCAATAATTTAAAAATGAGGTTGAAAACGGGTATTTTTTTAAAAGTAAAATTAAGTTTGCGTTGAAGAGAAACAGCTAAGTTTTGTTGTTTTGTGTAATAACACTGGTCTATAAAATTACTTTTTTTCTGTCCTGTAAGAAGTCCTTTATGCGAATTTACCTTCAAATTTAATTATCACATCAGGTTTTAAAAACATGCCGTTTTAAAAACACTAAAAACAACCAAAAACGGGGTCTTAACTATAAATATATGCGATGATTTTGCAATGTAAAAATCTGTCTCGGCTGGATACAATTTAAATTATTTTAGTATCTTAATAAGTTATAAATTTTTTCTGTTAAAAACAGAATAAATCGTTAAGCATTTCTTTCAGATTTTTTTAAGACAAGTGAAATCCAAGAACTTATAAAGATTTTTGAATGTTAAATAAAATAATTTGAAAATTATCACGGATTTTATTGAAAAAAGCTACTTTCTTTTCGAATAATAAAAAGTAATATCTAAAAAACCTGACGTGATACATCAATTTTGTGATCGGATTTGAATTAAGGCTGTCAAAACCCATTGGAAAAGTGCCAGAAAGAAAACCTAGTCGACCAGTTCTATTTAATCCGCAAATGCTATAATAATATTTTTTAAATTATTTTACTATAATAATTAGGTTTTGAGCAAATGCAGTATTGTTGTTCATCAATTGTTTATATTTACATACCTTGACAAGGTAAACATAAGTTAGGCATGCCGCTAATGTTGGAAATGGTGATGACATCATTGGCCAATCCTTTGTCCTAGAATCTAAAAATAAAAACAATATAAAAATATATATATTAAGGCTTTTATGAGTAAATAGCTTATTAATAACACAATAAATTAAAAAATGTATTATGAAAAATAACATTATGATTTTGATATCTAAACTAATGTATATTTGTATAACATAAGTTATTGTGTATGTATATTTTTCAAAAAATCAGTATAAGTTCAATTCTTATAACTTCCGCAGTTTTCTTTTTGCTTTCATAAAAACCAATCGATTCTAATCAATTCGTAATTCTATTTATCAGCCTGTGGTAGGCGTTACTTATTGAAACGACAACAGGTGGTAATTCCCAAAGGGAAATTATAGTTAAGTTTAAGTTCTCAAGCTATAGATAAAATGGCAAGGCGTTAAGAAATAGCTTAAGGGTTAAATAATATAGGGTGATTTCAAAATATAAATATTCAAAAGAAAACACTTTTAACATTCTATATACAATAAGACTGACTTAAATATGACTTAAAATGTACGTCAATGTTTATTAGGAATAATTGTTCGTTAACGTATAACTGTGAAGCATTGTTTTAAATAACATTGATCTTGAAATGACCATTTAAAAAAAAAAACATAAACTTGAGAATATTTATAAGGACACACTATTATGCGAATTGTTCAAAAACGTTCATATAGTAAACAGGAAATGGGTTGTAAATGGCAAATTTATATTCTAAAAATAAATTCTGTTGTTTTTATAAATAAATTTTTTGTTATTTAACTTGAGAATATAGAACAAAGGAATCCATAAGAGGTTAAATAGGTTGTTTAATTTGCTATTTAATTAATTCAAAGCTTAACGCAAAATACTTAGATTCTCACTTGAAAAAAAAGCTTTCGGACAATTTTGGAATAGTAATTTTGTTCAGAGAATTCATTCAGAGATTAAACGAAGCTTATGCACGAGAATTGTATGACTAGACCATAGGTGGTATTAACATTCATTATTTCAATGAATTTCTGTACTATAGGTATGGCTGCTGTTTTCTCAATACGAGTATTTTTTGATGAGTTTTATTGTTCAAATCAGATAAAATTATGTGGTTCTTCGAAAGGTACTTAGGCTTTGATTGATGGAGATTTATAACTGCACGTATTTTTTTCAAATATCGGGTGATTTTTTAAGAGCTTGAGAACTTTTTTAAAAAAAAAACGCATAAAATTTGCAAGATCTCATCGATTCTTTATTTGAAACGTTAGATTGGTCCATGACATTTACTTTTTGAAGATAATTTCATTTAAATGTTGACCGCGGCTGCGTCTTAGGTGGTCCATTCGGAAAGTCCAATTTTGGGTAACTTTTTCGAGCATTTCGGCCGGAATAGCCCGAATTTCTTCGGAAATGTTGTCTTCCAAAGCTGGAATAGTTGCTGGCTTATTTGTGTAGACTTTAGACTTGACGTAGCCCCACAAAAAATAGTCTAAAGGCGTCAAATCGCATGATCTTGGTGGCCAACTGACCGGTCCATTCCTTGAGATGAATTGTTCTCCGAAGTTTTCCCTCAAAATGGCCATAGAATCGCGAGCTGTGTGGCATGTAGCGCCATCTTGTTGAAACCACATGTCAACCAAGTCCAGTTCTTCCATTTTTGGCAACAAAAAGTTTGTTAGCATTGAACGATAGCGATCGCCATTTACCGTAACGTTGCGTCCAACTGCATCTTTGAAAAAAAACGGTCCAATGATTCCACCAGCGTACAAACCATACCAAACAGTGCATTTTTCGGGATGCATGGGCAGTTCTTGAGGGGCTTCTGGTTGCTCTTCACTCCAAATGCGGCAATTTTGCTTATTTACGTAGCCATTCAACCAGAAATGAGCCTCATCGCTGAACAAAATTTGTCGATAAACACATTTCGAACCGAACACTGATTTTGGTAATAAAATTCAATGATTTGCAAGCGTTGCTCGTTAGTAAGTCTATTCATGATGAAATGTCAAAGCATACTGAGCATCTTTCTCTTTGACACCATGTCTGAAATTCCGCGTGATCTGTCAAATACTAATGCATGAAAATCCTAACCTCAAAATAATCACCCATTATTTGTGATGAGAAATGACTAAAATATAAAAGATATTGGGTATCGTAAAATAATGTCAATTTTACGTTGAATGATTTGAAATATTTTCCAGGCTAAGACAAACTCTTAAATGAATATTTATTCTTTCAATAATTAAATTATTTTTTTTTTCGTATTCATTTTTCTAATAACTAAATGAATATTTAATTTGTTGACTAAAAATGCGTTATCACTTCTTAATACTCATAAATTATTCAATGTTGTATTCGGTTTGAAGCACCTTCTTTACCATAAAAATATTATGAATAAATATTTAAAGAAATTGCTTAACGCCAGCTGCACTTAAAGGAAGAAGATAAAGTCAAGGTCAAGGTTAATTCAAAATGATTTTAAAATTTTCTTTCAGGTTTTAAGAAAAACTTTTCATATACCTCTCACCTCTAAAAAAATACATTAAACTTCAAAACATGAAAACTAATAAAAATTTTAAACACATTATTAATGGGACAAGTATTTTACTGGGTTAGAAACTTTCTAAGTATTTTCCAATTTATTAGTACTGAGTTGAACCTTTGCAAACCAATAAAATTGAAGTTTACTTTTATTAAAAACGGTGCACCTAAACATGGCTAAGCAGTGACAGTAGTCAGAAAACATAGGAAACAATTCTTAACCTCGGGAATCCATCTATAAGTTTGAGATGTCAAAAGTCATACAGGGTTATTTTTTTTATAAAACAAATTCAAAATACAGGCTGAGATGCAACCCATACTGATAACCTCCCATTCCGTCTTTAGATTTGTATAAAACTTCAATCAAATATTGATGACAACATTTTGTGTGAGCTAAAAAATCTTGAAGTCAATATCTTTTTTTTTTTCTCATAAAAACCATTTCTTATCAGTTTCTTGTTGTTTTTGTAGATTTTCGTGTTTTGTTAAAAACGTTGTCAATTTAAAATGAACATAAAGTAAGCAACAATCAATCATCAATCATGATGAAATAGTTTGATTTCAAAATCTATTTTATAAAATTTTTAGTCGAAAACCAATTTTTACCAATTTTAGTAGCATTTTTTAAAAGTTTTTATTTCAAATATATACAAAAATATATATAATATTATTTTACGTTAACAACAAAATTTATCATTTAAAGTTCTTCATTTATTCAGAAGATATCGAGAATCAAACATTATAATTTATTTTTTTTAGATTTAAAATTTTATAAACAAAACTTTTGGATTTTCATACAAATTTTACTCATGTTAAGAACAATATTTTTTGTAGGATGAAATTAGTTTAAGGGCAATATCTTCAATTATTCCCAAGATATTCGAGTCGAAAATCAATTTTTACCATCTTTTAATAATGTTGTGCTTAGTTTTGTGTTTTTGTATGTTACTTTGAAGTTTCTTAAAATTTTCGCAGATGTCAAAAAATTATTTATTGGAGGTGACAAATATTTTTTTTATTTTTTTTTATTTAGATATTTTTCCGAAATTAAATTAATTATGACCTCGTCACATTTTATTATATAAAATTTATCTGAAGTCTTTAGCGTTACCAAAATGTTTATTTTTTTTAAAATGTCTATAGTTAAAAACCACCCACTCATTTATTTTGAAATTCCTTTTTGCATCTTTCAATGTTATTATCTGTACTTATAACAACATTTAAAGGGTGATTTTTTAAAAGCTATAGGAAAGTTTTTCAAAAAAACACATAAAATTCAGATAAATGCATAAAATCTTTATTTGAATGTTTGAAGGTTATTTCATGCAAATGTTGAACTTGACTGCGCCTCAAATGATTCATCCGTTTAATCCAATTTTGTCATACTCTTTCCAACATTTCGGCCGGTATCTAACGAATAAATGCTTTAATGTTGTCTTAAAGTACGTCAATTGAAGCAAGCTTGTCTGTATAGACATGAGCTTTAACATAGCCTCACAAAAAATAGTCTTAAGGCGTTAAATGGCACGATCTAGGCGGCCAATTGACCGGTCCCGAACCTGAAATAAAATGTTCACCGAATTCGCCTCTCAATAAGTCCATTGTTGCGCGTGCTGTGTGGCATGTGGCACCGTCTTGTTGAAACCACATGTCCATATCATGCAAGTCAAGCTCTTTCATTTTGGGCAAAAAAAAGTTGAATATCATCTCACGGTAGCGCTCACCATTTACAGTTACGTTACGATTCGCAATATCTTTGAAGAAGTACGGTCCAACGATGCCACCAGTCCATAAACCGCACCAAACTGTGACTTTTTGTATATTCTTTGGTAGCTCTTGCAATGTTTCTCGCTGATATTCACTTTAAAATCGTCAATTCTGCTTATTTACGTACCCATTAAGCAAAAAATGAGCTTCGTCGCTCGCTGGAAGAAGCGTGCAATGAACTTTATTAACAGAGCACGCATTTTGATAATAAAATTCAATAATTTGCAAGCGTTGTTCGTTTGTAAGATGGTTAAATTATAGACCAAACTGAAGATGTTTGATAGTAAAACAAAACACGAAACGTGCGTCAGCTGTTTAAACCAGTGTTGCTAAAAATATAATAGCTAAAAAATCATTCTTTATTTGAAGTCGATATCTCTACCAGTTCTAGAGATATGGAAGATTAAAAATTGTATCTTTAATGTACAGACAATTCTCTAAGAATCCTGGATTTGAATTCTAAGGACCTTTAAATGTAGAGAAATGTCAACATTTTTAATTCGACAAATCAGACCGATTACACCCTATGGAAAGTTACAAATATTTTAGGGACATTCAAAAATATTTATTTTTTTTAAGTTAAGAAAGACAAAAATAATATTTTTAATGTCCTTTCTAAATATCTTGATGTTTTATCTATAGGAAAAAAATTTTTTGAACTCGATATCCTTATTGGTTCTTAAGATATACTGAACTTCCAATAGGAAGTTAATAAATAATCGACCGTTTAAAATTAGCAAAATAATATTTCTAGCTTAATGGAAAACTCAATATTTACTTCGAAAAAATTCCGAAAAAGCTGAATTTCGGTTGATAATTTTCTAAAAAGTCCTCTTTTTTTTGAACAGGAGCTAAACATTTAAGATTTTCATTAAATTTTTTTTCCAAAATTCTTTGTTTGTGTTTTGAACATTTCAAAAAATTCTTCTAATGTCGAACTAATAACTACAAAACATGAGTTTTATTGAATTGTGCACTAGGTCCTATGCGCAAGTTTTAAGGTTACACAAAGGCAAACCAAATCAAGCCATTCTCCAAAATCTCATAAAATTTTTCAAAATTAATATGTTCTTAAGTTCTTACCATTTTACTACCTTTCATAGTAGCTTACAAATTTTTCAATAAAAGCTATCAAGAACTTCTTTAGCTCTTAAAGCATAAGCAACATCAAGAAAAAAAAAATCCATTGCATAGAACTTTTAATAAGCTTTAAGTGAGCCATCTCCATTAGAGATATGTACTTTTGAATTATAAATCAAAGTCGGCCAAGCGTTGCACAACTCATAACAATGATTCTCAAGCTCTCAGCTATATAAACATCATCAGGGAAGCGCGTGAGTGATGCAGCTGGAGATCTGTGTTTCATAAAATTTTCCATTCTGCCATGGAGATATTTAGAGCTTTACGAACCCATCCCCTTTTGACATAATTTCAATCTATAGCGACTATATTATCACACCTTTATGGCACGTACCTATAACCAATACATAACTACTTATTATACTGTCATATAGTAGAAAAACTTAAACCATATAATTTTGTTGTCATTTTTGTATTTAAATAATTAAATAACCTTATAAATAGATGAAGACTATTCCAACTTGTATATAGTTAAGCCTAAGATATTCATATGAATGTAATATTCATTAAATATGCTAGACTCAGACAGATGATGAATGGAATTGTTTCAGTTGGGCGGTTAATTGTAGCATATTAATGAAATAAATACAAAAAATATTTAAATTTGTTGATTCTCTTGATTATGTTATGATTCATTTGAGGTTTTTACTTAGAATAATGTTCAGACAGAAGCTTTACAAATGTTCATATCAAAGAAAACAAATTCCAGATTAACAAAGGATAATCATCATTATTTATCATATTTATTTATTTTCCTTATTGAGTCTTATAAAGATGAAGAGATTTGTAAGTTCTGAATAAATATTGCATATTGAACTTATAGTGTTTGATGATTGCTTATGTAGTTCAATGAACCGACAAAAATCTTCTTCATCCAGTGCTGGATTAACTTTTTACAATGCAAAGATATTAGCTTAGCAAATTAGTGTATGTTTTATATGAGCCCACCTTAGTAATTATCGAGTTTGAAATCAGACTGGGAGCCAAATTAATTCACAAAAGATGTTTCGTTCATCAATATTCGTTTATTTATTTGTTTTGGTTGGTAATAGCCAAAAAATAGTTTTACTTATTCTACGTAAAATTTCGAAATTTTAGTAAATCAATTAATATCAATCGTTTAAAAGTCGTATCTTACTTAAAAGTTCAGATTTGATTTAAATTTGATCATGAGAGATGTAAAAAAGTCTTATACTTAGGCACAACTTTGATTCAAGATTTAAATATTTTAGATTGATGTAGAATAAGAATCTGCACTTGATTTTAAAATCAAAGTCCAGCAATGTGCAATGTGTGGTTATGGTTATGGTTGTGGTTGTCGAAAACTTAGCAGAAATGTTTTGGTTGTTTATCCCTTCCTTATCTGAAGTGAAATTCATTAAATAAAAATCACTGAAGTAGATGATCAATCAAGAATCAAAAGTTTAAGTTTGTATAAGAGTTTAAGTGTGGTTAATTAAGCTGTTCTCAATTAATAAGAATTTCTCCAAAAAAAAAAAAAAAACAATGAATCAAGTCATTCACAAATCATTCAACTTATGTTAAGTTCGTTAAGGAAGTGCATTGGAGTTTAATATTTTGTTAATTTTGACAGTTTATTTATTTGATTTGTAAGATTTATCTTTTGTTGTTATTGACATCTTATATCAGAAATGTATGTACATGAATCACTTAATTTTGTAAACAAAAGTTGCTTGAATAACTGTTATACACTTCTGTGCAGATTCTTGTGAAGTATTTTGTCATAAATTCGGACTTCACGATTGTAGCAGGGTAAGGCTTTTTCAAAAAACGTCTATGTAAAAAAGATATAGTGTATACGTATTTATATGAGTACAATAAAAATGTAGATGCCTTTATCATATCGCAACGAGATGTTAAAAAAGTCCCAAAAATAATGCAGACATTTTTGATATTTCTGTGGCGAGATCATTTGTGTGTTGAAATCCAAATAATATTAAAAGAGCACAAGTGTCAAAATTAAGTTTTTCCTCATCAAAGATCAAATTTATTTTAATTGTTAATTTTCGTGTTCAAACTTTAAACATAAGAAATATTCAATAATAATTCATGGAACGCTTACAAAATTGAGTTTTTGATATAATTCACCTCATAATTATCAATTATCAATTCTATGGAGTCTGGTCAAAACGGCATAAGTCCATTTTTGTCAAATTTGAGTTAAGTATACAGTAAGTCCATCTAAACCGATTGAAAAGATATTCGATGGTCCTTATCGCACTTACATTTCTTATTTAAAATTGTGTTTGGTCAAAACGGCATAACTTCACTTATATTGTTTTAACCAAACAAAAATTTTCTATTTTCTAAATAACAATGTGGTCAAAACAACATAACTCCAACTAAATCTTCTTCGCTTTTTTGTCGCTACATAAAATACTCGCGGTACTGTAACACACGGTTTATTTTCAAAAATATTTTCGATGACTATTGGTCCCTTGGCTCTCATGATGCAAGAGCATCCTTTGTTGGAAATTTAATTAACCAAGATAGTAAGAAACGCAATCGCTTAACCCCAACATCAAATCCTAAAAACAGAACATGGTCTTTTTTTTATTTCTTCGAAATTAGTGGAAAACGAGAACGGGTATGCAAAAGCTGTTTCAAGGCAACTCTCGATGAAACTGAATCCTTCATAAGAACTGTGCTGCGAAAGAAGCTATCACCTGTTACTGGAATTGTGCCTGCAGATCAACGCGGTTGCCACACTCCACCGAATAAGACCTCAGATGATGTGATTGAGTCAGTTAAGGATCACATAAAGTCCTTTCCTTCATATGAGAGCCACTACACACGAAGGACAAACGATAATCTTATTTTACCAGCAACTTTATCTCTGGCAAAAATGTTCGCCTTGTATAAGGACACAGAACAAGAAAAGTATGTTTCAAGGACAATTTACGAGAGAGAATTTCATAAAATGAAATTTACTTTTAAAAGACCCAAACAGGATACATGCAACACCTGTGATACCTTACAAATAAAAATTAAGGTTGCATTGGAAGAAAAGAGTGATGAATTAGACCATCTTAAAATGTTGCTGAAAAGCCATCATGAGGAGGCAGATATGGTATATGAATACGAACAAAAGAGACAAGATTGAAGCTCAAGAAGACCGAACGAAGGCTTGTTTTGTCCTCGATTTGCAACAATGCCTTCCAACACTAAGCTTGTCTACATCAGTTGCCTTTTATAAAAGGCAGCTTTGGACATTTAATCTTACCATACATGACCTATCAGATGGAAGATCGAAAAATTATATGTTGCATGAAGGAATTGCAGAAAGAGGGGCAAATGAAATAGCTTCGTGTCTTTTTCTGCATCTTAAAAATCTTCCAACAACAATCAAATCAGTTTAGTTGTTTCTACTGTCCATGCAAACATCCACAATTGGAATAGAGATAGCTGAGCATAAATTTTTAGTTCCTGGTCACACGCATATGGAATGCGATATTGATCACGCTATCATCGAAAAAAAGAAATATGCTAACTCCAAAATATACCATCCTTATGGTTGGTTTCAGCTTGTGAAATCATGTGGAAAAAAGCAATAATTCTTGGTTCATGAATTGAAGCCGGAAGAAGTTTGGAATTTTTCAAACTTATTGATAGCCAAAGCGGGGTTTGTTGTTCCCAAAAAAGACGAAGACGGGAATATGTTTGGTTTCCAAACAATCAAATGGATAAGATATTTGAAATCAGATCCAGGAATAATGTTTTAAATTACATTAAAAAATGAAGAAACGGATTTTCGACGTGTAAGTTTCAAACGAAGAGGAAAAAATTCATCGAATTTTGTTTTGGAAAATGTGGTACCGCCACCGATATCTGAAGAAAAAAAAAATGACATAATTTCACTTTTACCACTAATTCCAACAATTTTACATGATTTCTATAAAAAATTGAAATCAAAGGAGACGGTAGAAGACAAAGGCTATCATCTAGTTGATTCATCTGATGATGAAAATTAGTTGTATCAACAAAAACACTATAATTCACCTTAGAATTCCTATTTTATATTTTTTTAAACTATATTCAAGCTTTGTAATTACTTTGTTATTGTTTTTGCTATTATTTTTATTGCTGTGAAATAAATTTGTTTTGTTAAAAAAGTATCTAAGTCTACAAAATGTATTTCAATACAGGAAATTATCTGCACCAATTTAAAATGGAATGAAAAATCTGCTTGGTCAAAACAACATATCTCCCTTAAAAGATATGTTCAAACATAGATTTGAAATAAAAACATTATATTCATATAAATATCATCATTCCTAGATATATTGCATCAAAATATTGGATCAAAATAACCACAACGGGATTTAGA
Source organism: Eupeodes latifasciatus (assembly GCA_920104205.1). Lineage (NCBI taxonomy): Eukaryota > Metazoa > Arthropoda > Insecta > Diptera > Syrphidae > Eupeodes > Eupeodes latifasciatus. The sequence continues at coordinate 374,962,742 of OV049924.1, forward strand.
AAACAAATTTGAACTTTTAAACGCGTTTTTCTCAAAACTAAGATTTTGGACTTATGTTGATTTGACCAGACTCCATAGAATTGATAGTTTAAAATTGTCAAAGTTCAATATTTCACAATCTAATTGATGAAAGCATTGAAAGAATTTGTTGCAAATACCTAACAAGAAAAGTTATAAATGTGAATGAAACCATGAATAATTTTTCAATTTGTTAATTTTTGAAACAAGTAACTTTATTATGTATCAATTATCAATTGAAATTTGACACTTGAAATAAGTTCGGTATCAATCACTGAAACTGAAAAGGTACTCGAGGTAACCTTTTTTACAAAACATTGGATCATAAAGGAGTGATGTCAGGAGGAAGTTAGACTGTTTCGAACTCGAAACATCTGCTTGAATTTTAAAGTGCGAACAAATTCTATGTTCGTATTGTCACCTTGGAGTTCTTAATTTTGGTATTTTTCTACTACTGGTTGACGAATTAATATGTGGGTCAAAAACCAGGAACTTGAATTTGAAGTAGTTTTAGTAACATAAACAACTAAAATATGTACATTATTTAGGCCTCTCAAATTTTTTAGTTTTTTTATGGTTTTGGATATTACACTAGTTTTTCAACGTTTTGTATGTGTTTTTTGTGGATTTTTATTAAATCAGAAGAATAAAACGATATTTGTTTGTAGTAAGCCAAACTATTATTTAAAAAAATTCGAATAGTATAAGATCAATAACCATTTTGGTGTTTGAGCTTTTTTCTGACGAGACGTTCGCAAGGTTAAACGAAATTAGTAGAATTTGAAATGTTTGTAAACAAAGCTAGCAGATGAATTTTTCTAAGAAATAATTGTGATGTCAAAAACAGTCATTTTTTATAAAACCAAATAAGTATGAAGTCAATACCTTTATTTGTCTTCAAGAAACTCAAGACATTTGAGTCGAAAAATTATTTGTAATTCTCTTTAATATTTTTTTAATTTCTTTACAAATTTACTTAGTTGGTAAAAATTGTAGTATAGAGTTTTCCAATATTAAGTTTCATTTTGAGTAAACTGCTGTTTGAATAGTAGTCACTTCTGCAAATGTCACTTTTGAAATTTGAAAGGTTAAAACAAGGACATTTAGGAAAATTGAATAAACTCCTTAACAACGCATTGAATATGTTTAAACTCACAACAACATTTTGCAAATACAGTTCACAAAGCTAAAGCGTCTTTAATTCGTTATGAAGCAACGTCTTCATCGGATTGGTGGAAGAATTTTACTTAAAGGAGCAAGTTTGTGATGTTAAGAATCGAAACTGTGTGCGTTCCTAAAGAAACCTGAGAATATTGTTGATTTCACCCATTTCATGAAAACCTATATTTTGAAAATGAGCATTTCACAAACATTCACAAACGCTGTTCTTACTTTGACCCCGTAACTTCTATTTCAATAAAAAATGGAAAAGGATGCCAGGATGCAGCTAAGTACTTTGACCACACATTTCTGTTGTAATAAGCATAATTGTCATTTAATAAACTTCTAAAACTATTTAATCAATAACTGAAGGTAAAGCTGTTTTTTAGAGATATATTCTAGAAGTTAAACGATTTTGGCAGTATTATTGGTAGATCTTTATTTTTATTATCAACACTGGTCCACAGAATTACGTTTTTTTCTGTCCTTAATTCGAATTCCGCATTTAAATTTTTCTACCACATCAGGTTTTTAAAATGTGTCCTTTAAAAATGCTAAAAGTAATCAAAAACATCGTTTTTTTTTAAGTCTGAGTTAAAACTCAAAATTTTTGTTAACAATAAACAGTGTGACGATTTTGCAAATTGAAAATCTTTCTTTTCTAGATACAATTTAAATAACTTTAGTATCTTCCTTAGTTTCTGGGAATTCTTATTAGTTATGAGTTCCTACTTGACTTTATATGAAGTTTGAGCAAACCTTAAATTTAATACTTTCATAGTTGTGAAAAATGCGTTTTGGAGTTAATTTTTGGAGCTGATTTTGATTCGAAACTTTAATTTTAACTCTTTGCTCAAGTTTAAAAAAAACCTGTTTTGAACACTATTTTTGTACTTTTAAACCATTTTATCTTTTTGTGTTGAAAACAGTTTTAACATAAATGTTTTAGCGTTACTTTAAGATTTTTTGTAAAACAGGTGAGATCTAACAATTTTTTTTAGATTTTTCGCGAATATTATAGGTAATAATATAAATATTCCAACTGGATGATTAAGAAAACAATTATAGATTTGGAAAACCTTCACGGATTTTATTGAAAAAAGGATACTTCATAAATTAAGAAGCCTGATATACGTCTTTTTTCGAATTATAAAAAAGAAATATCTCAAAAACCTGACGTAATACAATAACTTTGAAGTCGGATTGGAATAAAGGCCGTCAAAACCCTTTGAAAAAAAAAGAATTTTTTTTGGAAGGACCAATGTAACACTGTCAATTGAATTTTTCTTAAAATGTTGTCAAATGTTAAAAAGAAATATTGAAAGTCAATATAATTTTTTGTTTTCAAAATTTTTGAATAAAAATTAATAAAAAAATGTTACTTGTTTTTTTTGTAGGTTTTAATTTTTGTTTGAAGAATAAGATATAATTATTAGAGGTCATTAATATCCGTGTATAGTTTTTCACCCCTTTTTAAAACAGTATGTCAGTTGAAAACTTCAGTTCCTTAATATCATTATTTTTGTTTAAGTATTTTTGTCTAGGCTCATTAGTTGTATAATTAACAATTGGGGTCAGTTGTATTTTCTACGTGATGGGTCTTATCCCTTCAGGGCCAAGATTTCTATGTATGTATTTACAAAATGTTTTCAATTCATTAACTACATTGACCTAATTTCTTGGATATGCCTAAGGTTTATTTTTAAGAATACTCGTATTGGAAACATACAAAATTTTATGGATTAATATTAAAAACAAACTATTCGAAACAACGTTAAGCTTATTATATTATAATCAAACATAAAAATAGAAATATACAAAATTGATGTAAACAAACAGTTATGTAAGGTCATTAACCAGACAATAGATTTTACCTACTGACCAACATAACTTTACTATATAAAATAGAAATAGTAAACTTCTTGATTCTATCATAAAATCTGACATTGACATTGATATTATACCTCAATCATGTTTTTTTTTTTTCATTAAAATTCAAGAATGAAGATTCATAGGTATCTAAAACCTATCTATCAGGGTCAGAATTCAGAATGTACTAGAGTATGATAATGATAAATTATGAATTTATGATAATTTAAATTAATAAAAATCTATAAACTTACCACCATATGAGTCCATGTATCTTTGCATGCTATCAATATATTTCATTATTAAGGCCATTGTGCTTTATTTTATTCTGAAAAATTAAATAAAACAAAAATTAAATGTTTAAAGAAAAAAATGTTTGGTAATTATAAAATATAATACTATGATTTAAAAATGTATAGCTATATTAAATTATTGACCAAAAAATATTATCTATCAATAGCTTGTAAAATTAAAAATATTGTGTTAAATTGTAATAAAACTATAATCAACCACTCAACAGGTATGTTCTCCATAAAATAGAATTAACGTCTAATCGTATTTTATACAAAATTATCTAATATCAAGTAGACATCAGGTGTACCCTACCCATTTTATTAGATTAAACATCATTTTATATTTTATTTGGTAAGAACTTAATTATTTTGATAATCTTAATTTTTTAATTGTTTGCTGATGATAATATCTTATCAAACATATGAACAAATATTAACTGATGAGCTGATGGCAGACCATTGTGTTAAGCTGATTTTACTTCCGCTTTAACTTTTTCATAAGGGTTAGGGTCGTTATTCTTTCTTTAATTAAGCCTTGTGTAAGTTAATTTCAAAACATTCTTTTTTTGAAATTCTAACAAATTTTTAATAAGAATTGTACTAGTTTGATGTACACTACATATGTCAAACACACTTTTTTTTCAAATGAATTATTCAAACATTTTATTTTTCTTTGATTGAACTTGAGTTATAAATGATTAAAACCATGTGAACTTATTTGTTCTTCTATAATATAAATATTTGTGTTTGATTGAAACAATTTAGGTCACAAATGTTTTTTTCTTTTTTTTATTTGCACAATCAATTATTCTATTGAACAATAGAATGGTCTCAAATTTTGATCAAAATCTTTAGAGGTAAGAGAGAAGTTGAAGAAATTCTGTCACGATTATGTTCTCTTATTTCCGATTTTACGTCATATGAAAATTAATAATTTTTGATAGATTTTTAAATGAATTTTTGGTGCATCAAAATAAAGAATAAGATCAACAGATCAACAGAGCTTAGAAGAAAGCCTAGGCCAGATTTTCTTCCTGTCAATAATGATGACCTTAATTTAAATCCGATTTCAAAATTAATATATAACGTCAAATTTTTGAATTATTACTTTTAAAAATTCGAAAAACACGTACGTAAGGGTTTTTGTGGTCATTTAAATTTATGAAGTAGTTTTTTTCAATAAAATCCGTGATGGTTTTTCATAACTACATATAATCCTTTTCTTCAAGATTCAGTTTAAATACAATATGTATATTATTTCATACATATAATGTTCGAAAAATCTTCATAATTTGTAAGATTTCTCCTGTCTTACAAAAAGAAACTCTAAACCATTTATGATAAAACGGTTTTCAACAGAAAAAACAAGACGATTTAAAAGTAAGTTGTGTTCTTTTAACGAATCTATTATCTTAACAATTGTTTTTAACTTCCCATAGGAAGTTATTGCAATGGGTCCGATTTGTCAAATTGAAAATTTTGTGATTTCTCGACGTTTCAAGGCCCCAAGAGTCGAAATAAAAGATTTTTAGAAAGATGTCCGTACGTGCGTGTGTACGTACGTTCGTACGTTCGTACGTCCGTACGTACGTTCGCCACATTTTTTTCGTCGGCCATAACTCAAGAACCAGAAGAGATATCGACTTCAACTAAATTTTTTTATATAAATAATAATGCACAAAGATGCAGAATGGACCATAGAAGTTTAAAAAAAAAGGTGAACATTTTGGTTAACCCTAAATATCTCACGAACCAATAACGCTAGAAACTTGAATTAAATTTTATATTATATATTGTATCGTGATACAAAACAAGTATATTTTTGGAAAAAAATCCAATTAATGGCTTTTATTATAAATCAAAAAAAAAACTGAAAAAAAATTTTCACATCGAAAATTTTACGAATCAAAAATGGTTTTACCTCCGAAACAATTTTGTGCAACGAAATAAACGGTTTTGATATCAGGTAAAATTTTGAGAAAAATCGAATTGACAGTTTTTTTTATAAAAAAATAAAACCTAAAAAAAACATTACTCAAAGTTGGTAAAAATTGAATTTCGACTCAAATATCTTTTCAAAAATCGAATTGACAGTTTTTCTTACAAAAAATAAAAACCTAAAAAAATTAATAAAATTTAGTAAAAATTGATTTTCGACTCAAATAACTTTTCAAAACCTTAAGACATTGGCTTTAAACTAATTTGTTGTCAATATTCAGTGATATTTTTATAAAAAATCGATTTGACAGATTTTTTTACAAAAAAAAAAAAAAAAAACATGATGTGATAGACAAATTTAACGGTGAGATTCGAACTAAGGACATCTTAATCATGTAAATTATTAATAATAATGTGACCATTGTCATTAATTAGCGACCCATTTACCGTAAAGTTGCGGCAGCACCATTTTTGACTAAATAAGATCTTATCACACCACAGCTCAAAAACCTTACATAACAGTGAGAGGTTAGGGATGGAAAGGCTTCTCAACAGAAATCCTAAATTTATCAAACTCTGAATATGATAACAAACAAAGTTTTCGACCTGTAAATGGGCCTTATTACTGAAAATGATTTTTTGATCAATATCCGGAATATTTTGATGGTTTTTCAAAAACTCAACTAACAAAGTTGCTGGTAATCGGCCGTCTACAGAAATTAGGTTAACAGAACTTGGAAAGCCTTAGGAAAGAAGTCTTTGTGTAAAATACGGTGTAATTTTGTTTTTGGAATGTCCGAATGCAGTAGATCGATAAGAAATCGACAAACCTGGGTTTTCTATAGAACTTCAAGCAAAAGCAGCAATAAGTTGTTCTTGAGCAACATCACCAACTTGTTCTAACAGTTCAAATTTGTACTCAAATTTTGCTTTACGACTGCTGCCATTTTGAAAGTAATGGCGTAGTTTTTACTTGTCAAATATCAGAAGATGGCAGCTACCTAAATACCGGGTTATTCAAAATGAAACCTATGATTTGTAAACCTTTTATTTAAACAATTCATATCTAGAACCAAGGAACTTATCATTCTTTTAAAGGTTTGGAAAGCATTAAAATGTATGAATAGAGAATTTTAATGTTTAACTGTTTTTGTATTTATTGTCTTTTTAGAGAAAAATCAAATATATTCAAAAAAAAAATATTTCACTAGGAATAAAGATATAATTATTGTTTAGTCACGTTAGGCTTAAGGGCACGATTTAAAAAAAGACGTCAAACTTATCCAATAACTATAAAACTTACTATTTTGTTTTTAATTATTTACTTAACTTTTATAGGTTTATGTATAGATATATATTAGAAATACACGAAAATATCTCTATAAACGTTTACGTTTATAGACTGATAAAAATATTCTGGTATATCATTTTGAACTTTGCTCTACCAATAATAACATCAAAAAACCAAACAAATGAGAATGACAAAGTTTTATAGGTTTCCAATTAATCACTTTGTTGACAATAAGTAAAATTGTTTAACCTTTCAATAAATTACGAGTATCCGTTAGGTTCTCGTTCATTAATGGAATATTATGTATTACTTTTTCTTTTCAATTCATGGAGATAGCGTTTTATGGATGATTAATAAAGACTATTTCGGTGCCGGTACTTGGTTTTACCTTTCGAAATGAGATTTAATTGAGGTAAAGACTTATCCATAGAGATAGAAATCTTTCTTCGATCATTAAATTCACAAACAAAAATATAACCAAAAATCTAGTTTATAAAATTTATTATATTAAAGTGGACACTTTGAAGATTTTTTGATAAATTTACCTAAAATGGAAATAAGCAAATTTTCCAAAAAGGTATTAATTTTGAAACTACATATAACAGTATTCTGTTCGAATTAAAAATTTTCATTAAATTGTGGTGACATAAAGTAAATAAAAATCCGTGAAACTTCCATAATCCAATGACACGATGCGTATTTTCCATAAATTAATTAATGATTATTTTAATAATCTTTAAGATATAATATCCAAAATTATTTTCATTCATATTTTGACATTGATTAACTATTTATATTTTATTTAACCCATACACTGATCATTGTCATTTTCCAAACGCATAAGCTCATTTTAATATTATACAAAATGAAATTGTTTTGCATGTAACATACTCGTTCACACAAAAAAAAACAATAATTAATTATAATAATTTATTGTAAGTCAAAGAATAACTAAAAATAAAATTAACCTTGAAGATTAATTAAAAACTCATCTCGTGTCAGTGATTTCCTCTTTTCCTCTTTATTTTTTTTCTTGTTGCTGTTGTTGTGTTTTCTTTGTTGTGCATTGAAAATGCCCTCAAATAAGTTGTCCTTTATTGTAACCACAAAGACCACGTGCTTTGCAGAATCAAAAGAACAGGGTGTGCATTTTGAAATTCAATAAAAATTGTCTTCAAAATCATAAGTTTAATTAAGGGCATAATATTTGTGTTAGAAGTAATTCGTGATTTTCTAGCTATCTCCAAGCTTTAATCCTTTGATAACTAGTTAAATACTAATTCGGTTTTATTAGAAACGTAGCATCTAAACACGTCTTAAAATTGACAGTTTGTGACAAAAAAAATCAAAACAAACAAACCTCAATCTAACGAACACACTTTTTTGCTCGAAATGTCAAAAATTGAGAATTCATATGGTTTTACCAAATTAAGGAGGATAATCTAAGGGTTTAACTTCGTTAACATTTTAAGAGATAATAAGGTGCTTAAATCTTCATAATTTAGTAAGAAATTAAAGTAGCTCTAAGAGTTTACTGAAACTTTCAAAACTTCATGCAATAAAACAAAGGTTTCATTTCGAATAGCTTGATTTTTCAACAGATGTCACGTTTGGTGTCATCATATTTTAACATTTGACAGCTGAAAACTACGCCATTACTAAAAATGAGAGGATAAATCCTTCAACAATGCATTGAAATTATTGAGATTCACTACAAAAACGTTGACAAATTTGCAGTCCCCGTTCGCAAAACTAAAATATTTTTGGGTCATCTTGTTGGCAATAGTGAAACTGATGGAAAATTTAGTGATGTGGAGAATCAAAAAAGGAAGCGATACTCAAAAAGAACAGCCGAAAATATTGTTGCTGTAGCCGGTATCTAGTGCTGAAGAAAACCGAGGTCTCTTGATTACTCGTCGATCTTTGCAATTAGGCATTTATAACATAAAAGACTAAAATGTTTAGGCTTTAAACGTTAAGTTTACATAAGAATTGGTAGATATTGATGTAGATGACGTTTAGTTTTTAAAAGATGGCATTTTGAAATGTGGCACACAAGCAACGAAATAATCTCAATTTTGTATAAAAAGTTTCCTGGCCGTTTTATTGCTCAACGGTTAAGATCCAAAGAATGACGTTAACCATTGATAAGAAGGCGAACGTACGATATAGCTGTATCTTCCATTTGTTAAGAAGTTTTTTTATTAGATTGTGCGGGACAAGTCCGTCTACATCTAGTGTGAAAGCTTCGGTTCACGGTACGGGTTTAAAGGTGTCAAACAGGCCTTAGACTTTTTTTTTCTTTTGGGAAACGTGAACAATAAGGTATATGCCAATGCTCTACAAAACTCTAAAAAATAACTATGACCCTTAACAAAGTTCTTGATAATTTTGAGCTAGTATTTCTTTCTCTTAAGTTTGTGTAAAAACGATAGAATTGATCATTTCCAAAGGTTAAGAATTAATTTTAAAGACCCGATTCATTATAAAAGTCCAATATTTACATGAAATCTTTACACTTAGTAACTACAATGACTGATATTGAAGATATTGAAAACGAAAGGTTACATTTTTTTCTTTGTGACAAAAATTAAATTCCATTTTTGGGGCCTTATTTCCTTGTTTAAAAAAGAAGTTCAAACACCCTGTATACCTTGGATGTTCATGTTGTAACCATTTATGAGGCAGACAACGCCACACCACAAATAGACTAAATAATAGCAAATGTTTAATTAGATAAATGCTATATTTTACTATCACTCATTTTTTGTTGGCGCGGTGTCAACAATAGCACACACACAATACACAACCCCTTTAGACTTAAGTGGCATAATATAGAAGTCTCGTGCATATATAGGTACATAGAATAAGTATCTATAGGTTATTAGGTAGATAAATAGGTAAAGCTACTTTCAGACTCACTCAGTGTGTAACATAATGAATGGAAAGTATGTACATATTATATGTTTTGAAATGAAGTACAACAACAACAATAACAACAACAACAAAAAAACGTCACATTATTATTGTAGGTTTTCGAAGAGATTGCCTAGAATACGTCAGCTTCAAATAGGTAGGTTGTGTTTACTTTTGTTTTAAAAAAACAATACAACAATAAATAATTATATAAATTATCGTAGGCCGAATGGAACATCATAGTTTGTAATTAAAATCAACCATCATATAAATAGTGAACACAATTTGGTCTACGTAAATTATATACCTACTACCAACCTAACTTATAATGCATGTTTTTGAATGACAAATTTTATTTGTTCTAGGACTAAAAATGCATATAGAACTATTGATGCACTTGTTATTAAGATGTGACAATGAATTCTCGAGAGTGACATGTGACGGTAATAATACAAAATGTTCACAAGTATACAGTAGATAAATAGGTGCATCTAATAATTAAAGGTTAATTTTTGTTAAGCAACAATGCCATAAATGACTTTCTACATATTCCTCGGTTTCTAAGTGCACTGCACGTTGAACAAATGGTATTCGTTTGAGCAAGTTTAGTGTGAATTAAATTCTTTGTAAAGAGATTTTTTTTTGTTTACATTGATGTTTTTGCTTCCTGAACGAACTTCATACAGGGTGCGTCGTTAGTTCATATGTATATAATCACACCTATTAATAAAAATGACTGAGCTGATGCGACCCATAACAAATTTCTCCCCAGTGGTTGAAAGAATTATCAGTTGTTGAGATATGTGGGGGCAACCAAATTTTTCACTTCATTGAATTGATATTATAGAAGAACCATGCACAGTTTCTTGAAGTGCGTTTGTGCACATCTTGATGTTATTATCAGCCCGTTTTTTTTAGAACGTAAGAACGTACCAACAAAATTGTTGTAAGCCTTAATATGTTGAGGAACCCCGATGCACGTTGGTCTTAAGGAATTTAATAAAATTTTCAACATTCTTAATGTGCGGCTGAATACGCTTTTTCACAACAATAATCTGACTTTATTATGTGAGTTTCTGCTTTAAATAATTTCAAACGAAGGTAATTTTAGCTTAATGAATCATTTTATAAATAGGTTTTTATTTTACTCGACTGATTTAGTTTGAAAAATAACAAAAATTAAATTTTAAAATTAAAATTAATTCAGAAACATCTGAAGCAATTTTTAAAACTACACTAATATAAACATTCTTCGGATAAAAAAAAATAAAATATATATAAAAATATATATTTTTACAACCCATAGTGTAAATTAAATGTAAACAAATGGTGTTATTTTAACACATTTGTGAACATTTTCACAGAAAATAATAATTTATTATTATTATTTACTACACCTTCCTATATACTCTACTCGTACACGAACGGCTGTTTTCATAATTTTGCACTCCTCATATAATGCATTTTTGGCAAAGCTATTTACGTTAATTTTTTTGATTACCTCATGCGCATATGTTTATGTATAGTGATAATACGCTTATTATAAATAGATTTTTTTTTTGTATTTTAAAATATTTAATTTTTAAATTGAAGAAAAATGAAAGAGTGCAGGTGTAGCAAGCTTAATAAATATGACGTAAAGAGTGTTTACATCTGATTTATGTTAATAAATTGTAGCTATATGTACAAACGAAATTATTATTCTTTTGTAAAAAAAAAATAAACTAAGAACAAGAAGTAAATAAAATAAATTTTAATTTGTGAAAATTCATAAACTAATAAAAGATAGATTTGTGATCAGAAGATATTTATGATGGTTAGCAGCTTTAATTTCTGTCTTTAAAAATTTACAGAGTAGGTTACTGATGATTTGGAAACTGATGTTATACAGAATGATTAATAAAAATATGAGATAGTGACGTAAAATATTGTTATGTTAAAACATAATTTGATTTTTTTAACAAATACTTCAAAAATTTATAGGATACATTTTTTTTTTAATTTTAAAGTTTCAAATAACTTTTTTGTATTTTTTTTGTATTTCCACCTGTTAATGATCAACTCTAACCTCATATGCTTGATTCTAATCAGGAAATTTGTTCTCCAATGACAGTAGTTATCAAATTTCACACTAAGGAGCTAGTATTTAACTTGTTTTATAAAAAAGAGGCTGGGATGCGACCCACACTGATAACTTCCCATCCCGTCTATCGATTTGTCTTGCTTAAAAGTTTGTCTAAATGTATCAATTCTTGCCAAATTTGCGTTCTATTTTTTGTAGATTTTATTTTTTTTTATGAAAAAACGGACTGTTGGATTTTTATAAAAAAATTACTGAATATAAAAAACAATATTTTCTGTGAAATAAAATAAGTTTGAAGCCAATATTTTTAATTTTTGAAAAGCTATTTGAGCCGAAAATCAATTTTTACCAACTTTTATTAATTTTTTTGTTTAGGTTTTTATTTTTTGTAAAAAAACTGTCAGTTCGATTTTTCTCAAAATTTTTCCTAATGTTGAAAACAATATTTCTTATAAGTTAAAATTAGTTAGAAGGCATAATCTCAAATTTTTGAAAAGATATTTAAGTCGAAAATCAATTTTTACCAACTTTTGTTAAATTTTTTTTTCGGTTTTTAATTTTTTGTAAAAAAACTGTCAATTCTATTTTTTTTCAAAATTTTACTGAATGTTGAAAACAACATTTTTTGAAAGATAAAAGTAGTTTAAAGCCAATATCTCAAAGTCTTGAAAAGATATTTGAGTCAAAACTCAATTTTTACCAACTTTTTTTAGGTTATTATTTTTTGTAAAAAAACTGTCAATTCGATTTTTCTCAAAATTTTATCAGATGTCAAAAACATTATTCTTCATTGCACAAAATTGTTTTGGAAATGAAATCATATTTTAGTCGTAAAATTTTCGAAGTGACAAATTTTTTTTTTCAGTTTTTTTGATTTATAAAAAAAACCGTTAATTGGATTTTTTTCCAAAAATATAATTGTTTTGTATCACGTTACAATATATAATATAAAATTTAATTCAAGTCTCTAGCGTCATTGGTTCATGAGATATTTAGGGTTAACCAAAATTTTCACCTTTTTTTTAAACTGCTATGGTAAAAAAACCACCCACGCAATTTTCTTGAGAGCCCTTTCTGCATCTTTCTGCCTTATTATCTGTATAACAAAATTTATTTGAAGTCGATATCTCTTCTGGTTCTTGAGCTATGGACGACGAAAAAAACGTCGCGAACGTACGGACGTACGGACGTACGGACGTACGGACGTACGGACGTACGGACGTACAGACGTACGGACGTACGTACACACGCACGCACAGACATCTTTCTAAAAATCTTTTATTTCGACTCTAGGGACCTTGAAACGTCGAGAAATGTCAAAATTTTCAATTTGTCAAATCGGACCCATTACAATAACTTCCTATGGGAAGTTAATAATAAATGAAAAGTTTGCATTCTGATAGAATGGGAGAGTCTAATAAATTTCTGACATGAGGAAACATTATAAAAATTTCTAAATGCGGTTGTTCTTGATTTCAAAAATATCCATATCCATTCTAAAATCAAGATTGCCTGATCTTTTAAAGTACATTTTTAAAACTTTATAACAATACATATCTTGTACTGAAAGAATTTCAAATCCCTAAATAGTGGAAATCTAGGGTACAGGTTCCTCAGAACACTTTTCTGCAAAACTGATAGTGGGTTGAATTTTGTTATAATATGAACCTTCCCAACAAGAAATTCCATAATCTAGTTTCGAATGAAAATTATCATAATACATGTTAAGTAGCAGTTTGGAAGAGCAAACTTTTCGCAAAAAGAAGAAGTTTCTAAGAGTGCACCGAAAATACTGTCTAAAATTGTTTGTGTGCTTATAAAAACTCATTCTAGAATCAATTATAATCCAAAATACTTAAATTCATTAACTATTTCTAATTTAAAACATTTATCACTACAGCTCATGGAATCCGTAAATGTTATTTAAATAACCATAATATTACAAGTGCAGTTAAAAATCTTAAATTTGGGACACTCTGTAGCATGGAAAAAGAGATCAGCATTAACAATCTTTTGGCCAGACAAACTGGAAAATTTTTTTTGATTTTAGAAGTAATTACCAATTTGTGCTCTGCAAACCAGATTCTTCACAAGCTGAGATCCCAATTTGTATCAGATATAAGATTCAGACAACTATCTGTACCATAAGAAAACCCAACATCATCTGCAAAGGCTGTCAGAGAACCCTTAAATGGCAAACTGAATAAAGAATTAATGTATACCAACAAAAAGTATTGGACCTAATACCAAACCTTGTAGAACACTCAAATCGAATGTCTTTTTATCACTACTAATACCATCCAATTTCACTCTTTGAGCTCTTATATTAAATAAGATCTTAACCAATCACTAATGAAACCTCGAAACTCCGCACTTAAAAAATGATGTGATTAATCATGTCAAAAACTTTTGATATGTTAACAAACAATGCGGCTGCATTCTTTTTTCTGTCAAGACTCTTATAAATGTTTGAGAACAAAAATGTAACAACTCATCTTCGGTTGATTTATTGCTTTAAAAACCAAACTGAACATCACTGAAAAATTTCGTTTTCGTTAAGAAGCTCACCATTCTAACCAATTAACTTAAGAATCTCTAAAAAAAACGATATTTTGAATCAACTTTTAAGGACTACAATCTGACCAAATACTGATCTTGGAATGAACAGTTCTTCTGAGATCAAAAACACACTTTTCACAGGAACCGATTGAAGGATCGAATTAAATGTTTTTAAAATGTATTAACAAAATTAATATTTTCATAAAATGTTTTGAAATTTTGTTTTTACTCAAAAGTCAAGTCAAGAAATAAGATTTTTTGTGAAATGTTTAAGAACACAATTTCTATTTTATGAAATGAATTGTTTAATGTTAAAAACATTTTCGTAATCAAAATAAATAGTTGTTTAGTTTGACTTTTCAAGAATGAAAATATTTCTTTAAATTTTAACACAAGTTAAGATGAAAATATTTGTTCTCCAGAAATTTGAGACGAAAAACAATTTTTAATAGTTTTTATTTCTTGTAAAAATTTTGTGAGCATAATTTATTTTTTTTGAAAATTTAAACAGAGTTCAAAATTATTGTTTTTCGTTTAAAAAAAATTGAAGTGACAGAAATTCTTTTTTTCATTTATTTTATTTATAGAAAACTTGTTGAATTTTTTATAATAGAGATTTTTCTTATAGAATACCAATGCGTAACATAAAATTTAAGCCATTACTATAGTTTCATTGAATTTATAAATATTAAATACAAATAAATAAATAAATATTAAAAATATTAGAAAATATTTAAGTGTATGTACTAATGGGAAGTTTCAATTATGTCTCGCATTGCAGTATCTTTTTTAAAGTTTATTTTTATTAATATTGTTAATATTTTACTTTTGTCAATTTTGACATATGTTCATAACATTTTTAAAATAAGTATATTATTTTGATAACATTCGGCAAACAAAAAATATCAAAATAATATCCGTTTTATGCCATAAATTTGCAAAGTCAATTTACTAATTTTGCTTTCCGATTTTACATTCAAAATCCAAAAGAAAAACAAAAATTAAAATAATAACATGAAACGATGACAAGAAAAGTTATGCAAAGTCAACATAATATCATATGTCAGCTTATATACATATATGTACATATAACTAAAGTGTCTATATGCAAAGTAGGGCTTTAGTCACATAAAAGTGCTCGTGCGTCTGATACCCCCTCTTTTATTTTTGTATCATCTTGAAAAGCATAATAATCAGAACCAAAAAAATTATACGAAATTTAAAACCGAAAGTGAAATACCTTACCAACCTTAAATATACTTTGAAATAAGGGAATAACCTTTTTATTGTTGTAGGTAAGTTTTTTTTTTTTTTTAAATATACATAATGCATTTTAGATAGAAAAATAAGTCTTTATCAAAAAAAAAGAACATAAAAACTCGTGTGACATACTTTTGAATGGAACGAACTTTTTATTAATGAATTTTGATTATCACATCAATGAATGATATAAAAATAAATAAGAAAAAGAAAACAAAAGTTATGGGATAAAGAAAGAAAAAGGTAATACCAAACCGGAGTTGGTCTTATAGATACAAGAAATTGATATAAATTCAGAATTTACATTTGACTGTAACATTCCACAACACTGGTACACAAAGTTTTGTTTCTGTCAATCGAATTTCATTTTTCCGATGAGTTTTGATGGACTTAGTCCGAATCCGACTCCAAAATCACTCTTTCAAGTCAAATTTTAGAGATAGTACTATTTTTTTAAAACTCCAAGAAAAACGACTTATGTACATACTCGTATATAGTTTTTTTGTTTTTAAATAAAATTTCTGATGAATTTCCAAACTTATAATCCTTATCTTCTATATTCAGTTTAAATATTTTTAGAATTTCAAACAGTTTTTGAATCTTCATGAGTTGTAAGACTTCACCTGTCTTACAGAAGTTCTAAAGAAATACTGAACGGCTTTTACCAGGAAAAACCAAAAGGGTTTGAAAGTATCATGTTTTTAAAAACAAATATAAAAGTAATATTGAAAACGGGTATTTTTAAAAATTGAGCAAATATCTACCAGTTTTTAACTAGGCAGGAATCCAACCCACCGATTTTTCTAAAATTGTATCAAAATATGCCGATTTTTCTAAAACTGTATCAAAATATTAATAACAATATTTTAGGTCAGATAAACAAATTTTAAGTCAATATCTTTCTTGGTTCTTATAATACTTGAGTCGAAAACCATTTGTTAACAGTTTGTTGTTGTGTGTAGGTGAACGTGTTTTGTAAAAAAAATTGTCAATTGAATTTATCTAAAAAATTAAATTAAAGTTACCAATGTTTTGTATATAAAAGAATAATTTTGATTTTAATATCAGTTTTTTTTATTATATTTTTAGTCGAAAACCAATGTTTATCAACTTTATGCATTTTTGGAAAGTTTTTATTAAAAAAAAAATACCGACTTAGATTTTTGACCATTATCTTACCTTAACAACAAAATTTTGCATAGAATCGAACATCAGTTCTGAGAGCAATTGGACAGTTGGATTTTTCTAAAAATTTCAATAAATTTTCCAAACAATATTTTGTAAAAAATAAAATTAGTTCGAAGATAGTTTTTAATTGTTGACAAGATATTCAAGTCGAAAATTAATTTTTACCAACTTTTAGTAGTGTAGTTTTAGGTTTCTATTTTTGTAAAAAAAAATATTTTTCTGAAAATTTGACCAGATGTCAAAAACGTTATTCTTCGTCACATAAAGTTTTTTTGGAGACAATATCATTTTTTGTTAGTAAAATATTCGAGGTGACTAACATTTTTTTTTTTCAGTTTTTGTTGATTTATAGAAAAAAGCGTTTATTCATGTTTTTTGGTATAACGTCACGTTAAATAATGTAACATTTAATTGAAGTCGCTAGCGTTATTGGTTCGTAAGATATTTGTTGTCAAAAAAAATTTTCATTTTTTAAAAATTGTGTTTCCCGCATCTTTCTATGTTATTGTCTGTATAACGCAATTTATTTGAAGTCCATGTCTACTGGTTCTGGTTCAAAACGTACGAACGTACGTAATATACGCTACTCACACATACACATCTCTCTAAAAATCTATGCACCTTGAAACTTTGAGATATGTCAAAATTTTAAATCCGCAAAATCGGACCGATTACAATAACTGCCTATGGGAAGTATACATTTAATTAAAAACATTTTTCTGTCTTCGATTATTTTTAAAGTTCTCAAGCAAACAAAAAACATAATAGTTTGTGTATGTCAATATTGTCACGACCTGAATGCTTGTTTTTAATTGACTATACCTTTATTATAATGAACTTCAATAACAAATTACTGAGTTCATGGAGATTTATTTCTTAGCCGCACTTGAAGAATTTTAAAACTTTACTATACTGTATAGCCTCTTAAACTCCTTTCTGTTTTCCCTAAAATCTAACTTTAAAAAGTAAAATATAACTGTTTTCGTGTTATTGCATGAAAATTGTAGGAAAAAGTCAAGTTTAAATTTAAAAATATAAGTCAGTTCTCTATTTGCTAATTTTATTTAAAAAATCTTCTCTTCTAGGTTCAACCGGCAAAACAATCCATTTGGAGTAAAATTAATTCTAAAACCTGGGTGTGGCTATTTTTACTTCTTACAAACTCAAAAACAAAGCTCACAATTATTATTCTTCGGGAAAATTCAAACTTATTTAATCCCCGATAAAAAAGAAACCACCAAAGTTGTTGGGACCATGAACAGTGGACAGGGGGCAAAACACTCTAAAAGCATCAATGAATTAAACAATTTTTCTATATATCAATTGAACATCACTTAAAATCTAGCAAGATATAGCAAGGGTTACAAATCCTTTTGACCTAGTTTAGCTTTTGGGGTGGTGGGTAGGTTTGGGATTTGGTATATTGAAGCAACAATTTGATGGAAGAAAAAATCTCTCTTTGCCAGCTTTTAGAAGTTAGATAGAAATTCTTGCTTATTCCCACTTAGTTTTCTGTTCATTTTTTGATGTTACGCAATTTCAATAAATTTCCAAATAAATTTTTTAACACTTTTGCAATCGAATTTCTTTTTTTGTCTTTATTATTTGCATTTATGGGGATCAATATCACATTAATTTCAGTTTTATTATCCTTAATTTTTCTTATGAAAATGACAGAGACAAATAATAATCTAAAGAGAGTGAGAGAGTGGAAAAGGTATAAATAGGGTGGTTTTTCTTTATGTTTCACGTGCAAAAAAAAAAAAAAAAACTCTCTGCACACCATTATCAAATTACTAACACCTGCCTTTTAATAAAAAGGATATTCTACATTAAAGCACACAACACCACCAATGACCTGAGATTGTCATTTCATTGACCTCTTTTCGTAGAAAACCTACTCACCTACACACACATCCATACAAAAAAGGATATTTATGTGTATGTATTTGTATTTTTGTATATTTGAGAAGGCGCAAAAGGAGAAAGGAAAGGATATAAAGGACTTAAGCTTTGGTTGCAATTTTATTCTCTCTCTCTTTTGAATGAAAATGATATTGCGCTCTGTCGTATCCTCGTGTATTCTGTTCTATGCTAAGGACGAGAAAAATATCAAAATAAGAGAAGTTTTAGGTTAGGTTTTTCTTTTTTGTTGCACTTCCACACGGTCGGTCCCACGCCTATCTTTGCCGTCATCGTCATTATAATAAGTTAGTGGGTGAAATGGAGATTCATTCAAAACATGTGTGCAATGGGAATATTTTTAAAAAGGGTGACCATTTTGATTTTTATTTTGCAGTTGTATTTCGATATTTGTATTAACATCTTGCTGCATTCTTGAAACGATTCGGCTGTAGTAGACACTCTTCCAAAAATGCCCATCATTTTACCGTTGAACAAAATTTTGGATGTACTATGAGTATAGAGATTGTTTTTTTCTTTTCAGCCGCACATCAAGAATGTGAAATGCTTAAGCAACTCTGATTTTTTCCCCAATTTGTATGTTCAGAACTTTTAGAAAATAACACTGGTCGACAGAATTACATTTCTTTTGGGAGCTCTAACAAAACAATACTTTTTTCAAAGGATTAAGATGTTTTTAACTTTAATCTCGCCTTTAAATTTTTCTATCACATCAAGTTTTTTAAATATGCCCCTTTAAAAATGCTGAAAACAATCAAGAACCGCGTTTTAATAATAAATTGTATGATAATTTTGTAAAGCACAAATCTTTCACTTCAAGATACAATTTAAATCATTTTAGTATCTAACTTAGTATCTGGAAATTGTTCATTCTCAAGAAGTTTTGAGCAAGCCTTGAATTTAATACTTTCATAGTTTTGAAAAATACGTTTTGGAGTTAATTCTTAGTCCTGATTTCAAAACCAAACCTTAATATCAACAATTTGCTCAAGTTTTAAATTTATATTTGCGACATTTAGAAATTTCATGGCAAGTTTTATATTCGTTACGATGGTAGAGAGGTCGAAAAAGTGGGTCCCCCGATTTCGTCCGTATGTCCTACATCTCAAAGCATGGGGTCGATTGACTTCAAATTTCAAAACTAAGGGTTTGAGCCTATCGCGTTATCACTAGCCCCCATACAATTTTTTTTCGAAAAAACCGATAGGTTTTTTTAAATTTCCTCTAAGTTTTGTTTTCTTAATTTGGATTCCTTTAATATAAAAAACAATTTTTGTATTGCTCCAGAAGGTATACCTCCCATAGAACCGCTATTTTGTTTTTAAGTTTTCTCAAGAACTAATAGACAGATTTCAATAGTTCTAAACAAGCTAATATATTGTCTCAATAATATTTGATGATAATAAATGCCATTGTTTTTATTTTTGATGTTTAAAAAAAAATATTTTTTTTTAGAAATTCGATATCTTGAAAATGGGTTATCATTTTTTATGAAATTGAAATTTAAAACGTATATTAATAAGCTCTAAACAAATGCTTACTAAAAATATTTTTAAACTAAAACTTAAAAATTGTATTTATGAAAAATTTATTAAAAAAAAACCCAAACCCGAAAAATTAAGGTGTTTTTGAGAAATCAAATGTCGTTTACATTTTTGAAAACAAACTTTTTTTGGAAGTATATTATTAAATCCTAAAATACAAGAAATATTTTAAAACAAACTCTTTCGATATATACATATGTATGTAAGCTAGTTCGTACGATCCAGTCGTCAATTTTATTTGTTAATATGTTTCAAAAACTTGATGTATTTTTGTCTTTTCTGTTGAAAACCATTTTAGCATATATGTATGGCTTAGGGTTTCTTTCAGATTTTTGAAAGACAGGTGAAATCTAACAACTTATAAAGATTTTTCGAATATATAATATATTAAAAATATAAATATTTCAACTCAATATTGAAGAAAAAGATTATAGATTTGGAAAACGATCACAAATTGTGTTGAAAAAAAGGTACTTCATAAATTAAGAAAGTCTCAAAAAGCCTCATTATTGTGGCTGGCATCTCAGCCTATTTTGATTTTTAGTTTTAGAATAACTCATTTTTTTAATCGAAGAATTTGTATCGAAAACGAAATATAACTTGAGAAAGAAATAAGAATTTAAAAATTGTTCATATTTCTGAATTTTGTATAAAACGCTAAAGGAACAAGAAATATAGTTTGAAAATGAAAGTCTACCGATTATTTTATTTTTTTATATTTTAAATATAAACTTTCATAAAGTTATTTGAATATTGTTATGTAGCCGAATTTTTACTTTTTTTTTCATCAAAATACCTTTTCGGAAAAAATGTTAGATGAAGAAGCAAAGCCAGTTGATGTTTTACAGTTTTTGGAATAACACTTTCTGCTTGCTGTGTTTTTAGTTACGATCATTTTCTTCGGAGTTGAAAATAAACTTAACATTAGAATTTATTTCTATTCCTTATCAACAAAGCGTTTTTTTCCACATTTAGTTTTGACGTTAATAATACAAAAATAAAAATGATTCATTTTATTTTTAAATAAACTTTCTTCAAAACAGATAACTATTTCTTAATTTGGTTTAAATTAGACTAAAATGCCCATAATCCTTTATTAAAATATCTGTGCTCATAAATCAAAAAAAAATACGCTGGTCACTCTAACAAAGGTGATTGTTGCAAAAGAGTCAAAAGTGTGGAAACGGAATTGCAGTTCCGCCATGCGAGGCGTAACAGTTTTTGCTATATAGCCTAGCATGAGTGTACACTATACCTACAACCCCACACTACACTACTTATAATATGGAGTTTATAAAAGCATTGATTTTCTCAAACCCTCTATACATTACGAGTATATTAAATAGGTACAGCTATATACATTATTATTGTATTTTACTCTATGAAATTGCAGCTCAGCAATACTCTACTGCATACAAATTCTCCATGCATCGCAGAGACATCAACAAATCTCTTAATACTGTACAACAAATTTTTGGACTTTTTTTTCTCTAAAATAAAACTTCTATAGCTATATGATGACATTTTGGCATCATTGGTATTCTGGAACTTTTCGGCAATAAATTCTCATCTCTTGTCAACATTAAGGATAAAAGCTTAAATTGTCCCGAAATGTATGGAAACAAAATTGTACTGTGACCATTTTGACATTAAAACCAGGAAAATCAATAAATACTCGTAACTAGAAACTTTTGTAAATTATTTTTTTTTTGTTTTTAATGGTGGCGTCAAGTCAAGTTTGTTGTTTTAAATTTGTATATATTTTGAAAATCAATAATACTGCAGTCAGAATGTCTTGAATTCATGTGTTTTAAGAATTCTTAATCAGGAATGCAAGAATAATGTTGAGGAAATAATGACTAAATATGTACAAAAACTGAACAAAAATAAATTAAACGTTAGTTTTGCTTAAGTTTTGCAATAAAAATAATAATGATAAGAAAAATATTCCATTGCATTCATTTGCACTGACTGACAATTGCATATTTACGAGAATTATTATTATTGTAATAGTCGTTGGCCTTCTCAAAGACGTGGGAATATTTAATTAATTAACAAATATGTGTATTTTGTATTTGTATTTGTATTTAATTTAGTGCTATTATTATTTATGGTATAACTTATGGGTTGATAGTGATAGTTATTAAAACTAGGTAACTAGCATTAAGATTATATTTTTGCTTCCGTATCTTAAAGTATATTTAACTTAGAGTTTTGTCCTCTAAAATAACTGTAGAGATAGTTAATGATGCAAAATTTTTCATTTCACAGCAGTTTCCTGTTTATAATGTTTTTATATAAATATTGGTGGTATTTGTGGAATTTTATTATTAAGTGAAATAATAAATACTTTGATAAAAATGGCGATAAGGTTTTAGTGAATTAATAGTCTTATTTAATTAAACAATTGAAGGAGCAGGAATTGAAGTTGTATAGCCTTTGGATTTTAATAGCCTTTATTAAGACTTCAAAATTTATTTTGAGGAGTTACTTTTAAAAATTTGAAAAAAAAACACGTATACAAGGCTTTTTGAGGCTATCTAAATTTATGAAGTACTTTTTTTTATAAAATTCGTGACAGTTTACCAAATCTATAATCCCTTTCTTTAATATTCAGTTGATATATTTATATTATTTCATTTAGGATTCGAAAAATCTTCATAAGTTGTAAGATTTTACTTGTCTTACAAAAATCTGAAAGAAACGCTTAACCACTTATGCTAATACGATTTCAACAGAAAGAAGCAAAATGGTTTGTTCTTGTAACGAATCTGTTGTGTAAACAATTCTTTTATATCAGGTTTTTAAAATATATGTATATTAAAAAATATATAAATAATGTTGAAAACGGGTGTTTGTGAAACTTGAGCAAATAGTTAAAAATAAAGCTTGGACTAGAACTAGCACTAAAAATTAATTCAGAGATGTTTTTTTTTCAAAATTATGGAAGTATTTAATTCAAGGTTTGCTTAAAACTTCACATATAGTTAAAAAAAGACTCTCATAACTAATGAGAATTTCCAAAATTTAAATTGTACCTTGAAAAAAATAATCTGTACTTTACAAATTGGTCATACAAATTATTGCTAAGAGATATTTTGAGTTTTGAATTAGCTCTCAAAACCCAGTTTTTGATTTTTTTTAAGCATTCTTATAGCAAAATATTTTAAAGACCTGATGTGTTTGAAAAATTTGAAGGTGAGATATGAATTTAGGACATCTTAAACCTTTAAAAAAGTATTGTTTTGTTTGTGCTCCCGGAAAAACGTAACTTTGTCCACCAATGTAAGTAAAGTTGCGAGTAATTTTTTTTACATATAAAATTATGAGTTTCTAAATTTTGTCGAAATTAAATTGCTCAAAAACTGCTGTTACAATTTTAAAAATCTCTTTTGATCCTGGTTAAAGAGGAACCATGTCTCTTAGAATATCTTTTTGTATTTTTTAAACTTTACCGAAACTCGCTTTTATGTTTTGTTCTACTTGAAATAAGATTTTTCAACCTTTCACAAATTATGAAGAGGTCTAATGAAGTTAAAACAAAAATCTGTTTGTCTTTAATAAAAGGTCATTCATTTGTGATTTCAAGTTTCTGGTCCTGGAATTTGACACCTGTCAAACTCAGCTGTCATTTAAAGTGTCATAATATTACTTAAAAAGTGCTGTCTCAGTATTTTTCGCTTTACGTGATGATTATATAGAGTTTTTCTTTTCGAGCTCAGATAAGAACACTGAGCAGAGCCTGAGCACGTTGAGTACGTTCTGAAAAGACTTTGAACTGTCAGTAGATCTACAATTTGCCATTTGCCTTTTTCATACCAAACAAAAAAAATGTAAAGTCAGCCACGCTCAACTTTTTAATCCATTAGCTCGGTCATTTTATTCAGAGCTCAAAGAGCCCGCTCAAAGCTAGCTATTATTGAACAAATGAACAAAGGAAACACAAACAAAGCGCTCTGATAGGTCTGAGCTTAACTAGAAACACAGATCAGCTCAGTTCTCAGCTCGGAGCTTAAAAAGAAAAAACGCCAATAGTTGACCAATTGTTAATATTGTAAAGAAATTTGAAGAGAGTGAAGGCACTTCTGGTGTTATTGGACCTTTGCATCATAATTGTAATGCACGCTTAAAAAATATATTGTTGCTGCAAGTTCAAGTTTTGATGATGATCCAAATTTATTGATTTTATGAAGTTGAACGTGTCATGCAACTGACTATGGCTTATTTTGCATTTGGATTTTCATCTCCAACCTTAAAAAAGTTCAGACCACTCAGAATGCCGTAGATACGCTTCTTTGGTGTTGAATTAATAGACAAAAAACACCGATTTTTGGAACAAAATTTCTTGCTCCTTGGTCGAAAAATGACAACACGCAATACGACCAATTATGGCTTCGGTGTGTCTGTAGTGTACTCTTCGCGTTATTTCACGTTTAAGCGACTTAAATTGACCACCAAAATAAAGAGATTTGACATCTTTAGACACTCACTCACTTACTCAAGTTACGGCCGAAATGCTGTAAAAATTAGCTCAAAAGAAATGCATATTCCGAATCGTTATAGGAATCTATTTTAATAATATTGAAACAAAAAGTTGATCAAAAATGTATATTTGTTTGTGTATAAATTAGCTTAACCTTAGTAATCGAAAAAATGAATGACCTTGTATACTAAATACAAGATGCGAAGAAAACTACTCCACAAATCTTACAGTAATTAATATAAGACTATTTTAGTGAAGAAATAATATTTTAAAATTTAAGAAACACTTTGTGGTTCTTAACAAAATAACTTAACATGAAAGGAAATTCTAACACTTCCGGAAATATTTTATATTTTATTTTTTGGATTTGGTTGTGTTCATGTTTATTTCGAAATTCAAGCTTTAAGATAATGGCAATAATTTAAATAGTTTTGTTTTCACTTAATGAAGGCACACACTTTTTTATAAATGTTGTTTACAAAAATGTTCTTTTACTACTTTTTTTTTTATTTGTGATGCGTGTAAAGCTCACTTAGATAATGTATCATGGTAGGGTAAGTTAGTGTAATAATAAAACATAATTTTGTATATACGAGTATCCTTAAAATAGCCCTTAAACATACACACAGAAATTCCATGTATCTGAACATAAAACGTATAAAAAAAAACAAAAATAAAATTCCTGTCCTTCTAAAAGTGAGTAATAAATTTAGAGGATGACACAGTTATACAAATTTAAAACAAACAACAAATACTAAGGGAGGAAACTTTGTTTTTTTATTTAATTTTAGAATAACATAACCTTAACGTCAAAGAAAAAGTCGTTAAAAATAGGAAAAACACACCTAACAGCTTATGTATATAAAATCTCTATATTAAAGTAGAAAAGGCAATAATAATATGACCAACAATATTGGAGGGATTTTCAAGTTATTTATATGTCACAGAGCTTGTTTTTGATATTACTATGAACTAAACACAACATGTACATACATGTTTTACAAAACAAAGCTTTTTTTAGAAGCCTCAATTTTGGTTGTTCTTATCCGTTTCAAGAAGAAAGAACATTCTCCTGACTTTCCGCTAAACTAACCAAGGGGTAGATTATTATCATTTCAAAAACTTCCTTTAGATTTTTTTTGGTGTTTGTTTTCTTTTTTCTTTTTTTTTTTTTTTGAGGAACTTATTTGGTTTACAAAAGATAACATGCGATAACTATCTTTCTATAATGTTAACGTCAGGATCAAATGGCTTTTGTTGTTTTGTCCTATTTTCTTCAATTTTTCTTGTTGGTATTTTTGTGTCAGTTGTTGTTCTTTTATATTTCATAAAGTCAAAAAGCTTCTATACCGACAAAAGGAGCATTGTCAAATTAAGAGATAAGCTAGTAGAGCTTTTTAACAAGCAATTTAATAGCTATGGTATAGTTAACTGCTGTTGAATACACAAAATGGGATTGTCATCTTTTAAATAGACTCAAAAATTGAAATTTTAAATTTTGTACTAATTTAATTTAAAGGACTTTATCTTTTAGACAATCTATAAACGGCAAAGGAGTGTGGGAGTTTTTACAGCAGTATTTGTGCAGTTAATCTTTTAATCAACTTTTATAAGTTTTAGCGAATATTTGGTTCAAAATACATGGCTTCTTTTTGATATTAAAAAAAACTACTTTTTAAGAGAAATCTATAGATTATTTTATTTTAAATTTATAGTGGAAAAACATACCAGCCAAATGGCTTCAGTTGCAGAAGTATATAATTTTCATGAAATCTGCATGATAATTTCGCATATTTGCGGATATTTCTCCTCGATAACTTAGCCCAAAAAATAAAATGAATATGTTGAGTTACAAGATGTTGGTAGCGTTCTCAAGAAATAACAGATTCAATACATATTTCTGGCAAACAAAAATTTTCAGTATTTTTATAGTGAATTAAAAATGTCTTAATGTGTTGTTAAAAAGTAACTATATCGTTGCAGTTTAACTAGTATCGTAAATTTTACTTGTCAAATGTCAAGTGATGACAACATCAAAACTAAAAACTGCCCAAATAGCAGGCTATTCAAAATCAATACTATTTTTGAAAAACACTGTTAAATAAGACAAAAACTCACATGTAACCAGTAGATCAATAAGATGATGAGAAAATAATGTAAAATTAATAAAAAATACTAAGTCTGTTAATATTTTTTTTAAACTTCTTTAGTTTAAAAAAAATCCCATATCTTTAAAAACAATTCGTCTCTTGGTAAATGTTTTCATCTTTATGCACACTTAACAAAATAATTCTGAATGCCAATTAAATTAGTAAAAATGAAGTTTCTAGAAGAATTAAAAATCGTATAACATTTTTATTTAATTAATTTATTGTGCTCTAATTTCAACCTGAAGTGCTTATCAATCAAAAAGTAATGTTCGCAAATAAAATTGTGGTTTTATTTGATTTAATACTTGATTTATATTTAAGTTTCAGACAAATTTATGTTGGCTGTTTTAAAACTTGTAATTGTTCACAGTTTTTTTATTTACTAAAAAATTAAATTTAACACATTATCAAATTAAATCATCAACAGTTTAGATCATTCATACATTTATACACAGCTTTAAGACAAACAGGATAACTTCAAATAACCTTGAACTTTGTGAGTAAGTCCAAAAGACATATGCAAGGGCATTTTATTTCCATGACTTTTAATATTCTAATATGAAAATAACAACAAATGAAACTTCAGAGGAAAATCAGTATAACAACAACAAAAAGGAAAAAGGAAACAATTATTATTCTCTGTTTTATTTTTTCTATTCTATTTGGAGCTAGGTATGTTGCTAAATAAAAATACATATAATAAAATATTCCAACAACAACAAGAAAAATCCTTATGATGGGTCCTTTAATGCCAAAAGTCCTGAATGTATACGAAAAAAAAAGAAACAATGTCGACAATTTGTCTAGAGCTAGTTTTATGTTTTTCTGTCATCATCATCATGTAAATATATGCATAAGATGCTTTGTCCTTTTTTGAAAAACTTGTCCTTATTTTGTTCTCTTTTATATATAAATTTTGATATACATTGTGTAATGCGTTTGCCAGTAACATAAAAGAACAATAACATTTTTATAAATGGCATTTTGAGAAGCTAATTAAGTTGTTACACATTATTAAAGTTTTGAATAAAATAAGGAAGTAAAAACATTGTTATTATATTTCTTATACGAAAAAAAAAACATTAAGCTGATTATAAAAATCTTGCAAATTTGGAGGGTAATTAAAACATTTTGAGCAGTATTCTTAAGGCCAAGCTTAATTTAGAACAAAATCGAGGTCTTAGAATATTCAATTAGTTGAATTAGAAACTTGAATTTAAAATTCAACTTATTTTGCATAACAACTGAAAAAAGAAACAACAAGTATAAATTCAACAACTTATGTATATGGCCTTGACCTAATGACTTATGATCTAACCGATTATTGATTTAGTAACGTGAGTTATTATTTCAGCAGAAATTGAGGAGACCTACAATTTTGTGCCAAACTGATTTAAGAATCAAGTTTATTGAAGTTGATGAAATTTATATTTCTTTCAAGAAGGATAACTACGATTTGTGTTCTTTAAATGTTATTTCAAGAAAAGATAAACTAAAAATAAATGTTGAATTTTTAAAGAAATTAGTTGAAATATAGGACTTTATTTATGGGCAGTTGAAGGCAAACTACATAGGATTCAAAAATTCGTGAGTTAAAAATAATTTAGGAGAATAAATGGGAATTCAACTCCAGATTTTAAACATAGATGTTGCGTCTTTTCCCCTCCACACGTGTTGTTTAAATTATTTCCTAAATTGGTGCATAAGGAAATATAATATTCACTTCAAAAATGATAATTAAATTATATTAACATAAGAACCTTGATCTTGACAAATTAGAGGCATAAAATATTTCCTTAATTGGATTTTTAAGATTATTTCAAGTTTTTTTTTATTATCAGTATCTAAAATATTAATTTCAAATCAAAATTGATATGAATTTTAAATAAAAATTTTAAATAAAATTGTATCTAAAGTAATCACAAGAATTTTAAGATATTCTGAGATAAATATGTAGCTGACGAAGAAGGAAATTCTAGAACATTTTTAAATATACGCAAATTGCTTTAAATAAAATCAACTTACTCAAGAAACGTTGAAGCACTAATGAAATTTTCGAAAATTTCATACAAATAACATTCTCTATAGTAGTCATTATTGGCAGAAATTCACTGAGATCATTTGGGGAATTTTCGAAATAATATTCTTCAGTTCTCACAACCAAATAAAAATGTATTTAATAACACTGAACATTCTTAAAAATTACCAGTTTTTCAAATAATTATCTTTATGAATTAACTATTTTAAAATTTTTAAACTTCCTAAAACATTTGTTTTACAAAATAAATGAATTGAGGTTATGTCTTGTAGGGTATGGGGATGGGGATGGGGATATATTTGCTTTATTGTTTCACGTCTGTCATTGTCAGCTTCATAAAAGTCGAAGTAACACCTGTTCACGTTTTGTGTTTCTAAAAACTGAGATGCTACTGCAATCTCAGATGTATAAATAAAATTTATCATAGAAATTTCACGTTATTGTTTAAATTCTGAGAATAGATTTTTTGAATTTATTTACGAAGTATTCTTTACAAAAGTTAAGAAAATAAATACAAACTCTGACAATCTAACTTTTAAGAATCTAAACATTTTAAGCAGACCAAATTTGAAAAACTAAAAGATAAGGAATTACCAATATTTCCATTTTGGAAAGGAAAAATTAATAATAAATAATAATTATAAATAAATAAATAAGATGGCGCAACAGTTTGTTGAGAACAAAGGCCTAGTGACTTACAACACTCAACTATCCCGTGTGTGAGTAATGTTGTCATTAAAAGAGGGGATCTACTAGTTTTAAACCAAATTCAAAAGGCTTATTTGAAAAGGCACTTTTCATGACAAGAATTACTATTGGAGGATTTGTCAATTCCTTGCAAGAGGCAGTTGACGTGAAAAAAACTTAAGATGGCACAGGCAATTTTGAAAAACTTAAAACTATAGTCAAAAACAAAAAGTTTAATAAATATAATGATGGGCTTAACAAATCATTGCTTAATTCAATAAAAATTATAAAGAAAATCATTAATTAATTGCATCAAATTGAATTAAATCAATTTATTTTTCTTTTATATTTAAAAATTATCTAAATGGCACTAGAAGTACGAAACAACTGAAATTGCAAACTCAAATCTTTTAGAATTACAAACATTAACCTAATGAGCATAGTTTTTAAATTTAATTAAAACGTCTTGGTGGTAAAACAGAGTCCTGTGGCACTCCATATCTTATTTATTATTATTTTGTTGAAATATGCGAATGACTGCCTGTTTTGAAATATTTTAAATTATTTCAAGTGACATTTTGTTTTCGGACAATGTATTTAAATTTTTATCTCAATATTATCAACTGGAAGTAATAATTTAAAAAATTGTGTTTCGTTTCTTAGCAAAAGATTAAGACAAATTTTTTGAATTTTTAAGAAAAAAAGATACCAACAGAATTTTTGAAAATAATAAATTTATTTATTTTCAGGTTTTTATTTAAAAAATGTGTACTAGAGATTAATAAACTGTACCGTATCCTAATGGGAGTTAATGATCCTCACATTGAATTTTAACAAAAGAACCGCACTTTTTAATCTAATTTTGTAATGCAATTTTTTTTCCAGCAAACGTATTTTTAAAGGCTTTGAATCCAAATTGTTTGGGATCTCATAGAAAAAACAAAATTTAGTTACAATCAAATAAGATAGAAACAAAGATTTTAATGACAATGTTTAAACTTCAACATATTACTTTTCGACTAATTGGAATAAACTATAAAAATCCTATCATACAAAATTTACTGACTCAACTTGTTTGTAAACAAAGAAATGTTTTAATTGTATATTTCATTTTTTATTTAATACCAACTTCATAAAATTAAGTACCTTACCTACCTACATTAAATTCTAAATTCACATTTGCATAAAAACCAAGAAATTATTTTCGTACAACAACAAATATAAGGAAACCTCAGTATCCAATAAATAATTGTTTAAAACTATATTTACTTGTTTTTTTTTAAATGCATACAAAATAACAACAATATCAACATAAAACCTGACAAACAATAACAAAAATAACTATAAACAAAATTCACATACTTCTCACGTAAATGCAATTAAATAAAAGAATTATTGAGAATTTCATATTGAATACAAAAAGAATTTTAGTCTAAAAATATTTACCTTAGTTTTGTCTTTGAAGAATATTAAAAAAAAATTAATCCAAATTGAACAATAATTATCAAAAAATCCTTTTCTTCTTCTTGTTCTCCTTTGGGCAAGTAGGTTTAGTTAAAAATCCACGTTACACAGTGACTTAGTTAAGAAAATGTTACAAAAACCAAGAAATTTCGTTTCGAAAATATTTACAAAATAAAAATAAATATCACTTTTATTTTGTCGTCGAGACAGAGGGGTCTTTTTTTTTATAAATTTTAATATTTTATTTTTTTTAATTTTTATGCTCAGCACGTGTTCACACTTTTTTCTTTTTTAAATCTTATTTTAATTTAATTAGATAAATATATTTTCTTTTACTATCTAAACAACCAACTTTTTATTTATATTTTAATAAAATATAAAAAAGCACAACAATTATTTAATTAAAAAAAAAAACAACTTAAAAACTTATGAACACAGGAATTACGTCGAGACACTCGATGAGGAATTTTTATTTTATTTTTTTAATAATTTGTAATTGTATCCTTTTTTCTTTGTTTTGTTTTTATTTTATTTTATTTATTGGTAAGCGATGGTTTCCTTTTATTTGTTTTGTATTTCGGAATACGATTGTGCAACAGAAAAAATCAGCAACAAAATTATAACAATCCTCACTTTCGAATTACACCATTCACTTTTTTCTTTTTCTTTTGAAATATTTTTTTAGCAATCATTATTATTATTATTATTTAAAATTGTTTATACAGTATAATAATATTGTAATATATTATAGAAGCAAATTAATAAAAAGTCACTGCTAAAACTGCAAACGAAAAATAAATTTAAAAAAAAGTTCCAGTTAATTCAAGATTCCAAAATCTTATATAACTTTTTCTTTTTTTTTTTAAACAACAAAAAGGATTAATTTTTTGTTGTTATAAAAAAAAATAATTTAATTAAAAAAAAATCTCAAAAATTAGAATTGAATCGGTACCGCCTAATCAACGCAAAGGTATATTGTCAACTAAACAACTGACTAACATAGCACTTAACAAATTAGTTATGACAAACTTTAACAAAAAAAAAATAAAATAGCAACAACACCACAATTTAAAGTATCTACAGGAAGGTGTAGTGTAGTATAAGGCACACGAAACTACTTTAAACAGAGAGACACAGACTAAACAGCTACAGCCAAATATCACGTCAAGATAGAATTTATCAACCGCAGTTACCCGCAGCCCGGCTCTGATTTATCGATATGGCGACAAACGACAAATGACAAACAAAAAATATCTAGATATTTTATCGCGGGGGTTAGGTTCGTTAAAGTCTTCTACTGGTGTCACTATCTAGGCGCTAGTTAGCCTCAGCTCAGCTTTACTCAGAAGACAGAAACAAAATCGTCAGTCGTGTGGAATAACAAAAATGTGTAAACTAAGTCAGAGAGATAGTAACAACACGTTCTGTCTCATTCTCTATAAAATATTATAGATACTCTCTATAAACTTTATAGATACTTAGATACTCTCACTCTCTGGTGATGGGGCAAAGGAAGAATATATGACACAAACGTGGTTGGTAACTAAACACAATTCACCCGGAGACACTCCACACTCACTCACTCACTCACTAGATGGTGTTGACTGAACGCTTATCGAAAACCTACTGACGAAGTCGACAAATCC
The DNA here is from genome assembly GCA_920104205.1 of Eupeodes latifasciatus. NCBI lineage: Eukaryota > Metazoa > Arthropoda > Insecta > Diptera > Syrphidae > Eupeodes > Eupeodes latifasciatus. The sequence continues at coordinate 374,995,253 of OV049924.1, forward strand.
GAAAGATATTCCATTTGGCTTAAAGTAATTTTTTTGTTTTTTTTTTTTAATTTCACTTGGTTCGTTTAAGCTTGCCTTCAGTTTAAGTTTAAAAGTTTAAACAATTTTTTTTTTGTTTATGTTTGATTCTTCCATCAACAACAACCAAAGACGTTATGAAGAAATTTTAACAAAAAAAATTGGTTAAATAAGATTTTTTGTTGTTGTATTTGTTTCGGTTGGAGTTGAAGTTGAAGCTTTGAAGCTGTCGTCGTATTTAAATCACGGTTTCTTGGTTTTGGACATATTCACGGTCAGGCACAAAATTGCGAGCAAGAAACTTAAAGATATTCAACCGCACTGAATATATCGTGAATAATAAACGACCATACATTTTGTATCTATAAGGTGCGAGTAGGGTCGGGTACTATGAGAGTGGGTAGGTTGTATCTATAAGATTCATATTTTGTTCCCGTGCTGTGTCGTGACGCGGCGAGATAAAAAATTGCAACTAAACTGCAGGTCGATATCATTGGCAGGTGTGTCGACTGTCGACATTCGATTCGATTCGATTATGTTTTGATGGAAATTGGGGAAAACGCGATTGTAGGTAGCTACATAAGATACATATAAAAATGTGAATTAAGGAAAAAAAGATAGAGTTATTAGAACAGGAAGGAAGGAGGCACTTTTCGATATTTTCATTGAGCACTGTGAAACATGTGCAAAGGTATATCCATCGTTTAGCACTTTACGTATCTATCTTCACATATATCACTCATGTATCTCACTATCTCTAGGCTCTTATCCATCTCCATCTCCATCCATAGGTTATGTAGTTAGATACGTAGGGTAGATAGGTAGGTATATTCTTTTCTCATCACTAATAGCAATGTCAACAAAATAAATATCGTGTGTTGTATTTTATTTGAAAATTGTATATGATGTGGACGGAAACCGACACTTAAGACCTATTTTGCATAGATAAATTGCAGAAAATTAAAATTTGAAGAATAAAATAAACGAAAAACGAAAAAAAAAACATAACCATGGGAGTGGTTTAAATTTAAGATAGATATACCAGCAAAAGGGATGATGACGATGATGATGATGATGATGGATTATGCGATGATGGTAAAGGTGTTATTTTTTCTTTAGTTTTATTTGGTTTTGTATCTTTTATTTATTTACAAATCGAATCCATTCGGTCGGTCGTTAGCAAAATTGATAAATCTTTTCTTTTTTTTTCACTTTGGTTGGTTGGTTTTTATTTTGTTGAAAGATTCAAATAATTTGTTTTTTCTTATTCTTGTAAAATTTTGCGAATTTTTCAATAGATTCATTCGCCCGACACAAACCAAAGTAGAACCAATACTGATGGCAATGGGTAGTGAAAAATTATAATATCTTGAAGAGAAAATAATGAAAAGCACTCTTTAATGTCGTAAAATGATGTGCGATTTGCGATGGGCGATGTGAGAGAAAATTCTGAAATTCTATGTAGGTATCCTACTGTTACACAGTCCTATGTGCAAAACAGAGTTGCCATTGAGTTAAGAAATGTAAAAAGGGTCTGTCTTACAAGTTGTAAGTATATCGTGAAAGTGAGAATCTCTCACTTTCTAACAAAACACACTTATTTTAAGTTAATAATTATTTCTAATTCAATAGTTAATTTTTAATTGGATTGAAAAGTAAAAAATAAAGAATTTTGAAGACGTTTGTAATTATTTCCGTAATTGGTATAAAAACTCGAATTCGTTGCACTGAATTTGTTTTATAAATAATATTAATTTTACAATTGATTCCAAAAACATAAAAAAGGGGCTGGGATGCGACCCACACTGATAACTTCCCATCCCGTCTATCGATTTGTCTTGCTTAAAAGTTTGTCTAAATGTATCAATTCTTACCAAATTTCCGTTCTATTTTTTGTAGATTTTATTTTTTTTTTATGAAAAAACGGACTGTTGGATTTTTATAAAAAAAATATTGAATATAAAAAACAATATTTTCTGTAAAATAAAATAAGTTTGAAGCCAATATTTTTAATTTTTGAAAAGCTATTTGAGCCGAAAATCAATTTTTACCAACTTTTATTAATTTTTTTGTTTAGGTTTTTATTTTTTGTAAAAAAAACTGTCAATTCGATTTTTCTCAAAATTTGTCCTAATATTGAAAACAATATTTCTTATAAGTAAAAATTAGTTAGAAGCCATAACCTCAAATTTTTGAAAAGATATTTAAGTCGAAAATCATATTTTACCAACTTTTGTTAATTTTTTTTTTCGGTTTTTATTTTTTTGTAAAAAAACTGTCAATTCTATTTTTTTCAAAATATTACTGAATGTTGAAAACAATATTTTTTGAAAGATAAAAGTAGTTTAAAGCCAATATCTCAAAGTCTTGAAAAGATATTTGAGTCAAAACTCAATTTTTACCAACTTTTTTTTTATTTTTTTTTTTAGGTTATTATTTTTTGTAAAAAAACTGTCAATTCGATTTTTCTCAAAATTTTTCCTACTGTTGAAAACAATATTTCTTATAAGTTAAAATTAGTTAGAAGCCATAATCTCAAATTTTTGAAAAGATATTTAAGTCGAAAATCAATTTTTACCAACTTTTGTTAATTTTTTTTTTCGGTTTTTAATTTTTTGTAAAAAAACAGTCAATTCTATTTTTTTCAAAATTTTACTGAATGTTGAAACCAATATTTTTTGAAAGATAAAAGTAGTTTAAAGCCAATATCTCAAAGTTTTGAAAAGATATTTGAGTCAAAACTCAATTTTTACCAACTTTTTTTTATTTTTTTTTTAGGTTATTATTTTTTGTAAAAAAACTGTCAATTTGATTTTTCTCAAAATTTTATCAGATGTCGAAAACATTATTCTTCGTTGCACAAAATTGTTTTGGAGATGAAATCATATTTTAGTCGTAAAATTTTCGAAGTGACAAATTTTTTTTTTCAGTTTTTTTGATTTATAAAAAAAACCGTTAATTGAATTTTTTTCCAAAAATATAATTGTTTTGTATCACGTTACAATATATAATACAAAATTTAATTCAAGTCTCTAGCGTCATTGGTTCATGAGATATTTAGGGTTAACCAAAATTTTCACCTTTTTTTTAAACTGCTATGGTAAAAAACCACCCACGCAATTTTCTTGAGAGCCCTTTCTGCATCTTTCTGCCTTATTATCTGTATAACAAAGTTTATTTGAAGTCGATATCTCTTCTGGTTCTTGAGCTATGGACGACGAAAAAAACGTCGCGAACGTACGGACGTACGGACGTACGGACGTACGGACGTACGTACACACGCACGCACAGACATCTTTCTAAAAATCTTTTATTTCGACTCTAGGGACCTTGAAACGTCGAGAAATGTCAAAATTTTCAATTTGTCAAATCGGACCCATTACAATAACTTCCTTTGGGAAGTTAATAAAATCGCTTCCGATGATAAAATAATTGTAAGACCTAAAACATTGTTTTTGAAAAATCATACTTTTTTCGACGTAAGACAAAACAACTTAATTCACAAACTGGTCAGAAAGAAAATGAAACCAAATATTTTGTTTTTTTTATAAATTGTCTAAAGGCTAAAATAATTCAATAGTTTTCAGTTCGCTAAACTTAAGTCAGAGAACAAAATCTGTTGAACCAAATCAAAATCAAAACCTAAAACGCAGTTTTTTTACTATAGACCTTTTACATTACGCCAAAAAATTACAGTATTAATTTGAGTATTCGGTTGGACTACTTGTACCTATTAGCAAATTTTAATAGAGCACTGTGAAAATGGAATGTAATAATGCATTTTGAATGTATTCAAGAGCTCATTTGGAGTTTTCAAAAACCTCTGCTGGCTACATTAAAAACAAAAAGTTGTTTTCAATGCAAAAATGCGCAAATGTTTGCTTATTTTCTGTAACGTTGTTCTTTATTCTTAAAATAATTTAAGTTTTAAGTACCATATATAGTTTCAAAAACATGAAGTTATGTCCCAACCCAAGTATAGTAAAACATAATTAAGAAAAACTTCAAAATTCGCTTCATTTACTTAAGCGGGTTTTTTACTTAAGTGGATTTCAGATAGAAATAAATTAACTTGTATATAAAGTGTAAAAAAAATATTGTATTCATTTTTTGTTGTAGCTTTTCCTTGAAGGTGAAAAGTTAAGGAAAAATGAAACCGTTAAAGACTTTTTCTGTTCTGCTTCATTACTTTTTTTCAATTAAAAACGTTTTTATAATTAAAATAAATTAAAATTAAAAAATAAAAGTTTCACTGAAGAAAAATGTGCCAATTGTAGTTTTTCGACAAACACTGGGGTATGGGTTTCTCTTTTCTTATGTTCATTGGAAAAATTAGGTTTCGGTTTCTCTTTTCAACATATTTTTCTTAATTGAGTCTTATTGTATCTATTAAATATTTTTACAAAATAAACGTTGGTAACTTAAAATTATAATAAGCTCACAATTTTATTAAAGTCGAAGTAAGAGTTTCAAAAAAAAACGTAAGTTTAAAGTTAAAGTGTATTAGTAAAATTTTAGCCTTTTTTGTCAATATTTTTTTTATTATTTATTATATTCAATTTTAAGAAGCTGATTAAATAAAATACAAAATATTTTAAAATATAAATTTTCACAAATTCAGAGTTTCAATTAATGTTTCTGCTGCTCTTGTATAATAAGAGTGTAAAGAGTTCACAAGACAACAGTAAATTCTCAATACAAAAAAATATATATAAATATATAATATATGTATATATATGTATTAATATAATTGGGGACGTTAACGAGGATGAAACTTTTACACTGGCTAGTTTTGTTAAATCTTGAAGTGCAGATATTATATATAATCTGTAAGTCAACTATTTCAGCTTTTATTCGAAAATGATCATAAACACCATTCTTAAGTATTAAGATAGTCAACCAAAAATTTAATACTTCAAAACATCAAAAAGCTTCCCCAATTCAGTTTCATAAAACAAATTAAAGTCTTAATATTTCGTGTTTTTATTACTCATTTGATTTATTTAATTACTAATGCATCCAAAGTATTTAAAATTATATATGATAACTCCAAATCTCTTAACTTAAAAATCATAATTCCAAAACTAAATATCCTCACCTTAAATGGAAAAATTTATTGGTTAAAAGTTTAAACTCAATAATTAATAGAGGACTCCATTTATATGATTAATAACTCACATAAACTGAGTAATCTTTCGAAATAAATTGAATTTATTTAAAAATTCAAAAAATTACAAATAAAGTACGTATACGCCCAAGTACACGGTCGTGATATTTCAGTGTTTTATAAATTCAATAAGCCCGTGCTTAGTTCTTTTATACAATTTAAGTTTTTAATAACATATTTAGCAGTTGTTCTAGACTCAAGTTCTTAGGAGACAAAAAAGGTCGTTTCACCAAATCAAAAACTTAACAAAATGCACGACTGGGTCGCACGAACCTGATCCTGTATCCAAAGAGTCTGTTAAAAAATAGAACCTATAATTAAGGATTTAAAAATATACCTGCAAAATATGTTTGTCTTTAAAAATGTAAATGCAATTTGATTTATCAAAAAAACTTACATTTTTCAGAATTTTTTTTTTTGAAAATCGTTACAGGGTTTTTTTTTTAAATAAATTTTGTATATACCTACCTATATTAAATTTTTCAATTTTTGTTTAAAAATATAAAATATAAATAAGGTGAGATTTAAATTGAGAACATCATAATCCTTTACAAAATATTGTTCTGTGTGTGCTTCCGAAAAAACGTGGCTAACAAACCACTGTAATTAACGAAACACACCATTTCAATGATAAATAACTTAGATAATAAAACTAATAATAAATAAACATAAAAATGTCTGTATACGCCCAAGTGCACAACCGTGATATATTTGTATTTTATAAAGTGAATTAGCTTATGTTTAATTTACATCAATTAAATTCTATAACTTTAATAAAACCAGATTTTAGTTCTTTAAAAATAAAAAAGTTCAATATTAAAAATCTACTACTTTTATTCCTGATTTAAAACTTCTGCCAGATAGGCACCTTATCTTGATTCGACTGGATTCCAGATAGAATATCTTTATTTTCCACTAAAAGCCGGATTTCAAAATCCTGCAACGACAACCATGAACATTGAAGTTTAAACCCAGACCTAAAACCCACAAGATACAGATATGCGAGCAAAAGGGAGCGATTTGCCAACTTTCGTCGAAAAGGGGAGTTTTTTCTTTCATTTCTTTTAAATTTTCATTTTTCTTTTTTTTTGATACTATTTCGTAATATGAAAAACATGTGCGATTCAATTTGCCACAGTGACACAAAAATTTGAAAAATAAAAATAAAAGAAAAAGACAACTTCTTCACTCTCTCTAAAAATTTGTATCTTACTCTTAACTTGTTTACCTAGATTTTCTCTTAAAAAGTTTGCCTATTGGGTTAACTATGTTTTTTGTTGGAGCATGCGATTGAGTTGGAACTAAGCCAAGTGATTACTATTGATAAGAGGGGGGTTGATGTGCCTATTAAAGTGTACCTACCTCTAATAAAATATATCTATCCTACTACTATGCCCCTTTCTCATGCTCAGATACTCGTATCGTATCTATAAGATACATTTTACCATGCAATGATATGAATTGAAATCATATGATGGATATGTAGGTAGGAATGTATGTATCTTTTTTCCCATTGTTGTTTTTGTTATCTTTTGTGGTATGCATTATCTTTTCTATCTTTATTTTCATCGCAATTTCGCGTATGGTGTAGAAATTAACAAAATAAAAATCAAATCTTTGGTATGGTTGGGTGTTAATGTTGAAGTTGAAGTGAAATGATTGAAAAATATCAACAAAAATAAAAGAGTGAAACGTGTGAAGGTTGGTTTGGCTTTTGGTTTTGTTGCTTATGGAAGTACGTTATGTCATCCGATAGGTTTTTTTTTTCTTTCTTTTTTTGAAGAATGGAGTATGAAGCATGAAGTTGTGTGATTTTTTTGTAAGAATTAGATAATAAAAATAAGTATGTAACTATCTATTGAAGGTTCAGATTTAAATACACAACAAACAAATGAGAAATAGTATTTAATTATAAGCAAGCATCTAGATAAACTAAACAAAAGCTTAAAAATGATTAACTCAGAGCTTGTTATATTTTTCAGCTTGATTTAATAATAATGAAGGAAGCTTGCGAAATTAAATTTACTTTCTGACGTAAATTACCTCGCATTTAAGTTTATTGTAAATAATTTGAAATTTTTGCAAAAATTCATTTAAGAACACTACTTACCTCCACTTCGGACACAAATTTCAATCACTCAGTTTCGAAAACTATACAATCAGATAACTAAAATCATTTTCAATAGAAAACATAGCTCTTATAGGACTTTATGAAACTTGTACATACATGTACATATAAATTTCAACTTTAATTCATTCGTCGTATCAATAAACAAAGTTAAAAAAAAAATAACTAAAAAGTTCAAGTAAAGCTGAAGAATAATCATTATATAGGAATTTCAAATTTTATGTAAATCTCAACCCTTTGACTACTTCACAAAGTTTAATGCTTTTAAAACATACAATTAGGGAATAACTAGAATCAATTGATTAGTTGATACGTCAATGTTTATTTTGTTTAGGTTAAATCATTTGTTTAAATTAAGTTATTTTGATGTAACAATTGCGACTTTTATTTTTCAGAGGAGACTAAGGTGGCTATACCTTATCTTTAATTTGATTTGGTTACACTTCCACAAAGCTATATGATTGTTTCATTCATTATCTTAAGCATTTTTAAGCAACCAACGATTAAAGCAAAATATTAATCTTCAGTGGCTAGTTAATTTTTAATTAAATTACACAATTTTTGGGTGTGATTTAATAAAGAAGAGTTTAAAAAAATTCTTTATAGGACCTTTAAAAGTTTAACAAATATGCACACTGAGGGTGGTGGAAGAGGCAGTTGCTGCTCCCCATCTAAAGTTGTTGGAAAATTAGAAAAAATTAAGTAAAAAACGTTTGATACTTAAATTGGGATTTGATTTATTTTTTGAATATGAATATAATGTATTTATTTTTCTTATAAGTTTGCTTGAGAAAAATAAAAGAAATATAATAAAAATAGACAAACATTTATAAATACCAAAGACAAAATTTTAAATTTTATTTTAACGAATTAGTTTCTTGTATTATTATTATTATAATTCTTTATTTTATTAAAAAAATGCTTTACAAAAAGTATTTGCTTAAGAATAAGGACCTGGCTATCTGCCGTCTGCCTGGAATAACATTTCATTTTAGTAATTAATTCAAATAAATAAAGAATAAAAAGAAAAGTAACTGGTTTTGTACAATATTAAATCAGATACTTTTATATATTAGTTAAATTCAAAAGTTTACAATTTCAATATTTGTGGAGATTTAACATAACAATTAAAAAATGTCAATTTTACAATGATTTGAAACACAAAAATATACCAATTTTAAAATGATTTGAAACACAAAAATTTACCAATTTTTAAATGACTTGAAGCATAAATAAATAATTATCAATTTTAAGTGATTTGAAACCCTAAATAAATAATAATGATCCTTTAAACTGTAAAAGCTGGTTAAACGAACAAAATTTAAGTTAGAAAAGAGTTTCGAAAAGCTAGGGCATGTTTGCAATAATTATATAAAGTATTCCATCCTAGAACTCCGTTTAAAATTTCGTACAACCGACTTGAAGAAAGAAAACTTTGTTGGAAATATAAACGCCGGATTTCCTGCAGTATTGGGCAAATTGCGATGAAATGGTAGACATCTTCATTTTCTCTTCTATTGCATAAACTACAAATTTGTGTCAGGTCAACTCGATGAGGCCTAGAGTTTAAGTTAAAGAGCTCAACACGTGCTTTAAATATATGGCTTATAGCTTCGACCGAAAATTTGTTGCTGAAATAGTTTGTTTCTGATGTCAATTGGTGCTCGAGATTCCTGTATGTATTCCTTGATGTTGTTGTAGCCGCTCTGCCAAGGTACTGACTATATATTTTCTCATCTATTTTAGCCGTGAGCTCTGCAAACAATCCTCTCCATTCATCAACATTTGACTCCGTTATAGATAGATTAACTTCATGTGATAGGGCCATCTCATTCCAATCCTTAAATGGGGAGGCATTGGTTTGTAATAATCTTATCAAAATAGATTTGTGAAGATTTCTTCCACTTCTTTTCATAACTCTAATTAAATATTCATAGTTGGCTTTAAGATTTTGGGTGAATAGAGGAGTTATACCAGATTCGACATAGATGGCGTAGTTCGGGGTTGAGTGTGGCAATTTGAATAAACGCTTAAAAAAATATCTTTGCATTTTTTCAAATGACTCGAAGAATAAATATCCAAACACCTGCACACCGTAGCACATACATGTGTTTACGGTTGTCTGGAAGACGCGGTATTTTGACACCAGATCGATTTCCTGGTTAGCGAAGAACTTGGGCCACATTACGCTCAAAGCCAGTTTAGCATCACTACTTTTTTGTTCTGCGTGTTTCGAAAAATTTAGGTTATGCGTAATTAAAACTCCTAGGTACTTAAATTCTTTTACAACTTCAATGGCTACATTATTAAGAGACCAGCTTTCTTCGGGACGCCTCCTTCTTTGATGTGCTTCAAAAATCATAACTTTTGTTTTACTTATATTGATGAGTAAGCCCCACTTCTCGCAAAAGGTATTCAGTTTGTTGATTTGCAACTGGAGGGTGAAGGGGTTGTCAGCGAGTAAGACTAAGTCGTCAGCATAGAGCAGGACTTTCACTTGGATGTCAGCAAAAAGTATTCCTCCAGGTAGTATATCACAAATGTCATCAATATATAAAGCAAATAAAATTGGACTTAAAATACAGCCTTGGGGAACACCTGCCGTTGTTTCAAACCAGTTAGAAAGATCGGACCCATCCCATACCGATGCACAAGATGAGACAAGAAAATTAAAGTACATCAACAAAAATTTTCGGGAAATTCCCAGCGTTGAAAGCTTGTATATCAAAGCCTGTCTGTTGACCTTGTCAAAAGCTGCTTTGAAGTCTACGAAACAGCTGTATAATTTCTTCTTTTTTTCAATCGACTTCTTGGCAATACTGGTAAGCGCGAATATATGATCCATTGTTGAGAAGCCCGGTCGGAATCCCGCTTGAAACATGCTCAGTAGATTTCTGTCCTCGATCCATTTGGTAAGTCTGTCATAAAGAATTGACGTAAAAATCTTCCTTAAGGTGTTTAGCATAGAAATTCCTCTGTAATTTTCTGGCAGGGTTTTGTCTCCACTCTTATATGTGGCAAAAATAACTGCTTTGTTAAAGTTGTTTGGCAAATATGATTCATTATATAATCTATTGAAATACAGCACAAGATAATTTTTTAACTGATCAGTACTATTTTTGTAGAATTCTACTGGAATTCCATCAATTCCCGGTGATTTGTTATTTTTCATCTTTATCAGAGTTGCTTCCAGTTCACACAAAGATATTGGGTTATCCAGTACGCTGACGGTAAAGTTGGGTAGAGCATAAGAAAAAGTATGGGCACTCTCGTCAGCTGTCAAAAGTGTTTTAAAATGTGCTGCTAGTGGCTCAGCTTCGAGAGTGTTCCCCACACTTCTACTACGCCCACCAAGTTCCCGAACATTACTCCAAAAGGTCTTTGAGTTCTTAGATTCAGCTAGACTGTTTGCTACCTTTTTAAGATATTCATTTTTTTTCGCTGCACAAAGAAGTTTGTATTGCTTATTAACATATAGATAAATATTTTTGAAAAACAAAGAGTTTGTCGATCGAAATAGTCTGAGATACACAAAAGACAGTTTACGGAGATTTTTGCATTCATTATCAAACCATATATTCTTCGGTTTGAAGGAGTAATTAGTATTGTGGTTGTGAGCAAATGGAGCTGAGGTTTTAATTACTCCAATTATTTGTTCATCGATTTGATCTATCCTGGTTGATGGTTGTGACGGTAGGGAGCCACAGTGGCGGTTCAAAAGTGATTTATAAAGGGGAGCACTATTCTCATTCCATTTTAATTTGGGAAAATTATTTAAATTCATTTGTATAGCTTCATTAAGAAACTGCACTTTAACTTCTACTGGAAAATGCACTGAAAAGTTTGCTGTGCCCACTTTTAAGTCTGGAAACAAGTTGAGCCACTCTGCCGATACTGCACAAAAATCAATTACTGACTGTCCTTGTCCGGTTAAAAAAGTCCACTCTCCATAAGTATCACCTTTAGTTGACCCGTTCAGCACAAATAGTCCATAGTTTTCAAAAAATTCGGTAAGGAGTCTTCCACTTCTGTTTATAATTTCATCTTTGGAATTTCTCGTAACATTAAGCGTATCCTGTGAATGTAAGTTATGAGCTGAAGAATTTTGGTATGCACCGATTCGTGCATTTAAGTCTCCAATGATCATAATATTTTCCAAATCAGAGTTGTTCACGAAGTCTACTAAACAATCAAAATCATTTTGCCAGCTGTTACAGTTCAAATATACGGGAATAATTGAATATTTAAAATTACAGTTTGAGATTTGAAAAATAATTCGGTTTTCTGTACAACTAAGTTTGATAAAATTGCAATTTAAAGTTTTTTTGACCCCACATATAATCCCACCACTGGCTCTGCCATGTACATTTGATCTAGTTGCAGGTAAAAACATAATCTTAAAATTTGTAAAATATTTTAAATAATCAATTTCATTTTTTCCTTCTAAAAAAGTTTCTAATAAAATTATAACATCGAAATTTTGAATATAGTTAAAAAATTCAGGAAATAAAAGTTTATTTTTAAGGCCTGTAATATTGTATGAAAGAATTGTTAAATTTTGAAAATTACTTGTATTGTGGCAGACGACAGCTTCCCCCTAATGTGTACCCACCCTTTCTGCTTGTACATGTTGACCAACAGGTGGCGCTGTCATCGGTTGAGAGTATAAAGCAAAAGAAGATGGCGGATTAGAAACTGCAGCCAACCTCACTCCCTCGCTACAGTCAAAGAATTCAGAGGATCTGTCACCGAACATCTGTTTGATAAACGTCAATTCCGTCGAACTTTTGACAATAAGTCCTCGCGCATATTTATAAACAAATGTATAGCTATTTATCTGCATTTTGTCGCCTTTTACAATAATTTTCGTGCTCGGATTAATTTCAAGAAGTTTGCTTCGGAATTCCAAAAGTGTTTGTCTCTTTTTCCTGTATAGCAGTGATTGTTCTCGAAAAATACTGATTCCAGAGCCCTTTAGCTGGTGTGCTGCAGATATTATCTTGTCCACCATTTCTGCCGACAGAAGTTCTATAATTACAGTTCCGCGTTGTGCATTGTTGTTATGAATTTCCCGGGATCGTTTTATGTGTATATTGTCACCTTCATTTAGCTTAAGAAGCCCCTTGCAAGTTTGGATAGCGAATTGAGTTGCATTGGTTTCTGCGTTTAAAGGAAGGTGTACGACAATAGAGCATTCGTTGTTCTTCCGTGAAATAATTTCCAACTGATTTTCCAAAAGTTCACATCTTTCAGTCATCAAATTAAGGTTGTGGTTAAGTTCTGTTTCTTGTAATTTGACATCGAAAGTTAAGTTCACATTTTTGACATTTAGTGGAGGAAAAAAAAAATTTAAAAATGATCTCTTTTTTTATATTGTGCGCGCACTAAAGGGGTTATGAACCCCCTTATAATGAATCAAACTAGTGCGAGTAGTTAGCAAGGGAAAATAGGATTAGAAAAAAGATACTGTAGTACATTAGTTTTGAATGTATGCACATTGTAATGAGTGGAAAATATTGAGCTTTGTAAAACATTAAACATTCGTGTAGTGCGGCTGAAGAAAAAATCCCTAAACTTAACAGTACGACCAAAATTGGGCTTAAGGGTAAATTGATGAGTATTCCTGGAATTATGGGTATTAAGGTTGAATTATTTGAAGAATTGCAACTGGCTATTTCATTAGAGCATTTTTATGCAAATACCGATAGGCATGAAATCTTCCGGAAGTGTTTAGGAGTAGCAAATGTATCAGTAAGAAAACAATCGCCTTTTATTTTAGAACTCTTTTTTCAATTCCAAAACTCTAAAGAACGTTATTGGGTCAGCAGCCAAAATATGAGCATTATATACGAATTTAGGATGAATAAAAGACTTGTTAACTATAGCCAGATCAGAATTGGTAAAAAACTTCTTGCACCTTCGTAGAAAACCGAGTCACTTAGCTCCATTTCTGACGACTTCAAATATGTACCCACTTCAGAATATGTAAGTGGTTTGTGATGCAAACACCTATATCTGAAAACTTTTCAGTTTCCTAAATGCAAGTACCACATATGGATAGTGGCATTAGGGGAGGGTTACGCTTTTGCGACAGTAGACAGCATTGTGTTTCGAAGCATTAAAATTCTTCACGGTTTTTGATTCACCATTGCACAATACTGCCAAGATCAGAATTTAATGAGCTTATCATGCACTGCCATTAGTTGTCGACATGTGAAGGACAAGGATGAGAAAACAAAAACGATTTTGAAATTTTGTTATCAGCGAAAAAATTAACTGGGTTGGAAGTTATAAACAAAAGATAATTTATAAAAGTATGGAAATGTATCGGAATTGAACAGTGCGAAGGGTAATTTTTAACAAACAAAGAAGAGTTTTAACAATACCAAATTCACGATAATTTTCGATAAGAGAGCTTGATGCTTAACTCTTGAAATGCCTTTGAAATATCAAAGTAAATAATCCTTCTTTCTTTAAAACAATGTAAGGATTTATGCTAAATCAGGTTAGTTTGACAAAAAAATTATAATTTTACTCTTTTTGTAGAAAATGTAGTTTTCTACAAAAATGCACCTACAGTCATACACTCTATTACATTAGTGGTTTGAAAGTTCTGTCGTAGAATACCAATGAGGAGGTGACGCACACTAATAATTTCCCATCCCTTCTGTCAATTTTTGTCTAAGAGTTTAACAAAATATTTATAACAACATTCTGTGTGAGATGAAAAAAAAATTAAATCAATATCTTTCTTTGTTCCCATAATACATACATAAGTCGAAAACAATTATCTGTTTCTTATTGTTTTTGTAGGTTTTCGTGTTTTGTAAAAAAAAGTTGTCAATCCCATTTTTCTAAAAAATATAACTAGAGTTAGCAACAATATTTTGCATATGATAAAATAATTTTTAAATCAAAATCTGTTTTTGTTAACGAGATTTTTAGACAAAAAACCAATATTGGCAGCAATTTTTCAACTTCCATTAAAATTTTAAAACAATATTTTTTACCAGATGAAATTAGTTTGAGGCCAATGTCTTTAATTTTTGAAAAGATATTTGAGTCGAAAATCAATTTTTATCAAGTTTTAGTAATGTTATTTTTACAAGTTTTTTTTTTGTTAAAAAACTGTCGATTCGATTTTTCTCAAAATTTTACGAGATGTCAAAAACGATATTCTTCGTTGCATACAATTATTTTGGAAATTATTATATTTTTGACTTGCTTTTAATTGACGGACGTACAACGCACTCGCAGACATTTTTCCAAAAAACATGTATTAAGATTATAGGGGCCTTGAAACGTCGAAAAATGTCAAAACTTTTAATTTGGCAAATTGGAGCGATTACAATAACTTCATATGATAAGTTAAAATGACATTTTGACCATCAAATATTATTGAGGCAGTATAAGAGATTGTGCAGAAAAAAAAAAACATTTTGAAATCTGTTTATTAATTCTTATTTTATAAAATCTTTCTAATCTTCTCTATCATAGTAATTCCATGTTTGATTAAAATGTCGAGTTCAAAATTTTAACGAATACAATACTAATTTTGAATACGTAATAGTTTATATGTGTCGCAAGTAAAAATAATTATTTATATGAACTTTCGACTGCATGAAAACTTATTTCAATTCATTCTGGTTTTGTTTAATAAATCTCAATAGTTTTCGGAACGGGATCAAAACTTCAAAAAAAAAGATCCAGCAATTTGATTGCACTAATATATTTTTGGAAAAAAATCCAATTCACGGTTTTTTTTATAAATAAAAAAAAAAAATGTCACCTCGAAAACTTACGAACAAAAAATGATTTAATCTCCAAAACAATTTTGTGCAACGAAGAATAACGTTTTTGGATATCTGGTAAAATTTTGAGAAAAATCGAATAGACAGTTTTTTACAAAAATGAAATACCTAAAAAAAAAAATTAACAAAAGTTCGTAAAAATTGATTTTCGACTCCAATATCTTTTCAAAAATTTTAAATATCGACTTTAAATTAATTTTATTTTTTAAAAAATATTGTTTTCAACATTCGATAAAATTTTGAGAAAAATCGAATGGACAGTTTATTTAAAAAAAAATAAAAACCTAAACAAAACATTACTAAAAGTTTGTAAAAATGTACTTTCGACTCAAATAACTTTTCAGAAATTAAAAATATTGTCTTCAAAATAATTTAATCGCACACAAAATATTGTTATCGACATTCAGTAATTTTTTATAAAAATCCAACAGCCCGTTTTTTCATAAAGAAATAAAATCGACAAAAATAGTACGCAAATTTGGTAAAAATTGATGTTCGGTTCTCGATATCTCGTGAACAATAGAAGATATTGACTTAAAATTAATTTAATTCATCCAATTTGTATTTGTTCATATAAGAAATAAAAACTTTTAAGAAATGCTACTAAAATTGGTAAAAATTGGTAATCAACTAAAAATCTCGTTAACAAAAATAGATTTTGAAATCAAACTATGTATTTCATCATACGAGTATGCTTTGATTTTGGAACAAAAAAAAAACAATTATTTGAACGAATGATTTATTTTTAAATGACAAATGACATCAAGAACGATGAAAGATCTAGGAAGTCAAAACTTAATTAAGACTTAAGAAAAATTTAAGTTTCAACAGGTGTCGTGAAATAAGACCAAAAATAGGTGTTATTGAACTTTACATAAAAGTGAAATAAGGTGAATTTTCGGCATATTGCACTTTGAAAAAGTGAAATAATATTATACATTATTTTGAGAAATAATTCCAACTTATTTTTACATTGAGTTATGTAAGGATATGCAACGGCCAGCATAGACACACTATATGATTTAAGTGTAAGTAAAATTTATTTGCATTCATGGCAAACCATACTGTTGAAAGTGATATAAAAGCAATCATATTTAATTTCACTTTTTTTAAGTGTAATGAGACCAACTGTTGGAAATTGGCTTCAATGTAAATGTAGCCTTATTTCACTTCGCTTTATTTTGCGGCACCATTTTAACCATACAAAAAAAAACTGACGTAGGATCTAACATTCTTTCTCAATCAAATGCCCTTTGTCCGGGAGAAGGAATATAAAGATCCCAACACTGGGACTTAGCTCATGTGAAAGAAATCTTCATATAACTTTTTTGTGAGCAATATTTCTTCTGGGGGAAGTCCTGGTTAATTTATTTTAAAAAGGAGATAACATCATATTACAATTGCAAGCAATTTCACAAAATTATTTTTAAGCTAACTTCCTTCATACATCAGAACATCGTTTAAGTCATAAAATTTGTATTCAAGTATACTTATTGTTTCAAATGTATACCAACTGTTAATAATTAGTCAAGTCATTATAGATAATCATGTAAATATTCAATGCACCAAAATGACTAAGTTAAATTTTCAGAGCTCTCCAAATAAAACCAACTCGCACCCTCTTTTAAATCTTGTTTTCGAAAAAACAAACAATACCTATCTTATGCCCAAAACTTTCATTATATTCCAACAATTCCAATAAAAACTAGTGAGGCATAAAGATCCAAAAGATGTTGAATAATACCTCAACATATATATGAATATAGGTAGATTAGATATAAACTCTCTTAGCTCATATCCGCTTTGTATACCTTACCTTACTCGTATGTACTTTATATCTGGTGTCATTTTTGTACGAATATGTATCTCAGATTGATTATATCTGCGCATAACCAATTTACATACAAATTTTTAACTTATTTTTCTGTGATGATGAGTAAACTAAGCAAAGCAAAGCAACAATCAATATTAAGAGAATTTGTTCAAAAATTGTACTAGATTATTCGTAGTATAGTACTATTTTTGTAAGGAAAGTAGTTAATAGGTTACACTTTAAGTATTTTTTGGCGGGAAAGTAAAAATAAAATCAATAGTTGTTATTTCTTGAAACACCAATTAATCAGAAACATTGCTTAAAATTTGAAACAAAGGAACTATTCGTTTAAATTCAACATAAAGTCATTAGTCATAAGATCACGTAAATGAATTTCTCTTAATTTTCTCTCTTTAAAAGGAGAAAATAAAAACAAGATTTTTGTTATAATTTTCTCTTCAGTAGCAGAAAACACCTGCTAAATGAAACAGAAATCCATATCCATACAATTTGGTCTCGATTCAAAAAAGAAGAAAACTTGACAATCATTTATTTCTTGTATTTCTCTTTCCTCTGACGTCATGAGCACACTGCACATTATGATGATGTTGATGATGGCAAAATTAATGAAGTTACCTCTATCATTTCATAATCATTTTAATTCGAAGAAAAATCTAACTCTGGACACACATGGTGCGGTTTTGTCATAAATATTCGAAACGGATAAACCGCCACCGCCGCCGTGCCTCTCATGACTTGGAGTCAAGACATTGCACGACGAAGTTGCTGCTACTGCAAGCCAACGCTGACTTAGCAAGACAGCGCATAGACATTTGCTTAGTCAGCATTTGATTGTACGGCATATTATATGGTGTGTATCTAAATATCCATTCACCATCTCGCACCAATAATAGCTCAAGATGGAGATCAAATCCAAAGCAAGTTCTTATGTAAGTTAAACCCGTCGATGTTCATCTAGATGTATATCTATTTAGTAGACAAAGATCTACAGTGAGGTGCATAATAAATTTTGTTTTCTATTTGCATGAATGAGAAACAGAATCGATGTATTCTTTTAAGAAAAAAATATAATAAAAAATAGTTAAGAAATATTACGTATTCGTCATAGTGACCCTCTTCGATTTAAGATCTAAGAGCAGGGTTACAGCCTTCTTTTTTAGTATAATGAAGAAGAATTTTGAAATTGGTGTATGTTTGAAAAATTGTTGAGCTGTTTACATTCAATTTGACCCCAATCCTCGAAATTTTATGATTCTTTACAAAAAAATGAGTAAAATTAAATTTTTACACAGCACTGGCACTTAATACTAAATACTTTTATTATCTATTTATTGTCGACAAGTTTGACACGCAAAAGTTTTTTTTTTATTAAACGGAATATTGCTGTAATTCTTTTCCATCGCCGATGCTTGCCACCGTCTGCCACAATTGCCCACAGCTACCGCGCACCGGTAGCGGTGGCAGTGCAATCGTCTAATAATGCGCAAATAGACGCCAAGTTACTTACATGAAATTGGCTATGTATTATTAAATAATAATAATATAACGGGTAATTTTTATTTTGATTCCTCAACACTTTGGAACGTGCTACTATTAGTTAATTAAAAAAGTTGTTAGTTTATGTTTTTTTTTTAGTTTAGAATGCAATGCGTGAATTTTTGAGAAATCAAATCATATTCTATTGCTTTTTTATATATAATTGAATAAATTCAGTTAATTAATTTAAATATTTGATTTGTTTTAATTTTTGAGTGTGTATTTCAGCTAAACTTGTGGGGGGTAAAACATTAACTACAGAGGGAAATTAAAGTCAAATTAAAATACAGATGTTGTGCAAGGTAAAGTTAAGTTTTTTAATTGAGTTAAAATAAACGAGAATCAAACAATTGGAATAAAAAACTAGTAAATTAACTAGAATAAAGGGGTGTGTTTTAATCAATTCAAAACAATGCATAAAAATAAATAAATAATACATAAAACAAATACAAAAGAGAGTTGAAAAAAGCTGTTTTAAAAACAAGCAAACAACGTCTAAGTCTAATTTATTAAATGATGGCATTTTAGAAATAGTTTTTGTTTTTAAAATACGTCCAGTGGATAAAGTTTTACAAAAAGTAAACTGAAAATTTGAAACAAAAGTTTGTCATAACCATTTCTTTTTCGAGCTAACTTAATATCCAAATCAGAAAAAAACATAAATATACCGAAGCTTTACAAAGTTAATAACTATTTTTACTATCTTAGAAAAGAAAAGTAAATAATAGAATGTCATTGGGGTTTAAAATAAATGAGTTTGAAGAAAATAAAAAAGAAAGAGTGCATTTATATTTCTGTGAGATGCGTTAGAGAACTAGAAAAATTTTACTTTTACTTTTAATACCATTCTTATGACTGGAGTGTTTAAATCAAAATCGAATTAATTTTACTTCCAATTTAATGCTTACCCTAAAAAAATTTGGTTTTCGTAAGAAACACATTTATAATACTATGCTTTTAAGAGTCAATGATGACCTAAGGCAAGCATTGGATAATGATGAGGTATCGTTTTTAGTTTTGCTCGACTTCTCAAATTCTTTTGATACAGTCAACCATGTCAAATTATGTAGAAAGCTTATGGAAAATTTCAACTTTATATCTAATGCCACAAAGTTAATTTTGTCTTACTCGACTACTAGAAAGCTAACTGACTAACTTTCTGCCAAATATTACTTGTGTCCCTCAGGGCTCTATTCTTAGACCTCTTTTGTTTTCAACATAATGTTAATGAACTTCCATCTTTAAATTCCAATTGTTCCTCCCATATGTACGCAGACGATGTCCAGCTGTGTTGCCCTCTCGGCCTAATTGAGTACGGAGCTTCTGATGTCAATAAAGATATCTAAAAGATCTTTCTATGCTCTCATCAAATACTTTGAAACAGCTTAAAATCTCTGAATGACCTTCAATCGCTTTTTGACTTGGAATAATGATATTCATGGAGTCGTAGGCAAAGTATATGGCTCATTTCTAACCTGATGGGAAACTAAGCCTTTCACACCTGTTAAAACGCAATTGGTTCTTGCTAAGACCCTCGCAATTCATTTATTGTTGTATGGATGCGAAATTTACTGTTAATGTAACAAATTATATAAACAAAAGGAAACTTAATGTAGCGTTCAATTGGACAGTTAGTTAATTAGTTATGTATATTGTTTTCGTAGATACTAAAGGATTTTTGGTTTTGCTAAAAATCATCTGGGCTTTCGATTTTCAAAGTTTGATTTGCTTACTGATAAACTTCTCACACGCCAACCATAATACTGTTTTGAAAAAAAAAAATAGAACTACATCGCGAGGATGTCGCATAGATCTTGTCAGTTAATTGTTCGCTGTTCATTCCTAACATCTGAACTTAAATTTTATTTAAATTCCGCCCGTCTTTGAAGCTCATTACCTTGAAATGTAAAAGTTAATCAAAATGCTACAAGTTTTTTTCAGAAAATTTGCAAATGTAAAATAGTTTCAATTTTATTAATTTGTATTTGTTGCGTTCAATTTTTTAAAATTAGATTGCTTCTATCTTATAAGATCTTATCTTATATCTTCTACAGTTTTTAAAGAAATCATGAATAAATAAGTAAATTAAATTAAATTAAATTAAATTAAATTAAATTAAATTAAATTAAATTAAATTAAATTAAATTAAATTAAATTAAATTAAATTAAATTAAATTAAATTAAATTAAATTAAATTAAATTAAATTAAATTAAATTAAATTAAATTAAATTAAATTAAATTAAATTAAATTAAATTAAATTAAATTAAATTAAATTAAATTAAATTAAATTAAATTAAATTAAATTAAATTAAATTAAATTAAATTAAATTAAATTAAATTAAACTATAGGGCACTCTATGGCGTAGCGTAATATTTTGTTCAGTTCTCTATTTTTTTAGAATTTAACTTAGAATTGTAAAAATGCCATGAATTGAATAAGTAAGACATAATTACATCTCTGAAATGTGACAATGCCATTTCAAAAGGTTTATTGGTACTCATTTATAAAAAATATATTATTTTGATTTTGTAGAGAATTTTTTGTTTTGGTCTAAAATAAAAAGACATTTTAGGATGTGTTAATTGCGTGTAAAAGAAACTTTCAAAAAAAAATCTTCTCTGCTTTACTTTTTTCTGGGAACAAAAGTTAATGAATGAGACCTAAGCAAATTTAAGCATTTAATTTTACCTTTTTAATAGCCATGATTTTAAATACATTGTAACACCTTGAATAAGCACATTTACCCCAATAGCTCCTACGACATTAAAATATTTGATCACATTAGAAAATAAAAATACATATTATGGTACATTTATGGTATAATGTTAATTTTCTAGCAATCTACCTACATTATTAAATTAATAAGAATTAATAAGAAATTAAACGATGTGACATGCAATAAAAGAGAATAAATTGACCATAAATTTCATTGCTTCTTATTATTTCATTTATTAAACGTAAAAGTAAAATTATTGAAATATTATTCCCACACATAATTTAAAAAAAATTGCTATTAGAAATATTTGGGCATAATTGATTAAGTGATTGCATTACAAATTACTATAATGTTGTTTAAAACCTTGTTAATTTTCAGATTATTGAACTTTTTGATAGAACAACTGCGCATAAACCAAACAAAATGGAAGTAACATATTAGTTTGGAAATAATCTTGTTATACACTTTTGAGTGATTCATTGATTATATAAACTTACTTATTTGATTATTTTGGACTTTATTAGCTTATAGATAGAGACTCTGTCTCTACAAACTCTATAACAGTCCATAACTGTTGATCATCTCTCATGGAGATAGCACAGAAAAAATGTTTGACCATGTACTCTAAATTTCTTGCTTCATCTAGTGCATCTGTATGGGACGTAACGGACTTCTCAGAATGGTTTGAAACAACTGCAGGTGTTCCACAGGGCTGTATCTTAAGCCCATTACTTTTTGCTTTGTTTGTTGACGACATTTGTGATATACTCCCAGATGGGATATCGTTTGCTGACATACAAATTAAAGTTCTGTTATAGGCTGATGACTTGGTACTACTCGCCGAAAACCCTTACACTCTGCGATTACAAATAAACAGGCTGAATGCATTTTGCGAGCAATGGGGGTTAGTCATCAATACAAGAAAGACAAAGGTGATGATTTTTGAAGCACGTCAAAGGAGAAGGAAACCCGACGAAAAATGGTCTCTAAATAATGTAAACATCGACGTTGTGCAAGAATTTAAGTACCTGGGTGTTTGGATTACACATAATCTCAATTTTTCAAAACATGCCAAACAAAAAACAAACGTGTTAAAAATGGACCAAAAAATTGAAATTCTCAATCGAAGTTTTTTTAGAAAATGAGTATTGAGTGAAAACTCTCTAATAAGAAACCTAATTTAACAAATTGTCAAATACATTTTTTTTTGTATTCTCATACATTTTGTTATGAACTATGTATTATTTATTATCTTGTGTATTTATTATATTTTTTATATTGTTTATTTATGCATCATAAAATGTACTTTTTCTTTATTTATTAATTAAGGTATCTAATTATATATTCATTTTATTGTCTAATTATTTATTTATACATTTTTTCTCGTTTACTAATTTATATTTATTTATTTGTGTATGTATTTATTTGTTTATTTGTTTATTTATTTATTTGTTTATTTGTTTATTTGTTTATTTGTTTATTTATTTATTTATTTATTTATTTATTTATTTATTTATTTATTTCTTTATTTATTTCTTTCTTTATTTATTTATTTATTTATTTATTTATTTATTTATTTATTTATTTATTTATTTAGCTATTTACTTATATATTTATTCGTTTGTGAATTTATTTATTTATTTATTTATTTTCCTATTTATTTATTTATTTATTTAATTATATATTTGTTTTTCACTGATTAAATAAATCATCGGAAATTAATTTCTATTAAATTTAAGCATAACCTATCTGTGATATAATTATAAACAAAATTCGAATGAAGGTTTTTTCTTTGCAATGTTTTCCTTCAAACTTATAATATTAAGATATACACTCGTGCTGTTTACAAATTAATTATTATTTTTTAGTAGTAAAAAATTATCCCGAAGTCAATTAAAATTTTTGATCTAACGATATTATGTATTTTTAACCTATAAAATATGTCATAATTTATAATTCGATAAATTTAATCAATTAAAATAGCTTCAAAAAGGAAAAATCATTACGAAACATACATAGGAATTTAAATTCAGCATAAAAGCTTGCGTTCTAGTTTTCTTCAGCTAATTAACTTACCTTTTAATCATAAGAATTATTATTATGCATTTATGAGACACGTTTGATAAAATATAAAAACCATACATTTTTTACATAAATCATACAAAGTTTAAGTAAATCTTTGCATGTTTCTTATTTTTTGTCAATTCAAGTTAATTTTATACTTTTCTGTTCTTTTTTAGCAATCTACCGACACCGAAACTTTAATAATTTATTACAAACTCGTATACAAAATGACAACACATCGAAAAAAGTGAAATTATGTAAAGCGTCTTCGTTTTTTGACCAATTGACCATAAGTGCCATAAGTCTCACTTGTATTTGTTTTTTAATATTCAAAGAACTGATTGAAAATAAAAACAATAATAAAACCATTTATGAATTTAAATCATTTGAGAGTTATTCCCACGCATATAGTTCTAACACCTAAGTAAACATTTGTTAGGTATATACAATATTAAGGTTTGTGAATTTTTAGTCAAAATTTGCCAACTCATTTGTATTAAACCTTGTTTATCTTTAAAATAAAAATGAAAATAAAAAGATTATTGAATTTAGAAAATATAATTGTAAATATGATGAAAAATAATATAATTTACATTTCATTTTGGAAGTTATAGTAAAATACTCATAATTAAACTATAGTTAAGGCTTTGAGAAGTCTTCTGACAGTTTATAAATGACATTTTGCCTAAATTATAAACTATAAATTTAATTTAAGGTGATGGCTGCTTACCTTTTAGGTCCAAGTTAATGTGTTTAAGTTCTGAAATAGAATAGAAACGCAATAGATTAGAAAAACAAAAATTTTAAAATGGGTGGATTATTTTCAAGGTTTAAATTAAAATTTGATGATAATCTATTCATAATACAAAAATATATTTTGCTAAACCCTTACAAGGAACTTAATACTTTAAAAATTAATTTCGCGAATAATTTCTTTAAATAAAAATAAAAACATGTTTAAGTTAATAGATACAAATTAAAACTACCAAAAAATTATTATTTTATACATACTAACTTTATAGAAGTACGAAAAAGTTCTTTTTTTTTCTTATTCAAGTTTACGAAATTATTAGTAATTTTTCAAAACTCTTTATCTCACTAAAAATTGTTGTATCGAGCTTGAAACAAATTTTGAACTAGATTCTTAACGCAGTTTTCAAGTTATAAATCTTTGGTATTGCCGTTTTGTACTAAACTTTACATTTATAAGAATGCTTTCACCCTTTACCGACGACACCTCAGCTAGTAATAGTTATTTATTAAATTAAAGCACTATCCTGAAAATTAAATACATTTTCTGGAAATTACCAGTTCAATATTAATATGATTATAAAGTTAAAGTTTTAATTTGATAGAGCAAAACATTTGTTTGTTTTAAACCATTACAGTTTTGAAAAAATAAGAGATCGCGTTTTTATCTGTTCTGCTTGAATTTTTTTTAAATTTTTGTTGCGGTAGAGGAGTAAAGTTGTACCCGTGGCATGATAGTTAGTGCGTTGTATTGTCATGGCAGAGGTTTTGGGTTCGATCCCTGCCTATGCCATCTAAAGTTTTTTTCGCGGGTGCTGGATCTTGCGAGGAATTGACAAATTCTCTAAGATTCTTGTTATGCAAATTAGCCGTTCGGATTCGGCTTAAAATTGTAGATCCCCTTCATCCCTGACAACAGTACTCGCATACAGGAATGGTTGAGAGTTGTAAGTCACTAGGCCCTAGTTCTCAACGGACTGTTGCGCCCCCTAATTTATTTATTTATTTAGAGGATTAAAGTCAATAATGGTGTGTCAGGTTAGGTTATACGGCGTGATACATCCGAGAAGGCCGAAAAACATCTCACTTGGATCTCTTTTGATCCATTGTGCTCCCCAGGAAAGGGTAAGTTTTGTGTAAGGTATAGGAAGGTTAGTGAGGATTTATGTCTCCCTGAAACAACCTAATTCCTCAAAAAACTTTAGAAAGTCTCTAGGTAGCAAAAATAAGACGTCGCATAGGTCTTCGAAAAAATATTTTCCTGTTGTCATTCTTCTATTGGCTTGGCTGGCCTTTCGTATAGAAAGTGTAAAATATCTTCCTCCATCTCCTCGACTTCACTGTCTCTACATAAATCGCATGAGCTGCCTACCAATAAGAACCACTGAGGTCTGCATGTTGCAAAAGGAATTTTGTTGTACCTTTGGAAATATTCGGACATAAATTCCTCGAATCCCTGCAAGTTTAAGGAACTTGTTGTTTGCAATTTTAATTAAACTTTGTTGGATTAGTTCATTTACTTCCGTTGTTGGTCAATTTGTCTGCCTTTTCATTTCCCTTAATGTCACAGCCCCCTGAGATCCAACGGAGGGTAACCGTGTTGGCTTCGCTAAGTAAACGAAGCTCCCTTTAGTATTCCTTTACGAGTTTTCACTTTGTGACAGTGACAGATATGGCCTTGATTGCTGCTTTGCTGTCAATAAAAAAACTTTTTGCTTTCCAAGTTATGGGAAGAAAGATATTTATCACCTCCAGAAACTACCAGTACTTCTGCTTAAAAGACACTGCAGTAATCAGACAGCTTTATTGATCTTTCTAGGAGAGGATTATATGAAAAGACAGACACATAATTTGTTTTTATAAGCCAATTTTTTGTCTTCCCTGTCTTCGATAGTGAGTATTTTTGCTACTACTACTGGGTTAAAATCTATGTAAGGTTTTAAATAGTCTGTTTTAGTGCCAATGTCTATGTCAAGTCAATAGACCCTTTTCCAGTTATAAGGTACACTATACTAGACTTAATCCCATTTGCTGAAAAGAATCTTAAATATCTATGTTCAATATAAACGCTGTTCTACTTTTTCCTTTTCGTAAACTATCACATAAGAGCTCATGTTATACTAAAAATAATTTAGTTTTGAATCTTAAAGAAATTTGTTGCCGTCATTTCCTTCACGAATATATCGACGGGCTAGAGAGAAAAATATCTCTAGGGCTGCAGTTGATGTAGTCCTCATGCCACTTCAAGGGCTGGCAACCATACCAAACATGCGTATGTTAATATTGGCCTAACAATGGCTGTGTACATCCACATAATGCTTTTTCTTCCCAAAAATTCTGCTGCACGTATAGAAGGCAACTGAGGGTCTCTAATAATAGTATGATACTCGTTAAAATTTACTACTAATAGTAAGAATTTGCAGTCAAAGATTCGCAAAACTATCATACTTGTGGGCAGGGTAGGAATTCCAGGCCCGGGATGGAAAAATCTTTATCTAATTCTTATTTATTTATTTTTCAAAGTTCATGCCTACTGATATGGTACGTTCTAATTTCAATTACGTATAACATGAAATGGGTTGGAAATTACGGAAATAATAATTTTTTGTTTGCAAAGTGAACCGAAAAAAGTGTTACATCATCAAATCAATCTCATGGGTATCGTACGGTTAGTTGAAATGGAGGATGGCTAGATAATAATTCTACATGCGAGTAGATCAGATTTCGAACAGAATCATACATTCAATGATATGTTTTCTTTTTGCAAACGAGCTTTCCTAGCTTTCTGAGCAGTAAAACAACTTATAATTGCATCGAAATTCAATTTCCTTGCTTCAATGCATAGTGTAGCAAGTCCGGAAACACGATCTAGTGATGAGCACGAACGATGAAAATTCTTCGTTTTGGCAAGGATGCTAAATGAACCTTCGGCACTAGCTATGGTTACAGGTATGGTGAAAAACACACGGAGAGCAACACAAATGTTGGAGAAAAACGTCTCTAAGTTCTGGGAATAAATAGCATTGAGCAAACTCAATTGCGGAAGTTCTGCTTCAAAATTGGCTTCATAAATGTGTTTAGGATGAATTATTTCTTCTTTCAACTCTTGAGACATATGCGAGTTATACTTTTGGATGAACCTTGTAGCGGAGTTTTTAATCTCAATTTCGTCCATTGTTGAAAAATGACATAAAAATGAAAGGACGAGAAATTCCAGATATAATTGAATCAACCATGACGTTAAAGGTGTTTCTCTTGAAATTTATTTCTGTTTCAATTTGCTCTCTGGCTTCTCGATTTTCTCCAAAATGTCGCTTTAAATGCCTTTTTCAGTTCGATGGGAACGATTCTGAAACATCCCCCAATCCATCAGCAACTGCTTTGCATTCAGATAAAATTTGACCGTTTCGAATAATGTTCAAATCGGAGATCAAGGGCACATTTTTCTTAAGAATTTTCCAACGTTGGGCACTGCTGCTAAACAAGTTGAAACACTTTTGAACAACACCAAAAAATGTGATTGTAGCAGTACATTATTTCACTATATACATACATACTTTGAAGTGATTTAATATCCTTCAAATCTTCAGTTAACAACTTATTTAAAATATTAATTAATTTATATTACGGAAACCACAATTGAAAAACGTTTGCGTGGGATTTTCCGGTTCCCCGAAACCGAATCAAAAATTTCGTTCCCAGCAGAAACAAAAATAGAAGAGAAGAAACTTTATAAAAAGAGAAACCAAAATAAATATTTGTGTTTTGTTTTGTGTTGCCGGGCCCCTTATTTTGAGTTTAAAAATTTTCAAAAAAAAGTAAATTTGAAATGTACGTTAAATTAAATAAGAAAAGCGAAACAATTTATTATAACTTTCTTTCAATAGTTCAGAGTTGCCCAATTTTTCATTAAATATTAAAAAAAAATGTAAAAACGTAAAAATGTGTAGAAAATCCCGGGCCCAACCTCCCCCCCCAATCGAAGGGGCTGCTTGTGGGTCGATGTGAATCAACTTCTCATTTAGCAATAATCCAACTGGTATAGAATTTTGAGCCTCGCTTAAAATTATTTAAAAATGTTCTTGCTGCAGTTTGCAGTCCAGACGAAAATCCAGATTTGCTGATTTCTCGTCGATGTTTGCAATAAGGCTTTTTGAAACATTCATTACACAGTTTTTTTCATAAATACTTAGTTTTGAATGTTTTTCAAATTCAGGAAATACACTGCCGGTCATAAGATTAGAAGCAGGCATTTTCGAGATGCAAAATTGATATTTCTCCCGTTACATGATGGATTAGAAAAAAACAACTATGGCAAATGAGGGACTATTTAGTTAACAACAAAATATAAAATTTGCGTAAAGGAGAGATTTAGCTTACGGAACTTTCATGTCAAATTGTTAATTGAGTCAAGAATATGCTAAAATAAATCGGGTCATTAGATTAGAAGCACATCAAATAAATGAAAATGTGTTTTATTATGTTTTTTAGCTTTCCTTAGGTTTTTAATAATGTGTGCTACCACCAGCCTTCAAAATAACTTCAAAAATTCTATATTTTAAGGATTTAGAAAGATATTCCAAGAAGACCAAAGAAATCTCACTTCAGGCCAATTTGATACCATGAAGTAGCGCTTCCTTGTCATCGTATTGCTTCCCTCACTCATGTACCTTCCGTGAAAGCTAGCCCCACACATTTTCAATTATGTTAAGGTCCGAGTAATCTAGTGGCTTAGGCAGCAAGTGGAAGTTTTGGTTCTTAATAAGAGATCTTACCTCTCGGGCTGTGTGTATGGGAGCGTTTTCCTGCTGAAAAATCCATGTAATTGGTCCAAATAGCTCGCTTATATTGGGGAATACTGATTCCGGCAAGGCTTTGTATGATTTCCTAGTCACTTGGTATCTTGGATTACCAAGTCTATAGCGTCATTCAATAAAATTGAGCCCCAGACGATAACGCCTCCTTCTTTGCTTTGGTGATGGTTCAAAAATCACTAATCTCTCCTCAGATCATGGAAATAATAATTAAAACCATCTGGTCCATCGAGGTTAAATTTTTTCGTCGGAAAAAGATAACCTTCCGCCAATCATTTGCGGTCATTCCATTTTGCACATCCCAGCTCATGTGATCTTTCGCGAAACACAAGGGTTGTTTCTTCCTTGCGTCATTAAGTGGTGGTTTTTTCTCAAGCTTCAAGTGCTTTAAGCGTTTAGCATGGCGAATCGTGCATTTAACAATGGTTAAGCTGGCCTTAACATTAGCTTTCTCCCTAGTTTAAGCTGCCGATAAATCTGAATTCAACGCTTTTCTAAGGAAACTTCACGTTTCGCGAAGTCTTAAAGCAGAGGAAGTTAACACTCAATCAAGAACAATTAATTTATAAATTGTACCGTTTTTCCGAAAAAAAATGTATGCACTTCACAAAACAACGTTGATTTATTCACTGCCCCTAATCTAATGACCCGAAAGTTCCGTGAGCTAAATCTTTCCTATACCCAAATTTTGTATCTTGTTGTTAACCTCATATACCATAGTTGTTTTTTTTCTAAAACATCATGTAACGGGAGAAATATCAATTTCACTTCTCAAAAATACCTGCTTCTAAGCGTATGACCGGCAGTGTACAAGAACTTTTTCCTTTCGATAACGAGCAACGTTGTATCTTTGGTAATTGGGTCTTTGAAATTAATCTAAATGATCAAGATTTAAATTAACATATTATCTTTAGGAAGGATATTTATTTTAACCTTGTAATTGGTCATAACAAATGACAACTGGCAAAATGGCTACGGCCATTTGGTTGACATGGTTCTCTTTACAATGTTTCCTCTTAAAAAATACAAATTTTTTAATGAAAACGAAACCTCTTATTGAAAATCCCTATCAATAAATTTCTCTAAAAACTGATGTCCAAATTGCAACAAATTTCCAATTAACAGAAAGTACTCCAAACACCTAAGCAGCTAGTTGTTCAAGAACTTATCAACTGCTTTCAAAACTACCAAAATATTTAAAAAATACTTGTCCTTGTCTTTTTTGTGCTGAAGTGCAGTACCAGAGGCCATTAAAGTACTTACATGTTGTATCTGTCTGGCTGTCTTCATAGTCCATCAAATGTTAAATCAATTTTCTAACCCTTGTTTGAATTCACTTCAAAAAAATTGTTCAACAATGAAAACGCCTTTTTCTCTCGTTCAATATTTCTTTTTTTCCTCAGCCCTCAACTGTTACCCCTGCAGAGTTAATTTCAAATTAAAACAATATGCCTATTTTATATTTATCGATCTAAGGCTCAGTACAAACAAAACTTCCTTTTGTATATTCGCTAAAGTCAGCAAAACATGTCTTTTCTACATAAATTTTAAATAACCAATTCAATTATTTCACACATACTTTTACATTCTCAAACTTGTGCGTTACTATATACTTAAACGACGAACGTATAATACGGCTTAAAAAGATACAACCCTTTATGTCCTTTAATGTACATTGAACTCACAAAATAAATTATCACCACAAAATGTGTGTTTAAAGCTTTCATATTTGCAACGCTTTTTTGCTTTACTAAACTACACTACGCTATATTATACTATGTACATCAGGCTCTATTTCGCACATAAAATGTTAAATCAAATTATAAACCCTCATACGAGACTATGGGTCGCCTTCGTCATGCTATATCCTATGTCAAAAGAGTACATTTTATAAATAGTAGACACAGCAACAATAGTATACGCTACACAAAACCTAAAGCACAGATATTCACGATACTATAAGTTCAGTTTATAGCAACAACAAAAAGTGCTTACACTCTTATTAATATAGTAATTCCCTATAGGGGTTGTTGAAATAGGCTTTAGAGCGATTTTTCATGTTCCCTTAGCGATGCAAACACACTAAATAAGCTTACAACTGAACTATACAATATTGTATTATGTACTATACTACACTGAGGGAAATATCTACTTACTTGCAGCATACAAATGGACTTAAACATCACATAGATTCCTACACACATAATTTCTGTATTCATTACATAATGCAATCTTTATTGACTAAATTCATCCAATAAAGAATTTATGAACACATAACATTAAAAAAAGTCGTTTCAGTAACAAACTCAAATTGTTGGGGTTTTCTGTAATGGGTACATTGTAGTCAAGTTTAAATTCCCTAACCTGTGTTTTTATTAAATGAATTCAAATATTGAATGAAATTATTACATAAAACTGTGTCGGTAATTTGTCATTAATCCTATTCACTCATAACACTTATACAATTATTCTACTGAAATCTTATAGAAGATAATTTTTAACTATAGATTACATAGACCCATTACATAAGTTTTAATATTGCTTTCAATTATTATATACATTTAGCGCATCTTGAAAAAAGACAGTGCAGTTAGTAAGTTTTGTATGAATACATTTAAAATATCTATGTAGCCATTACATAAATGTATATACTCATTACATAAGTCTTTGAACGTACTCCAAAAACCTATATTTTATTACAAGTTGTTTCTTCTGACATTCTAATTTCATATGTATCATATGATAGATATGTAATTATTATACGTTCATATGATCTTTTCATATCCTAAGACTTTCTTAACAGCTTTGTTTTCTATATTTCAACTTCTTCTTTATTTACTGGTCGTTCTCTCAATCTCTATGCTCTGCTGATAAAATTGTTATTTCCCTGTTAATGTAAATATTTACAAAATCATATTATTTTTTATTATTTGAAAAACGTGAACGTAAAGAGAGGTTTCATGGCAATCCCATTTAACAAGGAAGTGTCTGTACTAAATTAATACCTATTTCCCTCAGTGTACGGTGCACTAGAGTACAAGTGTACATTGTATAGAACCCACGCAGAATCGAGACATTGTTGTGTGTTCTATTTTTACAAAATTGACGTTCTTTCATTTCTTTAAACTTTAAACAGGATTATAGTTGGTTTAAGGTAAAGTTTTGTAGATGAAAAATGAAAAGCTACAAATGTCCTTTTAATAGTAATAATATTGTCCTTAGAAAGGAAAGGCCTTTGCAGAAGTAGAACAATCGATTGATTGACATTTTTAGATTGCATAATGTTTTTGACATTGACGTTCTATCAAAAACGTCATATTAAACTATTCTGAGTCAAAAATAATATGTGGGTATGTTAGTGTTTCTAACATTTTTGCTGACCACATTCGGCCCCCCAAAAAATTAAACTTTCATAATGAAACATTTAACGATGAGTTTTTGCACAATTCATACGTCAAATTATTTTCGATCAAAAGAATTTAACTGTAATACGTATGCTTTAAGAGTATGGCATGCCATGAAATATTAATGCTATTTAAAATATTATTTCATACAAACAAAAATTAACTAAACTTTGTTTATATTTGTTGTTTTTTTTTGTTTTTCTTGCAATATAGCAACCAACTATGTATTACAATATTTCAAGCCAAGTCAAGAAAAATAGAACACAGTGGTCTATAGCTTTAATTTGCAGTCCCAATTTAGATTTGCTTTAAAACAAATAAGAATTCAGTGTAAACATAAAAACATCAAATTTCTATTAAATCCATGAATTTTGAGCATAATTTAACATACAATTATTAATTTTATTCTTCCCTTAAATTGTTTTCATTGAGGTTCTAGTGCAAAACACCAACGAATAATTGATCTTGCAACGAGAAGAATCACAAAATCAGAATTTAATAACTGTTTTTATATACTACATAGTTTTTTTTTTTTAAATCTAACATGAAATTCATGTAAAACTAAAGTCTTAAATTGTAAATCTAAACCGGAACCAAATTTTCGAATGAAAAAGTGTAAGAACTATTTCGTTCACTCAGCTGGCAGATCCATTTTTATTTCACAAGATCGTTTTTACTTAATTTTATGATGTGGTTTGGACTGGAATTTGTTTTCAAATGTTCAACCTATTATACGTGGTAAGATCTTATAGAAAAGAGATAATTCTATAAGGATAATTATTAAAAAAATTGGTGATAAGAGGGAGCCTTAGGATACTTACTTAAGGTGGCGCTACAGTTCTGTTTGAACTAGGGCCTCACCCAACAAACTTTTCCATCTAGCTCGGTCCCTAGCTAGATGTCTCCAGTTTCGCGCTCCAAGTTGGGTGAGGTCACTTTCCACTTGTGCACGCCACTTGATCCGCGGTCTTCCTCTACTGCGCTGTCCTGTGGGTGTGGAATCGAAGACTCCGGGCCGGAGCATTGGTTTCCATGCGCTCTACGTGACCCAGCCATATTAGTCGTTGGACTTTTACCCTTCTGGCTAAGTCTATGTCGCTGTACAGCCTGTACAGCTCGTCGTTCCATCTTCTCCTCCACTCCCCTTCGATCCATACGGGACCGTAGATCACACGAAGAACTTTTCGCTCGAAGCGACCCAAGGTGCTTTCATCCGCTTTTGTCATAGTCCATGCTTCTGCACCGTATAGCAGGACGGGGATTATAAGGGTCTTATATAGCGACACTTTGGTCCTTCGAGAGAGGACTTTTCCACTCAATTGCTTTCTTAGCCCAAATAAACAGCGGTTAGCAAGAGTTATTCTTCGTTTGATCTCAGCGCCGGTGTTGTTTTCTGCATTTACAGCGGAGCCTAGGTAGACGAAGTCCTTGACTACCTCAAAGTTTTTTTGACCAAGACTTCAGTGCTGTAGGTCCTTTTTGACGACAGCATGTACTTTGTTTTGCCTCATTAACCGCCTCTGCCTCAATACTCACAAAAGCCCCATTGACATCACGCTGAGTTCTTCCGATTATGTCAATGTCATCAGCGTATGCTAGTAATTGGACAGACTTTTGAATGATAGTGCCTCTAGTGTTGACGTGTGAGCTCTGCACTATTCCTTCAAGTACGATGTTAAAAAAATCACATGACAGCGCATCACCTTGTCTAAAACCTTTTTTGACATCGAAAGGTTCTGTTAAGTTGTTTCCAACCTTTATGGAGCAGCGTGAATTCTCCATGGTCATTCTGCACAAACGGACGAGTTTGGCAGGGATTGCCAAAGCTAGACATGGCTCTATACAGCTCGTCCCTGAAGATGCTGTCATATGCGGCCTTGAAATCGATGAAAAGATGGTGGGTGTCGATTTGGTGTTCTTGGGTTTTTTCCAGGATCTGCCGTAATGTGAATATTTGATCGACTGTCTTTCCTGTCTAAAACCACACTGATTGAACCTATCAGGTTGTTGACGATGGGCTTTAGACGTTCACATATTACGGCAGAGAAGATTTTGTAGGCGATGTTAAGTAGACTGATTCCTCTATAGTTGGTGCATTTTAGAGGGTCTCCTTTTTTCAGGATCGGGCCATAGGGTATACCAGATATTATTTTATACTTTTGTTCGGGATTGAATTGTAAATGATTATTTATTTCCTCTCCGAAAGATTCTGTACTTATTGGATCGCAAACAATTTATTCAAGAGTTTAAGTTGGTTAAAAAAGGGAATGTGTTTTAAAAAAATATTGTTAAGCAACTAAAATAACGTGCTTAATTGTATTCTCAGCTTTTTTGACTTAAATTCTGAGCTGTCAAATGGCTTTTTTTAGGGTTATCCAAAACCTTACTTCTAACCCTATTTAGAGCTCTTAGCCAATCTTAAGGGAAACGTACTACGAAATCCGTATTTGAAGACAATTTTTAAAACTCTGAAACCAACAATCAAGACAGTATTCAATATATCTCGAAGCAGATATTGTGCATGAACGAAAAGAAACACAGCTAAAGACCAGAATCGGATCTTCATAGTCATATTTTAAACCCGAGTCTATTTAAAATTGAGCCTAAATTTAACATCTAGGGTCTAACCTAGCTGATATTTATAATGAATTTGGCAGCTCTGTTTAGTTATAAACAGTTTTAAGGTACATTCTACTAAAATTCTAGTACAGTTTCACTTAAACATATAAAAAATAGCTTGCAGAGGAAAAAAAAATAAAATGATTTAGCTTGAAAGCCAAATAATTTTTTGAAATCTTTGAAACTGTTTTGCTTACCTACTGTTAGTTGAGAAATTTCATGTAAGTCACCTGTAGTAACAAAATATTTACTTATTGTGGTAAAGATGCGTACAGTACAAAAATCACATTGCCTAATGCCTATGTCACTTTGGTGAATTTACCGAGCGAAAAATTCTAGCGTTGGCCCTAATAAGACTTGGGACCATACAGATATTGGCAAACTTTTCATTAAATTTCGATTTTCAATATTTAGAAAGTCAATAATTAACTTCTATCAAATCGATACTTTTCATATAAATCGTCGTCATCTATTTCAATAATGTCAATTCGGGTTAAGTAGAGCTTTCGTTTTCTGTTGGGTGGTACTCGTAGCATTCTAACATCCAGCTAAATATCAAAATCTTGCTTGATCGATGCTTAAGCCTGTTGACATTTAAATTTTTGTTTTGTTTAATGTAAAATGTATAGCAAAGTCATTTTCTAAATTAGTTTGTTTATTTTTGACGTTTTATAGAGCTTAAACATAGATTGTGTTGTGTTTATTTTTAGACGTGTTTAAAATGTCTATTAATAACTTAAACTGGTGTTTAGTTTACCAAAGCCTAAATCAGAACTTATCAAAGAACTATGAATATGACTTAAAGTGTAAGAAATTTAATTTTCGTCAAATTTTGATTCTCCTCTTAAAAACATGCACAAATTCTATAGAAAATAACATAGTTAACAATGTAAGCACAGACTACATGACACCTTGTCTAAAATTCAATAGACCTTTTAGGTGAACAAAATCGTACACATGAGGGAGTCGAAAATATCCATATATATTGATGGCTCCAAAACGGATGCTGGACTGACCTAAGCTGCAAAACAGGTCTCAATTTCCATTTTCATCGATTTCTGCCTCAACAATCTAATCGAGGCTTGTAAATTACTGTCGCCAAGAGTTTACGGTTGTAAGCTCACGGCATAGCATTAAACTCTGCTGGGGTACCAGGCCACAATTATGGTGTACCTGGGAATGAGAAAGCTGATGAGCTGGTGAGGATTGGTACAACACTGAACCAACCTAGTATAGACTCAACCATAAACATCCCTATCCTGTGAATACAAACGGATCATTGGTAACAAGATACTCCAAGAAACCAATGAAAGATTGAAAAGTCTTGAAAACTGTGGCACTCCCACGAAACTGTGAACCAATTTTGAAAAAAAAACAGCCTTTACGACTACTTGTAAGCATAATAACAGATCATAAAATGGATTTTCCACGGGTAAATTAAATCAATTCATTTTTGACCTAGATCTGTCAAAGCGCAAATTTCCCTTCTCTTGCATTTCATGCGCTACAAAAAAATCAATTTGTAAAGGAAATCTGAATTTACCCATGGAAAACCCCATTAGTTGTTTTTGTTGTTGTCAAATGTCAAAAGATAACCCCTTCAAAAGTGTCAACTTCTCAAAAATCGGGCTTTCCAAGTAAAACCTCTTATTGGAAAATCTTATAGTTTATTTGTTAATTAGCATTGCATAAACCAAACTATTTTTCAAATTACACTCCATTTTGGTGTTTCAATTAAACAAAAATTATTTTTCCTTTACATTTTGCATTTAAGACCTACTGTTAAATATACCTGTGACGGTAGCGCACCACGAAATTATCATTAACAAAGAAGTGCGTTAAGTGCGACACGCTTCATATAGAAACCATCTGTGGAGTTAAGAAAAATAAAACGAAAATAAAAAATTACAAAAATTAAACTAAAAGACTTCACATGCTCAATAGCGTTACCTACAATTTATAAATACAAACTATAGGTTGCCACATTATGATTTACAATTATCATGAAACAATTATTAAATTACCCACTCGTCGTCTATGGTCGGTCGGTTGGTCGGTTGGTCGATATAAAAATGATATCGAAGTTGAGTCTTGGGTGTTACAATTATTGTGTGTGCATCACGAACATTCAACTTGCATGACTGAGACTGTAAATTTTGATGTTGATAGTTTGGTTAAAGCTCTATTGTTGGTATATAGATACAAAAGAGTATATGAGGCACGTATGAGGCTAATGACGGCCTTGACTTCATTTGGACTTATTCGCAAGCCAAGAAGGCATGTAGTGTGTATATAAATGTAAGTAGAGTTGGCTGGCTGTGATTAGGGAACCATCATCAGGCACCACGTTACCATCAGTTTTAGCCATTAACTAATGTGTACTAGTTCGTTTTGTTGTGCATGCCTTACTTATATGCCTTAGTCTATAACTCTTTGCCTCTATAGACTCTTGTTTGTGGTAACTCGGTATGTGGTCATTTTTGGTCTGTTGCAATGTGCGCTACACATATTGTTTAAAGGTGGTGGTGGTTAATTTGTTAATTGGTATTCTATCTAAGGGTTGAAATTGTGTAGTTTGTGATTTTGTAATGGAGACAACAAAAATGTGAAAGATTGAGAGGATTAATTAATTAAAATCTTGGATTAAAGCTTCAAAGAATCTTGAACTAGCTGGGATTTAAATCCTTTTGTTTATCGTTATTCCGTAACCTCGGGTTTTTTTTTTACTTCCAATGATGACACTTACTTATACTTTTGGAATAGTAGTAAATAATAGAAAAGTATTATAAGATCGCAAATATTTGATTGATACAATAAGAGAATTAATAGGGCACCAATGGAAAGCTCTCAATGTGTATCACATTCCAGTTCATTTTTGATATACAAATTTTATTATTAGACTTTTAGAATCGTTCAAACTTTGTAAATATTAATTCAAATTTTATGATCACCTATAGGTTTTGAGTATTTCACACGATATCCATGTCTGTTGAAATCTAAAAATAACCAATCTTCACAAATATTTTAAATGAATCAATGAACAGCAGATAATTTTCAGAATTTACAACAAGAAGATTTATCAATCGGATTTAAGCAAATAAAACAAATACCAACCATCAAAGCCTTTGATGATGATGATGAAAGATGATGGTGTCAACGTTTTGAACAAATATTTACTTTAAATTATTATAAGTATGTACCTATTATGGTACCTAAATTTATAGCAAACAAAAGTGTTTGACCATAATTTCTGTTCAAGTACAAAATGCTTGTAAGTATTATATGGCAACTTAAGGTCAATGATTTTTGCTTCAACAAGAGAGTAATAAATCTATGGAAAATTTGAGAAAAATACATTAAGGAAATTTTGATATTTGAATCTTAGGAAAGTTCAAAATTCGTCCATAAACCTTAAAAATGATGATGATTTTATTTCTTTACTTAATTTTCTGCCAAAACAACAATCAAGTTTTTATATGAAGATTTATATGAAAACAAACTACTTAAATAAATTCTTTATTTTTATTGAAAAAGGTGAAGTAACCTTATGTCGAATTCACCATAATAATTAAACTTAATTACTAGAGTGCCAAACTTTAACCTACAAGTTGAGATGTACTTAATCCTCATTAAATGGTTTTATAACTTTGTTTTTTACAACATATTAACTCTTAATAAGCTTTTTTTACGCACTTCTTAAGTGCTGTTGAATTAAACTTTGAACTTGATTAAATAAATTACTTAAATTTAAGGCTTACTTAGTTAATGATTAATAAAAATATAATTTTAACCAACAAGAATGTAACCCTTGGGTTAAACGGTTGGTAAAATAAAGTCATTTTAAAGAATAAGGTGTTAATAAAATTAAATTGTGGACTTCAATTGTAATAAGATCTTTTATTGTTGTTCTCAGTATAACTAGTATTGAATTACATTTGCTTTGTAATGGAGTTGATGATGTTAATGTCACCAATCATTTTGAATACTGTCCAAGAGGCTTAAATAAGTTACTAGAGCACCAGCCCAGAGATGAGAGTTATATTCAAGTTTCGGACGTACACGGAAAGAAAAATTTCTCGCATCTTCTCAAAAAACCTAGACATCTTGCTGCATTTTTGGCGACATCGCGTATGTGATCGCTCCACAAAAGGTGGTTGCTGATGCACATTCCGAGGATGTTGAGGTTTTCAGTTTCGTTGATGCAAGTGCCACTCATAGGTAGTGGCAAAGAGGGTATATCTCGCTTTAACGATACAAAACAGCATTGGGTTTTCGAAGCATTAAATTCCACACGGTTTTTTAATACCCCATTGTACAATGCTGTGTAGATCAGACAAGTTATCATTTTTATCTCCCAATTACATAATCAATTAGACGTCAATAAAATATTCCTTATCTGTTGGTTAATACTGAAAAAAGGCTAGGATGTCACCCACTGTGATGTCATCCCATTGATGTTTTGTATGACAAATTCTAAGGTGGACTTGTACAAAAAAAAATGTCAAAAACTTCTTAAAGAAATTTGATCAAATGTTACCAACAATATTTTGGATAAGATAGAATAAATTTGAAGTCAATATATGTATGTCTTCTGTTAAGTTGTACAGGATGATGGATCCGAAAAGGTCGATAAACATCTTACTTGGATCTGTTATGCTCCCCAGAAAAGATGAAGGATTTGGTAAGCTATAGGAATATTGGTGAGGATTTAGGCTGAGGGTTGCTCCCCCAACCATCCTAAATCTATATATATAAAAGTGAAATCAAGCAAAAGAGGGAATCTTTGTTACGGTTTGGCTTCGAAACTTCTTATCCAATTGTCATGCAGTTTTTTTTAATGAAAGAGGATATCACGGAGCAGGTTTTAGGCATAAATAAAGTCCGATAATGTTAGTCAATAATTAGTTATCTATACAAACAAGAGCGTCCGTTTTGTAGTATCCCGAAACAAAGTTCACTAGCTAAAGTGTATAAAGAAACGACGCGACGTTTATTGTGTGGGACGAATCGACTATGGTAAATAAAGGTGGGCCTGAAGCTCTGGATCGTTCACGTAGAGATTTTAGAGCTGATGAATGCCCGATGGGAGGTGTTGTGATACTTTTCGCTGGTGATTTTCGGCAAATATTGCCAGTTGTTCCAAGAGGTATAAAAATTGATGAAATAAATGCTTGCTTAAAATCGTCGTTTCTGTGGACTTCTGTCAAACTTTTAAGATTGACCACAAACATGCGCGTACATTTGGGTAGTGATAATAATGCAGCACAATTTTCAAGAACTCTTTTGGATAAAGGAAATGGAAATATTTTAAATAAAGATGGTGAAGTACTAATAGAACCAACATTTGCAACTAGCGTCACTGGACAAGACGAATTAATACCCGCAATTTTGATTCTGTTACAAGTATAAATAATAAAATTCTTTCAATGTTTCAATAAGTTTCAACAAACTTATCTTTCTATTGAATTCCAATAAAATTTTTGAATTCTTTGTATCCATCAGGACTTCCTCCGCATAAACTGGACTTGAAAATTGGGTTTCCAATAATACTTATGAGGAATTTAAATGCACCGAAATTATGCAATGGTAATATATTACGGAACGTGATTAAAGCTAAAATTCTTTCCGGCTCAGCCCAAGGTCAAGTTGTTTCCATTCCCAGGATACCGATGATTACTAATGAATACCCGTTTGAAATTAAACGAGTACAATTTCCTATAAGGCTTTGTTTTGCTATGTCTATCAATAAGGGACAGACACTGAAGGTTGCACGCATCCCTGTTTTACCCACGGACAATTTTATTTTGCTTGCTCCCGTGTCAGCTCGGCAAAAAATCCATATGTGTATGCGCCTCACCAAAGAAAAAAAAATATTGTTTACAAAGATGTATTATAATTTTAATAGAAATACATATGT
Organism: Eupeodes latifasciatus; assembly: GCA_920104205.1. NCBI lineage: Eukaryota > Metazoa > Arthropoda > Insecta > Diptera > Syrphidae > Eupeodes > Eupeodes latifasciatus. The sequence goes on from OV049924.1 coordinate 375,036,034, forward strand.
ACAGTGATAATATATAAATTAAAAAGAGGCTAGGATGCGACCCACACTGATAACTTCCCATCTCGTCTGTCGATTTTCCTTGCTTGAAAGTTTGTCTATATGTGTTAATTTTTGCCAAATTTGCGTACTATTTCTTGTAGATTTTATTTTTTTATGAAAAAGCGGACTATTGGATTTTTATAAAAAAAAATGACTAAATATCGAAAACAATATTTTCTGTGAAATAAAATAAGTTTGAAGCCAATATTTTTAATTTTTGAAAAGCTATTTGAGTCGAAAGTAAATTTTTACCAAGTTTTAGTATTGTTTTTTTTTAGGTTCTTATTTTTTTGTAAAAAAAAAACTGTCAATTCGATTTTTTTCAAAATTTTATGGATGTTGAAAACAATATTTCTTATAAGTTAAAATAAGTTTGAAGCCTTAATTTCAAGTTTTTGAAAAGATATTTGAGTCGAAATTCAATTTTTACGAACTTTAAGTAATTTTTTTTAGGTTTTTATTTTTTATAAAAAAAACTGCCAATTAGATTTTGCTCAGAATTTAACCAGATGTTGAAAAGGTTATTCTTCGTTGCAAAAAATTGTTTTGGAAATAAAACCATTTTTTATTCGTAAAATTTTCGAGGTGACAAATTTTTTCCAGTTATTTTGATTTATAAAAAAACCGTTAATTGGATTTTTTTTTCAAAAATATACTTGTTTGGTATCACGTTACAGTATATAATATTAAATTTAATTTAAGTCTCTAGCGTTATTGGGTCGTGAGATATTTAGAGTTAACTTAAATGTTCACCTTTTTTTTATTAAGCTGCTATGGTAAAAAAACCACCCTTTCTGCCTTATTATCTGTATAACAAAATTTATTTAAAGTCGATATCTCTTCTGGTTCTTTAGCTATGGACAACGAAAAAACGTCGCAAACGTACGGACCTACCTCCCGGGTGAAGCCAGGTAAACCAGCTAGTTCTATACAAATTTTAGAATGTCAGCTCGTCGAAAAAATATGTTCCTAATATTGTCATTCTTTTTTTGACTATGCTTCGTCATTCGCTTAGAAAGTAGAAGGTATCTTTCTTCGTCTCCTCGCCATCACATCCTCTACATAAATCGGATGAGCTGAAACAAATTCTATTCATGTGTGTGTCCAATGATTTTTCACCCGTAAGGATACCTATCAGAGGATAACTGAGGCCTGCCTAGTTGCGAAAGATATTTTGTTTTTCCTTTGGAAATTTAGATTAAGATTTAAATTGATCTTAACCTTGCAAGTTTAAAGAGCTGACCAACTGTTGTTTGCGATTTCAATAAAACTTTGGTGAATTATTTAATTTAATTGCTCTACATGTCCTAACTTTTAACTTGATGTCACTCATCTCTGCATTTACATTTCTTGTTATAAGCATATAATCAATCCAACTTGACAACATTGGTTCTATGTTGACGGAGTTTAGGGCTTGTCGAATAGTACTATAGTTACGTTGTTAAAGCCCCCTTCAATGTGTAAGAATGCACCAAAGGTGAATGCTTTGAAATTAATTTATTTTTCAATTGTAGCAACTACTTCATGAAGTATTTTTTTTTAACAGATTTTCATTTCATAAAAGCACGTTGGGCCTATAAAACAGCATTATCATTCAGGTTTTGTCGAATTTACTTTTCGACTAGTTTTAACAAAGTCTTTAGAAGAAAAGAAGACATGGCATTATAGTAGGCCTGAGCCTCTCGGTGTAACATTGTTTGGCACTCTTCCATATCTGACCTGAATAGAATCAGAGCTATTAAAAAGTGTCACATCAAGCACTTTTCTTCTGTCTTTGTTCTGATGATATTTTCAGTTTGTTTTGTAATTTTCATCTTGAATTTTTCTAAATTTTTCACCAGATGTTAACAACAATATTTCGTATAAGTGTAAGTAAATTTAAAGTCCATATCTGTCTTTTTTCTTAAAATATGATTTTTTTTAAAATGTAAAAATGTAAACAAAATTTAAAAGATATCAAAAACACTGTTCTAAAACGCATACTGTTATTTTAGACTCACATAATATAATTTCTTGTAAATTAAATTAATATAAGCCCATAGCTTTGTTGGTTTATGAGATTTATTTGGGTCATGTAAATTTGTTACCTTTTTGAATTGCTATAAAGGTAGTAAGAAAATCAACTATTACATTTTAAAAGACCTTCCTCACCGTTTCGATTCTATTTTCTTCCAAAATGATTGAAGTCAATATTTAAAATGGTTTTTCAGATATGGCTGATTCGGAGCGTTTACAATAACTGTCTATGAGTGGTTAACTAGAATACATTAAGGTCCTTGAATCTCTTGACTTTTTTATTGGATACTAATACATGTAGACTAAAACCAAACTCTAAACCATTGATTCATAGTTTCTTTCTGACTAGTGTTGCTTTCCCATAGTCCTTCCTTACGAAAAAACTTACCGAAAAAAAAATAAGTAAGACTGGCATGCTAGAGGTCTTGGATTCAATCCCAGCCAGTGTCACTTAAAGTTGTTTTCACGGGTACTACTTCTTGCGAGGAATTGACAAATCCTCCAAGAGTAATTCTTTATATAAATAGTGCTTTCTCAAATTAGCCGTTTGGTTTCGGCATACAAACTGTAGGTTAATTTCATCTGTGAAATGACTTGCACACAAAATTAAAAATTGCATAAGCTAATTTAATTAAATTTATTTAGTTGACTTACACGGAAGTATTTACAAAATTACATAAGGACTAACTTTTAAATATAAAAAATCCTCATTGCCAAAAACTTAAAGCAGCTTATTTTGCAATTGAATTTATGACTACCACTTAAAGTTGTTTTCACGGGTACTACTTCTTGCGAGGAATTGACAAATCCTCCAAGAGTAATTCTTTATATAAATAGTGCTTTCTCAAATTAGCCGTTTGGTTTCGGCATACAAACTGTAGGTTAATTTCATCTGTGAAATGACTTGCACACAAAATTAAAAATTGCATAAGCTAATTTAATTAAATTTATTTAGTTGACTTACACGGAAGTATTTACAAAATTACATAAGGACTAACTTTTAAATATAAAAAATCCTCATTGCCAAAAACTTAAAGCAGCTTATTTTGCAATTGAATTTATGACTACCATCCCTGCGCCGCGATCATGCATATTAAAAACTTAGTTTATCAAAAACAAGCCCTTAGTTTACGATGACAAGCCAACAGTTTTGAGAAACTTAAGGCCAGTATTCCAAATATTGGTTTTGGTATAACAATAATTAAACCTAATCAACAAAAATGAAACCTATTCATCTTGATAGTACTCCCAAATAATATTGGTTTTTTGATAATGTTTTATTCTAGAACCAATTTTTCTCTAAATCACTTCCTTTTTTATTGAATTAAATGAGTTTTTATTCAAAGCTTAATGTTAAAAAATACTTAAAAATCAATAATTCTTAAACAACCTATCTACAAAATTGAAATCCTAAACAATATGAAAAGTACATCCCTTCCAATAAATTAAAAATAGACAATAAGAAGTAGCAAAAGTCAGCCTACCCCTCACAACCCCCCACAATATTCTTGCAATTCGCAAATGAAGTTTGACCTATAAAACAAGTTGCTATAAGTCGTCAATCTTATATATTCCCTACTTTATAAATGATAACCTGTTGAAATATCAATAGCAACCCATTTAAAGTAACCAGTTCCTTTATAAAATGTATATTCAACAAAAATACTTTAATCATTGATTTTTATTTATTTTTGTCTAACCAAACAAAATTATAGTTAAAACCTGCATTAAACTATACTCATATACGATTATATATATGCACTCATGTACCTCCTTCTATATAATATTTTCTTTCTTGTTGAGAAATTCACTTTTGATATTTTGTAAAAACAACAAAAAATAAAATACCGCATCAACTTTGTATCTTTAAGTTTTCATAGATACCAATTACGTTTAAATCAAATGAATCTGGTTGTACCTATGATGTATCTATATACCGACCGACCGGCTAAACTACTGACGTACTTTTCTCGCTGCACTCGTCGTCGTTGAATTTAACAACAAATAATTTTCTTCAATATAAAAAAATTAATAGAAAAAATGTTTAAATGACGAAATTTGTCCGAAGCCACAAACATGGTTGGAAAATCTTACAATTTCACTATACAAGCATCAAGCTATTTCAATTGAAACACCTAAATTATCCCCCGAACCCCTTCTAACCCTCTTTTAATCAAATAACATATGAAGTAACATGATGAAGATTACATAATCATTCGCGATTAATCCAATTTGCGAGCATAAGCGAGCGTGATCTATGTTTGTGGACGCTCTGTAAAAGGATAACAGCTTCGCGGTTGCTTATTAAAAAAAAGCCGAGTTACCAGTTTGCTTAATTTAGCCAACTTCAAAAGGTAAAAAAAGACAGGTGCAATTATCTGCAAAAAAGCATCAATTCCAACCATATACCTCCTTTGGAATATACTCGTATGTACGACCGCACGGATCACGATCTACACGAGGTGCAGTGACTATACCTTACCTATAACCTGTCGTCATCGTAGACTTTTACTTTCAACACACCAGGCTTTTCGATCCTTCTACTTTTCCTAGAGCCAAGCTTTCAACTTCGAGTTTTTCCACAACAACGTTAAGAAGCTAAACGTTATCCCCAACTTCAACTGCAAACTTCAACAAACACAAAATTAGCATCTAAATTGCGGGGGCTAGAGCAAGCTAATGAACTATAAGCGTACTCTGCCACACACGATATATACTAAATATATGGACGGACGTATGTACCTCAGCTTAATAATATATAACTTTATATTGATGGTTTTTCCACTTTTGCTTTTGCTTTTGTTGCAAGAAGCATTGACACATATTTTGGCCTTGAAAATAGGTGCGACGACGACGAAGAAGACGACAAACAACGTAAACAAAGTCCGACAATAACGACGATAGTCGCATCGTAATTATACTTCAAACACGGTACAAGAGAGCCTCTAAGTAAAGTTATATTAGTTCCGATATACGCGAATACTTTGTGCGTGCGTTCGCGTCGTCATAGCGTATTACAGTGGGACAAAGTAGCAAATTTGCTTTAAGAACTCATAAAATAATCTGGTAATTAAAGCGATGTCATCTTGTTTTTCTACGTTAAGTTGAACCTGTTTACTACGATTTAAGGAATTCATTGGCTAGAGCATTCCAGGAAAGTTTTTTAATTGGATTCTTGGAATTGGTGTTATTTTGAACTGTGTATAAAAGTGTTAAATTCCTCAAAGTTTTTGATGTCATTCTGAAGGCTATCTTTTTGCCTCCAAACTTATATCTTTTTGCAAATTTTTTCCCTGAATTTTTGGTCAGTGTTTACAACGTTCTCTTATAAAGTGCAGGTTAACTATGTCATTTTATCATTGTTTATATGTTTATTGGTTTTTCATTTAAAAACAGATTATTTTGTTTATTCTGCTAACAAATTACTACCCGTGGCATGATGGTTAGTACAGAGGACTATACAAATTTGTAAATTGTTTACTTTTTGGCAAAAGTATATTATTTGAGTAAACTACTTGAAAAATTTAGGAAACAAAAACATTTATGAAATTTAAAACAATTTTTTTAAGATTCTACTCGTATATTTCAGCCTAAAATGTTGGGATCGAGGTTTAAACAAATAGTTAACCTCCTTTTAATAAGAATTAATGTTTAGTGAGCATTTCAAAGTTATATGAACCAACAATAACCCTAAATGACTTCAATGTGATCGAACAAACCGTTTCATAAATTCAAACTATAAAATTATTGTTAATGTAGAATGAAAAAAACATGCAAATGTTAAACAAATAATTTTGAAGTGAATCCAATGAAAACATTTTAAACAATGAAGCAGCAAAATATTTATAAATTATACATTTAATAAGAGCTAATTAAAGCTTTTTTTACCAGATTTTTATTGGCTGATTTTTTCAAGCTCGTACTTTCTTAAATTGCGTTATTGTGTGTAGCATTTTGTTCTTTAACTTTTATCCTTTTAAGATCTCAGGACTAGTAACTCAGAACTTGAAACAACACCGTTTTTAACCCTTAATACAACCATTTTCCACAGAGTTGAAGCTGAAATGTGTGTTAATCTTCTACATATAAACATAGATATGTTAATAAAAATGAGTTTTGAGAAAGTGTATTTGGTTGCCTAACTAGCGTATTTGTGTACCGATTTTAATTTAGTTTTTGGTTTCTATTTACTAAATTATATTTGAAAAAAACAATCTTACAACTAACAAAAATTTAAATCAATTTATAAAAACACCATGTTTTAACCGTATTGGTTTGATACTTAATCTTTTACACAGGGCACGGTCTGTCAAAATGCGTTGAACGGCTTGCGCACCTTGCAGCCCATTGTAGACACCATTGTAGCACGTGTGCAAACATAGTAAAGACGATGGAGTCAAAAGATAGGCTACTAGTGTTACTTGAGCAAAAGATAGTTTTAAGGCGTGCTAGAGAATGTGCAAGTACAAGTATTTTTGCAATCGACAGTTCCATCTATACAACAAAAATGTTTGAAAATATTTCCCCATTATCATGAATTTAGTTTTGAGCTAAGTTTTACACAAGTTTTTACACAAAGAAAATTAAATTAAAACTCCAATTGTTTTATTCTATTTTAGTTTTTAAACGATTTTCAGTAGGTACATTTTATTATGGTAAATGCTGAATTGACTTAAAATTTTAATTCGAAGAGTGGTTTTGAATAAACCTTTGTGTGATTTTCATTAGATTGGTGCAAAAATTAAATACATTTTTCTAATGCAAATTTTCTTTAAAATATTAGCATCTATAAGACCTGAAAACAAAATAGCATTGGCTCTGGCTTCTTTTGGAATTTAAACCAAGTTATAAGATGGTGACCATACATCCTATTCTGCTTTAAGTTGTCTTTAAATATGCAGAAATAAAACACCCACATGTGATATTTCCAATACGTCATAATGGCAAAGAAAAAGCGACATTGCCAAATCATTGTGTAGGAAGAGAGTACAATAGCGCATCTGGTTAGCACCTGAAAAGATTTGTAGATAAGTCAAAATTATTTGTCTGGTGACTTTCCACTAACTTTGCCAATTATACTCCGTTTCACTGCTGCAAACGAATTCAATCCATGTTTGAAATCTTCCATTTTGTGGCAACACACATGTTAGGAAACATTCATTGACCACAAATGTTCGTGTAAAAATACAAAACTATATGTATCTGCTGCAGAATTTTCAAAATAGTTATTGGAAAATGTTGAAAGTCAAATTACACTTGCAAGTAATTTTATTGTGATATTAATAATTCAAGGAATGAATTCATTCAAAATGTTTTTCCAAACATAAAGAAACGTTATACAAATTGTGATTGGTTAACTGAACTCGAAATTTTAGCTGGTACAAAAAAACTGTTTTCAAAATCAACACAACAATTTTGGGCGAGATAAATACACAGTTCTTTGCAGACTAATCAATTGACACTATTACAAATGTTAACGATGTAGTTAGGTACTTATCCGACAGGGTTTTAAGATTCGCAAAACTTAAAGCGAAAAGTAGGAGCGCCAATAACAATAGTTTAAACTATTTACTAACCAAAAATTTGTAATGGTACCAGAGTTGTCATAAAGAAGTTAATGGAAAATCTGATTGAAACAACTTTTTTGTATATGGTAAATCAAAAGTGAAGATGCTTTGATCTTAAATTTCTTTAAAAATATGAGGTATCGATTTTTAAAATACTGTTTTTTTTCCATGGACAACTGTTGAAAGCTTATGTTGGTGGAAAAATCATCGGCTTCAATTATAAATGTTAGAGATAGAAAATAAAAAAATAAGCAAATTTTGTTGGTTCTTAAATATTTTTTTCACAGTTCTTATATTTTTCATAAATGCACTCACCAAAGCAGGTGATGGTTAGCTTGTATTTTATAAACCAAAATTATTAATACGAATGTGTAATTATTTTTCGTGGATTCTTTCGTATTTTTTTCAATTCGATCAAAAAATAATAAACTATGAATTTTACAAGGCAGAAAATAATATGAAATTTAATGGTGAATTAAGGATTTGTTTTCATTTAGGGAAAGGTAATCTTATACTAAACTGAGATTAAAAACACTAAGTTAGTAAAACAAATCTATACCAATCGCAGACATTTTTGAAAATGTATTATTAAACTTACAAATTAGTTGCATAGAAGATCAAAGGAATTTTAAAACTTGTTTCAAATGTGAAACAGCAGACATTTAAGCCTATAAAACCATTTTATCAACAAATCATAAAACAAAATTGAAATGTATGGAGTTATTGCTTCCGATCCACTGTAATATAAATGAATATTTATTTGTTAATTTTATTGATATAATATTATGTTTAACTTTGTTTATCTTTACATGTGATGTGACATTATCTTAAATACGATATTATTTAATGTTCTTGTTCTTGTTCATCTATACCTAGTAGATAGATGTAAAAAGAGGTAGTGATTGGTTAACTGAACTCGAAATTTTAGCTGGTACAAAAAAACTGTTTTCAAAATCAACACAACAATTTTGGGCGAGATAAATACACAGTTCTTTGCAGACTAATCAATTGACACTATTACAAATGTTAACGATGTAGTTAGGTACTTATCCGACAGGGTTTTAAGATTCGCAAAACTTAAAGCGAAAAGTAGGAGCGCCAATAACAATAGTTTAAACTATTTACTAACCAAAAATTTGTAATGGTACCAGAGTTGTCATAAAGAAGTTAATGGAAAATCTGATTGAAACAACTTTTTTGTATATGGTAAATCAAAAGTGAAGATGCTTTGATCTTAAATTTCTTTAAAAATATGAGGTATCGATTTTTAAAATACTGTTTTTTTTCCATGGACAACTGTTGAAAGCTTATGTTGGTGGAAAAATCATCGGCTTCAATTATAAATGTTAGAGATAGAAAATAAAAAAATAAGCAAATTTTGTTGGTTCTTAAATATTTTTTTCACAGTTCTTATATTTTTCATAAATGCACTCACCAAAGCAGGTGATGGTTAGCTTGTATTTTATAAACCAAAATTATTAATACGAATGTGTAATTATTTTTCGTGGATTCTTTCGTATTTTTTTCAATTCGATCAAAAAATAATAAACTATGAATTTTACAAGGCAGAAAATAATATGAAATTTAATGGTGAATTAAGGATTTGTTTTCATTTAGGGAAAGGTAATCTTATACTAAACTGAGATTAAAAACACTAAGTTAGTAAAACAAATCTATACCAATCGCAGACATTTTTGAAAATGTATTATTAAACTTACAAATTAGTTGCATAGAAGATCAAAGGAATTTTAAAACTTGTTTCAAATGTGAAACAGCAGACATTTAAGCCTATAAAACCATTTTATCAACAAATCATAAAACAAAATTGAAATGTATGGAGTTATTGCTTCCGATCCACTGTAATATAAATGAATATTTATTTGTTAATTTTATTGATATAATATTATGTTTAACTTTGTTTATCTTTACATGTGATGTGACATTATCTTAAATACGATATTATTTAATGTTCTTGTTCTTGTTCATCTATACCTAGTAGATAGATGTAAAAAGAGGTAGTCATGTTTGAATAGGCAAACTTTTTATAATCACGAATTTTAAAATTTAATTTCATTTTTGTGATAGAAAAACGATATGATAAACTCCCTTTACCCAATTATTGACCCAATAAATTATTAACAATGGTTTTAGTACACAATTATTAAGCTTTGATTGTAAAATTGCGTATACGCCCAAGTGTACCATAAATAATTTCAGAAATATGTACTTGGTATACAGTACTCACTTCTTACAACATAGTTTAAATGTTAAAGTAAATTAAATGACTTTAATGGGGAGGAAATATATTTCCTAAATTATTTTCCTGATACAAAATTATTCCAATTTACATTCTGAACATAAATATAGTATATTCGGTTTCTACCTAAACATAAAAATAACAATCCCACTGTTTAGGTCTAGTTTAAAATTATGTTGAAATACCTCAAAGACGACTCCGGAGAAAATTAAAAAAAAAATTAAAAAAAAAGTTTTGAGGTATGCAAGTGTGGCAAAAACAAGCCACAAACGTGTATACGAACTCAAGTATGGTACTTAAAGAGTCACCTCGTTTAATGCTGGTATTTCGCCAAACTCTGCCATATTTGCTGATTACAACTAAACTATAAATACCTATACCGCTGCTGGACGGTTTGGTCTATGTTTATATGTAGATAGGTACTTATGGAAACACCTTTAGAGTTGGAAACATAAAACGCATTAACCTGGTAGAATGCACTTGATTTGGAATCAAGTTATTTATGTTTATGTTTCCTTTATTTGAAAAACACTCATTTTCAACTTGGATGAATCGCTGGCTGTAGCCGCTTTATGTTTTATGTTTTGTTAGTAACTCTTCATATAGTGAAGCATTTATGCTGCATAAATATAAACACGAGTCTTATTGATTTAGTGGGTTTGCTGTTTTTATTTATTGTATTTATTGTATTTATTCATATGTCTGGTAAATTTATGCACATATAAGCAGAAGTAATTAATTAATTGTTGTTCTTTAATAATATTCTAATTAATTGGAAAAAGGCTAAATTAAATAAATACCTTATGCATGAGTTACCTATCCCATAATCTACTACATAATTTATAGCTTTTTGGTCATATGGTAATGTCCAAGTTCACAATTTTATGTAATGGGAAGTGACTTGCAATCTTCAACAAAAAAAAAAAACGAATTACTGCTGAATAGACTTTAGGGTAAGGTTAAAATATAAAAAGTGTTAAATTTCAAGGCAAAGGTCTGCAAGGTTTTACTTCGCAGGTTAAGCTTGACTCTTCAAAATAAAACAAAATAGAAAAGGTGTCATGTGTTGCATTTTATTTATTTGCATTATGTTATTTTTTTTGTTATTAAGTTCAAGTGTAAATTATATAAATAAAATTAATATAAATGTAAACGTAACGGTTTTGAAGGTTACTCATGTAACAAAATGTGATTAAAATAAAAAGAAATCATTATTTAGAATTTTAAAATGATTAAAGAGCAAAATGTGTTAAATTTTTTTAATTCTTTTTATCTTCATGTGTCATTAAAAGTGTTTTTAAATAATAGTAATAATGACTTTCAATAAGTTGGTTATTTGGAATATTTTGGACTACGTGAACTTTGGTTTTCACCACTTCACGGACGCAACTTAAAAATGTCCCACTTAAAAAGTCTAACCAGGAAAAATTGCAGCTTTTCCATTACGTAAAGTTGCAGTTCAAAGAATGAATTCAAACACTAAATATTTAAGTTTACACCACGAATAAGCTTAAAGACCTTAATAATTCCTCAACAACTCAAAAACCCCTTTTCACTACAAATGGGAACAATCAGCAGTGCTGGATCCGAATCTATTGAAAACTATTGGCTGTGAAAAATGTTTTCACTTAGGTTATGAAAGAATAATTAGTTTTGGGCAAGGAATACCTGGCTTTCAGAAGAGACTTGGGTAAAAATTAACAAAAGGAAGCCCCAAAAAGCTCTGTTAGCTGCTTCTCAAGGAGAGAGATGGATTCGAAACATGTAGTGTAGGACTTTGGCTCAAGAAAAAGAATAACCCGCTAGTTGGTGCGACACCAGAACCTTTTGGCCAAAAAGCTCACTTGTGTTCAGATCTGAAAACAACATCCAGTAAAAGATATAGATATTCCGCTGCTGATTTTGACAGCCAAGAACCATGTATTTGACCACGACAGAAATCATCTTCTGAGTTGATGTAACAAATTCCCGATTACGCACCACAATATGTACAGCGTTCAAAGAACTCAGATTTGGTGCAAGCAGCACTAAACGAATTCCTACAACCGCTAATATAGAGGCAGAATCTGTCTCTGAACACTTGCCTATAAAAAGTGAACAAGGGAATGATTGTCAAGCTTCAAAAAAAGAGGACTAAGTGAAGTCTTAAAACTGGTGAGGTATTCGAGTTTTGCTGTAGTTGTCAAAATATTATCAAATATTGTTTTAGAAAAGCGTAACGGGACACCTGAAAGCAAAGCTTATGACTGAAAAACCAACACATCAATACTTTAAAGATCGTAATATAAGCCAAATTCGTAAAATTAAAAATTAGTACGTTGTGGTCTTACTTCTTGATTCACATTTGTGAGTTTCGGAAGTGGTGAAAGTAATTGATAGGACCAGTGCCAGTGGATTTATAAAAAACTTTACAATCAAATTTGTGTCCGCATTAACCGCGGAATTCAAAAGAATATTCGAAACAGCTAACTTTCCCGATCACTCCAAAAAACATAAAAAGGGAGCTTTAAGTAATCCAGAGAACTACAGAGGTATTTTATTAACTTCCCATAAGAAGTTATTGTAATGGGTCCGATTTGTCAAATTGAAAATTTTGACATTTCTCGACGTTTCAAGGTCCCTAGAGTCGAAATAAAAGATTTTTAGAAAGATGTCTGTGCGTGCGTGTGTACGTACGTTTGTACGTCCGTACGCCTGTACGTTCGCGACGTTTTTTTCGTCGTCCATAGCTCAAGAACCAGAAGAGATATTGACTTCAAACAAATTTTGTTATACAGATAATAAGGCAGAAAGATGCAGAAAGGACTCTGAAGAAAATTTCGTGGGTGGTTTTTTTTTACCATGGCAGTTTAAAAAAAAGGTGAACATTTTGGTTAAATCTAAATATCTCATGAACCAATAATGGTAGAGACTTGAATTAAATTTTATATTATATATTGTAACGTGATACAAAACAAGTATATTTTTGGAAAAAAATCCAATTAACTGTTTTTTTTATAAATCAAAAAAACTGAAAAAAAAAATTTGTCACCTCGACAATTTTACGACTAAAATATGATTTCATCTCCAAAACAATTTTGTGCAACGAAGAATAATGTTTTTGACATCTGATAAAATTTTGAGAAAAATCTAATTGACAGTTTTTTTTATAAAAAATAAAAACCTAAAAAAACATTACTCAAAGTTGGTAAAAATTGAATTTCGACTCAAATATCTTTTCAAAAACTTGAGATTTAGGCTTCAATTTTATTTTATCTTATAAGAAATATTGTTTTCAACATTCAGTAAAATGTTGAGAAAAATCAAATTGAAAGTTTTTTTACAAAAAATAAAAACCCAAAAAAAATTTAACAAAAGTTGGTAAAATTTGATTTTCGACTCAAATATATTTTCAAAAATTTGAGATAATAGCTTCTTACTACTTTAAACTTATAAGAAACATTGTTTTCAACATTAGGAAACATTTTGAAAAAAATCGAATTGACAGTTTTTTTTTACAAAAAATAAAAACCTAAAAAAAAATGTATAAAAGTTGGTAAAAATTGACTTTAGACTCAAATATCTTTTCAAAACTTTGAGATATTGACTTTAAACTACCTTTATCTTTTAAAAAAATATTTTTGTCAACATTCAGTAAAATTTTGAGAAAAATCGAATTGACAGTTTTCTTACAAAAAATAAAAACCTAAAAAAAACAAAACTAAAACTTATAAAAATTTACTTTCGACTTAAATAGCTTTTCAAAAATTAAAAATATTGGCTTCAAACTTATTTTATTTCACAGAAAATATTGTTTTCGATATTCAGTAATTTTTTTATAAAAATCCAACAGTCCGTTTTTTCATAAAAAAATAAAATCTACAAAAAATAGTACGCAAATTTGGTAAAGTAAGTTTGATACATATAGACAAACTTTTAAGCAAGACAAATCGACAGACGGGATGGGAAGTTATCAGTGTGGGTCGCATCCCAGCCTCTTTTTTGTTAAGTAATCCAGTGCCTTGATATTCAACAGGTTGACGGGTTGGGTCAACAGTAATGGAATACTTAATGGGATTCAAGCGGGTTTTTGGAGAAACTGATAATCAACGTCAAAGTTACAAAGAAAGGAGCAAGAAGCTATATACTTTCTTTGTAGATTTTCACACTGCTTTTGATTCCATTGCTCGTGAAGTACTTTTTTATAAGTGTCTTTGTATAAGTCTCAAGTTAAATTCTGAACTTATTGAAAGCAATGCATAAAAGCAACGTCTCGTATTTTTGATGGGATGGTGAATGCATTTTGGAAGACTTAGTCACTGAAATGGGCGCTAAACAAGGCTGTGTTTTGAGCACCTTACTCTTTATTTAGTTTATAAATCATGTCGTAAAAACTATTGGAGGAGGAATTGATACCGTTTTTTTGGCGGAGTATGTAGAAGGAATGCAGGCATTGATTAACCGACCCAAAGACTATTGCGATCTTTGGGATCTTGCAGTTAGTTTGGAGAAATCAAAAATGATGATCTTAAAAAATAGTGGTGGCAGATATTCTCGGAAGGAAAAGTAGGGGTACAAATATCTAGGTCTTTTACCCTTCCAGGATGATAAAAACATTTTGAAGATCATCAAATTATTTCGAGCAACCTCAGTCTCTATAATGTTGTAGGGTGCACAAGTCTGGGGATGTTCCAAATTCGATGATGAGGAAAGGTTTCAGAGATATTTCCTTTGAAGGATTTTTCGATTGCTCTCGAATACATGTAATTAAATGGTATACATTGTTCCAAAATTGTTTTTGAACGTTCTTAAATTGCTTGTCAGAAAGTGAGACGAACTAAGAGCTGAATTTGGGAAAAATGCGCCCATTCATGCAGATATAAGCCCAGGTGACTTGAGGAGTTGTTTTTAGAACTTATTCGAAGGAGCAAGTCGCAAGTCTTTTATTGGAAGCGTAGGATGATAAACAGCAAGTTTAACTTAAGTCTTCATGAAAATACGTACTCACTAAACTCTTCTTAGCATGTTGAGTTTAATATTAAAACTAATAGAGAAATAATTAAATTGACAATTTTGTCCTAAGATGTCTACCATCTCATTGGGAAATGCCCCAACCTTATGAGAATACCGAGTAAGATACTTTGGTAAAACATCTATGAATATAAACAAAGTCTTGTGCTTTCTAAATATTTTATTAGGCTGGTAAGTGTTATAGAGATATGCAGAAACGCACTAAGATAAAGAACACGAATAATTGCAAGCAATTTTTAGAACAAAATGAGAAAAACAATTTTAATAGTATTCAAAATATTAAGTTCAATAAACAAAAAAAGGTGAATCTGGTAGACGGATTAAGGCCAATCAATATTAATCTTAAGTTGAAACTAATTGTAATATTATTTAATGCAATAAAATTAAGATTTCTAATATTAGTACGGGATATTTTGCCTTGAAATCTCTCAGTAATCCTTTCTGATAAGCATTGCTGCTGAACAGCCAATAGAGGAAAAAGAGAGTTTCCAGTTTCTAGGGAGTATTTTCTCCACTGAAGGCGGAACCGAACAAGAATGACACACACAATTTATGACAAGTAAACCATATTGGAAATCCGTTAAAATTATCATTGTCATTACTTTCTTGCAACTAAATATGAACGAAAAAAGACTTAGTTGTACCTCATTAAGAAACACTCTCTATCACTCATTTTCGAGAAATCAAGCGAGAATTCCATTTTCTGAATTCATATCCTTATAGTTTTGTACATACGTGAACAAAAATAATTGCTTAATGTGTTATTATTGAATAATCTTTGTTTAATAAATTAAATATAATAATATACAAATAACTTCTGCTGAAATTTGCTTTAAATTACCAAGTTACTACTATACTGCTTATAGCAAGTCTTCACACCTTTTTTTCTTACTTAAAAATATACGAAGTCGAAGTACATATGTAATACAATTCCCATACATACCTCCTTAAAAAACCACAAACCTCATTACAATCGTTTCTCAAATACGGATGTTTACTTTTTATATAGAGGTTTATTTTTCAACTTACAGGTACACAGGTACAGGTAGATGTAGTTAAGTATAATATATATTTTATGTCAATAAAAAGTTTTTGTTCTCATACAACGCAATTCGACCACACCACACTTAGAATAAACAAAATATCTTTTGGTTAATAATAATACTTATAATATTATTAAAAACAAACTTAATAAATAAACAAACTTTTAAGACAGTATGTAAACTTAAGATAAAGTGGGAGAGGAAATCGGGGGGAAAGGGGTGGAATATAAGATTGTACTAAAATTACTTACGCTAGACAATAAGTGATTTTTTAAATGTTGTTATTTTTTATGACTAAATACTACAAAGAGACTAATATAATCACAAAGTCACGTGCATGAATGTAGATTTGAAACTACATTGATTTAAAACCTCAACTAGAATATTAAAAGATCATTAAACTTTTTAACTTCATAAAGGACTTTATGTTTTTGTCTGAGTTTTATTTGTTTTTTGTTCTTGATTAAATGTAAAAACAAAACATTAATGCCTGGTTTCACCGAATTTCTTTTATATCTATTGATATAATGGATACAAATTTTTAGGTTTAAGAGCTCTATCTGTACATTTTATCTCACTCCCACTAAAAAAAGAAATAATTTCAGTTTCCCAACTAACTAGGTGAGTAGTTGTAGAAGAATGCAATCGTTTGTGAATGCAATCGTTTGTAAATGCAATCTTTTGCACTTTTGATTAAATTCGCTCCTTTTGTTTTCCAATATTCTAACAACAATCCATTGATTGCAATTTTTATAATTTTTTTTTTGTTGACAACCGGTATTTTTACAACTTAAGCAAATAGGTAAAATAAAAGTTTGAATTTTTAACCAGCACTAAAAAAGAACTCCAAACCGTATTTTTCAAAATCTGAAAGTATTAAATGCAAAGTATGCTCAAAACTTTATATAGAGTCAAGTTAAGACTCATAACTAATGAGAATTTCCAGAAACTTAAATGATTTAAATTGTATCTAGAAGAGAGAGATTTTTACTTTGCAAAAACACAATTCAATTTATTGCTAAAGATATGTTGTAACTTTTAACTTAGCATTTAAAACACCGTTTTAGGTTATTTTAAGCATTTTTAAAGGGGCATATTTTTAAAACCTGACGTGATAGAGAAATTAAAATGCAAGATTCGAATTTTAGGACATCTTTATCCTTTAAATCAATATTGTTGTGTTTGTGGGACAGAAAAAACGTAATTTTGTCGAATAATGTTATCCGAAAATATAGTTTCAATTTACATTAACGGAATATAAAGTTATTTTTCGAAATGGTGTACCTAAGTAAAAATGTTCGAATCAAAGTAAAAAAAACATTGTTTAGTAATTTTTTATGAAATAGCGTCGCAAAAGAAACTACTTTTTGTTTTTTGAATCCACCACCCGGCTTGAAAAATAGTTTCCCAATATTAAAAATTAATCTTTAAACTATTGGAAAAATTGTCTCATAACATTCATTTCAAATATTTTTTGAAATTCTAATTTTTGTTATAGCTTCAAACGATTTCCGCAATAAAAATGTATTTAAAAAAAAAAAATTCCTTTATTTGCACAAAAACTTATTCGTTGGAAACGATGAAACGGTTTGCTGGAATAAATGTACTCGTAAGTCTCACATAATTATAATGAGTAAATGTAACTGTTAAATGTCCATCCAACACCTTATTTCATTAAAATTTGACTTGTTATTATTCTGAAAAACTATAAATTAGCATTCATGTCAGAAAACATTTATTTTATATTAGCAGCAGATTCTTGTTAAAAATGTATTCTTATTTTTTGAATAGCGAATTAAGTATCTGAGAAAACGATAAGATCAAAGCCAAAATGCCAATCTGAAATTATTTTCTTTTAAGATCTTCGAAATAGAAACTCGTAGCTTTAAAAATATTATATAATTTAATGTCGATACAATAAGTTTTTGAGTTTATTTTAAGTGCTTATTTCGGATTCGATCTTCAATTTTAATAGGTGGACAAATTTTAAAAACACCACTTTTGAACATTATTTTTATATTTTTAACTTAAAGGAAGCTTTAATTGTAATCAGCCTGATTTGTGGAATTGAGAATGTTGACATTTCTCGACGTTTCAAAATCTCTAGAATCTAAATCAAAGATTTTTAGAGAGTTGTCTGTGTGCATTTGTACGTATGTAAATACGTTCGGAAAACCATTTTTCGTCGTCCATATATCAAGAACAAGTTAAGATATCGACTTCAAATAAATGTGGTTATACAGATAATAACATGAACACGAACACAGAACGAACTTTAAAAAAATGAGTAAGTAATTTTTTTATTATAGCAATTTTAAAAAAGTGAACATTTTGGCTGACCAAAACCAATAACGCCAGAGTCTTTAATTAATTTTGTATTACAAAAATGTGACGTCATACCAAACTAGTATAATTTTGAAAGACAAATTAACTGACATTTTTTTTCAATAAACCCAAACAAACTGAAAACAAATATTTGTCACCTCGAATAATTTACGAATCAAAAATGATACGAACTCCAGTATAATTGTATGCGATAAAGAATAACTTTGTTGACAACTGGTAAGATTTTGAGGAAGTAACGGTTTTCTTACAAAAAATAATAACCCAACAAAAAAAACAATAGGTTATAAGTTGGTAAAAATAGATTTTAGACTCGAATATCCTTTCAAAAATTAAAAATATTCCCTTCAAACAAATTTTACCTTATACAAAATATTATTTTGAAATTCTTAGAAAAATCCATCTGTCAGATTGGTATACTATAAAAATTTAACAATTTTTATTGTATACCAATTTGACCTATGGTTTTTTCTAAAAATTCCGATCAAATATTCGAGAATATATGCAGGTATTGACTCCAAAATTATTTAATTCTATGTAAAATTTTGTTGTTAACATCAAATAATGGTTTTAGAAAAATCCAATCAGATTTTTCTTTGTGTAAGAAACTTTAAAAGATTGCAATAAAATTGATAACAATTGGTTTTCGACTAAACATCTCGGAAACAAAAACAGATTTTGAAATTAAACTATTTTTATCATGTGCAAAATATTTTCTGGCTACCTTCTTTTTAATTTTTAGGAAAAATTCAGTTGAAAACTTATTTTTACAAAACACGAAAACCGACAAAAACAACAAAAATTTGATGAGAAATAGCTCTTGACTAAAATTTTATGAGAACAAAACAGATTGACTTCAAATTTGTAATCTCACACATAACTTTTGATATTTTGTTAAAATTTTAGACAAATCGACAAATAAATAGATATATTTCAAAAACTTAATGTGATAGCGTGGTTTAGATAATGAATTCGTTACAAAAACTAAAACTAATTTCAAACCGTTCTGCATTTTTCTGTAAAAAAGTAAATTTTAGCATTAATGAGTCATGTGAAATTTAACAACTTATGAAAATGTTTCCAAAATTTGTTGGAACACTTTAAATATTTTAATTAAATATGAAAGATACGGAATGAAATAAAATATATTTGGAAAACCATTTGATTTTTTAATGGCATTTGAACTAAGGCCATCAGAAACTAAGAAAGAATAAAACCAGTTTCTTTAAAAATGTTAGTCATAAAACCAAATTAATTACTACTAATTTATATCTTAATAAAAGAAAAATAAAAGATTTTTTAAAATCACATTTACATACATCACAGTTTTTCCTCAGTGTAGTTTTACCTTATAAGAAATAAAATTGTCTTCTATGAACTATCAATGGATAAAGATCCAGTCACTCACAACTGACACTTTAATTCAATATCATTATAAATCCATAAATGAATCACTATTCTAACTTTATTCTTTTAATTTCAATTCTATATCCCAACGTAAATACCTCTTTTGCATAATAATATGAAAGCCATTTGAATTTCCTCACATTAAACTAAAAACCCTGTAAGTCTTTAATCATACGCGTTATCTGACGTAAGCAATTCAAACATTTATCCCGGTGTATTAAGTTTAAAAAACTTTTTTCTTCAAATTAAGTATCAGCAAAATTCTGAATTCCACCCAACAAACAAAATGTGCTTATACTCAAGCCAAACATGTTTTGATTACTAATTAAACATCATCAGAAACTCCAGACCAATCCCGCATCCCATCCCCCTTATCATTTATATTGCAAACAAAGTCAAAAACACCGAACCGAACCTACCTACGAACAAGCTGTATGTACGATTATACTTGGCAGTAATTGAAATTCCAGCTAAGGTAATAAATTTTTCAAGATTCCAGAATATTCCTTTGGCGAGATTACAAATTACATAAAAATAAAACAACGGGAGTACATTTATTTATTATGAGGAAAGGGATATTGTACTCGTATAGTTTAATATTCATTATATCCATCTTATGACCTTTCTTAAAGTCTACGTTAACAGCTTTAGTGTTTAAGAAGAATGCAATTTTAGTGGAAAAAGAACCAAGCTTCTTATTAATTCTGGGAAAAGGCTTTGGAATGTGATTAATTGAGGTATTATTTCCTTAGCACCAAAAAGACTCTAATGATGAGTATTTCAAAAAGTTCACTTCACAGTTTACTGATAAATAGTTCTAAATAATGACAATAGTTGTGGTAAGGTATATTAATATGCCAGACGATACGTCTTATCTGTGATTGAAGGTGGAGCACGTTTGGAGTTGACGGATTAAAAGAAGAAAAAACTATTGTCTAGTGATTACACATCACCATTTTTCTAAAGCAAATGTTGTTTGAATATGGAAAAACTGATTTTGTTATAAAAAAAAAGTCACAGGTTTCTGTCCAAGATTTATTGTTCTAACTTTTGTGGTCTATTTCAAAATGAGTCACTTACGATCTGATAATAAATGATCAAGATTCCTCATCAAAGACGAGGATTATATAATTAATAATATAGATTCTTTCAAGTGTTTGTAACTTTATATCTTGTGGAATCAAGTTGTTCTTAATTTGTTAGTAAGAATCTAGGCATTTCAAAGGTTCAAAGTAAGTATCGTGGCGTGATGGTTAGTGCGTAGGACTGTCATGCTAGAAGTCTTCGGTTCTGTATCTGCCTGTGCTACCTAAAGCTTTTTTCACGGATACTGCCTTTTGCGAGGAATTGATAAATCCTCCAAGAGTTATTCTTGTCATTAAAAGTGTTTTCTCAAATTATCCGTTTGGTTTAGGCATAAAACTGTAGGCCCCGTCAATCCCTGACATGACTCGTACACAGGAATGGAATAAGAGCTGTAAGTCACAAGCGCTGTAGTTCTAGTTCTCCACGGACTGTTGCGCCAACTAATTTATTTATTTATCACAAGGAATTTCCCAAAAACTGGTTTCATTTTGAATTACCTGCTGTTTTGACATGTGTCACTTTTGAAGCTGCCACCTTTTAACATTACATAAGTTAGAGCTATGCCATTACTAAAAAGCGGAACGATACAAGCTTCAACAACCTACTGAAATTGTTGAAATTCACTAAAAAAAAATATTGAACATTTTTCAAGAACAGTTCACAAAACTGCAGCACTTTTGTAGTCATGCGATAATAGCTGTGATAAGTTGATAAAGTGAAGAATCGAGACTGTTCGATAATATTGCTGCTGAACTAAAACGGGTTGGGGTCGAAATACTGATCATAATAGTATATTTAAATTACTGTAGGTATCTCAAAAAATGTATTTCAAAATACTTTATGTACAAAATACCTACTGTATGATCAACATACTGCATCTCAAAATTCTGTATTTCAAAATTCTGTATATCAAAGTTCTGTGTTTCGTTTTAACAATGTAAAAAGTGCGCACTTTTTTACATTATCAAAACGACTTTTATTTTTTAGCCTTATTTAAAGCATTTTGAAATACCTACAGAATACTTTTTTTAAGAAAATATCATAATAATTTTTCATTAGCATAATGTTCTTATATACTTCCCTTGAACAATAACATATGTATGTACTTATGATAAATTATAAGTCTTTGAAATATTAAAAACAAAAACAACATAAATGGTATCTGCTTCTTATTTTTTCTTTCTCATTTTCTTCTTCTTAGTTATTTGTAGCTCTCTCACATTTTTACTTACATAAATATTTCCTATCATAATCAACAATTGCATAAACAATTGCACCAAACTAATTGATCTGTCAAAACTTACAGTATTATGAGATACAGTATTTTGACAAGACAGCATTTTGAGACACAGTATTTTAAATGTACAGTATTTTGAAATACAGAATAATAACCATACAGTATTATGACCATACAATATCGTACAGTATCGTACAGAATTTTGACCATACAGTATTTTAAAATTCAGCATTTCGAACCGCTCCCGACTAAAACTCGTCGATCTTTAGAATTAAAAATGTTAAAAAATGACAACAATCCTTAATTTCCTTAGGTTTTAAAGCTTTTAATTGCAGTTAACACAATTACTAAAGCTTGTCAATTACCAGTATCACCGAATCTCAACTGATTGATTCATTTAACTACTTAGTCATCAACAAATAAAAAAAAACCTTGTTCCTTTTTGTCTTTCATCGTTTTATTAATTAATTCATTGCTGTCGAATAATCTTATTCCAATAATAATAAAAATATACATGAAAAGATTCATTGTTTTAAATCCTTATTTAATTATATTTTAAATGATGGCATAATAATTTGTGTCTCATTCGATTTGGGGTAATAAAAGAATACTTAGTTTTAAAAATATTAAAAATGCAGCCTTTAAAAACTATAAAGTAAAACCTTCCGACAATTCTTATGCATACAATATTTTCTAGCCTCAGGAAAGAGGTTGTTTTTCTTTCGAAATGTCTGTATTCAAAGCAAATTCCTCACTCGGACTCATCAAAAGAAAATCAAGTAAGTAAGTAAGTTATTCATTTATTTACATTTCTATATAACAAATAGAATACAAATCATGAATTTAAGAGCTATGGCTAAGCCGTCAGCCTGGTTGGCAAGTTTATAAATGTTTATTTTAAAATTTAATTAAATTTTCAATAATCAACAAAAAAAAAAAGAACTAAAGTATTAAACGTATTCTGATATTAATAACATCCTGTACTTGTAAACTGTTTTTAAGAAATTGCTTAGGGTTTTCCAGTCACACTCGTTTAAAAGTTGGATAGTTTCCTGCATGGTTAGTGATTGTTTTCCAAAGGAAATTTGCCTTTGCGCTTTGAATATTGGGCATATACTTATGATATGAAAGCAATCTTCTTTCGATTTTAGGTTGCAAAGCGTACAGAATTGATTAAAGCTTCCATTATAAGGGTTACCATTTAAGGCAATGAGCTCACACCTTGCTTTGAATATTACGGATATTTTATCATAGCTAAGTGAGTCGTGAAAGTAGTTTTTCTTGTTTAGATTAAAATTAAGCTGGCTGTATAAAATTCTACTTTCAGAATTCCGAGCCTTAACGATGAAGGCATCTCGAATAGAGTCTTCGTTTTTCTGAATAATGCGGTAGAGTTGGTCTTTCAAATAACGTTGGTTGTTCACATCAATATGTAAGGTTGCCCCACAAGCGTTGCAAAATCATTTAAGTTTTAGGACCGCTATTCAGTTCAATCGTTATAGTTCAGTTTTGTGCCTCTAATTCTTGAATATAACTGTTGTTTGGATTAAATAAGAAGAGAATTGTATATGTTTAAACAAAATTTTGTCGGATTTGCCCCATGAAATATTTTTAAAACAATGTAGAGGGTTGTCATCATTCTTATATTTCGAAATCCTTATTACTTGGAATACATACTCTTGAGGCGAGAATTGTAATGATTATTCGCTGTATTTTGACTTTAACCCTTGAATGTCAGACTTTGCTAAACTACTTGCATCTGCATTCTCCATCAATTTCTAATTTAAAGAGCTAGACCACTCTTGGCTATTGATTTTCACTATACGCTATATGGACAACGTGAACCGATTTCCGCAAGTTGTAATTTATTTAATCACGTTTATTTTGAGATTCGTTTTCGATCGAAAGTTATTCGAATTCGCGAAGATTTTATTTTGAGATTCGATTGATTCGAAAGATTGCTGATTCAATCGAAAGTTCATTTAAAAATAAAACTCAGTTAACTTTGACTTTCTAATGTTTCGAATCAAATGCCATTTTTGTGCCGTTCAGATATTTTCTGGTGAATAATAAAAGAAACAGGTGAATAATTAAAGAAACATGTAAGTTTTAACAATTTTATACGATAATTTAACAAAATTGGTAATATTTACGAGTTTTTTTCCAGTTTACGAGTATTTAAAACTATTTTTATGCACTTGGATACCGATGGATAATTGGGACAACTTAAGTGTCGCATCTTTTCCGACTCCAAATTGGTAGCCTCCTTCGGAAAAAAAGCGCAAGGTTGTAGCTAGCATTAAAATGGGTGGTATGGACAAAGAAGTTCCCCCTGTATCTCGATGGAAAGCTCAACCAAGACATATTTAAATGCCCGTTTATTGAGGCGAAAGTTCCTCACAAATCTATAAAACAAAATCATTTAGTCAACACGATTTGTTTTTGAAATAGAACAATTTCAAATCAATTTTATAGGTAGGTATACTTACTTTAAATCGTCAAACTCAAACGGATTTGATGCGTCCATAATCCTTCTTCTAAAAACATGTTCTCGTTCTTAGCCATTAGAATTAAGAAACAAAACAATTGCCTGTTTACTTTGTACAAAACAAGAAAAACTACACTGATTTGAAGTTTATAAACTTTAATTGATTTCAATTGAAAGTGTGACCATGTGTGATGAATATACATAACATTTTAAACGGTATAAACACAACATGGAAATTTAAACCAAAATGGTTAAGTTAGTTGAAAAAATGTTTAATTTCATGTCTTGAATGTTTTTCTGTACCTATCACTTTATTAACTTCACTTAATTTTGATGTAAAACATCTATAGGCTCACTTGTTAACCGAATTGTTGGCGTGGCGACGGGTTGCCACGCTATACTATAAGGTATACATATATATATTTTAAATGTAGTAGAGTGTACGTAGTGCTTCTCACTTAGTTCGACGTTGTTGTTTAGTACTTGATAATGTTTCATCCAATACTTTTGTAACGTACTTTAGTTATCATCGAGCAATCGTCACAGTAATACCGGCAAAGAAAACATCGAATATAACTATTACTGAAGTCACAGATGAAAATATTTAAATTGTGGCCACTTGATATTAATATCGAATTTTTATATCACATATAAACAAATGTTTATTAAATAAAGTTACCATTTTCTGTAAGAAATTCGTAATACTTCATTTTTTCATTAGGCTTTATTTAATTCCTGTAATAATATTATCTTTTATGCATATAACTTGTACACACACGATGTTTCACATCTGCCAGGCGCGCGTCCCATGATTTTTTTTTTTCAATTCAGAAACTATTAATCTGTGACAAACTCTGAATTCTTCGCAAAATAAAAATTTAGTGTGGTCACACTAAATCAAATCAAAATGTCAAATCATTTAGAACAGCTGATCTCCAAAATAAGGTTAATTTCGGTTCATGCAATGAATATTTTTCATTCGAATCTCAAAATAAACAAAATTCATTCGAACGAATAGATCTAATCTAGTCACTCGAATCAACGTTTCGTACGAATCTCAAAATAAGCATGAATATTTTTTATTCTAAATTGAATATATCAATGACCAGAAACTTATTAAAAAGTCGATTATTAACTTTACTTAATAAATTTGTTTATTGTTTGAGTTGTATACATTATAGTTAATTTGTATTTATAAATAAATTTTTATTAGATAATTAATTTTAAATTTGTTAAATTAAGTAAACAAATAAACAAATAAATGCATCATATGATCCGAATTCTCATCGAAAAATTATCTTCTGTGACGATGACCAATTTTACCTTGGCTATTAAGTAATTAAGCAGAACTGTCGCATTTGAGGCTCGAAAAATGGAAAATGGTTGTTGAAAAGCATTTCTATTCTTAATCCGAAGCTATTTGGTGAGAATTTTGAGATGGCGGTGTAAATCGATTTTACTTTTTTCAAAACGAGGCTGGACTGTTACGGTGATACTTTATAAATGATTTTGCATGACCAAAATTATAAAATATTACTATAACGACGAAACAACATGGTTCTACGTACGAGTATCACAAAGGGAACGAAGTGAAGACCTGACCGTTTTATTTCTGGTAGGAGTGATGAAAATTGTTTTAGTGAGATTTTCTCATAGAGCACTTTAGACTTTTTTCTCTGCAGCCACGGGAAAGATAAGGTCTATGGTCTTCAACGCATTGAAGACCTTAAACATGGAATTCGTGAAGTTATCCGGAACTTACTGCTGAAAATATGTGAATTGGTTATGGAAAATTTAATGATAAGTATAAGGAGCTGCAACCGGAGCCGTGGCAGTAATTCTGCTGATTCTGTTTAGAATTGCTAATGGCATAACTTCTTCGGTATACTAAGAAAGAAGAAGTACAAAGAATTTCTGAAAACAGGGCGTATTGTATGAACAGATATTCAATTTTTTACGACGATTTGATTTTTATTGATACGATGTTGTAAAATACAATTCATTAACCTTTGCCTACAAAACATTTATATTGGTCAAGAGTAAGCTAAAATTAGACTGCAAAAACAACCTTTCTTGTAGGTTTATATTTCATAATTATCCAATAAACCTAAATTGATTGGATTGTCCTTCATTCCAATTTTAAAGAATTCTTTTTAACATCGATTTTAATTATTTTGATTTACCAACTTTTTTTGTCTTCAAGTAAACGTCAAAATCAGATAACGATAATAATAATTATTATTATTGAGTCACAATAAAAAGACAATTCAATTTAATAAGTTCATTCGCACTGTAAGTGATCATGTGCCGAAAAAACAAAATTACATGTCAGCCTTGACTTTGGATATCGTTTAGCATCTCATCAGAGAAGAGACCAAAAATGTACAACCATAGTTAAAGGGTATGTACATACATATATCTTAAATAAGAAATCTGGTTAATAAGTGTAGATACGTGATTAAAATTTTAAGTGATATTTTTTGTTTTATTGTAACTTAAAGGAAAAGTCAAAGGTACCGTCGCACGAGTTGTCACTTTGGTATCGTCTGCGTGTTGTCTACACGAGGTCGTCATTATCATATTTGACAGAACAAAGAGATCATAAACTTTAAATGGGTTTTAATTTTTGTCTTTGGTTTGTTTTTGGATATTTTTTTTATAATTACCAACGATTTATTATCTAATTAAACCATGATAAAGCCATTAAAAGTGTAATAAAAAATTATGTATTGAAATGTGAATGTATTAATCAGTTGACACATTAAAAAAGGATTAATTTTAATTTTTTCAAACAATGTAAAAATAAAATAAGGACACCGAAGTCTTCGATCAAGAGGGTCAGTTCATTGTTCAAGGAAATCTCCGGATTGATTATTCGATTATAAAGTTGTGCCCATCAAGTTTCTGGAAATGTATGATTTTTAAAAAAGAAATGATAAAAACGACCTTCTTTAAGGAAGTTTCTGAGAGACAAGAAATTAGAACTTTTGACAATAGCTTAAAATCCATAAAGCAATAACGTGATTGACCTTATAGACGAGTCCAAACCAAAAAAAATACTCATGGGTCCTCCCCAATAAAAAATAAGGGCACTTAAATCTAGAAAGTTATTTTTTGGTTCACTTTACCTGCCTACGTGTGTTTCCACACGAAATCAGGGTTTTGGTCTCAATATTTTCAACAAGTATGTGGCAATCTTGATTTATTAAAGATCTTGTGTGATGTAAAAAGCAGTAAGCACTTTTTTGTAATAAACATGCACTGGAGTGGTTATTGAAACCTTTAACATGTTTAAAGTTTAAAAACAGTGTGAGCCTTATTAAAATAGGAAAGGATTAAAGAGAATATACCTATTTTAAAGTTTTAAATATCATAATAATTGGAGGGGAAGATAGGGTTTTGTAAAGCATTCCACATTCTCGATGCAAGGTTAAAAATCGAATCTCTATATTTGAAAGTACGTTTGAAATTGAGCTCAAAGGTAATCTAATAAGCATTCCTCAATTAGCATTCGGGCAGTATTACTATTAAATTGTTTAAGGGGTGGAATGCAACTGGCTAATTCAACAGAACAATGTATATAAAAATAAAAACAGTTGATTGGATTAGAAGTTGCAAGGAAGAGAGTCGGACACAAACCATAGTCATATGGAACACAGGCATATATTTTCAGTCTTGAAACCATCTAATACAATTTGTATTAAATTGTTAGAATGGTAATTTCTAATCAAACGGAGAAGAGATTCAACAATACCAAAAGCATGCATTTTTGATAACAGAGCTAAGTGTTAAATTACTAAATGCTTTTGAAATATCTTTAGTAAAATGATTTGTTCTACTGTTCGGTTAGATAAAGCATCAGTAACCAGTTGACGTAATGATTACTACGAAAACCGTATGGTCATTAAGAAGCTTTCGGTCTTCGAGATATTTCTTAGGCTGATAAATTGATCAGCGTTTCTATTACCTTGGAAAGAAAAGACGTTCTTGAAAGATTTAAACATGACCTATTTTTAGGACCAAAAACAAAAGAAGATTGAATAATTGCTTTGCAAAGAAAGATTACTTTTGTAAAAATTGATTTGATAGGAAACTGAAAATTATTTTTTTTATAATTTATTTGCATAAGTGAGCAAATAAATTGAGCAAAATAAGGACCGTTGTTTTCATTTCAATTAGGGTAAGTTCATTAATGTAAAAATCCAGCAGTAATGCAAGATTTGCGTTCATAAATTTAAATACACTGCATTACTGCAGTCGTTTACTCTGTTCAAAAAAACAGTTTGACAGCTGAAATGCGATCAAACCTGCAGGCATTTTATTTCTATTGCCGCTCTGCAGGAAAATGTCAGAACAAGATGAGTAAGTAAAATAATTGAATATTTATTAAATTTTTGGCAAAAATAAAATGTTTTTGTTATTAATAAGTTAAAATATAATATTTATACTTCATAGGAATGAATGTGACAAAAAATTCTGGCCAGATGCAGACATCAAGCTGCTCATCACAATTCGTTTGTCGATGGAATCCGATAATCCGATGCTGGCCGCAAAAAAGAATCAGTGCTGTGGGGAAAATGTTAAATGGAAATTAAATCCGTTTCGCCCTTGTTTGCTCATAGTAGAGAAGATATTATAAGGAAGTTCCAAAATCTGAAGACAACATATGTACGTAAGGATTAAAAAAAGAAACCAACAAAGCGGCAGAGATGTGACATTGTGGGATTACTTCCAACACTTCGATGAAATATATGGAACTCGTCATAGTGTTAAACTTATACATAAGTTGGTAGCCAAGGTGTTTGGAAGCAATGACGAAAGTGAGAAGGAAGAATTTGAGACTCCTGTTAAAAAAAAGATTACAAAAAGTGCTTCGACATCATCCTATAACAAAGTTTTGGAGTTCCTTGAAAAAGAGGCAGTAGAAGACGAACGACGACACAAGGAGGTTCTTCAAGTGGAGCGTGAAAAATTGTGATTACTTTTTTTCTTTCAATTATAGACTAATGTAAAACAAACCATTTGTTGTTCAATGCGCTGTGAATAAAGCATTTTTATTTTAATAAATTAAGTCAAGCGGTTACGTATCGTTTAAAAAATGGTTTCGTTCTTTTTATATAATGAAGTATGTACTGTACATATGTATGTACTTCAAGTTCTTTTTACATGAGTATAATATTAGAAACTTATGAAGAAAATAGCATCGCAATCAAGTTTCTCTTGATTTTGGCCTCATCATTTGTAGCACTAGTTGTTAATTGATGTTCCTTCGAAATACCTGAGTCTTCGGAATGGGTATATGAATAAGCTTGGAGTTCCTTTTCCTGTTCTATAATTATGTTGTGGAAAACAACACAAGCAAATACAATGCATTTGGCGCAAAAACACACATCTATAAACTTTTGGCTATGATCACATACATACATACACCATGAAAAAATCATAAACGAAATATGTAAGTTTCGTAAAATTCTTCGATTTCCAACATAAAGATTTGTAATGAATATATTTGTAGTGAATAAAAACTAACAAACCTGCATATTAATTGAATATGTACCCTTTCGATTAAAGTAACTCTTAGGATCCTCCTTTGGTGCTGTTATGGGAATTTGAGTACCGTCTACACATACGAGAACATTTGGGAAGGGATTATTCCTTAAACTTGAAAATTTGTCCATTTTATATATTTCTTTCTTAGCATGAATAATAGTTTTGTAACTTCAATGAAGTACTTAAAAGACAGTCCTTTTTAGACGTCAAATAAATAACTTATTTCCCTAAAGGAGCAGTTATTAGCGAGTTTCCAAATTGTCAGAAAAAGTGCTATCATCAAACCCTTTTTAGGTCGACCAAGGTTAATTTTTTTTCAAAGTGGACAAAGCTCAATCTTTACAAACTGTTTTAACAACAATGAATAAGTACATAATATGTATATGTACTTCCAAATGAACGAACCTGAAACGTAGATTTCTTCATTCGAAAATGATTTCTAAAAACATCATCTGGAAATTCTACTATTATTTTTATGAAATTGTTGGTTTTTGGGATACTCCTTGATTTTGTTTTATTTTTAAGCAGAAGAATCATTCTTTTTCGCTTGCTTTTTTTCCTTTTTCTTAAATATACTCGTAAATTCTCTTGAACACTTGAACACCAAAATTTGTTCCATTCAAAACATTTAAAATAAGTCCTAATAAAGCATGTTTATTGGACATTTTGAAAGAATTTTGTTAGGACACTAAAAAAACCCGCGTAAATCAAAGAAAAAACTTAATTATTTCTGTCATTCTTTTTTTATAGAAGTCTACTTTGTTGACATTTATGGAACAGCCCTAAATTGTCGATCATCTCTTACGGAGATGGCTACACAGTTCAAAATTCACCTTTTCTGGGTGCCGGGCCATAGAGACATTCCAGGAAATTGCAAAGCTGACGAATTTGCAAAAAGCGGAACAACTTTACCTCTGCTGGCTCATAATGCTAACATAGGTATCCCTCTAGCTACATGTAAACTTATGCTAAAGCAACATATCATAGAGAAAACAAACCTCAGGTGGAATAACATCACCACCTGTGTCGCAACAAAACTAATTATCTCTCTGAGTAGATTGCACATTAGCTACGTTATAGGTGTCCTGACTGGGCACTGCTTAATAGGAAGGCATGCTATTCGACTTGGAGCCCCTGCAAATGATTTTTGTAGGAGTTACTTGGACGAAAAAGAAGAGGAGACAATCTCTCATCTTCTGTGCACATGCCCTGCCTTATCACACAGACGTAGAATCCACCTTGGAGACTACTACTTTAACGATACCAGCGATCTAAAAAATTCAGACATTACTTGTCTCCTACGCTTCATTCGAAGCTCCAATTGGTTTAACGAGTAAAGCTGATTAACTGATCCATGTGGTATCACAATGGACCATACTTTGGTCTAAGTGTGTTGGATGTCCCAACCAGCAGCCACTTTAACCTAACCTAACCTAACCTGACATTTATGAACTGGTTTTTGATATTGTAAATCTGCCGCATTCATGCAGTAGTTTTTCTGCTCATAAATGCATTGCATGAATTTTTTCGGCATGGCTTGTGCAACTAGTTGCATTTTTGAACTCAACCTTACTGTTCAACTTTCATTAAAAGCCCTTTTTGGCATACGGCTTACAAAATGTTTAACTTTCCGTAGGAAGTTTTTGTAATCGGTTCGATTTGTCGAATTGAAAATCAAGACATATGTACATATTTCTCTACGTTTCAAGGACCCTAGAATCTAAATCAAAGGTTTGTGTAAATATTTCGGTTTGAGCGTACGTTCGTTCGTTTAAAAGTTGTTTGTTTTTTTTTTGGACATCTGTCATTTAGCTAGGGTCAGTGGTTTTAAAATTTTCTCCATAGGAAAAAGTGAAATATATTAAGAAACACAAATTTATTTAAATACAAGTAAATTTAAGAAAGTTTATTTAACAACTTGTCAAATTATTAACCCATTCAAGTGAGTTTTGCATCAAATTTATTGTTTTTATTATCTTAGCTCATATGTGCATATGTATAATGGCATTTCAACCATGATTGTGCTTATTACAAGCAACCTGAATATGGAAAGTCATTTTAAAGACAAATTGATCAAAGCGAAAATTTACATTAGAGGAAAAACTGTTTTGCTCACGACTCTATTACACAAAGGGTAAAATACAAAGTGTTTACTACAGTAGCAAAATCTATAATGATGTATGCAGCACAAGTTAAGGAATCGATAGAAAATCTATTTTCTACGATGTTTCCAACTTCCAAAAAAATACACAAAACTAAATGATAATTATTTAAACCGGGCTATCACCACTTTTCATTAAAACCTAAAGTGAGTGCGATGCATATTATTGTTTTTAAGTTTTCTCAAGAACTAATGAACCGATTTGAATAATTTTTCGTATACTACGAGTATCTTAGTATCATTTGAAAATTAAAAATATCTTTGTTTATTTTTTTTTTTGATTTTTAAAAAAATATTTCATCATTTTTTTACGAAAATAAAATGTTAAACGTATATATATATACAATAAGCTCTAAATATTTGCATACCAACAATATTTTTAACCTCAAATTGAAAAATTTTATATATAAAATATGAATTTAAAATACTTGGATTAAGCTTAAATGGGATTTAAATTTTTGAACACAACATTTTTCTGCAGGACCAATTTTAGATCTTAAAATACAGGAATTATATTTAAGTAGACTCTTTGGAAACATGAGCAAGTTCAGGCGACCTAATCGTGCATTTTATTTAATGTGGAATCGTCTAAGAGGTTCCATGCATTTCCAAACTGGCATACTGACTATTATGGGCGTAATCTCTGCGTGTCAGCATTCTTTAAAGGTTTCATCTGAAACCATCTCAACTATAGTGAATCAAATTGTGTTGGAATATCCGGATTAATACTGAATTATGGCGGTGAATCCAAGTACAATCTTCCTTAGATCGCAGAAAAAAAAATCAAATCATACAACTGCCACTCTCTTGGAAAAAAACTCGTCTTCTTCCAAATATGAGGATTCAATAAGATGAATT
The DNA here is from genome assembly GCA_920104205.1 of Eupeodes latifasciatus. Taxonomy (NCBI): domain Eukaryota; kingdom Metazoa; phylum Arthropoda; class Insecta; order Diptera; family Syrphidae; genus Eupeodes; species Eupeodes latifasciatus. The sequence goes on from OV049924.1 coordinate 375,069,096, forward strand.
TTGTATTTCTTAATTAATTAAATTTATTTAATTTTTACAAGTATCCATGTTTATGTATTAAAAATAGTTAATAAATACAAACATACTTTTTCTTTTTACTTAAATATTTCGACACAATTTAACTCAAACCGTAGGTAATTAGAAAATCTAGCAAGCACTTAATTTTTTGGTCATAACCATCAATAATAAATAACAGACAAATTTCAATCTTTACATTTATTTTGCGGAAATCTTCTATTTCTGCCTTCGCCCTTTCTATCTGGCACCAAAGAATTCTACGTTGATGTAGTCTAAACCACCTTATTCTTTTTGAAACCTTCCTTTATTTATAATAAAATAAAATAAGAAACTCATTTGTTTTATCTATTTTGTGATAAAATTAGACTAAAACAAACATTTGAAAACTTAATATTCGTATTCTGACGTCGAAATTAGGAATATCATTTCCTGACAGTTCTTTCAATATTTGCATAAATATCTTGCAAAAACCAACCTTTTATATATCAATATAATATATTTTAATGTTATTTTGTTGAATATTTTGCATTTTGTTTAACACTAGTTTGTATATTAGATATTTAGTTGAAATGAATTAATTTATGTATTTTAAATCTTTGAATGACTTAAAAATGAAACAAAACCAGATCGATACACAAGTGAAGTACATTAGAAAACAGATGAAAAAATATACTAAACGTGTCACTAATTCTACTTCCGCCAAGAACATATTTTAATTGTCAAAACGTGGAAGTCATTAATGTCTCTAAATGAAAACTATATAGGAACACAGGTTTATTGAAATTCCTTTAGTCATTTTTAGTTGAAATTTGAAAAAGGCCAAAATCATTTTTATGGAAACATAAACTTGAGCTTTTTTTTCAAAAGCAGAAAGCTGTTACACGTGTACATGTAACATGAGCCTAGAAATACCAATTATATGTTTTCAGAAATTGTATACGCACTTAAAAATTACCTTATGTGTAACCCGGGTCTAAAACGTGTGCACCAATTAAGAATTGAACAAAAAGAAAATTTAAATAAAATTTTAGTAAATTTTTAAAGCAAATCATTTAAATGATGTAATATTTTATATAAATCAGAATATTGTCAAAAATTAACCAAATATCTATAAACGCGCAACACCTACTTTGCCAATTTAATGCATATTAATTCATGCCATAATCATTATACATCTATTTCCCATGAATTCAATAAATAAAAGTTGAGATACCTTTAATGGTGAAATAGAAGTCCAAAACTGTCTCGATAACATCGACCACTTACTTAAAGTGTCTGGAAACACCAAACTAAGTCATTTTTCAGGTTAAAAATTAAGAATCAAGAACCAAAGCAAAAAAAAACATATTCGAGCATCATCACCTGAGAATTTTGAACTTTCAAGGTTATTTCTGGGTCATTTTATTAAGTATTAAGTTTCCGGATCTTTTCATTTCGTTTTCACTTAAGTATTTGTTTACGCCTCAAGTAGGTAAAGTACAAAAGATAAAATAATGAAGCCATCATCAACATTGACATTTCTTGTTGTTCTTCTTCTGTTAATTTGTTTATCATAACTAATTCGTCGATGCCACCAAGTCGTACCGCTACGTCGCGTCGCGTCGTCGTCACATGTTGGCCATGTCAAAGTGACCATAACGCATTTTTTACACTTTGTTTTTGATTGTGATTTGTGTGCTTTGCAACAAAGTCATGTTAACAATTTTAATAACTCTTTATGTTCAAAAAGTTGCATAAGCTGACGAAACAATAAAACATTAAGTGTTGCGGTGCGGTATAGAGCGGTGATGGTGCGCCCGCGCTATACGTTCCATCGTTCACGGTTGAGTGGTGCCATAATTTTATTTTTATTGGCGCTGTCCATCGATGATGATGACGACGATGATGGCGATTTCGATGATGATGATGATGAAGTTGGTAAACTTGGCCTCAAATTATGGCCTGGCTGATAATGTTAAACGTTTGTTGTTATTGTTTCTGCTTATAGATAACAATTGTATGAATATAAATGAATGCGTTATAAATTAATGTGAATTAGAGGGTTGCTCATGTACTTGCTCTTGAACGTCCTGATGTCCAAATTGGCAACGAATTTTGGAATTTCTTATTATTAGAGTTGTCTGAGTTGACTTTAAATTTGTAACCAAAAATTATAAAAAAACATTTTTTAAATTAATTTTTTGTTTAACGTTTTAATGAAAAACAATTATTTTTGAACATTTGATATACATTTTTAAGTTTTGAGTTTGACTGTTTTTTTTCGTTTAAATTAAGCTAACTTGTAATGAAAAAGCTTATTACATTAATGGGCAACTATTTTACTAAGCATTTTCAGTCTTATTTATAAACGCTGTATAGAGCCTACATAAAGTTATGTAATCTCTATAATGCCTCTAAACGCAAAAATGCTATTTATAAAACTTATGCAACGTTGCATAGTCCCATAATAAGCTAAACGCGTTTTGAGGTTGAATAGAGCCTACATAAGGAAATTATCAAAAACACTCTAATGAAGATATACATCCTTCGTACGTATCACCCTCCAAAACCCATTTGTTTACATTGTTGTATTTGTAATTTTGACATAATGTCCATGAATAAATGTGAAATTCAAATAACTGATAAACTAAATTTCCAGCACCGGACCTCATTAATTGTGTCTTAGTGTGCGTGTAAACACGCACACTAAGAATTACTTTATGAGGTCCGTTTCTGGTTTAGTTTTTAGGCAAACCAATATAGCTACCGAGGATTTATATCTTTACTAGAGTGTTTTTGGAAATTATTGTTGTTATTATTTCGTAAATGTCATTTTGATTTCTCTCCATTATTTAAATTTAAAAGAAAACAATAATGCCTTTCCAATTTAGCTCGTTTATTAATGATTTTAATAATTTAAATCGCGTTTTACCAACTCCGAGAATGCGGAAAGTTTATAAAAAAAGGTTCAACCCAATGAGCTTAAGAAGCGAAGAATTTAAAAAAAAATATAGATTTTCAAAAAAAACATCAACAAAATAATTGGAATTATCCGTTCGGACCTCAGCAGCGACAATAGAGGAGGCCACATCCCCATAGATATCCAAGTAATGGCTGCAATAAGATATTGGGGACGGAACGAGGTAAGTTTGTACTAAATGTTCACACCAATTCGAAATCCGTACCTTTTATGATTTGTTTATAGATTCAAGACGATGGAGCAGACATCCACGGATTTAGCCAACCTACGCTTTGCCAAATTTGCAAGCGAGTGGCAAGAGAATTAGCTACCAAAAGACCTTTGTTCATTAAAATGCCAACTTCTTTTTCGGACCAGATAAGAACTATGAACAAGTTCTCTCAAATACGGGAGTTTCCAAAGGTGGTTGGGGCCATTGACTGTACCCACATAAGGATCCCAAAAGTAGGTGGCCCATCAGGCAATTGATTTGCAGGATGTTCTTCCACCCACAGGTATAAAATTAAACAAAATTAAAAACCTTAATACCTAATATTTTTTTTTTAAATAGATGATGATGTGAACGATGACAATCAAGCAGATACAACTAAAAATCAAGAAAGATCGCAACAGGAAGGAAGCAACCAAAATCTCACACGGCGTGTATTTATTGAACAATACTTTTCCACTCGCAATTAATAAAAAATTCATTTTCTTATGTCTTTTAAATATATTTTTATTGGGAAACATAGAAGAAACTTAAAACTATTCAAAACATAAACGTTACTTACAAAACTAAAGAAAAACATGAAAAAAAGAAACTTAAAACTATTCAAAACATTAACGTCACTTACAAAACTAAAGAAAAACATGAAACAAAAAGAACACTTATAAAAAACAAAAACAAATTCACGAATACAAAAACATCACTACAGAGAAAAGTGCTCTTCCAATTTTGTCATTTTAAGCTGGTGCATTTCTTCTTTGTGTCTCCTTTCCATCTCAAGCATAAACTGTTGAAACTGAAAATCATTGTAAACAAATTAGTAAAAAACAAAGATTATCTATATTTGTACATACCTATCGGTTATTTCACGCCAGGCGTCTCTTTTCAATCGGGATGTGTTGGTGTCAACATTTTTATTTTCTATTATTTCAATTTTGTCTTCTATTAGCTGTCGAAGGAGTATCTATAAGAAATGTAAGAAGTTTTATTGATTTCATTCAAAGGTTCTTACCGCTGATATTACTTACTTTATCGGACGAATCCCAATTCGGGGTTCGAGACCTTTTTGTTTTCGATTCCATTTTTGCACAACAAAAGCACAACACAAATTTCTATATTTTGTTTGTTATGACAAACAGCTGATTTGATAGACAGATAAATGGAATAGATTGCTCCATTTTGGTACTTTTTTTGACATAAGCATTGTATAACTAAAATGTATAGCAGAACTGTTTATAAATAGGAATTTATGCAACGTTACATAGAGCCTACATAAATCCTTATGCACTGTATAACTATTCATCTGTTTAGCGAATTCTATTAAATAAGACTGTTTATGTATACCAAATGTAACCCAAAAAGAATACGGATTGTCCATTGCTGAAAAATTGCTCAGGGAAAGAAAAACTTGATAAAATCAATAATCTAAACAAATTCTTCTCTAGCATAGGTAAAACAATCATCTCAAAATGCACATCTTTCCAATTCAAGGGCAACTAGAAAGTTTTGTAATCGAACTGGCACATAACTTGGTGAAATCAAAAATGTCATTTCTAGATTGAAGCCATCAAAAGCTAAGGACATTGATAATCTCTCTACCGAAATAATTAAGAAGTGCAAAAAAGAGTTGTGTGTTCCGATTCCAACACTTATCAACAAATCCTTTAAAGTTGGCTATGTTCCAAGTATGATGAAAACAGCCCGACTTATCCCTGTCTTTAAGAATGGCGATGTTGGAGACTACAACAATTATCGCCACATCTCAATTTTACCAATCTTATCGAAGATTACCGAAAAAGTTATTAACACCAATTACTTAAATATATCGAGCGAAATAAACTGTCAACCACAAAACAATATGGTTACCGGAAAAAATCAGGGGTGAAATCGGCTAGGGTGATTGTTGATTGTTGACAGTCAAAATAATCGAATTTGATCTATGTACATATGTAAGGTGATAGTCAAATTGATACCAAAAAAGCTGTCACTAGAAAAATTTGATAGTCATTTTCCTACAAATATGTCGTTTCTGAATGGAGCTACCAGACGCTTACAAAAAAGGAATTGGAATTTTTTTCAGTCACCCTTTTTAGGTAAAAAAACACATTCTTGTGACCGACAAAGCTTACGTAATTTGAAAAAACACAAGAAAAATAAGAATGTTATTTAAACACAGCCAATTTGATACTTTTATTTAGATATTTTATAGCAATCATTTTAAAATTTCACCATAGCAACAATAAATTGTGACAATTATATTCTGAAATTGTTCAATCGAATTAAATTGAATTGAATTGAATCAGCTTACACAGACGGGAAAGTCGGTGATAGTCAATTTGACTATCAAAAATTTGATAGTCAACTATCACTTTAGCCGATTCCACCCCAGACACAAAAACAGCACTGGTAGACAAAGACAATCGCAACCTTGCCAGCGCGGTTTTTATAGACTTGTCAAAAGCATTCGACACCGTCAACCATACAATCCTGCTACGAAAGCTTTTTGCTATAGGAGTAAGAGGTTTTTCATTTAATTGGGTAAAATCTTACCTGGAAAATCGATATCAGTGCATAAGTTTGGAAAGATGTACAAGCCAAAGGCAACCAGTTGAGATGGGGGTACCACAAGGTAGTGTACTTGGACCAACACTTATTTGTCTATATATCCAAGATCTTACAAACATGATTCTAAAGGGACATCCAATATTAATTGCAGATGACATCAGTCTGCACGATCTGCTACTGAACTTGAAGAACAGATGAATAATGATCTAGATAAGATTCAATCTTGGATGAATGAATATATTGTACAAACATTTTAATATCTACTTTTTCATCATAAAAATTAACATTTCTGTAAAACAAAACTTTATGTTAACATACAGCCTATTACGAGATTTCGTCTCATAAGGCATTTCAAATAAAATAAACAAAATAAATAAATAAAAAAATTAAATACACATAAACCATGGAGTAAAAGTAAGGTATGCACTTTGAAGTATTGAAACAAAAATTAATTTATTTGTAATGGATTGAAATATTTTTGTTCATCACCCAAACAATTTTCATACTTGGTGTTGACAGCATTTTACTTCGAGGTTACTTTTAATTTGGAAAATTATACGTATAGGTATGTTGACATACTATAGAATGTTGCCTATTGAAATTTTAGCTGGCGTTTTCAGTAAGATAACGACCACAAGTATATTGATATGTTAATGGAGCTCTGATTTCAAGGGAATAAAATGTATGATTTTGCGTCTTCTAACAAAACAATTTTTTGGAGAATTTTTACTGAATTGTGGTACTCAACTCGTCAAGTTGATGAATTAAATTTATATCTAATATATAAAATTTTCCTGTCAAAGTGTTAGTTGCCATACTCCTCCGAAACGGCTTAACCAATTTCAATGAAATTTTACATATACATACATAGGTAGATCTGATAATAGGTTTGTATCTATTTTTTATATTCTTAAGTGCTATGGTTTAATTGCATCAACATCGTACACGGTGCAACAATCTTACGATAGTATTCAGTGACGCTATGTACAATGAAGCATTGATTGCTATTGAGGATCTTTGCATTATCGTTGCCAACTTACCTCTCAGTCATTTCGGTATGCATTCACCAAATCGAAATGCATCCGATTTAGTAGACACTGAATTGAATCGTGAACTACAATACAATACTGAAGAAATGGCAGCGATTGTTGCTCACAATGTCCCACTAATGAATGAAGAACAAACAACCATTTATGACCACATCATGCTCGCAGTTTCGGCAGGACAAGGTGGATTCTTTTTTTGGATGCACCAAGTGGAACTGGCAAAACATTCCTTATTTCCCTGATTCTTGTTAAAATACGATCAAATAATGGTATCACAACTTTATTGGATGGAGGCAGAACAGCTCATTCAATATTTAAACTGCCACTAAATATTAAGAATAACCCAGACGCGGTGTAAACCTATTCTCAGACCTACCGAATGTACATATATGCAAAATTTCATTGAAATTGGTTTAGCCGTTTCGGAGGAGTGACAGGAGAATTTTATATATTAGATTATTAACTATAGTACTAGTAATCGACGCAACAGTAAACCCTGAGTAGAGTATTCAAAGTGTCCCAAAATTCTCCCATTGACTTTTTAGACATACGCATTTAAAGAAAGTGCTAGTAAGATCATTTCCAAGCTTGATCATACTGGAGTATTTATTTTTGTTAAATCTAAACAAAACATATGAAATCTTATTTTAGAGAAGTTTTTCCAATGATATAAAAATCAAATTTTAAAATTATACCGTTTTTTTTATGGTAGAAGACAGCGGGGAAGTCCAAGCCTCCTCTAGATTGCGTGTAGACCAGGACGCGCAGGGCGTCGGCCAACAACCGGAAAAGGTGAAGAAATATGTTTTTAGAAACCTGGACCAGATCCCCGTTGTGGCAACGATGACAAATTCGTTGGGCAGTTCTAAGAAGTAAGTATAAGTAGTAATGATTTGTTTGCAAAGTAGGTACAGCTGGTAAAATACTATCACAAACCTATAAAATAATGTTAAGTTAATAAAACTTAATGTTGAAAGCTATGACAGACTTTTAATTCTTGGTTCTTGTAAGTAATCGAACCTTTTACGAATATAACATTTTTGGTAGGGGTTTTCAGATAGAAGTTTTACAGCTTTCCGTAACACTCTAGAGAACATCCTTTTGCATCAGATATTTGTATAACATATTTTGTCACATACTTACTGAAATTAATCAATTTCATGATATTTGAACCTTGAACTATATCTTTCCCAACGTAAAAGTCTAAATCTAAGCATCAATGGCCATTTTGGCTAGTTCTTAGAAGACGTTAGTTAGCAATCAAAGAGGTTCTCTCCTGGCTAAGAGAAAACGTGATATCAACTTCTGATATCCGCATCTTCTCTGATAGTCAGGCTGCTATTAAACCTCATGACGGTGTCTCAATCAAATCTCAAACGGCCCTCGATTGTCGATCGTCTCTTATGGAGATGGCGCAGCAATTTAACATTCACAATTGTAGAGCCGATGAACTCGCTAAAAATGGAACCGTCATACCTATTTCACCTGAAAGGGAGAAGATAGGTATACCGATAGCTACATGTACACTTCTGCTAAAAGAAACAGCTTTTGCGATGGCAAACTCTAGGTGGAACAATTTACCAACGTGCGCAGCCACAAAACTAATATGGCCTTCACTGGACCTAAAGCGCTCTAAGGACTTGTTATCTCAAAGCAGACTTCATATTAGCTCCCTAATAGGTGTACTTACGGGACACTATCTTATAGGCAGACACGCAATACGACTTGGTGTAGCCTCAAATGACTTCTGCAGGAGCTGTATGGACGAGGAAGATAAGAAAACAATCTCTCACCTTCTCTGCACTTGCCCTGCTCTTTCACTAAGACGCAAACTTCATCTGGTAGACTACTCTTTTGATCATCCCAGTGAACTAGCTAAAAAGGATATCAAATATCTTCTTCGCTTTATAAAAAGCTCAAAATGGTTCGACTAGTAGGAAGTAATTCTCTAGATTCATGTGGTATCACAATGGACCTTTACTTTTGGCCTAAGTGCGTGGATTCTAAATCCGCAGCCACTTTAACCTAACCTAACCTAGAAGACACAGTCTGATGGTAGAGATAGGTGAAGACATATTAAGTTAAAGAATTCCGTGACTGCAGAATGATGATAAAGAAAATACAAACATACATGTTTATTAAATAATAAGTAGTACAAGAAACTAGTAAAAACAAAGAAGGTATTTGCTTCGACTATATCCTAAACACCTAGATTGAAGTTCTTTCTAATGGCTAACCTTACCCTAATCTAAGAAACAAAATAAATAAAATACAAGAAAATGTCCTTTAAATGCTTTGTTATAAGCAAATAAGTTGTTTATACCCATAAATCTAAAAGAACACAGAAAAAGCCTCGTTAAGGCCACAATACCCATCAACCCCCATGCAATAGGAAAAGACAAAATAAAAAGCCTATGTATGTATGTATATCTAAACTTTCATTTGTCCATTGTAAAGCTAGTTGAAAATAAAAAAGATTGTTGAAGTTAAGACTCTCAGTCTATCAATAAGTTGGTAAGGTATAGATAAATAGGTACATAAAGCTTTATGTCGGCTTAATACGGTTCCACCATTCAACAAGACCATTAACGTCAAAAATAGCCGCCAAACATTTGCATTCGACAGGGTTTTTGTTTTTTTTCAATCGCTTTTATATCTTTGAAGGTTATAGGAATTGTTGTTGTTGTTGTTTATATTTACTTTTTTTTTAACTTTTGTTTATGCAAAGCATGTAACGGTTATGTAACATGCATTAGATTAGGTCGCACGCGAAAATGTAGGACAATCAAAACAACATAATCAAAAAGCAAACAGGTGATTTGATATCGCCATTTTTATATGTATCACGATTACGCGCTTACGATTGACCTTTAATTTTTATTTCGGCGAATTTTTGAAACATAGCGCACGTTTTTTTAATATCTATCTGTGTTTCTATGAACAGAAGCGAAATTGAATATTGAATAAAATAAAAATAAAATGAAATGAAATTAAAATGTTGACACTTTGAAGAGCAATTTTGAAGTTTAATGATGTAGGCAAGGTACTAAGTACAAGTACAGTAAATATGTATGTATGCAGGTAGGTAGATAGGGTACGAATAACAGGTAACAGGTAAGTTAAGGTACAGAAGGTTTAAAATAAACTATTGACTGTTTTGATATTTCTTTATTGATTAAGTGGGAGTTGGAGTGGGGGCTTTACGGTTTAGGGTGTGTTTTGTGTATTTAAGAGGTATATTTATACACTTGAATTTTATTTTTAATGGCCGTTATTTGAAATGCACTTCCATTACCCGATAGGCTTTCACAACTATGATGGTTATTTTTATTTGTTTTTTTTTTTTCTGGTATGGCAATGAATTTTATTTGAAATGTATAAGCAAATCGATGGGATGATGACATTAATTGTTGAATTTGTTGATACGAAATACCTCAAGGGCAAATTGGTAGAATAATATTATTATTTTTTTTTAAATGAATATTTGCATATTAGGAGCCCGATAATACCGAATGGATGTAGAAGTTTATTTTTGAATTTGATATCAAAACAAGAAATGTAAAAATATAAAAATAAATAATAATAATGATTTACGTAAAGTATAAATATGTACAAATGAATAAATAAATGATCAGCAAATGGGTTCAATTTATTAAGGGTTGTCAAATCAACAACTTTGTATTATTTTCATTTGTTGATTATATTACTTAATTAGGGACTCTGTTGGATGGCCAAGAAGTTATTTGTGTACAAAATTGTATTTCTTAATTACAAGACTTAAAAAACTAATTGTTCTTCTTTGTTTATTAGCGTGAATCCTATATTTAGAATTTTTGAATTTATTAAGCTCATGTCATCAAATGTTTAAGTTTATATCAAAAGAAAGAAAAGAGGCCTATAATTTTCTATTAGTGTCCAATTTTTGTTTGTGATGAGCAAAATTGCGATTTAAAGAACTTCAAAAAACATCTTTTTTTTTATAATAAGCCCACACTCAAGGGGATATTACTACCCTTATTATGTATGCAGACACAGTGTGAGCACTAGGAAGAGGAGAGAATGTTTGAAAGAAGATGTCGGTGCACATTGGTTTTGAATTCCTGAATATTGCAATGAATAGGAAAAACAGAGTATGGTAAGGCATTCCACATTCGCGTAGTACGGCTAAAGAACGAATCTCTGTATTTGACAGTAAGGTCGAAGTTGGACTCGAGGGTACGCTGATGAGCATTCCTAGAAGTGCGAGTATTGCCGTTGAACTGTTTAAGGGGAGGAATCCAGCTGGCTATTTTACTAGAGCATAAACCGTAGACAGGTAAAAAAGGGTCAGACAAGAAACTGGAAGCGTAGAATTGGCGGCCAACTGCCTAGCAAAAAGATAAGCTTTCTCTAAAGAGCTAACAAAAGGAGTGTCATTGACGACGAGCGTAGGAACCGATGAAGAGGGAGAATTCCTCATATTTTTTACAAATGACCAAACATTTTTACTGCCTTTGGGAAATTTTTTTTTTTTTTGCAAAAATTTGGTCCGTCGAATATGGGCGTTGCAGGCCTTCCTGGCTTGCACTTTTTCCGGCTTTCTTCACAAGGGTTGGCTTTATAGCAACGGAGACTTACTTGTTTGGCCCTAATAACCTCTTTACAGCTCGCATTAAACCATGCGTTTTCCTTAGGTCTGATGCTTTTAACCCTGTTCGGGATAAAAGTTCTCATTCACTGGAGAATTAAACTTGTGATCATATCAGAGCTGGCGTCAACGTCACTATCGAGGAAGCATAGCGACCAGCTAAAGATCCTGAAGTAAATTTTGAGACCGTCCCAGTTGGTTTTCTCGTATTGCCAAACGGTTCTCTTAGGAGCTCTTTCTTTAACTGGACAGTTTTGACACGAGAAATTTGCTGATATAATACAATGGTCAGATGTGCCTAGGGGAGATAGAACACTTACAGTGTACTTATCAGGGTCAGAGGTAAGAAACAAGTCAAGAGTTTTTTCTGCTCGACCTTCCACGTCCGATATTCGGGTGGGCTCGTTGACCAGCTGAGTTAGGTGGTTCAACTCAGCGAAGATCTCAGCACACACTCCATCGGGTGTTGTCTGGCCTGTTTCGATTTATTCGAAAGTTGAATCATAAATTGGTAGTATTTGTTAAGGTTTCTTTTTTTATATGTTGCGTGCTCTAAAGGGATATGAATGAGGAAAAAAGAATAGGTTTGGAAAGGAGATGGAGATACCGATGCACATTGTTTTTAAATGTAATGAGTGAGAAGTATTGAGCCTATTAAAGCATTCCACATTCATGTAGTGTGGCTAAATAAACAATCTCACAAGTACGTCCGAAATCGGTTTCAAGGATAAACTTATGAGCATTTCTAGAAGTATGGGCATTAAGCTTAAATTATTTTAGAGAAGGAATGCAACTGGATATTTCACTACGACATTGTTTATACAAATATCGATAAAACAATGATAGGCATAAGACCTTGCGGTAAGTGTAAGAACTATAACCTATCATTTTTAGAGCCCTTTTTCCATTCTGTTCAAAAGTCCATATGGATCACCAGCCTAAATACGAGAATTATTATTATTGAGTTTTGGACGAATAAAAGCCTTGTCAGTTATAGCCAGTTCAGATAGGGTTAAAGACTTCTTGCATCGTCGGAGAAAACATTTTTGGCGATGTCAAATATGTGATCACTCCTCAAGAAATGGTTTGTGATGCGCACACCTATAACTGAAAGCTATTGAGTCTCCTTGATGAAAAAACTACCCGTTTTTGAAGCATTAAGTTCTGAATAGTTTTTGATTCCCCATTGGACAATGCTGTCAAAATCAGAACTTAATGATCTATTCTGTGAGATAAACCATGAGATCACCAGTTGACCTATTGCCACGAAAACCGTTCTGGAAACTTACATCTTTGTTTATAAATACCTCCTTACATACAGCTCGAATCAAACCATGATTTTTTTTAAGTTTAATAGATTTAATCCTATTCGGGATAAAATTTTTCATTCCACAAAGAATTTAGATTGTAACGATGAAGCATAACAACTGGTCAAAGTTCCTGAACAATTCTGTGAGACCATTCAAGTTGGCTTTTTTATATTGACAAATGGTTCTCGTAGGAGTTTTTCTTTTTACTGTTTTTTTTTTTTGACATGACAAATTTGAAGACACAATGCCTTTTGAAGACACAATAGTCTTATGTACCTAGAGGTGATATAACACTGATTGCATATTTATTTTGCGAGTGGTAAGACCAAGTTGGCTCGTCAACAAACAAAAACTATCAATAGAATGTCTTTTTTCGTATACTCGTAATAAAATTATTATGAACTTTATGTAATCTTATGTTACTAAAATATTCGAACTGACAATATACAATTTTAGTTGATTTATTTAATTACTCATTTTATACAGCGGAATTTATGTAGAACAATTTAAGTCGATAGCTTTATTTGTACATGAGATATTGAAGGGCAATCATAATTTTGTTTGTTTTCTTTTGTTTAACTCAATGATAGAAGTACTTTCTGCACATCTTGGTACTAGAAAACAAATCGTATTCACTGTTCGTATTCACCACGAGTTAAATGAAAGTTTTCGAATAACATAGAATTTTGACTTGAATCGAGTAAGCTGTATATCGTTTCAGTCACGCGTAATAAGTGCTTTGCAGCAATCAATTTTATTATTTGTCCTTTATGTTAAATGTTTATTTAACATTCTGAATAATTAATAATTATAAATATTATTTATAGGGGCTTATACATCTATCCCACTTCGTCAATCACATATTGTTTAACTATTTTCCTTCATCATTTTTGGGGTGTTACCAATTAAAATAAAAATAAAAATAATTGAAATGAATGACGTTTGCATATAAATTGCAAGTGGATTTTATTAGATTAACATCTCGTTATCCGGAAATTACTTTGATTTGATTGTTAAAATAATAATCTTAGTAATTGCTAATAAAACTTTAGTATAAGTAATATTAAATTTAATATACTGTTTATGATAATAGTACCTATTCTTATTATCCTTATTTGCATAAAAAATTTTGTTTACATTTTTTATTTTCCTTAAAGGGCACGTGATGTGATCCGAATTGATCATTGATTATTGCAATTAATGAACATGGTCAAAGTGACAGGGGTTATAATATATTTATGCAATATTATTATTTGTTTGGATGGATGAAGGGGTAATTTAGGTGTTCTAGTTTTTGCCACTATCAATATTAAATATAAAATATTTAAAGTGCTTGATCTTGCCGCTACAAAGATTTGTCATATTCAAGAACACATATCCTTAGATTGTCTTGATATTTGAGGACGATCCACTTTTCATTTTTCAAAAAGAAAACTGAATTCTAAAATATTCAAAACATTCATTGATAAATCCACTTAATTTGACATTCAAGAATTTTTCCTCTAAAAAAGAGTTTCAACACCAGAAGAAGCTTAAAGCATGAAAAAAGGTGGAAAAACAATTGATTAATTCAAAACTAAATATTTATTAGTTCTCATTTTTAGGTCGGAAATATAATAATGCCTTTTAATCTTTAAGAAGCGAGTTCGAAAAAAAGCTGAAATTATTAGTTGAAAAATATGTATAAACCTTTTCGACACTTAACTTTTCAAAATTAAATGTAAATAAATATGGGATATGGCATGATTGGAAATAGAATATCTTATAATCTTATTTATGCACCTACCTTAATATAAATTTAATTTCAAGAAAAAAGTAATCAAAGAACTTTGTCCAAACAATTAAAATAGGAATGGTAATTAAATCTCATAAGTAGTTATTACAGCTTTCTTTACGTTACCTATACAAAAATATTTCCACTTCATGTTTGACCTTAATTTTAATTGAAGGTGGTAATATTTTATTTTTTATTAATAATTTCTTATAAATACGTCTCTCCATTTAATATAGGTATATCACATTATTATTTATTGTGGTTATTTTCATTGAATCCAATTACAATATTATTACAAAAAATATAACAAATGTTTGTTTTTGTTTTTATTTTCTGTTCTTACATGAAGGCGTGCTTCTTATTTTTAGCTACACAAGTATTTATAATGTTTTTTATTTAACCACAGATTAAATGATTTAATTTTGTTTTATGTTTGGTTAATAGCTATATTTTAAGAGGGAAACTTGAAAATAATTACTAGGTAAGTCCACGGGCCCCGCACTGTTCTTGTCTCGCAATCTTGTAAAAACAGTTTCAATTTATGACGCTTTAAATTAGATTTTAAAGGGCTATAAATTATTAGTAGTTGAAAAACATCTAAATCGGGTCTCAGTGGTTTTATTGAGTTCTGTTACGTTTTGAATCAAATACAAAATATCAACAATTTTTCAATATAGATACATATGGATGAAAACAAAAGAGCTGTTACAAGAACTTGATTTTACCACTCTCTAAATAAGAAAAGGAAAATAACTTTTTT
The DNA here is from genome assembly GCA_920104205.1 of Eupeodes latifasciatus. NCBI lineage: Eukaryota > Metazoa > Arthropoda > Insecta > Diptera > Syrphidae > Eupeodes > Eupeodes latifasciatus. The sequence goes on from OV049924.1 coordinate 375,084,360, forward strand.
CAGAATTGCCGGAAAAATATTTAGCATTTCAAAAATATGTTAATTTTGACGAAAATGGATTCCTATCTGAAGGTATGACTTCTTTTGGTGGAAATAAATAAACAAAAACTGTGGTCTATTATTTTAAATTTCGATCAAAATCTTTTTGTATAATACCCGTGTTTTGTTAGAAAATCTATCCATAGTATAGTAGGATTTTACACGACTAACAAAAACAACATCCATAGTATGAATAACACCGATAAAAGTTAAAGTAGAATCTTACTATGGATGGGTTTTTGACATTTATACGAGTTTAGAATGGATCTTATGTGATTTCGTTCTCAAATGTTGGTACGATTGATATTCCATTTGTATCTCGATGGCTGTGTTCGTTGAGTAGTTGTGCATTTGGAATCATGTGTGTTTTCCATTGGGGAAAAAAATCAATCTATTACTGTTGATATTATTTAGTTTTGTTAGTGAAAATGGACTAGCTGGTCTTATTTTGCAAGAAAAAACAATAGAAAAGATATTTATGTTTTGCTAAGTTTCCACCAAAGGTTTATCTCAGTTTAGATTAAATAAATATTTTTGGTGTTAAGTATGACAGCACTTTCAAAAATGCAATTGTTGTTTCGATGTTTCTTATGAAGTGCAAGTGAGATAGTTTGATTCGTGTTAAACAATGAAGAACTGGTTAGTTCAGCACCATATAAGAATATTGTACCTATTCCATGTGCAATTTCTTTTTTAATTTGATTAAAACAAAACTATATTTTTTGTACACAAACATGCAAATAAACAGACCATAACGCATTATCTGTAAAACCAACTCCTCCACACAGGTTTTTCTTCACAAATTTCCGATCCCCGACCGGAGTCGAGCGAATCAAGCTCATTTCAACTCCAATCAGGTATATAAAGAATTTAGGCGAGCTTCAAGCTCGCTTCAACACCACATGTTAATAAAGTAGTCTACGAACAAACCCTCTTCTTGAAGTTTTTATTTTATGTCAAATTGTTTGGTTAAAACTTTGAAATCGATTATCACATTACACAGACGTATTTTTTTGATTTTGATAGTCAACTATCAAAAATCAGCTTACACGATTTCATCCCTGGTTTGAATTTCAATATTTTTTTTTGAATTTTTTGATAAATTATTCTGGCAAATATTCAGTTGTATCAACTTTCAAATATAAAAACCCGACTACTGCGGATCGCTTTTTTGACAATTTCTCACTGTACTAGATATGGAATACGAAAAAACGCACTTAATGTCATTCTTTTTTAAGTTTCGAAATCAATACTGAATAAATATCATTTTTTTATCTCATTATGAACTTTCCACTTTGCTATTTAGTGTGGGAAACAATATTATTCAAAAGATTTACAGCAGAATATGGTTTTGAGATAATTTTAACAAACTTTTTTTAGAAATTTCGGGGTTCCTTTCGCCATAACTCGAGTTATCTTGGTGTTTTGCATATCTATAGTTCGTAGATTATTTACGAAATAATATTCATAAAATATATCATTGTTAAATCGCATCTTTTTGGTTGTCAAATTGGTTATAATTTAACCATATCGTTTCGAATTGACTGTTACAGTTTTCGAAAAAAAAACGGACCAATACTAAGTTTCTACCATAGAACACACCAAACAGCAACTTTGCTTGGATGCAACGGCACATCTACGATGACATGGTATTTTCTAAAAGTGGTGTTTGCGTAAGGCGCGAAAACTTTTAAATTACCACTTTTTTGGTAAGTGTTAAAAATTCTTTTTAATTTTGATTGATTGTTTGGGACTTCAATATCAAATATAGCAAAAGTTCATCTAATATTGTAACATTTAAATTGGAAGCTGAGTGTGACAGGTGTCAAATTTTAGGACTACCAAGTTTAATCCACAAAATGAATGATTTCTCTTAAGAATAATATTTTGTTTTATAGAAATTCAAACAATTTTGCCATAATAGTCAACTCACTTGTATCCATCAAACGTAATTATAAATATAGAGATTATTTTCTAGTAGCACATCAAGAATGTGAAATGTTACCCAAATCTATATTCCCTCCCATAATATAATATTTGTGTTTATAAAAAAATAATTCAGCATATTTGTATGTAGTAGAATCTTTTATGGAAGGTTTTGTTACAACATTTAAAAAATATTGTGCCCTTTAACATTACAGAACATAAAGAATGCAATCAACAACACTGGTCGACAAAATAAGTTTTTTTCTGTAGCACAATCAAAACAATACTTTTTTAAAGGATACACATTTTTTTTATCCGATTCTCGTCTTTAAATTTTTCTTTTTAAAAATATGCCCCTTTAAAATGCTAAAAACAACCAAAAACTGTGTTTTTAAGTCTGAGTTAAAAGTAAAAATATCAATGAATAATAAATAATATGATAATTTTGCAAGGCACAAATATTTCTCTTTTATATACATACAATTGAAATCATTTTAGTATCTTTCTTAGTTTCCGAAAAATTCTCATGAGTTTTGAGTCTTTATTTGATTCTATATGAAGTTTTGCGAAAACCTTGAATTTTATACTTTCATAGTTTTGAAAAATACGTTTTGGAGTTCATTGTTAAGTGCCTTGCACATGAGCAACAAACTGCGAACTGCGAATGGACGAACAAACGTGATTTTACATATTTCAAAAAGTCAATTCCACACAAAAACACATTTAAATTATAAGAAACCAATTGACACTAATATTAGAATAATAAAATTTGCATTTTGGTCTCTAAAACAAGAGAATTTTGTAAAAACAATTTGGTAGTAACGAATCGCAGTGTGGTCGCTGCGAACTATCAAACTCTATTCGCGTTCCACATAACATCCACACTTCAACGAATAAATTGTTCGCGCTCAACTTAACCTCAAAATTATACCACTCTTGTTTTGTTTTTGTGTGAAAGATCTTTCGAGTTAATAAGCACAGGGATGTGCTGTAGTGTTGGTTAAACATCGATAGTCTATCGATAGTTTCTAAAAACTATCGAACACACCATCGATAGTTTCAATACTTCCAAATTATTTTACCACAAGGCTATTTTTCTGAACACCGCTGTTTAATTTTCAACGCATACAGCACTGGAAATCTATTGAAAATCTTCATGTCTCATCATTTCAATTTATGATTTTTGGTTTGGGGAACCACCGAATTATAATTTTGTAAGTTGTCATTGTCATCATATGTTACTATTTTTTGTTTAATAAACTAATTTAAAATAAGCACTCTTGATTTTTGTATCATTTGCCTTAAAAGCTAAATTCATTTTTCATTCATAAAAAATGTTGTCTTGTGACCGAAAAACTCGTGAACTGATGGGTCAAATGTTTAAATTTTTTTCAAATTGTTTGGCATCTTTGGGAAGCTTGCCAGCTTGCCACATTAACCAAAAAAATAAAGTGGTATTCGTCAGGCCGTACCGAACTGTTTTTTTTTTTGGATTACAATAATACATCGTGTTTTTTTTTTTCAAAAAAATACTTTAAAAAGCAAGTTAAATTTTACATTTCTAGTTGCTTAAATAAGTTTGAAATTCAAATACATATTCAGATTTTCAACCGCTTTTTATTATTCAAAAAATGTGTACCTAATAGAAAAGCCTTTTTAATGCTTTTTAAGATATTTAGTAAAACCATCGATAGTATCGATAGTGTTTTCCAAAACTATCGATACTATCAAAAGTGGAAACTATCGATGTTTAACCAACACTAATGTGTCGAAAATAAATTTTCTCTGAGTAAACATCCCTGGGTCAAGTTGACAATTCGTCGCTACCTGCGAATAGAAATAAAAGCTCATGTGAAAGAAAAGTCAAAATATGCGAACATCCACAGTTCGCAGTTCGTTGCTCATGTGCAAGGCACTTTAGTGCTTATTTCGAATCCAAGCCATGGTTTTAACTTTTTGCTCAACTCAGTTTTCGAATTTTGAAGACAACAGATTCTTTACAAGAGCAAAACTTAGTTTCAAGCCGTGGTTTGGCATTTATTTCAGATTTTTGTAAGACAGGTAAAGATCTTACAACTTATGAAGATTTTTCAAATATTATACAAAATAATATAAATATTTAAACTGAATAATGAAGACAGATTATTGATGAAAATAAGCTTCTTCATAGAATTCTTAAAAAGTGATATCCCCAAAACCTGACTGATACATTCATTTTGAAGTCGAATTTGAATTAGGGCCATCAAAAAACATTGGCAAAGTGTACAATATACTTGTCGATTAATGTAATATACTTATGCGCTAGTTTTTATCAGAAGAAATAATTTTGAAGTCAATGTTTTTCCTTGTTTTCATTATATTGAAGTTAAAAATAAATGTTAACGAATTTTTAATACTTTTTGCAAGTTTTTATTTAAAAAAAAAATAACCACTGAATTTTTTTTTTAATTTTACCAGATGTCAAAAATAATATTTTCTGAAGTTTACAATTTATTGGAGGTAATTTCATTTTTTGGACAGTTGCTAACAATGATATTAATACACGAAACACTATTAAAAACGGATAGTGGACGGTTAAAAACCAATGCCGAGAGCCATGTGACACTTAAGGGCCTTGCACATGAGAGCGAACAACGAATGAACGAATGGACGAACAAACGTGATTTTACTAATTTCAAAAAGTCAATTCCAAACAAAAACACATTTAAATTATAAGAAACCAATTGACAATAATGTTAATTGTTGTAATTTAGTAGTAATTCTGAACTTTTGAACTGTTTACCCTGATTTACAAAATAAAATATTATGACGATACATTTTTCTATCAAATTAGGATTCTAGCACCAAGAAACGATGTTGTTTTGAAAATAAATTCAAACATATTGGATGAAGTCGCAGGAGATATGATTGAGTATTTGACAACAGACACTGTTATCCACTCAGAACACAACACTTCATACCGAGTAGAGTTTCTTAACTCACTTGGGCTGTCGGGTGTGTCCACCTTGTTTCTTTTGAATGTGACTTAACAACTAACTCATGAAAACCTGCCCTTGGAATGTCCCTTTGTGATATTTTAATTTTCTTTTACTAATTTTAAATTGCAAATTCTCATTTATTTGAAATAATAAGAGTCTGTGATGCGACCCACACTGATAACTTCCCATCCCGTCTGTCGATTTGTCTTCCTTTAAAAGTTTGTAGGTTTTCGTGTTTTGTTAAAAAAAAATATTCTAAAACTTAACTAAAAATTACTAACAATATTTTGCATATTATGATAAAAAATGTTTATTTCAAAATCTATTTTTGTTCACGAGATTTTTAGTCGAAAACCAATTTTGACCAATTTTAGTATAGCATTTCTTGAAAGCTTTTATTTATTTTATAAACAATGCATATTGGATTTTTCTAAGAAAATTTATCACAGAATAAAATTGTTTTGAAGTCAATACCTTCATTTATTCACGAGATATCGATAATCGAACATCAATTTTTGCCAATTTAGAGTACTATTTTTTGTAGAGTTTGATTTTTATGAATCAATGCCAAAAGTTTTACTGAATGTTGAAAACAATATTTTCTGTAAGGGGAAAATATTTTTAATTCTTGAAAAGATATTTGAGTCGAAAATCAATTTTTTACCAACTTAATTTAAAAAATTAATAAAAACAATTCGATTTTTCTCAAAATTGTACCAGGTGTAAAAAACGATATTCTTCGTTGCATAAAATTATTTTGGAGTTAAAATCATTTTTTGTTCGCAGAATATTCGAGGTGACAATTATTTTTTTTTTCAGTGTTTTGGATTTATAAAAAAAAAACTGTTAATTGAATTTTGTTCAAAATTGTATTAGTTTGGCATCACAAGTCGCTAGCGTTGTTGTTCGTAAGTTATTTTGGGTTAACCAAATATACCAATATGCTATCGTCAATTTTTTTTAAGTCCTTTCTGGACCTTTCAACATTATTATCTTTATAACAAAATTTATTTGAAGACGACATCTCTACTGGTTCTTGAGATATGGACGACGAAAAAAGTTTTCCGAACGTTCGGACGTACGAACGTATGTACATATGTACTACACACGCACGCACGCACAGATATCTCTCTAAAAATCTTTTATTTAGACTCTAGGGACCTTGAAACGTCAAGACATTTTAAAACTTTTAATTTGACAAATTGGACCGATTACAATTATTTCCTATGGGAAGTGAAAAATTACTAAAATATTACGCAACAGTTTTTAGAAGAGGGGAGAGGAACACCGACTTCTTAGGAGAAAAAAAAGAGGGCATGAGAAGCGTGCGGTCGAAGATGTTGAGAGGTTTAAAAGCAGGAATGAAGTTCGAAAGTTTTATGAACAGGTGAAACGAAATTCACAGGCACATGAACCTAGAACCGAAAGCTGCTAAGGATATGGAAGGACCACTTCTGTAGACTGTATAACGGCGACGACGAACCGAATTCCGCTGTCAGGTAGGATGATCCATTCAACATAGACGACGAAAGCCAACAATCCCGTCCTCCCGACTTAGACGAAGTAAAGATTGCTATATCTAAGCTGAAGTCTAATAAAGCCGCTGGAGCGGATGGCTTGAATGCCGAGCTCTTTAAAGCAGCTGGAGATAAGTTGGCTAGGAGCAAACACCAACTTATCTGTAAGATATGGTCGGAAGAAAGCATGCCCGATGAATGGAACCTCAGTATTGTTTGCCCGATCCCGAAAAAAGGAGACCCTTTAAACTGCACCAATTATAGAGGAATCAGTCTACTTAACATCGCCTACAAAATCTTCTCTGCCGTAATATGTGAACGTCTAAAGCCCATCGTCAACAACCTGATTGATAGGTTCAATCAGTGTGGTTTTAGACCAGGAAAGTCCACAGTTGATCAAATATTCACATTACGGCAGATCCTGGAAAAAACCCAAGAACACCAAATCGACACCCACAATCTTTTCATCGATTTCAAGGCCGCATATGACAGTATCTACAGGGACGAACTGTATAGAGCCATGTCTAGTTTTGGCATCCCTGCCAAACTCGTCCCTTTGTGCAGGATGACCATGGAGAATTCACGCTGCTCCATAAAGGTTGGAAACAACTTAACAGAACCTTTTTAGACAAGGTGATGCGCTGTCATGTGATTTTTTTAACATCGTACTTGAAAGAATAGTGCAAAGCTCACACGTCAACACTAGAGGCACTATCTTTCAAAATTTTGTCCAATTACTAGCATATGCTGATGACATTGACATAATCGGAAGAACTCAGCGCGATGTCAATGGTGCTGTCATCAAGAAAGGACCTACAACACCGACGTCTTGGTCAAAACGTCACCATCGACAGACGTAACTTTGAGGTAGTCAAGGACTTCGTCTACCTAGGCTTCGCTGTAAACGCAGAAAACAACACCAGCGCTGAGATCAAACGAAGAATAACTCTTGCTAACCGCTGTTTCTTTGGGTTAAGAAAGCAATTGAGTGGAAAAATTCTCTCTCGAAGGACCAAAGTGTCGCTATATAAGACCCTTATCATCCCCGTCCTGATATACGGTGCAGAAGCATGGACTATGACAAAAGCGGATGAAAGCACCTTCGTTTGGAGAGAAAGGTTCTTCGTGTGATCTACGGTCCCGTATGGATCGAAGGGCTGTACAGCGACGTAGACTTAGCCAGAAGGGTAAAAGCCCAACGACTAAGATGGCTGGGTCACGTAAAGCGCATGGAAACCAATGCTCCGGCCCGGAAAGTCTTCGAATCCACACCCACAGGACAGCGCAGTAGAGGAAGGCCGCGGATCAGGTGGCGCGCACAAGTGGAAAGTGACCTCACCCAACTTGGAGCGCGAAACTGGAGACATCTAGCTAGGGACCGAGCTAGATGGAGAAGTTTGTTGGGTGAGGCCCTAGTTCACACAGGACTGTAGTAGCGCCACCTTAAGTAAGTAAGTAAGTTTTTAGCTAAAGAAATGTTTGTATATTGCGAAATTGCGCTCATGAATTAATCCAACCTTACACTTACAACCAATTTCCAATAGAAAAACTAAAAGAAAAACTAATTATTTTCACAAACATAGCACTAATAAACTTCTAATTAATTTTGTTAGAAAAAAAATTAAATACATTCGACTAATTAAAGAATTAAGCCCATTAATCAAGTAATTAAATGACAAAATAAACAAAAATAAATTCAAAATCAATGTTTCTCCTCCTCCATCATCATTGCATCGTCAAACAGCTAGAAAAAAATCCCTCGAATGATGATAATTATTAGGTACTGCCCCTCATCATGTAACACCTTAAGTAAATGAACTCACAAATTAAAAAAAACTATTTAATTTATGTAACATAAATCGCAGCGCAGTAACAAAACACTTAACATGAAAATCCAAAAAGCTTCCATACTATAATTCTACAGCTCATACTCCCCTCCGCTACCAAGTCGAAAATAAATCGTTATTTAAATCTTTCCTAATTGCATTATGAAGAATCAACCATTTCAACTAAGGGCCCCCTTCCATCTGGTTAACACAAAAAGAAAACAAAAGGCTAAGCAAAAGGCAAATAGTAAGTAATGATGTCAAAATCTAAAGTAATGTACCTACAAATAAAATGTTTATGTCAGATTGAGGAATTGACGTTCAGCTCTTTTTTTTTTTTGATCTCACGACTTTTTTCTAAACTCTCAATGAATTGACTGATGACAGTTTAGGTGAAAATTGTCTCCAAATCGAATGTTAACCTGTTCAAAGCGGCTAATGGCCAGTTGGCTATAGCTAGCTGAGATTAAAAAAAGCTCACAATTTTGCACCACCAACAAAAATTATAATGTGCAAACAAAAACACCCAACTTTTTGACAAATTGAAAACAAACTGTAAAACAACTGCGCTGGGTGATGGCGCTGCTGTTGCTGCTGCTGTCAACATAATACAATAGTCAGCAATTCAACGGTAAATTTAATTGAGGTCAATGGTTGTTGTTTGATTTTGTAATTAGCGTCAGCAAAGTTCTTGACCCATTTATTATATGGCTATGTTGATGACATTAGGTTTCGGTTTTAAACTTGAAAAAATATGAGACATAAAAGTCAAGACATCAACTTATAGAAAGTTCTAGATTTAACCACATACATAAATAAACAAAAATTTAAAAAACCCAAATAAATCAAAGAGAAAGGACTGGTTAAGTCAATAAAATGGGAACTTCCAGCCTTGCATTCTCATTAGTCCTGTTTTTTGGACAAGGTGAGATTGCCAATTAAAATCCCATCTTCTATAAGATTACCAACATAACTCAACTCTATAAAGACTATAAGAAACCTAGGTATGCATAAAAGTTGTTGGTTATTTGACAGTTGATACTGATCGGTGACCATCAGTGACAGAGTAAACATAAGTGCATGGTCATTATATCGGCAGCCATAAGCAAAGCAAACCTCAAAAGTTCACAAGCTAAGATGACACGAAATAGCCAGCAGCGACAGCACACAGCGGCGGCGGCGCGCGTAGTGCAGCTTCAGAAGGTCAAGTCCAGAAAGTAAGAGTATATAACCTAGTGGTGGGTAAGTCAAGTGCAAGGTTTGAGTTAAGCTTGAGACGACTGCATCACCATCAGCATCAGTCATAGGTATACGCTATAAGCTGGCGTGTTGTTGTTGTTGTGGAAAGACACAGAAAAGCATGATGCATGATACACTCGTTGACAGAGCAATGAACACGGGCGGCACGATTCGAACCCAGCAGCTATGAAGATGGAGAAGGAGATGGAGTTGAGGTGTAGTGGTAGAGTGGCGCTGGTTTCACATTCACACATTGTACACAGTTGAAGGTCCGTTCAGAGATTCAGAGCGAGTCGGGAGGTCTACTTAGGTTCACAATTGAGTGCTTTAGCTTGTTGTCGAATGTTTATTAACCGATTTAAAGGCGCAGGTAGGTATAGCGAAATATGAACCGTGAAATAATTTACATATCAATCAGGCGAATGAGAAATGTAATTGCTTGCTAAATGAGTAAATAATAAGGATATTTTGTATCGATCAAGAGATTATATTATTGTCATCGAAAAGGGTTAATGTCCCCGATAAATATATATTGGAAAAGGTGGTTTTTCACAAATTATTTATTTGCCAAGTACAGGGTCATTAATCTAGAATTCAATGAAATTAAATTTTTGAGAGTGTAATTTGATTAACATACGATATCCGTATCAATGTTAAATGGTACCTATTTAAAATAATCTTTTCACAGAAGAACCTGATGCGACATTTTTGACATATTGATTTAACTAAATGTAGGGAGTCTCAACTCACCTTATACGTTTTTATTTATTAGGTTCAATATGGAATACTCTCAGAAACTGTGAATTTAAGGCTTCAACTTAATAAAGAAATCCGTAAAGAAGAAAACCACTGAAATGGCAATGGAAATAAGGCTAATTTTTGAAAGTTGTTCTTATTTCACTTGACTTTATTTCAAGCCACAAGGTTTTGCTCAGCAATTCCAAGGAAAAAGGTAACATATGAATTAGGAAATACGATTTTCAACAACACTTAATTTTGTTCAACAAGGTCTTACTTATAATGATAATGATGGCCACAATTCCAAACCCAAGCATAAACTAGTTTGATTTCAAATATTTGTTTTAATTCCCGAGATTTTAACTCGAAAGCCAATTAATTTTTTTTAAGTTCTTATTCCTTATGTAAACAAATGCAGATCGAATTTTTCTGAGACCATTATCTTCCGTTTACAACAAATCTTATCACAGAATTTAATCATTTTGAAGTCACCACCTTTTTTTTATAATAAGCACACACTCAAGGGGATATTATTACCCTTATTATGCAGAGGCACAGTGTGAGCACTAGGAAGAGGAGAGAGGGTTTAAAAGGAGATGTCGGTGCACATTGGTTTTGAATTCCTGAATATTGCAATGATCAGGAAAGACAGAGTGTGGTAAGGCATTCCACATTCGCGTAGTACGGCTAAAGAACAAATCTCTGTATTTGACAGTACGGCCGAAGTTGGGCTCGAGGGTATACTGATGAGCATTCCTAGAAGCGCGAGTGTTACGGTTGAACTGTTTAAGGGGAGGAAAACTGGCTATTTCACTAGAGCATAAGCCGTTAAAATATCGGTAAAAAAGGGTCAGACAAGAGACATTACGACGATGTTCAAGCGAAGTAAATGAACTTATGATGATATTATCATCTATCAATTTAAATGCTCTACGTTCAATACTATCCAAGAGGCTTAAGTAAGTTGCAGGAGCACCAGCCCAGAGATGGGAGTTATACTCAAGCTTTGGACGCATGTAAGTCTTGTAGGTAACAGCCAGATCAGAAGGGGTGAAATATTTCTTGCATCGCCTAAGGAAACCCAAACACCTTGCGGAATTTTTGGCGACATCGCATATGTGATCATTCCACAAGATGTGGTTAGTGACACACATACCGAGAATATCGAGATGTTCAGTCTCATTGATGCAAGTGCCATCTATGGATAATGGCAATGAGGGTATATCTCGCTTTAATGATACAAGACAGCATTGCCTTCATTTATTCACGAGATGTCGAGAATCGCACATCAATTTTCACCAATTTTGTGCAGTATTTTTTGTATATTTTAATTTTTATGAAAAAAACTGCCTCTTGGATTTTTATTAAAATTTTACTAAAAATTGAAAACACAATTTTTTGTAAGGTGAGATTAGTTTGAAGCCAATATTTTTATTTTTTTATGAAAAAAAAAACGTTACTTCGGTTTCAAAATTTTACCAGATGTCAAAAACGTAGATCTTCGTTACATAAATATGTTTTGGAGGTAAAATCAATTTTGTATTAGCAAATTATCCGAGCTGAAAAATATTTTTTTTTTAGGTTTTGTTCGGTATTTAAAAAAAGCAGTTTGAATTTTTTTTTCAAAATCATACAAGTTTGGTATCACTCAAATTATCTAATTCACTTTTTTTTTAAAACTACTTTAATAAAAAAAGCCACCCATTCAATTTTTTGAAAGTCCTTTCTGGATATTTCTGTGTTTTTATCTGTATAACAAAACTAATTTGAATTCGATATCTCTTCTTCTGGTTCCTGAGATAGGAACGAAGAAAATACATACACACGCAAAAACAGATATTTTTCTTTATTTGATTTAGATTTGAACGTAGAAAATTTACAAAATTTTCGTTATACAAAATCGTACCGATTACAACAACAAAGTTAAAAAAATGATATCATTAGCTTAAACAAATCACTTAATTTAATACTTTCTCATAAAATTTGAAATTCCCAATTCTAATACGAAACATTGAAATAATATTCGCTCACGCCACATTATCTCAAAATTTGTGTTCTTTAACAGAATGATTTATTTTAAATGCTTTAGTTCCTTAAGTGCAGTTCTTAAAAGCATTTAAGAATTTTCAAACTATATTCCAATATTTGAAAAAATATGAATGAAATCCTTATTATTCAGATAGTCAAATTGTAGACAGATAAAAAAGTGTTTTTTTTTTTTCAAAAATTTTAACGCCCGTTCGATTTCTCAAAAAATCCCTTATTTTTCACAATTTTTATTTAAAATCGTTAGAGTGTTTTTGTTTTTTAAATTGATGCAAATATATAAACTTTTTCAATTTTACTATTAAAATATTTTTTGTATGCAGTTATTCAGAGCTTTCTAAAATACGTTTTACATTTCAATTTCATTAAGTTTACGTTTTATATTTCAATCTATTTAGTATAGGAGTTTGCGCAAAAAAAATTATTGAAATCGGTTTATTAATTCTTGAGAAAACTTAAAAACAGAATAACGGTTAGATAGGTTTTTTATTGAAAGAACCCAAACTAAGAAAAAAAATTTAGCGAAAATTAAACAAAAATGTATCGGTTTGTTTTTTAGAAAATTTGAATTTTCAATTTTTGACCAAACAAATTTTATGAGGGCTACTGTTATTTTCAGTTTAAAAAACGAATGAAAATCGAACCAAAGCTTTGGACTGTAGGGGCCAGAACAGACAGACAGACAGACAGACAGACGGGTGGATTCGGGGGACCCACTTTTTTCAACTTATCATAATGTCATGTTTGTTTAAAATCTAAAATTCGAAATTTTTTACCAATGCAATACTTGCCATATAGTTCCATAAGTCGGTCGCAAGTAAAAAAGAAAAAAAAACATTACTTGTTATTGGTAAAAATAGATTTCTGGCTCAAATATATTGGAAAAACTGAATTGTATATTACGAAAAATGTAAAAATGTTGTTTTCAACATTCGGCAAAATTGTTATAAAAATCCAACAGTCAGTTTTTCTTCATAAAAATTAAAATCTACAAAAATACTGCACCAAACTACTTCTTATTGATGTTCGACTCTAGCTATCTCGTGAATAAATGAAAATTTTGACTTCAAAATCATTTCATTTATGGTCTTAAAAAAAAAGAAAAATTCTATTGACAACTTTAAAAAAAAAATCAAAACAAAAATAACAACGCGACGTTTTTTTCGTCGTCCATAGCTCAAGAACCAGTAGAGATATCGACTTCAAATAAATTTTGTTACACAGATAATAATGCAGAAAGGGCTTTCAAGAAATTTGAGTGGGTGATTTTTTTACCATAGCAATTTAAAAAACAAGTGAAAATTTTGGTTTACCAAAAATATCTCACAAACCAATAACACTAAAGAATTGAATTAAATTTTATATAATGTATTGTAACGCGATGCCAAACAAACAAATATATTTTTGGAAAAAAATCCAATTAACGGTTTTTTTTATAAAAAATATTTGTCACCTCGAAAATTTTACGCACAAAAAATGATTTTATCTCCAAACCAATTTTGTACAAAGAAGAATAACTTTTTTGACATCTGGTAAAATTTTGAGAAAAATCAAATTGACAGTTCTTTTTATAAAAATAAAAACCTAAAAAAAAAACATTACTCAAAGTTGGTACCACCTAATTCTTGATTTTCGACTCAAATATTAAAACTTTTTAAAACTTTGAGATATTAACTTGAGCCTTATTTCATCTTTTAAAAAATATTGTTGTCAACATTCAGTAAAATTTTGAGAAAAATCGAACTGACAGTTTTCTTACGAAAAAATAAAAACCTACAAAAAAATTAATAAAAGTTGGTAAAAATTTATTTTCGATCAAATGTTATCAACATTCAATACAATTTTGAGAAAATAGAATTGACAGTTTTTTAACAAAAAATAAATAACCAAAAATAAATTACTAAAAGTTCTTAAAAATTGATTTTCGACCCAAATATCTTTTCAAAAATTTGAGATATTGGCTTTTGATTAATTTTATTTTATAAAAAATATTATTTTCAACATTCGGTAAAATGTTGATAAAAATTGAATTGACAGTTTTTAGTTTACTAAAATTTGGTAAAAATTTACTTTCGACTAAAATACCTTTTCAAAAATTAAAAATATTGGCTTTAAACAAAAAATATTGTTTTCGACATTCAATAATTTTTTTTATAAAAATCCAACAAAAAATAGTACGCAAATTTGTTAAAAATTGATTTTCGGTTCTCGACATCTCGTGAGCAATAAAGGATATTGACTTCAAATTAATTTCGTTCATCCAATTTGTGTTTGTTTATTTACACATTTCTAAGAAATGCTACTAAAATTGGTAAAAATTGGTCTTCGACTAAAAATCTCGTTAGCAAAAATAGATTTCGAAATCAAACTATTTCAATATATGCAACATAAAAATAAAATAAATAAGGTGGCGCAACAATCCTTCAAGAACCAGGGCCTAGTGACTTACTACTCTCCACCATTCCTGTGTGCGAGTAATGTTGTCAGAGATGGAAGGGACCTACAGTTTATATGCCGAATCCGAATGGCTAATTTGAGAAAGCACTTTTCATGACAAGAATTACTCTTGGAGGATTTGTCAATTCCTCGCAAGAGGCAGTACCCGTGATGAAAAAAGTTAGGTGTCACAGGCAGGGATTGAACCCAAGACCCCTTGCATGACAGTCCAACGCAGTAACCATCACGCTACGGGTACTACAATATATGCAACATATTGTTGGTAATTTTTTTTTCCTTAATAATTCAACTGACAATTTTTTTGACACAACACGAAAGCCTTAAAACTTTTAACCAAGACAAATCGACAGACGGGATGGGAAGTTATCAGTGTGGGTCGCATCCCAGCCTCTTTTTTAATCAATATTTTGTATCACTCCTTTTATATTATACCTAACATAAACTTAAAATATTTATATAGAATAAAATTCCTAAGAATATTATAAAGTATACAAATCAGAAGATCTGTGAATATAGTGGATTTTGAAAAAAAATATTGTATAATGTAAATAATTAATTTAAAAAAATGTAACAAGCCAAGAGCAGAGTCTAACCAAATTACATAATAGTTTATTGAGATAATTAACATTTTTTGAGTACCTTTATATGAATTTTTAGAATATGTTTCTTACGATGAATATGTATTTAACTCTTAGACTTTTCCAGAATTTCAGTTTGTAGTATTGTCATATTGAGGTCACATCTGGGCTAGACACAGTTTAAATCATTTTATTATTGAATTTTTATTTATCTCTTTAAAAAGTTTTGAGAAACATTGCATTTATTGCTTTCATAGTTTTGAAAAATACGCTTTTCAGTTAATTTTTAGTAGGAGAAATTACTTTTTTTTTCTCTGTCCAACAAAAACAAAACAATTCTTTTTAAAGGATTAAAGTCCTGAATTCAAATCTTCCCTTAAAATGCTTCACATTTTTTAAGGCTAAGTTGAAGCACGGCACATCCTTTATTTATAAATTAGTATGATTATTTTGTAAAGTACAACTTTCTCTTCTAGAAACAGTTACATATGAAGTTTTGAGGAAACCTTGCATTTAATGCTTTTTTTAGTTTTTAAAAATGCATCTTGTAGTAAATCTTAAGTGGTGATTGAGAATTCAAAATTCGATTTAAACTTTCTGCTTGTATATTGAAAATATCTGTTTACAAAATTAATTATATATATTTTATTATATTTCAAAAACTTAATGTAATAAAGTACAAGAACAAAACTTTCTTTCAAGTCATGTTTTGACTTTTTTTTTGTTGAAAACCGTTTTAGCAGAAATGACTTAGCATTTCTTTCAGGTCGTTTGTAACACAGGAAAAATCTAACAACTTGTGACGATTTTACGAAAATTTTATGAAATAATATAAATACTTCAAATGACTATTAAAAGAAAAGATTTTATTTTCAGAAAACCATTACAAATTTCATTGAAAAAAAATACTTAATGAATTTATATATTATACTAGCGACTCGTCCCGGCTTCGCACGGGTAGACATAAATAGGTACAGATATTTAAGTTATAAGCATGCTAATTAAAACGACCATGAATCACTAAATTAGAAAACATTTGTTTGTCCTATCATTAATACACTTTGCAGCGTATGCGATGAAAGACATTTTATGGCTAATTTTTGTACACCTTCGGTTGATTTTAATTGGAATTTCTAAAGATTTCTATAGTAATCTAGTACTAAATATAGCCTATGTTACTCAGTGATAATGTAGTTTTCTAATGAAAAAAGAATTATTAAAATTGGTCCAGTACTTTTTGAGTTTATTCGTTACATACAAAATACAAATCTTTCCTCTTTATAATATTATTATATTATATATACATTATATATTACTATATATTATATATTATATATTATATAGAGCACATGAAATTAAATGAGAAATAATCCAGAAAAAGCGATGTTACGTTATAGATCGATCAAAATATCACATTGCACCACGTGTTGTTGAAAAAGAAATTTCGAATTCCAACGTGGCGCCATCTTTGAGAAGTTCACGATAGATGGTCCGACAGTTTTCTGTAAAAAATCTGATTTAAGGCGCCATCTGTTCTAGACTTATGAAACTTACGATTAATAACAAACATCAACATTGACAATCAGTTTATCGTTAATTATAAATTATTAAGACCATTAATCGAAATATAAACTATCCTATATCTAAAGTTAGACCAAATTACACATAAAATGCCAACTTTCATCGAAATCGGTTGACTTGGTGAAGAGTTCAATGGGAACATACATATGACACCGGATTTTTATATATTAAGATTATACTTATGTATTATGTTTTTTCTCAAAAACTATAAGTGGTTGAGTAATTTTGAAGTCGGATTTAAATTGAGGCCATTAAACATATTGGAAAAGTGCAATTTTATTGCCAAGAATAAAAATTGTCCACCAGTGTTATCTGATTTAATCATCTGCTCAAATTTTAAAAGTACCCATTTTTAATATTACACTTATCTTTTTTCTATATACGTTCTTCAAAAATACGATATGATACCATTGCTAGGATTTGTTACAAAATTAAAAATCACTTTTCAATTGTTTTCCCATTTTCTGCTAAAACCCGTTTAAGAACAAAACTTTTATGAAATACTATAAATAGTGGAACATTTTAGATAGGTATTATAGATTTGGAAAATTACCATACATTTTACTGACAAAAAAACTCCTGCTTCTTTGTTTTTTTAGCTCTTAACTTCGTTCATATAATGTCCAAAATTATTGTTTTATTTGTTTTACCAACAAAAATTTAAATAGCTCTTGTAAATACCTCGAAACTTGTTGTTCAAGAAAAAAATTATAACGATTTTTTATTTACAAACTAACAAAAATTTTTACAACCGTATTTTTAACAGAGCTATTAAATCGTTGTGTATTATTATTTGTAACTCTCGTTTTCTGAAGTAAATATAGAACAAGCCAAGCTTCAAGTCTACATTTTTATGGCAAGTAAACTGCAGTTCAGTCCTTAAAATTCATTAATTAATTAATTAACTTATCTTTGTTCAAAATATAGGTATATTCATTTACATTCCAATGTGTTATACTTCAGTTATTAAATTAACTTATTTTCACGAATTCAAAGTTTTAAAATACTATAGTCTTCAGTATATACTATATCAAAAAATTGCTCGTACAGCTTGTAAGGTATAACTTACGACAAAATTTTTGGATGTACTCGTAGGCTCATATTTGCCAAATAATAATTTTATGTAAACAATTAAATTCAAGAACTTATCAGCACGCGACTTAATTACTATAGGTGTTTACCCTCAAGCCGAAAAACCTGTCAAATTTCACATACCTATCGAAAATTAACACTGCACAAAACTAAGCAAGGTGCTGTTATCATAAACTGATTCATTATTTTATATACATACTTATCAATTTATTTGGTTGTGCGCTATAACACCTTACGTACACGATAAAATCAAATCAATTATATATGTATGTATGTAACAAAACTCACCTTCAGTATTATTTCAGCCTGGGGGCCTGAAGTTTTCTTTTTTAAGCTATAGACGAAAAAAGTGCAAAATTTTTCTCGTATTGATGATGATGCGTTTTTTTTTCAATTTTTCGCACTTTGGGTCAATTTTTCGATTTAATATAAATTTTCACAACTAAATCAAAATCACAAAATAAAAAACAATGATTATGAATTTTGCGCGGCAAAATCAAATCCAAGACACACAACAACAACAAAAAAAAAACAAAAGGAATCTATCTGTTTTTATTTTCTGTCTGGTTGTGATCGTGCTATCGAATTAATGTATCACCGATCATGCATTAATTAAAAAGTGGGAAATTGCAACAATAAAACAAAAAACAGAGTGTTGAAACTTATTTTCAATTGAATTCCACAAACTGACTTTTGTTGCCCACTGATGGCTAGGCTATGACTATACCTGGCTGGCTTGACTCTCTAGGCTGGTAAACAAGGAATTGTTGCTGAATGCACGAGTTGCACGATCAAGCTTTTCTTTTTATTTTGTTGCTAATATTTTTTCGATCACTGAAAGTGAATTTGATTTTATTTATTTACTATATACTCGATTTGATTGAAATCTTAGAAAATGCAATGCGGCTTGAACAACGCGATCAGTCTGGTTGGCTGGCTGACGGACAATTGCAGTAGCAAGCGTGAGTGATCCTTCCTCGAAGCTCAGTTCAGAGGGCTGCTGGTTTGGTTTGGCATACTGAGGTGTAACGTGTAAGCTGCTGATTGCAAATTAACTCAGTCACAAGTCTACAAGTCTAAAGCTGGCTATATCGATATGTTGGATGTTGTGGAGATGGAGAGGCCGCCGCCGAGGCGAGGGTTGGTGTTCTATACGATGATAAGTGCATCAGGTGCTTTGCTTTGCTGCGCTGTGTTGGGGATGGAGATGAGGATAGGGTTGGATATGGAGATGGAGAGACTTGAAGACTTGTGCGGGATCACGGTTAACGTCAAATATCGCGGAAATTAAGAATGGAGTGAGAACTTTAAATTGTTTCTTTTTTTTTTTTGTTAATATTGTTTTTATTATTTTTGTAAGTTGTTGTTGTTGTCTTTGTTGTTTGCTGTTTTTGTCGGTATCAACTATTTATTAACTGGTTATAGAGAGGGTTAATGTTTAAATAGTTCTATCGAAATCGATTTATCCGGTAACTTCTCATTGAATGAGTAAACATTGATAATTTGTTTACTTACTTTTGCTTTGATATAAAGTGAGGTTAGGAGCAATAAGTCATACTTATAGAGGGGTTATGTAGATGGGAAGGTAAATCTATCGATAGAGCTGTAAAATTCCATTAGACAGAGGTATACCTTGATTTTAATAATAATTTAATCGGTTGGAGGCTTTTCAGTTTTTGTTATATGTTTGACAAGGAGATAAACAGTCAACATTATAAACTATCGTTTTATCCTCTTCATGTAAATGATGCTTATACTGTACTGGAATTGGAATTGGAAATTTAATGCACAACTCAGACTTTGGCCAAGTACGGAGTGGTTCGATTTTTGTATTGATTTTAAAACGGCGGCGGCGCACGAGGGATTTTTAAATGAACCGAATAAGTAGATAATTGTTTAGATCAAAAATTATAACTCAACTTAAACATTAAACAATTCGATAGAACAACAAAAACTTATACTACAATCCGAGGTAACTTAGAGTACCTTCTTATTTGCATAGAAGTACTTAATTAAATTGAGTACAATATTGAATGAATATTTTGCCAGACAATAAAATAAGTGGTTTACTTTGAATTGTTTATTTTTGTTTTTGTACAGGGTGATTGCGTAAAACTTTAGGGAGCGTGTGTTGAAATATAAGTGCTAAATAAAACTAAAACTTATAAATAAATTATGTAATGAAGTAAAATATAAATTACTTTAACATATTTAAAAAGAGAACAAAAAATCCGAATTTTAAGGGATCTATTGTTTATGTCTTATATTAATGGATTTGTTTTTGAAGTAAATAGTCTGAATTAAAATGTTCTTATGAAGATTACATTTTTAACTTTCCATAGGAAGTTATTGTAATGGGTCCGATTTGTCAAATTGAAATTTTTGACATTTCTCGACGTTTCAAGGCCCCTAGAGTCGAAATAAAAGATTTTTAGAAAGACGTCTGTGCGTGCGTGTGTACGTCCGTATGTCTGTACGTCCGTACGTTCGCGACGTTTTTTCGTCGTCCATAGCTCAAGAACCAGGAGAGATATCGACTTCAAATAAATTTTGTTATACAGATAATAATACAGAAAGATGCAGAAAGGGCTCTCAATAAAATTGCGTGTGTGTTTTTTTGTCATAGCAGTTTCAAAAAAATGGTGAAAATTTTGGTTAACCCTAAATATCTCACGAACCAATAACGCTATAGACCTGAATTAAATTTTATATTATATATCAAACAAGTATATTTTTGAAAAAAAAACAAGTAACGGTTTTTTTATAAATCAAAAACACTGAAAAAAAAATATTTTTTCACCTCTAAAATGTTACGAATAAAAAATGACTTTATCTCCAAAACAATTTTGTGCAACTAAAACTAACGTTTTTAACAACTGGTACAATTTAAAAAAAAAATGAATTGTTTTTTTACAAAAAATAAAAACCTAAAAAAAACATTGCTAAATGTTGGTAAAAATGTATTTTCGACTCAAATATCTTTTCGAAAATTTGAGATTATATCTTCCAACTTATTTTATGTTATAAGAAATATTGTTTTCAACATTCGGTCAAATTTTGAGAAAAATCGAATTGACAGTTTTTTTTTACAAAAAATAAAAACCTTAAACCAAAAATGAATAAAAGTTAGAAAAAATTGATTTTCGACTCAAATATCTTTTTTAAAATTAAAAAATATTGGCTTCAAACTAATTTCACTCACAGAAAATATAATTTTCAATAATCAGTAAATTTTTTATTAAGATCCAACAATCAGTTTTTTCATAAAAAAAATAAAATCTACACAAAATAGTACGCAAATTTGGTAAAAAATGATGTTTGGTTCTGGATATTTCGTGAACAATAGAAGATACTGACTTTAAATTAATTTCATTTATATAAGAAATAAAAACTTCTAAGAAATGCTACTAAAATTGGTAAAAATTGGTTTTCGACTAAAAGTCTCGGTAACAAAACTAGATTTTGAAATAAAACTATTTCATTATATGCAAAATATTGTTGGTAGTTTTTAAATTTTTAAGAATAATTCAACTGACAACTTTTTTACAACACGAAAACCTACAAACTTAGCAAGACAAATCGACAGACGGGATGGGAAGTTATCAGTGTGGGTCGCATCCCAGCCTATTTTTATTTTTTCGTTTTTGAAAAATTAACTACTTTTAACAAATTTACTTGAATTTTATTCACCATTAAAATTAATAAAATTATAGCTTTTATCGTTTTAAATTGCACACTCGATGGGACGCATTGAAAATCTGCATCATTGAAACATATTTGTAAAAAATACAAACTTTTGTGAATTTTGGGATTTTAAAAGGGGATCAAAAACTTGTATTTTCTTCTGTTGGAGAGGTGTTAATCTTGGTTCGTTAAGAAGATAAAGTAGCCAACACTAAAAATAAATTACTATACCTACGGTTTTTGAAAGTAAAAAAACTGTTTTTTATCCTCAATTTACATTAAATTGTTTTTGTCACTAGTTAAAAAAAAAAACGAATAGAAACTCAATTTTTTTATTAAAAAATTTAAATATTAAGTTAAGACCTATTTCTGTTTCCAAATTGGAAAATTGAATGCCAAATAAGCAAGGGTGGCTAAATTTTAACGGCTGATGTTAAGTGTGAACCACACCCAAACCTCAATTTTTTTTTCTGCATTTCCTTTGACATTTATCAATTTCAGACTAACTCTATTTGAACCATGAAATGATAAGTAATCGAGCAACGCTTTTAAGTTATTCAGGCTTAATATAAAAATGGGCTTTCAAATCAAATCAAACCGTGCACTTCGTGATTTTTTCGTGAACATTATGTACAAGGCCTTTCATTTACACGGTTACAAGGTGCAATTGACTCAAGAACTAAAGCCTCTTGGCCATTTCAACGCCTCGTCAGTGGTCAGAATGTTGGCAAGAAATAACAACAGTGGATGATCAATTTTTGAGGAAAATCATCTTCAGTTATGAGGCACATGTTCACCTAATTGAATTCGACAATAAGCAGAACTGACGCATTTGGCCAAATGTGTCGCAAACCGATGCACCCACAAAGAGTGACTGTTTGGTGCAGTTTATGGGTTTGTGGCATCATCGGGCTGTGTTTTTTCCAAATTGAGGCAGGAGAGTTAGTTACTATGAATGGTGTTTGCTATATCGCGAGATGATAACGACCTTTTTATGGTCCGAATTATAAGATATGGATGTTGACAATATGTGATTTCAACAGGACGGTGCCACTTGCCACAAAGCTTACGAAACAATGGCTCCTTTGCGCGACAAATTCAATGTGTTATCTCAATTGGTGGCGATGTCATCTGGACGCCAAGATAATGTGGTTTGACACAGTTGGACTCCTTTTTTGGGGTTATTTGAAAAAAGGTGAACTTCGCTAAGCCAGCAACAATGCAAAATCTAAAGGATGTGCATATCAATATTATCATAATAAAAAGAAATGAATGAAATTTCCTTAATAATTTGTGTTTTATTCAAAATCAACATCGGCCCTTAAAATTTAACCACCGTTTGAAAAAAAGCGTATTCAATTTTCTGAGCCTCATAAGTCAAAAAGCAATGAACATTTAAAAACAGTGATGAAAGGGTTCTACAAATGTTGCAAAAATGTTTTGCATTGTCAAATCGCAATTTCTATAGGAAGAATGTTGAAAAAATTAATCTTTAAAAGAAAGAAAAACTGAAACCATTTTCAATTAGCAAAAGATGTTTGTATGACTTTAAATTTCGCTAAATATTAGCTTCTCAAAAAATAAAAGTTTTATTAAAATTATGGGTTTCTAGCAATACAATTTTTAAACCTTTCGTAAATTCTTAAAATGCCCTTATATATTATGAAGTCAAAAATTGACATTAACTTCCCAAAATCAGTTCGATGTCGAATTGTAAATTTTGACATTTCTCAACGTTTCAAGGTCCATAGATTTTAAGAGAGATGTCTGTGCGTGCGTGCGTGTGTTCTCTATTGGTTCTTGAAATATGGACGACGAAAAAAGCTATACGAACGTACGTACACACGCACGCACAGACATCTCTCTAAAAATCTATTGTGTAGACTCTACGTTGGAACTTCGAGAATATCAACATTTGCAATTCGACAAATGGGACAAATTACAATAACTTCATATGAGAAGTTAAAAATAGTTCCGTTATTTCCTCTTCTGGTGCTTAAAAATTAAAAACAGATTTTTAGGCATTGCTAAAGTATAAAGATAGAAAAACCAAGTTTAATAACATTTTCATGTTATTGAACAAGCATTTTCTTTCGTTGAATTCTTTTTGACATTTCAGTTGTAGTATAATAGTATTTGAAGTATACTGAACGATCTACTATTAAAAACGAGACGATAGCGATAAAGTTACGTGAAGCAAATTATTGACGATATCGTTAATGATAATCGTTTTGACGATTATCGTTTTGAAAATTACGGAATGACTCCCCTGTTCTTGAAATTTCCTTGGCAATAGATAGCTTGAACTTTGCCTTTTTTTGTATCGCTTAAATGTGTACCAAGTGGCATTGTTTTTTTACCATTTCAAAACACATAACTGACTGAAGCTTTAGAGAGGTTTGAGTTGTGTTGTGCGGTTATACTTTTGCAATGCTTTCAAATCAGCTTTTAAATTTTAAACACCAGAAAAGAAAATAACGGAACTATTTTTACTATTTTTTCTTCTCAATTTAATTGAGAATTTTATATAAAACGCATTTTTATATCTTATCTTAATATATATAATTCTTCTGTGAATGTGTATGTCACTGAACTTCTCTTAAACGACTGAACCGATTTTGATGAAATTTTTTGTGTGTGTTCAAGGGGATCTGAGAATGGTTTAGATTCACAATTTTGTCCGCTGGACAATGTTTTTTAATTAATTTTTAATTTATTAGTAGTTGTTGATTTTGGATTGTTTTACATTGGATCCGACATATATATATATATGTATATAAAAATGAATTGCTGTTCGTTAGTCTCACTAAAAATCGAAAACGGCTGAACGGATTTATCTTATCTTAGTCTTGAAATGTTCGTGGAAGTCTAGGGAAGGTTTAAAAGGCGAGAAAAAATCGAATAATTTCCGGGAAACCCCTAAAAAAAGCCCTTTTCTATTTCCCATACAAACGTTTTCTAGAGTCAATTTGAGCTTTATTGCTATTCAATAAAGTTCATATTAAATTATATTTACTCACTGTTGTCTAAGCAATTTAGGTGTGTTCCTAACGTCAAAGAGTCAATTTGCAATTTATTACCGTTGCATAAAGTTCAAATTCAAATTGAAAATAGTCTTCGCGTACGCTTTGGAGTTGCAAAGGGAACAACAGTACGAGATTGAAGCATTGGCCGAAACAGTTCGTACAAATGTTTCACAATTAAATCAACAACAAAGAATTGCGTACGACACTTTGAAAGAAGCTGTGAACAGTGGATCTGGTGGAATTTATTTCCTTGATGCTCCCGGAGGAACCGGAAAAACGTTCTTAATATTATTGCTTTTGGCGAGGATCAGATCGCGAAATGATGTTGCTCTAGCGTTGGCTTCATCTGGAATAGCTGCGACTCTGCTAGAAAGCGGACGAACTGCGCATTCTGCCTTGAAATTACCATTAAACATGCAAATCACCGAAACACTAATTTGCAACATCGCCAAAAATAGCGCAATGGCCAGAATCCTACAGGTATGCAAATTAATTGTTTGGGATGAATGCACAATGGCCCAGGTCACTGGAGGTGCTGTACAGAACATTGAAAGATCTTCGTGACAACCAAAATATTTTTGGTGGGGCCATGATTCTGTTGTCAGGTGATTTTCGTCAGACTCTTCCAGTTATTCCCCGATTAACTGTTGCTGATGAACTAAATGCATGCCTAAAATCATCGAATTAGTGGCAGTACATAAAGACACTCCAATTAACAACTAACATGCGAGTACTTTTGCAACATGATGAAATTGCAAATGTGTTTGCGAAGCAGTTGTAAGATATTGGAAATAATAAAGTTGCAATGGACACCTCGAACGGATTCATCACATTACCCACAGATTTCTGTCACATCACAGATTCAAAAGAGGAGCTTATTCAGCATGTTTTCCCAGATATAGCGCAAAAGTTCAACAACCATAATTGGCTGGGTCAACGAGCAATATTGGCAGCGAAAAATAAAGATGTCGAGGATCTCAATGCGACCATTCAGAATTTTCCTCCAGGACAGCTGGTTTCCTTCAAATCAGTCGACATCGTTATGAACCAGGATGACGTAGTCAACTATCCCACGGAGTTTTTAAATTCACTGGAATTTCCTGCATTACCACCTCACAATTTGCAGTTAAAAGTAGGATCAGTTGTCATCATGCTGCATAACATTAATCAACCTCGACTATGCAATGGAACAAGACTGGCTGTGAAAAAGCTGATGAATAACGTCATTGAAGCAACAATCATAGAAGGAAGATACAAAGGAGAGGATGTGTTGATCCCGCGAATACCGATGATTCCAACGGATTTACCATTCGATTTTAAACGCTTACAATTTCCAGCACGTCTGGCCTTTGCGATGACAATAAATAAATTGCAAGGACAGTCTTTAGAGGTTTGCGGAATCAACTTGGAGTTTCCCTGTTTCGCGCATGGACAATTATACGTCGCGTGTTCGCGCGTCGGAAAACCGTCTTCTTTGTTTATTTACGCACCAAAAAAAAAAAAAAAATTAAATTTATGAGAAAGCTTTAAATTGATTAACAAACTGTATCATAACAGTGTGTGCCTGTTAATAAAAATTTAAACCTTATAAATAGCCAGTATTTCAGGAAAACTCTGTTTTTTTTTTAAGTAAGCAACATGATGTGTCGAAAATAATAATAAAACTTCATGCTTCATTTTAAAATTGCTTTTTTAATTCAATACGTTTTGTTTGTTTTGAAATTAATTTATACAAAAGTTTAGGTCTTTTAATTATCGATTGGGGCAGTACGAAGTCCGCCGGGTCAGCTAGTTTTTATAGAAAGGTTAAACTTTTTTGAATTAACGATAAAATTAATGTTAATTGATAGATAGATAGATAGATAGATAGATAGATAGATTTTTATTTACTTGCAATTATTTGTACAATTTCATTAACAATCTTTAAAGCATGGTTTTGCCGTCTGCCTGATTGACAATTTTTTAACTGTATTAAAGTTTTGTAATTAATTAAGTTGCAGTTGAGTTAACTAAAAATTTCCATCTCTAATTCTGCTTCTATAAATAAGTGCTGTTTTGCAATATATAAACATTTTAGACACGTCTACTTCATTTAAGAGAGCTAAAGTTTCATTTTCTGATAAAAAGTCTCTACCAAGTACATTTCTTGTAGTTTCTCTCAGGACTGGACACCTTCCGACAAAATGAAAAATATCCTCTCGTTCAGCCATGTTGCAAATATCACAGAGCAGTGGAAGATCTTCGCGATGTGGAACGTAATTTATGTTTAGCAGTTCACCTCTTAGCCGAAACATGTTGGAGATTTGCTCTACAGTATTTATGTCCTGGAAGTAGTTTCTTTCATTAAGATTATAATTCAGCCTGCTATAGATCATCCGATGAAGTGAGCTGGATGCCTGTTCCTGTACTGTACCTGGTACATTGACGATTTCCATGTACTCTGTTCACTGAGATTTAAAATTACACCTGTATCTTCTGCTAGCCCAATCCACTTTTTAACACGTCCTGTTTTACTTTGTATCGCTTGTAAAGCTGCTTTTTTGGTAGGCGATTGTTGGGCATATTCAGTAATTTCAGAACGTAATCCACTTGCAGCTTCAACGTTTTTGTGAAGAGTGGGGATAAGCCTGTTTCTAACATTATCATGTAGTTTGGGGTGCATGAAGGAAGGCGGAATATTCGTTTTAAATAAAATCTCAGGAGTTTTTCCACAGTCTCAAATTTCTTTGCTCCCCACACTTGGGCTGCGTAAAACAGGATTGATAGGGATACTGCTTCGAAAACTTTATATTTACTACTATGCGCTATGTTTTTGTTGTTGAAACATTCTTTCCATGCCACGTTAATCGCGGTTTTAGCCTTAAGAAGTTTTTCGTTGAGGTTTTTTTTCATACTTAAGTTTTGGGTAAAATATACTCCTAAGTATTTGTATTCTTTTACTCTTTCTATGTTCTCATTGTTGAAATACCATTGTTCACTTGAGCTTAACCTTCCTCCACCTTTCTTGATAACCATCACTTTCGACTTGTTCAGGTTCACTACCAAGCTCCATCGTCTACAGTATTCCGAGAGTCGATTTATCATAAGCTGTAAGGATTGCTGTGAGTTTGCCAGCAAGACTATAATCATCTGCGAAGAGTAAGGCTTTAATGACCTCTCCAGCATATCTAACACCTCCTGGTAATGCGTCAGTGATGTCATTTATAAATAGTGCGAATAAGCTAGGACTGAAAGCACAGCCCTGTCTTACTCCCGACTGCATCTGGAACCATTCAGATACCTGTTTTCCATTCCATACCGCTGCTCTCGTGTCTGCGTACAAGTTCTGTATAACTCGTCCAAACTTAAACGACATCCCGGATCCAAACAACTTGAACATCAATGCGTTTCGATCAACTGAGTCAAATGCAGCTTTAAGATCCACAAAAAAGTGTACAGCTTTTTATTTTTTTCCAAAAAAGACTCAGCAATGCTCCTTAGAACGAATATATGATCGATGGTCGAGTAACCCGACCTGAATCCGGCTTGAGACTCACATAATAGATTATTCGAGTCTATCCACGTGTTTAGCCGCTTTAGTAGAATCGCAGTAAAGATTTTGTAGCAAGCGTTCAAAAACGAGATTCCTCTATAGTTGGCTGGATTTTTGATGTTGCCTTTTTTGTGTATCGGAAAAATCAAAGCATCTTTAAACTGCTGAGGGATGATTCCTGTTTCAAAAATTTGATTATATATGTTAGCCAGGTTCCTAATCAGTTCGTCAGTGCCATATCTGCATATCTGTAGAATTCCGCTGGTATCCTGTCTGCACCTGCCGCTTTTTCATCTGCTAGTGCGTTGACCGATACGTGAACCTCATGCTGGGAGATTGCACTGTCTAAAATCTCGTCTTGAATATAGGGTTGGGCATAGTAGATCATGACTGGGTCCAACATTGTTGGGTTCAGCAGTTGATTGAAATGATTTCGTAGAGTAGAAGTATCCAATCCACGACTGATAATATACTTCGATCCATTTAGTTTTCGGGCCAAGTTCCAAAATTCAGAGGGATTACTACATCTAGCTAGTTTTTCTGCTTCAGCTTCATAATAGTTTACTCTTTTTTCCTTACAAAGCGCTTTATAAATTTTATTGTGTTCAATATATTGGTTTTTTGCATAGCATTCGTTACTACGTCTAAACTCATTAAGCCAAGCAAATAATAATTTTCTCGCTCGCGCACAAATTGAATCAAACCAAGGTTCTTTAAATTTATTTTTTTCTTGACGATAAGCATTTGTTGGCACCTTATGCGCCTCCTTTATGAAACATTTAATTTTACTCAAACACATAAAATTTTCCTCGGACAGTAGGAGTGAATTCAGCTTTGTTCTGTAATTTGAGGCCGTTGCATTCCTCCATTGGAGTTTGGGCATAAGTTCTAAGGTCACAATTTCCTCTCGTACCATTTCGCCACATTTAAATGTTACCACAATTGGCATATGATCTGAATAGTTTTTTTTTGGACTTCAAAATCAGTTATAAGTGATCTCCATTCACCACTTTCCAAGGTATAATCTATAACAGAGCTACCCTGTTTCCCAACAAATGTGAATTCACCTTGGTTGTCTCCCTCACTGGTACCGTTTTGGATCCGGAGCCCGAAAGAATTGCATAGATCCCACAACTTTGCACCCCTTCCATTCTTCGTTGCATCTTTAGTTCTCCTGCTCATACCAATTCGATCATTTTCCGTTCCTCCTTCGTTACCGATCCTAATGTTAATTGTGTGTTATTATATTTAATAGTTATCATAATTTTAACAAAATACATTTATTTTTTTTTTAATTCTTTTGTTAATTGTTTGGGTCTTAAATGCATTTCAAACAAAGCATTTTACATTTCAGTAGACAACTCGTCACAATTATTAATTGACCGCAAATATTTATTTTATCATTTTTAATCATTCATATTATTACATTTTGTCTGTATAAAAAGACACTTAGTAACTTAGTATTTTATTTGCATTAGGATTACAAAATTCTTCCACTTTGAATGATGAGTAAAACATTCTGGAGACAATCTCCATAAAAGGTACTTTAATTTGAGGAAATTTTTGATTTGTAATAATTCAAATCGTGTACATCTTTTGTTTTTTTTTTTTTTTTTTTTGTGTGGTGGAATAAATTAATTTTATTTACAAATATTATAAACCTTCCAACAGTCATCGTTTAATAACTGAAGTTCTAGCACCCAGATATAATTATATACAAATTTAATTATATCTTAAAAAAAATACCTAATGATGAATGTACTCGTATCTATTGTACATTTCTGACATTTAAGTTGTGTTAAATGAGGGAAAGTCATGTTTTTTTTTTTAAATAATTTATTAATTATTTTTTTAATTATTCATCTTTTTTTTGTAAGTCGTAGTGTCAGTTGATTTCAACATATTAAATATTTATATTTGATAAGTTCATTCAATCACTGTGAACTTGTTGATTGTTTTGAGTCAATTAATATTTTATGAGACTTTAATAGATAATAATAAGTGAAGCAATTTGAACTCGATTTTAGGGTAAAAATCATAAATTATTAATTTTCAATTCAAATTAATATTTTATAAGGACAAAAAGATAATCAATGAAAAATTCCATATTAATTTAATTAATAGAAGGAAATTACGCCTTTTCTATATTCAACAGAATTAATGACAAAAGTCCCTTTCGAGATTTTTTTTCAAAAAGAGAGCGAATTTTAATTTTTAAAAAATATAAAAAGAGAATTGTTTCGAGTTCAAAGATGGGAGGAAAGAGTACATTATTTTACCATTTTTCAAAGGCATTCATGCATTAAGAAATGTTTACAAAAAATATATCCTTACTATATTTTTTAACTCTCCAGGCAAAGTGGCTTACCTTAATTAAATTTAATTTTTTTATTCAATTAGAAAAAGGGCTTAGAAAGCCAAAATCAAACACGTCTAAAGTAAAAATTAAATTTTAATTTTTC
Organism: Eupeodes latifasciatus; assembly: GCA_920104205.1. Lineage (NCBI taxonomy): Eukaryota > Metazoa > Arthropoda > Insecta > Diptera > Syrphidae > Eupeodes > Eupeodes latifasciatus. The sequence goes on from OV049924.1 coordinate 375,115,081, forward strand.
AGACAATTTGCTTTCATTCAGCATTCATTGAGAACAGCTTTATTTAATATAATATGATTTACCAAATGCAAATATTGGAGGAACAAAGAGTTTCCAAGAAAAAGATTCGTTTGAATAGATATTTGGAAATTTACACCATTATTAACATCACATAGGAAGTTGTTTTAATCGGTCCGATTTGTCGAATTGAAAATTTTGACATTCCATCAAAGATTTTTAGAGAGATGTCTTTGTGTGCGTGTCTACTTGTGTTCGTACGTCCGGGATATTATTTTTCGTCGTCCATATCTCAAGAACCAGTAGAGATATCGACTTCAAATAAATGTTGTTATACAGATGTTAACACAGAAAGATTCAAAACAATTGAGTAAGTGTATTTTTAATATAGCAATTAAACAAAAAAAAATGATTATGTAAAGTATCGTAGAATGATAGACACTACATTCTCTCTTTTTTTAAGCAAACAAATGAAATAAAATAAGATTAAAAGAAACGAAAAATAAAATAAAATATAATGAATTTAGTCTATTCCATAGGAAGAAGTTTGTTCTTTGGCTTGAACATGAACAGTCCAATCACAATAAATTTTCCTTAAATGAACAACTATTGGTCTTTTCAATTAGCTAGTTGAAGAGTTCTTCACAGAAACATCTCCTCTCTTATTTTTAATAACTTTGTGACGTACTTCACTAAAATTTGTATCAAACTTATTTTCTTTTGGAAGTTTCTTGACCAGCACTTAGTCACCAATAGCAAGTTCACTTTGAGCAGCAGTTTCTTGTCAGCATACAGTTTTAACTTTTCGTTTTCGATTGAAACTTTCTGATAATTTCCTGATTTAACCTTGATCTTAATTTACAATAAGTGACGGAATATTATTCTTTAGAAACGCTTCCGTAGAAGAGTTCAGCTGGGGCCTTCCTTGTAGTTAAATGTGTTAAATGATACATAAGCAAATAGTAAATTTTCTTTCCAATTGGAACATATAGCATCGCTTATTCTTATTCTTTCAAGTATATCTCGATTTTATAATTTAACTTAGCCGTTTTTCAGAGGTCAATATCGAATTATTTTATACAATTATATTTTGATAACTTCGCAAAAACCTTTTACTAGACAAATATATTATTTTCTGCAGTTATTGTTTAAGGGCGTCCTAATCTAGTTAACATTTTTCTTAGAGAACTTAGAATTGATGTTAAAGTTATGTTTCTTAAAATAAAGACTTCCTTATAACGGCTGAAATAGTCTACGACAGCAAATACATGTTCCCCACTTGGAAACGGGCCCTTTAAATCTATTGTCTATCCATAGAGCTATTCGAATTGTTCGTCGTTTCATTGGTTGAGAAACAGTTGAAACAAGGAAAAAATCTTTGCATTTATTTATACAATTTCGGCATCTTGGGCCATTTTCGGCCACCATATTTTAGTTCGCAACCGTCTTTTTGTTCCAACTATTTCTGGGTGTCCTTCAATAACGTTTTCACGAAGCTTTTGTGAAATTACAATTTTTTTGTCGTAGCAGTATGTTTCCATAAAAACATAGTTCATTTTTAAATATTTTCAAATTTAACACATCTTTGTTTTAATTTTGTTTTTAGATTCCCTCTTTAATACTAAGAATTTATTGATCATTTGCCAAAATCTTTTCAATTCCATTTAAAGTGAATGCTTTGGGATTGCTATTATTGGCAATGTGATGAACATGTTCTTAGGAATCAAAATTATTGTTATTGTTATTATTAGGATCTCTGTAGGTCAGCAATGTTTTATTTTATATCTGTATGACTGCAATCGAAGAATCCATTATCAATTCCTGCACAACTGTATTAAAACACAGGACTTTCATTTGCATTCACAATCAATTGGGTTTTATCATAATGATAATAATACTCATCATTTTGTAGAACATTTTTCAATTCATAAAATAGACGCAGTTCATTTTCACTTAAATGGATTTCGGATTTGCGACTACGATTCTGACACGTAATGGATCGGTAAAAGAACCAAGGTTTGCTAATTAATTCCCAAAATAGTTTATGATCACTAAGAAACTTTCTAGCTCTTCGATACTTACCAGCTCTCGAATTTTTTAATAGTATCAATCTTCAACGCATTTAGCTTTTCAGAAAACTTGATCTTTGATCTGTTTATCTGAAGCACCAAATCATCATTTAGATGCTAGAAGTCTCAAGCGAATAGTAAAAGCTTCAAATGCTTGCCTTTTTTTGTTGTTGAAACATTTGTCTAAAAACATGTCATTCATACGTTTTTTTTTTTTAGTGGAATAAAATAATTTCTAGTTTCTTAATGCAAACATTATAGACATCAAGGTCCTTGCTTGCCTCTAAGGTTGGATAAACATTTGCATCTAGCAAATTATAATAAATATCTTGAAGATCTTGTCCCCCACAATGAAGAACAGTTACCCTCTTTTAAGGAAGATCAGTAGCTCCAAATATATCTAGATATATTTCAAAAGACCTTTTTACTTCATCCAAATTATTCCCAATGATTGAGAATCACCCAAACAATAAATTTTTTTTAAATTTGGATATATTTTCTATTTTTGTTGAGATTGATTCCTGTCAATCAAATCGAATGTAATCACTTAAATTAGTTCGACTTCAATCAATATGAATTCAATCAATGTACGTAAATATATAGGAGATCTTTTCTATATCATCAAACAAATTTAAAGATTTTCATTAAACACACTAAGAAAACTCTGTTTTCTTAAATCGTGAAAATAAAAGCTTGATCAATCAGGGCCACCAAAATGAAATTGTTTTATCGTCTGAAAACAAAAACAAGTTATACTTTTCTTTTTCCAAATTATTTGATTAAAAAAAAAAAAACTCTAATAGTGTTAGGTACCTTTCGTTTTTCATCAAGTAGCGTTTTTTCTTAAGTTTAATTCGTTTAAGATGGCTTAATTTTGAATGACTCCTAAATCTAGTAGTGCCGATTGTTTGTTTTATTTTTGCCCCAGAATTACAAGAATCAGCTGCAAACCTTAAAATTTCTCGTCTTCAAGCTGCTGTTTTAAAAGTTTTTTTTTACCTCCCTTTATGTTTTATCTGTACGAATCTTTATTTTTTAATTTAGAATAAAATCCATTAAGACTGCTGCACGTCCGGTTAGGTCTTGCTGTCTCATCAAGTCGAGTTTAGCTTTTGAAACAATGTTTAGGCATGTTGATCTACCCATTAGTGTTAAAATTTTAGATCAGGAATTAAATTTCACTTAAAATACTAAAATTGTTGGTTTAAACTATCCAGTACTTGAAAACGCTCATAACTAACGATTAAATTGTCATTGTAACTATTCAGTTGACTCAAAAAGAAAACTTCTTTTTTACGTATGAAAAACTTTACAATTGGGCGTTTTATTTGGATATTTTTTTAAAATTTCTTAAGGGAGTAGTTAGCATCGACAGATTGCACTAAAAAGCATTTTCAAAAATGTTTGTGTGTATTCAGTTGAAGCGGAGTGTATCTTTTACAATTTTAAGAACAATTATTGACAGTTTCATCACAAGAAAGAAATACTGCTGAATCAAATATACTAAGGAATAATATTAAATTACCTTATTAATATTTTAACATTTCAATGATAACACAATTGTAAAAGTATTCCTAAATTGGTTTAACTTCTCTGCGAGCATCACTTGAAAGTTATGAGTGTGGTTTGCGTTCCAATCTTTTCTTAGTCTACTAAAATACATTTTCTAAGGTTTTATTAATTTTTTCAGGAGAAAAATATACACGTTTAAATATTGACTATTTAGCTCAAGAATTCCATTAAAACACGTATATATTCCAGTAGCTGTTAAAAAATTACAGAATCACTTCCTAAAAACAAATAACGTCATTAAATTAAATATTGAATTTTCTAATTATTGTTCGTTTTTACACCTTGTTATATAAAATTCTCATATTAAGTGAAACTTCGTTCATAATTGTAGACATTTTAAATTTCAATTTTATTAATATTGATACCTTAACAACTTTAATGTAGGCACTCGTACTGTATATTTATGAATAAAATTATTGTTCTTTTTTCTTATAAAAATTGTGTAATAATTCATTGAAAATAACGACTTTAAGGATCACATGATTTTTCCAGGTATAATCGTTTCTTTATTAGATTCTTAGTTTAAAGTGATAAATTAACAATTTTTAGTATCTACATAAATCTATAAAACAAATAAAATAGTTATTTTTAATACTTAGAAAGAAGAATTTTCAAAGAGAATGTTAACTGCATTTAAAAGAAAATTAACGATCAAATACAGTCATGTAGGCGTTAACTCTCTTTTAACGACGTTGTGGTGGCATGTCTTCAATACAAAATATTTTATTAAAATATTACAAAATATTGATTTCTTAAAAAATTGTTTATTTGAAAAAAAAAGGTTTATTCGAAAATAAATTACTACGCAACTATTTCTTAAGTAAACAAAAATTAATAAATGCAGATTTATAAAAAAAAAAAACAAATAGGTACATTTTTAAATGCGCATATAAAAGTAATATAATTAAGTGTAGGCAGATAATTAATGTATAAATTAAGCAAATATTAACTTTGAAAATAATTATTGTTTTCTATATTTCAACAGTTTTTATATTTGTCTTTCTATCAGACGTTTATAAATGCAAAATATGATGATATTACTTGTTACGTTTAGTTTTGTTTTCAAATTCTTGATGATTCTAAAAATACATTACATTGTGTTAAATTGCCTGAAGCACTTTCATTACAATTAAAAATGTCTGAAAAGTTTTTAATGATCGTTTTGACGAAAAAAAAATCTTAAAAATATTAAGGGCCTGTTGAGTTAAAAATTTGAGGGTTTTGCAAAAGTTTCTTGTTTGCCAAAGTATTGGTTTTTTCTTTCAGAAAATGCTGCTACAATTGATAATAATTGGTGTTCGGCTAAAAATGTCGGGAACAAAAACAGATATTGAAATTAAACTTATTTTATCATATGGAAAATATTGTAGCTGACTTTTAGTTAATGTTTTAGAAAAATTCAATTGATAACTTTTTTTTACAAAATACGAAAATCTACAAAAACAACAACAAACTGATAAGAAATTGTTTTCGACTCGAGTATTTTATCTCACATAAAATACTGTTATTAATATTTTGTTTAAGCTTTAGAAAAATTGACAGAAAGTCACGGGTTGGAAGTTATCAGTTACTCTTTAATGGTTTAAGATCATGTCATTATTAAGCTGTTAATTTACTTTTAAATGCAGTTAACATCCTCTCTAAAATTCTCTTTTTTTTAAGTATTAAATATACATATGTAAATCTTATTAGTTTTATAGAACCAATAAGGTACTTTAAATTGTTAATTTATTACTTTAATGTAACAGCTTACTAATAGAGAATCGATTGTTCCAGGAAAAATCATGTGATCCTTAATGTTGTTAGTTTCAATGAATTATTATTACGCAGTTCTTATAAGAAGGCAAACTTGAATTTTATTCATAAATTAGCACATTAAAGTTGTTACGTTGAATATTAATAAATCGAAATTGAAAATTTCCATAATTAAAAATTAGTTTTCTTTTAACATAGGAATTTTATATAACAAGGTGTCAAAAGTGCAATAATTAGAAAAATCAATATTTAATTAAATGACTTTATTGGTTGAGTTAGTGATTCAGTAATTTTTTAATCGAATAGATAATAGAGTGTTATTAATATTCATAAAATAAATAGTTATTTTTATATTTGTAGATTTTTTTCTTCTGGAAAAGTTCAGTTCAAGAGTAGTGTGTTTTACTGGATTCAATAACAAACATGTTTTGACCCAAAATAACTTTTCAAACATGAAATCAATTTTAACTATTGACTTCTTCTTTCTTTCATTTTATAAAAAAGATTAAACATTTCATATTTCTAATATGATGATCCTCCTATATCCTTCTATTTACGAGCACAGACCATTCAAAAAAGCTACAAAGAAAGAAGAAGAATGTTGAAATTGCGCTCAATTTTGTATCTTGGTCTATAAACAACTATTACAAACACCTGAATATAGAGTCAACAATTGGTACTTTTTTTCTTTTGTTTGTGACAAAAAGCTACCTTTGTGCAAAATTAATGATGCAGTATTTGAGATTAAATTTATGTTATGTATCTCAGGAACCAATTGTGGTGCTCTAAGAATCGATATTTGTTTGAATAATTTAAGAAATTAGAAGATTCAGAACTTTTTAGTACAGAAGTATTAAAAATCATTTGAGTTTTTCCACAACTTCTGGCCATCAAAAAAGCCCTCTCTTGACTTAGAGAAAACGTGATATTGACAACTATATACGCATCTTCTCAGATAGTCAAGCTGCAATAAAATCATTGGACTCTGCTTCAATAAACCCACTAACAGCCTCGAAACTCTCGATCATCTCTTTTGGACATGGCGAAACAGTTCAACATTTGGGTGCCGGGTCATAGAGATATTCCAGAAAATTGCAAAGCTGACGAACTTGCAAAAAATGGAACAACTTTACCTTTTAACTTATCCTAAAGCATGATACTATGAAAGAAGCAAACCACAATTGGTCTAATACAATCACTTGTCTGTCAACTAAATTAATTTAGCCAACGGTCTATGGAACTTATTTCAGTTGGTGGATTGCACATTAGCTCTGTTAGGTGTTTTTAAAGGACACTTTTTGAAGAAGCTGCATGGAAGAAGAAGAAGAAGGGGACAGTGTCTCACTTTCTATGTTCATGTCCTGCCCTGTCACAAAAACGTAGACTCCATCCTTGAAGACTTTTACTGCCTGCCTAGTGATCTAAGAATTTCCGGCATCTATTGTCCAAGAGAGAAGGAAAGAGGGCTTACTTTTAATTTAACGAACTCGTTGTAGATGGAAAAGTTTTGACAGAAAACGAACAAGAAAATCCAAGGAAAAGAATACGATCGAATGAAAGCTCACCATCAGAACAACCAAAGAACAAAGAAATAAACAGTAATAGGACAAAATCTGTTATAATAGGATTAACCGAAATGAACCCCAAGAAACAACCGACAAATCCAATAAGAAAATTTCTTGTTACAAAAACCGCTAACGAATTTTTAGAAAAATACAATGACCCACAAACCTCGAAACAACAAAACAAAGCATATAATAACAAATAGCAAATCCTAGTTAACAATAACCAGACGAAATATGAAGACCATGCATCAACATTAAATATCGGACATAACCAAAACCCACATTCAACTATAATACAACAAAAATCCTTCCCAAACCGGCTGATCACCGTGGGAAGAGTAGATCAACCCCCCCCCCATATAAAAATAAGCGAACAGAGAACATAACACTCAAAAAACAACAAAATACATTAAAAATCTGTACTTTCAACGTCAGGACACTCTCTTCGGACGAAAAACAGGAGGAATTAAGACTAGCATTAAAAGACATAAATTGGGATATAATAGGACTAGCTGAAGTAAGATTGCTTGGACAAAGAATAATTAATAATGATAATGATATCTTCTGCTACATTGGTGAAACAAAAGGACTATACGGAGTTGGATTTCTAATTAAAAAAGAATTAAAAAACAAAATAATTAATATCCGTTTCCATAATGAGAGGATATGTAGCATACAACTTAAAATTCAAAACACAAAAATGACTATAATACAAGTATATGCACCTACAGAAAAAGCTGAGGAAGAAGAAATGATAAAATTCTACGATAATCTTGAAGAAACATTCAACAACCAAAAAACAGAACTAATGTACGTGATAGGAGATTTTAACGCAAGACTTGGAAAAAGATTAAATGAAGAAGAAAACTCAGTTTTAGGACCTCATGGATATGGACTAAGAAATGAAAGAGAGACTCATCAAGTGGCTGTAAGAAATGAACTTAAAATTTGGGAACTCATTCTTCAAAAAGAAAGATAGCAGAAAATGGACGTGGATCTCACCAAATAGAAAGACAAAAAATGAAATAGACCTCATACTCACAAACAAAATTGAAACTATCCAAGACATTACTGCCCTTAATAATGTAAATTTTGACAGCGATCACAGACTAGTAAGAATAAAGATAAAAATAAACCATAAAACATGAAGAAGAAATCGACAAATCTATTACATCCCTAAAATAATACCAGAACAAAAATTTATCAACTACAACGAAACAATAAAGACAAAGATCAACCAACTTTTAGAACCATCAAATAACGACCTTCAAAATACATATGACAAGTTAGAAAATATCATAAAGACTACAGCAAAAATCTCAATAACGAACATTAAGACTTCCAAAGAAAAAATATCAGACGAAACCAAAGCCCTTATATCAAGAAGAGAACATTTAAGAACAAAAACACAACTACTCAACCAAGAAAAAACAGAACTAAGTGAACTCAGGAAAACAATAAAATCTAAAATAACGAATGATATTTGTGCATATAATGAAAAAATTATAAAAGATACACTAAGACAAACAAAATCAATAAACAAAGCAAAACGATATTTGAATAATAAACAAGAATGGATAGTAAATATGAAGGATCAAAATGCAGTTAATATAACAAACCGAAGAGACATAAATGAAAACGCTACATTATTTTTTGAAAAACTGTTCACCTCGACTAAAATCAACACAGAAGAAGAAACAATAGAGAACAATGATTCAATATCGACACAAACCCATATATTCAGCAAAGAAACTATCGAAAGGACCATAGACGATCTGCAGGGCCGTCGAGAGAAAATCCGGGCCCGGGACGGAAAAATCTCGGGCCCCCCCTTATTTACCATTTTTTTTTTCAAAGTTCATGCCTACTGATATGGTACGTTCTGATTTGAATTACGAATAGCATCAGCATGACATTGGTTGGAATCAACGGAAATAATAATTTTTTGTTCGCAAAGTGAACCGAAAAAAAGTGTTAATCATCAAATCAATCTCACGGGTATCGTCCAGTTTAGTTGAAATGGAAGATGGATAGAAAATAATTCTACATGCGAGTAGAACAGACAACGACAGTTAGTAACTGATAATACGGTCGATTAACTATTTAAAAAACAAATTAGCATGAAGATCTATTACCTACTATGAAAATAAAATAGAGCGAAGTAAAAGTATTTGAAATTTGTCCCTAAAAAAAACTATGTATTTTAAAAGGTTTACATTAAATATTCTTTATTGTTTTTCTTTATATTAAAATATTATCACAATGTTTTCATAAGAGTTAGTTTGCATTCAATGAAATATTTCTTTTTGCAAACGAGCTTTCCTAGCTTTCTGAGCGGCAAAACAACTTATAATTGAATCGAAATTCAATTTCCTTGCCAAAGGTGCTTCGATGCATAGTGTAGCAAGTCCAGAAACACGATCTTGTGATGAGCACGAACGATGAAAATTCTTTGTTCTGGCAAGGACGCTAAATGAACGTTCGGCACTAGCTACGGTTACAGGAATTGTGAAAAACACACGGAGAGCAACACAAATGTTGGGGAAAATCGTCTCCAAGTTCTGGGAATAAATAGCATTGAGCAAACTCAATGGCGGAAGTTCTGCTTCAAAATTGGCTTCATAAATGTGTTTCAGATGAATTATTTCTTCTTTCAACTCTTGAGACACATGCGAGTTATACTTTTGGATGAATCTTGTAGCGGAGTTTTTAATCTCAATTTCGTCCATTGTTGAAAACTGCCATAAAAATGAAAATGTAGCATTCAAATTCTTCATCGTATCGAACCGACGAGAAATTCCAGATAAAATTGAATCAACTATGACATAAAAGGTGTTTCTCTTTAAATTTATTTCTTCGTCTGTTTCAATTTGCTCTCCGCCTCCTCGATTTTCTCCAAAATGTCTCTTTAATTGCCTTTTTCGGTTCGATGGGAACGATTCTGGAACATCCCCCAATCCAGTAGCAACTGCTTTGCATTCAGATAAAATTTGATCCCATCCGTTTCGAATAATGTTCAAATCCGAGATCAAGTTGTCAAGATTTCGAATTTCAACGTCAATAGTCATGTTTCTGGATTGAAGAATGATACTTCTTTCATTTATAGCGCTAAGAACCTTGCACCAAATCGAAGACATCAGGACGCATTCAAATTTATGCATATATTTTAAAACGCCATTTACATCTCTTCGAGCTTCAGCAGTTAAATTAATATCACTTAAGGCTTCTAATGATGTTCTAAGGTTTTTTAGATGATTTGCAAATGGTTTCACTGCCTCAATTCTAGCTGACCATCTTGTATCGGAAAGTTTGTGAAGGGATCCGGGCACATGTTCCTTAAGAATTTCCCAACGTTGGGCACTGCTGCTAAACAAGTTGAAACACTTTTGAACAACACCAAAAAATGTGATTGCGGCAGTACAACATTCCGCTGAATCGACTCCACACAAGTTAAGGCTGTGAGCTGCACATGGTGAATACACGGCATTCGGATTTTTCTTTAAAATATGACTTTGTGCACCATTATACTGTCCTTTCATATTGCTTCCATTGTCATAGCCTTGTGCACAACAGTCTTCTAAAGGGATTTCATTCTTTGCCAATGTTTCGCAGATCAAATCAGCTATTGCGGTGCCAGTTTTTTTGTTGCAATCGACAAATTCCAAAAACCGTTCTTGGATGGAGAACACATTTTCTTCCAAGCGCAGATATCGCAAAATAAATGTGTTTTGTTCCACATGACTTGAATCGGGTGTTGCATCGACAATTATAGCGAAGTATTTGGCGTTTTCTCTCTCCTTCAAAATAGCTGAATTCACATGTTGGGCACAAATTTTAATGAACTCATTTTGAATCTCAACGGAAAGGTAGTGGACTTGCAAACGTTTGTGTTCTTGTTGTGAAATTCTTACTTTTTCCAAGTGCTCCTGAAGTAAGGGGTCATAATGACTAATTAATTCCAAAATGCCCAAAAAATTTCCATTATTTGGCTCTCCAATAAGATTACTATCGCCTCGTAGTGCTAGTCCCCTTTCGCCAAGGAAGAGAATGGTGTCCAATATTCTATATAGAATTCCTTGCCATTTTTTGGTTTCCCTAGTGATTTCGTCATTGAGAAGAGAATCAATCGAAAAGTTTTTCTTTATTCGCAGTTGTAATGAGCGCCATCGAACGTAACACTGGACATGATCGGTATTGTTTTCATGGGCAGGCAATTTGTCGTAAAGCCTTTTCCACACTTGAAGGCAAGAATATCCATCTGGACGACACAGATTTGAACGATGTGTATTGATTTTATTTGTTGTAAACAAACGACAAGGTAGGCAATAGAATGCATTTTTAAGGTTACTCCACACTAACCAATCGCGCTTTATCAATTCGCCGTTGGGTAAGATTTTCGAAAGCAGCGAGGTCGGAAATTGCTCGTTGTTTCGATCACGTGGAAAAGAAGCAGGTAACTTCTCATGGCCTCGACGAACTACGGCATCTGCTAAGTCAGGCTGCACGAACTCGGTATGTATTGTTCCAACATCGTAATCTTTAAGAAGGTCAGTTCTAACCATTCCCTTAGTGGAGTGTAATGTGCAATCTTTTTCTTTTTCCAATCCAGAAATTGGATTCGAATCGGAAATAACTGCACTTTCGGTCACTCGATTAAGTCCTGATGAGCAACTTGGCAGACTATCATTTACATCGCTTGAGTTCAATTCCAATATTTCATTTGATTTTATTTCTTCTTCTGGCGTTTTTGAAACGAAATCCAACAGAGTTCTTTGGGTTTTCATGCTTTCTCTTTCAAGTCTCTCGCGCTTTAAGCGTTCTTTGCGCTTTTGAGCTCCCGACTGGTGTGTGTACATGATCTGTAATTGAAACGTTCAGTTAAAAAAGTAATGAAAATATCTATTTTTAAATGTTTTTAACTAATGGAAATGTACATACCTGTATTATATTTTAATTCACCAACACTAGTCTAATATTTTTTTTCAGTTTGGTAGGTATTTTACGCAGTAGTCACTAATTATGGTTCCAAAGTGTAAACTCACAAAAAACTTGTTTTTCTTTATATTTAAAAATTTGTAGCCGAAATAATTACACTTTTCTTCAATGTATGGTCTTTTGGATTTCCAAAAACGTTATGATGGAAAACTGTAAGCCAGCGATATTTATATAGATATTTGCAAATATCGGTATCCCCGCTAAAACCCTATCTGTGTCCCAATGTTTCTGAGAAACGCGATATATATATGTACATATCTCAATGACCATAGTTAGGAAGGCGGAAGAATTCTTTAAAAAACATTTAAAACAGTGCAGAAAATCTAAAACATAGAACAAAATTACGGGGAACCGAACGGGAAATTCCGGTGGACTACCTACATTATAAAAATCAAATGTTGGTAATTTTTTAATTTGACAATCTTTAAATTGTTTACTTAAACCTTTTTTTATGATACATACTCCCAATTAACAAACAATTTGACCATATGCATTTAAAGTCCAGTATCTAATATAATGCATCGTCGTACAAAAATTGTATACGAGTAGGTACATAATGCATCTAGCTCTATTCAGGTACACACAGACACAGTATCTTAGAACTAACCCAATCATCCCTAAATTTTAATTACCTGCTGTTATAAAATACGAAAACGTATTTACCAAGAGTCATTCATTCATTTACCCTTTGGTATTCATTCATAAAAAATCTTTCCTTAAATGCACAAAAAAGCATTATCCAAACTACCTGCATATGGCTGGTTTAATATACACACTTTGAAGTGATTTGATATCCATCAAATCTTCAGTAAACAACTTATTCAAAGTATTAATTAATAAATATTAGGGAAACCACAATTGAAAAACGTTTGCGTGGGATTTTCCGGTCCCCCGAAACCGAATCAAAAATTTCGTTTACAGCAGAAACAGAAATAGAAGAAAAGAAACTTTATAAACACAGAAACCGAAATAAATATTTGTGTTTTGTTTTAATTTGCCGGGCCCCTTAAATTGACTTTAAACATTTTTAAAATAAAATAAATTTGATAAAATAAATAAGAAAAGCCAAACAATTTATTATAACTTTCTTTGAATAGTTCAGAGTTGCCCAATTTTCCATTAAATATTAAACAAAATGTACGCCAATAATAATCAGGGGCCCAGATCGGCAAGCTTGTGATTGATAGATTGGTAGATAACATACAAACTGGGGCCCGATTGCGAAAGCATGAATGGTTTTTAAATTTTCGGGCCCCTAAAAATAAGTGATGAGAGTATATTGAAAAAAAAAACACTCTTCTCATTGCTTTCAATTTTACGGGCCCCTAAAAAATCCCGGGCCCGGGGGGTTTCCCACCCCCCCTTTCCCCCCCCTCTCGACGGGCCTGACGATCTGAAGAAAGATAAATGCACTGGAAATGACGGAATATCAGCGGAAATGTTAATATACGCAAAAAACTCACTATCCAACATTCTTACAAACATATTCAACGAAATAGTTCTAACAAAACAAATCCCTGAACAATGGAAAGAAACAACAATAACACTAATACATAAAAAAGGAAATAAGGACGATATCAAAAACTATAGACCAATAAGTAACATTTCGACAATTTACAAGCTGTTCTCCAAAGCACTTTACATGACCATAAAGGACGATTTCAATAACAAACAACCAAGAGAACAGGCTGGATTTAGAGAAGGATTCTCCACAACAGACTACCTACAGACAATGAATCAGCTAATAGAAAAGTGCAATGAATTTAAACAACCTGTTTATTTTCTTTTTATTGACTTTAGTAAAGCTTTTGACTCCGTTAAACATGAAATGATATGGTCCGCCCTAAGAAATCAAAACATAAACCCAGATTTAATAGAAACAGTTAAAAACATATACAAAAATAACACAGCACGAATAAAAACAGAGAAAATTGGACGAAAATTTAACGTAACAAGAGGAGTCAGACAAGGAGATCCACTTTCACCACCTCTATTTAATGCTGTCCTGGAAGACATTTTTCAAAAAACTAACTGGAAGAACTATGGAATAACGATATGTGGACAGGTCCTTAACAATTTAAGATTTGCAGACGATATAGTTCTTATTTCTACAAAATCTTTACATATTCAAAAAATGTTGACGGAACTAACTAGCTTGTGCAGAAATTATGGACTACAAATAAACAAATCAAAAACTAAAGTCATGACAAATCACACTAAAGATGATATAACTTTGGACAGAGAAAAAATCGAGTACGTAGAAGATTATATATATTTGGGACAAATAAAATCATTCAAAGACCAAGAAAATAAAGAAATAAACAGACGCATCACGAACAGCTGGAGACAATTCTGGAGCCTGAAAGAAATCTTACAATTGGACCAAAGTGCAGACACAAGGAAAAATATCTTCGACTCTGCTATTCTGCCTATTCTAACTTATGGACTACAAACAATGAGCTTGACTACAAAAACACTTGACCAGCTTAGAATATGCCAAACCAAAATGGAAAGGAAAATTCTAAACATACGACCGCGAGATAGGATTAGAAATGAAGATATCCGCACAAGAACTGGAATTATAGACGTCATAAATAGAACAAGAAGTCTGAAGTGGAGATGGGCAGGACATTTATCTAGACTTCCGGATCAAAGATGGACAAAACTGACGACGAAATGGAAACCAGATAACAAGAGACCAGCAGGACGACCCAATAAAAGATGGAGTGACGATTTATCCCATTTAACAACAAATTGGTACAACGAGGCTGGGGGAGGCTTATCCCAATATTCGACCGACATAATAAACTTTTTGATTTCAATTTATTTATTAAACTTTAATTTATTATATTTTAATTGCAATTCAATTTTAAAAGTATATATGTATGTATGTAATATTAGATGTAATTTTATGTTAAGTAAAATCTAAATGAAAATTAAATGTAATAGGTATCAATTAATGTATATATCAAACTTAAGGCAATAAAAAGCTTATAATAATAATAATAATAATAATAATAATAATAATAATAATAATAATAATAATTGTCCAAACACTTCATAGTAAGTTCTAACTGGTTAAAAGGGTAAGGTGGATCTTTAGATTATTTAAGTATCACAATGGACCAACTATTAATCTAAGTGTGTTTGATTTTCCGTCAAGCATCCACCTTAACCTAACCTAATATTACCTCAAAACTTATTCAAATACTATCGGGTGATTTTTTAAGAGCTTGAGAACTTTTTTTAAAAAAAAAAACGCATAAAATTTGCAAAACCCCATCGATTCTTTATTTGAAACGTTAGATTGGTCCATGACATTTACTTTTTGAAGATAATTTCATTTAAATGTTGACCGCGGCTGCGTCTTAGGTGGTCCATTCGGAAAGTCCAATTTTGGGTAACTTTTTCGAGCATTTCGGCCGGAATAGCCCGAATTTCTTCGGAAATGTTGTCTTCCAAAGCTGGAATAGTTGCTGGCTTATTTGTGTAGACTTTAGACTTGACGTAGCCCCACAAAAAATAGTCTAAAGGCGTCAAATCGCATGATCTTGGTGGCCAACTTACCGGTCCATTCCTTGAGATGAATTGTTCTCCGAAGTTTTCCCTCAAAATGGCCATAGAATCGCGAGCTGTGTGGCATGTAGCGCCATCTTGTTGAAACCACATGTCAACCAAGTTCAGTTCTTCCATTTTTGGCAACAAAAAGTTTGTTAGCATTGAACGATAGCGATCGCCATTCACCGTAACGTTGCGTCCAACAGCATCTTTGAAAAAATACGGTCCAATGATTCCACCAGCGTACAAACCACACCAAACAGTGCATTTTTCGGGATGCATGGGCAGTTCTTGAACGGCTTCTGGTTGCTCTTCACTCCAAATGCGGCAATTTTGTTTATTTACGTAGCCATTCAACCAGAAATGAGCCTCATCGCTGAACAAAATTTGTCGCGAAACACATTTCGAACCGAACACTGATTTTGGTAATAAAATTCAATGATTTGCAATCGTTGCTCGTTAGTAAGTCTATTCATGATGAAATGTCAAAGCATACTGAGCATCTTTCTCTTTGACACCATGTCTGAAATCCCGCGTGATCTGTCAAATACTAATGCATGAAAATCCTAACCTCAAAAAAATCACTCATTACCTTTCAATCATCAATGACACAAATATTCAATGTAATCTATATGGATCGCTAATGATATAGATAGATAGATATAGATTTTTATTTACTTGCAATTATTTGTACAATTTCATTAACAATCTTTAAAGCATGGTTTTGCCGTCTGCCTGATTGACAAAGTTTTAACTGTATTAAAGTTTTGTAATTAATTAAGTTGCAGTTGAGTTAACTAAAAATTTCCATCTCTAATTCTGCTTCTATAAATAAGTGCTGTTTTGCAATATATAAACATTTTAGACACGTCTACTTCATTTAAGAGAGCTAAAGTTTCATTTTCTGATAAAAAGTCTCTACCAAGTACATTTCTTCTAGTTTCTCTCAGGACTGGACACCTTCCGACAAAATGAAAAATATCCTCTCGTTCAGCCATATTGCAAATATCACAGAGCAGTGGAAGATCTTCGCGATGTGGAACGTAATTTATGTTTAGCAGTTCACCTCTTAGCCGAAACATGTTGGAGATTTGCTCTACAGTATTTATGTCCTGGAAGTAGTTTCTTTCATTAAGATTATAATTCAGCCTGCTATAGATCATCCGATGAAGTGAGCTGGTTGCCTGTTCTGTGAATACATTTCTAAAATTTTCATCCAGACGCCTAATTACCTGGTACAGTGACGATTTCCATGTACTCTGTTCACTGAGATTTAAAGTTACACCTGTATCTTCTGCTAGCCCAATCCACTCTTTAACCCATCCTGTTTTGCTTTGTATCGCTTGTAAAGCTGCTTTTTTTGGTAGGCGATTGTTGGGCATATTCAGTACTTTCAGAACGTAATCGACTTGCAGCTTCAACGTTTTTATGAAGAGTGGGGATAAGCCTGTTTCCAACATTATCATGTAGTTTGGGGTGCATGGAGGAAGGCGGAATATTCGTTTTAAATAAAATCTCAGGAGTTTTTCCACAGTCTCAAATTTCTTTGCTCCCCACACTTGGGCTGCGTAAAACAGGATTGATACGGATACTGCTTCGAAAACTTTATATTTACTGCTATGCGCTATGTTTTTGTTGTTGAAACATTCTTTCCATGCCACGTTAATCGCGGTTTTAGCCTTAAGAAGTTTTTCGGATCGCTAATGAAGGGTTCCATTTTGAATAACCCTTGTCACTTTTGAAGCTGTCATCTTTTGACATTTGCGAGTTAAAATTACGCAATTGCTAAAAATGGAATGAAACGCGCTTCAATATTGCATTGAAATTGTTGGAACTCACTACAAAAATTAAGAAAATTTTTCCGTCACAGTTCGCAGTTTTGCAAGAAAAGCTTCCCGACCATTTTACTTTACGAAGAGGTGATCTCTATGGCTATTCTATACCGAAGCTTCACAATCGATTTAAGATCTTAAAGATGGAATTCATGAAGGTATCAAGGACATACGAGTACCATCGACTTCGAATTGATCATAGAAAACTTTGATGATAATAATATCTTTTTCTGTTGTTAAAATTGCTACAAATTTATTTTAGGATGCATATGTATGTGGTTGTAGGTTTATGACAAAGTCTAAATTTCTATCACAAAATTTCGAATTTGAATGAAAAACAGGACAAAAATGTTTGAAAATAATCCAAAAACACGTCGACTGGTTATTAACTTTTACTTTCACTATAATTAATTGGTTCATTTAAATTTGTCATCAGTTAAGTTCAATACTTATGGTTTTTGACGTTGCGTCTTAGACAAATAAGCCGAAATAAATCAATAATTCAAATGTGTCAATTTCAATCAAATAAAAGTATACGCATATAAACTGACAAATGTATTGCCATTCATTTTCCTGACGGACTTTTCAATCATCTTAATTATTATTTTTATTAAAACTCTTCGTAGAATGGCATTTAAGTTCTTTCTTTGAAAACAATTAAATTTTCCAGTATTACTACAATTATTTTGTTTCTACATTTTTCTTAAAGTTAATGTATACAAAAATAAGGATGAAACCATTATCACCATTGACCATATATGACCTTGAAAACCTCTCTTCATATACTAGAAGCTCTGGCTATAGTAGTTTTTGTTTCTTAAAGTCAATTAAATGCAATTCACCTCTTCTGAAAAACACTGATTATAAGCTTCAGATTTTATCTCCTCAGAATCGCCTCAAAACAAAAGAATATATCATCCCTTTTTTATTGTAAACAAAGTGAGATGACCATTAAGATCCATTCACCAATCTATCACATAAGATACAAAGATTTGCATTGATATGACCTTGACAAAAAATATAACCTCGAATTATATTTTATGTATAGTATAATCATTATTTATACAGGTTTTGAAAATGACTCCCATAAAAAACAACATAATAACAAGTGGAAAATTTTGCTATAGAACAAAACTAGTCTATTTTGCGATGTCTACTAGAATGAGAATGGCATTAAGATAACTATAACAAAACGATAAACGCAATCTTCTGGATGTTTAAATTTTATTTAACCAACAATAAATATACGGATGACTTTGTGATGATGCTTTTGTTTTAGACCTTTTAATAAGTTGCAGATTCTTGCTCCAGCTGTAAAGAAGCCAAAGTAGTTACAATTGTTGCTAAAACAATAATTCTTTACTTTTTTAAGAAGATGTCATTGTCATTGATTTGAATTTATATTTTGCCATTTTAAGACACCCTTTGATAAAAGTCCTCGTAGGAGTCTTAGGTAATAAGAATATATTAAAATCAATAATTGATAACTTTTTTATTTATTTAAATTACATAATATAAATGACATTTTTACCATTCTATTGGAATCGGCTCGATTTAACAATTTGACTATGTACGTCCCGTATATACCTTTTTTCTTTCTCTACATCTCAAGGTATAGTCTTCAAATAATTTTGTTTTACAGAAATGGAGGAATGGCCTTAAAAAATTTTAAGAGGGTGTTTTTTTTTTTTTGATAAAGCAATTTATACGAAATGTGAAAATTGTGGTTGAAAAATCACCAACAATTTATGATATCGACTTAAATTCGTTTTTTCGAACTTCGTCCGTACTATCGGGATACCACCTAAAGTTTCAAACTGATTCCTAACGGCTAATTTGAGAAAGCACTTTTCATGAGAAGATTTAGTCTTGGAGAATTTGTCAATTTCTCGCAAGAGGCAGTACCCGTGAAAAAAACTTTAGATGGCACAGGCCGGGTTTGAACCCGAGACCTCTGGCATGACAGTCCAACGCACTAACCATTATGAAACGGGAAGTACAAACAAATTTTATATAAATCAACAAAATTGAAAATATTTGTCACCTTTAATACTTTACAAACACAAAACTCGGAATAATTTTATGCAACGAAGAATAACGTTTTTGACAGTTTTTTACGAAAAAAAACTAAATCCTAAAAAAAAATCACTACTAAAAGTTGGTAAAAAATTGGCTTTCGAAAAATTAAAGATTTTGCCTTCAAGCAAAATTTGAAAAAACTGTTGTTCGATAACAGATGAAGGTATTGACTTCAAATTTTTCTATGTGATTCTATGCAAATTTTTCTATGATATTGTTCTCAGAAAAATCCAATCGGTATTTTTTTTTTTAAGATACAAAAAATGGTTTTAAAATTAATAAAAACTAGTTTTCGACTAAAAATGTCTGGAAAAGAAGCTGATATGAAATTCAAATTTATTTTAGCAAAATATTGATGTTAACTTTAAGTTAATTTTTTAGAAAAATAAACTCAAAACTTTTTTTTATAAAAACAACAAAAAAAACTTATATGAATGGTTTCGACTCAAGTGTTTTGTGAACAAAGAAAGATATTGACTTACATTTTTCTTGTCACAGAAAAAATATTATTATTAAAATGTTGTTAAAATTATAATGTCGACTAACAGAAATGGATGGGAAGTTATAAGTGTGGCTGTGGGTTTCAGCCTATTTTGTTTACATTATCACTTTATAGAGGTATTTCTTTTACAAACCTTATAAGATGAACAACATTAATTATGGGCTCGTGATTTTTAAGAGTAAAAACTGGCATTCAAAATAATTTTTACTAAAAAGAAGGACATTTTTGACATCACACAAAAATGTTTACACACATTCAATAGACAGAAATAAAACCAAACAAGAAAAAATGTAAAGCCAACCAGCGCTGTTATCACTCTATGCTCAAAAGGCAAATGTTCTTGATTGGTTTTAGATATTTATCCGTTTTTATACATTATGTCCACAAATAATTTTTCTTTTTTACCCTCCTTGATAAATCTCTTAAAACAAAAAAGTTATGGTCTTTCGCTTAAGATTAATTCGTAAAGTTTCGCAAAAGGTAAAACAACTTAAGTAGAGGATGATTCGTCTAATGTACTAATGCATTACATAAATCAGATAATAGGAAGAAATGATTTTGATTAAATATCTTAAGTTGTTTTTATGTTCGATAAAAATTTAAAAAGTAAAATCGCTTACCTATGTCAACTTAAGATATTTTACCAAACAAATTTGTCTTGCATTTTCATTTTTTACATTGATTTAAGATGTTTTTAAGATAAACCCGACCTACAAGCATTTTAGGATACTTAGTAAATATAAAATACTGTAAAAGTTGTTTTGATAAAAGCGCTTAGGTCAAAAAAAAAACATTAATACATTTATTAAATACTCCTCTTATCAAAATTTAATCTTATTATTAACTTCCCATAGGAAGTTATTGTAATGGGTCCGATTTGTCAAATTGAAAATTTTGACATTTCTCGACGTTTCAAGGTCCCTAGAGTCGAAATAAAAGATTTTTAGAAAGATGCCTGTGCGTGCGTGTATACGTACGCCCGTACATCCGTACGTTCGCGACGTTTTTTTCGTCGTCCATAGCTCAAGAACCAGAAGAGATATCGACTTCATATAAATTTTGTTATACAGATAATAAGGCAGAAAGATGCAGAAAGGGCTCTCAAGAAAACTGCGTGGGTGTTTTTTTTACCATAGCAGTTTAAAAAAAAGGTGAAAATTTTGATTAACCCTAAATATCTCATGAACCAATGACGCTAGAGACTTGAATTAAATTTTACATTATATATTGTAACGTACGTGATACAAAACAATTATGTTTTTGGAAAAAAATCCAATTAACGGTTTTTTATAAATAAAAAAAAAACTAAAAAAAAAAATTTGTCACCTTGAAAATTTTACGACTAAAATATGATTTCATCTCCAAAACAATTTTGTCCAAAGAAAAATAATGTTTTTGACATCTGATAAAATTTTGAGAAAAATCGAATTGACATTTTTTTTTTTTTTAAATAAAAACCAAAAAAAAAACATTACTCAAAGTTGGTAAAAATTGATTTTCGACTCAAATATCATTTCAAAACTTTGAGATATTGGTCTTAAACTAATTTTATATTTTAAAACATATTGTTGTCAACATTCAGTAAAGTTTTGAGAAAAATCGAATTGACAGTTTTTTTAACAAAAAAAAAAAAATAAAAACTAAACAAAAATTAATAAGAGTTGGTAAAAATTGATTTTCGACTCAAATCTCTTTAAAAGACTTTAAGATATTGGCTTTAAACTATTTTTTTATTATAAGCAATATTGTTTTCAATATTCGGTAAAATTTTGAGAAAAATCGAATTGACAGTTTTTTTTTCAAAAAAATAAAAACCTAAAAAAAAACTACTACAACTTAGTACAAATTTACTTTCGACTCAAATATCTTTTCAAAAATTAAAAATATTGGTTTCACACTTATTTTATCTCACAGAATATTGAGAATATTGTTTTCAACGTTCAGTACATTTTTTATAAAAATCCACAAGTCAGTTTTTTCATAAAAAATTTAAATCTACAAAAAATAGTAAGCAAAATTGGTAAAAATTGATGTTCGGTTTTCGATATCTCGTGAAAAATAGAAGATATTGACTTCAAATTAATTTCATTCATCCAAATTGTAATTGTTTATATAAGAAATAATTTATTTTTAAGAAATGCTACTAAAATTGGTAAGAATTGGTTTTCGACTAAAAATCTCGTTAACAAAAAAATAATTTCGAAATCAAACCATTTCATTAGGTATATGCAAAATATTATTGGTAGTTTTTAAATTTTTAAGAATAATTCAACTGATAACTTTTTAACAAAACACGAAAACCTACAAACTTTTAAGCAATACTAATCGACAGACAGGATGGGAAGTTATCAGTGTGGGTCGCATCCCAGCCCCTTTTATAAATAATTGTATATGAAAACAGTATCTTTACATCTTTCTTCATTTTTTCACACAAAGATAGCAAGTTAAAAATCCATTATCTAAAAACAATACAAATGGACTTAAGAGCGTTAACCTTTTGAATACCTTTTGAATACAAGCGTTAACATTTTAATACAATTGTTTTTCACACTTACTGGCAAGGTCTAAATTTGATAATGACATTAAATTTTAATGAAAAATGTATTACTAAAACAATAAACTAACAAAGTTCTTTTCGAAAAACAACTTGATCTGCTTTCTGGTCATATAGGCCAAAAAGCTAAATCTTTGATTTCCTGAAATATTAACGAAGCAGACTTTAACGGTTATTCAGAACACCCACAGATAAATCAACCAAAAAACGAGGACGGCCTTCAAAAATAATATTCACATGTGACTATTTTGCAGAAATAAAAAACATAAAATCGATATATTTATTCTTTTTTTTATAAATTATGTTTTATTTTTGAAGTGTTTACCCAGATGCGACTGAAGACTTTTAGAGTTTTATGAAATTATCGAATAAAACATAGCATAACAGAAACAAATTTAAAAAAAATACCAACTGATCCACTATTTGTTAAAACGGATGCAACAAGATGGCAACAAGACGACAGATTTGTTACCAAATGTCAATGTTTGAAAATAAATTAAACTTAGAAATAATATACAAATTACTTAATTATATAACAACGAGATTTAAATGCGTTTATTTAAACCAATATTTCAATTAAATAAAAAAAAAACTTATTACAAAATAAACTGAAACGGAGAAACTAGTTTTATATTTACAGTTTTCTTACAAAAGGTTTCACATTAAATAGCCCTCTTTTTGAGCAGTTGTCATTTTGTATGTCTTTTTTGACATTTGACAAATAAAAAATAACCCATTTTATAAATATTGGAACGATGCACACTTCAAAATCTTCTCGAAATTGTAAAAATTCACTACAAAAATTATGAAAATTTTGCAGTCTCAGTTCGCAGTTCTGTGAAAAAAGTTTCCTAATGGTGTTTCCTCGAAAGTTATATCGCAATTCGTTGACGTTAGTCAAAAAGGACTAAAGCTAGAAACTGCTCACTTTGATGAACTTAAGACGTTAACATAAAACCATATAAGCATTTTTTCTCATTTATCGTCTAAAAACTTAATTTATACGATAATTAGCAGTTTTGATAGACTTGAGCAGTAAGAGAACAAAATCCTTTAGACAAAAAAATCCTTTGAATCAAATCAAAACTCACTCTAAAATAAGTTAAAGCAGTATTTTGAAGGAAAATCATAATCTTGTTATTTTAGTTTCTTAAAACTAGAAACACCACAATCTTAATTTGAAAAAAGAGGCTGGGATGCGACTCACACTGATAACTTCCCATCCCGTCTGTCGATTTGTCTTGCTTAAAAGTTTGTAGGTTTTCGTGTTGGGTTAAAAAAGTTGCTATTTGAATTATTCTTGAAGACAATATTTTTAATTTTTGAAAAGCAATTTGAGTCGTAAGTAAATGTTTACCAAGTTTTAGTATTGTTTTTTTGTTAGGTTTTTATTTTTTGTAAAAAACCTGCCAATTTTTTACTGAATGTTGACAACAATATTTTTTAAAAGATAAAAGCAGTATAAAGCCAATATCTCAAAGTTTTGAAAAGATATTTGAGTCGAAAATCAATTTTTACCAAATTTTATTAATTTTTTTTGTTTAGGTTTTTATTTTTTGTAAAAAAAACTGTCAATTCGATTTTTCTCAAATTTTTTTCGAATGTTGAAAACAATATCTTTAATATGTTAAAATAAGTTGGAAGCCATAATCTCAAATTTTTGAAAAGATATTTGAGTCGAAATTCAATTTTTACCAACTTTGAGTAAAGTTTTTTGTAGGTTTTATTTTTTATAAGAAAACTGTCAATTCTATTTTTCTCAAAATTTTACCAGATGTTAAAAACGTTATTTTTCTTTGCACAAAATTGTTTTGGTGATAAAATCATTTTGTATTTGTAAAATTTTCGAGGTGACACATTTTTTTTTCAGTTTTTTGATTTATAAAAAAAACCGTTAATTAGATTTTTTTCAAAAAATATACTTGTTTGGTATCATGTTACAATATATAATATAAAATTTAATTCAAGTCTCTAGCGTCATTGGTTCATGAGATATTTAGGGTTAACCAAAATGTTCACCTTTTTTTTAATCTGCTATCGTAAAAAAAACACCCACGCAATTTTCTTGAAAGCCCTTTCTGCATCTTTTTGCTTTATTTTATTTGAAGTCGATATCTCTACTAGTTCATGAGCTAAGAACGACGAAAAAACGTCGCGAACGTACGTACAGTGTACACACGCACGAACAGACATCTCTCTAAAAATCTTTTATTTCGACTCTAGGGACCTTGAAACGTCGAGAAATGTCAAAATTTTCAATTCGTCGGGCCGATTACAATAACTTCCTACGGGAAGATAATAACAATTTACCGCGCTCTTTTTGTGTCAAATAATTTAGTGCTCTAATCCTGGTAGAGCACAAAAATCTCTTCCCCCATGTGGTTCTGAGCTTGAAGTCAAGCTAGAAACATCATAATTTAAGTTTTAAATTTAAACAAAAATCGAGGGAAATTTTCTTTATTACTGTATTGCATTAAGTGAAATAAATCTTAACTTACAATTTAAACCTTGAAAATTTAGTCGAAATCCCCAAAGTTTTGGAGACTCTAAGGCCTAGTTTTTCAGTGCTGAACTATATCCGAGTTAAATCCAGAACTAGTTAATCCTGAATTTAGAGTTAACTCACGAATAAGTTTTTCAGTGGAGGTTTAATTTTAACCCCATGAGCAGAATTATAATCTGGAATCATTGAAAAGTTATCGTTTCAGTTGTCAAAAATCTATCGAAATTTTTTGAGATTATGACATTTTGGTTGACAGCCACCAACCGTTGTTTTTAATATCATTTGTTGTTTTTTTTTTGTTTTAAAAACAAAATTTAAGAAAAATGGGAAACTTCATTTAAAATTAATCGATCAATGTTATGTTTACTATTTCTATTTGATTACTATTTCTATTAAGAGGGGAAGGAAAAGAAACTAAAATATTCACTTTAACTCAATTGAAACATACTCAAATAAAAAATACATAATGTCAGGGTAGTTTTCAATTCCCAATTTAATACAACTTAAACCCAAGAAATTGAACCATCCTTTAAAAAGTTATAGCCCATTTAAAAAAAAATATGTTTTTCTTTTAAGAACAACAGGTAAAATATTATGGAAATCACTTTTATGAGGTGAAAGGTTGTTTTTCGAAGGGAGAGAGGTATGTGCAGCATAATTGCTATAACATTTAGACTTGGTAGGAACCTAAAATTTGCTTAAAATATTTTAATTGTCATGACAAGCAAGAATCAAAAGTTTCAATCAAAATAACTAAATTTAAAATGTGTTTTTTAGGCGATAAAGACAAAGAGTAGAGTTTTTCAAAGTAACAAAATTTTCTTAGTTAAATATGCACATATTGCACATCGTCTAAGGGGATTTTTCAATGTTTTTTTTTTTGTAATGAAACCCCTAAGAAAAATAACTGTCGTTTTTTGAAGATAACTGTGTTTAAAATTAAAATACAACTGGTGAGGTGTGTCATGGTCAGGGGTGTGAATCTCAGAGATGTAAGGCTTCATGTTGAAAGAAAAAGTTTTTTTTTATATTCTCATTATTTTAACATACATATGTACATATGTAGTTTAAAAAATGTGTATATTCAAAAAATATTTAAAGAAAAGTGAATCTCTGTGATTCGAGAAAGCTTAAATCCTTTCTCGATGATAGGTTTCGTGTTGATGCAATCAGTTCCATTACCTACATTTTCCACGCATAGGGCGACAGACTATACGACATCGTCTGCACAGGTATTTACCAAGAAAATTTTTTAGACTTTGAAAAAAGCTCCCTTTGAATTAAATTATTTGAATTGAAACTTTTGATTCTTGGTTGCCTAGAGAACTAAAACACTTTAAGCAAATTTTATGTTTCTAACAAGTCATTGGAAAATGTTATAACAATAACAATACTTTAAAAACTCATTGACAAAAAACAACTTTTGGACATTCATAAATCATTTTTAATTTAAAATATCGTCCAGAAGTACTAAACTTAATTTTGGAATTTTTGTTTTTATCAAGAACGTTGGTCCATCTATAGTACCCGTGGGTTTAATCCCTGCCTTTGACACCTAAAGTTTCTTTCACGGGTACTGCCTCTTGCGAGGAATTAACAAATCCGCCAAGAGTAATTCTTGTCATGAAAAATGCTTTCTCAAATTAGCCGTTCGGATTCGGCTTAAAGCTGTAGGTCCTCTCCATACCTGACAACATTACTCGCAAACAGGAATTTGAGTTGTAAGTCACTAGGCCCTAGTTCTCAACGAACTGTTGCTCCACTTAATTGAATTGTTGGTACATTTGCATTTAAGTTGTTTTATTTTTCAAAAACAAGAAAAGAATTTTTCTGGCTGAAACCATATCGAATTCCAAAAGACGGCGAGAATATCGTTAAATTTCAGTCCAAATCATAAAGTCTCGTTTCGGCATCGTTTAGGATGTTATTTTCTTTTTTTCTATTCATGTTATTTTTATTGTTAAGGAAACAAGACACACAAGATATCTCATCAATATATTGCTATCTCATTTCCTCTAAACCCTAACACACAAATTTTGTATTTTCAAATTAAGACAAATCTTCATACGAAGAAGTTGCTACAGTTTTTATAATTGTAATTATATCCTATTTTGATTGAATGACATAACTTCAAACTTGAATGTAAGTTTAATTACTGTTTGTTATAATTGTTGTGCATACTTATAAGTTTATCTATTTCTGTTTTCATAAAATAAAGTTCCCCTGAAGAAGGCAACAATCCTTGCCGAAACGTCGGGACAAGTTAAAGTAATTGTTTTCTTTACCAAAATAAAGTGACCAAATAGCCGACGGAAAACTAAATTTTCCACTCTCAATATAACACTAAAATTGGTCAATACAATAAATCATAATAACCTTTAAATATTCATACAGTTTAAAACTCCAAGGCAATTGCAACCTTAGTCTTCTTAATATTAATCACAAATTGTGAGTTTTTAACTTGATTGACCAAAGCGTTTCTTTTTTTTTTTAAATAAAGGATTCAAATTTTGTTTGCTTTGGGTTCTCAAAATATTATATCAAAGAAAAATACAAAAATTAAGTCTAGACTTTTTAACATTTGTATGCGCAAAACGTTTCTTGAAGTTACGTTGAGCATGTGGATATTTGATCTTATTTCTCTAAAGAACTCAACGATTAAGTCAGGACTTAAAATTAAAAATTTTGAAATACCTTGAAATTCATAAATTATTGAATTTTTCTTTTAATAAGAAACTTCTGCCAATTTTGAAGTTCGAACTTCTCTAAGTGTACTCTGGTCTAAGTAAAGATCAAACCCCAGCTTCTTAGTCATCTTTTTTTTTTATTATTGCTATAAAATCTTTCTTGAGTTTAAAGGTCTATAATTTTTATTTTACGAATGCATAACTAGTCCTTTTAATATATCCACATTATTTTATTGCATCGATCGTAAGTAACAATCAGAGTTCTGTGTGTTATTGTATCAACTCGACCAACGAGATTATTTGTGCCATAAGATTTAACCTTCTTCCACCAAGATCATGATAGCTTCCCTTCTAAAATGTTAAAAAGCTATTAAAACAAAACAAAGCTTTTATATAAAAAGGTATAAGTAGGTATAATTCCGTTTTAATTGGCATCCATTGCAATTAACTGTAACGAACTTTACGTATATAATATACATATAATATAGGTAACTAATAAAAGGTATAACGTGAACATTTTTACATGTTCATTTTATAGAGTCCATGCATCACTTCAATCTGATTGACAAGTTAACTGAGCGTGCATAAACTATAAATGACGACGACTTTGAATCCGACTACGATAACTGACGAGGGATGGAGAGTTCCAGAGAGGAAGCGAAACTTCTAGACACAACAAGAATATTATTATGACCGTATGTCTGGTTTAAAGTTCAATGCTGTGAATTGGATATTCTGAATCTCGTGAATTGGTATATAGGCTTGAGAACAAAGTGCCAAGCGCCACACCTCTCTCTTACCATTTTTTTTTTGTATCTACATCTTCATAAGTTAACCCTATTTTCAAGGACATAACCTTTTACGAAAGTATAATTATTTACTTTTGACGTCTTGGTGCTGCAAAAATCAGACGAAATGTACCTATCCTATGGATATTATTATAGGTTGCAATCACATTAAGAATTATTTTTTTAATATATATTCTGAATTGAAGTTAATTATTATGAAATTAAATTTGATGGTTTGATCTTTAACACCACAATTTATGTATATTGAAATTTAAAACCGTAAATTAATTTACGTTTAATCGAATGTTTAATTGGAATTTTTATATGAAATTAAAAATTAAGTACCTATACTCCGCGTAATTTCTCTCAAGTACTTACATAACTCTATACAATTGGTTTTAAGGTCAGTTCAGCAATTACCCAATATGATGCATTAATTAGTGTTTAAATTGTTAAAATTGATTTATTTTCGGACCTTTTACTTAATTGATTAATAATAGTCATGAAGTGATGAAATCGAGAGCAGCAAAAAAAACATTCTTGGAAAATAATTAAACTAGTCAAAATCTTTTTATTCTAAAATAAAGTCTTGCAGAGTTAAACCTAAACTTTTACGACATGTTCATACATAACATCTATGTTGACTTGATTGATGGTTTTGTTGGCTGGATCAACAAAAATCACAGACAGAGTAGTTCACGTCCTGTTTTAAAAATTAAAGATATTTC
The DNA here is from genome assembly GCA_920104205.1 of Eupeodes latifasciatus. Lineage (NCBI taxonomy): Eukaryota > Metazoa > Arthropoda > Insecta > Diptera > Syrphidae > Eupeodes > Eupeodes latifasciatus. Next base: position 375,144,265 of record OV049924.1, read on the forward strand.
TCTGTAACCATATACAAGTCAGGAAAGAAGATTTTGAAACAACAAGTAGATATTTGGCTGTGAGTAAATAATTCTACTCTCTGATTCCCGAACACTTAATATAAACTAATTTCGAACAAGGTTTTCACACTTCTGTATGACCAGCCCCTGGTCCTAATCAATTTAGGGAATTCTGTTTCAAAATAAAGCGAATAGGTTGGCGTTTTCAAATCACGGCATCGAATATTTTGTACTTCGCTGAGAGGTCAATTCGATTATTTAAAAAGAGATGTTTCGCCATGTTACGAGTAATAGCCTTTGTGAAGTATTTGATATCTGTGAAAGGTGCAAGCTGAAATCAAGAACTCGGTTCCGTTTCAGACCCACATTTTTGTACTACTCTACAATCTCCCATCTTACACCATTGAAAACTCAATTGCATACATATGTTTGCCTCCTTGCTAATCTACGTAAGGCCATTATTTTTGATCAGTTGGAGTTTATTTTAAGGCCCCATTCTTTGCAATATTTCGCTAGGCAATTCATTATTAGTTGAAGATTTTTTGGAGATTCAGAAAGTATCACAAGGTCATCTGCAAACAAAAGAACTATGATGTTTAAATCAGTGATACGTATTCCACCAGGAAGATAGTCTTGAACATTGTTTATATAGAGTAAAAACAACAGTGCACTCAGAAGGTAACCTTGGTTTATTCCATTATCAGTTTCAAACCATTGTGAGTAAATACAAAAATGCCATACCATACAGCTGCTTTTGTCACCGAATACATTGCTTTTATAACGTGTTAAAATTTCGTTGATATTCCTAATTTCGAGAGCTTATAAAGGTGAGAGCATATTGATTTTTAAGGTCGAAGGCAGCCTCAAAAATCAACAAAAAAGGCATACACTTTTTTATTTCTCGTTTAAAGCCCTTTAAGAATGAATGTTATCTTTTTCGAAAACCAGCCTGAAAGTCAAAAAGGATATTGTTTACATATACCCAGCTCTCTTATCTGTTCATAAGTACGAACAGTTTTACAAAATGCAATACTCAGAAAGGACATCTCGCGGTTTTTTAAGCACTGTCTAAGTCTTCTTTTTTGTGGTCAGGAAATATTACAGAGGAACGATGATTGAACTTCAATTTTGGAAAATATTCTGTTGAATTGCAATTGCCTATGAAAAGCATCAGTCGCATTCTTGAAACATTCAAAAGGGGTACCATCTTCTTCAGGTGCCTTTCCATTTTTTCCTTTACAAATTGCAGCTTTAATTTCGTGATTTCTGCATCCAAGACCTGTGGCTCTGAATACAAACATTTCAAGTCAGACTTGCCGCATAAAATAGTTTAAAAATGTGCAGATAGATCATCAGCAGACACTCCTATGTCAATTATTGTACAATTTACACCATTTATCTCTATGCATCTAGACCAGAATTCCTTTGTATTTGGCCAAGACTACCAGCTTGGTTGTTTTCGAAATCACTTATATTTTTTAGGCACAGTTTGTTGTATGCTGCCTTCAATTCACAGTACCAATTTTTAAGGCTCTGGCAGTATGAGTTTCTCAGTTCATTAAACAACTTGAAGGATGTTTTTGATTTTAGAGAAAGAAACATGATCCACCCTAATGTTAACATGTGCCTAATGTTTCCATGAATTAAATACCATACGTATTGTAAAAAATACCTATGTATAGACACATAAACGATTCCTTGAATAATTAATTATTACTAATATTAGTTATTATACCTAATTAAAGAATGTTCAATTAACACTTATAGCAAAACCATTTAACCCCTCTTAAACAAGGTTATTTCCGTTAAAAGCAAAACAAAAACTTCGGAACTAGCAATTGTAGTTAGCATTATTTTTATCAATTAAAATTTAATCATTTTTTAAGAATGTCAATAAGTAGAACTTTTATAATCTCATTAAAACTAAAACTGGTTTAAGTTGATTGTACATAGTTTCGTCACTCTATTTTTGTGACTAACTGAAATGCTATATTTCACTGGCTTAGATGATTTCAAAATAATCACTTCTATTGTTTAAATTCAAGCAAATTCTGTTTTTCATCAATTATATTTAATAAAATACTACTTTTAGGTGAAAATGTTTATTTATTGCATTATATTCAGTATACAAATAACCTCAAAATAATAAATACATTCATCTTAGAAAAATTTTAAGGAAAAAATACCAATCGGAATTCTATTAGTGTTTTTTAAGAAAAACGGTTCCTTTCTAATTTAAACTATAACCGAGAATTAGGTTTGAATGATTTTACGAGATATAATTTTCAATTATTGGTATAAAAATACGATACATGGACATCAACGCCTAAATGTATACTGCAATTATATAGAATACATTTTTTTGAAAATTTGTTTTTGATTATAAACTTAGGAGGGAGATTTAGTTGGCTAGCCTTAGTTTTATACCAATTGCATTTTATAAATCATAATTTATTGTCGTTCGTGAACTTTCTAAATTCTATTCAGTTTTATTACTATTTCTATATAAGTTTCTACTTATGTTGGTAGCCTTGAATGTATGTACATACATAGATTTAAGAGTTTTTGAGAAGTATAAAGTTAGCTTTTATTAGTTTTGGTATCTTAACAAGACTTCTGTTTTCAGATTTTATCTTCTAAGGCAAAAAAGTCTTCTTAAACAAAAAAGCCTTCACACTTATTATCAACGAAAACTGTTGTATTGATAAAAGTTTCTTAGCTTAAAAACTATCCTAAGGTCTGAAGTAGATGTTAGAACAAAATCAAAATGAATACATTTTGGAAGAAATCAATCATGTATCTTCCAAATATCTCAGAAATGTTTATACAGATACATTTTGTAATATAGGGTGTCCCAAAATTAACACAAGATTAGATTAGAAGAGCTTGAGACCTTTTTTTTAAAAAAAAAAACGCATAAAATTTTCGTAAAGCGCGAAACACATTTCGAACCGAACACTGATTTTGGTAATAAAATTCAATGATTTGCAAGCGTTGCTCGTTAGTAAGTCTATTCATGATGAAATGTCAAAGCATACTGAGCATCTTTCTCTTTGACACCATGTCTGAAATCCCGCGTTATCTGTCAAATACTAATGCATGAAAATCCTAACCTCAAAAAAATCACCCGATATAATCACTATACTTTTAATGAAGATTTCTGCTGCTTAATATCAGCCTATCAGCTTCATTCTGTGAAACCTTGAAGTATATTGGGGATCTACAATAATCGCAAAAAAATCCACGATTCGTAACGATTCGTTTACGTTTGACGATAGTCAAATAAAACGTTCCCCGTTTTTCAAAAGCGAGGCCAAAAAGATACCCAACAAAAGTTAAAGGCACAACATAGAAATGTTGCCAGATTAAAGTTTTTGAAACGTGCATACCTTTCAAGGCCTCACAATATCTGTTCAAGTGTTCATCTAGTCATTTACGACCGGACTAAATCATTGGACTTTGGGAAGTGAGTCTTTTACAGTCTCTTTGGTCTTTCTTAAACTATATAAATGCGGGCAAAGTGCCATTAAATCTTCATTTTTAATACAAATAAAACAAATATTTAGACACTCAATCCTACTACGAATTCCATCGTTATCGGCAACTTTTAGTAATAGCAAAAAAATGTATTGCCAAATACAGTCGTTGTGGAAAAGCTCATAAAATGTTTCAATACGAACGGATTCCGTGATACGGCTTTGCGGAATTCGAAAAAGCTTCCGATTAAGATGGAATTCGTGATATGACTATTCACATTTCTAGCCGAGACAAATTCCAATTAATTGACTACAGCCCCCAATATGTTCATCTTTTTCAACTTAAAATTAATTTTCCTTTTTCCTTAAGAATCGCTCAAAATTGAACTATGCAAGGAATATCAAAGAGGGTTCTTCGTGAATATCCCTGTAGCCTGATTTGGGTATACGAAATCGTTTTCAATTTTATATCTCTTTTCCGACTCAACTGGATTTGATCAATAAGCCGGTTGAGATGACTCAAGGGACTTAAGGGTTAGGTCAGTTTCTAGTTTCTTTTCGCTCAGCTGCCAAAAAACTGACTTCCAATTAAGTTAACTTTATTGGAAAGTTGATTGAGAACTTAGACAAAAAAAATTTTCCATATACTTTCCTTCTTTATTCTAAGATTTTTTAAATTTTGTTTGCATAATTTAATTTAAATTTTCAAAGAAAGATTTCTTTATTAAATTGGAAAAGGAATCAAAAGGTAAAGGTTAGTGAATAAAGGTTCCAGGTTTGAAATAAATGACAACTGAAAAACTAACCATATGACTTGGAGTAAATTAACGTTCAAAGAATGCAGTTGATGAAGTGCCTTTTATTGTCTGATTTGCGAGTCGTAAATTATTACTTCTAAGATTTGTAAATAGCTAACAGCTGATTCTTATCAGGCCAAAGACATCGATATTCGAATAAAGTATCATAACTCTTTCTAACTTTAAAGACATACTTTTTAAAAGTCGAAGACTTGACATCAAATTTAAGAGTAAAGAGCTAAAACAACGTTGAATCTTAATTTAAAAAAATGAACGAGAAATGCATATATGAAGCGTCCAAATTCGTCTTAATGGGAAACTCTGATGTTGGCTTCAGTGTAGTGCACGAACCCTCGTATATCTTTTGAAAGCAAACTAATAAAAATGAAGATCTAAAAACGGATATGGAAAGTTTATTTCAATTACAACTTTTGGCACCAAAAACATATGACCAGCAAACTAGTCTAACCGTAAACATGGAAGTTATGGACGATATACCCGCCTAGGAATTTTTTTTTAATAGTTTAGAATTTTTTAGAAAGTAGTTAGCTTATATACTATGATCAGAAGCTTAAATAAGTGCATGCGCTAGTTTGTTTAATAATACTTTATTTAGATTTAAATCGGGCTTAGAGGCCATACTTGTGAAGCATTATTCAAGATGAGGACTAACCTGACATTGCACAAAGAGAGATTTACATAGGGATCATTGAACTCCTATGCCCAGCGTTTTAAAAAACCAAGCATAGAACTTCCTCTATTGACAATAAAGTTAGTGTGATGTGTAAAAAAATGAAGTCACGACCGAGTTTTAAAGAGTTGGGGAAAGACTTGTACAATGTACATTTCCCATACCAAAATGTAAAACTACCAATGTCAGCTTGTAAAAATCTTCATGCCATCAGCAAAAGTGAGAACCTCAATTAAGCATTATAGACATGTCGTTTTGTCGTTAATAGACAGGATGAACAGAAGAGGAACAATAATATTTCCCTAAGGAACAAAAGGTTTAGTAACAAATGGTTCTAAATGACAATTTCTAAATTTTACCTCATAATGATCTATTTTTAAGCTAATATTTGATCCAAGCTAAGAAAATGGTGGAAAACAAAGAACTTTATGTTTGAATAAAATAATTTGATGGCTAAGCTGGTTAACAGCTTTAGAAAATTTAGTGTATACACAGTAAACTCCATTACCTTGTTCTAAAGCGTTTGAATATGTATGCATTTTTGACAATGTAGGGAGATTTGTATCGTTTGATCCTTTTATTTTTACGAAAAAAAAAACATCTTCTTCGAAAAATTTAAGAATACAAGAAAGTTTTGCAATGGAGCTTTATGTCCGCCTTGTTACCTTTCTTAAATATTGGTGTAAGAAATGACTTCTTCTATGCTCTGGGAATTTTTCCTGTTTTCTAGAAAAATTTGAACATGAACTTAAGGGGTTCAACTAAATGGTTAAATGCCATCGGGACCGGCTAAGCAGTCATCAGTCAACACAGACAGGAGATCAAGGACCTTACTTTGTAGCACTGTGTTATGACTACAGCTAGTTTGCGAAAAGGAGTGAAGATAATGAAAATATACTTTGTCAACAACTTCAGGGCTATTAACAAATAACTCACGGAAAATGGTTGCGAAAGCATTACAGATGTCAACAGTTTCATCTTTTTAAAGGTTCTTGTAAGTAAAGTTAACTGGAAAGTCACCTTATTTTTTTTTTAAGTTGACAAGTTTCCAGAAATCCAAAATACTTTTAAATGCTTTATCCCTTCCCTCAAATACAAAGTAGAGAGTCCAGAAGTTGAATTTCTCTTGTCGAATTCAAATCACACTAATTTAATCTGGTCTGATTCAAATCACTTGAAAATCGAAATGTAGAATACGTAAATTCCCTTCGAATTAAATCGAAATCGATAAAAGTGAATTTCCGAACTCCAATTTATATTTTGAATCGATTTCAATTACATTTCGAGTGAAAGTAAAATGTAGAACCTAGCTGATAGACTTCTTTCGAAACAATTTTAAGTATTTAAAAAAAAAATTGAAACTTTTCGTCAATATTAGAAAAAGCTATTGTATCAGGACAAGAGTTTTTATACAGCTTGTTTGCTGTAAGAAGGATTTTATCGAGAAAAGATACAGATGCAGTTGTGAAAAAGAAAAAAAGGCTTCAGGGCGGAATTCATATTTAGATGGAATCCAGTCAACGTGTGGTAAGTTAAAATCATATAAAAGTAAAATAACAATTACAGGGGCTGATTATGAGGTTCGCGGCGGCGGATTGTTTTCAATTCGACCATTCAAATTCGACTCGCGTCGTATTTCCTTATTAACAAATTCGCGGCGAAACGAAAATAGTTCTTCCTATATTCCAGTGATTTGACACTTTGGTTTGACTTTTTCTTCCTATATTCCAGTGATTTGACAGCTTTCCAAACACAATTTTTGTTTTGATTGAATTTGTGAAATTTGCGGTGATTTATTCAAAATTTTATATTTTATTGTGAATTGTGTATAAATTATAAGAAAATTAAAATAAGGCTAACTCACATTTTTATATAATTACAATCAAGAAAGAATCCACGAAATCGAACAGTGAATAATAATGAACACTCGTTCGCCTGCAAATCCGCCAAAAAAAAGCTATCGGATTTCAACTCGCCAACAAACATTATGACATTTCAAACTCGCCTTAGAATTCGATAATTGGTCGAATTCAAAACGAAGAAGGCGAAAGCGAATGTAATAATTGAAAAATGCCAAACTCACTAGCAAAACGATTCTCAGCGAATCCCATAATCAGGCCCCAGCAGTGTTGCCGAATCTCATTATTTATCATGATTCTCATGATTTTGCATCCCCATCTCATGAATTTATGAAAAATCTTATGATTTTTCAAATCTTCCTTCAAAAAAGAATAAGAAAACATTCCTATTCCCCCATTATAATCAGCACATGCAACTTTCTTGTTATAATTTTAAAAGATTCAGAAAATGACCCATCTAACGCTAACCTCTTCGAACATAAGTTGCAAAAAATATTTATGTGTTGTTGTTAGAATGTCTAACAATTTTAAGATTCAAGATTTCTTTTATAGTCTATTTTTACTGGATAAATATGATGCTAAAACAATTTATGATATTTTAGTAACTAGTTTCAATAAAAACGAAATTGATTATATATCCAATTTAATAGGTGAACTCATCAGTTCAAACTTATTTACAAGCTGATGTCCCAAACTTATTTATAATGAAGTGTATTTGTCACTCCTTTCATTTCTGCGCTTCATATGCATGTTCCAATTTACCCTCAAGTATTGAAGACTTATGTCGAGATGTTTATAATTATATTCAAAACAGTCCTAAGAGAATTGCAGCATTTAAAACTTTTCAAACTATTTTGGAGATAAAGCCAAATAAAATTTTACATTATTCACAGACACGGTGGTTTTCGAGGTTAGAAGTAGTAAATTGAATTCTTGTGCAATATGATGCCTTAAACGCATATTTTAACGACGCACGTAACAAAAAGTGACAACTTACTGTCAAGCAAAACTATAGAAATATGCTCAATGACATTGTTCTTTATATGTATCTATGTTTTCTTAGTCTTGTGCTAGCGTTTTTTACTAAACTTAACAAATGCACGCAATCCGAAAAGCGAAAATATTGACTATTAAGGGCCCAATGAATAATAAGCAATCTCATGATTTTCTTGAGGATTTCATGATAAAAAATCATGATAATTTTTTTTTTGAATCGGCAACACTGAGCCCCAGTGCAGGACAAATTGATAACAAAGTTCAAGGCCAAAGAGAGTTCGCTATAAAAAGACTCTAAACTTTTTTGAGGAATGTAAAGGGTTTAGAATAAAAATAGTCTTCGGCTGTACTATTATCTTTCTTTTTAGACTATGATGGACAAGATTTATACAAGATCTTTCATTCGTAAATGTGCCTTCTTCAATCTACTCATATTATCCAAATATCAAAAGAAATAAAAATCAACAGATTTATTTATATAAATATATTTGCTTCCTTTACTTCTTATTTCATTTTAGGTTTAGTTTATTTTTTTGTTTTTCTTTTTTTTTTAAGATACACAGTAACTTATTTATACAGGTAAAAAGAAATTACTATACATTATTATAATTATATTACTATTAAAAAAAAAATTATCATACTTAGGTTTTTTTATTTATTTTTTTTTTGTTTATATAATAATAATTCTCACAAATATAGTATAGCTTTGATTTTTGTATTTTGTTCAATGTACTTATTTTTTAAAATAAAACAAAATAAAGTAAAGTTATCTTCCCTGAATAACACGACAAAATCACCCGCCCCAGCGAAATGAAAAATATTTCGCCCATAATAATTAATCATAGAACTAATTATTTTCTTTTCTTTTTTGTTGTTGTTTTTAAACTCGATTGATTGTACATACACACGGTCATAAATTATAATTTTTTGTTTTTTAATTAATTTTAAAGTTATATCAAACAAGAAATGCATTTAAATATGTTTTCAAAGACAGATTTTTAAAATCATTAATTTTAAGTTTGTTTTTGTTTTTGTTTTTTTAAATACATAATAATAATAATCATCATTCTAAGCCTTTGTTTAACATTAAAACAATAAAACAACAACCAAAGGCAACAAATTAATTACAAGCATTTAGAATATATGTTTATATTATGTGTAGCTTTGCTTTGCCGTATAAAATATATATAATAATTAAATTATTTTATTTTTCATACTTTTAACAAACAAAAAAATAACTAAATTTAAAATTATTTTCTTTCTTCTTAACATTACATTAACATTTCTGCACATTTTTTAGTGGGTTTGTTTCTTGTTCTTGTTTTATATAAATTTTTGGTAATGCATTAATTTAATTAATTTATTTGTTTCTATTTTCTATTGTAGAATAGTCAAAAAATATTTGTTGTTGTTCTTTTTAAAGTATGGTTTAAGAAAATTAAATGAAATTTATGTATTCTAATTTAAAAAACAAAGTTTATGCGGTGTTTTTTTTTGGTGAATTTGGAAATTAAACAAACTAAAGTGTTTGATATTTTGGGTGAGTTATGGTGACAATAGTGATTCGCCTAATCCCGGCCAAACCATTGAAATGGTAAACATTTTTGTAGACATTTCTTTTTGTTGTTAATACCATTTTTAGAACTATGATTATGATTGTAATTATTATAATTATTTTTGTTTTTTTTGTTTTTTTTTTTTTTAATTAAATACACAGGTAAGTTAACTTAGTTTTCTAGCTAAATATTTTAGTTATTTGACTTGTCTAAGATGCAGACTAGAGCTACTGCTATCGCCTATGATATTAGTATTCGAGGATACAGCGCCACCATTTTTGTAGGCATGTCCATTAGTGTAGCCATTTTTATATCCATTGCCAACATGACCATTAGTTGAGGATATTAAAGTCTTATTTATACAGTTGCTGTTATCGTCATCATCCAAAACGGGCTGGAAAATAAGAAGAAAATAAAAGATTAGTATTTTGATTAGAGATTGGTCTTGAAGTAAGTAAGAGATTTGGGATTGAAAGGTTTGTTGGAGAGGAATCAAAGCTTTATATCTACACTCCTGGTGGTCAGAAAGTAGTCACATTGAGGTACGGAAAATTCGACCTGTGTCATTAATAAAACAATTGATTGCCTAGAACTTGGACTGCGTAAGTAGTGAAACAATCAGTCTCGATGAAGTCCTTGTTTTGACTACCTGGTGTATTTCTTTATGCATAAATAACCCAAAACTTTAAGTTCGAAAACTATTAATGAATTATTATTGTTACTGAAATCAACCAAACCGCTACCAAGACCAACACGAACGCCTCGGATTAATAATGATAACACGTTTACGACTTTGGCATATTGTGAAGACTTGACGATTGAAAAGGTTTTAAGAAGGACTTGGGAGTCTGGCGTTGGATTGCTGCTTTTCAAAAAGGTCTTAGGAGCTTACTTTAATGGGAATCTTTAACTATTACAGCGTTACTTTGCTCTAAAATTGCTAACTTTTGGCGAGGGCAAAGAGGGCATTAGAGTGCTGCCTATGACAGTAGATCAAGAGATTTTTCGTTTATAACTTACATGTACTCAAGGGGTTATTAATACCCTTAACATGTTTAAAATTTGAACACAGTGCGAGCTCTAGGAAAATAAAGAAGGATTAAAGGGGACATGTCGGTGCACATTGGTCTTAAAGTTTGGAATATCAAAATGATTATTACTTATTACATTACATACTACTCAGCACATAAATGTACAGAGTAGAGAACACAGCACCTTGAGCGCCTAAGACTATATAAGGTGATAACAACACAAGACATTGATTTCGGTGATCGATGGGAACCGAAGCTTTATCAGTGACTAGGTCGTTGCCATATATATCAAAATGAGAGGAAAAAACAGAGTTGGGTAAAGCATCCACATTCTCGATGTGCGGTTAAAAAAGAATCGTTTTACTTGACTGAATCTAGAAACGAATATGAAAAATTGAGGGTACTGTCGTCAACGAAACAGTTTAATGAATTAGATGTGGCAGACAAGAGATTGTTTATGAATATAAGAAAAGAGCGTCGGAGACAAAACGGAGCCCTGTGGCATATAAGCATTTATTTTATGAATTTCAGACTTGAAAACTTCCAATGCAACTTGTATTGAACTGATAGAAGGGTAGATTCTAACCCAACTAAGGATAGAATCATCAATGCCAAAAACACGCATTCCACGAAATGGCAATTGCGAATTTGTCGATTTCTACATTACCAACTGCGTTTTAAAGCACTCTTTCCGAAACAGAAGAGGAATGGAACGGGGTCATTATCAAATGGTTGCTATCGAAATACTTCGATGGTCAAACAAGAAAACACTCGAATGTCAAATTTGTATACATAGAGACCTAAGGATACCGAAGTCGGCCAACAATTAAGGGATTTCTTTCCATAAGAATTAAATGAAATCAGAAGCACGAGATCCACCTCCAACGAAAAAACGCTGGTGTGCTGTTGAAAATGTGTTCAAATTCCGTTTCTGTTGTTGTTTCTACAGATGGCGGAACTGATCTGGATGTTAAATCCGTACTAGAAAAACAAAGGCTGCTTTCAAAACAGAGTCCAAAATATGAATAAATAACTCTATAAGCTTATAAACCAAGTTATGACTGTTCTGCTCCACAGCACTTGGAAACTCACAGCGATTGTCACAAGAAAGCGGCAAATGTTCATTATTAGATCATTTTGCAACATCTTGAGACATTTCTAGTCCAAACGTATCTCCAATGCTGAGACTCATGAGGGGCAGGGTCCAATAACCCAGACTATTTCATAAGACGACGAAAACGGTGAAAAGTGACACAGTGGAATCGAGACGGATCAGAAGTACCTTCTTCACGAAAAACGGTCGAACAGGAATCATCACGACAGGAGAAGAGAGTTAGAGAGAGAGAGAGAGAGAGAGAGAGAGAGAGAGAGAGAGAGAGAGAGAGAGAGCTGTGATATATTCCTAGAAATCGTACACGACGACGTGTAGGAGTGCTCAAGGTTAGGGAACTTCAAGGACGTAATGGATCGGAGAAACTAAAAAATAAATAAATAAATTAGGTGGCGCAACAGTCCATGAAGGACCAGGGCCTAGTGACTTACAACTCTCAACCATCCCTGTGTGCGCGAGTAATGTTGTCAGAGATGGAAGGGACCTACAGTTTATATGCCGAATCCGAACGGCTAATTTGAGAAAGCACTTTTCATGACAAGAATTACTCTTGGAGGATTTGTCAATTCCTCGCAAGAGGCAGTACCCGTGAAAAAAGTTAGGTGGCACAGGCAGGGATTGAACCCAAGACCCCTTGCATGACAGTCCAACGCACTAACCATCACGCTACGGGTACTACTAAGTAAGTAAGTAAAAAATCAACGACTTCAAGGCCAACTGCATTGACTAGATACATAATTAGTGAGCCAATAAAATCAAAACACATTCTCTGTTTCGTAAATTATTTAACAATAAACAAAATCTTTTTTATTGTCTACACGAGAAAACGCTAAAGATGCAGTTTTTAAAAATTGGAAACGAAACTTTAAAAAGACAATAAAAAGAATTCTCTCATCAATGTTTTATGTCCCAAGTAATAAAACCAAAATCGCACTTATCTAGATAATCGCCACAACGCCAACGACGACGACGCGAAGTAACGTTGCCATTTTGGACTTGCAATGTTTAAGCAGGAAGGAACGTAGACATCTCATTTGATATGGATCAGCAACAACAACAACATCATTATTTGCCATAAACACTTCGTTATTTTATTACGATCACAGATCACTTTCCTTACTCCTGGTACTCTACCGAACCTTTACGTCTATAGGTATCTTATTTTTTGTTGTGTATTCTAGAAGCATCATGGCTATTGACCGATGATGAACTTGAAACACATCTGCAATCGAAAGATTATAATAACATTGGAAAATTACCAACTTTATACATACATACATCCCAGCCAGGCCAACAAACAAGGAATCAAACAACCCAAACTGGTTCCATTAGGATTGTTGCAAAAGAAGAAGAAAAAAAAACAGCAAACAATTTTGCAGACAACTCGAGACAGAGCTCTGGAACAGGTAAAGACCATGGAAACGCACAACTTAGCCTTGAGATAATTTGATCTGTTGCAATTAAAGATCGTAAATACACAACATGTCCGATTTATAATGGAATAATTATACTACTTTAGGATAAATTTGCTACGGTGAAATATTTTTTAGTATACAAGTAGATACAATTGAAGGCTAAGTGAAGGTCATCATAATCAATGGTACTTGTATCGCCTCAGACCCAAACCACACCACAAGATACAAGAGTGTCAATCATTTTATACCAATTCGATTTCATTTTGAGTGGGATATATTGTTTTTGTTGTTATTTTTTCGACTTGTTTGTTTTGGATAATGTTTTGTGATGTTTTGTGAATGAAATCATTTTAATTAAGCACGTTTTACTGTGTGGTTTTTACCATATACCTCACTCGTGATTCGGATATTTTTCTAATTATGAACTAATATGTTGTTTGGAGGAAAATGAAATATCTTTGACGTATTTAGATGCAATTATAGGAATGGAAACTACAAATGGATAGATGTGGAAGATTTGAGTGTTCTAAGTTTAATTCCATATAACAAAGGGTCACGATTTGATTGAGACATCCTATTTGTGTAACACAAAATCAATATAGGAAAAATTTCCAATTGTGGTGTCATTTGTATGGTAATCACCTAATTAAACAAATTCCAAAGTAATTTTGCATCAAAGATGGAAAGTTTCAGGATTGAATTTACGCGACACGGGCAGGATTTCAAACTTGATGACAAGAAGACCGTCCTAACTATCAAGCTACGGACGTTAAGAATTCAAGTGAAATGACTTTAAAGGAATTTTAAAAATGGACTTCAAAATTACCCTATCACGTCAGGTTTTTTAAATATTAGTTTTTTAAATTCGAAAAAGAACTCATGTGTGAGGCTTCTTAGTGTTCTTTTTTTAACATTAAGAGTTTTCAAAATATCTAACTCGTATCTCCAATATTCAAAATAAAATTTTCAAAAAAAAACTTGTACCTTTCTGAAACCGTTCATGTTAAACTGGCTACAATAGAAAAAAGGTCTGAAAGTAATTTTTTCTTTTTTCATAACGAATCCGTGGTTGTCGAAATACATTGCAAATTCATAAAAATAATGTTGAAATATCACATAGATTCAAATGAAGACTCAACTAATGAACATTTTCAGAGCCCTGCGTGCATCATTTCTGGTTTTTTTCAATATTTTTTGAAGAGGCATATTCTAAAAACCTGATGTGAAAGAATAACTATAAGTTGAGATTCAAATTCAGGACAGCTTGATCCTTAAAAAAAGTATTGTTTTGATTGTTGGACTGATGTTAGGCCGCGTTTCCATTTGCAAGTCAACTCGCGGAAGTCTTGCAGAAGTTTCTTGCAGTCGCGATTACATTGTCATGTGAATTCTTGCAATTTCTTCTGCAATAAATGTCTTGCGAGAAGCTCGCGCATCATTGTCGCAATTTATTGCAGATGTATTTACACCAGGAGAGCAATTAATGTCGCAAGAAATCTGGTTGTTTACTTAAAATTTTGAAGTCATGGCGAGAAAACGTCAACGATTAGCAGCTGCGATGATAATTTTATTATTAAAAAAGAAAAAAAGATCAACTTGGGTTCGAGATTGGATTTTGAAAAGACAAGAAGCTGGTGCCTTCTATAATTTATTAAACGAATTAAATATAGAAGATGCTCAGCAATACTTTAATTTCACTCGCATGACTTTTCTTTTTTTTTTTCATTGGCTCCTTAAGTTGTGTAGTTTCCGAGAAACTTCATTCTCATTCGTGTGAAACTTTTCCGCGATCTTATACAGATTTTTTTTAATTCGGTCCTTGTAATTTTCGTCCCGGTTGTTCCATAAACATGGATTACACTCGTAAACTTCAATTAAACGCATAACTTCTTCGCGAGGCCATTCACGACCTTTTATTTTACTCATTTTGTATAAAGCAAGTCAACCAGCCACTTGCACGAGATATACGAAACTGTTTCGATAAGCTGCTAGAACTGTCGCGAGTCGATGCAAAAGTGTTTAAACTAGCAATTAATTGCACTTGCAAATACTCGCAAGAAGTTATGAAAGTACTGCCGCGATAGAACTTGCTTGGTAGTTTCCACTTGCAATTCACTGTCCGACAGACTATCGGACATTTATTGCAGAATTTTTCTTGGAAATGGAAACCTGGCCCTATTTTCTTGGAGAATTTCATTCATTTTCTAGCAATCGAAAGTGAAAAACAAGTAAATGTGTTAACAGTGTTTTAAATTTTCTTTTATATTGTGCACGCACGCAAGGGGTTATAAATACCCTTATAATGATTAAACACAGTGCAAATAATTGGGAAGGGAGAACAGGGTTAGAACGGAGACACTGATGCACATTGGTTTTGAATGTCTGCACAAGGTGATGAGTGGGAAACATTGAGTCTGGTAAAGCATTCCACATTCGTGTAGTGCGGCTAAGGAAGGAATCCCTATACATAACAGAATGTCCGAAGTTGGACTCAAGGGTAAATTATTATGAGCATTAATAGCAGTGCTGGTATTAGGGTTGAATTGTTTGAGGGGAGGAATGCAAGCTGCTATTTCACTAAAGCATAACTTCATAAACATATCGCTAATCGTTCTTGCGGCGATGTTCAAGAAAAGTAAATGTCTCAACAAAAGAACGATCGCCTACCATCTTTAGAGTTATTTTTTTTTCAAAAGAGACTGAAGTAAGTTATTGGGGCACCAACCCAACTAAGGGAATTATACTAAAGTTTCGGACGAATAAAAACCTTATAAATTATAGACAGATCAGAAGGGCTAACAAACTTCTTGCATCGCGGGAAAAAACCTAATGCCTGAGCAGTATTTTTGACGATGTCAAATATGTGCTCACTCCACAAGACACGGTTTGTTATGTATATATCTAGAACTGAAAGCTGTTCAGTCTTCTCGACGCAAGTACCAATCATGGATAGTTGCATTGGGAGAAAGTTACGCTTTTGCGACAGTAGACAGAATTGAGTTTTTGAAGCCTTAAATTCTACAATATGGTTTTTGATTCCACATTGGAGCATGCTATCAAGACCAAAATTTAATGAGCTTATCATCCAAAGAACAAGGATCTTAACACGAATATGAAAAGCTGAGGGTATTGCCATCAGTGAAACAATTAAATGGATTAGAAGTTTCAAACAAAAGGTCATTTATAAAAATAAGGAAGAGTGTCGATGACAAAACCGATCCCTGGGGCACACCAGCATTTATTTTGTGGATATCGCTCAATACTAGTTGAATTGATAGGTCCGAAAGGTAATTTCTAATTTAACAAAGAAGAGATTCATCAATACCAAATGCACGCATTGTCGATAAGAGAGATTGATGGCAAACTCTATCAAATGCCTCTGAAAAAAGAAGTGAAATAATCTTACTTTCTCCTATGAGATCACCAATGGACCTATTGCCTAAAGTCGGCCCTTAAGAAGCTTGCGTTCTTCAAGTAATGTCTAAGCGTTTTCGTTACCTTAGAAAGAAGGAACCAAAGTGCAATTAGACTATAGTAAAATGGTGTTTTCCATCCACTCGGAAAGAGAGACGTATAATTGGCAGATGGAAAAGCGTTGAAGAACCACCTCTTCAGAATTGATTTTAGAAATAAAAAAATTCCAAATGATTTCAGTCAAATCATTAGGGGGTTTTCTCAGCAAGACAATAATTCAATCCCGTCGAGTTAAAGTTGTTTTTAATATCGAGTGAAATGTTTCTAAAATATTAGAGAGATTTTTTTCAAAACTGATTGGAAAAACTACCGGTCGAAAAAAGGCTCTAAAAAAGGGAACGCTTCAGGCTGTTGAGAGGAAAATTTAAAGATTACATTTTGGTCCTATGGTTGAAAAGTTGAAAATGTCAAACTGTGCTAACATTGCTTTTTAGTAACGTATGGCAATTCGTCATAAAATTTTTATTTCCCCAACGATATGAAATCTACAGCTTTTGATTACAAGTTTGATTACATTTTTGAAATCTTGAACTTTCCACAAACAAACAAACGACCCAAATCAGATTGACTTTCGGAGCAACGAATTCTTCAGGTATAATATATTAGAAATCCAGCCTTAGGATTTTGTTTACGTTTCCAGAGAAGAGCTTTCCCATTTACCTAAATGTCTACATCTTATTTTTTATCAGCTAAATAATAAAAAAAAAACTCAACTTACCATACAAGCACCCTTATTGCTGCCATTGCTCATTTCATGTTTCGCACTACCATTCGAAATTGTACCATTTGTATGACCATTCATTTTAAGAGCAGCCTTTGCCCTACGTCCAGCATTTGTATATTTATTTTTGTAAAAGTCCGAAAACAAAAATAGGAACATAACTCCATGTAAACCAATCCATACCATAAATCCTTTTGGATAATCACATTCTCTAAATAGCAATTGGAATTGATGTGTGAATATAGCAACAAATTGAACCTAAAACAAAAATATTAATTAAGTGTTAAAAAGAATTTTGATTTGTTTTAAAATAAATATAATAATTTATAATACCATTTGGAAAGTTGTTAGGTATTTTTTCCACCAAATATATTTTTGATATTGTGGACCCATTGCAGCAATCATGTAATAGAAATACATGACAATATGTACAAAACAATTAAGTAACGCGAAGAATGTACTGTGACCACCTGAAAAATATAGAAGAAGAAAAGATAATTTTAAAAAATGGAAAACATAAAATAAATATGCGTATTTAAGATTTATTAAATGTATATAATTTAATTACTCTCTTATTTAGAATCTTTGAGAAAGCATTCTCATTTCATTTCTTATACTTTGTTTGACTCTTCTTTGTACTTTATAGACAAGAAGGGAACCTTGGTACAGACCAGGTCGCCCAAAGCCTTCGAATGCGTGTGTAAATTACATTGGCTTGCGATAGATGGAAAGGCTTTCTGAAAGAGGCTAAGAACGAACACAGTATGAAACGCCGCCGCCGTCGGTCGCATCGATTATCGTGTTGAAGAGAACTTATGTTTTATCTCCTAAACCCGACCAAGAAGTGTCTAGTTCTAGTTCTAGTCAAGTTAAGAAATAACTAATTGTTTTCGATTTCTCAAAAAAGGCATTCGAGACAATATGTTACTGGAACATTGTTCATAAAAAAGCGACTGGATGGCGGCTTAAAAAAAAAACAGAATGTAGGCTCTTCGAATCAGATGGTACCATAATCGGGTTAGAGTCGAAATTCTGAATTGGTCGCAATACTTAAACTAAAAAAGTGTATGTCAAAATTCTGTACGACGAAATTCTGTACTTCAAAATTCTCCTTGGACAAAATTCTGTATTTCAAAAATTCTTGTTGATAATGTAAAAGGGTGTGCACTTTTTTTAAATTATAAACACGATTCACATTTTTGTATTAAAACGATGTTAGCAAAACTTTTTAAGACAATAATGACATGGACCAATAATGTTCTTTGAATAAGCGTGAATTTCTTGTGTTCCTGGAAAGTTTTTAGTTTTAAGGGACATAGCAATATTTTGATTTTTTGTTTTTCTTTTCGATAATGTGTTCTGTACTGGTTTTCTACAGATACTTAAAAAATGGAACTATGTTAAGCAAACTCTTTAAGGATACAGTATTTTGTGAGAAGAAATTCGGAGATAAAGTATTTTGTTCATACAGCATTTTGGTATGCAGTATTTACATTTTTTGAAATACAGAATTTAATACATACAGCATCATGACCAAACAGTATCCAGCGCAGGGAATATTAGTTGTATTTAAGCAGAATTTTTAGCAGCTGCTGAACTAGTATCATATAGAGCAAGTCATGGGGCAAGAAGATTCAGTGTCAGCCAAAATAGACTCAGTTTTTCCACAGTGTATAGAAGATATTGATTTTGTCTTAAATCAAATAGGATAAAGAACACTAATGCCACCAGTTGTGATGAATTGCCAGCGGAGTTTATCAAGCACGAAGGAGATGTGTTCATAGGGATAATGCACTAAATCATCAATACAAGCATCCCCGAGGATTGGTGCATCAAGTACATACATATGCCATATCTTCAAAAAAAATGCATTTACATGTCTTGCACACATTATCGATGCATATCCCTGCCAACGTAGAATCTGAACGTCTTAAGCATTTCTATAAAACTGTTATCGCTAAATATAAGGCGAAGGATCGGTCATATACCAAATATTCACTCAAAAACGAATCCTAAAGATCACCAAATTTCAAGACGAGACTCTCCATCTTTTTATAAACTTTAAGTCCGCTTTGAAAGCTCTATGTGACGATGGTTAATTTACGTATAGTTGTGCCATTGGAAAACTTACGATGCAGAATTGAAATTAATAAACAAAACTTTTTTAAATTTTTGGAGACAACCTCAGGGTTTTAGGAAAGGAGATGCGGTCATGGGATTTTCTTCAATATTCTTCTGGACCAGGTCAGGTCAGGTTTTAATAGGGAAAGTAACTACTGGGATATGTGGACGATATAAATAATCATATGCCGTTCCCCACGTGCTGTTATGAATTCTTCACGACAGCCATTGAAGAACAAGTGACACAAGTTGTTCTTTAAATTGACGATAATAAGACCAAATACCTGCCATCAACAAACAATAAACATCTATCAAGCGACTTCGACAAAAGGTCATTTTTGATATCAGTAACTTCGGAGTAGTTAAGCAGTTAATCTACCCCGAAATAAATGCAATCTCAACGCTTGAAACCTTAATTGATATTCGAAAAAGAAACCGAACACTACTTCAATATGGCAAAACAAATAGGTTCACAACTCTTCACGCGGGTATAGTGTACGCTGTTATAACTCCAAACTGCCTAATTGGAAGGCACGCTACGCATTCTAAAACGAGTTTCGCAAAACCTCTATAGACGAGAAAGTCGAGGAAAAAATCTTTTTACCTGAATTCCTCTAGGCCAAGAACGTAGAATTTATCTACAATCTAAATGATTTCAGGTACACAAGCATCAATAGTCTTCGTAAGGAACTCCAATTCAGCTTGTTAGAAGATCTAAGGTGTCATCCATAGCTATCATTGGTTTTCATCATTGAAAACAATCATTGGATTTTTTTTTGACAGGTTGGATATAGCTTTCATTGAAAATGTCTATCATTGGATAAATATTTCCTTATTGGAATCAAGTATTTCCTGAGTAAAGTCAAGCATTTGAAATTGACAGGTGAGAATACAAAGAATAGGGAAAGCTTTCATTGGAAAGCTTTCGAAATGTGAAATCAACAATAAGCTGTTCATAGCGATTTCATCATTGAAAACTTAAAAATGAACTGAAAAAAAGTTGTGGCTTCAATAATATATTTTTTTAGTAGAAAAAATCTACAACTCATCAGCTTCATTCCGGAATCAAACATAGCAAATTTGACTTTTTTACTATCGAATCAAAATGTTCAATGATTAAAATCAATGATAGCAATAACTGGCCTCTAAGTGTGCCTTACTCTATACCTTACAGCTACTTTAATCTAGCCATAACAATATTGGAAAAATTTGCAAACTTGGCCAAAATACCTAAGTATTTTAATTTTTATAAAAGAAACTGTTCTAGACTTTTTGTATTAGACTAAGTATGTTAAACAACTTGACATAGAAAACATTCTTAAACTTCTGGGAATTACATAGAAAAAGTGATGTGTTTATCATTTTCATTAGACCATTCTCATTTCAAGAGAACAATAGTCCCACTCTCATAAGTTATGTAAACCATTATTTTCTACAAAAGTATACAATTATGCAAATTATGTTATGTTATTATTATCATTCTGAGCTATTATTTCCAACCATGGTGCATCAGAAGTGAAGTTGTTGCACTCTTAACAATTCAATTCCATAATAAGAAGAAAGAAAAACCCAGACTTGATTCACCCGACTGGACATTGAACAAGTTGGGTAACTTTTTAATGAAAATAAAAGACAGTGATGGCAAGTTTACTGAGCCAACTGCTTGCTGCTTTTTCCTTAAGTGGGATAGATTGCAAGACCACATATTATTTTGATTCGAAGTATGTTATAATGAAATTAGATACATTTAGATAGATAGATACATTATGTATCTAAAGTAGCTGAAGTTAGTTTAAACAAAGTGATATGTGCTCTAGATAACTTGTATGGATTTAGGTATGTCATAAAATGCAAAACAGGAAGTCCAAAACTCCTTCTAATTGAACTTGGCACACTGAATTACATCAGATCCGGCTTCGTCTTGAATATGAATATGGATGTGCCTGGAAGTCGCAAGTTTTTGTATGTGATTATCACAACATTCAAAGTGTTTTGTTTGCACCTTTTTTTACCTTTTTTGTTTGATTAGATAGAACCATCAATATTTGAGTTAGAAAAATGTTACAATCTGTAAACCTATACTTGGAAACCTTAAATCTCTCAATATATGAGTATAGGCATTATAAATTTTATTTAAACAAATTAAAACTCTAATGTTGTTTGACTAAGTTGTTAGTTCTATAATTTCGAGGAAGATCGCTTATAAAGTTCTATTGTAATAGTCTTAAAGTTGTTTCTCTTGACGGAGCAATATCGTCAATAGTTAGAAGTTTTAGATGTAAACAATTAATGTTATTACAATAATCAACACTCATTAAAAAAAACTTGTCTGGGGGTTGTGATTTGGTTTTGTGTGGTTGTAATCAAATTCAAAATTAATTACTTTTGGGAAGAAGATTTTATTTTTATTTATTTAATTTTGTGTTATTTTTGCAACAACGAGAAGTGGAAAAAAGCTTTTCACATGTTTCATTTTTTTATTTTTTAAGAATGCACTTTTAGCTGATTAAACAAACAAACATTTATAAAGTTCGTCATCGTCATTGAATTTTGTTAAAAAACATCAGAAAAAATAATACGGAAGAAATTGTTTGCATGCACAGCCACCTGGGAAATAAATATGCATTGGCCTTTAAAAGTTAAAATAACTACTTTTTTTGCTTTTTGCTGAAATGTGGTTATTTTGTTGTTTTCTTTGTAAATATTGTGCCTACTTTTCCAAGTCGTGGGAAATTTCGGCATTTTAAATGGTTTTTAATTTTTGTGCTAGTGAACAAAATCTACAGACAATGAATCATGAAATGGAAAAAAACTAGAGTGTTTAAAAAAGTCTCTTCCAAATTAAATAGAATTAGAACCGAATAATGAGTTTATTGTTCTTTTAGGAAAGAGAAGCAATTGTCATATACAAAAATATGCGGTCACTGACCTTTAGTAAATGATATGTCTTTAAAAACATGAGTTGTTGTTACAGTTTCACATTTATTGTTATTATTGTTTAAATGGTTAACTTACTAAATAGTACCACAAAATAAAATACTTTAAGAGTAAATCAGATTCAGATTCAAACTTTAATGTCGGATTTTGACGCATTCGAGACTTTGCATATTTTCTTGAGAATTTGTTCAGTCTCAAATTGAAGGAGTAGAAGAATGAAATATTAACAGAAAAACAAAAATCACTTTTCATTATCACCAATCAGTCAAATTAGCTTTGCATTGTTTTTCTTATTTTTTGAATTTTGTGGTAGAGAAATAGATTCATCAAAATTGTATTCTCAGAGTTTTGACAAAAAACGACAAATTTTGTTTATATTTCTAAAAATACAGAATTCTCTCAGTTCTTAGAAATATAAACTGGCCAAATATCTTGACTTCGACAAAAATATATTTCGAAGTTATTTGTTTGCATAATTTGTTTGGAACTTTGTAAGATTTCAATTTGATCGTCTCGCTTTGGTAGGAAATGATTTTTGAAATTTTAAACACACTCATAAATGTATTGCCCTTTAAATGGAAAAATAATTTTATTCCAAAATATTCTACTTTCGAGGCCCTGAAATGAGGTGTTCATACAAGTCAAAGTTTTAAGAATATAGAAAGGAAGAGACCAAATCCTTTGACTTTGTTAAATTTATTTGATTTTCTAACAATTGAAATTATAAGGAATGTTTTCTGAATTTAGGTTTATTTACTGTGTCCAACATTTTTTTTTTTTGACAGTTCCTGATAAAAGAAAAATAGAAAAAGAGGCTGGGATGCGACCCACACTGATAACTTCCCATCCCGTCTATCGATTTGCCTTGCTTAAAAGTTTGTCTAAATGTATCAATTCTTACCAAATTTGCGTTCTATTTTTTGTAAATTTTATTTTTTTTATGAAAAAACGGACTGTTGGATTTTTATAAAAAAATTATTGAATATAAAAAACATTATTTTCTGTGAAATAAAATAAGTTTGAAGCCAATATTTTTAATTTTTGAAAAGCTATTTGAGCCGAAAATCAATTTTTACCAACTTTTATTAATTTTTTTGTTTAGGTTTTTATTTTTTGTAAAAAAACTGTCAATTCGATTTTTCTCAAAATTGTTCCTAATGTTGAAAACAATATTTCTTATAAGTTAAAATTAGTTAGAAGCCATAATCACAAATTTTTGAAAAGATATTTATGTCGAAAATCAATTTTTACCAACTTTTGTTAAATTTTTTTTTCGGTTTTTAATTTTTTGTAAAAATACTGTCAATTTTATTTTTTTCAAAATTTTACTGAATGTTGAAAACAATATTTTTTGAAAGATAAAAGTAGTTTAAAGCCAATATCTCAAAGTCTTGAAAAGATATTTGAGTCAAAACTCAATTTTTACCAACTTTTTTTTTATTTTTTTTTTAGGTTATTATTTTTTGTAAAAAAACTGTCAATTCGATTTTTCTCAAAATTTTATCAGATGTCAAAAATATTATTCTTCGTTGCACAAAATTGTTTTGGAGATGAAATCATATTTTAGTCGTAAAATTTTCGAAGTGACAAATTTTTTTTTTCAGTTTTTTTGATTTATAAAAAAAAACCGTTAATTGAATTTTTTTCCAAAAATATAATTAATTTGTATCACGTTACAATATATAACATAAAATTTAATTCAAGTCTCTAGCGTCATTGGTTCATGAGATATTTAGGGTTAACCAAAATTTTCACCTTTTTTTTAAACTGCTATGGTAAAAAAACCACCCACGCAATTTTCTTGAGAGCCCTTTCTGCATCTTTATGCCTTATTATCTGTATAACAAAATTTATTTGAAGTCGATATCTCTTCTGGTTCTTGAGCTATGGACGACGAAAAAAACGTCGCGAACGTACGGACGTACGGACGTACGTACACACGCACGTACAGACATCTTTCTAAAAATCTTTTATTTCGACTCTAGGGACCTTGAAACGTCGAGAAATGTCAAAATTTTCAATTTGACAAATCGGACCCATTACAATAACTTCCTATGGGAAGTTAACAAACAAACCTATTTATTTAAAACGTCAGAATATATTATAAATTAATAATAGAAAATAATATTTGTATATAAAAGTACCACTTGTATATGTGGCCATTTTGTTATGTTTATGTTTGTAACATTTTAGATATTTTAGACCGTTTAAGTTAAGAAAAGTCATACTTTTTAACTTAAAAAAATTACATATGCAAAGGTATAGGCAAAGCCTAGACAAATTAATAGGCCAGTTGCCCTTTATACTTACAGCCTTCGTAAAATAATATCTTGTTAAGATGTTTTTCTGACGTTGCCGTGTTCGTGAAGTATGATTTTCTACGATTATTGACTGTCAAACGATTATGAATTATCAAAAACAATGCGCTGAGCAGCTTCAATTAACGTCTGGTGTTGGAGTGGTATGCAAAGATTTGTTCGTCGGAAGTCTTGGGAAAACCAATAAAAATCGGTGAATACTTCTTGACCATAAAAAGGCAAACCAGTTGAAACCACAGAACTGATTGGACATCTATTAGTTTTTCTAGTTTCTAAATATTAAAAATAAATTTCATTGACAACGGCTTTCTGCGAGTAAGGAATTATGTTTTGGGCGGTCTTTTACAAGGAGTTTAATTTAAACACATGATACAATTTTTATTTATTGATGTTCTTCAAAAACAATATCACAATTCAAAATTAAATATAATTATGTTTTCATTGTTAGGCCGGAAATATAAAATGCAACCCCTGTTTAACGGAGCATTTCCTAGAGCATTGTTTGTGAAAATATCGATAAAACAATGATAGGCATGAGAAGTGTTCAAGAGAAGCAAATGTCTCGGTAAAAGAGCGATCTCCTATCATTTTTAGAGCTCTCTTTTCAATTTTATTCAGAAGACTTAAGTACGTTATTGGGACACAAGCCAAAATATGAGAATTATACTCGAGTTTTGGACAAGTAAAAGCTTTGAAATTTAGCGCAAGATAAGAAGGGGTAAACAACTTCTTGCATCGTCTTAAAAAATCTAAACTTTTAGCAGCAGTGATCACTCCACAACAAGTGTTTTGTGATGCACATACCTAGAACTGAAAGCTGTTCAGTAGTAGTCGATGTAAGTACCACTCGTGGATAGTGGCATTGGGTGAGGGTAACGCTTTTGAGACAGTAGACAGCATTGAGTCTTCGAAGCATTAAATTCTACACGATTTTTTATTCGCCATTGGACAATGCTGTCAAGATCAGAACTTAATGCGCTATTATATGCTGAAAGGATGAGAATCTACAAACGAATATGAGGCTAAGGGTATACTGTCAACAGCGAAACAATTTAGTGGATTAGAAGTTTCAGACAAAAGAGCATTTATTAAAATAAACAGCGTCGGAGATAAAACAGAGCCCTGGGGCACACCAGCGTTTATTTTGTGGATATCAGAATTGAACCCATACAATACTTGAATTGAATGGTCCGAGAAGTAATTTCAAACCCAACAAGGAAGTGTTCATCAATGCCAGACGCAAGCATTTTCGATAAGCTGTCTTATGCCAAACTCTATCAAATGCCTTTGAAATATCAAGTAAAATAATGTCACTTTCTCCAAAACGATGTTAAAATTTGTTCCATTGTTTGGTGAGATAAACTATAAGATCACCAGTGGACCTGTTGCCACGAGAGCCGTAATTTCGGTCATTAAGAATCTTCCGTTCTTCAAGACATTTCTTAAGCTGAACATTGATCAGCGTTTCTATGACCTTGGAAAAAAGGGACATATGTAAGTGCAATTGGTCGATAGTTAGAGGGTGAGGAGGATTCGTCGTTTTAGGGACAGGCTGGTTTCCATCTACTCGGAAAGAGACCTGTAGAATAGGACAAGTGGAAAACCTTACGCAGTGGTTTTGCCAGCGTTGAAAGACAATAGGATTTATGAATGTCAAGAACTTTAAGTAATCTAGCAACTGTACGAGTGTGAAAGAAGATTCGCTTTTAAGTACAGGAGGAGTCATGCCAGCATGGAATAACAGCAAATGAATTTGGCTTGGCTTTATCAACGAGCTTACAGGAGTGTCATTGGAGTGTCGGAACTGAAGACGACGACGACGTAGTGTTACTTATTTTGTTTACAAATTACCAGAAATTGTTACGACTTTTAGGACATTGCAGTATTTTTTGCCGTAATTTTTGGTCATGCAAAAATTTAATGTGTCGAATATGTCCGTTGCAGGTCTTTCTATCTTGTTTGAACTTATTTCGGTTTTCCTCAGTGGCGTTGCCTTTGTAAACCCGGAAACTTACATCTTTGATGCTAATGTAACCTTTTTACAGCTCTAATCAAACCACGGGTTGGAATCCACGTCACGGAAGTCGTTGAGTTCGACCCAGTTGACTTTCTCATATTGCCCAACGATTCTTGTAGAGGTATTCTTTTTAACTAGGGTTTCTTGGTATAACCTCAAATAAAAAAAAAACATGAATTCTTCGAATCTTCATTTTTTCATCCAAAGGTTACAACTCTGCGTTTAAATTTGATCAGAATTGAAGTACAACAGTTTACTTTAAACTAAATAAAATTTTAACATGTTAACAAATCAATAGAAACTGCTTTAATAATTTTGATTAAATATACATATTTAACTTCTTCTGTAGAATTAAATTTATTTAGCATAGTTCCACTTTCACTAAAAATTCACCCTAGAGTTTCAAATCAATCAAATTTAAACATAAAATTTAAAAGTTAATTGAGCTTTAAAGAGATGCATTCGAAAATGTCAATTTTAATTCATTAAATCATAAAATTGCCAAGATGTTATCAACATATGCCCCCACTAAGCAATAATTACTGAGTGTTTTTATTTATTTTAGTTAACAATTAAAGTTCCAATTGAAGATATCTAATGTTAGAAACTAATTCTTCGTAAAAATTCTCAAAAAACCAATTGCATTGAAAAACAAACAAAGAAGCTAGAAAAGTAATACATTTGAATTAATGGTGTACATTAGGTAACAATTAAATGTTTACCAAAATAAACAATAATAAATAACGGACATTTTATTTATTTTATGTATGTATGTATGTCTGAAATAAAACCATATAAAATTGATTGAATTTAAAATGTCAAAAACAGTAAAACATTTGTTTTTCTTTTTTTGACACAGTTTTTTACCGACAAGAGGTTATATAATTGATTTCTTTGTTTCGTGGGAGGTCTTCTTAAAAAATTATTGCTCTTCTTAAAATTGATATACCTAAATTATTTGTTCACTTGTTTCAGACTTCTAAACATGTCAAAAAGTTGAGCATTATATTTCTATTTGTTTAATCACGACTAAAAGTTTCAAGATTTACTTAGATTAAACATTTTCAAAGAAGAAAAAAAAAAACAGTTTAAAATAAAAACTAAAACGAAAAAAGAAAACTCAATATTTTACCTGGTGCAAATTTCATGCCCATCCAAACTGAAAATGGCATGCAACCATGATGAATGACATGCAATGTTGATACGTGTTCCGTTTTCTTGCGCAAAATGAAAAATAGCGTATCAAAGAATTCTGTGAATTTAGCTATGTAGTACCACCAACAGGTGCGAGCCATCTACAATGAAACAAATCAAAACAATCCAATAATAATAATAATTTAAAACTAGAACTTATACATTTTTATAAAAACAATAATTTATTTGTTTTTCTTTTAGTTTAAACTACAAGAAAATAAAAAAAAATTACTTTAAACTTAGAAAAAAATCATAAACTGTTTTCATCATGCTTAAAAAATTTGAAAACAGAGCAAAATTATACATTTTTCAAAAGCATATATATTTCAAAAAAACTAAGCTCTGGTTACACTTACTCGCATTGCCATTGGACTGGTTGAGTAGTCTACAGGTTGACACTTAAAACTATATTCACCCCACCATCCACTTTGTAAATACTAAAGAAAAAAAACGAAATAATTAAGAGTTAGATAAGTTCAAAAACAAACAAAACAATAATTCAAAACTTACTTCATAAAATATCCACGCACTAAATATCGTCTGGAATAAATTGTAATATACTAAAACTTTTCTAAGATTAAATGGTTTTCTGTTCTCCATGAGCTTTGGTGCTAGAGATTTACTGAAATAAACATAGAATATACATAGTGCCAGTGTGGGAAATGGTGAATAAAGCATTGGCCAGTCTTTTACTCGGGGATCTGTAAAAACAAAAAAGAAAAAGAAATTTTATATTAACAAGGGTTCAAAATAAACGCACACAAATTCTATATAATACTAGCGGCCCGGTACGTGCTTCGCTACGTATGTATAAGGCATAGTAATAAAAAAAGATTATTAAGTTCATTTATTCAAACAAAAAAATATTTTAAATTGCTAGCTATTTAAAAGTCAAAATGATATATTGTTTATATTATATTTATCAGCAAAGAGTAAAAACTAAAAAATAAAAAAGAATTGGGTACTCTTACTATGGTGGGTCTATATGGGTTTGTCTAAAACAGTTCGATAAACAATATTTTTTGTTTTTCCATTTTGGGCATGAATAAAAAAACAGTTGAGGGTACCGACTCTGGAACAGGCAACATAAAGTTGGTCATGTGAAAAACATGATTCCTCCAAATTGACACCACAAACGTGAAGTGTTTGCCCTTGGACCTTATTTATGGACATCGCAAATGATGAACGCACAGGATATTGTAATCTTTTGAATTCAAATGGCATATCAGTTGGAATCATAGGGATACGCGGTATCAAACACATTTCTCCTTTTGATTTAATAGTTAAGATTGTAGCTTCAATCAAATTTGGCAATAACTTTTTCACTGCCAATCTGGTGCCATTACACAGTTTTGGTGGATTAATATTTCGCAATAATATAATCAAAGTACCAATTTTCAGATTCAAGCAATGCGGTGGTATACCAGCCGGTTCCAATGAATTTAAAAATTCAATTGGATAATTCATTGCCTCATCTTGATTCATAACACTGTCAATTGATTTATATGTCGTGACTACACCTGGCAATTTCACTTGAATTTGAAAATTAATGGCATTGATATGAATGTTCTTCGGTGCTAAAATGGCGCGTTCTCTCAACCAATCATGATTTCTGTAATTCTGAAGAATATTCGGAAAAACTCATTCAATCAACTCATCTATAGATTGCGCAATTGTACAAAAATTGTTCGGTAAAGTGATCAATCCGTCGGTACTGTCGATTGGTATTTTGCCATCACCAATTTCAAGCATTTGTTTTGAAAACTCATGGGCAGTTGCATCATTATGTAGGTGAATACGCATATTAATGTTCATTGTCAATTTTCGTACATATCTCCAAAGAACTGATGACTTCAAACAGGCGTTTCATCAGCAGGAGTTGATCGAGGAACGACAGGCAATGTTTGACGAAAGTCCCCTGACAGCAATATCAGAGCACCACCAAAAACCTGTTGATTACCGCGTAAATCTTGCATTGTTCGATTAAATGCTTCTATTGATTTTTTATTCGCCATTGTGCACTCATCCCATAAAATAATTGACGTTAATCGCAGAATTTTTGCCATAGCAGAATTTCTCGAAATATTGATTGCAAGTTGGAGTTTCAATCACCTGTACATTCAATGGCAATTTTAATGCAGAGTGTGCGGTCCTACCACCTTCTAATAATGTAGCAGCAATTCCCGAAGATGCAAGTGCCAATGCAATTTTTTGTTCCAATCGAATTGTCGCTAAAATCAATGATACAACGAAAATTTTGTCTGTACCACCGGCTTGCATGATTGTGTCATATAGGTACATGTTTTTGTTGAATATTCAATTTGGTGCTATTACAATTTTGTGATTATCAGATGGCATACGATCAAGAGCAATTTTGAACAATTGAACTAATGCGTTATGCTGATGGAAAAACCTTTGTAGCTCACGAATAATTTCTCGTCTTGTATTTGAAACAATTGCACAACGTTGATCCAATTCACGATTTTCATCACCAATGAAATAAATTTGCAAAAATTGATGATCAGCGTCGGGGTATGGCAATAACGAACCAGCTTGATGATAAATCTGGCCCTGAATCTGTAACATGTATGCAATTTTTTGCTAGATGTTGAATCAGAATTTTTAAGACTTTATGATTCAGATTGATATAAACATGGGACAATCCTGTTGAGGTATTTACCTTAAAATTCGGCACAAAATTATCTCTAATAATTTTAGTAGCACCAAAAGAAGTCATTTGAAATGCCGAATTGTATCGACTTCGTGATCGCCGTGCAAGATTAAGTACAGGTACAGGGTCAACAGATCTATCTGTGCAGTACGTTCACGCTGCAATGCATTAGCTTGTGAGCGTTCATCTGTAGTCTGAGATCGTCTTAATAATGCCACTTGATTTGCATTACGCGTTCGCCGGCCTATGTTTGGTCGTCTTGCTCGTGGCATTTTACCTTCACTCAACAACTCAACAATATTTTGGAAAATATAAACACAACAAAGCAATAAGTATCACTGATGAAATGAAATGACATATATGATGACAGTAAATTTGTTTTACAGAACTAATGTCACTTTTTTTGTCTTCGATTGTTTTACCCAAGTTTCAAATTGGCTTTTAAGTATTAGTACAAATTGTTTGTAAATGGGAGTATAGAAAGATGTTGATTTTACACTTTTTCAAGATGTTTTTTTTAAATTTTCTCTACGTACAAACCTTCTCTGGACTTTCACGAATAATTCAAGACCAAAATTAGCCAAATCGGTAAAGGCATTGTTGAGTTATAAGATTACAACGAAAAGTGGCATTGATTTTTATATATCGGGTGATTTTTTTGAGGTTAGAATTTTCATGCATTAGTATTTGACAGATCACGCGGGATTTCAGACATGGTGTCAAAGAGAAAGATGCTCAGTATGCTTTGACATTTCATCATGAATAGACTTACTAACGAGCAACGCTTGCAAATCATTGAATTTTATTACCAAAATCAGTGTTCGGTTCGAAATGTGTTTCGCGCGTGTTATCGACAAATTTTGTTCAGCGATGAGGCTCATTTCTGGTTGAATGGCTACGTAAATAAGCAAAATTGCCGCATTTGGAGTGAAGAGCAACCAGAAGCCGTTCAAGAACTGCCCATGCATCCCGAAAAATGCACTGTTTGGTGTGGTTTGTACGCTGGTGGAATCATTGGACCGTATTTTTTCAAAGATGCTGTTGGACGCAACGTTACGGTGAATGGCGATCGCTATCGTTCAATGCTAACAAACTTTTTGTTGCCAAAAATGGAAGAACTGAACTTGGTTGACATGTGGTTTCAACAAGATGGCGCTACATGCCACACAGCTCGCGATTCTATGGCCATTTTGAGGGAAAACTTCGGAGAACAATTCATCTCAAGGAATGGACCGGTAAGTTGGCCACCAAGATCATGCGATTTGACGCCTTTAGACTATTTTTTGTGGGGCTACGTCAAGTCTAAAGTCTACACAAATAAGCCAGCAACTATTCCAGCTTTGGAAGACAACATTTCCGAAGAAATTCGGGCTATTCCGGCCGAAATGCTCGAAAAAGTTACCCAAAATTGGACTTTCCAAATGAACCACCTAAGACGCAGCCGCGGTCAACATTTAAATGAAATTATCTTCAAAAAGTAAATGTCATCGACCAATCTAACGTTTCAAATAAAGAATCGATGAGATTTTGCAAATTTTATGCGTTTTTTTTTAAAAAAAAAGTTCTCAAGCTCTTAAAAAATTACCCGATATATAGATTTAAATTTTAAAATTACATATTACGTATTAAAAGTTATCTATAAGTTGGAGGTGAATGGGCTGGGATCTGTATGATTATTATCATTATCGTTTTATCTTCTATCATCATAACTAAATACACAAAAGCTTTTTTAAATATTTCATCTGAATTTTGAATTCCAAATCACCCCAAATCGCAAAACTATTCGGTTTTGTGATCAATAAAAATCAGCTGTTATGAAATATAACATTTGTAATTCAATTCATCGAAGTATCTATCTCAAGTTTTGTTAACTTCCCATAGGAAGTTATTGTAATGGGTCCGATTTGTCGAATTGAAAATTTTGACATTTCTCGACGTTTCAAGAGTCAAAATAAAACATTTTTGCAAAGATGTCTGTGCGTGCGTGTGTACGTACGTTCCGTACGCCTGTACATCCGTACGTTCGCGACGTTTTTTCCGTTGTCCATAGCTCAAGAACCAGAAGAGATATCGACTTCAAATAAATTTTGTTATACAGATAATAAGGCAGAAAGATGCAGAAAGGGCTCTCAAGAAAATTGCGTGGGTGGTTTTTTTTTACCATAACAGCTTAATAAAAAAAAGGTGAACATTTTAGTTAACTCTAAATATCTCACGATCCAATAACGCTAGAGACTTGAATAAAATTTAATATTATATATTGTAACGTGATACCAAACAAGTATATTTTTGAAAAAAAAATCCAATTAGGGGTTTTTTATAAATCAAAAAAACTGAAAAAAAAAATTGTCACCTCGAAAATTTTACGAATAAAAAATGGTTTTATTTCCAAGACAATTTTTTGCAACGAAGAATAACTTTTTTGATATCAGGTACAATTTTGAGAAAACCTTAAAAAAAACATTACTCAAAGTTGGTAAGAATTGAATTTCGACTCAAATATCTTTTCAAAAATTAAAAATATTAGCATCAAGCTAATTTTATCTTATAAGGAATATTGTTTTCAACATTCAGTAAAATTTTGAGAAAAATCGAATTGACAGTTTTTTTAACAAAAAAAATAAATACCTAAAAAAATTAATAAAAGTTCGTAAAAATTAATTTTCGACTCAAATATCTTTTACAAAATTTAAGATATAGGCTTCAAATTAATTATATTTAATGAAAAATATTGTTTTCAATATTCTGTATTTTTTTTATAAAAATCTAACAGTCAGTTTTTTCATAAAAAAATAAAATCTACAAACAAAAAGTACTCAAAATTGGTAAAAATTAATGTTCGGTTCTCGATATCTCGTGAATAATAGAAAACTTTGGCTTCAAATTAATTTCATTCATCCAATTTGTATTTGTTTATATTAGAAATAAAAACATTTAAGAAAAGCTACTAAAACTGGTAAAAATTGGTTTTCGGTTAAAAATCTCGTTAACCAAAATAGATTTTTTAAATCAAACTCTTTTATCATATGCAAAATATTATTTGTAATTTTTAAAAATTTTTTAGAATAATTTAACTGATAACTTTTTTAACAAAACACGAAACGAAAAACTACAAACCTTTTAAGCAAGACAAATCGACAGACGGGGTGGGAAGTTGTCAGTGTGGGTCGAATCCCAGCCTCTTTTTTTTTAATTTTATTTAGGAATTATGGGCAATTTATTCGATATGCTATTTTAACAGTAAGTATAAATTCAAATGTTAGCAGTTTTAATACGAAAGGGACTTTGTTATGTAATTCGAATTAAATAATAAAATCTGAATCTGAGGATCAAGGTATCTGAAACCTATTGGCACCAAATATTGGTGCCGTTTATAACTTTGTGTGTTTAAATTTTTTACAAAATTGCCACAAATTTAAGAATTAACACAAATTTTTGAGAAACGAAAATTGGATTTGTCATCAAACTAAATATTAGTTGAAAAGGAAAAGGTAAAAACCAGAAGTCTTCAAATTTAGCTAACTTGATCATTTGGCTAGATAGGGACAAAATTGATCCAAGTGACATTTCCTGTTGAGTAAAGTAATGACCGTAACGCGTTTCAATGCATATTTTACGACTGGTGTCGTTTCATATACGGCAATTTTGCTCGTTAACACAGCCATTTATCCAAAAATGCGTCTCGTCACTAAAGATTATTTTTCGGCCAAAATTGGGGTCCTCTTCCAAACGATTCGAAGCCCAGTCAGCGAACAAATGGCGTTGTCTATGGTCACGAACTTTGAGCTCCTGGGTCAGTTGGATCTCGTACGGGTGTACCTCCAAGTCCCGACGCAAAATTCGCCAAGTTGAAGTCTGCGAAAAGCAATAGACTGTCTCGGGTTCTGCTGTACACTTTCACGGAATGCGGCGATGTTCTCGGCCGATCTTGGGTTTTTTGAACTTACGGGTGTTGGCTGATTATTTACTGAGCCCATCGTCTCAAATTTGGTCACCGAACGTTGAAGAGTCTACTGTGAAGGGCCACCAAGTCTACCGTAAAATGTTAAATGTTAACGAACACTCATTTTGATAATAAAGTTTTATAATTTGAACGTGCTGTTCAATCGTGTTACTTGCCATGATGATTTGGCACGGGGCGCCAAAATCTCCCCGCGCCAATTGAAAAAACCCTTTATAATTTGTATTTTTGACAAAATACAGACATTTCCAAAGTAGAATTTTGTTTTATCCCCTGCACCGTATTTCCCCAAACTAAAATGACTTAACTCAATTCTTCAAAAAAAAAAAAAAATGTCACTTAAATCTATTTTGTTTTTAGAAATCTACTTTACATAAAAGTTCAACAAATCAAGCAAAAGTAGAGTAAAAAGAAAAAAACTGCATAATAATTAATAACGAAGGGGCTGACGTCAATATCTTTCTTTGTTTTCATAATACTTGAGTCGAAAACCATTTCTAATCAGTTTTTTGTGTTTTTTATTTTGTCAATTGAATTTTTCCAAAAAAAAAAAAAAGTTAACTAAAAGTAAGCCACAATATTATGCATATTAAAATGAAATAAGTTTGATTTGAAAATCTGTTTTTTTTTAACGAGATTTTTAGTTGAAATCCAAGTTTTGACAATTTTAGTAGCATTTTTATTCTTATTATTTTTTATAAAAAAAAAATACAGATTGGATTTTTTAAGCACAAAATGAAATCATTTTGAAGTCAATACCTTCATTTATTAAATAGATATAGAATCGAACATCAATGTTTACCAATTTTGCGTAATATTTTTTGTAGATTCATTTTTTTTTTATAAAAAAACTGACAGTTGGAATTTTATAAAAAAAAAAATTAAAGCTATTTTAAAATTATTATTTTGTATAAGATAATAATATTTTATAATTTTCGACACAAAAATCAATTTTTACCAAAATTTAGTACTGATTTTTATTAGGTTTGTATTTTCAGTAAAAAAAAATCGTCTTTGAATTTTCTCAAAATTTTTTTGATTTATAAAATAAACCGTTAATTGATTTTTGTTTCCAAAAATATTTTAGTTTGGTATCACGTCACGATAGGGCTGGAATTCGATATCTGTTAAACTGCGTTAAAGTTGTTAAACCAATTTGTTTTTGTAACTTAAAAGTCTGACATTTACGAAAATTGATCGCTTAACTATCGCACAATCCATAGAAACTGTTAAAACCTACTCCAAAAAATGGTGATCCTGCCACAGCCACATATCATGCTTTAAGAGGAGATTATGGTTTAGATAATCATCTAACTAGGCAAGCAATTGCTAAAATTGTAAAGAAATTTGAAGAGACTGGTTACAGATAATGTAAAATTGAAAATATCGTTGCTGTAAGTGAAAGTGTTGCCGAAGACCCGAATGTGTAAATTCCTCGTCGTTCTCAGGAATTAGGTCTGTCTTACGGCACATTATGGCGTATTTTGCATTTGCAACTACACCTTCATCCATATAAAGTCCAGCTCACACAAAAACTGAAGCCAGCTGACCATTCACAACGTCGTCGTAGATACGTCGAATGGGTGCTTCTTGAATCCCAGTAGTCGGTGGTCGGCGATTTTTCAAACAAAATTTTCTTCAGCAACGAAGCAGATTTCTCACTCGGTGGATATGTTAATAAACAAAATTTTTATATTTGGGGTTCTGAGAATCCTCAAGTAAATGAAGAGGGGCCATTACATCCACAAAAAGTCACTGTTTGGTGCCCTCTTTAGTCCGGAGGTGTGATTGGACTTTAATTCTTCGAAAACAACGATGGAACGACTGTTACCGTCAATTCGGAGCGTTTGGTCATATGATAACCGACTATTTTTTTACATGCTATTGAAGAATACGACTTGGAGAATATGTGGTTTCATTTCAACAGGACGGTGTCACATGCCACACAACTCGACCGAATATGGCTTTATTGCAAGAGACATTTCCTGGTCGTGTGATTTCTCATTGTGGCGATACCAGCTGGCCACCAAGATCATGCGATTTGACACCGCAGGACTTTTTTTTTGTGGGGCTACGGGAAAGGCCGTGTTTATGCAGATAAACCTTTAACTCTTGAGCACTTAAAAACCAACATTAGTCAAGTTATGGCTGAGATACCGCCCCATATGTGTCAAAAAGTGTTAGAACATTACCTCAAAAGAATCGATGCTTGCAACAATTCGCGTGGTGGTCATTTAAATGATGTAGTGTTTCACACATAATTTCAACGTTCAAACTTTATAATAAAAAAGAAATACCATGATGGAAAACAATATTTAATATGTGTGTTTTATTTACGTTTACTTTTGAAACCGCAAAATGAATAACCCTTTACAGAATTTTCACATTTCAAGAAAAGGGATGATAAAAGATAGATAGAGGTTGGAGGAGATCATTAATAAATATGAGAAAGAGTGTTGGAGACAGAACGGGCACACCAGCGTTTATTATGTGGTTTTCAGTCTTGAACGTCGAACTTGTCGAGTTGTAGAAGCTGAGTAGGGTCAATGATTCTCGAGAATTTTCTCCAGATGAGTCCCGAAACTAAAGGACGTTCTTATCCCTCTACCTTTCCCAAAATCATCATCCATTCCCACATAAACAAGGCATACCAGCCAACGTTTATGTCACCAACTCCCATCCCACCTCCCACGTTGTAATGGCGAAAAAGCTAGACAGCGCTCCTATCTCCTATGCTCCTTCTCACTCTAGGTAAATTAGCTGAATTGCTGTTACCGAATCCCAATCTTTTCCTCCCATATCAGAATGATGAACTAACATCAACTGATTCCTAACCCTATCTCTTCCTTCCCTACCACCTCTTATCTTTATTGGGCTGGATCTAAGGTGTTAAACGACCCGTGCCGATGATCAGCCTGGCTGGGGGCCCAATTCAAAAATAGCCCAGTCTCTAACGGAGTATCCGGATACCTGGCGACCTCCGGATTAACTAGCCTTATCTGTACATGCGAATCTCTGTGCAGACGGACCTCTTTTCTTCGCAACTCGTGGGATTAAAATGGAAAAAACAAAAAACAAAAATTTAAAGGATGATGAGACCGGTATCTCTTCAGGACCGGGCGGCAATTTGGCGTCAAAGCCTGTTGCCGTATCTCTTGCGGCCAGCACAGAGAAGGGAGTAGTGGCTAACCATGGACCCTCCTCTGCAGCTGGCAGCAACGAGGATAGGAAGGTAGTGATACCTAATTTCAGTAGTGGCAGGGTTGTGAAAAATGGCCCTACCACTACTAATGAGAGAAAGGGGAAACTCTCGAAAAGCCAATATAGGCAAAGGCGGCAAGCGGCGAAAATCCTGAAGGCCTCTGGTGCATCATCGGGGGCTGAAAGGACACCGCAGCAAACCGCTAGCGTCGAATGGGCAAAAAGCATACTTGCTACAACTAAGACCAGTAAGGACTCTACGTCCAAACGAGAAAGGTCTCTCGAGGGGGCCGTACCGACACCAAAACGGCCTCGGGTGCACAACACCAGCACTCCCCTCAATCCCATCAAGAAAGCCAGTTTCAGTGACGTCGCGAAGGGCAAAGTCGTGGTTGCGGTCATTGACAGGAGTGATGATGATGGAACAATATCGGCTGATCGTTGGCAGTTGGTCAAGGTTAAGCTCTCGGGTGGCTTTTTAAGCATTTTAAGGGAGCTTCCAGGACCACTTCCTTCCATAAGCGATGGGGGTTGGCATCAAGGCCACGTAAAACTCATGGTTTGTGGCGATCAGAGGTCTTGTGAAATGTATAAGCTCGCTGTCAGCCGGTTAGGTGAAGTTTGGCCAGGTGCGAAGCTCGAGGTAGTCGCTAAGGAAGACATTCCTAGCAGACCTAGAGCCCGCATTTGGATCCCAATGGAACCTGCCGGTATCGATGAAATTCTCGAGATGATCAGAGTTTGCAACCCGTCCCTTCCGACGCACAACTGGAAGATAGCCAAGCTAGAGGAGGTAAAGAATCTTTATAGGAGCGCCATTTTGGTACTCAATAAGGAATCTTTGGCTCCTCTAGCCATAAACGAGGGCTCGATAAACTATGGCTTCGAAACCATTAAAATTCGAGTCTATAAAAAAGATGAGGTTAACGCGGAAAGCGGGCCTCCAAAAACAACCGAGGGTGAACTAGCGGTTGGTGGGCCTGGGACATCGTCTTCTCTCTTAACTGAAGGTGACGATGCACCAATGCCCTCTCCAATAGCGACCCCACCCTCTACAAAAGTCGTAGACAGTCCATCCTTAATGGAGACTGAGGACGACCTCAACATGATCCTTTTGAGTGAGGACGAACTCTTGGGTTCATCCTCAGACTCAGAGGATCAGAACAAAACCGTGGTGGAGGTTGATCTGCCTAATTGTAGCCAAAATGCTGCAGTTAGTACAGATTAATCTCCAGCACTCCGTAAAGGCCTCGGCCTCACTTCTTCTCCGGCTGGCAAGAAACGGGGAAGACATTGTCCTGATCCAAGAGCCATGGATTGTGAGATCCGTTGTTCGAGGACTCAGGACTCCTGGGTACTACACACTGTGTGTGACAGATAAAGGTGAACCTAGATCTTGCATACTAGTGAAACGTAGCATTAATGTATTTTTACTCCATCATTTCAGTGACAAAGATACCACCGTAGCTAGGCTGGAAACAACCAAAGGAAGTTTCTGGCTAGTGTCGGCGTATCTTGGCCATGACCACCTTGGCCCTCTCCCTGGAAAAACCCTGGAGAAAGTCGTCGCTGA
Source organism: Eupeodes latifasciatus (assembly GCA_920104205.1). Lineage (NCBI taxonomy): Eukaryota > Metazoa > Arthropoda > Insecta > Diptera > Syrphidae > Eupeodes > Eupeodes latifasciatus. Next base: position 375,183,385 of record OV049924.1, read on the forward strand.
AGCGGAAAGGCAAAGGATCCGCCTAATTATTGGGAGCGATGCTAACGCTCATCATACGGTATGGGGAAGTACCAATATCAACGACAGAGGTGAGTCTCTTTTTGATTATATTCTTGGTACTAACCTCTTAGTAAGTAAGGTTGGAAATGAACCAACCTTCATAACTAAAACTCGACAAGAAGTCTTAGACATAACTCTTGTCTCAGATACTATACACCATATGATCTTGGACTGGAAAGTATCCAAAGAACACTCGTTCTCTGATCATAGATATATCCAGTTCAATATCAATGTGGATGATAACCCGAGTCCATTGACTTTTCGAAATTATCGGAAAACTGATTGGACTTCATACAGGAACTCATTACAGAGTTTACTAAAACCTGGACTATCTTGTCCTTCCTCTAACGCTAATGAACTTGACAACAAAGTCAATGAACTTACCTCAGCTATGAACAGATCGCTAGAAATTGCTTGTCCACTTATACACATAAGAGGAAAGAGGAAACCACAATGGTGGGCCTCAGAGCTTGACTCGCTCAGGAAAGAATGCAGGAAACTTTTCAACCGAGCCAAAGCCGCAAGACTAGCCTCTCACTGGGATTCTTACAAAGAATCCCTAAGAATTTACAAGAAGGCACTAAGGAAATCTAAACGATCTTCTTGGAGATCCTTCTGTGGCACGATAGAAGAAACTTCTGAAGCCTCTAGGTTACGGAAAATTCTTTCAACTAATCCAGCGATGCCAAGCTGCTTGAAAAATGCAGACGGCTCCTGGACAAATTCAAGTAATGAATCGCTGAACTTACTACTGGATACTCATTTTCCTGGAAGTTCTCTTACCGAGACTTGCAACGGTTATATACGTTCAAGTCCCAATACAACATATCCACAAGGTCTGATCACAAGGGACAAGCTACAATGGGCTCTCAACAGCTTCAAACCATTTAAATCTGCAGGACCAGATGGAATAATACCAGCTGAGCTACAAAAGACTTCTGACATAATTGCACCAATCCTTGAGGCAATTTTTACCAGCTGTCTTTACCTGGTCCATGTTCCCTCGGCATGGCGAGAAGTTAAAGTTGTATCATCATTCCTTCTTAAGACCTTGGAAAGATTGATTGATATCCATTTAAGGGCAAGTATTGATACAAGACTTCTGTCTTCGTCTCAACATGCCTACTGTAAAGGTAAATCGGTGGAAACAGCGTTACACACCTTAGTACGCACCGTCGAATATTCCCTCCATCATAAAGAGTTCACTATGGTTGCTTTCCTTGACATCGAAGGTGCCTTTAACAACGTGGACACATCTGCAATCACATCTGCACTAACATCTCTAAATGTAGAGAGTTCGCTTCGGGAGTTAATTCATTTAATGCTTACTAGCAGGATAATTAACTCAAAACTGGGCAACTCTTCTGGCAGACGATTCGTTAGTAGAGGGACACCGCAAGGTGGTGTTCTATCCCCTCTCCTCTGGAACCTAGTGGTGAATGAAATCCTAACTGGTCTGGATGCGGAGGGTTTCAGAGTGATAGCATATGCGGACGACGTTGCTATAGCAGTTTCAGGAAAGCATCTTAACACGTTAAAAGAACTCATACAAAATGCCTTAGATAGACTAATACTTTGGGCTGATCGGTGTGGACTGGGTGTTAACCCACACAAAACCGATTTGGTCTTATTTTCGAGGAGATACAAAATTCCATTTGTCAACCCTCCCCATATTAAAGGAATCCAATTAAAATTCTCAGACGAGGCTAAATACCTGGGTCTTGTCTTAGATAAAAAACTAAATTGGAAACGCAACGTAGAGGAAAGAGTCAAAAAAGCTACTGTAGCTCTCTTTTCTTGCAAAAAAGCCATCGGTAATAAATGGGGCTTGCAACCCAGAATCACGCATTGGCTATACACATCGGTAATCAGACCGATTTTAATGTACGGTGTGGCAGTATGGTGGACTGCTTTAGAAAAAGGTATAAACCGAGATAAAGTAAATAAAGTCCAACGTTCAGCTTGCCTATGTATAAGTGGATCGCTTCGCACGACCCCATCTGCGGCACTGGACACCTTACTCTACCTAACACCTCTTGACATCTTTAGCAAACAAATAGCTGCAAGTTCTGCTATTCGCCTCAAAGCTTCGTCGCAGTGGACTAACAACAACATTGGCCACTCCGTTATTCTTAGTTATTTAGAATCAATCCCAAAGCACACAGACTACACCATCCCCCAACTACAATTCGACAGAAATTTCCAGATTTCTATACCTCCCAGATCTTTTTGGGAGGATAGGACATTCCTGGAAGACGAGTCAATCCACTTCTATACAGATGGATCAAAAACAAAAGAAGGGGTTGGTGGAGGTGTGTACTCTGAACGACTGAAATTAAGTCTCTCATTCCGCCTTCCCAATCATTGTAGCGTGTTCCAGGCGGAACTTTTGGCGATAAAAGAAGTCTTGTCCTGGCTTAAAGAAAACGTGATATCGACATCTGATATCCGTATTTTCTCAGATAGTCAGGCCGCTATTAAATCTCTGGATTCTGTCTCTACAAACTCTATAACAGTCCAGAACTGTCGATCATCTCTAATGGAGATGGCACAACAGTTTAATATTCACCTTTGCTGGGTGCCGGGCCATAGAGACATTCCAGGTAACTGTAAGGCAGATGAACTCGCCAGGAACGGTACAGTACAGCCCATTCTACCACGTTTGGCACGTACTGGCATACCAATCGCTACTTGTAAACTGTTGCTAATGCAAGACGCTGCGAGGAGGGCAGGCACCAGGTGGAACAACATCACCACGTGTCAAGTCACAAAAAACATCTGGCCAACACTGGATTTAAAACGTTCAAGGTGCTTGCTCTCTCTAAGCAGATCGCATATAAGCTCGATAATAGGTGTCATAACCGGACACTGTCTAATAGGAAAGCACGCCATAAGATTAGGCGTATTCTCAAATGACTTCTGCAGAAGCTGTATGGACGAGGAAGAGGAAGAAACAGTTCTTCATCTTCTCTGCACATGCCCTGCTCTGGCTCGAAAACGCAAGAATTACCTAGGAGAATTCTTCTTTAACGATCTAAACGATCTAAATCATATCGGCATAAGCAGCCTCTCACGTTTCGTAAGAGACTCAAACTGGTTCCATTGAGCTTAGGAAGAAACCTCAAGATTCATGTGGTATCACAATGGGCCATCAAACTGGCCTAAGTGTGTCCGTTTCCATCTTGGACAGCCACTTCAACCTAACCTAACCCTAACCAGTCTTGAACCCATCCAATACTTCTTATATTAAACGATCCGAAAGGTAATTTAATTAGTAATTACTAATCCAATGAAGGAGGGATTCAAGAAAACCGAAAGTACGCATTTTGGAAAAGAGAGTTGGATGCCAAACCCTATCAAATGCTTTTGAAATATCAAGTGCAATAATATTCTTAATTTCTCTAAAACGATCACCAGTGGAGATGTTACTGCGAAAGCCGTACTGCCGGTCATTAAGAGATATTTGTTGACGTGATTACTAATCAGCGTTTTCATGTCCTTGAAAGAAGGTAATTGCAATCAGATCATAGTTAGAGGTTGAGGAGAATTCAACTTTTTTGGGAATATGCTGGACAAATAATATTTTCCATCTATTTGGAACAAGACCTGAGGAGTAGGTTTTATGATAGATACTTACAGATCTTAAATATTTCCCGAGATTTAATAGCTATGTATCATAGTTATACCACAGCTGCAAAACAAATTTGTAGGTTTAACAAAATTCAGAAATTTCAAAAGTATGATTTTGTTTCAATATCGCCTGGAGGTTTTTTTTTTTCAAAAACTAAAATGATGAAAGAAAAGTCCAAAAACACCCCAACTCAGTTCTTCAAAAAAAAAATGTTACTTGGATTTTTTTTTTAATTCAAGCTGGAACAACTCTACACAATGAAGCTATTAATACATTAAAAATTGAAATCTACCTCGGAACTTTAAATTTTTGATTTAGATGGTGCCTGGTGAGCTTTATGAGTATTTAAAAAATAATCGGAAAAAATCTTATTCTCATACAGACAAATTTAATAATCTGAACTTTGTATCAGATTTGGTTTTCCAATATTTCAAATAAATGTGGTAGCTTTTTTAAAAAAAATCTTTTAGAATAATAAATAAATTATTTTTCAAAATGATGACTTTTTGCTAAATTCCATTGCAAGAAATAATGTTTTTTACAGTTAAAAGAGTATATGATAGAGTTCCAGCTTGTTGTTACAAGAAGCATCACAAGTGAAGTGTTATTGCAAAGTTTTAATATCTTAAAGAAAATATTATGTATCCTATATTTAATTGTAAATATGATTTTAAGAAAGCCTGTGAAATTATTAAAAAAAAAAAGTAGGTTTTTAGTTTTAGTTTTAATTCTTTATTAGTTTTAAAAAACTTTTTTGAACAATTTATTTCTAATAAATATATACATTTATAATATTTAATATAGCAGTTGAAAAACGAATGCAGATTAATTTTGATACGTCAAGCAACTTGGATTCGAATTCATGCAACTATATCAAGCGTTCCCCAATACATTCTAAATCAATATTTTTTTTCATCTTAGATCTGTTTAAGATTCAAGTTCATAAATGCATGTTTTCAATTTGCTATCTAGGTTGTTTTGTTTAGTTTTTTTATCTCAGCAAATGCGAAACACTTAAGAAAAATCAATAAAGTATTGTTTTTCTTTTTTTTTTTAAATAACACTTGTAATTTAATAGAAATTTATTCTACAAATAAAGGGTGTTTTTAAGTGCGATTATAGGCGTTGCAGCGTGATGGTGATGCATATGTATGTAACACTTAAGTGACTTGATAACTATCTACTTGAAACGATTAAAAAATCTTGAATTAAAATTACGTCATAAATAAGGGGAAAAGGTTCAAGTGTTGAGCTAATTGAAGTACGCCATGTAAAATTAGCTTTTCAATCAAAATCTGAATAAACATTTTTCTCTTTTTAAAGTTAATGTTTAGAAACCTTGATTACTATGTAGGAATGAAGGCATACCTGCATATTAAAATGACCCTCTGTGTTTACCCTTTTATACATTTTCACATACATTTGTAGGTACTTAGGTTTTTAAATGTTATTTAAGCTCAAAAACCTGTATATCTTGTTGTTCGTTGCGATTGGTTGATTAGTTGGATAAACTAATTCTAATGGGATTCAATTTAAATTAAGTACATAGGAATTTGTTTGAACTTAAAATCCTATTTTAAAGAAATTACATAACGCATGAATGTATTTTAATGAACTGTTTTTAAAATTAAAGAGTTAATTGAAACAAACTAAAGAAAAGAGCAAGTTTATATTTTTGAAAAATCGAAGAATTTTTATAAATTCAAATTAAAACACAAATACACATCGTATATTTGAAAGATTAAGATTTGCAGCAGGCTAGTAATTATACAGGGTGTTTTGCATTAGATGCAACTGAAAGTTTTAGAACATATACATGAAGGTTAGGCCTAGTATAAATTCTAAAAAATAATGTTTTAAAAATTTGAATCAATAGCTTTGAATATTTTAGTAGGGGAAATATAATTTAAAAAAATTATAAGAATTTGATAAATCTTAGAAATAGTTTTGAAGTTTTGAAACCACCCTGTGCACATGAAAACATAGTATAGGTGTGCTCAATTGTTAATTAAAGGTTGAGACTTGTGAGTTCGAGAGGTTTACCTTTTCGAAGCAGCAATTAATGTATTTAAATTATTTACCACCAGTTTCAATTGAATTAAAACGTGGAATTAAAAGATGTAATCAACACTTTATTTTGTTATTATTATTGTGTAAGCAATTTTGTAGAAACAGGGAATTACTTTATTTGCGTAATTAAAAAAATCAGTTTTAATAGATATTCAATATTTCATAGCTTGAATTTTCAGAACTTTGGATTAATTAGGAAGAAGCCTTTTGATAGATCGTCGAAATTATTGGTTTGTCACATATAGGGTTTTAAAATTGGCGCGGGTAGATTTTGGCGCCCCTTGGCGGCCATATTGTTTTGGTGACACCTGTCAAATCTTTTGTTTATTATTCACTTGTTTATGCCAAATCATCATGGCAAGTTACACGACACAGCACGTTCAAATGATAAAACTTTATTATCAAAATGAGTGTTCGTTAACATTTAACATTTTACGGTAGACTTGGTGGCCCTTCACAGTCGACTCTTCAAAGATGGGTGGCCAAATTTCAGGACGGCCGGTTCAGTAAACAATCAACCAACACCCGTACGTTCAAGGAACGGAAGATCAGCTGAGATCATCGCCGCGGTCCGTGAAAGTGTACAGCAGAACCCGAGGCAGTCTATTCCTCGCCGTGCACAAGAACTCGGCCTTTCGCAGACTTCAACTGGTCGAATATTGCGTCGGGACTTGGGCCTACACCCGTACAAGATAAAACTGACCCAGGAGCTCAAAGTTCGTGACCATAGACAACGCCGTTTGTTCGATGACTGGGCTTCGAATCGTTTGGAAGAGGACCCCAATTTCGGCCGAAAAATCATCTTAAGTGACGAGGCGCATATTTGGATGAATGGCTGTGTTAACAAGGACGACACCAATCCACCCGAGGTTCACCAGGCGAAAATGCATCCTCAAAGAGTTACCGTTTGGTGTGGATTTTGGGCCGGCGGCGTAATTGGTCCGTACTTTTTTAAAAACAACGTTAGAGAGGCGGTCACCATCAACAGCGAGCGCTACACAACTAATTGAAAAATAGTAACTAATGATAACTAATTTCTTATGGTCCAAATTGTACCATATGGACCTAGACGACATGTGGTTTTAGTAAGACGGCGCTACGTGCCACACAGCATACGCCACGACATCTACACACAATATCTACCCGCCCTTATTGAAAAACGCTTTATAACCTCAAAACTATAGAATGTTTTGAAAAGTGATTTATACAAGTTTAGAGATAATGTAAAAAAAAAAGGTCGTGACTCTTTTCATTCTCGGGCACAATGTTGAGAGGAGGACACCATTATAAACTAAAAACTAATTGAGTAGTTGAACTTATGAATAAAAAATTCACGTGAGATGTTAAGGACGGAAGATCCAGCAAGGTTCAAAAAGTCACGGTTTTAGGTTTCGGTAGCACTCAATCCAAAAAAAGAGAACAGCCTATGGGACCTGTTATCGGTGGCTTTAAAAACATTCACCTCTATCACAGAGTCGTAGCGAGTCCCCGAAAATTTTGTTACGCTACGAATACGAATACATTTACATCATAAGCCCCTAACGAAATCAAAAAAGCATTGCCACACAGAAATACTAATTTCGGAGTGCCAAAATCAGCTGATTTGCGTCAAAATAAGTAAAAGCTCGTTACATAAATAAGGGGATGATTTTATAAAAATAAAAAATTCATTAATTTTTTAGTCTCTAAAGTAAAGCAAGTAAAAACGCTACTTCGGTTAGCAAAATTTTTACATCGCATGCTCGACAAAATTTAAGGAAGTACTCGTAGTGTAGAAATGCTGAAATTTTTTAAATTTTTCTTTTGATTACACGGTCTTGAGACCCCATTTAAAATGTAAACATGATCGAAACCGCTTGTTTATTTAACTTTTATCGGTTTTCTTTATGATTATAACACAGAAAATCTGAAATTTTGTCTAGGAATTAATTCGAAAAATAAGGTGATTTATGGTTCTTGCGAACAATAACATTTAAATTTCAAATCCTTATAAAAGATTTAAGGGGGTCATCCCATGTGATGGGTTCAAAAAATCGATTTTTTTTCATAAATTGCTTGTTTAATATGTCTAGAATACGGTAGTAAAGGGATTTTTCAAAATTCGAAGTCGTTTTAAAGATACAGCAGGTCCAGTGCTCCACTATCGTAAACGTCTTTATTTTATTTTTAGTTGTTCTGTAATAATTCATGTTAAATGTTAATTATGTTTTTTATTTTGTGCGTGTGTTAGTCTTTAATTGTATTATTATCTTACTAACAACTAACACATGCACTTATGATGAGCCTCTGATCGTAGTTTGAAGCTTGCTATAAGCTAACTACTTTCTGAAAATTCTTAAGTGTAAAAAAAAAATATGGGGTAAAGTATCTTACATACATCGGCGATGGTGACAGTAAAACTTACAAAGGGATCCTACTTATCATCTTTAATGAAGGTTTCGAAGGTAATTTGAAAGTAATGTCGGTTATGAGATGCCCTATAGGCCGCGAAGCCCATAGTTATGTTGAGAAACGTGATGAAAAGCGAATCTCACGTTCTGAGCGGCGCGTAAGTGATGCCGTTAAACAAGCCAGAATTGATTCAAGAGCTGAACAATCTGCTTTCAAAGAGTTTCAAGAAGAAGTAGAAGGAATACTCTATGGACCAGGCATCGTCAATTGAAAGGTAAGTTGATATTTTCATAGTTAAGAGGACTTGAAACTTTAAACGAGTTTTTCTCAAAACTGTGTTATTCAAACTTTCCTCCATCGTATCTCAAAAACGGCTTGACCGAATGACTTGAAATTTGATGGGTTGGATTCAGCACATGTAAACGCATAGAATGAACTATCGACAAGCAAAAATTCCAAATATTTCGATTTTTTTATAGCAAAAAACAAAAAAAAACGCAAAATTCGCGACTTTTTTTTTCAAATGTCTCCCAAAAGTCCAATTTTTGGTATATTCATTTGATGATAGTTCATTCCATGCATTTAGACTCACAGATTAAAACGCCGTTTACTTTTTTTGTTTTAGATAAGCCAATCAGCCGGAATCGTGGAGGAAGTGCGAGCCCATTTTTTCGAGGTGGTGTTGTTCTGTTCACACCGGTGGTGTAACTCGTGTTCTGTACAATATTTTTAATTCAAATTTTATATTTATACTGTCGAACTATGTTAATAAATGATAATAAACTTAATAAAGTTGTATCTATTTACTGGTCGTAAAAAAAAAATCCTAAAAATTCCTTAAAATACAGGCCGTCACATGGGATGACCCCCTTAAGTTAAGTAGGCGTTTTTCAAATGGATGTTTAAACCATGTGAGTTTTCAATTTGATCGATTAACCGTATTTTTTTAACGATCAAAATTTTTGAAGTTTTAAATGATCCCTTTATTTTTTCGAAAAGTTTTGAATGAAATTCCAAAAACATCTAATAGCGGGGGATTGGTTTAAAAATTTAATTTTTAAACTTAATTAAACTTATGTATGTCAAATATTCCTGGCTATCAGTTCTGTGTAGTCACTGTTTTCGCAATGACTAGTACCCGAGGCGTGAAGCTAAGTGCGTAGGATTGTCATGCCAGAGGCCTAGTGTTCAATCCCTGTGCCACCTAGTTTTTTCACGGGTATAGACTTTTAGAAATGCTTTTACAAATTTACCCTGATCCTTGAAATGTCTGGTACTCAGAATTGGTTGAGAGTTGTAAGCCACTAGGTCCTGGTCCTCTACGAGCTGTTGTGCCACCTAATTTTGTTTGTATAGGCTAATAAAACAAGCAATTTAAGATTTTGAATCCATATTTTTGAGACATTACTAAAGAAATGATTCTATAAAAATAAAAAAACCATTAATTTTTTGGTCTTTGAAGTAAAGCTAGTAAGAACGCAAATGATACATTTTGACAGATTGACCTTATTGAGCTTATGGGTATTGAAAATTACTTGAGAACACAAATGTTCCACAATGATTTCTTTTCCCTTTTCATATTCAATCACAATAATCTTCGACTTGAGTTTCCTATTCTAAAGTAGTTTACCCTGACCTTTTGCCTTGAGTTTTCTCTTTCCAACCAGGAAATTTTAGATATATTGGCTCTAATTCTTTTTGTATTATTAGGAAACCCAAACCAAAAGGGAATAACTCTTGTTTTTGTGATAACCTTCGGGAAGATTCGAATGATTCGTAAGATTCTTTTGAGGTAATTTTTAAGCAATTTTTCACACACTCGGGTGAAAAATACATAACCTACATAACTTGAGAAGTATTTCTTTTCAATGCGTCTATAATTCAGTAATTCTTCGCGTAACCATAGTCTTTTGTGTAGCATATAAAGATGTCAAATCACATGATCTGGGTAACTAATTGACGTCATCCAAACATGATGACCAAAAAACTTTTCACGCAATAAAGTCATACGACAATAATTGGTTATATTAAGGGGCTTGGTACATCGCCTTGTTGAAACTACATGATACAAGTCTTGATCTTCAATAAGCGGCCAAAAAGAGGATATACGACACGTATAATTGCTGCTGAAAATCGATAATATTTGATCAGTAGCACTTGCATTTGCAGGAGCAACATTTTCGACCGAACGTTGCGATGATGCATAGGCCTTACGACATCAGTAACGCTTCCACAATCGTAAAATTTCCTCACAGTTTTACCGATTGCTTGCGTCAATTATAAAAGTCGTAGTGCGCGAGAAATGTCTACATTTGATGCATTACTTTTGAAGTAAGTTTTAATAATTTTAATGCGATGTTCAATTTCTAAGCGAGCCATTATCGTTGAATGTCAAACATTCAACTTAAATAACAGCTAAGTTTGACAATTGTCGAATTCCAACTTAAGACCACGAAATTAATGTTTCTATGGTTTAATGCTTTTAGACAAGGTTGCAACTCTATAGAAGAATTTCGGAGAATTTCAGGTTTGAGCTGAAAACTAATAACTTAAAAAAAAAAAAAACATATAATATGTACGATACAAAATTGAATTATAAACAATATCTTATTTTTTTGTTCTTTCAAAAGAAAAAAGTCTAAAATTTCTGAGATCAGAAGAAAATAATAAATAAAGCAAAAACATCTTATGGCATCAACCACAAAGAAATACAGCAGCTACTGCTTAACGAAATTCATACTAGTTAGATATATTCCGTTTCTACCACGTTACATTAGTTTGAATACAAAATAAAGAACAACAACAACAAAAAAAAACTCTAACCCACATGCTTTTTCGTGCTACGATCAGCAACGTGATATTTGATACCAGGAAACCTGAGACACAAAAACAAAAAAGATTTGTTTTGCATGCCATAATAGGATTCACATAATAATGGTTATGTGTTATTTTTGGTAAGGTAAGGTCTAAGTATCTCTCTGTAAAAGGTATTAATTGTGTTGTTTTTGTCTAATGAAGGTAATTAACAGCTACAAAGTTCTTTCTCAATTAATCTTTGAACTCCCCAAACAATTAATTAGAAAGACACAAGTGAATAATTCAATTATACTCCGAAAAAAAACAAAGGCCCGTAAGTTGCAGCGCTTGTAGGAAAATTAGGGAAAAATTACTTCTTTGGAAGTTTCTTTTATATAAAATGGTATAAAACTAATTAAAGGGTTACTTTACGTAAATTTGATATCATCATAAAGAAAAAGAAAAGATACATACTTCAGACAGTCCCAACAAATTTTAAATTATTCCAATATAAAAACTAATTTAATTATTGTTGATTATCTGCAATAGAAAATGGCAAGTAAAACTTCTCTTAATTTTGGAAAAATGTGCATAAATGTACCATTGTAGCACTTTTGTACGAGTACATCTCATTTGGCATATTGTTAAAATTAATTTTGAAATGACGAACTTTAGATCAAAGGCAACTCTTTGGACTCAAACTAAAACTATAGTTTGGTTCTTAAGCTATGCTTCCGATTCGATCTTACTTGATAAACAATTGCACTTCCATATTTAGCTGGAATAATTTAAAACTGTGTCAAATGGGTCGGAACCATAGAATTCATAGAAAACAGAAATACAATTGTTAAAACTTAAAAAAAAAAAAATGCGCATACACCTCAGGGCATCTACCACACTTTTATAGTCGTTTAGTTGATGAACATTTAATCATCTCCGTATTTACGGTATAATTTTCTACTAATTCGGTCTTGTGGTTAAGATCTATTATGTGGCTTTGGAAGTCATTATTAATATTCTGTTTGCTTTGGAAAAAAGGTGAAAGAAATATAAACTTATTTGAAGTTAAGCTCTAGAGGAAAATGTTTAAAGAAAATTAAATGACAATCGTTTGATAAGTTTAGACGGACGTCATTTTAATAAGGCTTTCATAATCATGTTTTTGAAATGTTTGAACAAAATATAACAATTGTTAGGGTTTTAAAGAAAAACACGACCTTTGTTAGAAACAAGAGTTTAATCAAGTGTCATCATTACAACTATGTTTCAATTTCATTTGATATTTATATAATTATAATACAATGATACACAATATGTACATATTAAGTATGCGTGTGTTACTTTATATAGAAAGACAAGAGAAGTAGGTATAGATTTTGTTAATATTAACAACAATAATAAAAACGTCATCACGTGTTTTAATATGAAGTAGTAGTTCATGTTCGAAATAAGCACCAACAATTAACTCAAGAACATATATTTTTCAAAAATATAAAAACATAGGTAAGCATCATGGTTCATGGTTTTCTATACAGATGGGTCAAAAACAAAAGAAGGGGTTGGTGGAGGTGTGTACTCTGAACGACTGAAATTAAGTCTCTCATTCCGCCTTCCCAATCATTGTAGCGTGTTCCAGGCGGAATTTCTGGCGATAAAAGAAGTATTGTCCTGGCTTAAAGAAAACGTGATATCAACATCTGATATCCGTATTTTCTCAGATAGTCAGGCCGCTATCAAATCTCTGGATTCTGTCTCTACAAACAGTCCATAACTGTCGATCATCTCTAATGGAGATGGCACAACAGTTTAATATTCACCTTTGCTGGGTGCCGGGCCATAGAGACATTCCAGGTAACTGTAAGGCAGATGAACTCGCCAGGAACGGTACAGTACAGCCCATCGTACCACGATTGGCACGTACTGGCATACCAATCGCTACTTGTAAACTGTTGCTAATGCAAGACGCTGTGAGGAGGGCAGGCACCAGGTGGAACAACATCACCACGTGTCAAATCACAAAAAACATCTGGCCAACACTGGATTTAAAACGTTCAAGGTGCTTGCTCTCTCTAAGCAGATCGCATATAAGCTCAATAATAGGTGTCATAACCGGACACTGTCTAATAGGAAAGCACGCCACGAGATTAGGCGTATTCTCAAATGACTTTTGCAAAAGCTGTATGGACGAGGAAGAGGAAGAAACAGTTCTTCATCTTCTCTGCACATGCCCTGCTCTGGCTCGAAAACGCAAGAATTACCTAGGAGAATTCTTCTTTAACGATCTAAACGATCTAAATCATATCGGCATAATCAGCCTCTCACGTTTCGTAAGAGACTCAAACTGGTTCCATTGAGCTTAGGAAGAAACCTCAAGATTCATGTGGTAACACAATGGTCCATTAAACTGGCCTAAGTGTGTCCGTTTCCATCTTGGACAGCCACTATAACCTAGCCTAACCATGGTTCTGAGAACTGAGAAAATAAAGATTTCTATTTTGCATAATCATCGTACATTTTGTTAAAAACTAAATGTGGTATGTTTTTTCTAAGGGCCTTACCAATAATCAAAATTAAAGCTCACTTAAATATTTAACTCCGTTTTAAATATTTTGCCATACCAATAAACATTTTAATAGTAAGGTTAAGGGCTAACGCCCAGTTAAATTTTATTGTTGGGAAACTCAACTATAAACGGACAGTTAAATTAAACTCCATGTTTTGCACTGTCATTTTGACAGCACACGCAACAAATACTTCTTAGGTCCCAAGAGTTGAGATTTGTTGTGATTGTTGTCTGCTGATTGTTCGTGGCAATATTTTATAACAAAGTAAGTCGAATAATACTTGTTTTAATATATAATTGTGATTATGTTCTATCAAATATCAATCATTTTAGAAATGGCTGAAAAACAAAATTTAAAACGGAGCAGATCGTCAAATTGGACGATGATGTGGCAATGAAGGAGCTACTAGTCAAAGCAGCTAGATCACTTGCGCATGTTATAGATTGTAAGCTTAATAATGGCAAGTCATTAAAAGCCAAAGTTATAGCCTGGCAAAATATTGCTGCAACGTTTCAGGCAAGTAAATTGACGCCGAAACAAATAAAAGACCAATCTAGCCTCTACAAGCAGGAAGCGCGGACCAATTTAAGTCAATTTAATCGATCTCAGAGGGAGACCGGTGGTGGAAAACCTTCTGAGGAACCTCCTGAGATCGATTATGAAATTGCATAAATTTCCGCTCTGGACATTTGTTGAAGATACCGCAGAATCTGATTGCGATGCAACATGTCTAAATGATTATGATGACAAGTAGAATATTTTCTCGATATTATTTGCAATTGTTTTTAAAATATTTTTTTTTTATTCCAGAGAAAACATACCATCCCCATCAAATCCACCAGAACCTGAATTTTACGGATAATTTATCTGCCAATGGACGAGAATTGTGCTTTTAAATAAATATAGCTTCATTTCCTTCACTGGAAGTTGATTGTTAGATAGATTGTATCATTTTAAGTAGAATAAGTATTTCATTTAGTTTTAAAACATGAACCAACGTATGTACCTTTTTTAAAAGTCATTAGTAAATAATTGCTACTCAAAAATTTGTTTTGTTCTTATTTTTTCTTTCAAAAATTCGAACCAGTTATAATTTCGAACTCTCAATAATTTTAGTTTAAATATTGCATAATTTAATTTTTATCTAATATTATTGATTAACGAACTAATTGGCCCTTACCAGTGTGGCTTCAGGCCTGGAAAATCTACCATCGACCAAATTTTCACTCTACCCAAAATCCTGGAAAAGACCCAAGAACATAACATCGAAACACATCATCTTTTCATCGATTTTAAAGCAGCTTATGACAGTGTAGACATGAATGAACTATACCGTGCCATGTTGAGTTTTGGTATCCTTACCAAACTGATACGATTTATCAGGATGACGTTGGAAAATGATCGTTGCTGCGTCAAAATTGGAAGAGACTCGACCGAAACCTTCGAAACCACCAGAGGACTTCGACAAGGCGACGACGCACGTGCTGTCATGTAGCTGCTTCAATATTGTAGGATCTCTTGGTATCTTTGAGAGGAAGGTTTTGCGCACAATCTAGGTCCGGTTTGTGTCGACAGGCAAAGTAACATCTGGCAGAGAAGATATAATCATGAGCTATACGAGCTGTACAGCGGCTTGCCACTGGTCAAAAAACAGCGTGTTCAACGCTTAAGATGTATTCAACGCCAAGCCTAAGGGAACAAGAAGCAGAGGCAGGCCTCATCTCCGGTGGAGATGATCTAGTTGAGGCCGACGCACGTCAACTTGGTATTCAAAACTGGAGGCAGCAAGTCAGAGATCGAGTAAGCTGGCGAAAGTTATTACTTGAGGCCCAGGAGCACAATGCGCTGTAACGCCAACTAAAGTAAGTATAGTAATAAATCATTAACCTAAGATACTATTATTTATGTTATTCCAAATACTTCGTTTCATTTTTACTAAGGATATTACAAATTATTTAAATTCCGATAAAGTTGTAAAAACACAAATATAATTTGTTGGTCATTGCTATAAAACGGCTTCAGTGCTCTTTTTACACCTTGGAAAAGTTTGTTTAAGATTTTCAGTAAGTGTCGTAGAAGACGCAGAAATTTGAATTTGGTTCAAGTTAGTTTTAGTTGGGATATTTTGTTTATAATCTCCTTGAGTGTTAACCGTAAGTTGCCCTTAAGTTTGTAACGTCGACTACCCAAACTGTCGATCATCTCTTGTGGAAATGGCAGTTCAGTTAAACATTCACCTTATTTGGCCCGGGTCATAGAGACATTCCAGGACATTGCAAAGCTGACAAACTTGCAAAAAATGGAACCTTTGATGAAACTTATGCTAAAGCATAATACTATAAACTATAAAGAAAGCAAGCCACAGATGGTCTAACACAACCACTTGTCGATCAATCAAATTAATTTGGCCAATTCTTAATGCTAAACACTCGAAGCAACTCATTTCGGTTTGCAGATTGCACATTAGCTCCGTTATAAGAGCCCTTACACTGAGTAGACATGCTTTTTGACGTGTAGCTGCTGCGAACGATTTTTGCAGAGGCTGCATGTATGAAGAAGAAGAAGAGGAGACAGTGTCTCACTTTCTATGTTCATGTACTGCCCTTTCGCTAAGACGATGATTCCACCTTAGAGACTTTTACTACAATGATCCTAGTGATCTAAGAAATTCCGAGATTTATTGTTTTAAACGCTTAGTAGCTAGCTCTAAATGGTTCAACGAGTTAAAATGATTCCATGTGGTATCACATCGGACCAACTATTGGTCTTAGTGTTGGTCTTCACGTCAACAGCAAAAAAAAGGGAAAAAAGTGTAGTTAATTATTCTACATCCATGTAGTACGGCTAAAGAACAAATATCTGTACACGACAGTACAACCGGGGCTTGAGAGTATACTGATAAGCATTAATAAAACGCTTGAATTGTTTAAGTGAATAAATACAACTACCTACAAATTTAATTGAGCATAATCCGTTTAAATATTAATAAAAATGTGTGAAGAACTTAAAGTATTACGACGCCACGTGACGGAGTTCAAGTAATGCAAATAAATCAACGATTTTATTGTCAATAATTATTTTGAACACTTTTCCTTAAATACTGTGCAAAAGACTAAAGGAAGTTACTGTAACACCACACCAAGTATGGGTGTTAATCTCAAGCCTTGGACGTATAGAAGTTTTAGGTCTAGATAATAACTATTTCAGAGTGGGAAAAAAACTCAGGAAACCGAAATATTTTTGGCGACACATCGCTAGTGTGATATTTCTAGAAGAAATGTAAGAAAAAAAGAGGCTGGGATGTGACCCACACTGATAACTTCCCTTCCCGTCTGTCGATTTGTCTTGCTTTAAAAATTGTCTATTTTTGTAGATTTTATTTTTTTATGAAAAAATGGACTGTTGGATTTTTATAAAAAAAATTACTGAATATCGAAAACAATACTTTCTGTGAAATAAAATAAGCTTGAAGTCAATATTTTTAATATTTGAAAAGCTATTTTTTTTAGTATTGTTTTTTTAGGTTTTTAATTTTTTGTACAAAAACTGTCAATTCGATTTTTTCAAAGTTTTACTGAATATTGACAACAATATTTTTTAAAAGATTAAAGTAGTTTAAAGCCAATATCTCAAAGTTTTGAACAGATTTTTGAGTCGAAAATCAATTTTTACCAACTTTTATATATTTTTTTAGGTCTCTATTTTTTGTAAAAAAAAAACTGTCAATTCGATTGTTCTCAAAATTTGTCCTAATGTTGAAAATAATATTTCTTATAAGTTAAAATAAGTTTGAAGCCTTAATCTTAAGTTTTTGAAAAGATATTTGAATCGAAAATTAATTTTTAACAACTTCTTTGAGTAATGTTTTATTTAGGTTTTTATTTTTTATAAAAAAAAACTGTCAATTAGATTTTTCTCAAAATTTTATCAGATGTCAAAAACATTATTCTTCGTTGCACAAAATTGTTTTGGAGATGAAATCATATTTTAGTCGTAAAATTTTCGAGGTGACAAATTTTTTTTTTAGTTTTTTTGATTTATAAAAAAACCGGTAATTGGATTTTTTTCCAAAAATATGCTTCAAGTCTCTAGTGTCATTGGTTCATGAGATATTTAGGGTTAACCAAAATGTTGACCTTTTTTTAAACTGCTATGGTAAAAAAAAAAACACCCACGCAATTTTCTTGAGAGCCCTTTCTGCATCTTTCTGCTTTATTATCTGTATAACAAAATTTATTTGAAGTCGATATCTCTTCTGGTTCTTGAGCTATGGACGACGAAAGAACGTCGCGAACGTACGGACATACGGACGTACGAACGTAAGTACACACGCACGCACAGATATCTTTCTAAAAATCTTTTATTTCGACTCTAGGGGCCTTGAAACGTCGAGAAATGTCAAAATTTTCAATTCGACAAATCGGACCTATTACAATAACTTCCTATGGGAAGGTCATAATACACGTACTGAGAATTTCGATATGACAAAGGTGCTAAATTACGTTTTGAGGAAAATAGGCAGTATTAAGTTTTCTATGCATTAAAATGTCATCGATTTTGTATTCTCCATTCAATAATTCTGTCAAGTTCAGAATTTAAGAAACTTATAGATTCCTTTTTAAATCTATATCGGAAGAGCAGTTTAAGGACTCTAAGAACGAATATGAAAAGCTGATGGTAGCGCCCGCCATCGCACAGTGTGAGAATTCGCAAATCTAGCGGAATTTAATTAAAAAAATGATATGCACAAACTGATGTAAAAGTTGGTTTTACTTGGAGCCTAAACCTTCTACTAACCGATTTAGAAAGAATTGTTAAGCAGGAGTGATGTAGAACGAAGATAATTGATGTCAAAGTTGCAATTAGTCATTTTTTCGGTGGCAATTGGCCAATTAAGGTGGTTTAGGTCTTTATTTTTTTGTGAGTGCGCGGTTCAGTTTTTATTGAAAGTTTTGCTTTTATTTTATTAACAGGATATCGGAGAATTGAAAAGAAAGTAAAATTTTAATTTATATGGTGTTTAAATATATTTGTTGGAGGATAGGGTACAAAAAAAAGCGTAATTTTATACAATTTGAACATTCATTAGAGAAAAAATTAAATTATTCGGTGTTATTCGGATGCGAGACTATATGCATTTTAAAGCCTGATATGTCTGCTATAATTAACCGCTTTAAGTTGCTGCGCATAGGTGCGACGCCCATACATTTTTTTTTCATTTTCGAAATGGCCTTCAGCAAAAAATGAATGTCAAAATAATTGTTATTTTACTTATATTAACATGAAGTGCTACATTGACAAGATTTTTTTTTTGTATGTGTAGGGGAGTTAAGTGTGAGTATAATTTTCGATTTTTGGAGCTCAACCCACCACACCCCCCCTCCCTCTTATTGAGGGGACATCTTCTATAAAGGGGTGATAAGAGTTCTACGTGATATTTTGAAAATAGTTATTTTTCGCAAAAAATACTGACATTATCTTGTAGATAATTAAATTCTCTACAATTTATGTAAATAAACTTTTTATGTAGGACTAAAAATAAAAAAGTTATAATTCAATAAAAAAAAAAACAATTTTCAAAATAAATGTTATTTTAAAAGTTTTCTTTCTTTTTTCTCGATTTTGGACTTTTAAAGACATTTTTATTGAAAATCTGTTTTTAACTATAACTTTTTCATTTCAATAGAACAAAGTGTATAAACATGAATTGTAGATAATTTAATAGTTGAAATCAATTAAATTATTATTAGTTTAATCCACCGATTTTGCCGATTGACCAACTTTCGGAGGAAGCGCAAGAAGCTAGGAGCAAATAAAACAGCAAATATCGTGAGCTATTAACGAGAAAAACTTCGCTGTTGGACACAATAACGGGTCTTTTAAATAGGCTATTGATAACATCGGACCCTTTTATAGCCAGTATAAGGTGCATTCCGAAAAGGAAAAAAAGTGCTATCAAGCATTAAATCTTAGACCTTTTAAATGCAACTAAATAATATAAAAACCTTGTTTTTAAGGTCTTTTTTGTAATTTAATTTATGTATTTTATGTTTTTTATTAATAAATATAAGTAAAAAGGAACAAACGTTTTTTTTCAGCATAATTTAATTGTTCCTGATGTGCTTACCTAAGTGCATAAAACACGTAGTTTCAGAACTCCGTTCATTAAAATTTTGGCTAAGTATATATAAAATTCTATTTTAATTTCATATTGGTATCTATTAGTTATAAATATGACCAAAAATATCAAGCATAAGCTTTTTTTCTGAGCGAAATTCCTTTGCTAAGAAGGGTCTATCAAACTGCAAAAAACGAGTACTTTTAAAGCTCTGTAAAAAAAAAATTAACAAAGTATTTTAATAATTGTTGTTAAATTTCATTATTCACATATTTATAATTAATCCTGCAAAAAAAGAATTATCAAAAGGTAAAACTCGTAACCGCTATTAATTTAATTCCGCTAAATGAGCGAATTCTCACACTGTGCATCGGCGAAGCAGGTAATTAAATAATAAAAGTAAAAAGATGAAAGAGTATTGGAAATATGACAGAACCCTGAGGCACTTCAGAGCATATTTTGGAAACTTGAGACTAGAGCCAATACAACACTACTTGTATCGATCAGTCTGAAAGGTAAATAATTTATAATCCAGCTAAGGAGGGATTCATAAAAGCTAAAGTTATACCACCTTCGATAAAAGAGCGTGATGTAAAAATCCACGAGACTTCATTTTATGTTACAAAATATTGTTGATAACATTTAAGAAAAATTGTATTAAACAAAAACAAAACTTAGAAAAATACTATAAGAACATGTTAAAGGTCTCGAATATCTCTTCACTTCAATTCGTGTACACTTTTTTGTTCACATATAAATTCCGCTTTATTCAAAAAATATTATTTGAAAACTTTTAAGGGCATTAATGGAAAGTGTTATCAGTGTGGGTCGCCAACTAGCCTTAAATTGACATATTCAGTTATTAATTTTATACTTCCTTAAATAGCCGTTTTTTTAAACGTTTAAAAAAAAATCAGATATTATGCGCATCAAGTTTTCCTAAAAGGTATTTTGGTTGGGTTTTTCAGTCTTTTACTCGTATATGGGATTTATGGATAGCACAACTATGACCTTGAGATTAGATTAGAGATTCTACTTCTATAGTTTAAAATTTAAACCTGCTAATGATTTAAATTTAATTATCTGTAAATAATATACTTAAAAGTCTTAAAATGGTAGGCTCATGTATCACCCACAAAAACGTGTATCTTTTTATGTTAATTTAATAAAATTAATTTTGTGCGACCATTAAATATGACTATTTGAGGGGGTTGAAATTCTAACGAAAACACTAATTATTATTTTCAAAACAACAAGAAATTGTTTATGCAATTTTAAATATGGTATTAAATCTTTTTTTAGGTAATTTTTAGTATGAACATAAAACACCAAACAGTTTAAGAATTTGGAAAAACCTAGGTGATAAAATGTACTCGTATGCAATGATAATATCATAAACATAGTTAGTAGATTGGGGTGCCTAGTCTTCTATTTTTTTATGGAATTTTCAATATATTATAGCGTTGTAAAAAAAGCAATTTTAACTTATGTTGAAATTAAAATAAAATAAAGTTAAATTAAGTAATTTAAACTTACCACTGCGATTGTCCATAAGGTCTCTGTACCAATCATACAATTCGTGTAACATAACCGCCATTGTTTGAAAATATTTTTGTTATCTGTAAAAAAAATAAAAACAATTATTGTAAAATGTTACTACTAAAAAAGAACAACTTATTTAACTCAAATAAAACAACTTAAAGTAAACCACAAAAATTAAAATTGAATAAATTGTTGTTTTGTAAACTTGTAACAATGAAAAAATAGGACTTTCGCATGTTGATTTATTAACATTGATATAAACTACAAGATTTTAAGTACACGATTATAGTTTTATTTTTATTTGACAAGGTTGAATAATGTTTAGTTTAAGTTGTATCAATTTTTTTTAGATGTTGTAGGGCAATGAATAGTTTTTATTATATTTTGTTTACTTAAACTACAAGTACGCCTATTTAACACGTTTTGTTAGAATGTCATCACGTTTTTATTGTTTATATTTTTTGCAAAATAAATTATTTGCATATTGCACTTTGACAACTATTTTGTTATGTTTTTTTTTTTTTAGAGCAAAAAAGGTGTTAAATGCATTTTAAGAATAACGACTTGAGGTTAGGGTCGTAATTCAGGGAAATTAATTAAGTTCCGTCTGAGTCAGTTTAAATTTGAATTGTTTAACTTCTTGTTGCAAAGATCAAAATTGAAACAGGAACCCAAGAAAACAATCATGCAAAACACTTATCGTTGGTGGCGAAATTATAAAAATGCTGTTATCAACTTGCCTGACTTAGATTAAGGCTTACAGTTTTTGAGTAGGTAGCTCGAAGACTAGCCCTTAAAACTAATACCGAATTTAAAACAGAATCTTCACTTAATAGCATGGCACAAGAACAACATGGACTAATAAATGGAATTATAATTCTATATTAGAAATGATTCTAATGTTTGATTTTGGTCCCGTATCCTACATCAAAGTAATCGCATGTTTTACCAAAATTTACAACCATTAATGTTACAATTTTTACATTTGAACAATTTTAAAAATAAAAAGAGGCTAGATTGCGACACACACTAATAACTTCCCATCCCGTCTTTCGATTTGTCTTGCTTCAAAGTTTGTAGGTTTTCGTGTTGGGTTAAGAAAGTTGTCAGTTGAATTATTCTTAAAAATTTTGAAATTACCAACAATATTTTTCATATAAAGAAATAGTTTAGTTTGAAAATCTAGTTTTGTTAAATAGATTTTTAGTCGAAAACAAATTTTTACCAATTTTAGTAGCATTTCTTAAATTTTTACAAATTGGATGAATGAAATTAATTTTAAAGTAATCAATAATCATCAATTTTTACCAAATTTGCGTACTATTTCTTGTAGATTTTTTTTATGAAAAAACGGACAGTTGGATTTTTATAAAAAAAAAACTACTAAATATCGAAAACAATATTTTCTGTGAAATAAAAAAAGTTTGAAGACAATATTTTTAATTTTTGAAAAGCTTTTTGATTCGAAAGTAAATTTTTACCAAGTTTTAGTATTGTTTTTTTTTTAAACTGTCAATTAGATTTTTCTCAAAATTTTACTAAATGTTGACAACAAAATTTTTTAAAAGATAAAAGTGGTTTGAAGCCAATATCTCAAAGTTTTGAAAAGATATTTAAGTCCAAAATCAATTTTTGCCAATTTGTATTAATTTTTTTTTAGGTTTTTATTGTTTGTAAAAAAAAACTGTCAATTCGATTTTTCTCAAAATTTTTCCTATTGTTGAAAACAATATTTCTTATAAGCGAAAATTAGTTGCAAGCCATAATCTCAAATTTTTGAAAAGATATTTGAGTCGAAAATCAATTTTTAGCAACTTTTATTAATTCTTTTTTAGGTTTTTATTTTTTTTTTTTAATAATGTGCATTCGTTTTTTCTCAAAATTTTACTGAATTTTGAAAACAATATTTTTTAAAAGACAAACGTAGTTAAAAGCCAATATCTGAAAGTTTTGAAAAGATATTTGAGTCGAAAATCAATTTTTACCAACTTTTATAATTTTTTTTTTTTAGGTTTTTATTTTTTGTAAAAAAAAACTTTCAATTCGATTTTTCTCAACATTTTTCAGAATGTTGAAAACAATATTTCTTATAAGATAAAATAAGTTTGAAGCTTTAATCTTAAGTTTTTGAAAAAATATTTGAGTCGAAATTCAGTTTTTACCAACTTTGAGTAATGTTTTTTATTAGGTTTTTATTTTTTATAAAAAAAAAACTGGCAGTTAGATTTTTCTTAAAATTTTATCAGATGTCAAAAACATTATTCTTCGTTGCACACAATTGTTTTGGAGATGAAATCATATTTTAGTCGTAAAATTTTCGAGGTGACAAATTTTTTTCAGTTTTTTTGATCTATAAAAAAACCGTTAATTGGATTTTTTTTTTCCAAAAATATACTTGTTTGGTATCACGTTACAATATATAATATAAAATTTAATTCAAGTCTCTAGCGTCATTGGTTAATGAGATATTTAGGGTTAACCAAAATTTTCCCCATTTTTTTAAACTGCTATGGTAAAAAAACCATCAACGCAATTTAATTGAGAGCCCTTTCTGCATCTGTCTGCTTTATTATCTGTATAACAAAATTTATTTGAACTCGATATCTCTTCTGGTTCTTGAGCTATGGACGACGAAAAGAACGTCGCGAAGGTACGGACGTACAAACTTACGTACACACGCACGCACAGACATCTTTCTAAAAATCTTTTATTTCGACTCTAGGGACCTTGAAACGTCGAGAAATGTCAAAATTTTCAATTCGACAAATCAGACCCATTACAATAAATTCCTATGGGAACTTAAATATTAGTGTTTATGTCAGAAACAAAATGTCCAATAATTAAAAAATAATGGAAGAAGTTCATATTTTAATTTTTTTTTCATGTTAAATAGAAACATTGTTATTTGCATAAAATATTAGACAAAACTGCTTGAATATGAATCAAAACAAGACACAAATTGTAAAAGATCTTTTAATGACCAACACACCCTTTTTTGAACTCAGAAGATCACTTCCATATAATGAAAAATATTATTACAATGAAAAAAAAAAATATTTCAATATTTTTAATCTAAATTATTTCAAACGGATTTATTTAAAAACTTAATTATGAAAAAGCACAAAGCAAAACACAAACTTGTATTAAAACATTAAGAAAAGTTGTTAAAAATATTTTTTTAAACTTTTTTTTTGATGTTTGGAATACATACATATGTATGTTTATCATTTTGCTCTGACAAAAGCTGCTATTAGGAGGTGCCATTAGCTACATAACTTTTTAAGGACAATTGTCGTTCAAACGGTTTAAAATTTCAAAACATGTATGTTATGATTTCGGTTTTATGTCTGCCCGAAAAATAATGAAAATGAAAAAAAAATTTAAACACTGTCTAACAATGACGCTTCTGCAAATATTATTACAAAAAATTGTAGGTTTTTAAAAATTTAGGATTATTTACTTAGCTAACAATTCTAACAAGGTTTTATGATCTTAAAACCCCCTGCAAAACCTAAACAAATTTTGATTTACTTTTTTATGTTTGCTTTTTACGGTCACTGACCACAACAATGAAAAGGGTAATTAAAAATGTTAATGTTCAAAAGTGTCCCTAAAGATATGGAACAGTTCCGAAAAATTCAAAATTAATTTAGGAGTTTAGAATTTATTATTTGGGGTAGATTTTAATCTAATAGTTATTAGGTTATATTTATAAACTTATTGAGAGTTTTGACTTTATTGTTTGCTAACAAAATTTTGTAGAAAAATATTTTTGCATTTTTGAGGACTTTTCTATTTCAGACATTTCAAGCTTTTTCGGATACACGCTGTTAAAGTAGACGATTTTTCACTATGCATTTTGTTTTAACTATGGGAGGTTTACTTTATTCCATATAGCCCTACCTAAAGCACTGAACTACGAATAATTATCATAATTGCTGCCAAAATATTTTGAGAATGCGATTAGTTTCCTGCTGTTTTTCGCAAGAGGAAGTACAGAAGAAAAACATATATTGTAAGGAATTGTCATTCTGGAATATTAAGTTTATTGTTATTGTCTTATCAAATAAAACTAAAACGGTAAGATAGTTCTATGAAAAGTTATTTAGCTAAGTTTTTCATTTCACTTTCACTCGGAATTTGGTCAGAATTAGCGAAAAATTAATTCGAGGCGATTGAATTAATGGACTGATAAGACTAATTAAAGGTTAATGAATTCGTTTTTAAATTCGTTTACGATTAATTTCATTTGACCAGAAGTATTTAGCCTTTTTAATAAAACAATGATTTTTCTTAATACAATAGGGGAAAAATACCTTTAAAAAACTTTTTAAAATAATGTTAAGTTAATGAAACTTGGAATATATGCTAAATTTAATGTAAGAATAAAATAAGAATCAAACAAATCTGTAAAAATATTTCTGAAATGCGTTTTTTAAGCGGTAGGGCAATCTGTTAAACTTCTACCCGAAACCTTGTTAAAATTGTACGCTAATGAAACTTGGCTAAAATATTTGACAATTCATGATAATGATAACTAAATAACAAGAGAAACCATACGCTCAGATAAAACGCAGGCTAATTTTTAGATTTTTGTATCCTAAAAACGACACCTTTTATTCTTCATTTAAGATTTGTATTCTTAAATTAAGCTGAAACTACTTAAATTTAGCCGAAATAAACAATCCAAACAAATCTTCAAACGAGCCGAAACAATCTGAAATCAAACCGAAATAATCTTCAAACTTGATATATGTATTTACTTAAACCTAATTTGTATTGAAATAAGGGATGGAATCGGCTAAGGTGATTGTTGATTGTTGACAGTCAAAATAATCGAATTTGATCTGTGTAAGGTGATAGTCAAATTGATACCTAAAAAGCTGTCACTAGAAAAATTTGATAGTCATTTTCCTACAAATATGTCGTTTTTGAATAGAGCTACCAGAAGCTTACAAAAAACGAATGGAAAATTTTTTCAGTTACCCTTTTTAGGTACAAAAACACATTCTTGTGACCGACAAAGCTTACGTAATTCGAAAAAACACAAGAGAAATAAGAATGTTACTTAAACACAGCCAATTTGATACTTTTATTTAGATATTTTATAGAAATCATTTTAAAATTTCACCATAGCAACAATGAATTGTGACAATAATAATCAGAAATTGTTCAATCTGATTGAATTGAGTTGAATCATCTTACACAGACGGAATGAATGTAATAGTCAAATTTGATTATCAAAAATATGATAGTCAATTATCAGCTTAGCCGATTCCACCCAAGATTTCGAGTCTTATAAAAAAGCGGATCAAACCAAGAATTTTCGAATTCAATTTGAATAAAAGAGGCTGGGATGCGACCCACACTGATAACTTCCCATCCCGTCTGTCGATTTGTCTTGCTTAAAAGTTTGTCTATATGTATCAATTTTTACCAAATTTGCGTACTATTTTTTGTAGATTTTATTTTTTTATGAAAAAACGGACTGTTGGATTTTTATAAAAAAATTACTGAATATCGAAAACAATATTTTCTGTGAATTAAAATAAGTTTGAAGTCAATATTTGTAATTTTTGAAAAGCTATTTGAGTCGAAAGTAAATTTTTACAAGTTTTAGTATTGTTTTTTTTTGGGTTTTTTTTTGTAAAAAAAACTGTCAATTCGATTTTTCTCAAAATTTTATAGAATGTTGAAAACAATATTTCTTAAAAGATAAAAATAGTTTGAAGCCAATGTCTCAAATTTTTGAAAAGATATTTACGTCGAAAAACAATTTTTACCAACTTTTAAAATTTTTTTTTTTGGTTTTTATTTTTTGTAAAAAAAACTGTCAATTCGATTTTTCTCAACATTTTTCAGAATGTTGAAAACAATATTTCTTATAAGATAAAATAAGTTTGAAGCCTTAATCTCAAGACTTTGAAAAGATATTTGAGTGGAAATTCAATTTTTACCAACTTTTAGTAATGTTTTTTTTTTAGGTTTTTATTTTTTATAAAAAAAACTGTCAATTAGATTTTTCTCAAAATTTTTTCAGATGTCAAAAACATTATTCTTCGTTGCACAAAATTGTTTTGGAGATGAAATCATATTTTAGTCGTAAAATTTTCGAGGTGACAAATTTTTTTTCAGTTTTTTTGATTTATAAAAAAACCGTTAATTAGATTTTTTTTTTAATATACTTCTTTTGTATCACGTTACAATATATAATATAAAATTTAATTCAAGTCTCAAGCGTCAATGGTTCGTGAGATATTTAGGGTTAACCAACATTTTCACCTTTTTTTTAAACTGCTATGTTAAAAAAACCACCCACGCAATTTTCTTGAGAGCCCTTTCTGCATCTTTCTGCACTATTATCTGTATAACAACATTTATTTGAAGTCGATATCTCTTCTGGTTCTTGAGCTATGGCCGAAGAAAAAGAACGTCGCGAACGTACGGACTTACAGACGTACGGACGTACGAACGTACGAACGTCAGTACACACACACGCACATACATCTTTCTAAAAATCTTTTATTTCGACTCTAGGAACCTTGAAACGTCGAGAAATGTCAAAATTTTCAATTTTACAAATCGGACCCATAGGATCGGCTTGTTTTGACACCGATATACTTGATCTTAGCTCGTTTTTCTATTATGTATATTGATTTATTAAGAGCTGGAAATGAAGTCATATTTGCTTTAGAATCACGATTACATTTGTATTAGTAAGCAACTACTACGATTGAATGATTTCTGACGAAAATACTATTTTTATTGAGAGCAAAAAATATATTACGCACTATTGGATACCAGAATACTTTAAAGAAATGTACTTATTCAAATAAACATTTTAACAGAAATCACTTTTTTTAACTTTTAAAAAGAAATGTTAATCAAGTAACTTAAAAATAATACCCTTAAAATGATTGATAACAGTGTGAGCAATTAGGAAAGAAGGATAGTATTACAAAGGAGATATCGATGTACATTGGTTTTGAATGTTTGCACATTGTAGACTGGGAAATAAAAAGCATTCCACATTCGTTTAGTACGGCTAAAAAAGGAATCCATATACTTAACAGTACGTCCGAAGGGTCAACTGATTAACATTCACAGAAGCACGGGTTTTGCGGTTGAATTGTTTGGGTAAAGGAATGTAACTAACTATTTAACTAGAACATTGTTTATACAAATAACGATATGCGGCGGTGTTCAAGAGTAGCAAATGTCCAAGTAAGAGAACGACCGCCTATCATTCTAAGAGCTCTTTCTTTAATTCTGTTCAAAAGACTTAAGTATGTTATTGGGACACCTGCCTAAATATGAGAATATGTAAATTATATCCAGATTAATACAAAAATAAATAAGGTGGCGCAACAGTCCGTCGAGAACCATTCTTGTGTGCGAGTAATGTTATCAGGGATTAAGGGGACCTACAGTCTTAAGCCCATCCGAACGGCAAATTTGAAAAAGCACTTTTAATGGGAGGATTTGTCAATTCCTCGCAAGAGGCAGTACCCGTGAAAAAAACTTTAGATGGCACAGGCAAGGTTTCAACCCAAGATCTCTGGCATGACAGTCCAACGCACTAACCATCACGCCACGCGTACTAGCCAGATTGGAAAGTTAACAAAATTTCTTGCATCTTTGGAGAAAACCTAAACACTTAGCAGCATTTTTGGCGATGTCGAATATGTGATCACTCCACAAAGAGTGGTTTGTAATGCACATACCTAGAATTGAACGCTGTACGTCTAATCGATGCAAGTACCACTCATAGATAATGGGGTTAGAGGAGGGTTGCGCTTTTGCGACAGTACATAGCATTGAAATTTCGAAGCATTAAATTCTACACGGTTTTCGATTCCCTATTGGACAATGCTGTCAAGATCAGAATTTAATGAGCTTATCATACGTTGGTAGTCCACTTTCAAAGGATAAGGATAATGAAAAGCTGAGGATACACTGTCGTGAGCAAAACACTTAAGTGGGTAAGAAGTTTCAGACAAATATTATTTATAAAAATAAGGAAGAGTGTCGGAGACAAATGAGCCCACCAGCGTTTATTTTGCGGATATTAGATTTGAACCCGTCCAATACTTTTTGAATTGAACGAAACCCAACAAAGAAAAGAAACATAAATATCTAATGTGCTTGCCTTGACCTTGGAAAGAAGGTACGTAAGAGCAATTGGTCGATTAGAGCGAGAGGAGGATTCACCTTTTTTTGGTATGGGCTGGACAAATGCTCTTTTCCATCACTCGGAACGAGACCTGAAGGGCAGGGTAGATGAAAAAGCTTACGGAATGGTTTTGCCAACGTTAAAGAACACCTCTTCAGAGCAATAGCGTAGATACAATCCAGGCCAGTGGATTTGTGTGTATTGAGATCCTTTAGGACTCTAGCTACTGCACGGATGCGAAAAAGGATTGGTCCCATAAAATCATTAACGCACTCAAGTACAGGCGAAATCATAACACTTTCAGGCACATCAAAATTTGGGGCAAACTGCCTAGAAAAGAGATTAGCTTTCTCTAAATAGGTAACAAATGAAGTGTTATTGGCAAGCGTAAAAACCAAGGAAGAATTTCGAATGATTTTTCCATAACTCAAATCATTCTAATATTAAGATTTATTACAAATCAGTTTTTTTTTTAAATAACAACAACAACTACAACCTAAGAATCCCACTTCAAAACAAACCTTTTTTGAATTTGTAAGTGTTACTTAACAAGATTATAGAAAATGGAGTAGAAATTTTATAATTTTATCTTTAATAAACTTTAAAAAAGATAGTAAACAATTTGAAAAACCTTTTATTCAACTTTGTACCATATAGACAAAATCTAATAACATGTACTTAATAATAAAAAACTTTCCGTCACTGTATTTCGTTAATGAATTATAACTTTGTAAATAAATCGTAGGTTAACAAACTCAAAAAAATGTTTTTAATTTGTTTCTAATTATTCTCACAAAATGCATTTTCAAAAAAAAAAACTATGAATTGATAATATTGAACTTACCTTATAAATATAAATGAAACTAGAATATGACTAAATGCGTTTAATCCAATTGAAGTCTAAAGTTTGCACGAAATATCTTTTATTCCGTGCGTGTGGGTTGAAATTTTTATTTTGGTTTTCCTAAGAATCTGGAAAAGAAGAAGAAAAAAGGCATAAATTAAAAACCATTAAACCCAAGATTAAATAAAAAGACTGCAAAAAATAAAACCACACCAATGTTACACTTTAAAAACAATCACGTGCATATCTTTGAATTTTATGGTAAAGCTATGGTACCTATAATTTACATAAGAAAGAATGGATTTAAGTTTCGCTATCCATAACTTGGGTTATGGTTTTGGTTTTGG
Organism: Eupeodes latifasciatus; assembly: GCA_920104205.1. Classification (NCBI taxonomy): domain Eukaryota; kingdom Metazoa; phylum Arthropoda; class Insecta; order Diptera; family Syrphidae; genus Eupeodes; species Eupeodes latifasciatus. The sequence continues at coordinate 375,213,921 of OV049924.1, forward strand.
TTTTTTTGATTTTTCTAAGCGTCTGACATAATATTGATGTTCATCAAAAATTTCATTACCAAATTTCAAATGCGCCATGTCACACACCTCATAAATAAAAATAAAAACAAAACCAACAAAATAATTTAACATAAATGGTTTTTGGCTGGATTTGTTATGCTTGCAATCCAAAAATGGATGAGCTTGAATTTATTATTGTTTATTATTATTTGGTTGGTATTGTGTTTGGTAACTTTCTTGCAAAATAACATATTAAAATATATTAAAAGCGAAAAGACATATCGTTCCTCACTGTGTCGCTAGGTATAACTTCGCGTACATAAGTAAAGTATGCCATTTGATTATGTAAATAATTTTTGTTCAATTTCAATTTTATTAGATCAAAGTCGCATCGAATTAGGAATTCTAATAAGGTTAATTTATTTGTTTCTGCTTCTTATTTTTGTTTGACTTATAATGAATTTTACAAAGAAAACAACAGTAATTATAAAACTATTGCGTCAAGGTTTATATTGTTTTTTTTTTGTTTTATAGTTTATGCCAATTTTAGTTTTGGTTGTTGCGGCATTTTTTAAAGGACTTGGTAGAGTAGTCACTAAGCCAAGAAAATACAAACTTTAGAATTAACATAAAGTTAAAGCTATTTCATTTTAACAAAATATACCAAAGTAATTTAAAATGATCTTGTGAACTTTCTACAAGGATGATTCTTTAGCTAATGGAGCTATGTTGTTATGTCAATAAAACGGATGCGTGAAGTTATAACATTTTTGCAAAAATAACTTGTTCCGGATGATAAAACTTTCAATCTAAATGCAAATTTATTAAAAAGTGAATCCGTTTTCAAATTTGATTAACTTTTAATGTAAAATGATATAGATACAAAAAAAATATTATACATATAATACTTTGGAGTCAAATTTAATACAGAATAAAATAATTATAACAAATAATATCAGACATTTTTAACTTTGAACGTAATATCAAGTATAGATAGATTCGTTATTTAGCCGTACTACGCGAATGTGGAATGCTTTGCCAAACTCTGTCTGTCCCAGTCACTGTGTCTTGGCTAATAAGAATTTCAAAAGAAGTAAAAAACCAGTGCCGATAAAAATGGTTTAATTTTGAAAAAAATATTTGCCAAGACAAAATTTCCATACGTTTTAATTCTTTTTTTTTTTAAGTTACGATAAAAAAAAAGATACAAGGTTAGATCATATTTTGGATTCTCACAAGTTCCGTTAATTTAATTTTAATTTTTTTCCGACAAAATGCAAAATGATGTCTTGAGATTTTCTCATAACAAATTAGTATTTTAATACTTTTTTAAAAATCTAATCACTTATACGGCACTGGTGATGGTCAAAAACTTAAAAATATTGTTCTTGGATATTTTCGCGCAACTTCATTTTTTATCGTAACTAAAACAAATATTATGTATCGATATTTTATCATGACAAATCCATTGCATTACTTTGATTGTCTTCATTAATCTTATTGTATGAATAAAGTAGCTGATCAAAGTAACGGGTTATCCATTTTGCGGTTTCAAAAGTATAGGGCCGGAATTCGACATCTGTCAAACTAAGTTGTTAAGCCAATTTTTTTTGTCATTTGAAAGTCTGACATTTACGGAAATGGATCGCTTAACTATCGCACAATTCAGAGAAAGAGTTAAACCTATTACAAAAATGGTGATTCTGCCAGAGACACATATCGTGCTTTAAGATTATTGTTTACATAATCGTCCAACTACGGAAGCAATTGGCAAAATTGTGAAGAAATTTGAAGAGACTGGATTGATTACAGATATTGTAAAACTGAAAATATCGTTGCTGTAAGTGAAAGTGTTGCCGAAGACCCGAATGTGTCGATTCCTCGTCGTTCTCAGGAATTAGGACTGTCTTACTGCACATTTTGGCGTATTTTGCATTTTGATCTACACCTACATCCAGGCGGTGGACGGCAATTTTTGAACAAAATTTTCTTCAGCGACGACCCACATTTCTCACTCGGTGGTAAACCAAATTGTCCATTTTGGTGTTCTGAGAATCCTCAAGCAATTGAAAAGAGGCCATTAACTTTTTAGGGGAGAAATTAGGGACAACGCGTTACGCTTGAAAATTTTTTACTTACTTTAACGAAAGCCATTAATTGGTATTTGAATAAAGAATATTTATAGATTAATATGAACAAATATTCAGCAAATTTTACTCTATTTAAATGTAGGAAAATCATTTTAAAAAAATGTATTTAAAATCCCAAAGTTCGGAGCAAACTAAATTTTGAATTGGATTTAGTTACGATTCTTCACTGATTAGTTGAACTAAAATTTATCAGAAGTCTATCGGGCTTATTGTGTAGTTGAAATTGGTCTTCTGCAGCCGTATTAAGTTGATCTAACTTGGTTGTAGAAATATTGACAGTTGATACATTATTCTAAGAATCATCATTTGAGACTCCTTTGATGGTTTTAGATTATTTTGTTTTTCCATACAAAATTGAGAGGTCTTAAATGGTATAACATTTTATATTTATGGTTAACCCTAACGGTAAGTATTCAACAAAAGTCTATGTTAGCAATCTTATCCTCTAAAATTAAAATGGGAAACTCTTTGATAAAACGAAAATAAAACTTTAAATGTTGTATCTAGTCTAAATAGGGCAAATGACCCCACTTTAAGGATATTAAATGGTAATAAGTAATATTTAACAACTAAACTGTCGTTTGCATTTAAAACCATTAAGGAACTTAATATCTGATTTGCATGGAGACTTATTCGTTATTTTTTTTAAAGAAAGCAGATCTATTTCGTACTTCATTAATGGTGTAACCTGAGTTGGTTCGTATATTCTTTTCTTTAAAAACAACTTCTTATATGGCTTTCTAAACATTCCACAACAAAATTTTATTTAAAGTTCAAAAATCTCCAATTCTTTTGCTTCACTTGGTGAAATTGTAAACCAAGTACAAAAACATAGATTTCGAATTGAATAAAGTTTTTAATGACACTATTACCATCCTTGCTTTTTAAAGAATTGTTCTACCGTGTTTAAACAAAAATAAATCGATTTTGAAAATGTATTCCGATCGTAATGAAAGGAATCTCGACGTTATTTAATTTTAGGCTTAATGATTTGCTCCCCTCCACCGCTAGATAATGTCCTTTGCCACTGACGTTTCTAAAACAAGCTAATCCGGATTTGCGTGTATTGATTTTCAATTTACATGTTTTAAAATAATTTTCTACAAACGTTTTATTAAGAGCTAAGATTATTCGAGCGCATCGCTTGTCAATATAATTGTGTCATCAGCATAATGCAAAGATCCAGGTTCATCGGAAATGGGGTCTCGAAGAATAAAAGTCTTGCAAAAAAATGTTGAACAACAATGGCCCCACTATCGATTCCTGAGTAACACCTGAGTTGGAAGAAAATATGTGTGTTCAGATCCTATAAAAATCTATGTTGATCTATTTGTTTAAAAAACTAAAAATGAGCCAATCCGGAAAGTTCGAAGTAATGAAATTTTAAATAAGAACATGATGCCAAAGTGAATCAAAAGCTTTTACAACATCAATATCTAAGCACATAGTCCACTTTTTACTGCTCAAATTCTGAATGACCTTATCCTGGAATAAGAGCAGGGCATATTTGGTTGAGGTTCCTTTTTTTAAAAACCGTACTGGTTATTTGCAATGATATCCGTATCTTCGTAGAAGCTATTAAAAGGATTGGTTAAAACCCACTCAAACAATTAACCGATATTAGATAGAAATGAGGTAGGTCTAAAGTTATCAACTTCTGTCGCAGCTTTGATCTTTGATATTGGCAACATCTTTGCTTGTTTCCAAATTTCTGGAAACTAACCTTAAAATATCATAGACAGGACTATATCTAGAGAATGTGGACATTATTTTAGAAAACAATTTGAAATGTATGATCCAATGGACATTTTGTGATTTTGTATTACTGTTGGCACCTCACTTTTGTATGAAATATTATGACAACCAGACAATTAACGTCTACGAGGATGCAACTTCAAATTCTACCTTTTTTAGAAGCAAAACATATATTCAGTTTAAGAATGAAGCCGTTCGGCCAAAAAAATGAAATAAAATGTAAGCTTTGTTAACCTTAGTACTATGAAATGAATGTTCTGACATTAAAAATGTCGTTATTCAATTAAGGGTAATAGTTCAAATTCTCAATTGAAAACTTCTTTATCAATCAATCTCAGTTTTGAAAAACAAACTTCTTGGACTAGTTTTTCCTCAATTGGTTAATGAGATTTTCTGATTTAATATCCTTCAACTTTTTTTCTTTGGGGAACACTCAAAAGATAATGTCTATGCTAATGTCACACAAGCATTTGAAGACTTCAAAGATGGAATTCGTGAAGTTATCGAGATCATACATCATCAAATGTAAATTGGTCATGGAAAGAAAAACTACGATAGTGATAAATGTCTTCAAGTTCTTTCTTCACCTTAATATTATCTTTATGAAAAACTTATCGTTTACTATACTAAATATTTTTAAATTGTCAGTTTTGTCATTGGTTTTTAAGTTATCAGTAATATTCCAAAGTTGTCAAATCGTAAAAGGAATACACTTTAAATCGTTCAAACGTATTTCAAAGTTTTTGAAAAAGCATACAAAATAAAATTACAATTATCAATGGAATTTTATATTCATGGCATGACCAATATTATTTTGAGAATCAATTTACGTCTATGTATGTAAATTCTTTACCTAAGCACTGATCATGAGTCATATGAATCAAAGAAATCATTGTTAAATATGCACTCGCTTTATCAATTTCTTCTTATTTTTTGAAGACACTTGTTTTATTCCTTAAAACACATTCTACTGCAATTTTTTTCGTTTTCAACTGATAAGATTTAAAAAAGCAAAATAACCAAATTCCATCAATCACTATCTGAAAGCCTTACATATGTATACCTACTTCTGAAACTAGTATAACAAAAACAGAAAAAATAACTCAGTCACTTATCACAATCATCACACACCCTCTTTTTTGAGACATCACAAAACTCGTAAGCTTGCTAAGTCTTATGCATATTGTTGCCAAATACAAAGTTTTTTTCCGGATTACCATTTTGGGGACAAAATAAAGGCATAGGCACCTACCTACCTTCATAGTACACCATCGACTTAAAAAAAAAAAAGAAAAATTACAAATAGTACAGGTAAGGTATGAAAGGTAGGAAGATAGCTAGGTATAGGTACTCGAACTTGTCCTTTTGATTAACACGAAACAAAACGCAATTATAAAAGAAATCTTTTACGATTTCATCAATTATTCAATCACACACAACATCGCACAAACATGGTAAGCTGTTTTGTTTTTGCAACCTCCTATACAACGCAACGCTTTAAAGTGCAGCAATAATGCCCCTTAAGTATTCTTTAATCAATAATTTAAAAAAAAAAAAACACTCTTGTAGCATGCCTAGCCAAGACAGACGGACGGGCTTGAGTAAAAAAAAATGTACACGAACCAAAAACCATTCAAAAAAATATAAATAAATCAAATTCTCATCACGTCTTATGATAGGTCTACAATAGGTACACAATAATAATAATTGATATTAAGTAAGGGTTTAAACAACAAAAATCACGTCATAAAACTGTCATCATTAAAATTTGACAGAAAAATATTAAATACAATTATTTTTTTGTAGTAAATTTCATAAACTTACAAAAGAACTAACACTTTTTTTTCTCAAGACCGAAAAATATACAAAAGTCAAAAGACAAAACAAATTTTAAAAGAAAACAAGAGACAAATTGGCGGCACGATGTAAACCATCCGCGATATTTTAAATACTAAACTTGGTTTTCAAAAAAATCAAAGCGCAAAAGATCGATCGCGACTTATGCCTTGTGTAGTGTAGTGCGGTGCGTGAAGCGTGCTCTCGTAATGCGGGCTTGTCTTTGGGAGTCACTTCACTTTCGAATGACAAGATTTATCAAATATCTTTTGGTTATTTAATTTAAAAGCTTCTTCGCCGCGTCGTCGTCGTTTCGTCGTCGGTCGTCGATACAATAATTTGCATTTTAATTTGCGGTTTTCTTCTTTCTCATCACCTAAAAATTTCAACTTTGCTGCTTTTGATTATTGTGTCTTTGCTTTGCTGTATGAATTTTTGAGCTTTATTAAAGCAAACCAAAAATTTACTTAGCGTTTAGGGACATGTGCTTTTTGTGCCACTATACAAAACTCCCAAAACGATTCACAAGCACAACTGACAACTGGCACGCTACTAAAGTCGAAGAGTGAAGTAATTAAATCGCGCATTTAACCATGACACCAAGTTACTCGCGCGCATAGGTTTTTTTAAGGAAGGTATGTGTAATGTTTTGCTATCATGGTCATTCGCTTGCTTAGCTATGCGATGACGCGTCGACGTTAACGGCAGCAAACCTATCATGTGAAAAACAATGAAAGCTCTTCTTTGGTTTTAGTAATGACTTCGAACTAAATTAGCTCTTTCTGTCTTCTCGAATATGTCCAAAGGTTAACCATGATATCAGACTTAACTTAACTGGACGAAACATTTCTCAGATAAATCCGAAAATAAGAACAAGAAACAGTTTTTTTTGTTTTTTTTTTTAAATCAAGTTATTTGGAAAAAAAAGTTAGGAAAGGTACAAAAAATATGCCGACAAGTTTCCAAAGATTCAACTTGATTTTTTTTTAACTAAAACCACTTTCAGTTTTGACGCAATGTGTTAAGCAGCAGTAGACTTTTTTTTGTTGTTATGAAAGAATGAAAGAAGTAAAAGAAGAAGAAGAAAAAAAGAAGAAGGGTATAAGAAAAACGAGAAGTACAAAATTAAAAAATCAACAACTTTCTTTTCAACGGAATATTTAAACATTAAAAAAGAATTGCTTTTTTCCGCACTTTTAGTCATACAATACGTTTTTTAAGGGCAAGTTATGGAATCATAGAAAATAAGTCCAATTTTGAAGTAGGTATGTCAGCAAAAGGGAATGAATTTGTTTGGTGTAAAAGTTTATCAAATATGCTTTGCAAAGACGTATGAAATAGATAGGTGTTATGTCTTGAATAATAAAGCTTATTATTCAAGACATAACACCAAAAAGAAAAAAAAACAAAAAACGTTTTTAGGGTTTTTTTATTAAATAAATTAACTCTGAAATTGATTTTTGAATATGAATTCATTTATTTAATTTATATTGGAAGTTATTGTGTCTGGTTTCTCGAATTAACATTTTTGACATTTTAAGGTCTTTCGAGGTCTTTAGAATCTTTAATGAATATATTGTTTTTAAAGTTATGTCTATATGGAAGGTTCGCAATATCCTTTTCGATGGCTATAATCTCAAGAACAAATAGATAGATCGACTTAAAATAGATTTTGTTTTCCCGGTTAATTATATCAAGGTGTTATTAAAAAACGACGTTAGGTGGCGCACCAGTCCGTAGAGAACAAGAGCCTTGTTACTTACAACTCTCAACCATTCTAGTGTGCGAGTCATTTTAGGGAGGAAAGGGACCAAAGTTATTATGCCTAATCCGAACGGCTAATTTGAGAAATAACTTTTCATGACAAGAATTACTCATGGAGGATTTCAATTCCTCGCATAGGGCAGTACCCATGAACAAAAACTTTAGGTGGCACAGGCAGGGATTGAACCCAAGATCTCTAGCATGACAGTCCTACGCACTTACCATCACGCCACGGGTTTTTGCAATTAAAAAAAAGAGGCTGAGATGCGACCCACTCTGGATAACTTCCCATCCGTACCCTTCTATCGAACTGTCTAAAACTTTGAAAAAAATAATAAAAACAATATTTTGTATGAGATACAAAAATTGAAGTCAATATCTATCTCTGTTCTAATCATATTTGAGTCGAAAACCATTTCTTATAAGTTTTTTGTTCTTTTTGTACGTTTACGTGTTTTATAAAAAAAAATCTGTTAATTCAATTTTTCTAAAAAAAAAATAATTAAAAGTTAGCAACAATATTTTGCATATGATAAAATAAGTTTGATTTCAATATCTGTTTTTGTTCACGAGATTTTTAGCTGAAAACCAATTTTTACCAGTTTTAGTGGCATTTTTTGAAAGTTTTCATTTCTTATAGAAAGGACTACCCATTTGATTTTTCTAAGAACATTATTTTACGTACACAACCAATTTTGCACAGAATGAAATTATTTTGAAGTCTATACCTTTATTTATTCACGTGATATTGAGAATAGGACATTTATTTTTTAAAAAAATTGTGTAGTAGAGTCCAATTTTTATGATAAAAAAGAACTGTTAGATTTTTATAAAAAATTTACTGAATGTTGAAATCAATATTTTTTTATAAGATGAAATTAGTTTGAAGTTAATATCTTTAATTTTTAAAAAGATATTTGAGTCCAAAACTCAATTTTTACAAACTTTTATTATTTTTTTTTAGGTTTTTATTTTTTTTAAACAAACATTAAAAAAGGATTGATTCGATTAAAGTATTTTAGAGGTAAAATCATTTTGTGTTCGCAAAATATTCTAGGAGACAAATATTTTTGTTCAGTTTATTTGATCTATAAAAAACCGTTAATTGATTTTTTTTTTTAAATATACAAGTTTGGTATCACGTCACATTTCATAAAATAAAATTGAAGTCGCTAGCGTTATTGGTTCGTGAGATAATTTGGGTTATTTAAAATGTTCACTTTTTCTTAAAAGTGCTATAGTAAAAAAAAATCACAATCTTAATTGTTTTGAAATGCTATCTCTACTTGTTCTTGAGATATGAACGAAGAAAAAAGCTGTCCGAACGTACGTAAACACGCACACACAGACAAAAATTTGATTTAGATTCTTAGCACCTTGAAATGAAATGTCAAAATTTTCAATTCGAATCAAATTCAAATCGGACCGATTACAATAACTTCCTATGGAAAGTTAAAACTTGGATAACTCGGCATTTAGGAAGTCGCCAATTTTTGTTTGTAAAAAAAAAGTTACAAAATGTTGTTCCCTAACATTTAGGAAAAGAAGCAGATTTTTTTGGAGAACATGTAAGACACAAATAGAAATAATACTTATTTTTCAAATATATTTAAACAAAAAAAGTGGAAGAGGCGAGAGCGGAGCCCTCCACGATTCTTTCGAGAACTGTGAGTTAAAATTACAAGATTGTCTTTTCAATTTATAAGTTAATGATAGTTGATCATAACACCTGAGAGTAAAACTTACTGAGACATGCGATATCCATGATTTGACTTTGTTTTACAAAAAAATTACCTTTATTCTGTTGCTATGAAGAAATGTCTGATTTCAAAACGTCCTAGAACATCATAGAACAGGCATCAAGCCCATAGACACAAAGTCCATGAAAAAGAAAAAAACTTCGGAAGTTTAATTTGAGGATTTCTTCAATACATTTTGTAACTCCATTTCTGTTTTTGCACATGGAAAAAGATCAGAAAATAGAATTAAAAAAATCCAGTAAATCTAAAATCTGGCCAAAAAATTCTTTTTTTAGGAAAAATAATTTTAAATTATTAAATTAAAATGTTGTTTTAAATAAAATTGACATAAATGCTATTGTTTCTCTTTAGATCGCTGAAATAATTTTTTAAATTAAGGTATTAATTTTTTTTTTTAGATTTTTATCTTTCGTATGCATACACTAATATTACCCGTGTTTTGTTGCAAAATCTATCCATAGTATAGTAGGATTTTACACGGATAACAAAAACAATATCCATAGAATGAATAACACCATCTTACTATGGATGGGTTTTTGACATTTATACGAGTTTCGAATGGACCTTATGTGATTTCGTTCGCAAATGTTGGTACGATTGATATTGCATTTGTATCTCGATGGCTGTGTTCGTTGAAGTAGTTGTGCATTTGGAATCATGTGTGTTTTCCATTGGGGAAAAAAACAATCTATTACTGTTGATATTACTTAGTTTTGTTAGTGAAAATGGACTAACTGGGCTTATTTTGCAAGAGAAAACAATAGAAAAGATATGCTATGTTTTGCTATGTTTCGACCAAGGGTTTATCTCAGTTTAGATTAAATAAATCTTTTTGGTGTTTCCACCGCACAAGAAGATTTAAAAATGATTAAGTTTGACAAGCACTTTCTAAAATGCAAATGGTGTTTCGATGTTTCTTATGAAGAGCAAGTGAGATAGTTTGATTCGTGTTAAACAATGAAAAACTGAATAGTTCAGCACCATATAGGAATATGCTATCTACTCCATGTGCAATTTTTTTTTAATTTGATTAAAACAAAACTATATTTTTTGTACACAAACATGCAAATAAACAGACCATAACGCATTATTTGTAAAACCAACTCCTCCACACAGGTTTTTCTTCACAAATTTCCGATCCCCGACCGGAATCGAACTAATCAAGCTCATTTTAACTCGATTCAGGTATATAAAGAATTTAGGCGATGTTAATGTAGTAGTCTACGAACAAACCCCCTTCTTGAAGTTTTTATTTTATGTCATATTGTTTGGTTAAAATTTTGAAATCGACTTTCACATTACACAGACGTATTTTCTTGATTTTGATAGACAACTATCAAAAATCAGCTTACACGATTTCACCCGTGGTCTAAATTTCGCTATTTTTTTTGGAATTTTTTGATAAATTATTCTGACAAATATTTAGTTGTATCAACTTTCAAATATAAAAACCGGACTACTGCGGATCGTTTTGTTTGCAATTTCTCACTTTACTATATATGGAATACGAAAAAAACGCACTTATTAAGGTTCAAAATAGATGCTTATATGAAGATGTGTTGTTTAGCTTCGCTTTATACAATTTATTTTTTGAGTAGTGAATACCTTATTTCTATTTATTAACTTGTCAGCACATAACTTTTAAACACAAATTGGTGTAGAAAGAGCAAATTTGGTATTAGAAAAATCTGTTAGCAGACACATTTTAACATTATACTGATTCAAATTTCAAAAATAAATCTTGGTTGATAATTAGAATTCTTTTCGTTAATTAATTATTTTGTTTTATTTTTAAAAAAGTGCCATTTCTTCGAATTTTAAAAGTTTACACTAGCTGAAAATGGCTTAAAATTGGTATTAAGCAAAAAGAGAGGCGCTTTCAGATTCAAACCTTAAAATGCTTATACTAAAATTATTTTTTTTTTGTATTTCTTAAAAAAAAACTGAACGAATTTGTAGCCCTAAAATAATGACGAATTAAGAGCCAATAATCTTCTGGATTTTTCTTTTATTTTTGATACAAAATTATTACTTTTCAATATTATTAAAAATATAAAACACAAAATGGCAGTCAAAGAGTAAAATTCCCAAATGCAAATAATAAAGTTTATGGTAATCAATCAACTCGGTTTTAAAATCAAGTGCACAAATATAATTGAACTTCTTAGAAAAATGGAGAATTAAGTGGTTGTTAAACCAAAGCATATACATATTTGTCATTATCATGGAGTTTACTTACTTACTTAAGAACTTATGTAAAATAATGCAACTCTTCTTCTCATGCTCTCAATTTTTAATACCTAAAATACATTCGATAAAATGTATGCAAAGTTATATTTCTATACTTTTTAAAAAAAATTCGAAATTAACAGCATCTCGTATAGAGTACCATATCCACATTTTATTTTGAAAGGTATATTTCTTATATTTGATCAAGTTCATTTAATATTAAAGTATTGTCTTTCGAGTAAGATGTTACAACACTTTTGCACCACTTAATGTATTTTTTTTTTGTTAACTAAAGGGCTCTGGTTTTCACCCAGATTATAATGTCTTGTTTTCGCTTGAATTTGATCTCAAATAAGTTAAGAGTTGAAATTAATTATACATAATAAACGGAGAGTAGGAAAGTCTTTTTTAAGCATAAGCATCATTAATACAATTTTAATTGTATGGCTTTAGAGTGAAACGAAAACGATCTTTATATTTGTTGTTGTTTGTCAAACCGATGATGTAGGTAATTGAAAATATTTAAACTGACTTAGAATCAATAGTCATATGATTTTAAAAAAAAATTAAAAAAAAAATGTCAAAAAGTCACAAGTTTGAAGCATGTGATGGGGTTTTGTTGAAGCTATTTTTAGCTAAGGAAACGTTTTCTACTAAACTGAAATTGCCCTAAAATTGGAACTAAAATTTGGAGACTGTTTAACCACATACAATGGTTGTTTTGACGAAAAATCAGTTATTTATAACTTCTAAGTAAATAGCAATTATTCGGATAAATAAGAAAGTGTAGTTACTCTTTAAAAGGCATAATTATCTAAATGACCAAAGAAAATTAAACTATATTTCATTATACTACTTATAACCTTAATTTTAAATACATAAAAACAAAACTCCATATAAGGAATAAAATACTTCAACTGTATGAATGGAATACTTTATCGGTCATTGACATTATCGTCAGTTACTTGCTTTACTCAAGGTTATTATAGCGGTAAGTAGGTCGCATATTGAGTTTAATATACAAAAATAATAACTACAGAAATGTGCCATCTTATGAATACATAAATCTGATAAGAAAAAACGTGATTTAATTAATGTGAAAAATTTTTGGATGAAATCCAAAAAACAAAATGGATTGTTTTTCTTATATTTTACGAAATCGCAAAAGTGATAATGACTTGTCAAAGAACTGATTTACAAGGATATTTTATTGGCCTTATAGTGCCAATTTGTGTTAATAAATTGCAACTTTGTTATAATATTAAAAAAAAAAAGAAACCAAGCCAAGATCATCATTAAAAAATATATTATATTAACCATAAAATTAATTAAAAATGTAAAAATTATTTTCTATATTCGTTTATACATTTTTGTGACTAAACGCAAATTCTTGTCTTCCATATTTTGTCTCAAATTCAAAAAAAAAAACTTATTTGCACGTATTTGATTTTGTGGTTTAAAACCATAATTAGTATTTTAAGTATTTTTGGAATGGGACATTTTTTTGAAAATATTCAATGTTTGTATTTTTTGGCCTGAAGAGTGATGAACAAATAGAGCTGCTGACATTAAATAACAAGTAGCTTTCCTTTTTACTATCAACTAAAGGGTTTTCCAATAACAGGCTTCATTGTAAATATCACGCTTTTTGGACAGCTTTCGGTTTTGAACCTAACAACTTTTGGCATTTAACAAGTTAAAATGACTTCATTACTAAAAATAAAACCATATATGCCTCAACAAGGCAATGAAATTGTTGAAATTAACTATAAAAATGGTAACCATTTTGCAGTGACAGTTCTTGAAACTAAAGCCCTTTTGCAAGGTTCTGGGTAATATCCTTTGGCAATTGTGATAGTGATGATACAATTTGAGCTCTTACTGTAGTTAACAATCTAATTTGTACACGTCGCTAAAGGGCCGTTGAAAATATTAGTGCTGTAGCCCGTAGTGTTGATGAAAACCCAGTTTTGTCGATTCTTTGTTGATCTTTGAAATTGAAAGTCAGAATCCAAGTACTTCGTATTTTGCATAAATACTTATAATCCAGTTACTTTTGTTATTTGAATAGAATCCGGGAGTTATTTCATGATGAAATTAAACTATGAAATATATCCCCAAATTAGGGAAGTGCAATAAGGCCATTTTTTAGGAGTCGGTCTTATTTCACTATAACAAGGTATAATAAGGACAAATTGGATTTATTTTACATTCAATAGTTTGGCCTGTCCACAGCATTAGGGCGAACCTACCCCAAATCCTATAATGTGCCCAAGCATGGACTTGCATAAATATTTCACTGTTTTAGTTAGGCCTTCTTTCACTTTTAGAAAGAATAGTTTTTTTTTTAAATATCGAAATGAAAGCTCTTTTTCGAAAACCGTGCATTCTTTTGAATTGCCAAACAAAATGATCTTGTCCTGTAACCGTCTATAAAGACCAACACAATGTTTTCTTAAAAATAAATCTTGAAGTTGTTCACTTCAACAAGCAGCTTCAAACAAAGGATAACCATAATTAATTGAAAATCTCATAAACTCTCAGGGGTCAAGTACCTACAAAAAAAAAATAAAAATATTAGCAATACCTAAACAGTGTTAATTTTATTAAAATAAAAAAATAAAATAATTGGTTTAACCTTTGAAGGTTCAAGTGCCCCAAAATGATGAATGCGTCAATTTAATGATCAATTGTCAAAGAACATGTTAATTTCGTTTTATCAAATTATTTACACTCCTGACGATTAATTATAATTATTTCACTTTAAAAATTGCATTATAAAAGAATTTTCAAAACACTGAATTTAGCTCCCCTTCTTTCTTTGTTTGTTTTTGATGGAATAGAGTTAAATTACACATCCGTATTAAATACACTCCACAATGCATATTTGCGCGTCTGTCACCCTGTTTTAATATTTTTTGTACTCATAATTCCACCGCATATTGTGGATTGGGAGAATCCCAACCCCTTGTGGTTGAATGCAGTATCAAATTTATAATAATGTAAAAGGGGTGTAGGCACGCAAAAATATGCAGATATATTTTTACCATGATGCAAAACTAGTTTTAATTTAAATTCTTTTATGTATGACCCCAACAACGATGACGTTGATTTTGTCATGTCTAATAGTTCTTTTATATTTAAATAATATAATAGACTATGAATGTAATATAAGAAAATTGTTCTAAATTCAATTTTTATTCAACTTTAATAAATTAAAAAAAAAATATAAGATTTTAAATTTGGAGAAGATTATTTTCAAAGTTTAAAATTCACGAGATAAATAATTTATCAGATTAATATTTTCTTCTTTCTTTGAAACATCGAATTTATCATTTTTTTTGCAATTTTCTACTATCAATCTATTGATAGTTGATGAATATTGAAACTCGATCTTAAAAAAAACTTAATTATTGAAAAATTTAGGAACTTTTTGATAATAATTATAAGTATGTTAGCTATGGATGGTTTTGGTAATTTCCAATTATTAAAAATCTTATCAATTTTTGGTTTTAATGTCAATCTTTGATATTTATCAAATAATTATTGATATTTGACTGAAGGACTTGATTACAAAAACGTTTGAAGTAGTGCATCTTTTCAAATCATAGCTTATTTTCACACTGACAGCTTTACAGCTGTTTAAGGCTAAAAATCTTGACAGAAAGTCAGTATACCTAATACCGTTTTGGAACGAAATAAGTCGTTTTACGATTGAACAATGTTGGGGGAGGTCAAACTGACTTCCAATAGACATAGGGTAAGCCTGTTGAGTTTAACTATGATCTGGAAGAAAGAAGTACTTACTTGCACCTCCTCGCGGTGGCCTCTGGACACAAGTTTGAGACTTCAGTGTAGTTCGTTGAAGAATGATACTGTTACAGTTAATTATAATTGATAAAGGCACTCTGAGAATTACACTGTACAAAGGTCTCTGCTTGTGAACGAACGCAAGAAGTTATAGTTTCTTACTTCCTAAGATTGAAAAATCTTAAGATGGCGGAAACGAGGGACCGTCGTCCTTTGCCTCAAGGGTTCTGAGGTAGACTTACTGATAAAAAATTATAAAAAAAACCATAAAAATCAGTAAAACATAAAAATCGACCTCTTCCAAGTGTAAGTCGATGTTTAAAAGAAGATTATAAATTGAAGTGGCTCCAGTAAAAATCATTTTATAAAAGAATGATGTTCATGAAAAGATAAAGCTGGTGGATTGAGGTCTCAATCATGAAACCGAGCGGCCACTTATAGGGTTATCTTCCCTAGATCCTTCCTATCAAAGAACGAAAGTTGAGCCGACCAGGCTATAAGTGGTACCACGGGGTATGGTAGAGCCCCACGGTTAAAACCGTGACCATACATGGGACGGCCTCTTCGGAGAGTTTCGTAGTGGCTGTGGTTTATCCTATAATGCTTAGGGTATTGGTTTTAGCATTGTTCACCCGGCTAAACCAATACTTAGGTAGAAAAAACCATGACCAAAGGTTAACAAATGAGGATGGCATTTGTTAGGTCTTGGAAGCTTAGAAAGAGGAACTCACTCGAAGGAATTTTGAATAGAGAGGGTGACTCTTATGAAACTGCTTTAAGCGAGTTTCAAAAACTAAGCGTCAAAGCAATGTCAAGGGACAGCAAGTTTAGTAAGCTTGCCAGTAAATATGGGCTAACCGCTAGGAGTTACTGTTGCGGGCTAACCTATCTTAAACTGAACAATGTTGGGAAATATTGAAAACTTGTTCCGAAAGTGAGTGCTTTGTAACCCGATGAGTGTGTTTTTAAAATTAAATATTCTGCACACATCGCCTGCTGCTTTGCCGTAATATGTACACGCCTAAAGCCCATCGTCAACAACCTGATAAGTTATTATCAGTGTAGCTTTGGACCAGGAAGTCCAAATATTCACAATGTAAAAGATTCTAGAAAAAAACCAAGAACATCAAATCGACACCAATATTTTCAACGATTTCAAGGCTTCATATGACAGGATCTAAAGGGACAAACTGTATAGAGCTATGTCTAGTCCTGAAATCCCTGTCAAACTTATCTGTTTCTGCAGGATGACTGAGGAGAATTTGGGCTACTCCATAAAAGTTTGAAACAACTTAACCGAACCTTTTAATGTCAAAAAAGGCTTTACACAAGATGATGTGCTGTCGTGTGATTTCTTTAAAATCGTACTTCTTAAAATAGTAGTACAGAGCTCCCACGTCAACACTAGAGACACTATCTTTCAAAAGTCTGTCCAATTACTAGCACATTCTGATGGCATTGACATAATCGGAAAAACTCAGCGTGATTTAAATCGGACTTTTACGAGCATTGGTGCAGAGGCGGCAAAAATGGGTTTAACGGTTAATGAGGGCAGACCAAGTACGCATGCTCTTATCAAGAAAGGACCTACAACTTCGACATCTCGGTCAAAACGTCACCATCGACAGACGCAGCTTTGGGGTAGTTATGGACTTTGTCTGCCTGTGCTCTGCTATAAATGCAGAAAAAAAACACCAGCGCTGAGATCAAATGAAGAATAACTCTTGCTAACCTAATTGAGTATAGTAAAGCTCAAAGCCCTCTAAAGTTAAAGTGTGTAAGGCTCTTATCGTCCCCGTCTTGATATACGGTGCAGACGTATGGACTATATGTTAAAAGCGCATAGAAGGTAAGTGGAGGAGAAGATGGAAGAACGAGCTGTATGCCGTACGGGCTCTACAGTGACATAAACTTAGCCAGAAGGATAAAAGTTCAACAACTGAAATGAAACCAATGAAACCAGTAGACAGCGCACAAATGCAAAGTGACCTTACCCAACTTTTAGTTCACAATTGGAGACATCAAGCTAGAAACCGAGCTAGATGTTGAAGTTTGTTGGGTGAGGCCCTAGTTCACACAGGACTGTGGTGCCACCTTAAGTAAGTAATCCGTTCGTTACACAAGAAATCATCCATAAAAGGTCTTGGTTAAGAGTTACAGAATATGCTACTGCGAAGCCAGTTGATGCAGCCACTTGAACGACATTAAGCTTCATAATTAATGTTGAACGTATTTCTAACTTATAAAGTCAAAATTCATGGAAAATATTGAATTCTGTTTATGTTTATTTTTGAAAGGAACATTTTATTTGGACCACCTTGTATTTGTGTACTGTACATGTAAAAAAGTATTTTAAAAATTAAATTTTTCTTGATTAGGTACATGTTTCTAAAATAACCATGACGTCTTTTCAATTGTCCCTAATTACAAGCTACTTAAGTAATAGAATCAAGTTCAAGCGTCTCAGCCTTTAGTGCATTTTTAATATAATTAATTAAACCTTTAAATTAGAAAATTGTTCCGATTCCACCTTTTGCTCACCTTTTAACCAAACCACACACGTTATTGTAATAATACAAATCATAATATACCTAAGATAAATAGTAACTTAATGCGGGATCGTCCTATTCAAGAAAAAAGTTGACAAAACAAAACTTGATCTTGATTAAATGTATCTACCTAAGATGATGATGACAAAAGAAGTAAAAGTATTTAATTGATTAAATAAGCCCCGTATTGTATATTTTTTTTTTAAACGGATCCACAAAAATTACGATATTATCATAATATTTTCGTTTAAACGTAAACAAGTCAATCTTATCAGAGCGTGCCAAGAGAAATTATATTTCAACAAGTTTAACGAGTATTTTGAAATAAAGGGGTCAATGTTCTTACCTAAATTTTAGTTTAATTTAGTTTTTTGTTTGTTTAAAATATGTAAAATATATACGTAGACTTGTTATTTAAGATTTTATTTACATACATACATAAATGAATAGAATATTGGCCGACTTGGTTTATCATTAAATAATAAATAGACGAGTTAATTTGCATAAAGTAAGTTATTACTGTTTTGTAAGAAAGTCGATTAACTGCTATATTGAATTTATAGTTATGTATATTCTTATAACTTATAAAACAAACCATTAGTTTTTATGGGTAGTTTTTAATATGCAAATTTTGTGTTGGTTTGATAACAGTATTCGCTTGATTAAGGTTGCTTTCTTAGAAAGGTGTTCATCAGTTTGTAAAAATAAAAAGAAAGATGTAACTGGTGCATAATGGATGAATTGATTAACTTAAATTTTGATCAAAAAAAGCTTAAGGGGTGCGACTCACTGTTTGAAGATTTTTGTCAGAACTACTAAAAAATAAATCAAAAATACATCAGAAATTTTAGCATTCATAGAACGATCATAAACAACATAAAAATAAGTCTGGTATACAAAAACAGAGCTCTTATAAAAAGGCTTAAGGATATAGAATAATTGTCCAAAGCATGTCACATGATATCAAATACCACACAAATAAAATTTTTATAATGATTAACTAGATACTGAATACATAGATTTATGTAATGAATACATAGATTTATGGAATGATTATATAATATAATATAATGAGTAGATAGATTAATGCAATGAGTATAAAAAATTATTTTTATATTTATATTATGAGTACATACATTTATGTAATAAATATACAGATTTATGTAATAAATACACAGATTTATGTAATAAATACATAGATTTATATAATGACTATGAGATAATCAGATGTTTTGATTAGTGCATAAACACTTAGTACATGGTCCTTTACATTCAAAATGAGCTGATATAAACTTACGTATCTAATAATTATAAACAATATATAAACTTTATTGATAATAAAAAGTTATGCTCATTACAGAAAAGCTAAGAATTTTTTCGCGATTACGAGTTCATCGAATCGAAACGACTATTTTCTTATGTTATGATCCCGTAAATTCTACTTTGTAAAGATTTCATTATGTAATGAATACAGAAACTATGTGTGCAAAAGAGTAAATACTCTTTTTGCTGAATTCATTGAATATTTCAGTAACTAACTAACTAATTTTTTGGAGCGATCTACTTCAAAAATGGAATTTTTG
The DNA here is from genome assembly GCA_920104205.1 of Eupeodes latifasciatus. NCBI lineage: Eukaryota > Metazoa > Arthropoda > Insecta > Diptera > Syrphidae > Eupeodes > Eupeodes latifasciatus. The sequence continues at coordinate 375,233,357 of OV049924.1, forward strand.
AATGCGGCTCTGCGATGGGGTCTTCTTTTTTTAAGGGTCTGCGTTCGGACTAAAAGTCCTTATAATTGTGTAATCATATTGATCGGTTGAAAACTGTCTCTGAGTTACGAGGTCGGCCAACTTATAAAAATTCAGTATTCAGGTAATGCATTGGAAGTTTTGAGTTGTAGAAAATCAAGAGTAATCTTTTTAATTCTAAAGTTGAGTTGACAAAATCAATCCAATCTTGCCTTTAAATTTATTTATCACATCAGATTTTTAAAACATGCTCCTTTAAAAATGCTAAAACCAATCATAAACGGAGTTTTAAGTAGAAGTTAAAACTCAAATAATCTCCTAACAATAAACTGTATGATCATTTTGCAAAGTACATATCGTACCCTTAGAATAAAAGTGACCTAACTCAAAAATTGCAACTTGTGGAAAATGAGCAAAAAGTCTTCAAGAAAGTGTAGTTTTGATTGTGTTATTATTACTTTCATAGTTTTAAAAAATGGAGATTATTTTTGGTGATGATTTCGAATTCAAACTTTAATTTCAACTATGTTTTCTTGTTTTCAACACTATTTTTATATTTTTTAACATATTTCAAAAACTTGATACAATAGAATTGTTAAGACAAAAAATTTGTACTCTCAGACCGTTTTTCTATTGAGTTGAAAACCCTTTTAGCATAAAGTTGAAATCTAACAGTTTATGAAGATTTTTCGAATATTATATGCAATCAATCATTTCAACTGAATATAGAGAACCGTCAAAAACCTTATAATCGTGTTTTTAAATTTTTAAAAGTAATATCGCAAAAACCTGACGCAAAACATTAATATTGGAGTTGGATTTGAATTAAACCCTCAAAACCTATTGAAAAATGCAATTTGATTGTCAGGAACGAAATTTTGTCAACCAGCATATTTAAGAAAAAAACCATAAACACATCTTAAACAGAGACACCCTGTATTTTCGTAATGTGTATATATTTTTCTGTTTTTTCTTTGGTACATATTTTGGTTGCTGGGCGATGTCACCTGTTTCCCTGTATTACTCAATTCGCCGTGCCACTTTCTATATAAAATGAATTAATGAAAAAAAAAAAAATCCAAGATAAGACTTTGAAGGCTTGGTTAAGTTAGTCTTTGAAGCCGGCTAGGTTATACACTATATAGCCAGTTTAAGTAAGTATAACCAAGCACAAACAAACATAGTATGAATGTTATATTTGTTACGTAGTCACTCTGAAGTCGCCCACTTTAGGTCTGCTTTTTTTTCGGCCAAGTTATGTGCGTGGTCCGTGGAGTCCGACGCATACTCTTTTCTGTCCCTGACTTTCATCAAGCAAACAAAAATAACTTCAATACCCAATGGAATTTCAAAATGTTTTTTTTTTATTATTTTTGGTTTTTATGTTTTATTTTTCATAACTTAACTGTTAAGCTTGGTTCGATGGTTTATTAAGAGCGACGCTGCTGCTGTTGCTGGTAGTAGGCTATAGGCATGTATAAAGTTGCAAGGCAACTTTAGCAGTGACGTGGAAATACCGTACCAATTGACGCGTCTTGCTTTGATTCATGCGATATGGTAGCTTTATAGTATAGTGGCAATCACACACGATTTGCAACAAATACTAAATAAAAATAAATTAATAAGACAAAAACAATAACAGGGAAATAATTTAAAAAATGTACAAGTGTTTTTCCCCCCAGATTATTTGTGTTGTACTATCTTCTGGTTTTTAACCAGGTATCTGTTTTAAGCAGGTGGTAAAAAGTAATACATTTTTATTTAATTTATGTCTAAAATACATACAAAAATGGGTATAGTCATTCCCAACTTTTGTATAGTAGGCTTTATATTGTAATCTTTGCTAAATTGGAAGGTATTTAACAAGAAAGTCCCGCAACTATGTCGGATATTGCAGACATTTATTAAAATAGACCAGAGTTAAGGTCTTAACCAGAAATGGATAAATTCCAGACTTAATTTGTTTACACTGTCCACTTATCGTAAAATTAAATCTTGCCCTACAATAACCACAATTGTCGGAATAAGGCGTATTTTTACATTCCACCGACATTGTAGAAATCTTTGTAATAGGCTTGAGTCTTAATTTTTTAAATGCCTAATCGATAGCGCATGGTGAGACGAAACCAAAACATTCTATGTTCTGAAAGTGCTGATTTCAATTAGATGATTATAATTATTAGAAAAGAGGATGGGATGCGACCCACACTGATAACTTCCCATTTCGTCTGTCGATTTGTCTTGCTTAAAAATTGGATGAATAAAATTAATTTGAAGTCAATATCTTCTATTGTTCACGAGATATCGAAAACCGAACATCAATTTTACCAATTTTGCGTACTATTTTTTGTATAGGTATTTTAATTTTTTATGAAAAAACTGACTGTTGGATTTTTATAAAAAATCTACTAACCGTCGAAAAAAAATATTTTCTGTGAGATAAAATAAGTTTGAAGCCAATATTTTTAATTGTTGAAAAGATATTTCAGTCGAAAGTAAATTTTTACTAAGTTTTAGTATTAATTTTTTTTAGGTTTTTATTTTTTGTTAAAAAAACTGTCGATTTTCGATTTTTCTCAAAATTCTACCGAATGTTGAAAATAATATTTCTTATAAGATAAAATTTGTTGGAAGCCATAATCTTAAATTTTCGAAAAGATATTTAAGTCGAAAATCTATTTTTACTAACTTTGAGTAATGTTTTTTATAGGTTTTTATTTTTTATAAAAAAAAAACAGTCAATTCGATTTTCTCAAAATTTTACCATCTGTTAAAAACATTATTCTTCGTTGCAAAAAATTGTTTTGGAGATAAAATTGTTTTTTGTTCGCAAATTTTTCGAGGTAAATAATATTTTTTTTTTCAGTTTTTTTGATTTATAAAAAAACCAATAGTTGGATTTGTTTTCCAAAAATATATTTGTTTGGTATCACGTTACAATTATATAATATAAAATTTAATTTAAGTCTCTAGCGTCATTGGTTCATGAGATATTTAGGGTTAACCAAAATGTTCACCTTTTTTTAAACTGCTATGGTAAAAAAAACACCCACGCAATTTTCTTGAGAATCCTTTCTGCATCTTTCTGCCTTATTATCTGTATAACAAAATTTATTTGAAGTCGATATCTCTTCTGGTTCTTGAGCTATGGACGACGAAAAAAACGTCGCGAACGTACGGACGTACGAACGTACGTACACAACACACGCACAGACATCTTTCTAAAAATCTTTTATTTCGACTCTAGGGACCTTGAAACGTCGAGAAATGTCAAAATTTTCAATTTGAAAAATCGGACCCATTACAATAACTTCCTATGGGAAGTTAAAAATGTCTGTCAGGAGAATACAATCACCTTCATGTTTTTTATGTACATATTTGAACTCAGGAAGCCGAATACTTTCGGATGGTTTCCCAAAAGTAAAAAAAAAAAACACTTTTTGGCCACCTCTGCAGGACAAATGCGTCCACTTACACGTCTGTCGAAATCATATTTATAATCAGCAAGTATCTAGTAAGCGTGAAGATGCAATCCATTTGAAGTGATTTCCCTTCCTTATTAATTCCTTTTTACTCCCAAAATAAGCTCTCTGCTCTCGGTCTTACAGGTAAAATATTAAAATATCAAAATATTACTTTAAGTCTTCAAATAAGGTCTATTTTGGCTCGAGCACTTTAATTCAACTTTTACCAAAAAACTATTTTTTAGCTATGGTTTTTTAGAAGAAGCTCAACATTTTTTTTCCCTTTCGAAAAGCTTTTTGCGACAACTAAATAAATATGTTATCATTCCAACTAAGTAGCAGAATATTGGAAAAGTGTGACAAGTCGAATGCTTTTATTAAAATGATTGGTATAACTAGGCATTAAATCCACATTTAAGCGTAACCCTCCCCTAATGCCACTATCCATGAGTGGTACTTGCATCGAGGAGACTGGAAGCTTTAAATTCTAGGTATAAGCATCACAAACCATTTTTGTGGAGTTATCACACATTTGACATCGCCAAAAATGCTGCGAACTGTTTAGGTTTCCACCAACGACGCAAGAAGTATTTCTTCTCCTCCTGATCTGGTTCTAATTTACTAAGCTTCTATTCGTCCAAAACTAGAGTATAATTCTTATATTCTTTTGGACAGAATTGAAAAAAGAGTTGAGGCATTTGCTATTCTTCAACACCGCCGCCGCCGCAAGGTCTCATGCCTATCATTATTTTATAGCTATTTTCATATAAACAATGCTCTATCGAAATAGCCAGTCGCATTCCTCCTACCAAACAGTTCAACCGTAATACTCGTACTCATGATGTGAATGCTCATCATTTTAAATTTGAATCAAATTACAAACGTATACTGTTAAGTATGGGGATTCTTTCTTTAGCCGCACTACACGAATGTGAAATGCTTTTAAAAAGCTCAATATTTCCATCTTATTACAATGTACAAAAATTCAAAACTAAAGTGCATCGGTATCTCCTTTATAATCGCGTGCCCCCTTTTTAATAATTTCTCGTACTGCGTTTAATTATTATAAGAGTATTCATTGCCCCTTGAGTGAGTCTACAATATGGTAACATGGCCATCTAGTATATTCTTTATGATTCACAGGTTATTTTGTAAATGACAACTCTTTTTTAGAAATCTCAACACAAAATCATTAACATAACAACACGGAACGAAATGAATCACTTTAAGCTTAAACAAAGTCGGAAAATATTGAAAACTTATTTAAAAAATGAGTGCTGTTATCCCATATGAAATGAAGCACCATTACAACTCAGCATTTGGTCACCTAGTTCCTAAATAGTGTTGCAGCCGTTGGTTCTCTAGGAGCTTCGATTTGAACATTTTCAATTTACTTATAAAGTCAAAATGTTTTAAGAACCATTATCTGTTGTTTATTTTATTAAAGTTTTAAAAAGAAGTTTGTATTTGGTCCACTCTTTACTTGGTTTTCTGATTCAAGGATTAAATAAAATGGCAATGGAAGAAGAAAGTCAAAACGATTAGAATGCATTTTTGAGAATTGGACTTTTCGCCAAACCATCGCATCGCACAGCCTCAAATTAATTTAATGAACCATTTTTTTTGCAATAAAGATCAAAGCCTGTTTATATGCCGAGTGAAGTGTTAAGATGTTTATACATCAAGTAAAAGTCTTGAAGTCTTCAAGTCTATTTGGTATTGTATCTCTTTTAGTACAGCCGCTAAGTATATACTTTTTGTATCTATAAATAATGAGCACGTGTTCCATTATTATTTATGTATATAAAATGAGCAAGTGAATAATATACCAAAACCACTCCTAAATGAATTATTGTATTGTATGGTGGAAGAGATTTGTTTATTAATACTCGTATATCCAATTTTTTTTTCTGTCTCTGTCTCGAATACTTCTCGAAAGTATGAATATGAACTGCTTTTACTTGAATGTGCGAAAAGTTTTATATTTTGATGATGTACTGAAAAAATTTATTTTTACAATTATCATGTATATGCGTAAGTTTGTTGTTCTTTTTTTTCGTAAACAATTGATACTTTCAACAATTTTAGCTGTCGAAATTTGCTATAGATATGAGCACTATAAGAACAATATAGGTACTAGATATTATTTTTAAACCGAATTGGAAATATTTAATTTTATGAGGTTCAATATATCAAAGTTCAAATTTTAGATGGTTTGCAATATCTTTCTTTATATGAGTATAGATAGTTCATAGTTTATAACTTTACTTATTTGGAAATGTAAATCAATTTCGAATGTAAATAAGAATTTTAATGAATTACAGAACTCAAGGTGTTAATTTTGACGATAAATTAGTAGATATTGAAAAAAAAAAAAAAGAAATTCAAGATGATATCATCCGAAATAGGTTCTATTATTAGGACATTTTTTTTTTACAATTCAAAACATGAACTTGAGACTTAGAACTTTAAGACTTGAAGTTTGATCTGTAAATAAAATCACCTCACATATTTCAATATTCAAGTTCAAGATTCATTGGAATATAAATCTATGTAAGATTTTTCAATAATTGAAGATAACTAATGGAAGTTAAAAGATGTGGACTCAGGTGGTTACCTTGCGGAACATATGATGCAAATTTGTATGTTTTTGAATTTTGATTTCTGTTTATGGAAGTTAAAAGATGCGGACTCAAGTGGCTACTTTGCGGAACATTTGATAAAAAAATTTAATTCCGATTTCTGTTTAAAATATTGGCCTAATTGGGTGCTCGAAAAATCTATGGAGCTCTGAATTGCCAAGTTATGTATATAACGACCGGTTCTTATATCATATTTACCACTGAGTTGTAACAAGCTAATTTTAGGGATTCTGGTAATTCTGGTTTTCGAGATGTTGAGTTTTCGTGGATTTTAAAACTTTAAAACCTTAGGTTTTCGTGATTAAGAGGTATCGGAATTTTGAGTTTTCAGGATTTTATGGATTTTAAATTTAGCCACTCTACCTTTGGGACTCAGAGTTTTCTTGCTTAAGGGCTTCATGGTTTTGTACCGATACCCCGCGATTTATAGTTTTTTAAATAGTTTGTGAATTTGAGTTTCTGAATTTGAGTTGAACGGGATTTATGTCTTTGGGATGTATGCTACTCAGAACTTATATTTCTGTACCCTCTAGGGTAGATCTTAACTTGAAAAAATCGCATTAATTATTAACTTCCCATACGAAGTTATTGTAATCGGTCTGATTTGTCAAATTGAACATTTTGAAATTTATCGACGTTTTAAGGTCCTTAGAATCTTAATCAAAGATTTTTAGAAAGATTTTTGCGTGTGCCTGTGTACGTACGTTGAGAATGCAGTATTTTTGTCAGCTTAAATACATATACAATATACGAACCAAAAATGATATTACCCCATGAATAATTTTATGCGACGAAGAATAACGTTTTTGACATATGGTAACATTTTGGGAAAAATCGAACCAACGGTTTTTTGCAAAAAAAAAAAAACAAAAACCTAAAAAAATACAACTAAAAGTTGGTAAAAATTGGTTTTCGACTCGAATATCTTGGCAAAAATTTAAGATATTGCCTTCAAAGTAGTTTTATCTTATACAAAATATTATTTTTAACAGTATTAAAATTTTTAGAAAAATGCAACCGCCAGTTTTTTAGAAAAAAGTAAGAATCTAAAAAAAAAAAAAAGAATTAAAAAACTCTATGGGGTATGATGTTAATTGCTCCGTGTCCATAACGTTGTCTACTGAGAGGTACATAATTTGTTCGTTTATCTGGCTAACTATCTCATGGAGCTAAAATTGCCCTCTCACACAACCACTCCCGATTGCCCATATTTATATGCAGGTTTGGATAGACATTACTTTTTAATTCATCTGTGCTACAGACATTATGACAGAATTCATGACTCAACGTAATCGAGCCGTTACAGTCTGTTGGCTTACAATCTTCTCCGATTTTTAGAAGAGCAGCGGCATATTGTCCTGCTTGAGAATCATTGTGTAGCTGTACTCGCATATTCGTAGTCAGACAAAACTTTTTTACATTAAATTAAATAATTAAATTAAATTAAATTACATGTACCCATAACACAGATGCTTTCAAACACGCGTTTATTCCATCTGCCGGTGTACCTCTAGTAATTACAGGCAGGGTCTGGAATGCTTTATTTTCCCGTAATACTAATTTTATCCAAATATTATTCAAATCTTTGGTAATTTCATCAGATTAGATTCCCAGGAAAGTAATTTTTCCCATGGGAATGCGTTGTTTTCCCGAAGTCAAAAGTAACTCATGTTCTTTCTTAAGTCTCAAACTATCTCCTTACCAAATTTCATTTAAATCTGTTCAGTAGTTTAGGCGTAAAAGCGATCGGCCCACCTGAATTTTCCCATGGGAATGCGTCATTTTCCCATGGTAAAAAGTAGCCTATGTATGTTCTTTCTCGGGTATCAAATACCTCCATACCAAATTTCATGCAAATTGGTTCAGTAGTTTAGGCGTGATTGAGTAACAGACAGAGTTACTTTCGCATTTATAATATTAATATAGATGAGGACTGCTGCGGATAAGTTTTTAAACGATTTTTCACTGTACTATACATATATTGAATCCCAAAAAAGCACAAGTAGTAATTCAATTAAAAGCTAAAGTGACGACAGTTTGAATTTTAATGTTCTTTTTTCCCAAAGTCTTTTCTTTCTCATCATATTCATTCCTGAAAAATCACTCACAATTTGAGGCATAACGTTTCATTAAATTTCTACGAACTTCCCCACATTGCTCCACATTCCCCTATACATTTTAAGTTCAATTTATTTTTATCTGAATTACTCAAAAAATGCAAATAAATTAAAAATAATAAAGTTTAGCTGTTACATAAAAAATGAAGACCAACAAAAAAATAAACAAAACAGAAATAACTTTAAAAAAAAAAGCACGAGTCAAGTGTCATTTATCTTCGTTAATTTAATTATCTGATCTGATTGCATTGCATTTTTATGCATTGCCTCTGATGCTGATTCTGATGACGATGACGATGACAGTTCGGTCTTTTGGTTGATGTTCATGTTGATAGTTTGCTTGTTTATTATGCCATCTATCATAAGATCAACGACATTGCAACTATTATGTTAATTGTTTAATTAGAATAACAAAAGTGTTTAACACTAATAATAATAATTTTAACCTATATTTCATTCTTTCTTTCAAAACTTACAGTGACTAACAAATAGTAAAAAAAAAAAAAAGTCTCATAAAACGCAAAAATTAATTAAAGGAAGGAACTATGTACGAGTACTTTACGTATATAGTGACTTTATTTTTCTCGTTGTTTGTCGGGACTTTTATATTAATGCTAAATTTTAATTACTCGCAATTTTCTTAATTTCTTCTACTTTTTCTTTACTCATTTTTGCTCTCAAGTGGACTTGAATTTTAATATTTTTGTGTTTATTTTTTAAAGAAAAAGCCTAATGGTTTGTAGGATTTTTTTGTTGCTATTTTTTGTTTTCAAATGAAGATAGACGAACAAAAATCTTACTAACAAAATTCATTTGATGCATTATTTCCTTTGTCAATTGAGACTATAAGCTGAAGAAGAGAATAAGAAACTGTTGAAACAGTAAACCACAAAAAAGGAAAATTTTATGCTAATGATGTCGATGAGATTTTCATAACTAAGTTCTTGATGAATGATGATTAATATTTCTAAGTGACTTTCACATGATACTTGAAGATATCTTAGTTAGATTGGGATTATGTAAGGATATGAAGATGAATTGTGTCCATTACGGAATTGAAGGAGCTTCACATTTTTGCCTTGGAATTCTTTGAAACCCTTTTCTTCTTTCGCAAACAGAGACACATTTTTACGATACGAGAGTGGCTATATTTACCGCCTTACAATGAGAAAGAAAGAAACTTTGTTCTTAGTGCCAATTACAGAAATTCGTCCTTTAACCGAATTACGCGAATGTATGGAATGCTTTATCACACTCTGAATTACTTATCAGTGCAAAATAAAACAAATATGTACCAAAATCTCTAAGCTTAATTTTGCATTATAAGATAACCACAAAAGCTTATTTTGAGAGTAATTAACAATGCTAAGGTATGGGGCTTTAATATTAAAAGTTCCATTGAAGATGGTCAATGACTCGTCGAAGTTTACAAAAAATCACGATGATGCACTCACCTGAATTCAACAATAAAATCAAATAAGACGTGATACCGTGCAATCTTTATAAAAATCATAAATTGATACAAAAATAAATTCGATAACCTATCAGCTCTTGAGATCGTCAAATTCAAATTTGAAACAATTCAGAAACAAAGAACGTTACGTCCATTTAAAAAAAATAAAACGCAAAAGGTAACCCCTTTATCCTATTTAACAATCGTTTACGATTTATACTTTGTTAAGATAAATTTGTCAACATTACTCGAAACCAATTGAAAATAAACCCGGAAAGAAATGAAGGACACGTCTATTTTCGGCTATGTCTTTATTTCAACTCCAAGATTATGGCAAGCTTCTCCCCATTTATGGTTGAGGCATTTGTAGCAAATCTTTTCGTCTCTGGTAAATGTTCTTTGGTTTTCAGCACTGATTCCCATCAATTTTCGGAATTCAATGGTTGTGTGATTATTGAGTTTACAATAATTGCACACGTGCTTACTTTTCATCTTACTTTTGGTCGTCATCGTAGGATGTGCTTTAAAAATTGCCTGTTTGCGGCTTTTGAACAATGGTTCATTTTCGGCAACCGCCTTCAAAGTCTGGTATTGTTGATCCAAGAAATAAATGTTATCTTTTAATGTCTGAATTTCTTTGGTTTTCTTTATGGTTTCTTCATATAATTTAAGACCATCATTGTCTAATTTCCGAACAATTATGCGGGCAATGAATGCATCCGCTTCTTCTATTTGCAGATTTAGAGATTTTATAGCGTTAGACACTCATTTGAGGTGTCTAGCAGTTCTCTTACGCTCTCTGCATTGTAACTGTTTATGAATTTTTGGTCCCACTGTGTTGTAAACAAAATACATACGTTTATTACCATATCTTTGCTTCAGTAAAATCCATGCTGCAGCATAGTTTTCACTTGATAGATTCAAATGTTGAATTAATCGATGCTTCGCCCTTTAAACATCCACGTAATCGTAGCATCTTTTCTGAATTTGCCATCCGCGTGTTGTTGTGCACCATGTCTTTGAATGAATTGTGGAATGTTGACCACTCTTTCACTTCACCGTAGAATGCGGAAATTTTAAGTTTCGCCCATTCCAAATTGGCATGGTGCGTTATCTTTGGCTCTTTATTTTTCGAGCCATTCATCAACTTGGGAAGCTCTTCAAAATACCCATCAAGCATTCCGTAATATAAGTCTTCCACTTCGTATTCTGAGAGCTTGTTGGTATAGATGTTTTTCATCTCTCCAAATAAGATTTTCGAGTATCTTATTTTGGCAGTATCCACAACTCCCAGTACTTGAAGATCGTCGATTTTTCTCTTAAGGATGTTTATTATCCTTTTAAATCAGTTTATATCAAGGTCCCGAATTGCTTGGGGTGTTTCTTTCCTTGAGGGTAAGTCTTCTGTTTGTACTGGTATTTCACCACCAGAAAGACCTTGACGCATTTTGAGGATGATTTCTTCTAACATTTGCATCTTATTTTCGTAAATTTTATTTTCAGTAATTCTCTTTGCCAATGCGATCAACACTTAATTTTTTGTGATTGGCATCGAATTCTCTTTGGAGTTTGTCAAACTTTTTTAAAAGCTCTTCGCATTTAGCCTTCCTCATCGATACGTTCGAAAAGTTGCCGTATGTTCCATGGACCTTATTCGAAATCTCCATTTGGGCTTCTATTATTTTGCTTTTTTTAAAAATTAAAATTAAGTTTTTTTGTTGGAGGTGTTTTTGTTTCGGTGGCCAGGTTGACCTAGCTGTGCCTCGACTCACAACTCGTTGATTACTTCCAAGTTCTTTTAAATAATGCCCCGAATTTTTTCGAAGATTTCTAAATTTGTATAACAGCAGTTTTTTTTTTTTTGTTCACTAACGTTGTCAAGCCACATTTACGCTTGTCAATATTTTAGTTCTGGCAACACTATTTTAATCAATTATTGGCTTGTTTCTAAGTTTCTTACCACTGGTCGGGGAAAACTTAAAAAACAATTAATTACCAACTTGAATTTGCTTGGAATTTTCGAAGTCTTTTTGTTTCACTTTTTTTACCTCACTGGCAATTGAAAAAAACAAAACATATTTTTGTTTGTTCGTTGGTTCAATCACTACTAACAATGAGGCTCGAAGGACCAATGAAAAAATGAAAATAAATTCGAGTTGAAATAAAGGCATATCCAAAAACAGACGTATCCTTCATTTCATTCCGGATTTATTTTTACCAATCATCAACTAAAAATAATTTGAGGAGAAAATAACTTCTGTGAATAAAGCAACCTATTTGAAGGAAAATTATTCACGAAACCAAAAATAATTTCTCACTTTTATAGAAAACTAAATGATCTTTCTGCGTCCGCATTGACTTTTTAGAAAGCAAGACGCAACTATATAAAAAAGACGGTCACGAAAAGCCTTAAAAAAACTATTCAGCGAAAAATTGAAAGCAGCTTTATTTGAAGTTAGGGAAGGTCGAATGACTTTACATAAGGTGCTAAAGAATTTCGAATCTCCAGATCTAATCTTCAAAATAAAATTGAAAACCACCACACAAAATATAAAATATAATCCCTGCCTATGCCATCTTAAGTTTTGATATTAACAAATCCTCCAAAAGTTATTATTGTCATGAAAAGTGCTTTCTTAAACTAGCGTTTCGGAATCGACTTAAAAGTGTAGGTTCCATCCATACCTGACAATAGTACTCGGACACAGGAATGGTTGAGAGTTGTAAGTCACTAGGCCCTAGTTCTCCACGGAATGTTGCGCCACCCAATTTAATTTATTTTTTAAGACAGATGATCCAGGGGCTTGAAAAGGCATTAAATATCTAGGGCAAGTTATGGCCCATTCTAAAAATTCAATTTATTTCATGTATTGTTCCAAACTATCTATCTCCCACATGTCCGGAAGTTAACTGGTCCAAAAAAGCAATCATTGGTGACAATCTTGCCAGACATTTTTCAGAAGATGCTATCAAACTTGCTGAAGAAAATGATATTACGTTTAATTGTCTATAACACAAACACTGTGTGGCCTTCGATCTTAACAACCTATAAGCTGTCAAACCCGTGAAACAAAACGGTGCCAGAAGAAATGTTTCCTAAGCTTCTAAATAATGCGGAGGAAAATTTAATATCTGGAGCAACTGCAATTCATCCAACCGATAGGCAACACATTTTAACTAAACTGAATTATATTAGGAGCCTCCGGACCCCAGATACCTCGAGCAGAAATCCAAGAAAGAAAAAAATAAAACAGAACCAGGCACTAGTGTCAACTATAACGGACTTAATTTATTCTTCGAGCAGCGTATTACCAAAGTTGCCAAATGAAAAGCAGGATGAAGAAATGTTAACTGATAATAAACCTGGACTATCAAAAAAATAAGTCGCAAACGCAAGCCAAGACATCACAAGTTAAGGTTTAATTTCAATATATTATTGGATGAAATATATTAACTAGGTAGCTCGTATTTCAACAGGTCATCTTTTCACCAGACTCATCAACCAATAATAATACCTTAAACTCAATCCAGTCCTTATCTTTGGATGCCTCGGATAGTATTGAAAGTATAGAAGTGTAGAAAACTATGAGAAAACAGTCTTATTCTTCCGAAGATATGCTGGATACAGCTCTATATACCCAGAACAAAAAAAATTGCACATGTGAACAAGAGTGATCTGGAGAAAAAACTTGATAGCCGAGACCGACTGTTTCTTCCAATATCTTTTCGAGGAAATGAAAATTAAAATTAATTTTTATTTTGTATTTTTAAAAAATCATTTAAAACAGACAATTCAAGTAAACTATTAAAATCCTATCAAATATGTCCTCTATCTCTTCTCTTTTTCATTTGGGTTGGTTGAAATTACCCGCTGTTTTTACTTCATGCGCAAATGTGGAAAACTGGTAACTTTGGGCAGCCATATTTTAGCATTTGTAGGTCACTTAGGCTTGATTTTCACGAGCTGTAGCGCCGACAAATGTATTTAATTATAGTTAAATATCCAGTTACAATCTTCCACTTCAAAAATTACACCGCAATACTCCTACATATAGATGTACATCACATTACCCTTGAGTTCAATTTCGAACGTAGTACAAAGTAAAAAGATACAGAGAATCTTTCTTAAGTCGTACTTAACGAATGTGTACACTTTTTATCTTCTTGTTTCCTTTGATCTTGTCTAAAAAATGTATTTTAACATACTCTATGATTTTTGATAACCCAGCACTTCATGTGTTTATTATAATATTTCATTGACCGGTCTTTATCTGTCATCTCTGTCTCGGTTAACTTCTCAAAATCAGCTAATCGGTTAATATGAATAAGTAGGAACTTATTTCGATAAGATTGTTTTGTATCATGTCAATCTAAAGTTTAGTCACTCTCACTCAATCCAAAAAGAGATATATTTAATTTTTGAATCATTTTCAATAAATTAATCAGTTCTTATTATCGACTGAAGAACAAATTTAAATTGCGAAACTTTTCTATAAATCAATCGCACTGATTCATCGAAAAGCTTTTTTTAAAAAATAGTATTTTATTTATACCTTTATTTTCTGCTAAACAATCGACAATCGACGTTATGTACTTTTCAATCTTATTATCTATTCCACTTACAGATTAGATATTAGAACTCTACAAATACATACATATGTAGATATTTATTAAAGTTTGTATGTCAGTAGGGGAGCTGGTGGAATTGGTCATGAAACATGACTTAGTCTATTTATTTTATTTTATTTTTGACATAGTTATCATTTCTTTGCGAAAAAACAGAAATAAAACAACAAAAAAACAGAGGCGTTTTTTTAATATTTCGAAATACAGCGTTTTATAAATGAGTTCTTGAAAAATGATCAGTTTTTTCCAAATTAAATCTATATCTATTGCACTATTTTTAATGCTATTTTTAACCTTAAAAATTATATTTAACTATGGTTAAAAAAAAGATGGAGAGAACGAGACACTATGAGGAAATTCAATTATCATTTTGTTTTGAATTTGATGTTTACCTTCAAAATGCACGAGACACTGGCTGCTTGATTGCAGATCGGTCCGGTGTCTGTCGTCTAAGGCTCTCCGAATGTATCTCTTGGTCTCTTGATTTTCAAATAATAAAAAGTGTTTATATCTACTACAATAGCAATGCAACTAAATAACAACTAATTTAAGTGTCATAATAATATTCATAGTACTTGTATATGCAATACTCTTTACGGGTACAAGTTCACCTTATTCACGAACGACGCGACGGACTACAACAACGGAACGCGACGCGACTCGACTCTGTCGGTCAATGCGCACGATCTTGTATCTTGCTTAGAGCAGTTTGAAGCACCTTATAGTGCAGGAATATAACGTTGCATACAATTTTAATTCGAAATAATCCCGCAGTCTTTGGCAAATTGCGGAAAAACCCTATTAAAGGCATTGAAAATGTATAAACTCCACAAATCATCTGAAACTCCTGAATTTATAAAGTATCAAAATCCTCCTATTAACAGCAATCTTACATTCTAGATGTTTAATTTATTTTTTTGAGGAACGAATTTGGCATAATAAATTATGTATTATGTTCTTTAAATGGTCCAGAGAAATTTTTCATAAATGGTTATTCTTTTCTTTGTTTCAAGTTGGTAGCGCTGGCATTTGACAGCTGTCAAACTCAACTGTCATTTAAAGCGTTATAATATTAGTTGAATGTTTGTCATGTACGATATGATGAATCGCTTTTTGGGCGTATGTCCGTCTAAACCATTGGCTCGATTGTACATTAAGGTTTTAATCAAATTCGCGTAAAGCATGTATTTATCATTTTTTAAGACTTATAATATATATATATGTATATATATATAATAGTCCAATTAAAAAAAAACTCAATTTATTTTAAAGAAAGGGTTTATTGCATAGATTAAGGTGGCTGTTCATGGAAAACCAAAACACTTCAACTAATAGTAGGTCCATTGTGATACCACACGGATCTTAAGATCTACTTTACTCTTTGAACCAGTTAGAGCTAGCTACGAAGCGTTTGGGACAACAGCTTTCGGAGTCTAGGATCACTAGGATTATTGTAGTAAAAGTATCCAAGGTGGAGTCTACACATTTGTGATAGGGCAGGACATGAACATAGAAAGTGAGATCCTGTTTTCCCTTCTTCTTTATCCAATCAACTTCTGCAAAAATCGTCTGCCGGAGCTCAAATTTGAAAGACATTATGTCTAATGTTTAATCTACCAACGCAAATGAGTTCCTTAGAGCTTTTAGCATTAAGGATTAAGCAAATTAGTTTAGTTGACCGATAAGTGGTTACATTAGACCATCTATGGTTTGTTTTCATAATGGTATCGTACTTTAGCATAAGTTTACAAGTAGCTAGAGGAACACCGATGTTCACAATTTCCACAAATACTACATCGTGAATAGTTCTTCGAGATTTGAGAGATTTCAAACCCAGAAGACTATTTTAAAAAACAAGTATCATGTGAAACCTATCATTGTGTTGACATTCAAGAATAGCTTCAATATTCGGAACAAATGAAAACTTGGAATCAAATGAGACACCCAAATCTTTTACTATAGGAGCTGTCTTTAGGGTGTTCAGAGTTTCATAGAGACAGAAATAGCGAAGCTTTTCCATACGTTAAGTTTAAGGCAGTTAACCATACATTAGTAAGATAAATTATCGATGTCTACATATTTGGATGTTTAAGCAGTCATAAATTTAATTCCCTTTTAAAAATAATTTAAGATCATGAGCATATAATGAGACATTCGCTGAACTTTGTTTTTAAAAATATCATCAATAAATTTTATAAATAAAAGTGGGCCAATATGACTACCCTGATGAATTCCTGAATAGCATTTTATAGATCTATAGAGGTATGATTGTCTAGTTTAACCTTTTGGACCCTTTCTGTTGTTGTCATACTGATCTAAATGTTCTTTTAAGAAAAAAATCGAGTTTTCTCTTTACTAGACTTTCGAGCAGTTTAAGAATTGCGGACAGCTTACAAATGCCTCTGTGATTTTCAACATCAGTTTTCGAACAAGACTTATAAATTAGGATTAAAAAGGAAGATTTCCATTCGTCCAAAAACATTTCGGACGAAAAAGATAAGTTGAAAATAATTAGCAATAATAATGATTAGCAGAAAGATTTAGGTTAGGTTAGGTTAGGTTGTAAGGGGTGTGCACAGCAAGAAGCTGTTGCGTACACGGGGGCCTATTGGTCCATTGTGATCCCCTGTAAAAGTAAAAATTTAGCATCGATGCTCTCAGTTCAATTCAACTCTGTCGATTAGCGTAGACTGGCTCGTTAACGAACCAGCCTATGCTATCTATAAATTTCCTCATGCTCGCCATTGAGACCTGTGCTAGATCATCCAGTTCTCCAACAAACCTGTTTCCGAAATGACGGAGTCGGCTGGTTTGGAGGTTCGGACAGTCGCAGAGCAGGTGTTTAATGGTTTCCATTTCCTCCTCATCCTGACAGCTCCTACAAAAATCGGGTGCAAATGCCCCTATTCTATTAGCCATTGTGCCAATGGCGCAATGACCTGTTAGTACACCTATCAAGATTTTAATGTTCTTTTTACTCAGCGATAGAATATACCGAGTTTCTTTTTCAGAAAGCAGAAAGATTTAAAACATTCTTTTAAGGCAACAGCAGAAATATTATCGACACCAGGTATGTGATTGGGTTAAAGATTCTGTAGAAGATTTAATAAATTAGAAAAATCTAAGTGTGATAAACCAATATCAACTTTAAGGGCAATATCTTAAAGAAAAGCAAGATTATCTTGTGAAGTAGAAGTTGTGTAAACTGAGAGTTTTCTTAAAATCAGTAGAATTATGTCCTTCAAAGTTAATTGAACATGGGTTGCCAATTTATTTCCTTTTAGAATTTATAAAACTAAAAATTGTCTGCGCTCTATCTAGAGTGATGATAAACTATTGGCCAGATCCAAATACAATAAATAGGGTTTTTTTTTCCTTAATAATTCTTTTGAAGGTTTTCAACTTATACTCTGAACGATGTTTTTTTTTTCACAATACAAAAATTAATGATCTTGCATAAAAATAAAGGTTTAATAGGCACAAGAACCACGATACTAAACATTGATTCAAATTTTCCATGTCCTGCATGGTTGGTTGTATTAATTTATTGACGAATTTATCACATAAATTAGATAAAATCAATTATATTTTGATTACATGCGTTGAGGTAATATGTAGTATAAATTTTGTTTTGTTTGCTAGAAAACACAATAAAGACATTTGATTTAAACGTGCCCTTATAATTGCTTTGATATTCATTCCTTAAGAACTTTAATGACTGAATCGTAAAAGGGAAAGTGAATTGAAGAGTCAATAGACAAATTATGAGGGCTTATTTTATGTTAAAAATTCGATTAATAATGAAGGATAAAATGTGATCAAGGGTGCGATCTGGGCAACTGGATGTTATGTTAACAAAATTACATCAGACTAAACTTTTTTATTATTCGCATAAAATTTATATCATAATTTTGAATAATTCAACAGTATTTCTCAGACTGTTTTAATGATGATTATGTTGATATAAAAAATTTTACGAAGAAAAGAGAAATCAACGATAACTGCAATAAAAATAAAACTAAGATAAAAAGAATTCAAAACACCCAAGAGAAAAAAAAAAAACATATGTATTAACTCCATTGGAATAATGACGTATTTTTATAACAGCTCTTTACTCTACTGACCCATAACTCAATTGGTCATGACATTCAATAGAGCTCCTCAACTTAAGTGAACAACATTTAAATTGGAACATAATTGTGCTGAAGATATAACAATAAAATTGAGGCGGTACGCGATATATTGGGGAAGAAGAGTTTAAGCGCCATATTATGTTATTTTCTTTTAGGAAAACTGCAACATCCATAAATAATCGCACAATTAGGACCTTACTACGCACGTAGCATCATTACAAATCCACTAACATAGACCATATAAGTAAGAAGTTTTAAAAGCCATTAAACTACCTTCCTACGATAACATACTTCTTTGAATATTAATTTAGTACCTAATACTTATTAAGGTCAGCCACTGAAGACGACCAGCGTACGAAGACGTAAATAATCAAAACTCGAAAAAATCTGTGGATCTTGTCATATTAGTAATAAAATAGTTTTTTGTTTCATTCCATAAGTAGCTATGTAATTCAGATAGATAGAAGTTCCCACCTTACTGTGCCTAAATGACAAGGAAGCAGGTCCCTATCATTAAGATATTTGTTTCAAAGAAAAAGCCTCTTGCAAGGAATACAAAATTCTGAAAAGAGTAATTTTTGTCATGAAAAGGTTTTGCTCAGCTTTGGCCAAAACAATAAGCACATTACTCTCGAGTTTAACTATTTTTTTCACTTACAGGGTTGGCCATTTAATCTAATCTTTTTAAATGGTAGGTTATTTTAACACTGGTAGCTGTTTCCCGCTCAAAATCTTGAGGAACAAAAAGAGTTCCTATAATCTTAAACAACGTTGGGCGATGTTGGAAACTTATTTCCAAAGTGAGTGATCAACCTATTTCAAACAAGTGTGAGACTTGCCATCGATTTAATAACTCAACATTTCACAAACTAGCCTGCTAAGAATTCTGCACACAAATTTCAGAAGAAACAATACTTTCCTTAGGAATTTAGTTGTCCTAAATTCGAATAATATCACCTTTCAAGTTTTGTATCTTATCTTTTCTTTTTTAAATATGCCTCTTTAAAAGTGTTAAAAACAACTAAAAATGGTCTTTTCAAAGCCAAGTTTAAATCATTTTTAAAAATTCTTATTAGTTGTAATTCTTCATTTGAATCTTAATAAAGTTACTCATGAAAACCGCTTTGAAGGTTTTGAAAATTACGTTTCAAAGTTAATTTTAAGTACTTCAATTTAAACATTTTCAACATGATTTTTATATTATTCCAATATATTTCAAAAACTTGAATTGAAGGCCTTAGACGACGACGGATTTGTTACAAAAAGAACAACTTTCTTCAAACCGTTTTGCTTTTTTATGGTAACAATTGTTTTAACATTTCTTTAAGATCTAACTATCCCACCATGTTGATACTCTCCTCTATCTTAAAAGATGGAATAGCCCATACACTAAAACTATCATAACCCGTAGTTAGGCGATGGAAAAATGTCTAGGATTTGATATTCCAACTTACCATTTGCTTATAGACTTTAAGTAGAACTAACAAAACCATGAGCGAATTCGGCATCCCAAATAAATTGACACGACTATGTGAGCTCACCATGGCCAATATAACAAGCCAAATTAAAATAGCCGAATTGCTAACCAGACCAATCAACATCTACAATAGATGTTATCCGACAAGGGGATAGTTTGGCCTGCCTTCTCTTCAAACTGACTGATTGGAGACAGCAATCCGTGACTCTGACACGCCAACAAGAGGGACCATCTTCCCCCGGTCCAGCCTGATACTGGCTTACGCAGACGACATCGACATCAACTGTACAGCAAGCGGGACAATGTCAAGGAAAGACAAAGTATATGGTGGCGTCGACTGCGAGTAGAACAATTGGTCAAACAATCAAGTTAGCGGATCATAAATTGGAAGCAGGGCAATTTTTCAAATACATTGGGTATACCTATAGTGGCAACCGATAACAACATGGAAGAATAAAATACGCGAGCGGTTGCCCCAAGCCAACGGACCCTACTTCAGTCTGTGAAAGCTTTTTAAATCTAGAAACCTACCATAACTTCTGAGCTGCTGTTGTACATGACGATTTTTCTGCCAGTACTCACATATGGATCCAAGACATGGGTGCTTAGTAAAAGTCACTCCGACCTCTAAGGCGCACTCGAGAAGAGGGTCTTGCGGAGAATTGTTGGCTCCTTTTGTGAGGAAGGACGATTTCGGACATGCTACAATCAAGACTTGTATGCAATCTACCTCAAAGCTGTTGTAGTGACAAAAATTAAGCTCGGTAGACTCCGATGGGCTGGACACATAGCTCATTTGAGCTAAGAGGAACCTGTTCGGAAAGTCCTGTAGTATATTTTATGGTAGACGACAGCGTGGCAGACTATGCTTACACTGGAGAGATGGCGTAGAACAGTACGCCCGAAGCCTTGGCGTGATCGGGATAAATGGAGAGACTTGTTGTATGAAGCCAGGTCCGGCTTCCGCTTATCGACCCGATGATGATGATGAGGTGAAATCTAACAAACTTATTAAAATTTTTTGAAATACTATACGTATCTAAAATGAATATTAAAGGTAGGGATTTTAGGTGTGGAAAGCCATCACAAATTTTAGTAACAACAAGCATCAAAAAAGACGAAAATTAAAGGATTTTCCAACCTGAATATGGTGATATGCCAGGTCTCTACAGGACATCCTGTATGTGTTTTTTCGAATTTAAAAAAGTAATATCTAAAAAACCCTGCCGTGATATAGATTTTGGAGTCGGATTTGAATTAAGGCCTTCAAAACCTTTAAGAACTCATACCTTTTATATATTCTTAATTTCTTGTACATAAGAATAGAAGAGTTATAGGTATCTAAACCAACCTATTTAATCATTTCCTGTCTCTTTACGAGTTACGCCACCAAATTAAGGTACCCAGGATTTACGTTTCTAGCACGTCTATCTAGAGATCTAGACTGAAAACGACATTTGAAGTTCTAACTAAACTTAAGAATAATAAAAACAATTATAACTTGATTTTAAATCAAAACCTTAACTATCTTTTTCCAAAACGATCTGTCATATTTATGTTTTGTTTTTGAAGGCCCTTAAGCATCTTGCACATGAGCTACGAACTGCGAACTGTGGATGTTCGCATATTTTGACTTTTCTTTTACATGAACTTTATTTCTATTCGCAGACAGCGACAAATTGCCAACCCTTTTCTCCATATTTTCCTCAGCCATGATCTTTCACACAAAAACAAAACAAGAGTGGTATAATTTTGAGGTTAAGTTGAGCGCGAACAATTTATTCGTTGCAGTGTGAATGGTATGTGGAACGCGAATAGAGTTTGACAGTTCGTAGCAACCACACTGCAATTCGTTACTAACAAATTGTTTTTACAAAATTGTATTGTTTAAAAGAAAAAAATGCAAAATTTTATTATCCTAACATTATTGTCAATTGGTTTCTTATAATTTAAATGTGTTTTTGTTTGGAATTGACTTTTTGAAATATGTAAAATCACGTTTGTTCGTCCATTCGTTCATTCGTTGTTCGCTCTCATGTGCAAAACCTATTCCTTCCTCTTATATCCAAAGCTCATAATAGCCTTGAACCTAGCATTGACTCTATCCAACATAATGGGCAAACAGTTACAGGTAGCTCGGTAGGTAGAAAAACAAAAAGAAAAAGAAAACTGCGAAGTACCTACCTATACGTATTCTACTTCCAAAGCTTCTTTTTATTCTTTTCTGAAGTTGCACCTGCAATTCTTTCACCATTTAGGTACTCCGTTTCTCCTCCGTTTTTTCCATTTATAAACCAGTTGAGCGTGGTGAGCCACGTCATTCGCGAAATATTCTTTTATTTTTTTCTTATACCTACCTATATATTATGTAGGTATATTTGTTTTAAAAGCAAAACATAAAATTCCACGACTTGAACCAGAGCACATGGGAAGAAGAAAACTCGTTTAAGCTCCAGACCAACGTAAACCTTAATAGAAGCAACAAATCAAATCAAGTAAGAGAAAAAAAGGAAAAAATAAGGTTCATCCCGTCGTGATGGCAAAATGCCATATTATAACCATTTTCTTAAGGTATACCAACCTATCTACTATAGTCTTGATGTACGCTACAAAAATATAAAGACTTGGTGAACAGTGAGCTCTGCAAAAATCCAGAGCATATATAAACGCCCCATAAGCTTATCAACAACACAAACTCCAATTTTTGCACCGGATGCATCATTCATGTGGAATACTATACGATAAGATTTCTACACCACTTGCAGTCAATAACGATAGCTTTTTTCAAATTAGGTATTCAAAGGAAATGGGTTACAATGGCCAGGGTAGATTTTAAACAACAAACTAACTGGATAGTAAATACACACCTTTCTTTATAGGTATCTAGGTATGTACCTACACCTGGAAAGAAGACACCCCAAGAGATAAGACTTTTTGTGGGCGAATCCTAATGCTCACGGAAACCCTGCCTACAGCCAACAATTTACCCTGCCTAAAAAGCGAAGCATGCATCAAAATGACATCATTTTCACTTTATCTAATTATGTACGAGTATGTTTACAACAGTTCTTATGGTGGCAGTGGCAGTGTCAGACACCATGCGTCGCTCATGTCGCTGTCGAGTCGAGTGTAAACGAGCACCTGTTTAAATTTCGCATTTTGTTTTTAATTTCTCTAAAAAGTTGTAGTTAATCAAAATTTAGGTAGTTTCGGTTTCGGCACGGCACGGAAACAAAAACACCAACAAAATACCATAAACATGTGCCTCAAAAAACATCATCCATCTTCCTCGCACCTACAGGAATGAATAGACAATGTTTTCCCGTTAATTAATTACTAAACAAATTTTAAATGGAGGAACTCTATACCGTTAAAAAAAAACACCTCTTCCGCAACAATGGCTTCGACTTGAGTATAAAAATCTGCATGACACTTTGCCATTGCCATTTTTCTCCTTCCAGTCTGTCATTTATTATTTCTCATTTATTTCATTTTAACCACTCGAGGAGAGAAAGTACCTGTATGTAGTTTTTGTATATCTTTTTATCTCTTGATGGGCGAATGTTATGCAAACGTCAAAACGAAAAGAATCAACAACAAAACAGAAAGAACTACTACTTAAAACTCACCCAATAAACCAAACCAAAAAGAAACACCCACCACCCAACGGTGCACTTTGACAGTTGTTGTTGTTTTTGTTATCAGAGCACCAGAAAATATGAAGTATGAACGGTAAAAGGAAAATAGTGACACAAGGATGATCTAATATGCTTGAAAAATACAAGGACGATTATAGATACCGTTGCTGGATTTACAGTACAGTACACACAATTGAAGAGAAGAGGTGAAGGAGAGGATGTTGGTCAGGGCGATGGCGAGGGCAATGAGAAAAGCAAAGAGCAAGGCAAAGCAAAGCAAAGGGGTGAAACGTGAAGTAATCGAAATGTGAGTGAAAATCCAAACAGAAATCTAGGGCACCGGCTGTTTTCCTTCCGCAAGGATATTTATTAACAAGAGAGAGTGAGTACACTGGCTATGTCAATTTTGACGTGTGAATGCGATAGCGATGACTAATTTCAAGGAATTTTTCTTTTCCTTGCACAATTTCAATCTTTTTTTTTTTATTTTCCATTGGATTGGATTTTTTTTATAGAATTAGAATTCAAATAAAAAGGAAAAAGAATTAAAAAGAAAATAAAACTTACACAAATTGAAATTATCGATGATGAACACTTGAAGTTGAAGATGCACGTAAATGTGAAACTAGGAAACACGTACGTCAAACAAAGTCCCGTTAAAATAAAAAAATAAAATAGTAGATAAATGACACTTTACTTTTTTGACTTTTTTTATTTTATTTTAAAGTAAAACTAAAGAAAAAAGAAAAGATTGTCTCACTTCCTTGGTTCTTGGACACGAAAGAAAAGAGAGTTCAGTAAAAAGATTTAATTTAACAAAAACGAAAAATAAAACCGAAAACTATGTATTTTACAAAATTGACTCGAAAAGAAGGGTTTTTTGAAGTTTTTTGATTTTCGATTTAAGGGCGGCAGCAACAAATTGCGTGTGTAATTCTCCCGTTCGCGGGTAAAACGAAACTCAACTCGAGCAGCGCGCTGCACATTGGTTTTAAAATAAAAATTAATTCACTTTTTTATCTTTTTTTATTGTAATATATTTTCACGCGGGCAGATGGCGGCTCGGCTACACGAGACGAGTACGACGGCTACACCGTGACGAAGACGACAGCAGCAGCGACAGCGACGAGTTGAGCTGAGCAGCAATGACAGCGACGAACGAACGACAGACAACGAATCGAATACGAAACGAAATGCGAAAACGATACACTGAAGTTGAAGTGAATCAAATAACAAATCAATCTTTTTGTTGTTTGAGTTTTTAGTTTTGTGAATGAGCTGAACTGAACGCTAATGCTGGAGCTAAAGCCTGAGAAGCTGACAAGTAAAGTAGGTACGACCAGCGCCGCGATACATGAACCCAACAACCAGAACTAGCGAGCAGCAAGCGATAGTGAATCAACTACTTGCTGCTAGGTGTTGTTGTAGTTGTTGGTTGATAGACAGAGATGACGAGGGTGAAGTGAATTTTGTTCTCAGAGTAAAGTTTGTGGATGAGGGGCGTAAGAGGAAATCGGCTTTAGCACTGTCCAAAGGTTAACTGTTTATTATAAGCCTGTGGAATGTTTTCAGCGTGTGTGGGAGGAGCAAGGGCATTAGAAAAAATTTGGATAAAAAAGAGATGGTCTGATAAATTTTTGTTGTTGACAGTTGGATAACATGGTTGGGTTGGATATAGTGAAAAATGACAGTTCATATATCCAAAAGTACAGTACGGAGGAAATCTTTGATTGGATATACCGAAACCATAAAGGTGGGAACAAATGTATAATTTCGGAGTAATTAGATAGAAAGTTATATTTCAAACAAAAATTGTATTGCTTGAAATATCAAGTGAATAATGGTTTTTAAAATTGAAAAAAGTTAATAGTAATTAACTTTTAAAAAACAAATACTTTGGCTCAACTTTCCATTACCGCAGCACGAATTTCGACACGCGGTTTTTTTTTATTTGATAGATATGCACAAATAAATAATAATTATAGCAATTTTAGAGCGAGGAAACATTTATTTCTATTTTAAATTAATTTTCAAAGTTCACTTTTTTATATACAAAACACGCAAAAATGGTTGATTTTGACATTTCTTCCCTGTTTTTTGTTCAGTGTGGCCATATTTGTTTTTTTTTTCGTTGGAGATTTCTTTGTTTTTAGTGCTTAAATGCGAAAAGTACTTTGCAATACCCAAACTCCCAGCCCCCCAAATCCTATAGTGATTCCAAGCAGGGGGTTGCAGGGGGGCAGCATGCCCCCCCTTACATACCTAGCTCTTAGTATACCGTAGTATCAATTAAAAAAAAATTCTTTTAGGCTCAAAAAACGCAATACAAAAAAAGTAGGGTTAAGTCCGAAAAAGAAAATATTTTTTTTTATGACTTAACGGTGTTTCCTCGCCTTAAAATTTAAAACATGTTCTATTGAGACCCCTACCTAACTGTACAAAAAAAATCAACAATACAAATTTTCTGTCGACTTCCAAAGACTTTTATCGAACGTATGCTGCCAGAATCGGTACTACAAAATTAACACTGTTGTATTTTTCTGTTGCAATAGGTTTCGGTTTTAGCTAAAGATCAGTAGGCAGCTCGAGCTAAAAGATTTAAGATATCGTTCATATCTTTGCTCCAAACTTCAGCTAATATATGAGCACATATATGGCACAAAATCAACAGAATGACAGTATTTTTTAGATAGAATATGTTGTATTTGTAACAGGATTTTTAGCCTTATTGTCACACATGCATACAATTAAATCGTGAATGTTTCACGCGCACTTCACACACACATTGAAAAAAAAAACTCAAAGGAATATTGACATGAAAGCGACCAACGACCGACGAATTAATGAATAAATGCGATTTAAATCAATTTATAAACCTGAATACTTAGAAATATAGCTTAAGTTAATCTTAAGATAGTAAAATTGGCTTTTCATTACTAAAATAAGAGAAATTTAAGAAAGCTGAAAAATGAACTGTCAAACTCAATTCGTGCTCAACTTACGATCGATATTTCAACGAATAAAATTTTGTTGTGCATCTGTAATAAAGAATAAAAATAAATCATGGCAAGGAAACGTCATAATTTACAAATATTCTTTGTTCGTTTATCGCTCTCATGTGAATAGTCCCTAAATCAGCTGTTCGATTTAGCTTTTGGACAAACCAAGATGGCTGCCTAGAATGTATATCTTCACACATTCCCAGTTTATATTGTCAAGATCTCAGATATTTCTGTGTAAACAAAGTTTCTCATACAAATTTCTCACGTTTGCTGTCAAAAATCTGAGAACTAAATTTGTATGATTCGATTTCGCAAGTATTCCTTGAAACTATTTTCATTTGAAGGTGAGAATAAACAGTGAATTATGAATTATTATATTTCATTCTCCTGCTCTCTTAATTCGTTTGAGAAAATTTTCAGAAATCTTAAAAATAAAAATTGGCCATTTTACTAAAATATTGGATGCGTTCAATCTCTGACAGGTTTACGTGAACAGCTGATCCAAAACGGCTAATATGTGAAAAAAGGAATCCAAAGGTGTCCAAGAATTTCTGGTATATGTATGTGGGTATCTTACGGAACCCGACAGTTATTTTAAAATTTGTTAAATTGTTTAAAATTACTCATTGGAATTGATGTTCTACAATAATTTTGTGCCTCGAATTCTTTTTGTGAACAGCTGAAAGTTGCTTTTTATCCAACTCGTTCAATGAGGTATCTAAAAATTCAAATATCTAACTCGATATTGAACGCAGCCAATGGTCTCTTCCGGCAATCAACTAGCTTATGTACAAATCATCTTTTGGCAAACAAACAAACTCAAGCTAACTTTACATTTTCGGTATACTCTCAGCTATGCAATTCCAGTAAAGTAAAACAGTAAAGGTAAAGGTAAAGGTAAAGGTAAAGGTAAAGGTAAAGGTAAAGGTAAAGGTAAAGGTAAAGGTAAAGGTAAAGGTAAAGGTAAAGGTAAAGGTAAAGGTAAAGGTAAAGGTAAAGGTAAAGGTAAAGGTAAAGGTAAAGGTAAAGGTAAATGTAAAGGTAAAGGTAAATGTAAAGGTAAAGGTAAAGGTAAAGGTAAAGGTAAAGGTAAAGGTAAAGGTAAAGGTAAAGGTAAAGGTAAAGGTAAAGGTAAAGGTAAAGGTAAAGGTAAAGGTAAAGGTAAAGGTAAAGGTAAAGGTAAAGGTAAAGGTAAAGGTAAAGGTAAAGGTAAAGGTAAAGGTAAAGGTAAAGGTAAAGGTAAAGGTAAAGGTAAAGGTAAAGGTAAAGGTAAAGGTAAAGGTAAAGGTAAAGGTAAAGGTAAAGGTAAAGGTAAAGGTAAAGGTAAAGGTAAAGGTAAAGGTAAAGGTAAAGGTAAAGGTAAAGGTAAAGGTAAAGGTAAAGGTAAAGGTAAAGGTAAAGGTAAAGGTAAAGGTAAAGGTAAAGGTAAAGGTAAAGGTAAAGGTAAAGGTAAAGGTAAAGGTAAAGGTAAAGGTAAAGGTAAAGGTAAAGGTAAAGGTAAAGGTAAAGGTAAAGGTAAAGGTAAAGGTAAAGGTAAAGGTAAAGGTAAAGGTAAAGGTAAAGGTAAAGGTAAAGGTAAAGGTAAATGTAAAGGTAAAGGTAAAGGTAAAGGTAAAGGTAAAGGTAAAGGTAAAGGTAAAGGTAAAGGTAAAGGTAAAGGTAAAGGTAAAGGTAAAGGTAAAGGTAAAGGTAAAGGTAAAGGTAAAGGTAAAGGTAAAGGTAAAGGTAAAGGTAAAGGTTAAGGTAAAGGTAAAGGTAAAGGTAAAGGTTAAGGTAAAGGTAAAGGTAAAGGTAAAGGTAAAGGTAAAGGTAAAGGTAAAGGTAAAGGTAAAGGTAATATCGCTTAATATCGAGTTTTAACTAAAATTATAAACAAATATATGCAAGTTCAACTAATAATAATAATAATAATAATAATAATAATAATAATAATAATAATAATAATAATAATAAGAATAATAATAATAATAATAATAAAATAAACTATTATACTTTCGTTCTTGGAAAGTTTTCATTTGTATTAATTAATATTCAATTTTTATTTAAAGAAGAACAAACCGTTTTCATAGTTTGTTTATTTGAGTCCTTTATTTTTCGTTCTGTTTGATTTTTTTGAGTTATTAGGAGTGTTTAACAAAAATAAACAAACTTTTCTATGAAAGAAGTTCACTAGTTAAAATAGTTCCTTAAAAATTATAACATACAAAAATGAAAACTGAATTCTAGTTAACCAATGATTTAGTAAATCTTAAATTAACTTCACACAAATAATGGATTCCTTGATAAAAGATGACGAAGTGTGGAAAGTGCTTCTTTTTTGGCTCTCATTTAAAATCATAAACGTAGTATGGTTTTAAATTTCACAGCATGAAACTCCATAAAATATGCAATATTTTACTGCTCTTGATTGCATTTTTATCTAAGGCCTGAGAATATGTGTGCAATATTGTTGATAGCACTAAGTTGTTTGGTTTGAAATTCGGATGACAGAAAAAACTGTCACAAGTTAGAAAATCTACCTTTGAGAAATAACGAATTGGGTTCATTCAATTAGCTAGTGGCTATGTAGCCAGGGCGTTCTGATTGGCTAAATTCAACTTCAAAATGAGTTGAAATTCTCCTCTGATGTAGTGTAAAAATTGCGGGTACAAAATTAGTGGACCCTGATTTTGACGTTTTACAACCAGCTGATCAGTAAGGACACACAAATTCAAAATGAAATAAATCATTCAGTATTTAAATATAAATAACTCAACTAATGTCTAATATTAGATTTTCTTGAATTTAAAAACAAAAAAGATTATTTAAACTTATCAAATTGAATGCTTCTTATTTTATACGAATATAGGGAAAACCCCCTTAAAATGTTTTATTCTTTCAAAATTGATTATTATCTATCAAACATTTTAAAGCTACTAAAAAAACGACGAAATCTACTTCTGGAAATATATTTGCTTTGAATGCTATAGAATTGAGATTCAAACCTGCATTTCAAGAATATACATACATTAATGGCTCAAAAACAGCAAAAGTGACACTCTCGCTAAATGGCTAATTAATATATGTACATAAAACTTTTAGTTTCTTGAGGCGAGTGTCACACTATAGTTTCTTCCCAACTTATTTGTTTACCCTTATTTGTAGGTTTGAAAAATTATTTATCTAAATGAACATTTTTTCTTTAATTCACGAACTAAACATTCTTTTCTCTCGAATTTTTAAGTTTTGCTAAACATATTCCAAAGATTCACGGAAAACAAAAACTTTTTAGAATTTGTATTCAAGTATTAGCTCGAATCTACGAGTAAGCAGTCTGAAAATGATAGTGATAATAGATTCCTGAAATTGCGTCAGAAATAATACACCAAAAAAAGGCGGACTAAATTGTGTTTTTTTAAATTCGCATAGGAAGTTATTGTAATCGGTCCGATTTGTCGATTTAAAAATTTTGAAATTTCTCGACTTTGTCTGCGTATGCGTGTGTAAAAATTAAAAATATTGGATTCATACTAATTTCATCTAATAGAAAAAATTATTTTCCACATTTAGTAAAATTTTTATAAAAATCCAAAAGTCAGTTTTTTATAAATTTTAAAATCTACAGAAAGTATAATACGCAAAATTGGTAAAAGTTGATGTTCGATTCTCGATATCTCGTGCATTTTTTTAACAAAACAACAAAAAACAGATAAGATTTTGTTTTTCGAATCAAGTGGTTATTACCAGAACAAAGAAAAGTATTGAGTTCAAAAGTATTTTATCTCACACAAAATATTGTTATGAATATTTTGTTAAAATTTTAAGCAGGACAAATAGTCAGACGATATGGCAAGCTATCAGTGTGGGTCGCATCTTAGCCTTTTTTTTCTTATGAGAAGAGATCAAATATTTCTGGCAAGCTTTCTCATACTCTGGCTTTTTACATCTACATTATTGTAATATTTTTTTTTCCATTTTTAGAAATAGCAACAAGAACATAATATATGTACATACAACAATATTTTTGGGAAAAAGCTTCGTTTCAAGTGTTACAGTCCTAGGAAACATTTCTTTAGAAGGCCGTTAAACAATGGGGAATTCCAAGTACCATCTTATTTGTTGAACAAAAAAGCAGTAAACTTTCGTTTATTGGTGAACATAAACAATTGTACAAAATATTGTTATAAAAACATATATTAGAAGCCTTTTTTACTTGAAAAACATTAAATCAAAAACTATGCACAAGGTCGGGTAAAGCTTGCATGAAACGCATCCAAAACCCCTCTTAACTATTGTGTGTTACATCTTAAATAAACTAAATTAAATTAATTCCTTAAACCATGTCTTGCTGAACAACAGTGTTCTTAAAAACATTCAATAACTAAAATTGTCACTTAGACCCTTGAAATATGTAAATATATAACGTTAAGATGCATGCACATTTTTCAGGGATGCCCAAAAACTTGACTTTGTGTTAAGTGTGTCACCCCCACTCCTGATTAAAAGTCTAGATCCGCGCTTGGTTTGTTATGTACTTTTTAATGAACTGTCACATATTAGAGGTGTTCAGATATATGTATTTACATACCTGGCCTAAAATCATCACGGTGCAGAATTGGCTTTGCTAGCAATTGAATGTCTTAAATCTTGACTTAATTGAAAAAAAAAATCAATAAAATACTAAAACTAACCCGTTTTGTGTGTCCATCAAACAATATAATTTATTAGGTAATAAAGTAAATTGTAAATTAAATCAATATACTCGCATAGACAATCATTTCGGGAACGCGTCCTAATGTACAATCTTCAACAACAAGTCCAAAATATAATTGAAAATTTAAGGTATTTAACCCTGGTCATTACTTAATACACCGTATTTTGTATACAAAATCTAGTTTTAGAAAGGATACTAAGAGATTATTTATTTTTAACTATAGAAATGCAAAAATTGGGCAGGTTCAGCCGACATAAGGGACTTGAAAGTAAGGCAAGTTTCTAGCATCTGATTGGCCAGCTGCCAAAAAATTGCCTTCCAATTAAGGCAACTTTATTGGAAAGTTGACTGGAAACATAGTCAAGAAAAATCTCCCTAACTATCAAGTCAAGTCAACTTATTTCACAATGACAATTGATCATGTTTTTTAATTCAACTAAAAGCTGAACTTTATTACTCAATGATTTATTTATTTTCTGCACAACTTCATTTAATGCTTTCTGTAAAAAGGTTCCTTGTAAATTTGGAAAAGAAATAAGTAATATTTCTTTAAAATACAAATCGTGATGGACTTGAAGCTTGCCTGAGGAGTGTTTTGTAGAAAATAATGATTTTGGTAGTTTTTGTACTATGAACTTGAAGTAGAGGTTTGTGAAGTAAAGTTCTGAATTTTAAATTCATGACACTTGAAAAACTAAATAGTTCCCTTGGTCAAAATTTACGTTCAAAGAATGAAGTTAACTGCAAACGAAGTCCCTTACGTTGTCTGAACCTGCCCATTGTTTGTCCGATACTGCACAAGTCATTTCAGTGAACATATTGATTTGATAATCGACCAAAAATAATTTTAAGTGAACACAACCATTCGATGTCAAACGTCAGTCAAGGAAGAGAACAAAAACAAAGCCGGCTGTCAGAGTATTTATCATCAAATAAATTATATTTAAATGGTAAGTACCTTTTTCTTCATTATTCGTAGAGCAAAAATCAATAGCCTATCATTTCGTAAACATTTAATTATTGATTAAATTCTTTTTTACTACACGAAATAACAAAGTAGCCTCAAATATTTTCCTAATGACAAAGTCAGATCACATTTAAGATGGCCGCCGTATAATCAAAGCGCGCTTATTTGAAATCGTCATTTCGTGAACGGTCATTTCGGGAACGTTCTCGGACATTGTTTTGACGTATAGAAGATTTTGTATGTATTGTTTTCATTATTGCTTATTTAATATACATAGATACCTTATATACCCATGATATTAAACAAAGCTTAAATTATATACTTTGTTTTGTTTTTGTTGATTTTATCAAACTTACAAAAACGTTCCCGAATTGATGGTTTTCTGTAAGATATTTAATACTAAACAATATTACTAAAAAAGTATATAAGTCTGTGCGCTGCCCTGTCAAAATTTATTAATATACAGTTTTTGCAACAGTATAAACTAAAATTCATCATAATAGCTTGCAATTTGTTTTGTCATAAAACCAATTTTTAAATTTGTAACCTTGGTGATTTTGAGCCACCTACGTTGTTGATTTTAAATCATGATCAATTTTTTTTGTCCAAGGAACCCCAAACAAAAGTGGATCAGAGATTATTTTGACAATTTTAAATACTTGCAAATTTATTGGATAAAATTGTAATTTTGGATTTATTTAAAATGAAATAAAACGAAATCTCCATCATTTTATTATTTTTTGTTAATTTTATTTATCTTAAATTGAACATCATCTTTTTCACTCTTAATTCTCTAATTTATTTATTCATTTATACTCATTTTTACTTAATATTAAAATATAATAATATAATTTTCATAACATTGTGAATGGTTTTGTGTGTTGTGTGTATATGGTGTGCATAGACTTGTTTTTGTTTATTTCTTTTTATGTTTTTATTTTTAATATAAATTCTACCATTATTTATATATGAAAAAAGACTTAAATTATGACGAACAATTTGTAATTTTTTTTTAAATTTAATAAAATTATTATTTAAGTACAAAAGGCTATGGGTTTTTATTAGTTTCTATAATTAATTATTCGATGGACCTCCGCCATATGTTCGGTGCCGCGTCGTCGTTGTTGTTGCAGATGTGGAATTAACTCCATCTATGAGATGTTTCACTGCAATGTTACCATTTACCTCGGTCGCTTTCAGTTTGCTGATAACTCCATTAGCGAAACCATTCATATGGAGTTTTTCAGCGGCTAGTTTTTCCTTCTATAAGAAAAATTAGAAAAATTTTAGTTTTACCCAAACAAAAATCTCTAAGGTTTAACACTCTTACTTTCGCTTCGTTTTTGAGATAAGCCTGTCTGTAGAAGTCCGAGAACAGGAAATAGAACATAACTGCATGTGCTCCAATAAAGTAAGCAAATCCAATGGGGTAGTTGCAATCGTTTTTGAAAAACAATTGGAATGAATGTACCATTACCAAAACGAATTGGATCATTTGCAAGACAGTCAAGTATTTCTTCCACCAGAGATATTTCTGTACTTTTGGTCCCATTGCAGCCAACATGTAGTATGTGTACATTATGATATGGACGAAGGTGTTGAGGAAGCCAAAGAATGTACTATGACCACCGGGAGTAAATTTAACGCCCCACCAAACCGACATTGGCATAATTCCATGATGGATGACATGAAGTGTTGAGACTTGATCGTAGCGTTTACGTAGCACAAAGAAAAACGTATCGAAGAACTCGGTGAATTTTGAAAAGAAATACCACCAACATCCGGATGCTACCTGTGAATGATATGAAAAAATAAGAATGAATAAACAAAAGTTTAAAAATAGATTTGAAAATTTAATAGTTTATAGTACGCATTCAAAAATCAAGTGCATTTGAAAATATCAGTGTATAAGTTGAAGAACTCTATTCAAATAGAGACGCGATGAAGTTAAATTAAACACAAAGCTTCAGTAGTTGTTATTTGCATATTTAATGTTGTCTCATATATGAAGCTGCTATAATAACGGATGTTAAGTTTCAATATTTATATTTGTAATAGCTACAGAATTATCAACACATACTTAATGTATGAATTCTTGTGTAAAGTAATCTAAAACTGTCATATCATTTCAAAAAAAGGGGCTCCGGTACCGGGTTTATGAGTGCGCAGGCAGTCTTCTATTAAGTGATTTAACTCATTTTTTAAGTAAATATTTGCAATAACTTAGAAATTTATAAACATTAACCGAAATAAATAGAAATGTTAATGCTAATTTTTAGTAATAAGAAGCTTTTAAGCATGTGCCAAGCACGTGCATTTTGTGTGAAGAGAGCTGTTTACTTCGTTAACGTAATATTTCAAAGTTCATAATTCATATATTAACCGGTTATTATACGTCTTTCTTGCGTCTTCTGTAGGATTATATTGATTTGATACATATACCAATCTCCCCCTCAAACCTCAAATTTTAGACTCGCTTAATCGTGGGTTAAAATTTAATCTGTATGATTAGAATAGTAATGCAAACGATGCGACGTTTAAACGTACTTATACTATTTAGAAAACTTATAATCTTCTTTTACGAAACCTTCGGTCTAAGCTATGGTACTTTAGAATAGGAAATTACATGCTTTGATTTTTGTTTAAAACCATAGTTGCGGCCTTAATAAAAGGTATTTTTTTTTTCAAAAATAGCTCGTATATGTATATATGTAACTGAAGTCAAGTGAAGGAAAAAATAGAATTGAATAGGGAATTCCACATAAATAAGTGTGCTACCACTAAAGAATGAATTTTAATTAATTGTTTTGCAATTGAGATTTGGCAACTGTAAATTTTCACTGTAAACTTACCCTTAAAGCAATGACAAATTGTCAGATTTGTATTTAAAGTTCATAATATTATCATGGAGCAGTTATTTTGTACGTTCGCCGTAGCCACAAGGTGGCGTTTAAAGTGTTGTATACAAAAACTGAAGTAAAAAAAATTGAAATAACTTATGTCGCTACTAGGTGCCGCCCCGTATAATCTCGCAATGACAATCCTTTAGGTTTTACATACAAAGCTGTCAGTTAATAACTACAAGTAAAGGGTGGTTGAATTTTCGGGGCCGATCTTGAATGTGAACCACACCACCTAAACGTTAAGTTTTTTTTCCATGTCATTTGACATTTCTCAATTTCAGAGTAAGAGAATTTGAACCATGGAAGGGTACACAATCGTGCAACGCGTTAAATTTGTTCAGGCGTATATGAAAATGGGAGTTCAATTCAAAATGCATATCGTGAACTTCGTGATTTTTTTATTAAATTTCATCAGTGCGTACAATCGGAAAATCGGACTGGGTCTGTAGGAGATGTGAAAACACCAGTGGATGCTTTTACAGCTCGTACTGTAGAAAATATTGCTGCTGTTCGTGATAGTGGGCCTGTGGATGAAGAGTCGTCCACATCAATTCTTTGTCGTGCCCAACAATTGCACCTATCACGCTTGTCGTTGATGAACATTATGCATAAAGACACGCTAACAAGGTGCAATTGACTCAAGAACTAAAGACTCTTGATCGTTTCAAGCGTCGTCAATGGCCAGAATGGCAAGAAATAGCAATAGTGGATGATCAATTTTTGAAGAAAATCACCTTCAGTGATAAGGCACATGTTGACCTCAGTGGGTTCGTCAATAAACAAAATTGCTGCATTTGGGCGAATCATAATTCAAAAGTGATGAAAAACCAATGCACCCACAAAGAGTGACTGTTTGGTGCCGTATATTTTCCAAAAAAATATCAATCAATGGTGAATATCGTGAATGGGGTTTGATGTCGTGAGATGATAACGAACTCTGCCACCCAGCTAACTAAACAATGGATCTTTTGTGCGACAAATTCAATGGCCGTGTTATCTCACATAAGGTAGCGATCTTGGTGGCCAATATTATGTGATTTGACACCATTGGACTTCTTTCTTTGAGGTTATTTGAAAGAAAATGTGTACGTCGATTAGCATACAACAATTCAAGAGCTAAAAGATGAGATAGTTCGGCACATTAACGCCATAGAACCTCAATTATGCCTTATAGTCATCAAACATTTTGACCGTCGAATGGAGTGAAACCGAAGTCTCAGCGGCTATTTACCCGATATTTTCATCCATACATAATTTAACCATTACAATATTATCATTAAAAAAAAGAAATGACAATAATTTCCTAAACAATTTTTGTTTTATTCAAAATCAATATCGGCCCTTAAAATCTAACCACCCTTTAGTTCCTATTGGTATACTTAATTGTGAACATTTCAAACATTCCGTTTTGTTTACGGCAATTTAAAGAGCCTCAATGCCATAATTGAATCATCTTAAATGACTGAGTTCATCTTTGGTTAAACGATCTCATCTAGGAAAAGAATATTATGCGTGATTTGTCAGGTAAAACTGTCATACTTTGAAATAAGACCGTATTCAATCCCAAGGACTAAATGTAATTTCTACCTCAACATAGGGGGCACAATAATCGACTTAATAAAAAGCCATTAGATAAATGCATATATCGAGAAATCTTGTGATTTGACTAGGTACATTAGGCAATGTGAATTATGTATGTATATTAAGAGCGTAGAGTAATGAAGTTAAGGGTTTTTCAATAAGAGTTTTCATTTCGAATAGCCCGCTATTTAATCAGCTGTCACTTTTGAAGCAGTCATCTTTTGAAATTTGACAAGTAGAAACTTTGCAATTACTATGAAAATGGAAAGATATACTCTTGACCAATGTATTGAAATTTTTAAAATTCACAATACTAATTTACAAATCTTAATTTAGCAAGATTAGTTTCTTTAATTCTTATTATTAGTTTCTTTCGCACTTTATTCCTTTTATAACCTTTTAGGACTTTCAATTTCTTGTAAAAAGAGATATTTTGAATATAGCAAATGGTAGGTAAATGAAGGTAGGTACTGCAGGAGGGACATATATTTGTGGTGTCTTTATCGCGAAACCGATATTAACGATACCCAAGGGCGGATCCAGACTTTTAAGCAATATTCACATGACAACGACCAACGACCAACGAATGAACGAATATTCGTCGATTTTGACATTTCTTTCACATGAGAGCTTTTAATTCGTCGCGAATGAAGTTTGGCATTCACCACTGAAACCAAAATAAGAACGATTTTTTAGGTTAAGTACGCGCGATTTTTTTATTCGTTGTGAGTGTGGATAATGTGGAACGCGAATAAAGTTTGACAGTTCGTATCAACTATAATTTTTTTCGCGACGAATACATTTTTTTCTTGAATTTATTAATATATGCTATTGAAAAGTAAAAGTATGCATCATAAATCAAATAAAAACTATATTGCTATCGTTTTGTTAAGAATTTTTGTGGAAATATGTCTTCAAACGTATATAAACTCACATTTTGTAATTCATTCGTCGTTCGTTGGTCGCGCTCATGTGAATGATGCTTTAGTCAGGTGGTTGTAGGCATACACATAACATACAATCAAAAAAGCGCCATCAAGTTTTATTTGATATTTAATTAATAATAGTTTTTAATTAAATGTCTTGAACGAAACAAAAAATACGTATGTATTAATATCTAAAAAAAATGAGTTTTCATGATAATTCTGTTTTATTTCCTTTAAAATTGACGTAATTTTAATGTCCAATAATCAATTTTTATATAATTAAAATCACCTTACATCGTCCTAAACTAAATATATTCTAGAGTATTCAGTATTAAATATCCAAATGGCAAATAGGGCATTTATACCTTTGAGCGGTCGATTTTTAGTCTTCTTGAATTAAAAGAGTATTATAGGTACGGGCTTGACATTTTCACAAAATATTTTTAAAGATGCAAGCAAGGAAAACATCATGATTTTTTTGAAAATTTTACACTAGTATGGCCCCAAACGATTAAAAATGTTTGGTATTTAATTCAATTTTTTATAAATAACCTACTTTTAAAAAAAACCCAAACTTTAAATTTGCAGTAAGAAAATTAGAATGAAGCTATAGACGAGTTTCAGAAGCAACGTGTATAGCGAATTCAAAATAGTCGCCTTTATTTGTGATTTTTTCAATATCTCGTAACAACATGTGGCTCAAATCATACAGACATTACTGATATAACATCGACGATATCTTAACATTTTTAAATAAGTTCTCCTTGTTTCAGAATGATTTTGTTATACCTAATGATATAATAGTAATATTTTTTGAATATGATTTGAACTTTGAAAATACATCCTCTCTCTGGACCCGGTATTGACGCTACAGTTGATAAAAATGAACCAACATAGCTTCTGAGAATGGGGGGGGGGGGTTAAGTTAAGTCATATCCAAAAACCTCCGAAACTAAAGTTTTTTTTTTCAAATTTGATGTTAAAAAATTCAAGTATTAATTCAAGTTTACCTCAAAAATATTGTTTAGAGCCAATATTGCAATATTTGTAACTTTCAAGAAGATTTTTGAAGTCTACCTTTTTGTAATCTTAAACGATATTTTGCGTCAGCACTTTGAAATTACTTATGCAAAAAAACCTTAGATGAAGGTATTTTTGTAAGATTAAGAATCAACAAAATTTTCGTCGTTAAACTGGTAATATTGTTATAGTTACCTAAAATGTGGACAAAATAGAAGCTACACTTAGTTTGATTTGAAATATATGTAAGTCCGTCCTTAATGATATTAAAATAAGTCACTATTTCAAAAATTGCGCCAATATTTTTTCAAACCTTACAACTGTATAGAAATGCAGCCTTTTAGGTCTTCAACATTTGTTAATATCTTAAAAATACGGGATGCGCAATCCATCAGCATTCAATATGCATTTTCGTTTTGATAAAAAATAACAAAATTAATGTTTTTGTTTCTTCAAAAGATAAATCATGACGTTTTTAACTGATTTCCTGTTAACAGCTTAGTACAATAAATAAATAAAAAATTGTCGGAATATTAACAAAAATTCCAACCGGTTTTTAAGAAAACAATATTCAGAATTAATTCTTTTGAACTTTAGACATCCTTAAACGTAAACGACCCATCAAAATATATAAAAACGTGTTTAGATCAATAAATACGAGTACATACTTCTAAAACAAAAAAGACCATGATGTTTATTCAGAAATCAAAAGTACAAATTCTCATACGCGAGTTACTTCGACTTATGAATATGATAATTTTTTAAAAAAAGGTTTCATGTTTGTCCAATTAACGATCAGTGACGCTGCCACTGTAATTTGTGTCGTTGGCTTACTGAAAGTACATTGAACTTATGCTCCAAATCAGTAAGCTTAATTTTTTTGAAATTCAAATGCATTTTTAAAAACAGGATTTTAACAAAAACCGAAAGAATTAAATCCAATGAATTGATTGATTTATGTTTGGAAAAGTTATTTTTGGACTTAAAAAATTAAATGAAATTTGATATTAATTTACAAGAACTTACCCTTATAGCTTTCGGACTGTTTGAATAATCAACTGGTTGACATCTTAGATTATACCCATTTAGCCATCCACCTTGAGCTGCCTAAGTAAATAAAAGAATTTTGTTTAAAATTTTGTATAAACTTAAATTTGCCCTAACTTTAATTTACATACCTCATAGAATAAAAACATACTGAATATCACTTGAATAAAATTGTAGACAATCAGTATTTTTCGCAATTGAAATGGTTTTCTGTTTTCCATTAATCTTGGACCAAGAACCTAAAATTATAAATGAAAATGTGATAAATGAACAAATGTACATGAAAAGGGGATTTTTTAAAAAAGTTAAACATTTTATTTTGCGTTTTAGAATAACAATAAAGTAATAAGTCAATTAAAATTTTAATAATATAGTTCGATTGGACATGTGAAGGTTATTCAAATTTAATTTTTATTTGTGTTATCCACAAAATGCCAAGATGCTAAATTATTTCGTTTATTTAAATAACAATCAGGTTTCAATTATTCCGAAAAATACATTATTTCCATTAACCCGAAACAATTACAAAAATTGGGAATTTATACAAACAAGTAAATTTAAAAATAACAATTGTCTCATGCATTTATTGTAAATTGATCAAGTTTTTGTTTAAAATTATTATTATTTTGGAATAACGGATGATGTTTTAATATCGCACAAAGGCAATCAAAATGAATTCAAACAAGGCTAATACCTACATTAAATTAAGGTTTTAAATATTCTGATACGTAGAATGCATTGTTTTGTTAAGAATATAAACAAAGTACTAAATTATTTTTGTTTTTTGACCCTCTTCATCAGACAAAAGATCTGTTGCTTTCATACACACACATACACATTTCATTTTAAGTTTGGTGTACCATAGGGTAACCATTGAGTACCCTTATTATTTATTTGATTTTGTAGAAATACCAGTTTTTAGTGCAGGCAATTTAAATTAAATTCTATAGAATTTAGCGCTCTTTTTGTTTCACATTTCTGTTACTTATTAATTTTCAAAGCTTTATTAAAATTTCAGCTTTCGTAGGAATTTTTGTCTATTTTTAGTTCACTACTTGCGGTGTCTAGTACCCGTAGCATGATGGTTAGTGCGTTGGACTGTCATGCAAGGGGTCTTGGCAGGCCTGTGCCACCTAACTTTTTTCACGGGTACTGCCTCTTGCGAGGAATTGACAAATCCTCCAAGAGTAATTCTTGTCATGAAAAATGCTTTCTCAAATTAGCCGTTCGGATTCGGCATATACGAGTACACTCGTAAACTGTAGGTCCCTTTTATCTCTGACAACATTACTCGCACACCACAGGAATGGTTGAGATTAGTAAGTCACTAGACCCTGGTTCTTTATGGACTGTTGCGCCACCTAATTTATTTATTTATTTTACTTGCGGTGTCTAAAGTTGATAAAAAATATGAATTTGGTTATCATTCTTGCTGAACAAGGCTGACCCCTTAAACAGAATAAGAATCACTTTAGGATAAACTGTCATTGTCCACTGATTTAGCAACGTTAATTAAGTGGCATCTTCATTGTTTAAATAGTTTATTTAAAATCAAATAGTGCACAAAATGTCATTAAATGCACCTTTAACTCGTAGCTGCAGGAAGTAGTTAAAGTTGAGTGCAATTTGTCATAAAAAGTGATGTATGCCATTAAAAATTAAAAACAATATCGCCCAAATGACTACCACGGCTAAGGTTGCAGCACTCGATAAAATTTTTCATAACAAATTTGCACATTTGTGACTGTATGTCTTTAACTTTACGAATTCAATCGACTTAAATCGATTGTGGAGCATTGTTATCGATAAGATCTTTCACATGGATCCAAAGAACAAAGGGTGCCGTGAAATAAAGCCAAGTAAAATAAGGCCAAATTTTATTAATTGGCATTATTTTACTTTTTTAAAGTGTAACAAAGCTAAATTGCAACAGTTGGTCTTATTACACCTAAAAAATGTGAAATAAGGCCAGAAAGTTTGCATACACTCAACCTCGCACCTACCCCAGTGTGCCGTTAAAATACATTACTGAAAATTGTCAGTATTTCACTTTTGTAAAGTGCAATTGCCAATTAGGCCAATTTTTAAGATTTTTAGAAAGATGTCTGTGCGTGCGTGTGTACGACTGTACGTACGTTCGTAGTTCGTACGTCTGACGTTCGCGATGTTTCTTTCGCTGTCCATAGCTTAAGAACCAGAAGAGATATCGACTTCAAATAAATTTTGTTTTACAGATAATAATGCAGAAAGGGCTCTCAAGAAAATTGCGTGGGTGGTTTTTTTTTTGCCATAGCAGTTTAAAAAAGGTGAAAATGTTGGTTAACCTTAAATATCTCAGAAACCAATAACGCTAAAGACTTAAATTAAATTTTATATTATATATTGTAACGTGATACCAAACAAATATATTTTTGGAAAAAAAATCCAATTAACGGTTTTTTTATGAATCAAAAAAACTGGAAAAAAAATTGTCATCTCGAAAATTTTACGTACAAAAAATGATTTTATATCCAGAACAATTTTGTGCAACGAAGAATAATGTTTTTGACATCTGATAAAATTTTGAAAAAAATGGAATTGACAGTTTTTTTATAAAAAAATAAAAACCTAAAAAGAAGTTGGTAAAAATTGAATTTCGACTAAAATATCTTTTCAAAACTTTAAGATTATGGCTTCCAATTTGTTTTATCTCATAAGAAACATATTTTTCAATATTCGGTAAAATTTTGAGAAAAATCGAATTTTTTTTACAAAACATAAAAACCTTAAAAAAACATTACTCAAAGTTGGTAACAATTGACTTTCGACTCAAATATCTTTTCAAAACTTTCAGATATTGGCTTTAAACTACTTTTATCTTTTAAAAATATTGTTGTCGAAATTCAGTAAAATTTTGAGAAAAATCGAATGAATACTATTTTTACAAAAAATAAAAACCTAAAAAAGAATTATTAAAAGTTGGTAAAAATTGGTAAAAATTGATTTTTTACTCAAATATCTGTTTCGGAAGGACTCACACTGTTCGGTTCTTCACATCAAAAACTTGTCCCAACACTTGCACTTTGTCAACCAATCTCAATAAGTCGGCTGGGATGGTTGCTCAAGGCGATACATAAAAGTGCTTTAAGTTA
Source organism: Eupeodes latifasciatus (assembly GCA_920104205.1). Lineage (NCBI taxonomy): Eukaryota > Metazoa > Arthropoda > Insecta > Diptera > Syrphidae > Eupeodes > Eupeodes latifasciatus. Next base: position 375,276,195 of record OV049924.1, read on the forward strand.
GCCAATTGTGAATTCAAAATGTACCCAATTTTGTTTGTATGAATTCTAACAATTTTAATATGTTCTTTAAGCAAGTTTTTTAAATGGCGTATTTTTTACTTGTCAAATGTCAATGCATTGTGCAAACTTCAAAATAAAACCTCTAAATGGAAATCCCTATTTTCGCACATTTAAACTTTGACAAAGCAGTAGCTACACCATTGTAAAACAAATTTGTTCGACAGCTGACAGAAATTATAACTTAACTGTCATAAGTTGAGCATTGTGCAAACTTCAACGGTTGCGGATACTTTGAGTGTTCAACAATATGTCAAAAATAATAAAAGCTTGAAAGCAATTTTTAAAAAAAGGCGGAACATTTGAACCTTGAAAAGATTTTGGGACACTTTTCACATTTAAATTAGTGTCAGTTAACGCAAGTTTCAAACTGTTAACACAAGGTAATATATTTAAATAGGTGGAGTTCTTGGATAGACTTATCATATCAACATAAATTTGTGTTCCTACATATTTCATGCAAGTCAAATCGAAAAAAAAAATGCTTTTTTAATAAAAAAAAAGTTGCAAGTCCGAAGAAGTCCTCTGCATGCTTAAAAGTAAACACTGCAAATCAGCCCTTTACAAATTTTACGATGACATTATTTTCCTTTGCAACCAAGAAAAAATGAATTCTTAAACCAATTTTAAACTACGAATAAATTAAATGCAATAAAAATACAATTCTTACGGGTAAAATAATTTAACGATCTCTTAAAATATCTATAATTTAGGTTCTGGTTGCAAGATAAGAGATTAAAATCCATGAAAAGTGTAAAGGTATAAAAGCGATATGCCTATAGTATATCTTTGTTTGTGATAATTTTTTCAACCCATAGGCATAACGTGTCTATAAGTAGGTATACCTATATAAATCCAGCTTTTAGCCTTGAACCTGATACAATAAAATATATTCTATCTTCCATATCTGTTATTTACTTTGCCACTTTGTCAGCAATTTGTACTTGAACTGGTTTAAATTAAATAGAAAGATATAGACAATAGGAGTGGTATTGCCTATATAAGACGAGTATAACGCATTATTAATGGAAAATCCAGAAAGAAACTGGATGAAGATGTTTAAAATTGTACCTAGATAGATATCGTTAATTAGCGTTGAAGCTCTGCATTTTATGAAGGACAAACTTGCCCTATACTATCGCTAACTTGTCTAATAGTGGGACAGAGTTATTCGCTTAGGTGGCATAGAATATAAAATGTATTCAAAATCAAGCTCAATCTTTATTTTTAACTTCTAAACAAACAGTCTTAGAATTTATAACGATATTTGAATTTAACGGCGAGTATTACATTATGTCTAAGATTTAGGATTTTTAAAATAGAAGAATAAAAAATAAATACGGAAATCTCTGAACTCTGATGTCTTAGAAATATAATTACTAAAAACTTTAATAAACAATGAAGACTCGAAATAAATGACAGTGTTCATATAAGACTGAATTGCAGGCGGCTAACATCTTATCGTTCTTTTTCACTCCAATTATTATTTATTTAATGTAACAGGGACATTTTAGTCCCTGTTATTAAGTGGAAGCGAGATAAGAGGTTATATTATAATAACTTATTCGAAGTGACAGGCATTGGATGTCTATTTTTAAGTGACAGCTGTCAATTCTTTTAGGTGTTACTAACACTTCCGTTCAATTGGGGACCTACATTTTTGTCAAGGATGTTAGAGTTATAAATTGAGAAGGGTTTTTTAAATTGCAGTCTCCAGATATATATTTTTCTAAAAATTAAGTCCTTTAAGTGGACATTCAATTTCATCCAACAATTTAATGTTAATTGTGTCCACTGTATTCTTGTTTTGCTCATTGAAATGGAAACTTCCAATGAAAAGAAGTTTCTTCTTCTTCTGTTAAAATGTTGATGACTACACCTGCTATGTAGTATCTACATATATATACATAATATTGAATCCGTTCACTTATAAGGTCCTATAATCTAAATTATATATTATATATAACTTAAAAATAAAAAGGTGTACATATGAAATGAATGCACTAAGGTGTGGATTTTTGTTGTTGTTATTAACTTACCTTAACAAAATATGCATATGTAAGACTTATTGCTATTGTGGGGAATGGTGAACTCATCAATGGCCAATCTCTCGTTCGCGGATCTGATTTGTTGTCCATCAGGTCCCGCCATCCATCGTAAATTGATGTAATAAAAGCCTTAAAAAAAAATAAAAATAAAAGAAATTAATTAATTAGGTTAAATGTTTTATTATTTCATATGATAATAAAAATTGTTTTTTTTTTAAACTGGAATCATTTTATTCAATAAATACAAGTTATTGACTTCAAAAATGTATATTTTTTGGAAACAAAAAGAATACATTATCCATGCACTGAATTCATAAAATCAAAATTACCTGCATTGAATAGAATATACATTAACATTAATTAATGGAAAAAGTAATACATTTTAATTGTTTTTATTGTATTAATACAGCTTAATCTTAAGGTTAAAATATTATTTCTAATCATTTGTTGACCTCTAGTAACATTAAATAAATTATAAACAAAATTTTACAGGTTAGAACATTTACTGACTTTTTAAACTTAGAATCGTTTTCATTTAGACCTTTCATTGAAAATCGATATTATACATTTAAATTGTTAATTTTGATGCATTGAACAATCTTTCTTTGTGATCTAAATAAGGGAGTAAACTATTTTAATGTTCACAAAGTGTCTGTTTAAATATTACACTGCTTGACAAGGTTGTTTTCCTGGCAATAAAATTGCACTTCACTTAATTCAAATTTGACTTCAAAACTAATTTATCGCGTACGATTTTTAATACTTTAAAAATTCTACAGAAACACGTGTATAGGACTTTTTGAGGCTAACTAAACTTATTAAGTACCTTTTTTTCAATAAAATTCGTACTAGTTTTCAAAATCTATAATTCCCTTCTTTAATATTTAGTGGAAATATTTATGTTATTTCGTATAATATTTGAAAAAATCTACATAAAATGGTAAATTTCAAGATTTATGCTTAAACTAAAGGGTGTCCCAAAATTAACGCAAGATTTGAATTAAATGAATCTCCTCCTTTAATGCACGGATGGTTGTGGGCTTGTTGACATAGACTTGTGATTTCAAATAACCCCATAAAAAGAAGTGTAATGGTGTTAAATCACACGATCTAGGAGGCCAATTTTGATCACCGAAACGACCTGGAAATGTCTCATGCAGTAATTGAATTGTTTCACGGGCTGTATGACATGTGGCACCGTCCTGTTGAAACCACATATTGGACACATCAATATCATCCAATTTTGGCAGAAAGAACTGTGTAATCATGTCGTGATATCGAGCACCAGTAACAGTCACTGCTTGACCAGCATCATTTTCAGAAAAATATGGCCCAATTATGCCTCCAGCCCAAAATCCACACCATACAGTCACGCGTTGTGGATGCATTTGTTTTTCGACAATCACATGTGGGTTCTCCGAACCCCAAATGCGGCAATTTTGGCGATTGACAAAGCCATCAAGATGAAAATGTGCTTCATCGCTTAGGATGATTTTGCTCGAACTGCAGCCGCCAAGCTTTCACTATTTTTGAAATATTCTTTAATAATGAAGACACGTTGTTCTATCGTGTAACGCTCCATTTTTAATAACCCTATACTGTTAGCTGTCAAATTGCTTTTTTTTCAGGGTTGCCAACACTTCACTGCACAAATGGCGGCAAATTCAAATCTTGCGTTAATTTTGGGACACCCTTTATTTATAAAAGTGGTGTCAAGCACTTAATTAAGAACTATAGACCAGTCTCAAAACTTTCAGCGATTCCAAAACTTTTTGAAAAGTTGGTGTTCAATAGACTTAGTTTCACGGTGAAAGACATAATATCTTCGAGACAGCATGGATTTTGTAGTGGTCGCTCCAGTACTACGAATTTGTGTCTGTTTACAAGTTTTTGTTTATCTGCTTTGGAAAAAAGAATGCAGGTCGATGTTTTGTACACGGATTTTGTGAAAGCGTTCGATAGAGTCCATCATAGACTTCTATTAAGAAAGTTGGAGAGGATGGGATTCAGATTCGGTTTTCTTAAATGGTTAGAATCTTATTTATCAAATCGAAAACAGATTGTTAAAATCGAAGGCAATCAATCCTTTTTTATTTTAAGTCTTATCGGGACTGCCTCAGGGAAGTCATTTGGGACCCCTCCTTTTCAATCTTTTCGTCAATGACATTCCGAACTGTCTGCAAATTTCTAATTGTTTGATGTTCGCAGATGACTTAAACTATATTCCCAAATTTCTTCAGTTGAAAATTGTGTTAACTTTCAAAAATATATAGATGCGTTTTTCAATTGGTGTAAATATAATCATCTCGAGCTAAATATCTCTAAATGTAAAATATTTAGAGCTTCTCGTACAACACCTAAAGTGCTGTTCAGTTACAGTCTCGGCAATGAAAGTCTTTCAACCGTGAGTGAAATAAAGGACCTTGGTGTTATTTTTGCCACTAAATTTTCTTTTTCTGAACACATACATTTTATTATTTCAAAAGCGAATTCGTTACTAGGTTTTTAAAAAAGCAACACGGGGGTATAAAGATAGTTATACTCTGAAAACGATTTACATATCTTTAATATTACCCATACTGGAATATTGTTATGTTATTTGGTCTCCTTTTTATCAAAATTCCTCAGACAGGATCGAAAATATTTAAAGAAGATTCACGCGCTTTGCTTGAAGGAATTTCAGATGGTTTGCCCAATTATGGCTTTAGGTGCGCACTGATAGATTTAAAATCTTTAAAAAGCCGTAGAGAAACCCTTGGGGTTCTTTTTATCAAGGACATACTCAATGGTAAAATAAAATCTCCGGACTTACTAGCTCTTATGTCTTTTTATGTTCCTGAGAGACATCTAAGAAATAGGGACGTTCTCTTTTTGATTCCTAGTCACATGACGAACTATGGACTTAATGAACCCATAACTCGTAATTTATCTCTTTTTAATTCAATTCATAGTGAAGTCGACCTTCAAATGAATAGGGATATGTTTAAGAGTATTGCTTTAAACTTTTTTAATGATGTATAATGATAAATTATAATTTAATTGCAGTCAACAGATTATGTATCCATTGATGAATAAAGAAATAAATAAATAAATAAGTTATCACCATAAACTGTTTCCAATAAAAATAAACAAAATAGTTAGAAAGTAAGTTTTGCTCTTTTAACGAATCTGTTATCAAAACAATTATATTAAATAATAAATATTTCGTAAGATACTTTGCATAATCATCATATTGTTAAGAAATATTTTGAGTTTTAACTTAGCCCAAAATAAAACCGTTTTTGATTTTTTTTTAGCATTTTTAAAGACGTAAATTTAAAAATTTGATGTGATAGACAAATTTAAAGACGAGATTTGAATTTAGGACATCTTAATAATTACAAAAATGATTGTTGAAAGAAATCTTGTCGAATAGTTTTATTTTTCTCAAATATAAGTTTTATGTATTGAATATTTATATAAACTAAATATTTAATTTAAACTTTTTACATAAAAGAATAATTTCATTTCCACCTTTCCGAACATTTATTATAATTTTACTTTGCTTTTTAGGATTTTTTTCAATGTCATTACTTTGTTTTTCATTTTCAAGTTTGCTGACCTCAAAAAGAATCAATCAAATTGAAAAATTTTAAACAATAAACGACATATCTCTAAATAACTAGAGCTCTAGAGTCATGTATGCTTTGCACAAACCATTATTTTGTGTTCAAAAAAGTCTTTAATTTTTAAAAAAAATTATGCTTAAAAGTTTAAATAATACATCAATATAAAGCCGTACAATTTTGAAATAGATACGGACATTTTCACTAAACAAATGAGTGGCCAACATTTTGGAGTTTAAAATTTTTAAATTTTACGAAGTAAGCAATTCCAATTCCAAACAAAATCTCTAGATTCATATATTTTAAAACATAAACCATTTTGGTTTCAATTTAATTTTCTAAAATTAAAAATAAAGTTTTTTAATTAATACAGTTTTTCAGTCAGAATAGTTTTTCACTTGCCATCAGTTCATTCTGTTTCTTCTATCTAAAAAAAAGTGTGTCTTATCTTAGAAAATCGAGCTGTTGAACGTTATTTTTGTAGGAAATGTAGGTTTATTTGAGACTTTAATTAATTTTTAAATGTAAACCTAACGCTCGACACACGAGAACTTTAATTTAGCCTCAGGCCTCAGGTGCCGTTCTTAAAAATTATATCTTACAATATGACATAAACTATAATATGACCCCTTCTTTATCTTCTTCATTTCTATACACACCATAAAATAAAATTCAAAGTTTTTATCAAAACAATCTACATAATTCATTTTATATGAGGTTATTTATTATAACTTTTATCATAATCATAATTCATCATGCACCGCTTTTTTTCGTTTGAATGGTTTTAATTTATTTGTAAAAATTCAACAACAAATAAAAATTGTATTTTGTGAGTAAATCTATTTACCTCAAAACACTTCACTTTCAAGTTCAACAATAAAAAAACATTACTCTATAAAAAGAAGCTAAGATCTTTTTTTTTTTGGAACTTAATAAACAAAAAGAAAAACTTGAAGATTTTTAGACGATGACTAATACAAAAAATTAAATTGTCATTAAAAAAAAAACAAACATAATTTAATTCGTGTGAATGCGACATAATGTAGGGTATGTAGGTATTTACCTACATAAATATTATAAACATATTAATAGAATCGTGCCCTAATATTCATAAATGGGGCCATTGGATCATATACGAGATTGTTGTTTTGTTTGAGTTTTCTTTTGCAAATTGTGCATATTTTTCCGCATGCACAAAATAAATACATATTCTACTATTGCATTAAGTAACATAAATATTTTCTTTGGTTTACTGAAGAAGAAAAAAATTGTTATGAAATATCAATGAATTTCATGCGAAAACAATCAGTATATGTATAGTATACGGTATATGCGATTTATATCGGGTGTTTATTTTTTGCGAGCTTGAGAACTTTTAGTAATAATACCAGACATAAATATTCTTTTAGTGAAATTGGTATTATGTATTATAATCTGATAGGTTATTCATGGAATTTATTTTCTAAATATTATTTCCGGAATACTCGTATATCAAACACGGCTACGAGTTACACAGTAAAATTTGTCACTACACTTTTCAATAAATCTGAACATATGGCGTCAATCGCTTCTAAATATTGGCTTCCAATGCTTCATGAGTTGCTAATTTGTCGACATAAAGCCAATAATTTAAAATGTCATCAAAAAAGACAGCCAGATGCTTAAAGTCGCACGATCGAGAAACCAGAAAACAGAGCCAATTTTTATAAATTATAGGTTAAGCCTACACGCGAGGAAATGACAAAATACTCGAAGACTACGGAGTACGGACTGTTGCGCCACCTTATTTATTTTGTTTATTTTGATGCCACCATCGTGTAAACCGCACTTAATATTCAATTTAAAGGATAATGGTGCTTCATAAATGGCTTTAAAATTGTCTTTGTTACGGGAATTTTGCTTATTGATGAAGCTTTATTAAGTATAGAGCTTCATTACTAAACACCATAAAATTGACGAACTGGTCTAAAAACTTTGCGGAAACAGATTTATTTTTTTGAATTTGTAAATTTTCACATTTCTCGACACTAGAACCTAAATCAAAGATTTTGAGAGAGATGTTTGTTATACAATGTGGTGTGATACCAAACTAGTAAAGTTTTGGCAAAATTCATTTAAGATTTTTTTATACATCACAAAAACTGAAAAAAAAAAATAATTGTCAACTCGAATATTTTAAGAACAAAAAATGATTTTATCTCCAAAATGATTTTATGCAACGACAAATAACGTTTTTAACATCTGATCAAATTTTGAGAAAGATCGAAGTAATGTTTAAAAAAAAACCTATTCAAAGTTCGTAAAAATTAACTTTCGACTCGAATATCTTGGCAAAAATTAAAGATACTCTTATTGCCTTCTAACTAAGTTCATCTTATAAAAAACATTGTTTTCAATGTTTTCATTCAGCAAAATAATTAATAATCTATACTTCTATACTTATATTATAAATGCGAAAGTAACTCTGTCTGTCTGTCTGTTACTCAATCACGCCTAAACTACTGTACCAATTTGCATGAAATTTGGAATGGAGATATTTTGATACCCGAGAAAGGACATAGGCTACTTTTTACCCCGGGAAAATGAGGCATTCCCATGGAAAAATTCAGGTGGGCCGATCGCTTTTACGCCTAAACTACTGAACAGATTTAAATAAAATTTGGTAAGGAGATAGTTTATGACTTAAGAAAGGACATGAGTTACTTTTGACTTTGGGAAAACAACGCATTCCCATGGGATCCTGGGAATCTGATCGATTTCACTCCTAAATTACCAAAGATTTGAATAATATTTGGATAAAATATGCATTCCCAACCGTTATGAAATAAGTTTCGAACATGTTAAACTTATCATACACGTATATATTAACGCCACGTGCATCAAGCCCTACCCTCAACGTTAGACACACACAGAGTTCAAGAACAAAATCCGACCGATATAATTTACAATGAGGCGTTAACTTTTGTAGAAGATCACGTTGTAAATATTACTGGGAAAGATTTATCTGAATTTGGGATGACCAGACCACAGACAATTGGGGGAAGTGAGCAGTGATTTAGTTCGAGAATTAAATTATGATACTGTCGCTCTAGAGCAGAGAATAATAGAGGATGTTCAACTTTTAAATTCAGAACAAAAAATAGTTTTTGACACAGTTATACACAAAATTTCGAGCGGAGAAGGTGGTTTGCTATTTTTTAGATGCTCCAGGAGGCACAGGCAAAACTTTTCTTTTGAATCTATTGTTAGCTCAAATTCGGAAAAACAATGGAGTTGCTTTAGCAGTAGTTTTCTCAGGAATACGCTGTTTAATGGTGGACGGACAGCGCAATCGGTTCTGAAACTGCCGTTGAACTTAGCTCATGAGGAAACGCCAGTATGAATAATATCAGCAAAAGTAGTGAGCGTGGAAGAATGTTGCAGCAGTGTAAATTGTTGGTTTGGGATGAATGTACAATGTCCCACAAAAAAGCAATTGAAACACTAGATCGTACACTGAAAGACATCAAGATCAACCGGGCTATCATGTGAGGGATGGTGGTTCTCTTAGCTGGCGACTTTAGACAGACCCTGCCGGTAATTACTAGAGGCACATCGGCAGATGAAATATACGCATGTTTGAAAGCATCTGTGTTATGGGTTCATGTAAAAAAGTTTTGTCTGATTACGAATATGCGAGTACAGCTATACAATGATTCTCAAGCAGGACAATATGTCGCTGCTCTTCAAAAAATCGGAGAAGATTGTATGCCAACAGACTGTAACGGCTCGATTACGTTGAGTCATGAATTCTGTAAAATTGTCTGTAACACAGATGAATTAAAAAGTAATGTCTATTCAAACCTGCATATAAATATGGTCAATCGGGAGTGGTTGTGTGAGAGGGCAATTTTAGCTCCAACTAAATTTGAAAAAAAAAACTGTTTTTCCAAGGACAATTATATATAGCGTGCTCACGCGTCTCAAACCCACAAAATCTTTACGTTCTGGCCAAGGAATAAAAAACAAAAACCGTCGTATATAAAAATGTATTGCAGTAACCTATCTTCTTCTTAAAATGTATTAACCTAACCTAACCTATGACAATCACACTTAGTATGGCCTCATCCCATTTCGGCACAATTCAAACATACGTACAAAAAGGTACAGCTCAGGTTTTTAAATACTTCTATCCAAAAAAAATATATAATGCGGACGAAGTCGCGGGTAAAAGCTAGTAATTTAATAAAAATACAACTGCCAGTTTTTTTCAAAAAAATTAAAATCTACACAAAATTGGTAAAAATTAATATCACGTAAATAAATGAAGGCTTTGACTTCAAAATGATTTCATTCTGAGCTAAATTTGTTGTTATCGTTTTGAATTAGAAATGAAAACTTTAAAAAAATGCTACTTAAATTTATAAGAACAAAAACAGATTTTGAAGTCTAACTTATTTTTTCATATGCAAAATATCGTTGCTAACTTTTAGTTATTTTTTAAGAAAAATTCGATTGAAAACTTTTTTACAAAACATGAACACCTACAAAAACAAGAAAAACTGATAAAACATGGTTTTCAACTCAGGTATTATAAGGACAAAGAAAGATATTGGTTTTGAATTTTGCATCTCACACAAAATGTTGTTATTAATATTCTCTTTTACTTTTAGACAAATCGACAGACAGGCACGGGTTTGAAAAAATCAGTGTTGGTAGCGTCACAGTCTATTTTTAATTTTGAATTTGAAAGCGTTGTTTTGGCGTTTAACGATTCATGATGAATAACCAAACCTTAAGGAACAGAAATGTCAAAATAGTTTAACATTCTCAACTGTCAAACCATAGACAATAACTTTTTAACACAATCAATAAAATAACTTCTCATACTGAAAAAACACCCTATATGAATATGTATGTATGTATATGCATATTTATGAAATTGAAATATTGAAATAATTTTGAATATATATTTTTTTAAGGTTTTGTTAATTGAGACTTTTAATGTTCCACTAACTTAAAACCTTGTTTTTGTAATTTTCTAGCAAAAAAATGCCTTAAACGGTGCGTGGAAAGATTTTATAAATATGAAGATAAATTCTCTTCCATAACTTTAATATTTTTATAAATAAAGAGTAGATAAGATTGGTTACTTTAAGCAACAAAAATAAAAAAAAAAAACTCTTCCATTTTTATTTAAAATTATGACAAATCTATTACTTTTTTTTAGTTTGGAAATCTAATAAAACAGATTTCGTCTTAAGACAAAAACAAAAAACAATCAAAATGTCATAGATAATAATCATCTCATCTAAAATCATAAAAAAGTCACATAAAACCCTTATGACTATTATGCGCTACGCTACGCACCTTTAACATTAAATTCCCCAAATAATAAAAAAAAAAATTAAAGCTCTTAGCATACTTCACACATAACCAAATTATAATTTAACCTGTAATAAAAAATCAAGTGTGAACAGGTGACCAAGGTCAGTAACATAGTTGATTGCACTTGATTATTAAAACCAACAATTCCAAAAAAAAAGTAAACATACAAAATACCACCACGGTTACGGACCGTACACTCTTTTCACACGGATGTCGGATATGTTAAGTGATTCAAAAAACCAAAGGAAGGTGAGGTCTTGATCTATCTATCCACTATCCATATCCATAGGCTGTTAAGATTGGTGTGGTTCGAATTTCACACTCGTTAAAGTCACACATTCTTTTTATGAAATGATTAATTGACTCTACGAATGGTGTATTGCTTTATTTTCATTCCTTTCGCGCAGACGAAATCAGATGGTTATCATTGCCTTAAATGATTAACAGCTGCTGTTGCATTATATACGCGTAGCGGCGGCGGCGTTAGCGTATTATTTAAGAGTGCTACTGCGTCAGTACGATCATCCACAAGTGATATTAATTTTGTTTTTAACTGACGTGTTAAACATGCAGTTTGCTGCATGAATAATAAATTTAAGAATTTTGACGCGTGCGTGTGGCAAAGGCTTCTCAAATTGTCTTGTATTTGAAAAAAGTCTAATCGCTTAAAAAAACTTCTGAGGGAGTTTTTGTGTGATGAAGTCAAGTCCTTTGTTTGTTTTTATTTATATGATATTCTGTATGCAATAAATTTTGTACGCAATTGAAAGATTCGGTATTCAGCAACACTGCCAACCACTAGAATGAGGCCAGCAATTTTGGAATCGAAAGTAAAAGTTTGGTATGATACACAAACGTTTACTACCTGTATTTGTATTTCCCAATTTTGAAAATTTGGAAACTAGCGTTAAAATTTATCACTATCAAATAATGAACTACTTAAACAGCGCATAAAAAGGCGCTTCACTTGGATTAGGCCATTGCGATTATTTCCGTGCCGGAGTTTACATGTGCGATCTTTTAAAAACTTTTATATAGTATATCCAATAGAGTGTTGAAAACAACTGTTTTGATTTAATTTAAAACATACGTGGGTTCCGGAAAGAATTTGATAGGTACGTAAACAACAAAAGTAGATGCTTTCAAGTATATTTATAGGAATCTCAGGACGTAAAATAGCAAGGGGAACAGAAGCAAGGCAGTTGAAAGCAATTATATTGTTTATCCACAAATTATGGGAAAAATCAAAACAACGTCATGAGAAAAGCAGTTAGTTCTACAGTTTGCCTTAAATTCCAGTCTACAAGTGAACAAAATGAGAACCGGCCTGCATTAAGGTTCGAAGGTAAGTACACAAGGAGCATCGGATACATTTTGCAAAAGAGAGCATATTGATTGAAGCAGTGAACGGAAACGCGTTGCATTTTCGGATGAAACAAAGTTTTACGTCGACGACGGTCCCGATGGTAACAACTTTAATTTCCATTATCGAAGAAAGGATGAGCTCATTTTGGCAAGATATCATAGCCTAAATGAAGTGTAATAGTGTTGGAGGCGTATAACCTACTATGGCACAATCGACTTGGAGTTTTTGTTTACAATAATGAACGATAAAAACTATAAACGTTTGCTGGAATGGTTGTCCACAAAAATTTAACACATTTTTGGACCTCTGCCTTAGATTTTCCAATAAGACAATGCCCCCATTCACATTTGCAGGGTTTGTAGAAGTTGGATTCAATCAGAAGACCTGAAACTCTTGCCATATCAAACATACTCGTATTCACCGGACTTAAATATTTTTGAAATCGTTTGGTCACCTAAAAAGAAGCTATTCGTTTCCAATATGACAGTATTGCGTACGCAAAACTCGATTCCAAAATGTTTCCCCTCATCTTAGGGGTTGGCATTGTATGATATGGATTACCCCTTTCTACAGTGGACCTTTACTTTTGAACTGACTTAACAGGGTGTAGTAGGGTGTAGATAATTTTTGGTACTTGGAAAATTTTGTGAACCTCGAAAATTTCAAGTTCTTCTTAAAAAATTTTAACACTAGATGATATTTATTTTTTTTAAATTCTCTGAATTCGTTTTAAGAAGATAGTTTTTTGTCATTACGACTATAAAATATTTTGAAAAATCTTAAATATGGTAAGTAATGTAATGTAAATAATTTCAGCTATCGTTTATCCAAATCAATTATAAATTGTAAAAGCTAAGAGTTTTAAGGATCAATTGAAGAGTGAATGTAATTATAACTTTTTTATGCTTAAATTGTGTTCATATAAAATTAATATCTAATTTTAAAAATTGTTCCAAGAAACTTTATTTAAAAAAAAAGATATGAAATTTAAATTCCTAAAATAGTACAAATGTTAAATTTGATTAGAAAACAAATAACTTAAGGCTGTCACAACCTGAAAGTAAAACAAAACATTTTCTTAAGAATAACTCTAGATTTTCGAAGTTTTCAAGTACCATAATAAATCAAGAGTAATAAATTTGTTTTTATTTTTGTAGAACAATATTATCACTACTATTTGACTGTCGACTGAGTAGTTCCTGGGGATGGTTAAGGTACATAACTTGTTAAGGTTTTGCAAAATTTGGCTAAAATATGACGATAATAATTGTTGACGATGTCGGAATAAATCAAGTCTCCTCGAAGCTTTCACCAAAACCATCAGATATGCCAATTTGTCTATCTTACTTATGTATATCTGCTTCTATGTTTTGAAAAATGATCACATATAATGTGATACCCGTGGCGTGATGGTTAGTGCGTAGCACTTTCATGACAGAGGTCTTGGGTTTAATACCTACTTGTGCCATCTTATATCTTTTTAATTGAGTACTTGCTCTTACTAAGAATTGACAAATCCTCCAAGAGTAATTCTTGTCTTGAAAAGTGCTTTCTTGAATTCGGATTCGGCTTAAAACAATTGGTCCCCTCCATACCTGACAACATTACTCGCACACAGGAATGGTTTAGAGTTGTAACTCATTAAGCCCTAGTTCTCAACAGATTGTTGCGCCACATAATTTATTATAATGTGATATTTTTAGAAGTTATCTAGTCTGCCTAAAAAAATTATTCCGTCTTATATATATAACACTGGTCGGCAAAATTGCGTTTTTTTCGTGTTCCACAAACAAAACAATACTTTTTTTAATGATTAAAATGTCCTAAATTCGAATCTTGCCTTTAGATTTTTCTATCACAAATATGGCCCTTTAAAAATGTAAACAAAATATCTCTTAATTAATTAATTTGACTCTATACGAAGTTTTGAGAAAACTTTGAATTTGCAGCTTTCATAGTTTTTGCAAAATACCTTTTGGACTTAATTTTTAGTGCTGATCTCGAATCCAAATTTTAATTTTAACTATTTGCTCAAGTTTTAAAACATTATTTTTTTATTTTTTAATATGAAATATTTCAGAAACTTGATTTAACAAAATTAGGTAGACAGATTCGTCACAAGAACAAAAATGTTTGCGTTTTTCTGCTGCAAACGGTTTTAGCATAAATGGTTTAGCTTTTCTTTCAGATTTTTGTAATGTAGGTGAAATCTAATAACTTATAAAGATTTTTCGAATATCATATGAAATGATATAAATATTTCAACTGAATATTTAAGAAAGGGATTATAAATTTGGAAAACAAGGACGAATTTTACTGAAAAATAACATATAAATATGTATTTTTTCGAATTTTTAAAAAGTAATATCTTAGAAACCTGTTGTGGTACAATAATATTGAAGTCGGATTTGAATTACAGCCATCGAAACCCATCGGAAAAGTGCAATTTATTGCCAGGAAAAAAACCTTGCCGACCAGTGTAATTAGCGTACCTGTACGTTAACTCCATTTCCAAGTGAAGTTATTAAAAATTAATCAAGTTTCTCAAAATTTCAGTAGATCTTCTTATTTATTCTCATTTCTTTTTTATTAGTATAATGTCCACCCGTGGGAAGTTAGGACAGGAGGCGCTGCTTAGTTAAAATTAAAATATAGCATTTGAAACTAATTTTGTAGGCTTTTTCATTTAAAAAGTTATCTCAATTGATGACGGTGTAAAGAACATTTCCACTAAGACACAACTTAAAAATTTTTGAAAATATTTATTTTTTGCTAACGTTACATAGAAGACATTTGATTGCTTAGAAAATACGAAATTAATTAATTTATGTATGTATGTATGTATATGCAAATGATTACAAAAATCGTGGATTTCTTAATATTCGGTCTTTGAAAACCATTGGCCCTGTTTTTACGGGATTGTTACATATTTACATTCTTCTAAGATGGTATTTGGTAGTTTCTTTAAATCAAGTCACATTAATAGCAATTTAAAAAGCCTTATGTCCGATTTCATAAACAAACAATAAAAGCACTTTTATCTAAAAGCTTTTAAAATTTTATCAGGCCTTTAAATTTTTTCAGTTTCACCAAGCTTGAAATGGGAAATTGCAGGGATATTTTTGTTAAAATACAGTTCTCTTTACAACCCTGTAAAAATAAAACCCCTTTTTTTCTTTCTATTAAGCGAATTATGTGAGAAAAAATGAGAAAGCATTTATGTTGAAATAAATTACTGTGTAAACTTCTTCAAAATCAAAAATCGTGTGCCTTTCAAAAATAAAATATGAAAATGGATTCTTGTGAACGCGGAATACTCTTGAGCGGCGAATAACTATATGTTGTTCTTCTTCGTCAGATGAAGATGACCAATCTAATATTCTAATTAAAAATTAAAATCATAAAAATTATATTATAAATGCAATGTCAAATTTGTTTACCTACATATTCATTCTGTATCTCCCAATATTGAGAATACAAATTTTACAAAACAAAAATCAGCTGTCAATCTGTCATATTCATTTTTAATGACACTTTTAAAATTTAATGAGCCAAAAATTGGCATTTAGTTTTAAAAGCTTCTTGACTTTTGGTGAAACAAAAATATAGCATTTTAGAGTTTAAAATAATGTTAAATGTATAAAAGTTGTTTATGAAATTGGGCATTAGACAACTAAAAGTGATTTAAAGAACATCATTTTGAGTTAAAATTATTTCAGTTGTCGAGTCAAAACTAAACTTACTTTGTTTATGTTTAACATACATAGTTGGAATATATATGAGGACATCGTTAACATGTTTAGATATCTTTAAAATGCAATACCAACTTGATTGGTTAGTTGACATCAAACTAGTTAGCCAAACGCGCATTCCAAACACAAAATTATTGCGACCTAAATGAACTTATATGAAATGTAATTTGATAACTTCCTACAGTGAACCTTCATTTTTATTTAAAACCCAAATTAAAAGAAGGAAACCTCTTGAGAAGATTATCTCTAGACTTAATCATTACACATACGAGTATGTAAGTACCTCTTAGTCCATAGTCATCATATGGGTGTTAAAAAAATACAAAGCTTTCTCAAAACATCCGTTAACATAATCATTATTATCATACCTAAATCTAAATTTAAGTTTTTAATACTAATTCTTGCATTTAAACATTGTGAGAGAAGAAGTCCGAAATGCCTTCAAACTCGTACATCTAATTTTGTGTGTTTTTCACATATGTATATGGTAAGAGTTCGCCAGTAATTGTTAATGGGACAAATTTTGGGTTTGAGAAAAAAACTCTGTAATTAGTTGATTATGTGACGTGTCAAAGGGTGATTACAAAGTAATTGAATTTTATTTTTATATTTTTTTATTTTGACTTTTTATTTTGTTGTGAGATGTTATGTGAGAATGTGTTTTATTTTTATCTTTAGTGGGTCACTGGGGTAATTTGCACTTTTTGTTTATGTTTATTTTTTCGTGTGTGTCATTTTAACTTTTGCTTTTTGATTTTGGACTTTAATTTGGTAATATATACATACATTATACATTGGAAGTTTGTATACTGAAATGAATGTTCAAAATAAAATTTTTCTATTGAAATACAGTCATAAATTAAACCTTCGATTTGACTCAGAAGACGTAAAATTCAAAAATAACCTAAAATAATTTGACAGATCCTTATATTTTACCAAAATATAAATATTTCAATTTGATCACTATAAAAATCATAGGACACGCACCTTTTTTAATTTAATGTAGAGATGAAGCCAATTTTGGGGCACTTTGAATAGGCTATTTAAGATTAACTGCTGCGTTGATCCCATTCATAAAATATAAAATTGCATGCATTAATTAAAAAGACCTTAAACCTTATCTTTCCATCAGCCTAACAGTTGTAAAATTACAAGATTGGTCACAGTAGTTAAAAAAATAAATTAGGTGGCGCAGGAGTCCGTTGAGAACTAGGGCCTAGCGAGGGATGGAAGGGACCTACAGTTTAATTTTTTTTTTTTTAATTCGAAAAAAACATGCTTATCATTTTTTTGAGGCTATCTAAAATGTATGAAGGAGCTTTTTTTCAAACAAAAATATGGGATGGTTTTCCAATTCTATAATCCTTTTCTTTAATATTCAGTTGAAATATTAATTATTATTATTTTATATGATATTTGAAAAATCTTCGTTAGTTGTTAGGTTTCACCTGTCTAAAAAAAATCTGAAAGAAACGCTGAGCCATTCATGAAACGTTTCAAAAACTTGATATAATATGACTAAGTAGACACCAGATTCGGTACAAAAACAAATCTTAGTTTTGTTTAAAGAATTCCAAAGTCATACAAGTACTTTATAACAAATTTTCAGAACAAAATATTATATTAAGAGAAAATAGTTATCTAGTATGTTTATTTAGTAAATGTAAATTGAAGAAACACAAAACATTTATGGAATAATACAGATAATAAAAATACTTTTAATTTGTTCTTTCCAACGCTCCGTCAACATTTTAGCTTTTAATGGAGTGCGTCCTTCAAAACCTGATGTGAAAATCTTTTCTTTTCTTCTTGGATGATGTCATCGTTTATGGAAAAATATACGACCAACACTGCAAGAACCTAAGGATCGTGTTCCAGAGATCGAAAAAATTTGCATTGTTTAAGACTGAAGTAAAGTTTTTGGTATTCTCGTCTCAAGTAGTCAAGACTTATTTTGAAAAAGTTGACACCGTCAAAAATTGGCGAACACAATAGGACAAACGTCAACTGTTTTCTTAGTCTTGCTGCTTATTATAGACATTTTGTTAAGAGCTTTGCTGGAATTGTTTGATCAACTTACGAAACAGAATAAGCATCTGACCATCTAAATTTACTGGTAAAAAGCCTTAAAAGAACTGAAATACCACCTATGTAATGCTCTGCTGCTGATATATCCGACTCCAGGTAAGTCTTTTATCATCGATGCTGATGCAAGGAACGTGGTAGTCGGTTTTAATCAGCAAAGTACTCTTGAAAACCCAAAGGAACTACTCTGTGACCAAAAGAGAACTCTTGGCACTCATCTTGGCTACGAAGTGTCTTCTGCGAATCAATCATAGTGCTCTTAACTGGTTGTTGAACTTCTAGAACACAGAATTACACTTAACAGTGGATAGATGAACTGCAGACTTACGATTACGAAATTCAACAACGAAGGGAAAGCTGCTCTCAAATACCGACGCGCTACCCCGAAGATTAAAATAAACTGCAAGCATTGCAGGCGATAAGAAGAAAAGGATGAGGGCTAACCCCATTTGTCGATGGAACAAAGATCTGCTCAACAAGAAGACCCTGACATCAAACCCCTTCTTGCATGGAAAGACATTTCCGAAAGGAGTTCATCAGTTTAAAAGTCTTGTCGCAATGGGAATCGCTTCATGTACGAGAAGATGTTCTTCAATGAAAATGGAAGCATATTCATGGTAAATGCTACGTAATGAGGCGTTTTTGAGAGATACACGATGTACCTTGAGGAGGCCATTTGAATCAGTGAATGGTTTATCCAATACATTAACTTAAGTTCAAAATTTGTTAGACTCTTATAACTCACGAACCACTTGCGCTTTAAACTTTAATTTTATTTTATTTTAGACAGAATGACTTCATACAGATCTGTTAAACATTTCAAAACAAATCAGTTGACTGTTTTTATAATTTCAAATGAAAACATATTTATTTATCACATTGAATACTCGTATTATAAGAATAAACACTTGCCTATATTGCCTGTAGAATAACTTGAAAAGAAGAGGATCTTTAAAACCTAGTTTTTTTTAGAAGAAAGTTTTTTGTACGAAAAAATAATAATACAAAAATTGTATTAAAATAAATTAAAAAAAATATTTTTTTTTAATTTATTTTAACTGTTACAACAAATTTAATGAACAAGGAATAAAGTCCTATCAAAAATACTTCTAAGTTGGTTTAACTTCATGGGAACTTTTCGCGGTTCATAAAATGACAAATAGATTTATTAAAAAATATCATTTATTTTCCTCTTTTTAATTTTAATTTTAAAAGTTAAATTATATGCTTTGTAACAATAAATGATCTATATTGCTACAAGCGTGTTATGCATTTACGCTTATCCTTATCTTAAATTTTTTTTAAAGTGCCAATATTCAAAAATTCAATTCGTATCTTCTTATTCCTTTTCAGCATTGAAACAAACAAACAAATCTGTCGTGCAGCTTTTTCGAACAAAAATGTTATTTGTTTCAAATACTAAATATAACGAAAACCATAATATGAAAAACTTGTAATTAAACTTAATTTTTTTTTAATTTAATTCTTGATAAAATGTGAAACAATAAGTTTTTAATATCTTTATTTTAACTATCTGTCATATCTTATATCTTAACTAAAAGACCGAATTCGTGCAATTAAATCGTGTCATTTATTACTTTAAAAGTACTCTCATTCAAAGTGAAAGCTGTCATAAACTATAAAACGCATTATTTCAAACTAAATATATCCTATTCTATTCAAAGTTTTATTAAAATAATTATTACTATGTCATAACTTATCATACCTAATATATACAACACCTTTTTCTACAGCTGATTCGATCAAACACTTAAATTAATATAATTATATATTGATTTTTAATAGCTATACAAACAATAATAATTATGTGTCTATTACACTGAAAGACATTCATTACTTTTTAATAACGAAACAAAAAATAATATACATCAAATACTGTATTCATTCAATTCAAAATAATTTGATACAAAATATCTATGCTTGCACACAACAATGTCCGGTGTACGGTAAACAATTATAGCCACAGGTTTGTATCTAAGCCTTATAATACCTTGGAAAAGTAAAAAGGTGCAAAAGAGTTTTTTATTTGGATTTATTGTTTGTATTTATTTATCTTTGTTTGGATCAGTTTCATAAAAGATACTTTTATTCTGTTACATATTTTTTTATTTTTGTAGGAAGTTATTGCAATCGGTTAGTACTGTTTACATAGCCGTACGTTTGGGAAACAATTTTTCGTAGGCCATCTTTCAAGAGCTCGCAGAAATATGGATTTCGAAGAAATTTTGTTTTAAAGATCGTTATGATCGTCAAGAAATGCAGAAATGATCTTCAAAAAATCCAGTGATATTTTACGAGAAAACAATAATATTACCTCCAAAATAGTTTATTACAACGAAAAACAACGTATTTGAGACTTGAGCCCCACCATATACATATATTGAACAAGAGGAAATTGTTTTGAAACTATAATATTTTCACTTAAAGGAAACAAACCTTAAGTTTTTTATGGAATGCACTTGATAAGTTCCAAAGCATTTAAAACGATTTTTAACACACTAAATGTCTTCTCTATACTAAAAACAACGTTCTTTTAAAAACTTTCAAGACACATTCAAAATACGCGGTGCAATGTTCAAATGGGTAATAACTCATCCGAATTAATCCAGACATGTGCAGGGTTCAGGCAAGGAGATCCGCTACCATGTGATTTCATCAACATAGTCCTGGAGCAGATAGTGCGCAAGAGTGGTGTTAACCTAGAAGGCATAATCTTTAAAAGGTCTTCACAATTGTTTAACTATGCAGACGACAACGACATCATCGGCCGTATCAGTCTAGAAGCATTTACTTTAAACAGGACAGAGAGTATGTGCTATCAACAAATTTAGCCTCAACTGTCTAGGACAAAACGTCACTGTTGCTAGCAATAATTTCGAGGAAGTTAAGGAGTTCAAATATCGACACCTCAGGGGAAATTCGAAAAATAACTGCTGCTACTCGGTTTGGCCAAAGAAGTGGGTTCAAAACTCCTTTCTCGAAAGAAGCACGCTATACAAAACAATAATTTTACAAGTTCTACTCTACGGCCCCGAGTACTAGATGATAAGTTACAAAGGGGTATTGATACTGGACACAAACGAGAGAAAAATCATTCGGCGGGTATTTGGACCTAAGGGGCAAATGGAGGAGAAGATTCAATCGTGAACTGTACGAGCTGTATCAAGATGTGGATATAGTATACAAAGAGCTAGAACACGCAACTACAATGGTTTGGCCAAATCGAGCCAATTAAAAAAGCCGCAAAACTTTTTTTTAATTTCGTTAATTCATGTCTAAAATGGACATTTCAATGAACAAATAAAAAGAAAAGAAATGCAAACAACCATTAATATATGAAAAGTTAGACAAAAAACTAAAAACACTAAAGCCGAATTTTATTTTTTAAACGTTACTCCAACCAAATCATCATATGGAAATATTAATATTGTTTGCAAAACTTTTATCGTAAATAAGACAGTCTTATGACATCTTGTTCGTCATTACATTATAGCCTTGAGCTTTATGAAATGCTGTGTCTTGTTTCATTTTCCTCTTTTCCCCCTTCCACAGTATAGCACACGGTTCTTAATTACATTGAATTGCAATAAATATTTACTCATTATTTTGTATCTTAAGGTATTAGATCAGTATCTGTTATGTGTTTATTTCCTTGTTATAATACAAAAACATCTCGAACACTGATCTTAAACTCCATAATAACTGTTTACATATTTGAAATATTTTGTAAATGATTCACAAAATAGTCTTTACCGCTTTTTAACAACAAAAACCTTGTGAAAAGTGTCAATGTTAACTCTCATTCAATGAATGGAACTCTAAATACTTAAGAAAACATTTAACTTATTACAAATTCTAAAAGCTTTTTCAGTTGTTTAGAAGATACTGGAAACTTTACGTTTGCACTTATTGAAATTTGTATACAAAATCTAAAGGTTAGATAATTTTCTATAATATCGAGAAAAATAAAGATGAGTAAGAAAAACAAAGTTTTCTTTTCATCAAAACAATAATTTTACATTTGAAACAAATTATAATCAAAACAAAATAACAAAGTGTATTCCCTTATAAACTATCTAATCTAAACATTAAAACAAGCGGAAAGTTCTTATAGGAGCACTATGAACATAAACCCGTTATCAAAACAAGCTTAACCATATAAAATTATATAGTTTTATTGTATGAATTAAAATATGTAATTGATCACATTTCTTAGGTTTTGTAATTGCATTGGTTTTTTCCCTGAATCTTAATAAATATGTTGAGATAGCGATACATTCAATAGACATTCTACAGAATAAATTATTGTATTGTGCTGCTGTACATTCACCCCATGATTTATGTACTTTTTTTTGTAAAGGGTGCTTTGTTCTGTTGTGCTCCACAGTTTCAGTGACAAACATTTTAAACATTGCTCTCAAAAAATAAAATAGTTCTCTTAAAAGTAAGTTCTAACCAACATTTTTAAATTGTTATGGCGAATTCCAAAAAATTGGAATCATGCTAGAGGCCTTGGGTTCAATCTTTTTCCCCCAATTCATTGCCTGTGCCACCTCAAGTTTTTTTTCCTCCAAGAGTAATTCTCATCATGCAAAGTGCTTTCTCAGAGATAAAATCTGTAGGTTCCCTCCATTCCGGAAATAACTCGAGCACAGGATTTGTTAAGAGTTGTATGTCAATAGGCTTTAGTTCTCTAAGGACTGTTGCGACACCTAATTTATTTATTTCTCTTTTAAAAAAGCACCCTTTAAGAATTTAATTATCTTAGGATCATATACTGTATACAATGTGGTTTCTGATTTCAATAAATCTTTAATCTTTACCATATCAAGATTATGACTTATAGTTATAGTAAATTCAAACTAGTTTATAAATTTATTGATCGTGTGAATAATAGTATAATTAATTGGGTGTTGCAGTGCGCCGTTTTTGCGGTTAAGGAATCACACGAGAGATCATAAATATAAATTTATTAGTTATTCTTGTTACTTATTGGAGATTTGTTTTGAAAAAGAATAATAATAATGAATAATGTAATAGAGTCACTTAAGCATTTAAAATTTAAATTAAGTATTTGGTGTCTTGTCTTTTACGACTGATTTAGGTTTATCTTCTAAATCTGTATTAAAAATGATATAAAATAGAGTTCAAAAAGGATATTTTGAAGAAAATTATGAACATAAAATTAAAGCTTTGTGTTGGTAAATTTATCTTACCACTCAAAAGTTTCTTTTCATAGTTTTCCATTTAAGCTTCTTTATCTATAGTGTATGAATACTTCAAATTTTTTGTATCGTCAAATCAGTCTTTACAACTAATATGTCAAGTACAAGTCGACTTAATAACAAACTTAAGGTTTTTGTACAAAATTTACAAAAGAGCTTTGAAAAATTGGTAGGTAATAGAAAAGTAACAGAAACCTTTACATTTCTTGAGCATCGTGTAAATGTCCTTTGTTGGTTTATAGTTATTTTCATAAGCAATGCATTTCCTTACTCGAACAATTCTGCACCAATATTCTAACACCTGAGAAGAATATCCATTTGTTTGGACTTAGAGCCCCCGCAGACTGCAGACTTTTTATCGGCCGATAGTTTGGTCGGGTTGGGCTGAAAGTGCGCACACCGAGCCAACTAAACAGTTTGGTTGGTGAACAGGGCGCAGACTATCCAACAGTCGGCCGACTATTCTCGAATCAACAATTGTGATTTGGGCGACGCCATATTCAAAATACAAGCACACGACGCCAAATCACAGAGCGAACTGAACTATCGGCCGACTAAACAGTCGTCATGTATGCGCCAATACTGATTAAACAGTCGGCCGATAGTTGTTTGATTAGTTTGAATGTAATCGGGTAGCCCATCAAACTTTTTTATCGGCCGATACTGAATCGCTGTAGTGTGCGCATATGCATTCCTCTTCATACTGATTAAGAAGCCGACCAAACTATCGGCCGATAAAAAATCTGCAGTCTGCGGGGGCTCTTAAAATAAGTATTTAACGAACCCTGAAGTAAAGAAATTTGTTCTTAAGCCGCACATGAAGAATGTATACTGGTTTACTCAACTGAGTTTTTCCCTTTCATTTTAATATTCAAAGCCTTAAGACCAATGCCAGGTCCTCTTAAATGTTTTTCTATATTTTAGTTTTGTTTAAAAATTTTAACTAATTTAGAGGTATTAAGTTGGTAGCCCTGAAATTTTACACCTGCAAGGACAATGACCATTTGAAGTGTCATTAGTTTAATTGAATGTTTGACATTTTTCATATAGTGGGTCTCTTAGCAATAGAACAACGCTTTCTTCCTGGCAATAAAATTGCACCTTTCCAAAGTTTTTTGATGCTTTTTATTCAAATCCGACTTCAAAATTAATCTACTACGTCAGGTTTTTAATATATTACTTTTTAAAATTCGAGGCTATCTAAATGTATGAAGTAGCTTTCTTTCAATAAAACACGTGATGATTTTCCAAATCTATAAAAATTTTCTTCAATATTCAGCCGAAATATTTATAATATTTCGTATGATATTCAAAAAATCTTTATAAGTTGTTAGATTTAACCTGTCTTACAAAAATCTGAAAGAAACGCTATGCCTTGTATGCTCAATCGTTTTTCAACGAAAAATGACATAACAGTTTGAAAGTAAGTTTTGTGTAGGCTCTATTCAACCTCAAAACGCGTTTAGCTTATTATGGGACTATGCAACCTTGCATAAGTTTTATAAATAGCATTTTTGCGTTTAGAGGCATTATAGAGATAACATAACTTTATGTAGGCTATATACAGCTTTTTTAAATAAGACTGAATGTTTAAAACTGGTATTTTTAAAACTTGAGCAAATAGTAATAATTTAAGTTTGGATTCGAAATCAGAACCAACAATTAAATCCAAAACGTATTTTTCAAAACTATCAAAGTTTTACATTCAATGTTTGCTTAAAACATCATATAGATTAGAAGAAGGACTCATAACTAATAAGAATTTTCTGAAACTAAGTAAGATACCAAAATTCTTTAAAAATTATCTAAAAGAGAAAGATTTGTGCTTTTCAAAATCATCATACAATCTACATCTACACTATATGTATAATATAATAATATTATAAAGAGGAAAGGTTTGTATTTTTGTATTTAACGAATAAACTCAAAAAGTACTGGACCGTTTTTAATAATTCTTTTTTTATTAGAAAGCTACATTATCACTGAGTAACAAAGGCTATATTTAGTACTAGATTACTACAGAAATCTTTAGAAATTCCTATTAAGACCAACCGAAGGTGTAAAAAAAATTAGCCATAAAATGTCTTTCATTGCATACGCTGCGAAGAGTATTAATGATAGGACAAAAAAATGTTTTCTAATTAAGTGATTCATGGTGGTTTTAATTAGCATGCTTATAACTTAAATATCTGTAGATACGAGTATTTATGTCTACCCGTGCGAAGCCGGGACGGGCTTATTATGAAGATATTTTGTGTTTTAACTTATACTTAAAAGCCCATTTTATTTGTAATTAATTTTTAAAAAAATAAAAACGAGATTCGAATTTAAAACAATTTAAATCATTTAAAAAAGTTTTGTCTTGTTTGTGGGGCAGACTTACAACTTACAAATTATTCAAACGTAGCGATGACTATTGTCGTCAAAATCAATAAAGTGTAAGTGGACGTGCACAAGGTATCGCAAGGTATGTGAACAGAATGGTTAAAATTCAATTGAAAAGGATCACATGCTGTTAATCTTCCTAAGTTGGCCATTCGAATGACTTTGTTATTTTTTGATGCACATAAAAGTGCTTTTTTTAAGTGTTTTTTCTTTTAAAATTGATTATATATTAAATACAAAAGCTATTAAGATCTTAATAAATGAAATCTGCTTTTTGAGTTGTATTTGCTTTGGAAGCTTGAGATTTAAACATGAATTACAAGAATATAAATGTCCCGAAAAAAGCAAAAATAACACTTCCGTTAAACTAATGGCTAGATGAAAAACAAAATGAATGTTTCAAGCTAGCAACAGATCCAATCTACTAGTAAGCAGACTGAAAATGATAAAAATTATAGAATACCGGAATTTGCGTCAGAAGTATTCTCTTCAAACAAAAGCCAGACAATTTTTGTTATTAAATTCTGTTTTATTTTCCTAGGAAAAAAGATCAAATTTTTCTCGCAAACTTACTCAAGTTTTGGCTTTTTCATCTATATTTGTGTAGCTTTCTTCTCATTAATAGAACAATCTAAGTTTCAAAACAATTTCTAACATTTCTCCATGAAATGCACCACAAAAAATCCTTTAAACTATTGTATGTTACCTTTTAAATAGGGCATATTTAGAAAACTGTTGAAATCTTTAATTACTTTCATAAGTAGGGAGTCTTTCAGTGTTCTAAAAAAAAATCTAAAATAAAATAGCCCTTGAAATGTTTAAATGTAAGGTTAAGATACGCATACCATTATTTAAATTGTTTCACCCTCCTTAACACAACATCAAAAACAAAAATTTAAGCGGTGCCCAAAAACTCATCTTTATATTAAGTATGTGACCCCCCACCCCTGATAAAAAGACTGAATTCGCCCTTGTTTTAACATACAAAATTTCACATTCCTAAATTATTTAATGTATTTGTAAAGAGATGACAACAAATACAATATCAATTTTAAAATAATAGAATTTGTTTCCATAACAAAATATCCTTTAATAACTGGTCCTATTATTTTATCGATTACTGTATGTTAACAAATAATCATTGGAAACATAAGAGAAACCACTAATATTTTTGTTATTATATGTTTTGTAAAGAGGTTAAGGAAGTGTCTTTATTATTTACTTTTACAAAAAATTTCATTTTGTTAATGTATAAGACTGTCATACCATAGAGCTCTGGAATTAAGAACCTCTTACCTTTAAAGTTTTTCTTTCTTTTCTTTTTCTCGTGAGACATACTCGTAAAAGTAAGTATTAGCGGATTAAAATCGAATCAAAAAAGAACGAGGTGATCAGTAGTAGTATCCCATTGATAAATATTACAATACAAAACCGTAATTATGTCACATTCAAAACTATCAAGGTCAAGGTCAAGAAAAATATTTATGGTATATTAATAAATTTTACTAGTTTCCAATAAAAATCCATCTCTAACATAACCACCACTCCAAAATCTTATTCAAATTCCATTTTAAAAATTGTTAATCCGACGGAAATTTTTCATATGGAAAGATACTTTTTCAGGACTAAACAGGATTTGATAATTCCTGGCTTGGTGCGTTTTCTCAAATCATTGCTTAACCCTGTAACTTTTGTCCAAAGACTACACACAATAGAGCCGGTTGTATTTACGATCACCATGGTTAAGTATCTTCCGTTTTAAAAAAAGATAAAATCATTCCATTTATATGGATCTTACTAGGGATTTAAACTCTTGATAGTTATCTTTCTATTTCTTAATATTTGTTTGTTTTGTTTTATTTTATTTTATTTTATTTGTTATATTATTTCTTAAACACTAAACAACAATTAGCAATTAATGCATTTGTTTTTTATTTTGTACGCTAGTTTTATTACCCCCCAAAGCTTTATTTCTCAATACAAATGAGTAGGCAAGACTATATTTAAGCAATAAATCACCATACATTATATTATTGAACTTAATGACTATGAATTTGAATGAAAACAAAATCCACTTGTTTCCCTAAAAAAAACACCATCGCACAGTCTCCTTTCAATTTAAACTTGATTTCTTAACGCCTCAAAGGTATTTTTTTCAAAAGAAACAAAACTTATTGATGTAATATTCAACTTGGCCTTGACATTACAAATGCACAAAGGTTCGAATTTTATTTAAGACCTGATTGGTGGACTTAAGAAAAGAAAAAAGAAGAAAAACTATTAAAAAAGGTTTCAAAACTATTGTGTCAAGGTCAATATTATTTAGCATATAATCTATGTACGTAAGTGCATATAAACTTTTAAGAACGTCCAGACACAAATATGATGCTTAAAGTAACAAATCCTATTGAGGTTTTATGGTAGGGTTTTTTGTATAGGGTTTAATCGATAAGTTCAATCTTTTCGTGTTAATTTAAGTGTCATAATCATACCCATCACCAACTAAACCTTACAATAAAAACGTGTCTTAAAGCTCGTGTATCATCATCATCTTCTTCTTCGTTTTTGTTAACGGTATGGCAGACAAAAAATGAGGCTTTCACAAAGAAATTAAGAAAAAAAAATCATAAATAAAATTATGTATTCGAATATAAACATTTCATTATACTCTTATTGAATGATTTCGTTGGTTTGGTTATTATCGTGCGTTGACGAAATTATTTATTAGCATTTTTGAATTTTTAAATAAAATAAATACGCTCGCACCACATTGAGAAATGTTCATATTGAATTTTAGCTGGTTTTTGGTTTTGATTGGCTCGAAATTCAATGTCAATATTTAAGTTACCATTTCTACAATATAGTAAACTAGGCAGCATTTGACTCTGAAAACTTATTCTGTGGATTTAAGAAATGTGGGGATCTGACTTGGTCATTATTTATAATGGTTAATTCATACGGGAATCTCCACCTTTTGAGTCGGAGGGCAATAACCAGTTATGAACTAATATTAAATCGATAAATCAAATGCAATAAGAGGAAGATGGGAACGTCATATGCAAGTGGTTTACATTTTAACCGATTCGAAATTGTGGAGGAGTCAAAAGAAGAATGAATGGTTGCAGCTTTTGATGGTTGTCATTCTCCGGAAACGACATTTTCTTAAGTTAATGATTAATGGTCATAAACTCTTGATCTGGGCTGGAATTACTTAATGTGATAGTTGATCACAATATCTTTTCTGCCGTAATATGTGAACGTCTAAACCCCGTTGTCAAAAACCTGTTAGGTTCTTATCAGTGCAGCTTCAGACCAACAAAGTCCACAGTTGATCAACTATTCACATTATGGGCTCCCACGTCAAGACAAGAGGCACTATATCTTTTAAACGCAGTTCATTTATTGTCAAATGCTGATGGCATTGACATAATCGGAAGAATTCACCGTGGTGTCAATGGGGATTTTGTTAGTATTAAGGCAGAGGCTGTAAAAATTTGTGTTAATAAGGGAAAAACAAAGTACATGCTGTCATGACCGACGTCTCTGTCAAAACACCACAATCGACAGGCGTAACTTTGAGGTGGTTGCGAACCTAGGCTCCGCTTTTAACGCAGAAAACAACCAGCGCCCAGGTAAAATTACGAATTACTCTTCCTAACCGCTGTTTCTTTGGGCTGAGAAAGTAATTGAGCAACCACGATGTATCTTTTTAAGGCTCTTATCATCTTAGTCCTGCTATACGGAGATTGGACTTTGACACAAGGCGGATAAAAGCACAGTATTCATAGATGGTGAGTGAAGGATATGATGGAACGACGAATTGTACGGGCTGACCAGTGACGTAGGCTTAGCCAGAAGGATTCAAGTTCAACGACTGAGATGGCTGAGACACGTACATAAATTGCATGGAAATTAATTCTCCGTTACGGAAAGTCTTCGAATCCACACCCACAGGAAAGTGCAGTAGAGAAAGACCGCGGATCAGGTGGCGCGCACAAGAAGAAAGAGGTTTCACCCAGCTTGGATTGCGCAACTGGAGACATTGAGCTATTGACTAACTATTTCTGATGTTTTTGAAGCCCTAGCTAGTCTTGATGTAAATAAAAGTGCTGGGTAAGATAACATAGCCCCTGTTGCATTAAAAAACTGCGCTGTTTCTTTGGCATTACCGCTCAACTTGATTTTCAATCAGTCTTTAAAAAAATGACCAGTTTTTGGACTGTTGGCTCTTATATAACTCCAATATTTAAGTCTGGCTCAAAGTAAAATGTGACCAATTATAGGCCTATCTGCAAATTATCAGTGATCCCAAAAATGTTCGAAATGCTTGTCCGTAAAAAATTATATTTTTTTATTAAGGATTTAATATCCGAATACCAACATGGTTTTGTTTCTGGAAGATCTACTGCTACAAACCTTTCATTGCTATGCGAATCTGTACTTTGCGAGTTCGAAAATGGTTTACAGACTGATATTATCTTTACAGATTTTGCAAAAGCTTTTGATAGAGTTAATTATGGTATACTAATTTTTAAGCTTTCAAAACTTGGTTTCCATTCTAATCACATTCCGGTAAATTTTCAATACTCGAAGTATCTTATGTATGCCGATGATGTCAAGATTTTGCGGCTCATAAAATCTTCTACGGACTGTCTGTATCTACAAGAGGATATCCAAAAACTGGCTGAATGGTGTGAATCTTACAAGTTGTTGCTGAATGTTGCCAAATGTCAGAGCTTAACATGCCATAGAAAAACAACACCTATCATATTTGATTATACTATCAACAATACGAGTTTAGATAGGGTTACGGCGAAAAAGGATTTGGGAGTTATATTGGATGAAAGCTTTCGTTTAATAAGCACATCGATTACAAAGTCAGTAAAGCTAATGGGATGCTAGGGTTTATCAGAAGATCTAGGGATTTTTCCGATCCCTACACCCTCAAATCATTATATATTGCACTTGTTAGATCGGTACTGGAATATTGCAGCATAGTTTCTCTCCTCGCAAAAGGGGCTAACAAATTGCCTGTAAAATTGTTCTCTGGGACCCGGCTAATAGTTAAGAGTGTCTTTTACTAAGCACGCAAGTCTCTCAAATTTATTTCTGAGTATGGACAGGACCGTGGTCCATTATATTTTTTATGTTCTTGGACTTAAAGAGCTTTGACGGAAAACAATACTTAATTTAAATTATCATAATTATACTATCGAAGTTCGAAGTAATAAAATTATTATATTTAGTTCATCGTTATGTTTCTTGACTTTTTTCTAAAACGTGTTCTATTTTGTCTATACAGTTCACACTATAAAACTTTTTGTTAGACAAAACCGAGATTTCTCCATTATATTTTATACTGGTTTTAAAGATTCTGCAATTAACCATAACTAGAACCTCGGGCGATAAGACACAGGTTTTAGCTTTTCTATTTCACGATCTTATTAATTTAATTTGTCTTTTTGAATAGATCGGAAGTTAACGAAATGTTTTAAAGTAATGTGAGACCGCGATCAATTCTTAATTTATATCATCAGTACAACAGCTAATATTTTTTCCCACAATGCCATTGGCCTTCTCTTTCCAGTCTATAATAAGTATTCGGATTTTTTTAACCTTTTCTAAATTTTCCCGGAAAAAAACCAACAAACCAAAACATTCTTGCATCATTTTCATAAAATGTAGGTTATAAAATTCGATACTGATATATTTTTGAATATGAACAAAAACAAAAAATATATGTATAAGAAAAACTAGAAAACACACTTTCTCTGTATAAATATAATCTAGTTTTTATTATTGTTAACCTAGCCCATGAACCACTTTGTTGATATATAAATAATTAAAATATACGCCCAACAGGTTTAACATTTTTTTTTTATATTAAAAATGTAACAAAATGCATCAAAAATGCATCAATATATATTTAGAATTGATACGCATTAAAATTCCGGTATCAGGTTTAATATTTTTTTTTTTGAATAAGTCATAACTTAATTTTTGTAATATTTAAAGGCGTATTATTATTTAATCTTTAATAGATTAAATTGTATATTTTTTATAATGAAATATCAAAATTATTATGTATGAAAGATGTTAATAGTTCAATTCAAAAGGCAAAAAAACTATCTAACTGGTTTCATTTTCAATAGCAGTCTATTTGGGCATTTGGCAAGTACAAACTACATAATTACCAAAAACGAAACATTACCACTCTTCAATAATGCACTTAAATTTCAGTAAGTGTTTTTTTTGGGCTGGGGATAATTCAATCTAAAGCAGACTCGCCTTAAGCGTTTTTCAAAATTTGTTTCAGACCAAAAATAACAGTGGCTCTGTTGTTGATCTAACTTTTATTTTATAGTTTCGTTAAATGCTAACGTGAACAATCCTTATGAATAAATGCTTAAAACTACTCAACATCTAGTTTTAGTCCAAACTGTTATAAAACATTGTGTTGAACTTGAAATTTTTAAAATTATAATTTGGTGAACTTACAAGAAAATAAAATGTATTACATTTTTAAAACAATTGATTAAGAGGACTATAAGCACTTAAAACACTAATGTTGAAACGAATAAGAACCGATAGTGATGATATTGTTCCATTTATTATTGCTGAAGAAAAACAAAATTGTATGGTTTTTCAACGAAGGAAGATTAATAAAAGTGAGTCATTGAGAATAATTGGGCAGAATATTTCCACTAAACCAAGGAAGAGAACGGAGACAAAAACGCAAAAACCTTCTCTGGATCGCTTCAATCCCATTTCGTTTATATAAAAATAAGGTGGCCACATTACAAAGGCATATTCCAGAATTGACTCACAAATGAGAAAAAAAGTATCTCGAGGACATAATGGCTGAAACACAAACACGCTTCAGCTTCGGCTTCGCCTGACGTTTACGAGTTCAGCCATAGGAATTCAATGCATGCTATCACAATGAAGCTTTGACCTCACGTTTCGTTTGACAATCGTAAGGAAAAGAACGTAATGTTACGTAATGTGAATCCAAACGGAAGCTCTAGTTCTAATTTGATGAACATTTGCTTTGCCTGACAGCTCAACAGCTGTGAAAAAAAGTGAACAAACAAAATAAATTTGCTTTTGGAGAGATTCCCATTGGTTATTATAGGCTGTGTAAGCTACTTCCGCGATAAATTTAATTTTTTCGATTTCAAAATTCATACTTTGTACTGCACGAAAAATGAAAACAAACTTTCGAGAAAAAATAACAGCTGCTAATGACAGAAGTGCCATTTTAGAAATGTCATTCAAAGCAACCTCGAAGCAGGCCCGTCGTAACGCAGACGAAGCCGTAGCTGAAGCGTATTTGTGTTTCAGCCATAAGGATCACGGAAATCACGACTCTCTTAATTAAGCCAACAACTTTATTTGCTTTTTTTAACAACAAATCTAATATGCTTAATAAATATAAGTTTCGAGTCTAAATTTACACCTAAGTCTCAGATACTTTACTTAAAGAACAAGAATCAAACTTGTAATCAACAACATTTGGAGTTTTCTTGCATGTACGGTGTAAAACTCATGGTTTTACATTTGTCAACATTCAACACCAGAGGATTTGTATTGCAATATTTCCTTAGAAATATTAGGTCTTTTTGCATAAATAGGCAGTCAGATTTAGTGTCAATTCTTTTGTAAAGTTTATTGTCTTTGAAACCTTGTCGAAATAGTTTAAAAATAAGTGTTTTATGGCATAACTTATCAAACGCTTCAAAAAAATTAGTAAATTCACAATCTATTTGTTCACGTTTCTCAAAAATATCTAAACAAAAGGACATAAGATAAAATAAATAAGTTTTCGGACCTTTCTTGTAAACTGGAGTTATAAATAAGCTTTTTCAGATAGTTGAAAAAAGCGAACTTTTTAAACGCGTGTTAAAGAGAACACATACATAAAGTACGAAAAATAAAAACGCATTTTTTCAAAAGAAAGAATGGTACACTATTAGAACGAGGGTTAAAACACTCATCTTATTTCAATATGTTTGTGCAATAGTGTCTCAGTGTTTACTTATTTCAAAATTAACATTATTTAGACGTTGCAAGTTTAAAACTAAAGAAGAAGTGCAAGAAGTTTTTACCGTGTTTGATTTATCAAACGCTTCTTTGAAATAGCTCGCAAAACATGTTTGCAAGAACTTTTGCTTCATGACTAGATGATGTTGAATTTGACATAAATCAGTTGACATATTAGCGTCTTTCAATCCAAAAATATGTGTTTGTATTTCTTCAGAATTGTACCTCCCACAAAACCGTTGTTTTAATTTGTAAATACCTTAAGAACTTATGAACTGATTTAAATCTTTTTCTTCTATACAAGCTCTTATATTATGTTAACCGTATTTGACTATCAAACATTTTTAATTTTTGTTTTTTTTTTAAATATTTAATTTTTTTCAAATTTAATATGTATCTCTAAAATGGATCAAAATGGAGGAGGTTTCTAAGAAATAGTATTTAGGTATAAATCTGCCTTTAATCATTACTTAATTTTGTTTAGTGCGTCATATTTTTTGTTTACTGGTAAAATTATAATATAAGGAAAATTCCCAAATTTCGTTTTCTGTAAACAACTCCTTATATGTTCTTTATTATTAGTACATTAATTTTTAAAATTTCTATTCTATTAACAATGTTGAAAAGATGAATAGATCAAAAATTGGCACCAGACACTTAATAAGGTCTCCCAAATGATGTTCAAGTGGAATAACCCTATGATCTCATCAGAATCTATGGATTAAGAATGATTACTTCTTACCAAATATGATAATTTTACGTACAAAAAATTCCTTATTTAGGTAAAAAACAAAAATTTCCAAACAGCACATTTAATCGTCTTAGAATTATTGCCAAAAATATTTTTTTTTATATTTATTCAATTTATTTGGGTTCTATTTTTCTAGAACACCAAACAAAAATAGGGCTTAAATTAATTTATTAAAATCCACTAACTTTTCGCGCTTTATTTATGTTTAAAGCATGTCAACGACTTTTTTTTGACACACATTTAAAGTAGGAGTCTTATAAAGATGGCATACTTAAATTTGCATGAATAATTTTTCTTTTATAAATAAAGTTTACAACTTGTCTTACTTTTCATCTTATTGTTAGTCCATTTTTTATTGTGACTTACCTAAAAATAAAAAAAAATAATACAAAATTATGTTAATTTTAATATTAATCATTCATATAAAAAAACATAAAAAATTCAGGTTTAAGTTATTTATGATGTTTGTAATAATTAAATCTTTTGAATAAATCTAACGGTAAATTAAAAACAAAAATTACACAATAACCTACATTTATAAAAATTGGCACAATATAATGCAAATTTTACAAATATACTATATTCACCTAGAAAAGAAACAAGTTTCATTCATAGAAAGTTAAAAATGTTAATTTAATGACACATTATATTATTAAGTCCGCATGGTTTATAAATACATGCATACATTAATGAGAATAGGAGTAAGTGTGACAAGTTTGAAATGTTTATCAAAATTTAAACAATTTTCAAAAATATGTAGGTACATATATCAATTTTGTTTGCAAAATATTAAGAGCTGTCATTAAGGTTGACCTTAATAGCAGCAATAGCAACCACACCTAAGAATAATAATTAATATTTGATAATCTGTCATCAGTAATAATCGAATATTAATTTAATAATATTCGATTATTACTGATGATTGAAATTTATTATTAAATACTTGCTCATTGTTACACATATAAACAAAATTATAAAAAAGAGAGGTTACAGGGTTTCACAGCAAGTTTTTGTAGACACATTTGCACAATGCCCGAAATTTATTATTTCTATAACAATTTTTAATTGTATTCAGCCCACTGTCTTAAATTATGTAAAATAATTAACCATGAAATAAATTAAGGTGCTTGGTGTTTTTTATTTCAAAGGGTTAAAAAAGAAAAACTAACAACTTAAGCTAAGTATACACGATTGGAAGATCTTCCAATATTGGTTGAACTGTCAAAAGTTTTTAAATAGAATTCAATTTGGTGACAATTGACAATTATCTACCAAGTGATAACCGTTTATGCGTTTATACGGTTGGTTGATTTTATCAAAATATTGGACAATTTTCTCAGGAATTTCTATTTAAAACTTGTTTGCTTTCTTAAAAAATGGGCTGGGTTGAGTATGTTTATTTTATTGTGAAGAGCAAAGTGTGCAATTAACAATGGAAAACGATATCAGCCAAATGGCCACTACAGCTGAATAATATGAACGAACCAAAAACATAGTTTTTTTAATGATAATTCTTGGA
This sequence comes from Eupeodes latifasciatus, assembly GCA_920104205.1. NCBI lineage: Eukaryota > Metazoa > Arthropoda > Insecta > Diptera > Syrphidae > Eupeodes > Eupeodes latifasciatus. The sequence goes on from OV049924.1 coordinate 375,312,419, forward strand.
TATTCTGATCAACAAATGCAACAATTCTGATTATTAACTTAGTCTCCGCAGCTTAAATGGGCCACCGAAGATGACTTTTCGATTAAAATCCGAATCACTTTAATGCATTTTAAGGACCTCAATAAACGAAGATATGACGTTAATTATGACCGAACGGCATGGGTTCTTGTTTTATCTAAAATCCATAATTTGTCTAATATCTAATTGCAAAACTAGGAAACGGAATCGTTAAACTTGTGTTTTTAACAACACTATATGGGGTACAGCAAAAACGCACATGGTTTTGATTCTTTACATCACTAACTAGGCCAGTTTAAAATGTTCCATTTATTTTACTTATTCTGGCCATGAAGGTTGTTTACGACGACCTAAACGTACTTTATTTTTCCGAACTGTTACTGCATCATTTTAATTTCAATGTTAATTTTTGAAAAAATTAAAGGCAAATGCAGATTACATAGCCAAGAAAATGCATCGGCCTGATCAATGTCTCTAAAAACGTGTCCTCAAGATCTGTTTTGGCAAGGGTTATAGTTCTATCAAATAGTGGTACGATCTAGCGTTGACTCATAAATTTGGAATCTCAATACGAATCCAAAAGAAAAACGTCGTTTTACGACTGCATGCCTGCATAGGTGGCAAGGTATTTCTTACTTCTAATCTCTTTCAAACTTTTTAAGAAATGTGCTCTTACTTCGTACAATGAGCACTATTTTCAAATTAAGAACTGAAGTCTTAAAATTAAATTATAGTCCTCATAGAAGCTAAGAATAGAAATCATCAAAATTTGTATGTCAGAATTTTTCTTATTTAATTTAAAAAATATAATAATATACTTAAAATATTTTCGAAACAAAATAATTAAAGAAATAATCAATTTTTGTCCAAATGGCTTCCATTTGATATATTTCTATAAGTAAATGTTTAGAAACAAATTGATTATTTACACTTTATTTAGCAATTTACTATATATGTAGCCGAACTATTTTTTTAGAAAAAATGGAAAAAGTTAAATAAATAGATACGTAAAAATAAAATAAATAAAATTAAAACGAACAATATTAACATTATATAAGTAAATAACATGTTAAAATAAATATATTTAAAATAAATTAATTAGATAGGTTAGATTTTATTTCTTTACATTATAATATAACATAAGTATGTACATATTTTACAATAATAAAGCATGGCTATTTGCCGTCTGCCTGATTGACAACTTTCTTTTAATTTATATAATTATGTATATTATTCTTTATTTTAAAAAAAATTCTTTTATAATTCTGTTTCTATAAGCTAATGCTATTTTACAATATTTGTAAAGTATAGGAACATCAATTTCATTAAGATGATGAATCATAACCTCTTCTGATAGATAATCACACCTAAAGATATTTCTTCTTGTTTCTCAAAGAACAGGACATCTACCCATAAAATGAAAAATGTTATCTCTTTCGCTCATATTACACAATTCGCACAGCAAAGACAACTCTTCCCGGTGCGGAATGAAGTTAAGATTAAGGAGTTCACCTCTTAATCTAAATATCATTGATATTTGATCTGTCGTGTAGTCATCACGGAAGTAGTTTTTGTGGTTTAGATTGTAATTTAGCTTGCTATATGTGTCTCTGTAGATGGATTCTTCTGCTTCAGCTGCGAACTCACATCTTAATCGATAATCTATAATAGAAATTAGCTGATACAGAGAAAGTTTCCACATTAAGTAATCATCAGGTGCAAGATCTACATATATTAGCTTCTTCCGCTAGCTCTACCCAATCTCTAAACCAACTTGATTTGCTATTTATCGCCTGAAGTGCTGCTTTTTTAGGGAGACGCTCATCAGACATTTTAAGGACATTCCATATGTAGTCATTTTGAAATTTAAGGGTTTTAGTAAATAGTGGCGATATACCGGTTTCCAGCATAAGCATATAGTTCTGAGCATTAGGTGGTAGTCGAAATATTCTTTTGATATAAAATCGGAGAAGTTTTTCTACGGTATTATATTTTTTACTACCCCACACTTGGGCTGCATACATCAATGTTGACTCAGCTACCGATTCAAATACTTTGTATTTACTGCTGTGAGCTATGTGTTTATTGGTAAAGATGTTTCTCCAAGCAATATTAATTGTATTTAGCTTTTTGTAGTTTTTCGGTGAGATGTCTTTCCATATTGTTATTTTTTTTATTTATTTATCCCTAAATATTTGTATTCGTTAACGAATTCGATTCTCTCATTGTTAAATGTTCACCGCTCTTGTCCACCTACTCTTCCTCCACCTTACCGAAAAACCATAATCTTTGACTTCTCTAGACTGACAACTAATTTCCACGTTCTGCAATACTCACTAAGTTTATAAATCATTAGTTGCAGCGATTGTGGTGAGTACGCAAACAACACTATGTCATCCGCAAAAAGAAGGGCCTTGATGATAGTTCCAGCATATTCCACTCCTCCCGGCAAACAATCGGTGATATCGTGCGTCGATAAAAAGTGCAAATAAGCTTGGACTTAACATACAACCTTGCGTCATACCTGTCATCGTTTCAAACCAATCGGAAACGTTTTCTCCATCCCATACAGCTGCCTTGGTATCCATATAGATGTTTTGCAGTACGCGTCCAAACTTATATGACATTCCCATTCTATACAACTTATACATCAAAGCATTTCGGTCTATTGTGTCGAAAGCTGCTTTAAAATCAACGAAAAAAACATATAGTTTCTTGTTTCGGTCCAAAAAGAAATCAGCGATACTACGTAGACCAAAATTGTTGTCTACGGCGGTGGAATATCCTTGTCTAAATCCAGCTTGAAATTTCTTTAGCTTGTATGAGTCAATCCACGTTCTAAGTCGACTGTGCAAAACCGCAGTAAATATTTTGTATGATGCATTCAAGAAAGAATTTCCTCTATAGTTTGCAGGGTCCACTGTACTACCTTTTTTGTGGATGGGAAAAATTAGAGCTCCCTTAAATTCCTGTGGTATCATTCCGTGATGCATGATGTTGTTAAAGATGTCCGTTATCTTGTTGATCGTTCGTCCGACCCATACTTGTAGAATTCCGAAGGTATTCTATCGGAACCAGCAGCTTTACCATTCTTGAGCCCTTTAATGGATGCATTTACCTCATCCCTCTGGATTGTTCAAATTGCAAATTGAATCATATCACTGCTCGTAGACAAGTGATTGAGCAGTCCGAAATAATGCATTTTATAGAGTCTCACAGTTAAGATTTCTATTGATAACATAAAACTTGCCATTTATTTTTTGCGCTTGAACTTTTAGGTTCATTTCATAAATTAAAAAAGAGGCTGGGATGCGACCCACACTGAAAGAAAACTTCCCATCCCGTCTGTCGATTTGTCTTGTTTCAAAGTTTGTAGGTTATCGTGTTGGGTTAAAAAAGTTGTCAGTTGAATTATTCCTAAAAATTTTAAAATTACCAACAATATTTTTCATATAAAGAAATAGTTTAGTTTGAAAATCTAGTTTTGTTAAATAGATTTTTAGTGAAAAACAAATTTTTACCAATTTTAGTAGCATTTCTTAAATTTTTACTAATTAGATGAATTAAATTAATTTGAGAGATATCAAGAACCGAACATCAATTTTTACCAAATTTGCGTACTATTTCTTGTAGATTTTATTTTTTATGAAAAAATGGACTGTTGGATTTTTATAAAATACCACTGAATATCGAAAACAATATTTTCTGTGAAATAAAAAAAGTTTGAAGACAATATTTTTAATTTTTGAAAAGCTATTTGAGTCGAAAGTAAATTTTTACCAAGTTTTAGTATTGTTTTTTTGTTAGGTTTTTATTTCTTGTAAAAAAACTGTCAATTAGATTTTTATCATAATTTTACTGAATGTTGAAAACAATTTTTTTTTAAAAGATAAAAGCCAATATCTCAAAGTTTTGAAAAGATATTTGCGTCGAAAATCAATTTTTACCAACTTTTGTTAAATTTTCTTTTAAGTTTTTATTTTTTTTTAAAAAACTGTCAATTCGATTTTTCTCAAAATTTTACTGCATGTTGACAACATTATTTTTCAAAAGATAAAAGTAGTTTAAACCCAATATCTCAAATTTTTAAAAAGATATTTGAGTCGAAAATCAATTTTTACCAACTTGTGTTAAATTTTCTTTTAAGATTTTATTTTTTGTAAGAAAACTATCAATTCGATTTTTTTCAAAATTTTACTGAATGTTGACAACAATATTTTTTGAAAGATAAAAGTAGTTTTAAGCCAATATCTCAAAGTTTTGAAAAGATATTTGAGTCGAAATTCAATTTTTACCAACTTTGAGTAATGTTTTTTTTTAGGTTTTTATTTTTTATAAAAAAAAACTATCAATTCGATTTTTCCCAAAATTTTATCAGATGTCAAAAACATTATTCTTCGTTGCACAAAATTGTTTTGGAGATAAAATCATTTTGTATTCGTAAAATTTTCGAGGTGACAAATTTTTTTTCAGTTTTTTTGATTTATAAAAAAAACAGTTAACTGGATTTTTTTTCAAAAAATATACTTGTTTGGTATTACGTTACAATATATTATATAAAATTTAATTCAAGTCTCTAGCATTTTTGGTTCGTAAGATATTAAGGGTTAACCAAAATTTTCACCTTTTTTTTAAACTGCTATGGTAAAAAAACCACCCACGCAATTTTCTTGAGAGCCCTTTCTGCGTCTTTCTGCCTTATTATCTGTATAACAAAATTTACTTGAAGTCGATACCTCTTCTGGTTCTTGAGGTATGGACAACGAAAAAAACGTCGCGAACGTACGGACGTACGGACGTACGTACACACGCACACACATACATCTTTCCATCTTTCTAAAAATCTTTTATTTCGACTCTAGGGACCTTGAAACGTCGAGAAATGTCAAAATTTTCAATTTGACAAATCGGATCCATTACAATAACTTCCTATGGGAAGTTAATAAATAATAGGTAATTAAATAAATAAATAAAAAATAGTAAAGATAGGAACAAATAAATACATGAATGAATACATAAATAATTAAATAAATAATAAATTAATAAGTAAATACATCAAAAATAAGTAATTAAACAAATAAATAATTAGCTATATAAAACTTTTAATAAAAATGGAAAAATAAGTAAATAAGAATTTTGATATTTTTTTTATAAATTTAAATCATAATTTAATATTTACATATATATATATTACAAAACAATTAACAACAAGCAATTTACTGCAAGATTTTGAAGTATTTCAATTAGAATAAAGCTTATATGCGTGCAAGTCAATAATAAAAGAAGCAAAGTTTCCGAAATTAAATTTGAAGTAAAGATACTTCTCCAAAAAAAGCAAAGTATTTTGGTTAATTTGGAACAATGGTAGGTAAATCCCTTTTTGTATAACACTACTTATTTTGCCTTAAATAATCTTACATTTTAATGAAATATTTGATCTGTTTACTCCAAAACTTTAAAAAATGTCTGCCTTCCTTCTTTTCTTTGTTTAAAAAATATGCCTAGTCATCGTGTTATTATAATTTGTAGTATAATGTACACAATCTTATTGGAATGTGTATTACTTACTCTTTTGTGCATTTTGCATACAATTAAATCAGGTTTTCTATCTTCAAAAATAAAAATATATATATATATGAACTTCTTTCATCTTCACGATCCATCCACCATTGATACCACACATCAAAATCTGTGTTCAACACAAAAGACTGAACGAAAAACGCACGTTAAATCCAATTTTTATTCAAGAAATTCACAAGAAACAGAAAAATGAATTAGTTATTACATAATAAACCCGATCTTGCTGCTTTGAGTAAAATGTTTATAATAATTATCATCTACTTCTTCGACTTCACTCTTTTAGCCCAAATGAATCCAATGCATTCACATCAACTTGACCTACAAAAAAGTAAAAAAAAGACGAACAATCTGCTGGACAACCGCAACATAAAGTCTGTGACTGCGGAGCGCAGATTCATCTGATGGATATTTCATTACATCTGATTGTAAATTGGTATCTTTTGGTTTTAAGACCATCACTAATCCATTATTTCTGATGAATATGTTCAAGTTCATATAAAATTTAACTTTTCCCAACCAAAGATACTTTAGTTAGTATCTAAAGCTTTAAGATACCTGAGTGTTCTTATCCTTTAGATACTAAAAATTCAGTAAGTTCAAACTTACAAATAATGTAAACAATTTTTATATTTTCAACTTGAATCATAGTTTATATATTTGTATCTTTAGTTAAGTTTGCTAAAAAAAACACTTGTATTACATGAGTTTTGGGTTAGGACAGCGATGATGAACTTTGTGGGTCTTCTTTTTTTTAATGTTTGCCTCTTGCCTGATGATTTGGATTATGTCACATATCTTTCGAGATCATGTGTAAGGTAGATAGGTATTACCTAAAAAACCTGAGCTAAAACCTCAGCGAAAACAAAAAATTCACATCATCTATGTTTTTGCTTCAACTGCGAGAAGAGACAAGATGAGGCATCTAGTGGACGTTAATTATACATTTATTCATGGAATCTGGCGCACCAATCATCATACACACTCTTTGCGGACACTGCCTGAACTGAGCTGAGCTGATCACTGATGATGTGGTAAAAAATAAAATTAAGTCTCAAACGCATGAGTTGAAAATTACAAAAGATCTTACAACTTACTGTGCACGAATCTTGACCTTGTTTTTGGGTGACTTTAAGTGCCTACAAAAAATTAATATCCATAAATCATCAGCATGATTCATTTATTCATTTTTGGAGTGTAGTCAAAAATATACCAGAAATCAAGGACAGAACAGATAACTATGCTTCAATTCGACGCAAAATTTTCAGATGAATCTGTATCTGTACAGGAACCTCAAAGTTCGAACATGATTATAATATTTTTAAGAGTAACATGACGTAGATATTATTTGGCAATCTTGAATTTGATCAATTTCAAAAGAACTTATGCAACTATTTTAAAATATTACAATAGAAAAAAATTAAAAGAAGACACTATCACCGGCACGCAGCATAAAATATTTGACCATTCGAATATTTAACTATAGATACGACCTTTATCTATCTTAATCTTAACAAGACACGGTTTTTGTGGGCTGGGCTGATTGTCTGATGTATAGAATCGCGTTGGTTGGTTTAAAACTTGTATGCCGGTAGATTGTGAGCATCTCATCAGACTAATTTGACAGTAAATAATACTAAAATCCGTTATATAGTTTAAATATTCATAATTTTAATTTAGGGTGTTACTAATTTTCATTATTTTAAGCCATAATTTGTTGTTATTTTATTGATTGATGCCTACTATTTCCTTTAATCCACAGCTAATTAGTAAAGTTAAGTTTTTGATTTTTATCACGTTTTATGTTTGATTTCGAAATTAAAGCATATTATATTATGTGGGTTGTTTTAATCACTGTACCGTCGAATTAATCACGTTACATTTTTGTATTTCCAAATAAAGGGATGCAAATTATATAGGTACTTAACTATATAATCTGTGTGTGTTTAATTTTAATAGATAAAGGGCTATGAAGCATAAACAATAAATTTTCATATGGATAAAGATTAATAACTTTTGAAATGTTTATTAATCTTAATTATATCTGCAATAAAATTTTTAATTTATTTGTCTTACATAAATTATATTTTTATTTTATGTGGAACAATATCAAATCAAAATTTGTTTTGTTCATATTTTTTTTTTGGTAGAAAATAAAAAGAAAATATTAAAATGTAAAAGCCTTGAAAGATTACAAGATTTTGATGATTTCGAGTTTTTACGATAGGAAATTTTCCGCTCTACAAAAAGTTGCGTGTATATGGATGTAAAGAAAAGTGTGAAGGTGTTAAATCAAAAGATTTTGGTGGTATTATCACCTCTTTGAGAAATAAAACGGTAAGAAAACGTTTCTTCCAAAATTGCGACTGTTTGGGTGCTAATGTCTCATTTTTGAATAATTAGGTTCAGCTCAAAAATCGCAATAGGATGAGGATGGATAGGGTTTTTAATAATCAGTCTTTGATTTTTCAATGACCAAATGCGACAATTCTGCGAAGCATTATACTTCTCTTCTATCCCCCGGCACGACCATTGCATACACATAATAAAAATGCTTAGAAAATATATATGGTATAGCTTTTGCCATTCATCTGCTTTCAATTCACATTGACTTTTACAAAATATTTTATGTTGGTGACATTTCAACACAAAATCATCTATCACGTTAAAATTGATATCATTGTTTTATATAAATATATTTCTTCATATCTTTTGCTACTTATTTATGTTTTATATTTTAAAATGTTTGCTTTTTTATTATTTCTTTTATTTTTAAATCATATATGAAATGTTATCTCAGGCAGACGGCAGTATTGCCATGTCCTTATTCTTAAGTATACAAATTTGTAAACTTTGTGATGAAAAAATAAAGAATTTATCTATCTATCTCTATCTCTTTCTATCATCTACTACGAGTACCAATCTGGGGTGGAATCGCGTAAGGCGATAGTTGATTGTCACTGTTTTGATAGTCAATTTTGATCATCACCTTTTCTTTGTTCTGTGTAAAGTGATCGCTAAAACTTTACTATTTGCTGGCAGCACTTACCCAAGTTTGGGAAGCTTGGTACAAATTGCAACAGGCATAAATGTCATTTCGATCAGCTGTTGTGTTTATTGTGTTGAATTTTCAATTTGCAAAGTTTTCTTTCTTTGAAAATGTAAGTATACCTATAACTATACTTAATAATAGTTATAAATTAATAAGAATGTTTGTTATATTTTGCAAAAATATATTCTTTTGTTGCATCCAAGGGCTCAAATTTAATGAAAAGTGGACATAGAACCGACTGCATTTTCTTAATAACTGCAGCGGTTATTTCAGCTACAGTACTTTGGCCCATTGGTGCAGCTCAATCAGCCCCAACTTGTCGTTGATAACCACCACCTCCATGAAGATTTAAAGTCACAGCCTGCTGAAGGATAGGTGGAATATGTGTTGATCTTATTCCTGATGGTAAATCGAGCAACCACAATACATACACAAACGTTTCTTTGTTCAATCAAAAATTTTTCAAGAATCTGAAATAAATAATTTATACGTACATACATACATTATGTTGTAAATAACTTATTTATAAATATTCATAAAAAGTTTCATAGTTACATTGGGTTAGGAAGTTACAAAATATTTGCTTTATTCCTTAAGTTCTCAGCAATTGAACTTTTTTGTAGTCATTTCTCGTTCTGGTGCACTGATAGAAAATTTGCGTTGAAATATACATTACTGTTCACATATTTTTATTTTAACTTTGATATCTTTTCACTTTTTTCACTAAATTTTAAATTTATAGTGGAGCTGAAGTTCACACAAATTATCTTTCTCACAAAAAATAATCAAAATATATGAAAGTGACACCTAAATAGCTGTCACTAACAAACCATAGCAAAAAAGTGATGATCAATTTGATAATCACCTTACGTGGAGCAAAATCATCCATTTTGATGGTCAACAATCAACAATCACCTTACGCGATTCCACCCCTGTACATTAGTTAGCACCTTACGTCTCGTAATTTTTGGGTCCCGAAATACCTTCTTCTTTAACCCTGTTTGTTCCGTCATCCAGTTCTTCTAAGTGTATGACCGACAGGCTTAGGCAACCCGTTTATTCTGCTAGAACATAGTCCCAACTGTTTATTCCCTGGTAATCTTCTATAAGGAAGTCACAGACATAGCTTATCAATGTGAGAAAAAGCACCGATTACCTTCTAATTTGCTGGCAGGGAAAGGGACACAAAGGGAATTTATCCCTGTTTCATTCCACCGTCCATTTCTTCTAAGTGTACGATGGACAAGGGTAAGGCTAACCAATTATTCTCTTGTTTGCTGATAAGTACAGGGAAGGCAAGCCCAAACGATTAATCCGGGGTCACTGTCAAAGAAAACTTCGGACAAGCCTAGCGTAGTAGCTAGTGCGCGCCGTAAGCATTCTATTATTAGATTATATGAATTACCGTGTTATTTTATCTCTATATTTAATTTGTGAAGTATATGCAACAATTTCTTAGTTTTAGTGGTAAGGTAAGTTTTTTGCTTTCTTTCGAAAGAATCCTTCACACCAACGAATCTACCTCAGCCTCGTACAAAAAAAGCATCACATTATACATAATTATTTTCACTAATAAAAATGGACCACATTACTGAAGACGATTTTTAGATAAAAATCTAGATCATTTTGATTAATTTAAGGACGCAATCAGTAAAGGTAAGACGTATTAAGTGATCAGTTCCTTCAGTTCCTGTGTTAACTGAACTTTGAAAGCCTTAAAACCTAAATGCAATGTTATGTCGTTTGGGTAATGTCTAATTCCAATAAGATCGACGACAAATCACAAAACCATGATTTTTGTTTGCGGCTTTGACTGCGAAATTTTTGTTATGAATTTTAACAATTTTAATATTTCATTCTATTCGTAAAAATGTTTTTATTTGTCAGATTTTAAAAAATGAAACAGCTTAAAAAGTGTTTGTTGCAAAAACAGTGTGCTATTTAGAATGAAACCTCTTATTGGAAAACTCTAAATAATAATAATTTAATATGGTTTTTCGTTTCATTAGAAGTGGTTTCTAAGAAGAAAATTTTTGCCTTATAGCTGAAGAATTTTGTTAGAAAGGTTCAGCTGTGAGCCCTCAAGAAACAAAAACATTTAACTCACCATTTGGGCAAAAATGCAACCAATTTTGTGCCTATCGAAGTCGGAACACTACCTTAAAATTACTTTCCACATCGCTTACGCTAAGAGTATTTTACTTATTAAGCTTTTAGTTAATTAATTGAACTATGTATACACATTATGTGTATATAAACTTGACTTTGAAAAGCAACAAAGGAACTACTTATTTTGTACGTTTGATTTAACTTTCAAAAGGAATGTCAACTGCTAAGAGTTTTCCTTTATTATAAAATCTTTGTCTCTAATACTTTTACAGTAACAAGTTTATTTGAAAAAGGTAATTAGTTTATCTAGATTTTTATTTAATTATGTGCACTTATTTATGTTGTGTTGTGGAATGTGCTCAGTTTCCATTTTCCAATAAAAATACTTATCAAGATTAAATAACTATATTTTTTTACAATACTGATTGAGATGCTTTGTATTTTATTTTTATTTTTTTTAAACAAATAGAAAAGTGCTGTTCATAGCAACGATCGTTTAAATAATAATCGTTAAAGCAGAAATATGTCAAAAATAAAAGACTAAAATTGAATTGTTCATTCTGAAATGGGAAAAGGTTCATTTTATTACACTTAATTACAAAAAAAAACTGATTATATTAATTAAAAAGGGGACACAATTACACAAGCAAAAATCATAACATTATATTTACATACATATGTACATATGTACATAATTCTATTTTATTAAAAGAGAAATAAACAAAATAAATTATTTTTTGCCTAAAGCGAACTCTATCTTTAAATAGGTAACAAAAGCAATGTTTAAAACAAAAATTATATTGCATTATTGAAACATAACTTCAAATATAAACATTATCAGAAAACAATAATTGCAATTAAATTATGTTGTAGGTGTTTAAAAACCTAAAATTTATAGTAAACTTATTTTATGATAGGCAATTTTGTTTTATAAAAAGCTTTAAGAAATATGATTGATGTTTTATCAATTACTTTCCAAATAAATAAGTTAGTACTTCAAAAATTTCCAGACATGTTTTGTTGGTGCTGGTATTGAAAAATATTGTTTTGCCATAAAAGTTATTACCAATTTGAAGTAAACAAAACAATTAATTATGCCTTTTTTGTATTGAATTATTAGTTTAAGCTTTATCATAGCAAATTTGGTAAGGTAACTTGTTTTTTTTTTTTTATTTTTGGTGAATCTAGATAATAAGCAACAGACAATAATTATTGAAAAACGTGTAATTCTTCTATATTTTTTTCCAAAAAAAATATTTTCTTAAATGAATTCTTTTTCAAAATTAATAAAAATATATTGACCTTGTTTCTAAAACAACCTACTGTTTGCGTTCAAAATTGTAAAAAAGGTAATTGCTACATTTTTTAACTTAATGTTCCATTATTTCAAAAGCATGAACAAATTGATCAAAGTTATGTTACATGATGATGATCGAGTTTATGTTACAGACAAAATATGAACCATATTAAATATTTCATAAAAATACCGAGACCATTTTTAAGTGCTTTTGACAAAATTTGTTGAATTTTAAATTTAAAAAAAAAAATGTATTTAAGGTAGATTGAGACAGATGTAGAGGAGTCCACAACATTTTTAAGAATTTGTAAGAAATATTTAAGAATTCAGCGAATGAGCTAAAGTGAGAGTTTCAATGGTTTTCCAAACGTTTGCTATAACCAAATCCGACGAAAGAAAGTTGAACGAATGTTGGCAACATGCCGTGCACAATCGAGCGACGTTTTTGTTTAACTTATCTGGAATGGGAACCCTTTGGCTCTCTATACAACTTCTATAAAATGTCATTTCAGCCAAATTTCGAAACGAATTTGAGTAGATTTTTTAGTTAGTTAAAAATAGAAGTTTAGAAAAAGTCTTAACTAATTCGAAAAGTACCTGGTTTTATTAGTTTTTCAAATTTGAATACTAGTTTTAAAACATCATTGACTGATTTTAAAAAGGCATAACATATTTTAATACGATTTGCAATTGGAACTTCTTTATGAAGGTAAAACTGATGAGAACTCAAAAAGGTCTTAATTAAAACTTTAGAAAAATTCGAACCAATGTTTGCTCTATACACGAACAGTAAAAATATTTTATTAGGATTCTCTACTTTGTATTCCTTGAAATTTATCCTAATGACCACAAAAAATTTATAAAGTTTTAGTCCTTAGAAAACAGAAGTTGTGTTAGGAATCGAGAATGTAATTTATAGTGACCATACGTCCCGGATTGTGCGGGACTGTCCCGCATTTCACATAGTTATCCCGCACCATAAATTGTCCCGCAAAATGTCCTGCATTGATTAATTTGTCCCGCAAAGTCCCGCCAAACCAAAATATTCAAGAATATATAATGAAAAAGTTGCTCATATGCACATCTGCACATCTCAACTCTTCGTCATATTTTGTATCCCTTGACAAATGTCCAAACGTTTTAAAACATTTTTTTGAAGACCCAAAATCAGAGTTATGGTTGATATTCTTGCATAACCAGTCCTCTTTGTTCCGTAATGCAATTTTGCAGTTAGAAGGCGATAACAAAACCATCATGGAAACAAATTGCGAGCCTAAAGTTCAAATTGAAAGAAAGAACTGAGGAACAGTTCATTTCAATCACAATGACACAAATTTTAAATAATTTGGAAGAATGTGGTGCCATTAATAGAACGTGGTTCACTTCTCATATTAAAGACTTTTACAAAAACTGCTTGCAATACCTCGAGAAGTGGACTTCTCAATGTAAGTACGCCGAATATTTTCAATGGGTATGTCTCCAAAAATCAATTGAGTGGCAGGAAGTTCAAAAAAGACTGTCGTTCATACTAGAAAATGCAAACGATTCAATTGCTGAGAACGACTTGGTTGACGAAATTTCTTATTTAAAAAAAATATTTTATTCCGCAAAAGTCGAATAATGGATCGACCATGCTTGCTCAATCGATTTAAGTTGGCTGGAGATATTTAAATATTTCGGCGAAAGTATAATGTACGAGTACCTTACAAAAATCTATTAATGGTTATCGAATATATTTTGAGTCTTCCTGGAACAAATGCTTCCATTGAACGAATATTTTCGATAATAAATCATTTTGTGGATGCAAGAAAAAACCCGAATGTAGTTTTTTTTTTATGATTCTATTAAGAATAATGGTGAAGTTTTAGAAAAAATTCACACCAGTGAAAAATATAACTAACGACCTGGCCAAAAAATATTTTTTTACAGAATATTAAGTACCTATATTTATGTTATTTTTTTTATTTTATTTTATAAAGAAGAAATTTGTTTAAGTTTTGTGATTTTTTGTATCTTAAAGACTGATTAGTTATATCAACCTACGAAATATGTTACATGTTGATGTATTTTTTATTATTTATTTAATGTAGTACTTAAAAAGAAAATAAAATACTTTCATAAATTAAAAAAATTGTGTCCCGCATTGTCTTAAAAAATATCTGGTCACTATAATGTAATTCATCTGGCAAATTACATAATTATGTTCTACAACGAATGTGAAAGGTCAGTGGATCGAGTTGACTCACTTGGAGTAAAATTCTAAAAATTCTGCAATGGGCAAGTATATATTTTTGCGTAAGGAATTTATGCTGATGGAGCTAATTCAGAGATTTTTCGAGAACTACACTACAAAAAATTCAAAAACTTAACATATATTATTTTTAAAGTATTACACCATTAAACTTCTAAGTTTTTTTTATGGAGGTAAGTAAAGAAATGATTTGTTTGAGTAAATCATTATAACTGGTTATCCATTTTGCGGTTTCAAAAGTATAGTGCTGGAATTCGACATCTGTCAAACCTAGTTGTTAAACCAATTTATTCCGCTGGACATTTTTTTGTGGGGCTACCTTAAAGATCTTGTTTATAGAAATACACCTTTAACTATTGAGCACTTAAAAAATAACATTCGTCAAGTTATAGCATGTATCAAAAAGTTGTCGAAAATTACCTCAAAAGAATCGATGCTTGCAACAATTCGCGTGGTGGTCATTTAAATGATGTCGTATTTCATACATAATGTCAACGTTTAAACTTTATAATAAAAAATAAAAATTATAATAAATACCGCAAAATGAATACCGATGTATAAAGCTCACATTTAAAAAAAAAAAAAATTAAATGAAAATGATGATAATAAAGAGGCCTCAGAACAACCTGAGGATGGCACGAAGTGCTCAAAAATCATTCTCTCGAATACCTTAGTCAATTAAATGCCTAAAAATACTTAGTCCATTGGTCTTATTATAGGTTTTTGTATGTAAGGCATCAGTTAAATAGTTTATTTTGTAGATTCTTTCCAAAAATAAAATACAGATAAAAGTTCAGGAAGTATACTCTTGCCTACAAACATCGCATAATTTATAGTTTCAAAACCACCTACGTGCACTTAAGAAAAATTATACAAAAAAGAATTAACAATTTTTAAATCTACTCAATATTAAAATGCCGAATAATTATAACATCCAAATGACAACCCAAAAGCGAATTTTTGAAGTCAAAAGATATATTGAATAAGCAAAACGAATAGCAGACTTAGTTAATACTGACTAAAACTAAACTTACTTCGTTCTGTAAAATCATTGTTCATGAAATGATATTAAAATGCATACAATGTTCGAGTTTAAATCACAATCACTGTCATTATGGAGCAATACTGTATTTTGTTCTTTTGTTTTATTATTTATTCTCAGACGTTAAGGCAATTAATACAAAGATTAATAGCGTCGTTTTGAGCCGGTTAAGAAAAAAATAAATAAATTACATATTTCGTTATTATCTACACAAAGCTGTGAAACTATCAATGGGAATAAAGTTATCCAGTTGTGCCAGAAGATGACAACTAAAAATAATGATAATGCATAACTTAAAATCACGCGTCAACTAAACAAAACTTTATACACATCAAACTTAAAACAAAAGTACTATGCAGCGGAAAACTATCTCTAAGCGTTTACAAACAATAAAAATCCGATAAAATTATTATCTATCATTATTTTATCTATCTCATAGATACGAGTAGATAGATAGGTAGGTAAGGGTTAGCTTAGGTAGTCCATTAAATGGCGATAATGGCAATAAATTGACATATTATATTTTAAAAACAAAAGTGCCTTGCGTTTTAGATAGGTACATTTATTTAATATTTTACTATAATAAACCTCGTGATAAAAACAAAGTTTAGAATTTGTATTATTATCGTAGTTTTTTGTTGTTGTTAAAGAAACTCTAATTACTTAATATTATTGATTGAGATTGAAGCTTTATAGACATAGATCAAGGAAGAAAGTAAGCTGTTGATAGATGACGTTGACAAGTGAACCTTCGAGAGTCTGTCTTTATATAGGGTATAATGTACTTTGATTGTCATTTTTCAGTGTTAATTTATTCAACAATAGTATCGGAAAGGTGCGGTGTACATGCACTAAATATACATATGTATATAGATTGAATTCTTATATTGTATTTTATTTTTTATTTGTATTTCATTTTAATATTTTATTAACCGCGATTGCATTGAACTAGAATTAAATAAATCTTGCTAATTTCTTCTTTTTTCTTTACTCTGATGTAATAAGGTAATTTACACATGAAACGAGTATTTTTATGAATAAAGTTTTTCATTTGTTAGCTTGGAATGAAATTATTAAGTAACATAAAACTTTATAGCCTATATTTTCTTAAGAAATCGTTAACTCTTAATGGAGTATTTTTGGCGTCCTACATTTAAATGTAAAAGATTCAAAAAACCCCTTCAAAAACTATATACTAATATTCATCGTTTTTACCAAAATTAAATCAAGACATACCATTTTTGGAGGAGGTTATTTGGTAAATGAACTAATTTATTTTCCACCTCCACAAAAAAATCCCTTTAACCATTAATAAGCTCGTAAAACTATAAATGTTATAAACATTTAAATAGAATATTGATCAAGTTATTAAATAAAAATAAAATGTAAATTAGGTACACAAATGGATTCAGAAAGTTTTTCATTTAGTAAATTTGTATTGCAAGAACATGTGATTCAGATTTGTTGTTGTTAATAATTTAGGATATAACACTATATGATAAAATCAAAAAATCATTCTTTACTCCCACAATAAAAAAAAATGTTCCATATGTGCCACAATAACATATCAATAAGTATAGATTTGATGTTATCTATTAAATTTATTATTTTCTAGAAACTGGGATAAAATTCTTTGGAGTTGTTTATCAAGTCGGAGATGAGCAAACATCCAAATCAAACTATGTACATATAAGGGAATGTAGAATTTGTTTTTTGTAGTTCAGAGAAACATGATGAAATTTGATGACTAATCTCAGGCTTTACTTTAAACTCTCACTAATCCTAAAAGTCACTTTTTTGTTAGTGTACAACAAGTATACAACACGAATTTTCGGACCGAAAATTTTTTTTCCTGATAATAAAATTGCACTTTTCCAATGGGTTTTGGTGGCCTTAATTCAAATCCGAATTTTTTAACTTAATGTATCACGTCATGTTTTTCAGATTTTACTTTTCAAAATTCAAAAAAAAAAAAAAACACGTATATAAGTCTTTTTGAGACTATCCAAATTTATGAATGAAGTTGCTTTTCCCAATAAAATCCGTAATGGTTTTCAAAATCTACAATTCCTTTCTTCAATACTCAGTTAAAATATTTATATTTTTTCATATGATATTCAAAAAATCTTTATATGTTGTTAGATCTCACCTGTCTTACAAAAATCTGAAAGAAAAGTTGGCCATTTATGCTAAAACAGATTTCAACAGAAAAAGGCAAAACGGTTTGAAAGTAAGTTTTGTTCTTGTAACGAATCTACTGCCTAAAAAAATTCTATTAAATCAAGTTTTTGGAATATATTAAAAAATATAGGAATAATGTAGTAAACGGGTATTTTTTATAAGTTGAGCAAATAGTTACAATTAAAGTTAAGATTCGAAATCAGCACTAAAAATTAAGTCCGAAACGTATTTTTGAAAACTATAAAAGTATTAAATTGAAGATTAGCTCAAAACTTCATATAGATTCAAATAAAGATTCATAAAACATGAGAATTTCCAGAAACTAAGTAAGATACTAAAATAATTTGAATTGTTTATAGAAAAGAAAGGCCTGGGACTGGGACTTGCAAAATCATCATACAATTTATTGTTTAGGAATATTTTGAGTTCAAAATAAGCCTTAAAAACATCGTTATTGGTTGTTTTTAGCTTTTTTAAAGGGGCATACTTCAAAAATTTGATGTTTTTTTTTTATAATTTACAGGCACTTAAGGGGTTCTTAGTACACTTTATATGTTTATATTTAAACACAGTACGAGCATTAGGAAAATAGGGAAGGATTTAAGATGAGATACCGGTGCACATTGGTCTTAAAGTTCTGAACATCAAAATGGGAGGGAAAAACAGAGTTGGCCAATGCATTCCACATTCTCGATGTGCGATTTAAGAAAGAATCTCTATACTTGACAGTACGCCCGAAATTGAGATCAAGGGTAAAGTGCGAGTACTACGGCTGAATCGTTTAAGGGGTGGAATGCAACTGGCTAATTCGGAAGAACATTGTTTGTAAAAATATCGATAAAACAACGAAAGGCATGAGACATTTCGGCGGTGTTCTAGCGATGTAAATTTTTCGATTATAGTTCTATCGCCTATCATTTTTAAAGCCTTTTTTTGAATTCTATCCAAGAGATTTAAATTTGTTTTAGGGGCACCTGCCCAGATATGCGAATTATATTCAAGCTTTAGACGGATGAAGGCTTTGTAAATTACAGCCAGATCAGAAGGGGTGAAAAATTTCTTGCACCGTCGCTCGGAGAAATCCTAAGCACCTGGCAGCATTTTTGGCAATGTCAAATATGTGATCATTCCCTAAAAGGTGATCTGTGATACACATACCAAGTACTGACAGTTGATTAGTTTCCTGGATACAAGTGCCACTCATAGATAGTGGCATCAGGGGTGTGTTACGCTTTAACGACAGGAGACAGCATTGAGTTTTCGAAGCATTAAACGAAGAAGAGATTCATCAATACCAAAAGCACGCATTTTCGATAAGAGAGCTTGAAGCCAAACTCTATCAAATGCTTTTGAAATATCAAGTGCAATAATCGTACTTTCTCCAAAACGATATAAAGATTTGTTCCACTGTTCGGTGAGATAAACCAGTGAGATCACCAGTGGATCTATTGCTACGAAAGCCATACTGTCGGTCATTAAGAAGCTTCCGTTCTTCAAGATATTTCTTGAGCTGATAATTAATTACCGTTTCCATGACCTTGGAAAGGAGGGACGTGAATGCTATTGGACGATAGTTAGAGGGAGAGGAGGATTCGCCTTTTTTAGGGATAGGCTGGACAAATGCTATTTTCCATCCGCTCGGAAAGAGACCTGTAGAGTAGGAAAGATGGAAAAGTTTACTCAGTGGTTTTGCCAGCGTTGAAGAACACCTCTTCAGAACAATTCGGGAGATACTATCCGGGCCTGCGGATTTGTTTATGTCAAGGTCTTTCGTGCAACTGCACGAGTGCGAAAGAAGATTCGTCCCATAGAATCATTTACGCTCTCAAGAACAGGAGAACTCCTGACACTTTTCGGTAACGTCGACTTAACAGCAAATTGGCTTTATCAATGGAGCTTACATAGGAAGTGTCATTGTCGACGAGCGTTGGAACCGAGGATGACGTGGTGTTTCATACGTTTTTTACAAATGACCAGACATTTTTACTACCTTTGGGATATTGTAGTTTTTGTTGCCTTAATTTCTAATCATGCAAAAATTTGGTAAGAATGATGTGTAAGAAAAATGTTAAGGAGATATTCTGCGATATTTTGGCACTCTATTGAAAGTCTTGACAGAATATAATTCTTGATTATATTGAAAACTTATTTCCAAAGTAAGTGTTTTGTAGCCCAAACAGTGTGTGTTTTGTCTTTTTTTTTTTACGGAGTGCATTTTTATCTTAGTGGCTACGTTGGGTTCGGAAAACCCTCACGTTATTGTTAAAAAGCCAAAGCATTCACAGAGAGTGACAATTTGGTGCGGATTGTGGAGTAATGGTACCATTTTTTTTTTAGAAAATGGGGCTGTCAACAACTTTCTGCTCAACGGTGGGTGTTATAAGTCATGGTAACCAGTTTTTTTTTTGTTTGTTAAAACATAAGACATGGTTTTGATGACGGGTCCATGCTACAAAGCCTATGCAATCGATCTATTGGTCACTAAATTACCAAGTCTTGGTGAAGTCGTTTTGAAGAACCGTAATGATAACAAAAAGATGTTAATTAAAAAAAAAATATTCCGGTTTTTTATGTCACCTTTTAAAGTTGTATTCGATGATTTAAGTTTTACTTAAGTTGAATTTTGAAATTAAAAAAAAAATCTTATACGATAAAATATAAATTGATTTATTTTAAAAATTAACAAATATCTTCTTCGTTCATCATGAATTAAATATAAACCATTCTGAACAATTAAGGACCCAAAGGTAAGTTGCACAACCGCTGGTTAATATTAAACTCGTGGTTAAGCAACTTTGAATCGTTGATTTCATTGAATTAAGTGAGGTTTGACCAAGTTTTAAGTTTTATGTGCCTGGGAATGAAAGAGCTGATGAACTTTTGCTTGAAAGGTATACCACACTGAATAAATCCAATATTGACTCTACTCTATAAGCACTCCATCATGTTAATTAGAGCAGATTATTGGTAACAAAATACTCCACAAAACTAATGAAGGATGGAAAAAAATAAGATCTAAATTGATCTAAGTGTGCAGATAACTAAATCATACACAAACCTTACATCTCACGAGATCAAGCATTATAAAAATACTGATGGATATTTTTCACAGGCTTTGAATATTGAAATAAGAGACGAAAACAGAGTTAGTTCCATTATTTAACATTCTTGATGTGAAAAAATAAAGCTGTAAGGTGAACTGAGATGCTTTCCTGGAAATTCAAATATTATGAAAGAATGTTTTGAGGGATGGATTCAAATGGTAACTTCGATTAATAATTACTCAATAAAACAACGATATATCATCAAAAAAGACATGCATAAGTTGTATAGGACGTAGTTATAGTTTATTTGACTTACATTTTAAAATTGCACAAAAATGTGAATTGTACTCAATTTTTTAAATTGATAAAGGGCTTGTTTATTATTAAAATGCATGAAAAATGTCTTTCTTTGTTGGAGAAATCCTACAAACTTAGCAGCATTTTTAAAAATGTTATCAACAACTTAACTTTATTTATTGAATTTTGCTTAGTAAATTGCTGTAAAAAGTTGTTTAATTATCGCCGAAAGGCTATGTAACATTTGTTTAATTTATTGTAAACTTCTCAAAGTTTTTACTACCGAGAACTTGTGTGTTTCGTTTTTGAATTCTGTGAATTAACACAATTTAATAAGGTTTATGATAAATTAACACCCTACATTTTTCAAACAAAACCGTTCTCGCTCTCTTAACCTTTATCTAGTGAATATAATTGCGGTAACAATGTGCTTCAAATAAGTAAATTCATATAATAAATATGATCAATCTTCTTATTAACTTTTTTATATCAGTAGGTGAACAATTCCGGTTTTTTAAATGCAACTATTATTAAGAGTATTTATTTTATGAATTTAAGTATTTGATAAATAATTTTAATGATTATTATGCATCAAAAACCTATTAACATTTTAAATGATTATTGACATTCCAATAGTAATTAAACTCGTGTTAGTTACATAAACGTATAATTCTGATGTTTTTATATGATTTATGAGTACAACGAACAAAAAAAATTTACTAACAAAACTAAATTCTTAGATAATGAAAAATAAAATATACTTAATGTTTATTGGTGATTATGATAAGTAAATAAAGAGTAAAAGTGCTTTTAATAAAGATTTTTCATATGAGAAAAATTATGAATTTTAGCTAGGTAATAATTTATTATAAAATAAGAACCTACACTAGAAACGTTTAAAAAAACATCAACACTGAGAAAATTTTTCAAAATAAACATTAGCTATTTCAAAGTATCAATCATATTTATTTTTGTCCCTTGTTATTGACACAAATGTTTAGTAAAATCTTGTTGAAAAAAATAGAGAACTTTTTGCACTTATTGAAAAACCGGAGGTTCACACCTAAAGCGTTTTTTTTTTGTGGATAAGGTTTCTAAGCAAGTTAGTTACGAGTATTATAAAGGTAAAATTTAATTACAATTTAAAAAAATATATATGCATACATACATATGTACTAAATTATAACTTTAAAAAGGTAGTTCGGCTTATATGATTCATATGCATGATGTATTTTTAATTTTGTCAATAAACAAAGTCATTGAAAACTTTTCAGTCATAAAATAAATAAAATTGATGTACTTTTAAACTTCAAACACTTATAATTGATCCATAGAATCGAAAATATATAAACTTTTACAAATAATGTAGTAAGTGTTAAATAATACAAATATAAAACGCAAATGTAAGCTATTTATATATTTTACACAAAATTAAAGGAAAAACAAATCATTTTTAAAAACAAGGATTTTTTTATATTCGAAGTACGGTTTTATATCTTGTGAAATAGTATTCAAACTATTGAAACTGTATATTATCACAAAAATGTATAGAAATTGATGAAAACGGTAAAATAGTCGAAAATTAAGAACAAAAAATTGTCCATGCCTTGAAGTATTGAAAATATTGAATTGATATATTTTCAACACTTCAAGGTATGGACACATTTTTTTTTTTCTTAATTTTCGGCTATTTTACCGTTATCATCCATTTCTAAAACATGAACATAATAATTTTCTTTATAAATTAATATTTAAGAAAGTCCTAAAAAAAATTTGAGTTAAATTTTACTAAAAACTAAAAAAAAGTTAGCAACAATGCAAAATGCATATGATAAAATAAGTTTGATTTTGAAATCTGTTATTTTAACGAGATTTTTGGACGAAAACCAACTTTTACCAATTTCAGTACCATTTTTTGAAAGTTTTTATTTATTTAGAAAAAAACTGGATGCATTTGTCTAAGAACATTTTTTAACGTTAACAACAAACATTTTGAAGACAATACATTCGCCTATTCTCGAAATATTCGAATAGAACATCAGTTTTAACCAATTTTGCGTAGTATTTTGTGTAGATTCTTATTTTGTATGAATAAAAACTGTCAATGTTTCTAAAAATGTTACCAAATATTGGAAACAATAATTTTTATAAAATAAAATTAGTTTGAAGACAATATCTTTAACTTTTGTACCGTTACTTCAAATTTTTAAACAAAAAAATTACCAGTTGATGTCGAAACAATTATTTTTAAATGCAAAATCATTTTTTGTTCGTACAATATTCGAGGTGACACATTTTATTTTATTTAGATTCTAGGGATCTTCAAAATCAAAATGTTCAATTCGACAAATCGTCCCGCTTACAATAACATCCTATGGGAAGTTAAAAAACTGCTTAGCAGTCTTAAAATAAATTCAGTTTGAAAATAAGTTATTAGTGCAAAATTTTTAATTCGAGGTAATTTTAGTTAGTAGATTTCAGTAAATTAAATTATTTTGTATGTTGGATAAATGTGTGCTTCTGAATTAACTAGGGTTCAATTTAACCTGGAGTATTTATTAATTCTGATTTAGTCCAGACTTAAATGAATCCTTTAGACTCGTATGTCTTTTAACTTGTATACACATTCAGCATGCATGCTTTAAAATTTTAAATTAAATTAATTAAATTTTGATTACCCTTAAAATGAACAACTCAATTTTTGCAACTGAAAAATAGGGAAGGATTTAAAAGGAGACAAACAACTAGGTTCTACATTTCACTCTCAATTTAGAGTGAATTGAATTTGACAAAAGGAAATTGTTTAAAAACACTAGCCGTTTCATTTAAAGAAAATAAACCTTAACTTTTCTTATGTAATGCACCTGATCCGTGAGGTCCGTTGCAGCTTATACTTTGTACAGATAGGAGGAACAGGCAAAGTATTTAAAATGATTTTGTAGCCCGCCAAATCTCTTTTCCCTAAAATTTGAGAGTTTTATTGACTGATTTGTAAGCTGCTTTTATTTCACTTAAAGTGTTTTCGAAGTTTCCAGTAAAGAAATCAATTAAATGATAGAACCCTGAAAATAATTTCATTCGATTATCAATTCGATTTCATTTCACTCGAGTTTGGGAGTCTAGCTGATACATTAGAGAGAGGCTTAGAGAAATGGAAAAGGTACAGATTTGATATGTTCCTCCATTGCTTTTATTTAAAAAATGTATTTGAATTATAATTTGAATTTCTTTAGGATTTAACTTACAACAATAAAATTGTTGTAAGTCTTTTTGAAATTTTACAAAAATTTAAATTTTAAAATTTAATCAACTACCAACAAAAGTCAAAATATTTAAAATTTTAACGGAAACTATTGATTTATTGAAAACTCTATAATTATTTTTTAATATGAATTCTACGATTATATTCATTGAAGTAGAAGACCATGCTCTTATATAATTTGAAATATTCCAATTACCTGCTCGATTTTTAAAACAAAATAATAGAAATTCTTGCCCGGCAGAAAAACCCTAAAGTTCTTATCTCTAAAACTCGGTTCTTCTTAAAACTAAAACTTGATTGACTCATTTCTTCACAAAGTTCTAAAGCATTAGAACTGTGATTTAGATCTCAATTTGAGTTAGAACTTCGATTCATTAGTCCCTTAAATTGGAGGGTCTAGGATATTAGAACTAGGTTTAGCATAATGTTTTTACTTCTTCTAAAGGCTTTATTTGTGGATTTATTCTAGTTTGGAATAAATTTTAGACCACAAGAAAACTTAATACGCAATAATAAAATAAAGATTTGACATAAAACCTACATACATATTTAAATTATGCCGAAAAAAATCAACATCCAATTTTAAATAGTCGATATTTTCATGAATAGCATGACCAGATTAAAGTGTAGATAAATCTGTTATGACAAGACAATAAAACAAGAAAAAACAATTTTTATTTCGAAAAAAGTAGGAATATCAAATCCAAATCTAAGGAAAACTTACGGATGTTTATAACTTCGTTTGTAAAATGTCAGAATTTTGAGTCAAAATTAGCTACGGAGTGTTAGAAAAATAGCAAAAAAACAGATCTAAAATGTTAGAACTCTAAAATGATTTTAAACTGAGTTCTGCAGAAATGATTAGATGTAAATTACTTGAGTTCTTAACATTTTTACAACAAAGTTTCAAAGATAAACCGAGAGTTTTAAATTCATTTTTAGAACTTTGTCAAAGAATCGACCGTAAAATATTTACAAAAGAAAATCTGCTTCTTGTATAATTTAAAATGCATAGGAACACATAATTCTTTGCCCAATACATCAAAGTTTTAATTTTTAATAATATTTAATGATAAGCTACAGTGATGCCAATAAATATATAAGTGATGTTTTAAGAATAGTTTTTCTATTTTTTCAAATTTATAAAACTTATGATCTAAATCAATGTTAATTGTTAATTTTTTATTTTCAAATCCAAAAACTAACCAATATTTCCTAACAAAATTGAATGCATCAAATTTTAAAAGACATTTATTTTACGAATTTCCCACAACAAATTCTTTCTGTTTTTGATGAAAAATCGAAAGTAAAATTTTGTTTTCATTTGAAGAGTTTTCATATCGAGTTAAAAAAAAAATAAAAAATACTTTTGTTTCATCTGTTTTCACTTTCTAAATTGTAACAACATATAAAAATGTTTTAAATTTCTATTACAACATCAAAATTCCTATTTGAATGTCTAATTTTTATTTTCCCAACAATGATAATAAAATTTTAGTACACAAATAAACTAACATAGTTTATTGTTAAAACTGTTAGAAGTTAACTTAAATAGTTTAAAAGTGCAACAGTTGAATGAAATTTGAAGGTAAAATAAGTTTCAAAATAAACATATAGGCATACAGAAATATAAGAGTATAAGAAACTGTATAGGCATACTATGCTTTATCCAACATATTAGGCACCTAATCTAATTTACAAAATTAAATGATTTAACTAAAAGTTCAACGGTCCATAAACGCAATTATAATAAAAATAAAGTACCAAAATCTTTGATGTATAAGTTAACGAGTAATTGTAACTCAAGTGAAGTGAATTTAACCTTCGATTTGACGTTTATTTGATAAGTTTGAAGTATTTTTGTTGTTGTTGGTTTTTGAACTTTCTGTATAGGAATTTGACCTACAATTATAAGATAAAATACAAAAAATCTTTAACCAAAATCATTATTTCATGGGCGAATCAAAATAAACATCAAATTTGTTTGTTTTTCTGATTTCCGCAAGTAAGGTATATAATTGGCCTTGAATTATTTGTTAACTTTACCGTCTTATATTTTATTTGTCTTGCTCTTAAGCAACACAAAATGGGGCTTGATTTTAGGTCAATTTAGGTGACTCACAATCAGTTAGATCAAAATCAAAAATCTATAAATCTAAAACTTTATTTAAACTAAAAAATATTCATAAAATCATAATAATTTTGAGAAGAAAAATTCCATCTGTTTGATTTAATCTTTGATTTTGTAATAGGTTATATTACATAAAATAACAAAGTCTATAATTCTATAATTCTTAAGTTGTTTCTTTTTTTGTATTTATTTACAAGAAAATAATTACAAATAGTGTTGTAACTTGATCAATGTTTAAGATTTATGCTAATGTTCAATTACTTAATAAAGTAAATCCAGGTGTAGAAATTATAGTACCTCTATACAATAGGCATAGAATAACTACATATTTTATTATAAACAAATAATAATAAGTTTTAATACAACAACTCTCAAGAATCTTAGCACACATTAAGTTTAAACAAGTTTGATTTGTTTTTTATTTTTCTTCGAATTAAATAATTCATAAATATTCACTTTTTAGTTGGAGTAATACTAAGTTCGTATATTATTTCGTATATATTTTATTTATAGAAGATGGAATACAAAATCGTACTATGTGTGATTTGAAGTTCAATAGACCAGTAAAGTTGCAATAAAATAGCAATTATATGCTTCTTGATTTTAGAGAACAAAACGAACAAAAATATTCGTGATAAATATTTTTAAAAAATCTTGAAAGTTCCTCATTCCAAATCGATCAAAATCAAATATACTAAATCACTTTATTCGTCTCCCTTTAAAACCACTTAAATAAATCATTTACAAAAATGTCTGTCTGCTTTATAGTTCATTAAAAACACTGAAAAATAATATGCCTACGTCACACATGTCGATGTCGATTCATTAAAAATGATTGCAGATGGAAAAATAAAAATGCTTTAAATTTGTCCTCAATTATAGGTCTAACAAATATAATTTACCAACACTTCTTTTTTTATTGTTGTAGTAATTAAGGTATAGCAAAACCTTAACCAAAAGTCCCCCCGACCGACGCGACGACCGCGATGACGACTGATGGTATAAGGCCTTAATTCGACAATGCATTCAATTTGCCTTAACGTTAACACTGCAATTTGTCTTCGAGTTACAATTACGAACTGACTAAAGTTTTGCTTACAATGCATTTTAATATTTTATTATGTTCTGATTTAAATTTTGTCTTGTACTGCGTATAAACATTATTATATACTATCGTCTGATTTGTGATTGACACAAAAATAAATAAATTAAAGATACATTTTTTTTAATTACAACTCACCATTTTTGTGTGGTTTTTCTTCCTTTTCTTTATTAATAAAGTTTTAAAATCCTAGACCGTTGTCTTGGTTTGTTCAGCACACAATTATTTAAAATCCAATTAATTATATTATAAATTTAATTTTAAATATTTATTTTGTTTTCTTTGTATTTCAATTATAAAATCTTTATCTCCGAACTTGAGCTCTAATTATTCACTAATCACACTCTAATCTAAATCTAGAATTCACACTTCAGAGAGGATCACAGATTTTATTTTTTTATTTTCACTTTGATTTTTTACTTAAATTTCAAAAATTCAAGATAAAACAATTTCTATATAAAATTCATATATAGGAAATCTTTAAAATCCCTTTTTCGTTTGAAGCCGAGAGAGATATCAATTTTTATATAAAATGTTTATCCTTTTTTTTTTCAATTCTATCAAAATTATAAATCTCCATATAAGTCCATTTGGTCAAGATCGAAACGCAAGAGTTAAGCTCCAATTTATGTTTAACAAAAAAGAGAGTAAGCTTCCTTCTAGCACCTCACAAACGAACACCTCAAGACAACGTTCGGCTTTAATTGAAATAACTGAAATAAGTCTCCGCCAACATCGACACTTTGTTTTTATATGAGCTCGCCCCACTACACCTTGATCACTCTGGTCAGGTCTAAGACAGCGACAACGACGACGATGACTGTGAAATGCAAATAGGTACACTTCTCTGACTTGATTCATACATTGTTCCACAGCTCAAGCGAAGAATTGGAAGTCATCTTGGTTGTCGGGTATTCGAGGTATGATTTCATGTGCTAATCAAGGTGGTCTCTGCTCACCAGAGGCCATCATAATGGGTGCGATGATGATGATGATGATGGCAACTTTGGACCATTGTTATTCAGTTCGTCGAATCGATAAGAGGTGTTGAGATTAGAATCGGAAGAGATTGATAGAGTGACCATTTCTAGCTAAGTATAACAATCTTTCTGGTAGGCTTGGGAAAACTGTTATACACAATTTTATACTTCTTTTGATAATTGAGAGTTAAATTGGTAATTAAGAGAAAATGCAAAACTTCTACTCCACTCCTCAAAATCTTTCTCTTTATAAAAGTTAAATAAACTTATCTGACTTTGGACCTCGGTCAAAACCTGTAAAAGTGGGTGTAGATAAGTTTTTTGTTTTTTGTGCTAAGAGGTCGTATTATAATAGTTTTCTGGTTTCATAGTTTTTGGAAAAAGTACTCGTATATTATGCGTTTTGCGAAATGTTTTGGTCGACCAAGGTCAATTCGAAAAAGAAAAAGGAAAAAAAATCAATTTAATGCCGACGTAGCGTCGTCTTCGTTTGAATAGCCGCAGTTTATTGGCTTTGGCTTTTAATATAATGAATCTTAATGATTAAAATTTCCTAAATTTAAAGATTTCTTTTATTGTAAACTAGCTTTTACTCGCGACTTCGTCGGCATTAGATAGTTTTTTTGGATAGTAGTATGAAAAAACCTAAGCTGTACTTTTTTGTACGTATGTTTGAATTGTACCGAGATTTGATGAGGCTATACTAAGTGTCATTGTCATAGGTTAGGTTAGGTTGGGTTAATATATTTTAAGAAGAAGATAAGTTACTACAATACATTTTTATATACGACGTTTTTTTTTTTTCCTTCCTTGGCCAGAACGTAAAGATTTTGTGGGTTTGAGACTCGTGAGCACGCTACATATAATTGTCCATGGGAAAATCAGTTTTTTTCCAAATTTACACCTGCAACTTTGAGCGTTTGCCAATGAGCTTTATTTATTGTTTTATTGCAAATGCTGCTTTCAGAGGAAACTGTACTGAAACTTCAAATCGGTTGGAATTATCGGAATGCGGGGAATTAAAACATTTTTTTCTTTTGCTATTCCAGTCATGATTATAGCTTTTATAATATTTTGTCCTATAGGTGAGTAATCTGTAGCCGTGTACCATTACATAACTTTGGTGCGTCAAGATTTCTCATTAACGGGACTGGAACACCAACCTTCAATTTCAACTTATGAGAAGACACCCCTGATAATTCCAAAGAATGAAGAAACTCTATGGGGTATGATGTTAATTGCTCCGTGTCCATAACGTTGTCTACTGAGAGGTAGACGATATCTCCCTCTACGTCCGACATAATTTGTTCGTTTATCTGGCTAACCATCTCATGGATCTAAAATTGCCCTCTCACACAACCACTCCCGGTCCCGATTGCCCATATTACTTTTTAATTCATCTGTGCTACAGACATTATGACAGAGTTCTTGACTCAACGTAATCGAACCGTTACAGTCTGTTGGCTTAGAATCTTCTCCGATTTTTAGAAGAGCAGCAGCAGATTGTCCTGCTTGAGAATCATTGTGTAGCTGTACTCGCATATTCGTAGTCAGACAAAACTTTTTTACATGTACCCATAACACAGATGCTTTCAAACATGCGTTTATTTCATCTGCCGGTGTACCTCTAGTAATTACAGGCAGGGTCTGTCTAAAGTCGCCAGCGACTTATTTCATAAGGGTTGGGAATGCGTTGTTTTCTTGTAATACTAATTTTATCCAAATATTATTCAAATCTTTGGTAATTTCATCAGATCAGATTCCCAGGAAAGTAATTTTTCCCATGGGAATGCGTTGTTTTCCCGACGTCAAAAGTAACTCATGTCCTTTCTTAAGTCTCAAACTATCTTCTTACCAAATTTCACTTAAATCTGTTCAGTAGTTTAGGCGTAAAAGCGATCGGCCCACCTGAATTTTCCCATGGGAATGCGTCATTTTCCCGGGGTAAAAAGTAGCCTATATCCTTTCTCGGGTATCAAAACATCTCCATACCAAATTTCATGCAAATTGGTTCAGTAGTTTAGGCGTGATTGAATAACAGACAGACAGACAGAGTTAATTTCGAATATTATAAGTATAATAAAGTATTTAGTATTTATTTATATTTATAATATTAGTATAGATGTAGTGAGTGTCATTTTTAAAAGTCCTTTGAAAATATTTTGTATTATATTTTACATTTCAAGGTTGTTTTTAGAATAAAATTAAAAGTTATGATGTTTAAAGAAAAACAAAAATCTGAATAAAAATCTGAAACAAAATCTGAATTAGGTGGAACTTTTTATTGAAAACGCATTTCTAAGAAATAATCATAAAATAATTCTCTGGTGCTAAATAAAAAGAGGTTAAGTCACAAATATTAGATATCCGCATAGTGAATTTAAAGATTGTTATTTTTTTCTTTAGTAAATTGTGTTTTAAAAATTTTTGAAAACAAAACAATAATTGAAATGGTCTTCTTTATAATGGATGACACAAATATGGTGCTTAAATATCAGATGTTCTGTTGTTCTCCTTAAAGCCATCACACTGACACTGATAACTTTCCATCCGTTTCCATCAGTCAATTTTTCTAAGAATTTAAGACTATTAATAATAACATTTTGTGTAAGATAATAAAAGTTTTTGCATCAAATTGTCAATTGGATTTTTCTAAATAAATAACAAAAAGTTAACAACAATATTTTGTATATAATAAAATAAGTTTCATTTCAATGCCTGTTTTTCCCCACATTTTCTGTTGAAAACCAATTTTTATCAATTTAAGCAGCATTTTTTTATGGTTTCTAATTTTTCTCAGAACATTATCTTATATTGACAAAAAAATTGTGCTTAGAATGAAATAATTTTCAAGTCAATACCTTGATCTTTTCTCGAAATAATCGAATCGAACATCAGTTTTTACAAAATTGTGTTTAGTATTTTTTGTAGATTCTTATTTTCTATATAAAAAAACTGACGATTGGAATTGGATTGGGTTAGGTTAAAGTGGCTGTCCATGATGGAATAGAACACACTTAGGCCCGTTTAATGGACCATTGTGATACCATCACATGAATCTTGAGACTTTCTTCTAAGCTCAATGAAACTAGTTTGAGTCCCTTACGAAACGTGAGAGGTTGATTATGCTAATATGATTTAGAACGTTTAGATCGTTATAGAATAATTCTCCTAGGTAATTCTTGCGTTTTTGAGCTAGAGCAGGGCATGTACAGAGAAGGTGAAGAACTGTTTCCTCCTCTTCCTCGTCCATACAGCTTCTGCAAAAATCTGAGAATACGCCTAGCCGCGGCGGCGGCGTGGCGTGCTTTCCTTAGACAGTGTCCAGTTATGACACCTATTATGGAGCTTATATGCGATCTGCTTAGAGATAGCAAGCACCTTGATCGCTTTAAATCTAGTGTTGGCCGGATGTTTTTTGTGACCTGACATAAAATGTTAAAAATAGTACTTTTTATAAGATAAAATTCGTTTGAAGCCAATCTCTTGAATTGTCAATTTTTAATAACTTTTGTTGTATTTTTCTTAGGTTTTTAATTTTTTGTAAATAACAATTATGCAAATAATTATTTTGTACGTACGATCGTACGAACGAAAAACGGAAACAGTTGTTTTTGAAAATAAACGTTCCTTTTTTCCTATAAAACTGGGTTTCGCGAAACTATCGGTTTTAGCCAAAAAACTACAATTTAATGTAAACGAAACAGCTGCTATCAAAAGAAATATTTTGCTTTTATATTTTGGATTTTTGTCCACTTCTTTAGAGGTTTTAATTAAAATAAACCTTGATTTTGTTGTAGAGGATAGTCGTGCCTCAGGTAAAGTTTTAAATAAATAAAAAAACACAATGTAGTATTACGATGTACAATATTTACATTTGTATGTACATATGTATATGTGCATATTTATTTTAAATTTTAGAGATATCAATAGACACGTTTCCGGGTTCTAGTGACCCCAATATGTACTCTCCAATACAATACGAAGGTGATGCTGATATGATACTCAATCCATGGAATTTGTAGGAGACACAAAAATGTTTATTGAAAATATTTGAACAAAAACAAATCAAGAAATTGTGTAACCGATATGTTTGTTTATTGTTTTTTAATATTCAAAATGTATAAAGGGTCATTTTGACCCATAGTTAGATTGAAATCTGTACATTTTTTGATTTTCTAAGAACAAAACTTCCTGCCAAACTTCATGACAAAATGTTTTCACAATGATGTCAATATGCCTGCCCCCGAAGATAGCTGAAGTTGTCCTGCATTCAGAGGCTGTTCCCAGTGTATATATCGAAATGGCTATTTTTATGTAGGTAATGGTATACACTTCCTAAGATTTGTAGCTTGCATTTCCAGATCCTTTAGTTCATTGCAGAGTAGGTATATTAAAAGTTCTGTGGAAAATCTAAATATTTCGTTCAACTTTCTTTTTAAAATCAATATCAATTGTTCATAATGTATTTTACTTTCACAAATAATAATTGAAGGACTAAACGTTTACTTACAAATTGGCTGCGTTCTTGGATAGGTCGATTTTTAGATCCCTTGTTGAACGAGTTGGATGGTATTATTGTATTGTATTGTATTGAGATATGTAGCTGTCAAAAAATAAAAACAACTTTCAGCTGTTCACAAAAAGCAGATAAACATTTAAGCTTTGAAGTCAAAATTGTTGTAAGATAAAACATAATTACCTTCTAAAATTCGGAGGCAAATAGCTTCTTCATCGTCTATTATGTACAGAACATCCTCAAATACAACTTCAACTAACATTTTGTATCTTTTTTTTACCAACAAATACAATTTTCAAGTTTCTTGAAATTCTTGGATTCCTTTGGATTTTTTTGACATCTAAGCTGTTTTTGATCAGCTGTTATCTTACACGTAAAACACTAACAAAAGGGTATCCGGATACCCTATCCATCTGAGATTGAACGCAGCAATGCAATATTTGACAGTCGATGTTGTAAAAATTGAATTGTCAAACGAAAACGTGTTAATGTTCAGTGTGAACGATTTTCGGGTTTTCAAAAACTTTTTGCCGAAAACTCGGCGATGCGAACGTTTTAGAAACCCAAAATGCCCTTTAAAGTGAACACAAAATTGAGAGTCAAAAAATGAACTTTGAGTGAATATTTGGCTGCATGACTGTTGAAACAAACACAAATTCTTGTGCAGCGTGCACCAACTTAAAAGTTGAAATGTGACTGCCAAAGTGCCGAGAATGGTGACGGTAAGTTCTTTCCAACACTCTCTAATCACAACAGAATGTTGAGTATCTCTCAATCCATACAATTTAACCACTTGGCTTTTTAGACACGACATTTAATTTGATAAATACTTAATCTTAATAAAAACACACATTATTAACACAAAATTAATTATGAAAAATATTCCACGATTGTTTTTTAAATTCTAATTTCAGGTTTTTAACTCAGAAAAAAAATGTCAACTTGTGTGTAATTTCTAGAATGAATTCTTAAATGAAAAAAGTAATCGCCCAAAAAAAGACATATGTGGTAAACAATTTTGAAAACTTACTGAACTATGCTCCTTCATACAAATTAAGTTCTATAAAACGAAGTAACGTTAGACTTATGATCACATAACCAAACTATAAGAAAAGAGGCGACCCACTCTGATAACTTCCCATCCCGTCTGTCGATTTTGTCTTGGTTTTATGCCTTCAGCTTAAAATCCGCAACGTTGTGGATAAGTTTGTTTTTCAATAATTTATGCATTACATTTCAAATATTTATGCATTACAAAACACTTAATGCCTAAATAATTAAATTGCACAACTTTATTTATTAGAACATAAACAGACTTCCTGAGCGCTTGACAACTCAAAAATTTAAAAAAAATTACATATAACATACCTTTCTTTTGCTTAGAAATTGGATAAGGAAATTATTGCCAAATTCAGTTGTTAATCTTTTTGAAAGACGATGTTCTGAAAAAAGATTTGAAAAAGGACCAAGTTTCAATTTGATAGAGTTAAACAGTAAAAACTATTTCATTAGTATGAATAAACATATTTACATACTTAAAATTCGTATGTATATATTTTTTTAAATTACGATTTTTATTTGGAAACTACAGTCTCGGAAAACTTTATTTGCCTTAATTATTTAAAAAGATGATTTCAAAATGTTTAGAATGTTATACAAATGTTTATATTCGTTTTGTGTCTAAGATTTGTTATATTTAGATATTAAGATAACTATGAAAAGGTTATATAGGAGTAAATAAAAAATGTAGTCCCTTTTTTCTTTCTATTTTCTTAAAACTGGTTTAAAATTGTTTTCGAAAGCTATAGTATAATAAATAAAAATTAATCTGTGGGAGGTTTTGTAATTGTTTTCTTTTTTTTTGAATTTTGAACAGTAAAACAAGTTATATTTTCTACATATTTCTAGAAGATACATTACAAATACCAGTATTAAAGATAATCCAAAAAGAGAATTTCTTGAGAAATAACTTAAGAGCCTTCATATGGCTAACGAATTAATTTATTTATTTTGTTTTTAAATAGACTAACAACATTTTTAAGACTGAATTAATTTTGGGATAACAGTTTAATTTGAATTTTATTTGCGCCTGCCAAAACTGGAGATTTATTCTGCGTTCTCGCCATTAGTATCTTGTTTTAACTTATATCACACAAAATGTTATATCAGAACTAATATTGATTTTGTTACCATTTATTTGCAAAAGTTAAAGCCTTCTCACGGGGTAATGACTTTTCTGTTACCTTGTATTTACATATATACATATGTAGTATATTTTGCCATTTTATTTAATTATTTAAAGTCGAACTATTATGGACAAAACCAAAAAGTATTTTCGTCACACCCACTATATTTTTTGTTAGTCTTTTTTATTTCTTTCTTAGAAAAAAACTGATACAAAATAACATATCCTAACTTAGTAAACGAGTTGTAAAATAAAATTGAAATTTATTTAAAAATTTCAAACCTCTAAATTAACAAAAGGAATGATTTCTTTGTTTATAGAAATTTGTTTGGATGCTGTTCATCGACCTAGTTTATCAAAACTGCAATGTCAATGTCAAGGTGTTTACCTTATGTTTTGTTTAGTTAATCTTAAAAAGTGAACTTTAAATGAACATAATTCTCTGTTTTAAATCAAAAGTTGATAGAAATTAGCTAAACATGAAATGTGTTACATTTTTGAGCCGAATAAGATCTTAGCTCGATGTCACAATTTAATTAAACCTTAACAACAAGCACCTTAACATTTCTTATTGAATATAATGAACAACAAAAAACCTTGTTAAATTGTCCTCATTATAACTCCCATGACATGGGAACTGAAGACATTTTACAAACTTACGTTATTCTTAAAGGGTCTTGGAGTGGAGATGGGCGCCTTCTCCCTTACGTATAGGGTCTCAGGTCTCAGCTCTTTAAATGACCATGAATGCCTGATTTCCTCAATTCGAACTTTCGTAAAGTAAACAAAACAAACCTCCTTTTATTTCTTTTATGAGGAGAATTGTGTTCCAAAAGGAATAACCTCAATATACAAAGCACCATGATCTGTCGAATAAGATTCAATTTGATCTTTTGAAAGAGATTGCAAAACCGCTAAAAGCGACAAGTTCATCGGGCCTGTGGGGCATTTTTACAAAGTTAAGGTCGTGCCGGCAGAAATAAACAACAATTATTTTTCTTATATAAATAATATCAAAATGCACTCAAAGATACACTTGAATATATTTATACTTATGCATTTTAGATTTGAGCAACATTCAAGTAAGTTTAAAAGTTGGAATTGATAATAAGATAAATGGAAAACTGGTTGTAAAAACCAGTTGACATTATATTCAGCTTCAGTGGCGTTAATTTGGATTCCAATACTAAGTGGATTGCGATCCAATCTAATTGTTAAAATGAAATTATAGTAAGACTTTTGTTTTCCTTTCAAAACAAAAACAAAAGTCGAAATTGGAAGGTGGAAGATATCAAGTTATGTAGATAATACTATTTAGTTACATTCTATTTAATGTACTTTCGTTTTTTTTTATATATAAAGATTTCATACAAAAAAAATTATAATTGATTCTCAGCTATGTATATATATGCACACAAGTGGGTTTCTTCCAAGAACAAAGATCTAATGGGTCATCATTAATTTGAATTTTTGATTAAAACACATTTGGGTTTAAAGATTTAATTATTTTAAGTTGAATAAAACAACAATAATAATTTAACAAACATTATATTAATCCTGGGTTAATATACAAATTAACAATCATACTATCATACTAATATTAAAAATGCGAAAGTAACTCTGTCTGTTTGTCTGTTACTCAATCACGCCTAAACTAATGAACCAATTTGCATGAAATTTGGTATGGAGATATTTTGATACCCGAGAAAGGACATAGGCTTCTTTTTACCCCGGGAAAACAACGCATTCCCATGGAAAAAAATTAAAAATTAATCTCAAAGCTTTGAAAAGATATTTGAGTCGAAAATCAATGTTTACCAACTTTGAGTAATGTTTTTTATAGGTTTTTATTTTTTATAGAAAAAACTATCCATTTGATTTTTCTCAAAATTTTACCAGATGTCAAAAACGTTATTTTGCGTTGCATACAATTATTTCGGAAATGAAATCATGTTTTGTTCGTAAAGTTTTCGAGGGGACAATTATTTTGTTTTCAGTTTTTTTGATTTATAAAAAAACCGTTAATTGGAATTTTTTTCAAAAATATATTTGTTTGGTATCACGTTACAATATATAATATGAAATTTAATTCAAGTCCCTAGCGTTATTGGTTCGTGAGATATTTAGGGTTTACCAACATTTTCACCTTTTTTTAAATTGCTATGGTAAAAAACCACACACGCAATTTTTTTGAGAGTCCTTTCTGCATCTTTCTGCATTATTATTTGTATAACAAAATTTATTTGAAGTCGATATCTCTTCTGGTTCTTGAGCTATAGACGACGAAAAAAACGTCACGAACGTACGGACATACGGACGTACGGAGGTACGAACGTACGTACACACGCACACACAGACATCTTTCTAAAAAAACTTTTATTTCGACTCTAGGGACCTTGAAACGTCGAGAAATGTCAAAATTTTCAATTCGACAAATCGGACCCATTACAATAACTTCCTATGGGAAGTTAATAACGGATTTATTAGGGATACACTTCTGGAGCAATACCAAAATATTTGGAAAAAAGCCAAATTAAGAACAAATAATTTAGAGACAGTTTTAAAAAAATCTATCGGTTTTGAAAAAATTCGAATTTTCGAACTTTTTTTTTTTTTTTTTCAAACTTTAGTTGTTTTTGACTGCAAAGCACTTTTTTGTGAATGTCGTTAAATTACTAACTATTACTATGAAATCCTTACAACTTAACTTTATAAGCTTAATTTCCGTTTCATATTATATTCTTGGTCCTGTTCTCAGTTAAAAGTAGTACATTTAGGACAAAGTTTAAGGAAGTAAAATACAAATTTTGTTTTCATATAAAAAAAAAAAAAATAATTCAAAATATAATGGGGGTCATATCCAATAACGCAATACGATTAGTTTTGAATTGAAGTGAATTCCTAGACCGCAGGGGGGTCGACCATACCTATAAAAAAAAATTAACGATTTTTGCGGTTTTGTGGATTTTTCGCCATGTTGCGTTCATACCTCAAGGTTAAAAACCTGGATTATTTATAAGACCAACGTCATATTATTAGGAAAAAAACCTCATATTATTAGGAAAAAAAAAATAGATTGAACGGATTTACGGAAACGACATTTTGCGTTCAGAGAAAACACTACTTGACTAAAAAATAGGATATTAGATGTAATTGTTTCCAACTTTCTTAAAAACTAAAATATATTTTTAGATTTGGCTTTTTGACATAGACTATGATTAGTTAAAAAAAAATTGTACCTACTCAATAACATAATAATTAAAAAAAAAAAACAATTTTAGTTTGTTTAAATCATTTTTCTGTTGTTCTAAACTTTGAGATTCAAAAATTATTTTTTCTGAAACCATTTTGCAAAAAGTTACTGCAAGAATGAGTTTATGGCTCTAGGAAAAGTAATATCACAATAGTGATAGTGTTGCCGTTGTTTTCCAATCTTTGATCTAGTATGTTAACTTTCTTTTGGCCCAATCTTCAATCTTCTTTCTTCTATTTTGGTTATTTTAGTATTAGTTTGTCAATTTTGTGAAAAAATGTAATTACCTACCAATTTTTGGAAAACTGTATTCTCAAAACTGGTACAACTACAGACAGAAACAACCTTAAGCTCAAATTGTAGTTAATTTGTTTGCCTTAAAATCCTTCAGGGTAAAAAATACTAATAAGCGAAAAAAACCCTATTTTTCTGATTTTCGGAAATCTTGCTAAGGCCAACATCATAAACAAGTAACCAAAAAATCATAACACGCAATTTTTTGAGAGTCCTTTCTGAATTTTTCTGCATTATTACCTGTATAACAAAATTTATTTGAAGTCGATACCTTTACTGGTTCTTGAGCATGGACGACGAAAAAAACCTCGCGAACGTACGGACCGGACGTACGGACTTTGTTTGAATTGACGAATCTCTTCTTGGTTGTATTAGAAATTTTCTTTCGAACCGTTCAATTCAAGTTGTTTTGGACGGATTCAAGTCTGAAACCCATAAAATAAATGCTGTTGAGCCCCAGGGCTCCGTTTTGTCTCCGACCCTTTTCTCATTTCTCCTCCTTTTCCTTTTCCTCATTTTTATAAATGATATCCTGTCTGCAACTTCTAATCAAATGAATTGTTTCGCTGACGATAGCACTCTTAGCTTTACATATTCGTTTTCAGACTCACAACCCTCCTCTTCGGATGTGGAACCACAACGACAAAATATGATAAGCTCATTAAATTCAGACCTAAACAGCATTGTACAATGGGGAATAAGAAACCGCGTAGAATTTAATGCTTCGAAAACCCAATGCTGTCTTGTATCGTTAAAGCGAGCCACTATCTATGAGTGGCACTTGCATCAACGAAACTGAAAATCTCGGCATCCTCGGAATGTGCATCAGCAACCACATTTTGTGGAGCGATCACATACGCGATGTCGCCAAAAATGCCGCAAGATGTCTATGTTTTTTGAGAAGATGCAAGAAATTTTTCACTCCGTCTGATCTGGCTACAATTTACAAAACCTGTATATGTACGTCCAAAACTTGAATATAACTCTTATCTCTGAGCTGGTGCTCCAGTAACTTATTTAAGCTTTTTAGACAGTATTCAAAGAAGAGCTTTTAAAATGATTGACATTGGGCAGGTTCAGCCGACGTAAGGGACTTAAAAGTTAGGGAAGTTTCTATTATCTGATTGGCCAGCTGCCAAAAAATGACCTTCCAATTAAGGCAACTTTAATAGAAAGTTGACTGGAAAGTTAGTCAAGAAAAATCTCCCTAACTATCAAGTCAAGTCTACTTTAGTCAAAATGACAATTGATAATGTTTTTTTATTCAAGTGAAACCTGAACTTTATTACTCTATGGTTTATTTATTTTCTGCACAACTTTACTCAATGCTTTCTGAAAAGGGATCGTTGTCAATTTGTAAAAGAAATAAGTAATTTTTCCTTACTATACAAAATACAAATCGTGATCGACTTGTAGCTTGTCTGAGTAGTGTTTTGAAGACAATAATGTTTTTAGTAATTTGTGTATTGCGAACTTTAAAGTAGAGGTTTGTGAAGTAAAGTTCTGAATTTGAAATTCATGACACTTGAAAAACTAACTAGTTGCCATGGTAAAAATGTACGTTTATAGAATGAAGTTAACTGCAAATGAAGTCCCTTATGTTGCCTGAACCTGCCCATTAACATCATCATCTCTATTCGGTTACCTACTCGAACATCGTCGTAAAGTTTCTTGTCTTATACTTTTTTACCGATATTTTAACGGACTATGCTGGTGTGAAATAGCCAGTTGCATTCCTCCCTTAAACAATTTAACCGTGATACCCGCACTTCTAAGAATGCCCATCAGTTTACCCTTGAGCACAACTTGGGTCGTACTGTCAAGTACAGAGATTCGTTCTTTAGCCGTACTA
Source organism: Eupeodes latifasciatus (assembly GCA_920104205.1). Taxonomy (NCBI): domain Eukaryota; kingdom Metazoa; phylum Arthropoda; class Insecta; order Diptera; family Syrphidae; genus Eupeodes; species Eupeodes latifasciatus. The sequence continues at coordinate 375,352,865 of OV049924.1, forward strand.
CACGAATGTGGAATGCCTTGCCACACTCTATCTTTCTCTCTCTTTCAGGAATTCAAAATCAATGTACACCGACACCTATCCAACCCTTCCCTCTTTTCCTAATGCTCACACTGTGTCTTTGGCATAAAAAGGTACACGAGTCGAGTACAAACCCCTTTTAGTGTTCGCTAATTATAAAAAACAAAAAAGAGGTTGGGATGCGACCCACACTGATAACTTCACATCCCGTCTGTCGATTTGTCTTGATTAAAAGTTTGTCTATATGTATCAATTTTTACCAAATTTGCGTACTATTTTTTGTAGATTTTATTTTTTTTATGAAAAAACGGACTGTTGGGTTTTTATAAAAAAAATTACTGAATATCGAAAACAATATTTTCTGTGAAATAAAATAAGTTTGAAGCCAATTTTTTTTAATTTTTGAAATGACATTTGAGTCGAAAATCAATTTTTACTAACTTTTGTTTAGGTTTTTAATTTTTTGTAAAAAAATTGTCAATTTGATTTTTTTCAAAATTTTTCCTAATGTTGAAAACAATATTTCTTATAAGCTAAAATTAGTTAGAAGCCATTATTTCAAATTTTTGAAAAGATATTTGAGTCGAAAATCAATGTTTACCAACTTTTATTAATTTTTTTTTTTGGGTTTTTATTTTTTGTAAAAAAATCTGTCAATTCGATTTTTCTCAACATTTTTCAGAATGTTGAGAATAATATTTCTTATAAGATAAAATAAGTTTGTAGCCTTAATCGCAAGTTTTTGAAAAGATATTTGAGTCGAAATTCAATTTTTACCAACTTTGAGTAATATTTTTTTTAGGTTTTTATTTTTTATAAAAAAAACTGTCAATTAGAATTTTTCTCAAAATTTTACCAGATGTCAAAAACATTATCCTTCGTTGCACAAAATTGTTTTGGAGATGAAATCATATTTTAGTCGTAAAATTTTCGAGGTGACAATTTTTTTTTCAGTTTTTTTTTGATTTATAAAAAAAACGTTAATTGGATTTTTTTTCTAAAAATATACTTGTTTTGTAACGTTACAATCTGTATATTATATAAAATTTAATTCAAGTCTCTAGCGTTTTTGGTTCGTCAGATATTTAGGGTTAACCAAAATTTTCACCTTTTTTTTTTAACTGAAAGCCCTTTCTGCATCTTTTTGCCTTATTATCTGTATAACAAAATTTATTTGAAGTCGAATCGAACCCATTACAATAACTTCCTATGGGAAGTTAAAAATTAATACAAGTTTTTTTGTGAAGTTATGATGCAAGCATTGTTTTTAAGAGCTGACTGCAAATTTTTGGTTTGAAGATACATATAAACAAAATTCGAAAAAGGGTATGTACGAGTATGTCAAGATGTTAGATTGTTGATTTTCAAATCATTCGCCTAGTAGTTTTTTTTCGCACCGGATCCTGAAGAAGAGAGTTGAAAACAAGAATTTTCAACAAAACACTTTTGAAATGTTTGTTATAATTTATATTCTAACGATTTTAGGATATATTTTCTAAGACCATATCTAAACAAAAAGTAATTGTTCAGGCTCCAACGATTCCTCTCCGACTTACCTTGTGCACAGTGTACACATAATATGTAGGTATGTATAATAAATTAAACTGCATGCATGGATTATAATAAAATAACCTATAATTATTGAGAGTATAATTCATAAACCTCTTACATTTTATATTTTTAAAATGATCTATTTGAATGATAAAATATGTATGTATATATACATGCTTATATCTTATGATCTTTTATCATTTGGTCTCAAGGGCATTATTCTTGGTCTTAAGAAAGGGCAACTCATGAAATCATTGCATTGAAGTAATTTTAATATTTATGATTTAAGATTGCAATTGATCGATATAAAATAATTTCAATTTTTGTGTTGCAAGGGAATACAAAAATGATTTTACTAAGGTTATTGGTATTGCAAAATTTCAAATGCCCTAAATAACCATAGTGCTTATCGTTAAAATAGGTGTTTAAGGTGAGTTTGGCTTTGGGTCAAGAGGAAAGATACGGTCATAGATAGATTGCATTTATTTCTATATAAAATAAAACATTTTTGACATAGATTATTAAGAGAATACAGGAATTTGTTGGAAATAAAGATTGGGAATATTAAACAGTTTCATATATTACTAAAGTGTTACTTATCTTTGATCAGAAACTTAAAATCTCAGAAGAAATCCTCCCAATTAATGTGAAATTGAGGCATTGAGAGCAGAATTGGCGTAACCCCAAATTGCAATATTTGAGAAAATCACAGTTAAAGAAAAACATTTGTTTATTAGTGGTTTCCTATTTAAAATAATGGCTAATAAACTTCAGCTATGTCATATCTGTTGGAATATCTTCTCTTTTAGATCTTAATCTTGTCTGTAAATGTGTGATTTACTGGATTTTATGTGGTTTACACCACTTCTGCTTTCTGGATACAGAAATAATTTTAAAAAAGTAAGTTGGTTATTCCAATAATTAAAAATACAAGTTATTAAATTTTTTTCTATTATGACTTTCTAAGTACAAAATAGTTACAAGTTATGAGTTAAGACTGTTATGAAACTATCACTCTTCATCCTCATCTACGTATTCAAGCCAACGTCTCTGTCTGTAGAAACACTTTTCAAGTTCTAATAAAAGTCCTGGTAACTCGGGGAAATAAAATTTAGTAAGTCGAGTAAATCTTTCTTTTTCGCTTCACTTACGGCATTTCCTTTTGGAAACAGTAATTCGAGATCTGTGATTAATGCAGATGTTCTTTTTTTTAATATTACAGGTTCAAAAAACACGTCTTCGTTATTGCTGTACTTTTAAGAAATATTAAAGGGGGTCTCTTTCAAAAATCGAAGCCATTGAATCTTAAGCCATGCCACTCTCCCTTTATTAACATTAATCTTTGGATTTGTTATATTTTTTTCCAATTTTTTCGTCGAAAATATCACAGATCCATCCATAATTTTAAATGGATCCTTCTTTCTTGCCGCTGCTATAACCTTATACCAATCCATAGGGCCAAAAATGTATTTGAAATACTTCTTTTGTTTTTCGATAAAACCAAAGTCTTGATCACTAGGTAAGTAAGAGTGGCCACTCAATAGAAATTTGTGATCAATTTTATTTACAAGATAGTCACTATGCGAAACAATATATTGGCACAAAACGGATATACATATTAATATTCCTATTTTGCCCACCACACTGGTCAGTGTACATAATTCAATTTGAGGTACTCAGAAAATGTTTAATATAATGCAATAAGCAGCTGCCAATTTCTTGGAGACCTCTTGATCCAACCGACTCATCCCAAACATACAAGTAAGCTTTGTTCTTTATCATGTCATGGATACCTAGACAATTTGTACAAAGCTGCCTCTTATAATAGCACACACCCCTTAAAATGACTGGAGTTGGCAAGCCTTTCAAAAGATCAAATGCAATTACGGAAGTGTCATTAGACTCCTTTGCTTTTGCCGCATCATATCTAATGCCATTTCTAGCCGACTCCGCTTTTCTAAGATGCAGTTCATGTTTGATTTAGCTTACTGTACAATTTTGGTGCAGAAATGGCGTATGTGTTTGGAATTGATTAATTTAAAAAAAATGCATAATACAGAAGTGGCGTAAGCGGGTTACGCCATTTCTGTCCTACGAAAAATTGCGTGCAGAAACAATGTTTCAACAATTTTGTGTAGGTTTATGAACAAATATGAGCTACGCCAATTCTGCATAGAAAGAAAATTTTATTTTGGTCACGCCACTACTGCTCTCAATGCCTCTTCTAACATTGAATTATTAAATATTACGACTTGGTCCCACGTACGAGTCGTTGCTCTTACAAGCTAAAATAAAATGCACAAACGTGCTCATGTATATCCGAAGAGTTAATTAAAAGATAGAACCTGCAAAATAAGTTTCTAAAAAAACCCTAATTTATTAATTTTGTCATTATGTTTTAAAAACTATTTTATGTTAGCAGTTATTATGTGCTTATATATACGTTTTCAATTGGAATTTCAAACAAGAAGGGTGCCCTTCTGCAACAATACAAAAATAACAACCATACACTTTTTTTGGTCAAAAACGGAAAATCCAAATTTTCTCAAAATCGTAGCGATAGATTCTTAAAAAGATTAATTTAATATAAAAATTAAATTAAAATTTAATAAAAATAAAATAAAAATTAAAATAAAAATTAAATAAAAATTTAATATAAAAATTAAATTAATCTTTTTAAGAATCTATCGCTACGATTTTGAGAAAATTTGGATTTTCCGTTTTTGACCAAAAAAAGTGTATGGTTGTTATTTTTGTTCTTACAAAATAAAGTAAAATTGAACTAAATAAACCCATTGACTTTAGGCTGCAGGGGTGAGGACAGACAGGAAAACAGGCAAACAAACGGATGGAATCTCTGGTCCCACTTTTTCGACTTCTTTACCATCGTATCTTCATGTTTAATTAAAATCTCGAGTTCAAAATTTGTTACGAATGTAAAACTTATATTATGTAGTTCCTATATGTCCCAAGTAAAAATAATTGATCTATGCTACTCGTATTTAAAATATTAAGTTTTTCGATTATTTACTTATAACATTTTGTACCTTTATGGTCGAAAAGGAGTATTTTAAAAAAGCTTATCCTATTTAAAATGTAATTTAATTGTATAGTGAAAGAGCCAAAAACATCGGAGAACAGAGATGAGACCAATTATCCAGTTCGATGTCTATTCATTTCAATGGCAATAAACTGTGCCATCACCCTTAATTTTATGATTATTTGAACACATCCTTGATACAATTTTCCAAAGTGAATTCTGGAGTTTAAAAAATTCAAAGTTGATAATTATTGAATTTATAATACCAAAAGCTGAACACCTTATAGGGCTTCTACGACTTATTCGGAGCCCAGGCCTATAAGGAGCGGTTTATCCGGCTCCCCGTCCTTGGAGCTATACTAAGGATCTGGCCCTCCAGGTTGGGGGTTGTGCCGTCAGGTGACTTCCTGACCACTTAAAAATCTTATAGTTGCGAAGCACCAACAAGCCTCGGATACGGACGGATTTACTGCTGACAACCAACGCAAACGAATTAAGGACAACGAACTTCGGATATGCACGTGGAATGTTAGGTCCCTTAACAGACCACGTGCAGCCGAAGAATTAGTGGGCAAAAAGAGGATGAAAAACTGCGATATCTACTATGGTGACTGCTACCGAGAAAACCAACAGCGCTTATTTGGATGCGGCTTCGTCATTGGAGCCAGACTTAGGCAAAAAGTCTTAAGCTATAGGTACATCAACGAGCGCCTCATGACCATCCGCATCAAGGCTAAATTCGGCAACATTAGCCTGATATGCGCGCACGCCCCCACAGATGAGAAGGATGACAACACCAAAGATATGTTCTTCGAGCTCTTAGACAAAACATACGAGCAGTGTCCTAGCTACGATATTAAAATTGTCCTGGGCGATTTTAATGCCAATCTAGGAAGGGAAGACATCTTTGGTGGAATAATCGGGAAAAACAGCCTGCACGACAACACTTCCGACAACGGATTCAGGCTCATAGATTTTGCTGCGGGGCGAAACGTCATGGTAGCCAGTACGCGTTTTCCACACCTCAACATCCACAAAGGAACTTGGAGATCTCCAGATCAATCTACCGTCAACCAGATTGACCATTTTGCGATTGACGCCAGACACGCTTCCAGCATCATGGATGTCCGAACTTTCCGAGGAGCTAACATCGACTCGGACCACTACCTTGTTGTAGCCAAGGTAGCACTTCGGGTTTCCAGGCCCAAGGCAAAACAGGGAGATGTTGGGAGAAGGTACAACGTCGAACGGCTACAATCGCAAGAGATCGCCAAATCCTTCTCCGACCGAGTTACAAGTAACCTCTCTCGAAGTTCTGTGCCGCCAACACAATGTATAGAAAACCAGTGGCAACATTGCCAAGACGCACTCAGAGAAGCCGCCTCTGACGTGCTGGGTTTCAAGCAACCACCAACAAGGAACCCCTGGTTTGATGAGGAATGTCGACAGGCAAATGCAGCCAAACAACAGGCATGCAAGGCGGGGCTGCATAAAAGGATGAGAGCTGCTCATGAGCTCTATGAGCAGAAGAGGCGAGAGGAACACCGACTTCTCAGAAGGAAAAAGAGAGAGCATGAGAAGCGTGCGGTCGAAGATGTTGAGAGGTTTAAAAGCAGAAATGAAGTTCGAAAGTTTTATGAACAGGTGAAACGAAATTCACAATCACATAAACCTAGAACCGAAGGCTGCAAAGACGAAAGTGGAAACATCATAGTGGAACCGCAGTCAATGCTGAGGATATGGAAGGACCACTTCTGCAGACTGTATAACGGCGACGACGAACCGAATTCCGCTGTCAGGCAGGATGATCCATTCAACATAGACGACGAAAGCCAACAATCCCGTCCTCCCGACTTAGACGAAGTAAAGATTGCTATATCTAAGCTGAAGTCTAACAAAGCCGCTGGAGCGGATGGCTTGAATGCCGAGCTCTTTAAAGCAGCTGGAGATAAGTTGGTTAGGAGCATGCACCAACTTATCTGTAAGATATGTTCGGAAGAAAGCATGCCCGATGAATGGAACCTCAGTATTGTTTGCCCGATCCTGAAAAAAGGAGACCCTCTAAACTGCACCAATTATAGAGGAATCAGTCTACTTAACATCGCTTATAAAATCTTCTCTGCCGTAATATGTGAACGTCTAAAGCCCATCGTCAACAACCTGATAGGTCCTTAGCAGTGTGGTTTTAGACCAGGAAAGTCCACAGTCGATCAAATATTCACATTACGGCAGATCCTGGAAAAAACCCAACAACACCAAATCGACACCCACCATCTTTTCATCGATTTCAAGGCCGCATATGACAGTATCTACAGGGACGAACTGTATAGAGCCATGTCTAGTTTTGGCATCCCTGCCAAACTCGTCCGTTTGTGCAGGATGACCATGGAGAATTCACGCTGCTCCATAAAGGTTGGAAACAACTTAACTGAACCTTTCGATGTCAAAAAAGGTTTTAGACAAGGTGATGCGCTGTCATGTGATTTTTTTAACATCGTACTTGAAAGAATAGTGCAAAGCTCACACGTCAACACCAGAGGCACTATCTTTCAAAAGTCTGTCCAATTACTAGCATATGCTGATGACATTGACATAATCGGAAGAACTCAGCGTGATGTCAATGGGGCTTTTGTGAGTATTGAGGCAGAGGCGGCAAAAATGGGTTTAACGGTTAATGAGGGCAAAACAAAGTACATGCTGTCATCAAGAAAGGACCTACAACACCGACGTCTTGGTCAAAACGTCACCATCGACAGACGTAACTTTGAGGTAGTCAAGGACTTCGTCTACCTAGGCTCCGCTGTAAACGCAGAAAACAACACCAGCGCTGAGATCAAACGAAGAATAACTCTTGCTAACCGCTGTTTCTTTGGGTTAAGAAAGCAATTGAGTGGAAAAATTCTCTCTCGAAGGACCAAAGTGTCGCTATATAAGACCCTTATCATCCCCGTCCTGCTATACGGTGCAGAAGCATGGACTATGACAAAAGCGGATGAAAGCACCTTGGGTCGTTTGGAGAGAAAGGTTCTTCGTGTGATCTACGGTCCCGTATGCATCGAAGGGGAGTGGAGGAGAAGATGGAACGACGAGCTGTACGGGCTGTACAGCGACGTAGACTTAGCAAGAAGGGTAAAAGTCCAACGACTAAGATGGCTAGGTCACGTAGAGCACATGGAAACCAATGCTCCGGCCCGGAAAGTCTTCGAATCCACACCCACAGGACAGCGCAGTAGAGGAAGACCGCGAATCAGGTGGCGCGCACAAGTGGAAGGTGACCTCACCCAACTCGGAGCGCGAAACTGGAGACATCTAGCTAGGGACCGAGCTAGATGGAGAAGTTTGTTGGGTGAGGCCCTAGTTCACACAGGACTGTAGCGCCACCTTAAGTAAGTAAGTAATACCAAAAGGTTGTTTGTTTGGACCATTTTTATACCAAAACTATAAGTTTCATGGCTCCCAACATAGCACCAAGCAACGAACCATATTATAGCTCAAAAATGATCCTTTCGACGAAAAAAAAGTAAAAAGACAATCTGAAAAGGACAAAATGAGGAACTGAAAAACATTGAGCTGTTAATATTTTATTGTTCCCTGTCAAATGGCGTTAGTTTCCTGCATTGTATTAGTTGTTGGATTGCGTATATTATCTTCATTGTCTCAAAAATGGGCAGGTTCAGGCAACATAAGGGACTTGAAAGTAAGGCAAGTTTCTAGTATCTGATTGGCCAGGTGTCAAAAAATTTGCCTTCCAATTAAGGCAACTTTATTGGAAAGTTTACTGGAAAGTTAGTCAAGAAAAATCTCCCTAACTATCAAGTCAAGTCCACTTATGTCAAAATGACACTTGATCATGTTTTTTCATTCAACTGATAGCTGAACTTTATTACTCTACAATTCATTTTATTTTCTGCACAATTCCATTTGATGTCTTGTGAAAAAGCGGAAGAGAAATAAGTTTTATATCTTTACAATAGAAAATACAAATCGGGTTGGACTTGTAGCTTGCCTGAGGAGTACTTTGTAGGCAATAATGTTTTTTGTAGTTTTTTTCACAATCAACAGAAGGAAGAGGTTTATGAAGTAAGGTTCCGTGTTTAAAATTTATGACACTTAAACAACTAACTAGTGCCTTGGAAAAAATGTACGTTCAAAGAATGCAGTTGACTGCAAATGAAGTCCCTTATGTTGCCTGAACCTGCCCAATATCAAACTTAAAAATCCAACAATGTAAACAAACGGGTTCTTAAAGATAAAACGTACAAAGGTTTCGCATCTTTGCAAGATAGTTTTATCTTTCAAATAAAGAGTTCTTGATGATGTTATTGGGTTGGTCAGGAATATAAACATGCATTTATTCGATTTATGTTTTTTTACATTTATTTTATTTCCTCCGAAACACAAGCATCCGATCAATCAATTTGTTTGGCTAATAGTTAAACCACCACAACCACACGTTAGGTCGGTGGAACTTTTGACAGACTTCTTACCGATTTTACAATATTTTACAATATCATGTGTCATAAAGCCCGACATAAGATTTTGTAAAACGAAATGTAGCTTCGAATCTTGGGCATTAAGAAGAAAGTTCCCTTAAGCTTAGTTGCATTTTTTTAGTTTATTTCTTTATGTGTTTTATTTTTTTATAAATTTTAAACAGAATTAAAGACACTGCTGCTACACACAGTTTCTGAAATAAAACAAAATTGCAATGATAATACACTTGTCAGCTGTCAAAACGTCACCTAAATAGAAAATATATCTGTTTGGGCGTTGTTTGAAGCGGAAGCAAAGCCTGAGTTAAAATTTCATATTACCTCAAGTCTATTGTGTGTATTCAATTTGTCAAAGTTGGCGTGGCCGAACGCTTGGTTGTGTTCAATTTCAACAGTAGTTTACCAATTTGTCTATTTATGACATATTTAAAGGTCCAATTCCCGACAAGAATTTCGGACGAGAAATTCATAAAATGTCAAATTACTTCGATTTTTTTATCATCAATCTGCTGCTTCAACATTCGATTTTTCACAGATTGATGATAAAAAAACAGTGGAATATGTATGGGGGGGCATGCTGCCCTCCTGCAACCTGCTTGGGGTCACTGTTGGTTGTAAGATTACCTCACCAAAATATTCCACGTATATCACCAAAAGCTGCTTAAAACAGCCTTGTGGTACAATTTTGAATGTACCGTCCATTAGAAAAGTACGGTTTGCCGGTGGAATATTTTCTCTAATAAGATCGATAGTTCTTAAAGAAGAAAATAAGCAATATGCGAAATCCCCCTCTTCCATATGGCATGTTGTATAAAATGGCCATTTGCTTCGTCCTTGGAAATGCCAAACTTGTTCCAAACTGTTTCCAGGTGGAATGCCTCAATCACTTGGAGGGGACTTACCGGTGAAGTTATGAAGTTCTTATTCACCAGGTATTGTAGTAGTCTCCTTATTTTAGTTAAGGGAATATTCTTTGTTTCTTCCTGGAATCTGTTTGTTACATATAAACCAATTATCTGAATGAAAATTAATATGATCTTACCTGTCACAAGTGTTCCGATAAACGGATCTTATGCTGCTTAAAGCATTTGTTTCTCCACATAGGGTACTAACCGCATCCAGGCAATCGTCTTTAATACGATTCAAGGCCTTAAGCTCCTTATATGCCGCTTCGTCATCCTCGTGGTTGTGATCTACGTAATTTTTGGCGAGCTCGCAAGTACCCTCCAGTAAAAGAGTTATTCTTGCCTTGCAGGAATTCCCCCAACACACATATTTCACAATATTTTTATACACGGATTTTTTTTTTTAAAATCATCTTTTGCACTGGCACATAAAGGAGTTCGCTATTTCTCATTTTTCCAGCAAACCTTTCACAATTCATTTTTTTTTTTTAACTTGACTCACCGATGTCTAATGCCGAACTGATCTAACTAGTATGACAAGGTTCTCATCCCACCAAACAATTTTACATTAATGCAATCTAAATAACAGTCACGCTTACTGTAAGTTTGCAGTTTTGTTTTTATAGTTAAAGAAAAATACAAAAATTGATAAATGAAATTAGGCCCCAAAAAATGTTTTGGGGTCCTATTTCATTGTTTGGAATTGGGGTCGTATTTCATAATGAAATAACACCCCAATTTCAAAAAATGAAAGAAGGCCCCAATAAGTGAAATTATGCCCCAATAAAATGCAATTTATTTTTGTTGTTGTTTTGCGTATAAGCTTTGGGGCCTTATTTCATTTTTTTTTTGGGCCTTATTTTCTGGGGCCTAATTTTTAAGAGCCATTTGTCTATTTATGACATATTTAAAGGTCCAATTCCCGACAAGAATTTCGGACGAGAAATTCATAAAATGTCAAATTACTTACTTATCAGTACAGTAATCTGTGTGAACATGTATACGCTGGAAATACTACTTGGTTCGTTGATTCCATACAAATTCCATGACAAAAACCGAGACTTGGCTCGGGCTCGCTGATTTTTGACTTACAAAAAATCCAAATGGATCGACAGAGCCAAACCGAGCCACCTCAGTTTTCCCACACACGGCCGATTTTGGATCGAAATATTTATGAAACATACTTGAGCGCTAACTACATATTTGAATTTTCCAGTCTTATTTATTTATGTGTCAAAACTAGAAAACAAACATCAATTATGATAAATAACCATTTTTTGTTTTTCTGAAAAAGACTGGCGAATGTCTCGTCGGAATCCATTTTAAATTCCAAGTTCAATTTTATGTTCAAATCACAAATCAAGGTAAAAGGTCAAAAATAAAATCATTATTTTAGTTTTGATAGCATGAGTAAGTGTCAACAAAAGAATCAATTGAAAATTTACAATATCGGTTAATGTAACTAATCTTAACTTTTCACATGTGGATAGGGTCTTAAATATATATCAAAAATCTGACCACTTAAAAAATAATTCTCATCAAATTCACACCTACGTGGCGCTAGCATAAACGAAAAAAATGTTTAGAACGTCACTTCCATTTTGACAGTTGCAATTGACAATTCACTGATAACATTTTCTTATGAAGCGGTCGATGTAATGTTGTTTACTTTTTCCCATTAAAATAATTAATAATTAAAAAACCATCAAATAAAAATGCTTAAGCAACATATTCTCATTGAATTGAAACAATTTATTGCCGCCATAACTGGCCACAGAGGTAATCCGAAGAACATCAACGCCACTCACTTGGTTCGGACGAGCTTGCATTTGCTGGAGGATCTGCCAGCGTCTCGAGAAATCGTCTTCGAATATTTTTCTCTCGTCTTCGATGTTGCCGTAGCCAATTATGTTGCAAACAATGCGGGAAGTGAATCAAAAGCGCAACAACAAATGCCTCCAGAAGATGAGTCCTTCGCTGACATTCAGGAAGCTCTGGAGAATCTGGTTAACAAGGGACCGCCTGCCTGGAGTCCTCTGATTGCTTCGTGGAGTTTGGACTTGGTCGGTAAATTGTCGGATAAATATTCCCACAAAAGGAAAATGAGCATTGGGGCGTCTTGTAATTTCTGGTTAAATTGCAATGCAATGAAGGGACTCTTGAGTTTGATAAGCTCCTGCTTTAGGAAGCTCACCGATTCCGAGGCAGAATCGTGTGTTGAAACTTTATTAGGTTTGACCTGAATGTATTTAATCCAATGAATTTTATTAAACAATTTGTTTTCAGCTGCATTTCAGAGGTATTCTCTGACTTTTGATTGGGTTGTTGCACGTCTTGGGGGCTGCTTCCCTCTCAAAATAATTTCCCACATTCTTCAGTGTGGATTGAAGCGTTTTTCGGAAGACATTCGCTGTCGATTTGACTCGGAGATTGGAATTCTTGACTATTTGGCCTTCGCTCACGAAAATGAACTACTCCAGTCCCTCCGAGACCTCCTGGAGGACGGCTTCGTCCCCAAGAAACCAATTCACGTTCATATAATTCCCTTCATCACTCAAATATCCCACTACTCTGAGTCTCTGTTGCAAAACGTCGTAACTGTGTTTCTTGAATTATGTAAGTTTTTTTAACAAGATGTTTTTGGTACACCAACTTTATAACTCTTTCTCCAGATAACGACACCCTCCTGGAAGCAATCATCCGCCAGACACCAGTTTGGATGACCAACAAAACGTTCATGGACATGCAACCCTCTTTCAATAATCTCCCCCTCAATCTCAAGACAAATGGATCGAAACTTCTGATGACCGCCGCTCGTCTAGCTGAACAGTATTCGTGGTGTCAGGAGTTTTTGGAGTATAATCTGCAAGAATTAGAACAGGTTATCCTCATGAATGCCCGCTGCCCACTGCTCAGTGATTTGGCTACAGATGCGTCGAAGTTTCTCATTTGGAAAGCATGTCTCAGTTGGAATACAATCGAACAACAAACGGCAGTACGATTGCTTTTGCTTGTCTGTGAGTCGGAATCAATTGAATTTTGTTGTTATTTTTGGAAAACAGAATTTTTAAAAATTAATTTTCAGCTACTCAACAATCTCACATCTATCATCAAACAATATCGGAGTTGCTTAGGAAGTCGTACAATTTGAATAAAGCAGGAATTGGTGCTCTCATTCGGATCATTGGCAGTCAAAATGGTATTGTGGATTTTCCAGACATAAAACCCGGCTTTCAAATGGCGTTGGAAGAGGTTTTGCTGAAGTTACAATTCCACGATAAGGAGCAACAGACGCAGGCTTTGAATACGTTTCAAAACTTAGTTACACTCGCCAAGTAAGTTTAATGTTCTCTATTTTTTCAACAAGTGATTTTTATGTGTTTTGAATGCTTTGCCTTAAAAATGTTAACAAAGAGAAGGAGGAGCAATTTTACTTACTTACTTTAGTTGGCGCTACAGCGCATTGTGCTCCTGGGCCTCAAGTAATGACTTTCGCCAGCTTACTCGATCTCTAGCTTGCTGCCTCCAGTTTCGAATACCAAGTTGACGTGCGTCATCCTCAACTTAGGGGCTGGAGCTTCGATGTTCATTCGCTCGACATGCCCTAGCCATCTTAAGCGTTGAACACGCTGTTTTTTGACCAGTGGCAAGTCGCTGTACAGCTCGTATAGCTCATGATTATATCTTCTCTGCCAGATGTTACTTTGCCTGTCGACATAAACCGGACCATAGATCGTGTGCAGAACCTTCCTCTCGAAGATACCAAGAGATCCTACAATATTGAAGGAAGGCTTTTGTATGCAATGTATAAAAGGCTATTGCCTCTGTAGTTGGCGCATAGAAGGCGGTCACCTTTTTTATGGATCGGGCAGATGGTTCTTAAGTTCCACTCCTCGGGCATGATTTCTTCCGACCAAATTTTAGTAACTAGCTGGTGCATGCTCCTTACCAGATCTGCTCCAGCGTACTTAAAAAGCTCCGCCTGCAGAACGTCATCACCGACCACTTTGTTCGACTTCAGCCTGGTGATGGCTAGTTTGATCTCACTCTGGTCGGGTGGGTGAAACTCTAGATCGTCAACCAAATGGCTTTGACGTGGCTGCTCGCTGGCAGAATCGTTCACTTCATCACCATTAAGCAGCTGGTTGAAATTATCTCACCAGATTCTTAGCATTGACTGCGTCTCGATTACGGTATTCCCATTCTTATCTTTGCATGCTCCAGGGCGCCTAGTGAATCCCGATGTTTTCTTTTTAAAAAAATTAGGTGGCGCAACAGTCCGTAGAGAACCAGGGCCTAGTGACTTACAACTCTCAACCATTCCTGTGTGCGAGTAATGTTGTCAGGGATGGAGGGGACCTACAATTTAGATGCCGAATCCGAACGGCTAATTTTGAGAAAGCACTTTTTCATGACAAGAATTACTCTTGGAGAATTTGTCAATTCCTCGCAAGAGGCAGTACCCGTGAAAACTCTTTTTTTTTTTTTTTTTTTTTTAAATTAAGGTGGCACAGGCAGGGATTGAACCCAAGACCTCTCGCATGACAGTCCAACGCACTAACCATCATGCCACGGGTACTGATGTTTTCTTTTTGACTCTTCTATAAAAGCTCCGCACCTGTTTCCTGTTAAAACATCCCTGGATCTCCTCGACTTCACGCTGCTCATGGGCTTTTTTCTTTCTTCTGAGCAAGCGGTTCTCATCCCTTCTCTTGTCGACGTAGAGCTGGCGGGAAGATCGTGTCCTCTTTTGCTGCCACATTCTGTATGCCTTCGTTTTGGCTTTGTTTGCCTGAGCACATTCGGAGTCAAACCAGTTTCTTGGTGGCGGCTATGAGAAACCTAGCACCTCTTCTGCAGCATTCCTGATGGATTGTTTGCAAAGCTGCCCGTGGGTCTCTGGACACATCTCGTCCGTTGTACGATTTCTCGCAAGCTCTAGGGATACTCGGTCGGCAAAGGCATTGGCGATATCCTCCTGCTGTAGTCTTCCAACGTTGAATCTTCTCCTCGTGGTTGTTGTTCGCCTAAGAGCTTCCATGGATATTCGTACGCGCAGTTTAGCACCAACTAGATAGGATCGGAATCTTTGTTGGTTGATCTGTACGTACGAATGCCAAGTATGGTAGAGGAAGGTATTCCGTCAATAGCAACATGATCGATTTGGTTGCATGTTCGATCATCGGGGGACCGCCAAGTACCTTTGTGGATATCTGGGCTACTCAACACCATGTTCTTCTCGCCTGGGAAGTCGATAAGCCTGAATCCGTTTCCAGATGTGATGTCGTGTAGGCTATGTCTTCCGATTGGCCTACCAAAGATGCCTTCTTTACCAATTTTGTCGTTAAAATCTCCCAGGAGAATTTTAACTTTGTTTTTGGGACATTGCTCATATGTTCGTAAAATTCTTCTATGGTATTATCATCCTTCTCTTCCGTCGGGGCATGCGCGCTGATAAGGCTCAGGTGGTGGAATTTGGCCTTAATGCGGATTGTCGTCACTCTTTCGCTTACTTCCCGAAAGTTAAAACTCTTTGCCTTAGTTTCCCTCTAACAGGAAAACCATATCCAAACAAGCGCTTCCTCCCATCGAGTAGACACTTCCCATAGTAGAAATCACAGCCGTCTTCACAGCGATATCTGGTCTTTTGCTCCTACTTCCTAAGAAGGTAACTCAGGTGAGACAGGTCTGGATCCGATGGATCCAACATTCGTCGTTAGTTCACCTTTCGGTTATCCAGCGGGCACCACTAGGGGGTGACGATACGATTTTGCACCACCAGGAGCAATTTAGACAGCTTTTAATGCAAATATAGATCGATTGCACTTTCTCCTTTTCAATTTCATGGAAACACTGATTAATTACACTCATGTGTGGAATATTGTTCACCCATTCGTTCCTATTAGGGATTTTAATACTAAAAGGCTTATTGAAGTTCATTCAGGGTGTCATGTAGTCTGGTCTTTACATTGTTCCCTATGTACTTCTGTAGAATGTGTCCATGTCCTATGTTGCTGGTCTGGCTGAGCAGCACTGCACTGTTAGGTGAAATATTAAGTATTGCTTCCATTCCTACAGTAGAAGTGGTCTTCATCGCTCCTGTTATGCTTATACATGTCATTCTCTGTACCCTTGTATGATTACCACAGTATGATTTTAGGATTTTGTCTCTAGTAATTGGACCCCAGTTCAGGTTTTTCTCTAAAACTTTAGAACCCTACATAGGTTATCTCGTCTTAACTAAAAAATATTGATTTCGTATTGGAATAAAATTAACTTAAAAAAATATTTTAAAAACAAAGTTTTTATTATTCCAATGCTATTTGAAATACAAAATTCTTTGTTTTTTTTTTCTGGCGCGTAGATAAACTGTTTTCTTGATATTTATTCCGACACAGAAACAGGCGACACATAAACTGGCCGTGTGAAAAACATGGGTGTTCAAGTTTTATGCCACAAACAATTAGCGGCTGCCCTTAATATTTTATTAATCGACATTGCAAATGCAATTTAATTGTAATTGAAATTTGAACCGTTCCAAGTCGAATGGCTTGTCGTTCGGAATCAAAGGAATCCGTGAAATCAAAATGTCTTCGCTTTAGTACTTCCCTTTACAAATTGTGGCTATGATGAGGTTGTTCATTAATTTCTTCACGGGTGCAATTACAAAGATGTGGCAGGCTTATACTTCGCAGCATAATGATTACCGAACACATCTTTAGTTGCAGATTATGATGTGGTAATCCGGGTAATTCCAACGAATTTAAGTACTCCGTTGGATAGTTTGAGAAAATCATCTAGTTTAGTATTGGAATCAATTGTTTTGAAAGTCATTAATTCGACAGCTATCTTATTTTGAATCTGGAAATTCATTTTGTTGACATCAACCATACTCGTACATGATTTTTGTAATTTTGAGCAATGTTTGGAAATACCTTTTCGATGATGAGTTGGATACCAGTCAACTGGTATTTTGCCATTACCAATATCAAGCAATTGTTTGGAAAAAGCTTCTCCAGATTGCTCATTCTGCAATTCGACTAGTATGCTTACATTTAATTTGAGCGTTTTAACGTCTTTCCATACAGCCTTAAATTCGTCTTCGTTTGGCGAAAATCACCTGTTAATAAAATAATTGCACCATTCTTTCGGAAATCTTGCAACGTGCGGTCTAATGCTTCCAATGATTTTTTTTGTGCCATTTTACACTCAGCCAAAACTATTAATTTGCTCTTTTACAACACTTTGGCCATTGCAGAATTTCTCGAAAGCTTGCAAATTAGTGTTCCATTTACTCGTAGGTTCAACGGAAACTTGAGTGCAGAAAGAGCTGTTCGATTGCCTTCTAACAACGTAATACGATACCTCAAGAAGCACGTGCAAGTGCGATACCATTTTGCGATCGAATCAATTATATCAAACATATTTTCTCAGTCCCACCGGGAGCGTCTAAGAAAGAAAATTAACCAGTTCAACCGTTACTACTTTCGAAATCAAAATCTGTTTTACATTCCAAAATTGCTTCCAACTGTTCGTTATATGTCAGTGAAAAGTTCGCTCAACATTTGTTTCATGTCTTATATAATGGGTGTTTCAGAAAGCAAAACAATGTCATCTCCACATTTTAGGTTGCTCAGTCTTTCTCCCCATATGTTTATATGAAGATCTCAAAATGCCCCCCGTAAATATTGAGATGTTTGAACTGCGTACTAGTTACGTCTCGTCCCATACCCTTAATCATTTATCGGACGTAGTGTCGTTCAGACTGTATTTTTTCAATTAAAAATATCTTCCTTTCCAATCTGGGCTTTAAAATCCCTTAATTACAATTTTAATGTCTTAACTACGGCTTGCGTAGTTGGCTTTCTCTTTTTTGAAGCCATACGCACATTTTGCAACTAAAAACACAAATAAAAGAAGCCCTATACGATTACATCTTGTCATTCACATCCATACCCAAGGCTTGCTTTTGCTTCGCAGAGTATATGTGTTTACGTGCCCGAGAATTCAATCTAGCTAGATCGACAGCAAAATAGCCACATAAGGTGTTCGCTAAGTAGTTCACGCCGTCATCCAGTTGCACACATCAGGATTCATGATCATCTTCAGGTTTTTAATCTTTGTTCCCATTTTTTTTTTTCAAAATCGGGGGTTAATCAAGGGATCCAACTTGGTCCTTTGACGTTTGTCTTAAAAATCAACGACGTAATTAATGTCATTAATGATTCCACTGTTCCTATCTCAGCGGATAATTTAAGTTTCGAACCCATTTTGATCATATAATTGAATTGAACTGCTTAACTCTCATTTGGTTTTTGAAAACTGGGCAAGAGTCTATTCCGATTATGAACCCTCAATAGCTTTTGACAATTTTGTTTTAGTTTTAAAAGGTTATGTATGTCGATCAAAGTTCAAAAGTATTTGCAAGCAGTAAAGGAAAATTTAAAAAACTAAAGCCATGGATGTCTAATTATTTATTAGACAAAATCCATTTAAAAAATCAATTGAGGCTTAAGTGTAAGAAACATCCAAATAACGTTTTATAAGTTCTATGTAAAGAGATTCGTCTTGAAATTCCAATTTGCAAGGAAAATTTGTATATGGACAAGTTCCATAAAGCCAAATGAAATTTAAAAAAAGAATGGTCAATAGTAAATGAATTACCTATTTAACAAAAAAACAACTTTTGATTTTCCTTCAAATCTTACCTTTGGAACTATGAACATTGTTGATCATTCTGAAATGGCTAAAATATTTAATGAGTATTTTATTCAAATAGCCGTAAATACCTACTATTTCTGATGCAGGCATAAATCACTTTTCTGTTATTTGTCCAGAAAATTGTTTTAATGAAAGTTTTCAATCAAATAGTTTTTTCTTTAACACGATATCTTCGTTTTAGGTCTATAAAGTTATTCAAGCTTTGGATAATTCGTTTTCTACTACGTCAAATAGTTATTCCAACAACTTTGTCAAAAAAGTTGGCCATAATGTGGTTGACATTTTAACTCATTTATTTAACAAAAGTATTGTTGAAGGTGAATTCCCACAAAGTTTGAAAGTAGCTAAAGTAAATCCTATATTTAAGAAAGGTGATAAAAAATGTATAAATAACTATAGGCCTATATCCCTATTACCAGTATTCTCAAAAATTTTTGAAAAAGTCATCAAGTGTAGATTAGTCAGTTATCTTGAAAAAAAAATTTGTTCAGCTCAAATCAGTATGGATTTAGAAGTATTAATATAGGAGTTCCTCAAGGTTCAGTGTTAGGTCCAATTTTGTTCCTTATCTATATCAATAGTGTATTTAGTCTTAACTTAAAAGGAAAGGTAAGTGGCTTTGCTGATGACATAGCTTGTGTTTATTCTAGTCGCACAATATTAGATTTAATTTCGGATATCAATTTCGACTTGGAGTTATTCAGACATTGGTTTTGCATTCATAAGCTTGTTATTAGTGAAAAAACAAGAGTTATGTTTTTCAATTTGACTGCTTTAGATATGAATCCTCCACTTCTTATTCAACACAGCATAGACTGTAGAAGATTCTTACTAAGTAGCTTATATTGTTGCGTCTCTAATAGTGTCCCAACAAATGAAGCGGATGTTGTTTGTTCTCCTAAATGTTTTCGTATCGAACCTGTAGCTGAATATAAATCTCTTGGTCTGATAATTGATAATAAAATTAACTGGAAAGTGTACACCTTAGCTTTAAAAAAATATTTCTGGTATTCTCCCTCTTAAACACCTCTATTTTTATAAAGTATTAAACATTTTTTTTCTGTAGAAGTGGTTATCTTCTAAGCCACAATACTCCAGCTTACACATTACGGAGTAGAGATAGGAATCTTGCTTTCATTCCTGTGCACAATACTCATAGCTTTCTCAACTTTTATACCTCAGTAGCACCTAGAATATTCAATACATTACCTCCGGAATTACGTAGCATTCGATCAACTCATTTATTCAATAAAAAAATTAAAGAATGGCTTTTTAACTTCGATTTTGATACAGTCTTTAACATTATCAAAATATTGGTTTAAACTTAAAGTAATTTGAATCATTTCATCCACTTAAGATTAAGATATTATTTTCTCGACATCCTACCCCACAACACTTGTTGATTAAATAACTATTTAGTATTATTGAATTAAATATTTCTTTGGTACTTACTACGACACTTGTCGTAAGACAACAGATCGTGCCTTTACTTTTTCTTACTTATTTTCAAGTGAAAAACACTTAAAAAATGTTTATATTGTAAATATTATTATGTATTGTTAAATTTTTAGTTGTTTTAAATTATTATATTTTTTTATTTTATATAACTGTAAAAGAAGCAGAAAAATAAATTGAATTGAAATTGAAAAAAAAAATTAATAAACATCAAACATAATCTAAAGAATTATGAAACCCCTATGGCACCAAATCCCTATTCACCAAATTTTTTAGACTCCTCTTTGAATACGCTAGCCACTCACTATTAGAAAACTCTCAACGAATCCAAGCTATACAACACAAAACAAGCATTTGGTTTCCATTCAACAGGAAGGTCTGTCTTCTAAGCTCATGAAAATGTTTATCAATTATCATGACAGTTTTAACTTACCTCCACAAAATTAAAAAATAATCTGGATACTTTTCGTCAATACTTATAGTATTAGCGAATATCTTACCTGCAACGCATTAGAAATGATCACAACTGTTGATATGGTCGCCAGAGACTTTATCAAAGCGTTTGATAAAAATTCTCATAATCTTATAGTCTTCAAACTCTCCTCTTTAGGTTTTGAACCTCTTTTCCTGAAATGGATTTTTACCTTGAGATTAATATTATGTCCGATTTAGATCCGCACTTCTGGTGTCCCCCAAGGTAGTCCTTTAGGCCCTCAACTCTTTATCCTTACAATTAACGACATTGACATGGTTATTAAACATTGTCAAATATATATACGACATTTTTTAAATGCCAGACAATGAACTTTTTGCGTAAACTTGGGAAACCGCTTGGATCTTACCCCCTCTCATTACACTCAACTAAACATCAACTCATTACAGGAACGTAAAGAAATTGCTAACATACTTTTCATACATCGGCTTCTCTCTGATTCAGTTGACTGCTCCTCTCTCTATGATTCGTTTTTTTTTAAACCTAACACTCATAACCTAAGATATCCTCGCCTCTTCTATTTACCAACACACCACACCTCCTTAGGACTTAATGCGCGTCTGACCAGTGTGCTTCGGCTAGTCAATTCGATTCCTAATTCATTTGATTTCAACGTCTGCACCTATAACATCAAACTCATTTTAACCCCCACTCATAGTTATTATAAGTATACATTTAAGTTAGTGTTTAAGTTATAAGAAATAAATGGGGGTTAAGCCCCCACTCAAATTATTCACAGTTGTAACATTGACTGCCCGTCTAAAGGTTCCCTCGTTCCTAGTTCTGATTGCCTGCTTACCCTTGTTCCTAGTTGTCAATGACTACCATATAATATCCATGTGGCTTTGCAGATATATTGACGCGAGTACCTTTCAAAAACTGCTTGTTTTGACCAAATTTGATCATCTTCCTTTTTAAATAGCCTTAATTTTGGTTTGCTTACAGATTGGAGAAAAAAGGCATTGTGCCCTACTTGAAACAACAAAGTATCGTCAACACTCTAAATGAATGCCTGGGAAAAATTTTGGAAGTCTTCAATTGTGCTTTGACTAAATTACTTATGGAAATGGAGGATTCAGCTCGATCAAAATTTACAAACAACAACAACGACAATAACATTAAATATACTGATCTTTTGAACGCAAAACGTGCCAAAACTGAGTCGGATAAAATGGACACCAACCCCTCCAATGAAGTTTTAATTTCCAAACAAAGTGATCACGCTACAATAGTTCATATAATAGCTGATTTAATTAATACCATCGATGCTGGTTCAAGGATCAATGTTATGAGTACGGCGGATGTGCTTAAGTTGAGCAGACTGACAGTGAAGTACTTCTTTTGGAGTCTCACAGAGAAAAGTCCAACTATTCGTTCGACTGCAATTAATCGAGCGCTTGATCTTTTCCAGAGACAATGTAGTGCCAGAAAATCGGCGCGATCTGTCTGTTTGAGGGAATTGGTTGAAGGGGCATTGTATTTCTATGGATATCTGTTTGGAGCTTATCAAGAACCAGAAGTTGATGATAGCATTCTGCCCGAGAATGAAATGCTTATTTATTCAAATCAGAGGCAGAGTGTTGGACCGAATGCTAATCGAACAGTTCTGCATGCGGGAGTGATAGGCAAAGGCTTGAGATCGGAGAAAACTGAGGGCAGGGCCTCAGAACCAGATCCTGAAATGCAAAGATTGTTACTAAAAGCAATTGATTGTTGTTGTTGTGATTGGGTAAGTTTAAAAAGTACAACAATTACAAGTAATGTTTAAAAATATTGATTTTGTTTAGGAAAAACCTAACCACGTTGAAGGTTATTCCATGGTTTCATTACTGCTGGTCGAAATGGTTTCAACCGACGTCATGTACAATGGTTTGCCTTTTCCCGATGAGGAATTCACTAAAGTTACCATGGAACGAGATCTTCGTATAAGACGAACTTTCATATCATCGCCGATTTTGTGGGCTTTACTTGGACTCATAGCAACCCATCGGCCAGCTCTTTGTTTCTCCTCTGTCCTGCTACGTGCTCTTTGCGCAACTTGTCTTCATCAATGGAGAGCGAAAAATGGTACAACATTCAAAATATTGTTTTCTTAATTTGTCTTTAACTGTAACTTTCTTAATTTAAAGTTAACAAATTCCAACAAATTGATAAAAGTGAGGAACTCATGCAGTGCACCATTAAGCTTCTCCAGATTCTAGCTATGGGTCAATTGTTGCCACCTCCTTTGGCTAGTTTGCATATGATTGTTGAATATTTTGATCCACCTGAGGTAAGTTACCTATAATTTAATGGAAAGTTTTTACAACATGTCTTATTCGATTTCATTTCATTAGATTGCACTTGTTCTAAAAGAATGCATATGGAATTATCTGAAAGACAATGTACCATCACCTGCGCTATTTACCTGTGACAATAATGCCCTGCATTGGCGCAATCCAAGTACTTCGAAAATTCCCCCACAATATGTTGACATACTACGAAATATTATGCAAAAGAAATTACCACAATTAGGTACACATTATCATCAAATGTTTCAAATGGGTGATATGGAAAATTTAGTAATTGAAATTGTTGAGAAATAAAATTACAAATGTATGTATATTTTAGTTCATTAAAGTTTTTATTGTGTAAAATTGTTTACAACGTAAAATTATGTTAATAAACAAAGGCCTAGTTAGAAGGTATATCAATTTAAAATAAAAACAAACAATCGTTTTGAATGCGTCAATTGTGTCTTTTCTAAATGAAAAATTAATAAGAATAGTCAACAAAATTAAGCTTTTCTTCTGTTTTAAATATTTCTTTTTCAAAAGATTTTCATGTCCTGAATTTGAATTTGACCTTTTAATAGATAGAGGGAGGCTAGATTGAAGTGGCTAGCAGGGATGGAGCGAGAAACACTTAGGCCAGTTTTTGGTTCATTTTGATAACACATTCATTCATTCATTCATTCATTCATTCATTCATTCATTCATTCATTCATTCATTCATTCAATTCATTTTATTAGAACAATTATTTGGTTACAAAGTTAAAGTATTATGGTTATGAATTTGAGATAGCTTTGGCTTAGTCGTCAGTCTGAATGGCAATATATTATAATGGTAATAAAAAGTTATATAAACATAATAAAAAGGAAAATTTAACTTCAAATATACTCAGTCATTAACAAATTTCTGTATTTAATAATAGATTTAAGAAAATTACACAATTCTTTCCAGTTTCTTCCGTTTAAAATGTATTATGTTTCCATTATTGTAAAACGTTCCTTTCCTTGATATGCAAGTCTTAGGTGTTTGAAGATTGGACAAATGCTTATAAAATGAAAGTTGTCTTCTTTGGCCTTCATGTTGCACAGCGTGCAAAAGGTAGATGAGCTCACATCTCGATTTAAACAGCAGCGATATTTCTTCGTAGCTAAGGTTATCCTGAAAGTAGTTGTTACTGCCGAGGTGATAATTTAATTGTGAATATGTATATAATTCTGTAGTACCCGTGGCATGATGGTTAGTGCGTTGGACGAGCAAACGGGTCCAAGTCCCCTGCTAGTGACGAAGGTTGAGCTTCAGCTCATCTTCAACTCAATAAAAAATAAAAAGTCAGCAGGTGTCGATGGTATATCCAACGTTGTACTAAGACATTTACCGATGGAGGCAATTGACATTTACACCACACTCTTCAATAATGCACTGAATAATGCATATTATCCAGTGCATTGGAAGACCGCTGTGGTTCATCCTCTTCCGAAAAAGGGAAAGGACAACTCCAACCCGTCAAATCTTCGGTCGATAAGTCTTCCGAGCATCAGCAAAGTTTTCGAAAAGATCATCAATAGGGCTCTGACTAAGTGGGCTGCGGACAACAAAATAATTCCGGATAAACAGTTCGGGTTCAAGGCGGGTCATGACACAATTCATGCTGCGTCTAAACTCGTTTCTGATATCCAATGGAATAAAACAAAACAACAATGCACAGGTGCTGTTCTGGTTGATTTGGAAAAGGCCTTTGACACCGTATGGTTAGAGGGTCTTTACCTAAAACTGAGCAGGCTTGGCATAAGCAAGCCATTGTTGTATATACTTTATGATATGCTTAACGGTAGAAAGTTTGTTGTCAAAAGTGGCAATGTAACTTCTACCACAACATTCTTAATTAAAAATGGTCTTCAACAGGGAGCGGTGAATTCGCCGATTCTCTTCAACATTTACACCAGCGATCTGATAGTAGGTAGTCTTACAAAGGCAATTGCGTACGCCGACGATCTTATTGCGTACATAACGGCCCGAAAGGTTGAGGTTATTAGAATTCTCTTGCAGCGTGATTTCGACAAGATTCAGCGATATTGCGACGACTGGAAACTGAAAATAAATGTCCAGAAGTCGGAGACAATTCTGTTCCGGACTGCGTTGGCTAGGGCCACGAGGGATACGTGCAAAAATTGGCGCAAGATGGTCATCGTTGATCTTCACGGGCAGCCATTGGCGAGCAAAAGTGTAGTGAAGTACCTCGGTATCTGGTTAGATCAGTATTTATATTTCGACAGACATATAAATGCTGCTCTGACCAGGGCCAGAGGAGCCTTCGCTCTGACGAAACGGCTGTTTTTTAGCAGTCGGCTTGACCCCAGAGTGAAGGTAATTTGCTACATGGCCCTCATACGGCCGATGATAGTTTATGGTTGTCCTGTGTGGTTCAGCGTTGCCCCTTCCCATATGGAGAAGTTTCGGGTGTTCGAGCGGCAGTGTTTACGACGCTGTACCGGCTTATACAGAACAGCCGAATCTTCTTATGTGCATTACTATTCCAAAGAGGTCCTATACAATGGGGCTCGAATCAACAGAATTGACAATTTCGTGATAAAACTCGTCCGAGGTCACATTGCAAGAGCTATGTCTTCGACCAACAATTTCATTTTCGGCGCGTTCTATCCGAACGACGAGTATTTTGAAAGTGCACGCTTGAGCGGCTTCATTCCACCAGAGGCATTCCTCTTTTTAGATAGATGCGGTCTGATACAGGATAGATTGGCAGTTCCGTTAATCTACCACGTCAGACGACGAACCGTGGATAGGCGACTCCTGTACAATCGGGACGTCATGGCACAAGGCGGAGCAGAGCTCCTTCGGTTCAGTAGGGCTGTGTCCGAACGGGACCGAACTGATAGGGTGAAGCAGGAGAGCCAGTTTTGGTGGCTTCAATCGGCGCTTGGTAGTGAGTAGTCGGGGTGGGGTTTTAAGCCTTGGCCGGATTACATACTTGTTTTACAGTTTTAGGGTTTAGTTTAAAGTAGAATAGGCATGGTGGCACAAAAAAAATACAAAAAAACAAAAATACAAAAAAAAAAAACAAAAAAGGAAAATACAGAAAATACAAAAAAAAAATAAAAAAAAAAACATGGAATAAAAAAAATAAAAAAAAAACAACAAAATATGAAAAACAAAAACGTTAGATAATTGGATTTGCTGCTGTGGTTGTTCTAGTTTTAAGTAGCTTATAGGTAGAATAGGTAGTTTTAGTTAGCTTTAAGTTTTATATTAAGGACCTTATTTTAAGTAGTTTTTAAGTAAAAATAAAAAAGGATATTGATATTAGTTTTTTTTGAAATTTTCTAATGAATAAAAAAATAAATAAAATGGAATTGAAGTTAAATAGATCTTAGGGCCGAAAGGCATTAGCATTAAGTATTATTGTTTAACTTAGAGTGTCCGTATGGGACCAGTAAGTTAGTAATAAGTTATGGATAATTAGGCTAGTTTTATGAATTTTTGTCTAGCTTTAAGATAGTCTTAAGAATGAATTAATAAAAATGAATTGGAAAAAAAAAAAAAAAAAAGTGCGTTGGACTGATATGCGAGAGGTCTTGGGTTCAATCCCTGCCTGTGCCACCTTAATTAAAAAAAAAGAGTTTTCACGGGTACTGGGGCCTGATTATGAGGTTCGCGGCGGATCGTTTTCAATTCGACCTTTCAAATTCGACTCGCTTCGTATTTCCTTATTAATGAACTCGCGGCGAAGCGAAAGTAGTTATTCCTATATTCCAGTGATTTGACACTTTTGGTTTGACAGCTTTCCACAAATTTTGTTTTGTTTTGATTGAATTTGTGAAATTTGCGGTGATTAAAATTAAAAAATGGAATCAATTATGGTGTATATTTATTCTGAAAGAGAGGAATTTGAGGAATCCCAGGAATCCTCAAGATTACGGGATAGTCCAGGAGACTACTAAGAAGCAAATCTTCTCCTCTGGATCTCCCTTCAACTGAGTAAGTATTGTTTCGTTTTAGTTTAAATCAAATTAATCAATTAATCTACACACTTTGTCTTAATAGATTTATCAAACTATTTCGACTTTCGAAAGAAGCTTTTGTCTTCATTTTGCAAGAGATCAGTGAGGAATTCAAGGATCAGAACAGCAACGGCATTCCTTCAATTTTAAAGTTTGCCGCTACTATGAGATTTCTTGCTGAGGGATCGTACCAAAAAGGAGTTGGACAAGACGTACTCCTTGGAATGGCACAACCAACAGTCTCAAACGTTTTGTCTGAAACTCTTAAAATTAATGAACAGGAACATCGTTCCTTGAATGAATTTTAAAATTTTATATTTTATTGTGGATAAATTATAAGAAAATTAAAATAAAGCTAACTCACATTTTTAAATTAAAATAAAGAAATAATCCACGAAATCGAACACTGAATAATAATAAACACTCTTTCGCCTGTGAATCCGCCAAAAAAAAGCCATCGGATTCAACTCGCCAACAAACATTATGACATTTCAAACTCGCCTTTGAATTCGTTAATTGGTCGAATTCAAAACGAAGAAGGCGAAAGCGAAAGCAATAATTGAAAAATGGCAAACTCGCTAGCAAAACGATTCGCCCCGAACCTCATAATCAGGCCCCTGCCTCTTGCGAGGAATTGAAAAATTCTCCAAGAGTAATTCTTGTCATGAAAAAGTGCTTTCTCAAAATTAGCCGTTCGGATTCGGCATATAAATTGTAGGTCCCCTCCATCCCTGACAACATTACTCGCACACAGGAATGGTTGAGAGTTGTAAGTCACTAGGCCCTGGTTCTCTACGGACTGTTGCGCCACCTAATTTATTTATTTATATAATTCTGCTTTCAGATTGTCGTGCTTCTTCAATCAATGCGTTACGAGTGTAGTCTTCATTTATTTGCATTAAGGAGTAAAGTTTTTCTTTTAAGGATCCTAGGTTACTGAAGTTCCAGTCTAAATTAATGTTGTAATAAGAGGCAATATTTTGCCATTTCATCATCCACCAGTCGATGTTTCTTTGTTCGTAGAGCAGCAATTTTTTCGTTAGACGAGTATCAGAATGTGAAGCAATTTTTAAAATGTAGTCTGCTTGAAACTTAAGGGTATTAGTAAAAATCTTAGGCAACCCTGTTTCAAGATATAATGCATAATTTGGGGTGTTTCTTGGTAGGTGAAACATTTTGTTCAGAAAATTTCGATTAAATTTTTCAACCACATCAAATTCATCTATTCCCCAAATTTGAGCAGCATAACAGAGTGTTGATTTTACTACGGTTTCGAAGACTTTATACAGGGTGAGCCGTAAATAAGTGCACTCAAAAAAAAATTATATTAATACAACTGTAGCGCTTTTAAATGAAATATTTATTTTAAATTATACAAAACGAAATGAATTTTTATTTTTTAAAAATTAAATCATCCAAATATTGTCCATTTCGCCTACAGCACTCTTCCATTCTGACTCTGAGATTTTGGAACACTTTTGTCAAAAGTTGCGGAGTGATTAAGCGGATTTCTTCTTCAAAGTTCGCTTTTAATTCAGCCGTCGTTGAAGGATTATTAGAGTACACCTTACTATTGAGGTAGCCCCATAAAAAGAAATCCGGTGGCGTTAAGTCAGGGCTCCTGGGTGGCCAAGCAATATCACCCCTCCTCGATATCAACCTTCCAGGAAACATTTCTCTAACGACCTCCAGAGAGTCGTTACTTGTATGGCAGGTAGCGCCATCTTGCTGGAACCAGGTGTGAATAGTGTAACCACTCGATTCTTACAGTTTTGGAGCTAAAAAATCTCTAAGCATCGAAACATAACGCTCTGAATTAACAGTAACATTACGCCCGTATCGATCTTCATAGATCGATCCCCCACTTGGCTATTCCGGCCCAAACAGTCACTTTCGGAGAGTGTAACGGTCGTCCATGTTTTAAGCGTGGATTTTCTGTTCACCAGTATCGACAATTTTGTCGATTAACAAATCCGTTGACATGAAAATGAGCTTCGTCTGAGAAGATAATGTTATTGAAGTGAGGGAATCTCCGTAACATTCCTGTTGCGAAATTGAACCGTGAAACAAAATCGGATTCTTTCAAATCTTGGAAAATCTGAATTTTGTAAGGGTATAGCTTCAAATCATCCCGTAAAATGCGCCGTAAAGTCGTTCTGGGTACTCCCAGGGCCGCAGCGCGTTTCCGTGTAGAGGTTCTTGGATCCTCGCGCACAGAAGCTTGTACGCGTTCAATTGTTTCTGCAGTCCGCCTGGAACGTGGGCGTCCTGTAGGTCGAAGTTTTTGAGTTGATCCCGTTGCCTCGAATGTTACGATCCATTTTTTGATTACA
Source organism: Eupeodes latifasciatus (assembly GCA_920104205.1). Classification (NCBI taxonomy): domain Eukaryota; kingdom Metazoa; phylum Arthropoda; class Insecta; order Diptera; family Syrphidae; genus Eupeodes; species Eupeodes latifasciatus. Next base: position 375,382,161 of record OV049924.1, read on the forward strand.
TTCGTACTTGGACACTCGGTGATGTTGCGTAATCCAAACTTTACCCGAAAAAGCCGACGAACAGTCACGTATGAGCGACTGTTTTCATAAAAGGCGCGAACGCAGAAAGCGCGCTGTTCTCCCGTGAACGGACTCATTGCGACTAAAAATTTAGACCTCGAGCTGCAAGGAGATACCATCCCCGCGCGTCTCGGTTATTTCGTTCGGGAGTTAGAGCGAGACAAAAAATGCACTTATTAACGGCCCACCCTGTGTTTAGATGAAAGAGTGATGTTTTGGTTGTAAAATATTTTTCGCCACGTCATGTTGACCAAGCTCTGGGAATCTTAGGACTTTCTTCTAATTTCAATCAAACCAATTAAAATTTGTTACGAAGCGTAAAAGGCTAATGGAACCTTTTAAAACGTTATAAAAGAATTCTGTTACGTATTTGAGCTAGGCAGGGCATGTACAGATGAGAGGGAGGATTATTTCTTCTTCTTCCTCGTCCAAATATATGTACATAGATAGAGAATCATGTCAGTTTTCATATATAGGCATATCGACAGTATTTTTAACTTTCATGTTACCACAGTATATTAAGCCTTAAGCTTAGTGTACACGATTGCCAGGTCTGACAATCATTGTCAGATCTGCAAACGTCTGACAATGTGTGAAAATGAGCTGACAATGAGCTGAAAATTTTAATTTGTGTGTACACGGTTTGCAGATATCTACAAACATCTGCAAATCTGTTGCCAAATATTTGTCTGACAATGTAGACAAACTAATTTGGCCAAATAGCTAGCAATAGATTTGCAAACATTTGTAGATTTTCTGCCAACCGTGTACACACCAAATCAAATTTTGGATCTGCAAATTTATTTTCAGCTCATTGTCACACATCGCATCAGTCAGAAAATTTGTCTGCCAATGAATAAATTTGCAAATGTTCCTCAAACGGCATCTGCAAATTTATTCATTGTCAGACGTTTGCAGAAACGTCAGAAAATGAAAAAAATTTGGTGATCTCCCAATGAATTTTGTGTACACACGATTGCCACATCTGCAAATTAATTTGTCTTCAAAATGATTGATGAACAAATTTTTCTGCAAATTAATTTGGTGTGTACACGATAGTCAGCCATTCGAGACAAATTTTTCAGTGACAGATCTGGCAATATTTGCAGATCTGGCAATCGTGTACACTTAGCTTTAGAAATGAAATTGGCACTTTCTAAGTGGATAGATTTTCGTATCTTGACTTATTTCAATTATGTAACCTACTTGTGACTTGATTGGATACAAATTTTTAACTAAAATTAATAAAAAATAGGCTTAAATATTGCAAATTTCAAGCGTACCAAATGCAAATTTATTAAGTTTTATAAAAAAAAAACATTCAACGACCTAACATATAATTAATTATAATATACACTGATAGAAAAACCTTGAAAGAAAGGTGTGCTACCATTTAAAAAATAGTACAAAGCAATTAAATTAGAGTACCTGCGTTTTTATAAATATAAAAATCTGATCTTTTTCTCTATATAACTTTCTCAACGATCGATTCTGGTAGTATTTTATAGGCTTAAATTATTCTCTATCAATCAATAAATCAATTAAAATTTAATTGGATCATGTGCCTCTATTTATTTATTTATTTATTTATTCATCAAGCAGAGACACAGCTCTTAAAGACTACTTAGAACAATAGTAAGTTTATATAAATAATAATTAAAACAAAACAAAAAAAAAGAATGTACAATTAACATTAACCACCGAAGTTTATTATTAATAACAATTTTTTTTTTAAAACAGTCCCTACTCAAATATAAATTAAAATCGATAGCATTACAAACAGAATTAGCTTGTCTTAAACAGCGAGTTTAGGGTTCATTGATTCCATAATTGACCCTATGAAAGGGTACATAAAATAAACGATTATTACGTAATTCACGACAAGGAACATGAAAGCCAATCAACGAAAGCAAGTGAGGGCAATTGATTTTATAATTTATTAAATCTCTGACAAGCATTACATCAAAATAAATACGTCGTGATTCTAGGGATTGAATACCCAACAACAAACACCTGGTGTTATATGAAGGCATATCCGTGTTCCAACGCAATATCCAAATTGCAATTCTAGTAAAGCGTTTCTGAATTCGTTCAATTCTCGCCGAATAAGTTATTTACATAGGATTCCAGGTAGATGAGCAGTATTATAAAATTGAGCGAACATATGAAAAATATAAGGCTCTAAGAGTATATGGATCAGAGAAGTCTTTAGCGTTCCTGGAAATAAATCCAAGCATAGAACTGGCCTTAGAAATAATATAGTCAATGTGATTAGCGAATTCGAATTTTAAATCAAAGATTACACCCAAATCTTTTTTCTCAGTGACTTGTGTTAAGATTGACCCAAGTAAACTGTAAGAAAACATAATTGGAGAGGTGCCGCGACAAAATAACATACTATGACATTTAGAAACACTTAAATGAAGATCGTTGTTAGAACACCAAACGGAAAGATTATTAAGATCATTCTGCAGCTTTATACAATCGGAAATAAAATTAATGCACAGGAATTTAAGGTCGTCAGCATACATCAAACAAGAACAATTTTTTAGACAACTGAGAATATCATTGATAAACAAGAGAAAGAGGAGAGTACCCAAATGACTTCCTTGTGGGACACCGGTTGGAAGTAACATTATTAATACGAACATATTGAATTCTGCCAGTAAGGTAAGATTTAAACCATGTCAATAAATTGGAATGAAAACCGATGTTATGCAATTTGGAAATTAATATTGAGTGATCAACTCTGCCGAACGCTTTCGCGAAATCAGTATACACCACGTCACATTGGTTTCCTTGTTCTAGAGCTTTGAGTACATAATTCATAAAAATTATAAGATTAGTTGTAGTTGATCTTCCACTGATAAAACCATGCTGCAAAGGCGAGATTATTTCTTTCACAGAAAAAAGTATTTTTTTATAAATAATTTTTTCGAATAGCTTAGGGATCACAGATATTTTGCAAATCGGACGATAGTTGGTTACATCATTTTTGGATCCTGATTTAAAAACGGGATAAATAAAGGAACTCTTCCATTGTTTTAAAAAGCAACCTTCACGGAGAGAACGGTTGAAAATGATTTCAAGGGGGATTGCTAAGGAAATAGAGCATTTTTTTAAAACAATAGGAGCAATTCCATCATACCCAGAGTGTTTATCTTCATGTAACTTTAAAAGCTCACAGATAATATCTTCTTTATCAACTGATAATTGGTTTATATTAATCAATTGAGATGAAGACATCAACCAAGGCCTCGTTTGATTATAAGAAGGATTAAAGATGGATTGAAAAAAGTCAATAAAAAAATTGCAGATTGTAGACGGATCACTAGATGTTTGACCATTATAACGTATAGAATTCGGAATTCCGGTGGAACTTTTTTTGTCATTTATAAACTTAAAGAAACATTTACTATTTCTTTTTACTTTAGATTCAACACTTAAAATATGTATATTGGTTGTATAAGAATTTATTGAGAAAATTGAATTCACGATTAGGTACACCGAAGATAGTTGATGTATAGACTATTATCATCCCTAGAATCACTATAAAGTTTGAAAGCTTTATTTTTTCGATTATTCAAATTAATAAGCTTTTTATTGAACCAGCAGGGCTTAGTTTGAGATTTCTTCAAATATTTAGGAGTAGGTTAGGTACACACAGCTTGCACGAGATATGATATTTAGTTTATATCTTACAACTGAGGAAAATATATATTTCGGTATGGTAATAGAGATGTAGAATGAAAAACTATTGAAGAAGAACTACGAAGAAAAACCTTCATTTAACATTTGAATCTTAAGCTAAGGATTTCTTTATTTTAGAAATCTGTTGGATAGATAAAATGGACTTAAAACTAATGGAATTACCAGATGATAATGAAATTGATAATTATTTAATGCATATATAACAAGATACAAATAATTGAATAAATAAATCAATAAATTAACAATCAAATGAATAATAACAAGATACTTAAATAAATAAATATTCAAACGAATAAATAAATAAACAAAATAAATAAATTAATAAATAAATAAATATATAAATAAACAAACAAACAAACAAATAAATAAATAAATAAAAATAAATAAATAAATAAATAAATAAATGAATAAATAAATAAACAAATAAAGAAACCAATAAATAAATAAATAAATAGATAAATAAATAAATAAATAAGTAAATTAATAGATAAATAAATAAATAAATAAATAAATAAATAAGTAAATATATTACCTAATTAATTAACAAATAAATATATAAATAAATAAATAAATAAATGAACAAAAGAAATACAACAATAATTTAATATTAAAAGTGACATTGATATCACAGAATTTTGTTTGAATTTTTAACAGTTTATATTTGCAAGTTCTTAATAAGCAAATTTTCAGAATCTTTACAATTATAGAAGAATTTTTTATTGAGTTTTTCAATTTTCTCAGAAATTTTTAATACACCACTATTTTCGTGCAATCTTGAAGTTGAGAAATGCCAGGGCAGGTCTAACATCATTTTCAAAGTTTTGTTTTGAGATATTTGCAGTTTATTAATATGCGACATGGCACACCTTCCCCAGACTAGACATGCATAAAGAATAATTGCTTGAAAAATGATTGCCAAATTGTTATATATTCAGAAAACAGGTCTTTATTCAAGAAGCTTACAATCTAATCTAAAAAATAATTTAATAATATGCTCATACATTTCATATACATTTTCTGAGCTACTTCATTGATTTGAATATAACAAGTATTTACTTGATACAGTGTTTTTATATATTGCCAACACCTTCCCTTTTATTTAAAATATATTGAAGTCTTTAAACCAAGCTGGAGAACGAACAGCTCTTCCGCTTCGTCTAGCTTCATGTTCTGGAACTCTAGGAACTATTTTACTAGTAGATTGAATATTCGGGCTGGAGCTTGAAGTTGGTAGATTTTGTAGTTGAATTAAATCTCTTGTATCAGCGGGCTCAATAGCTAATGGTGATGTTTGTATATCTTCTGTTATCTCTGCAGACTCAACAGCAAATGGTGATGTTTGTTGATCCTCAATATAAGGTGCCACTGCATCGTTTGTTACAGATGGTAAGATATCGAATTCATAAAGAATGTCGTTCAAATTATTTGAATTTTTTCTTTTAATGTTATTGGTGTTATCAGAAACATAGCGAGTTTTTAACTGGTTTGCGTGTGAGCGAATAAGTCTGGAACGATTTGAAAACTGTGTTAATACATTTTAATTAACATTACCTATTCGTTCAATGATTGTCCCAGGAATCCATTGGTTTTTATTTCTCTTGTAAAATTTAGCATAAACAAGATCGCCAGGACTATACTCGCGTTTTCTACAGCCATGTTTTGAATTGAATTGTTGGTTTTGTTTGTTTGATCCGGTTGGTAAATAATCTTGCTTTTTAAATGTCATCAGATCTAAGGTTGTTTTTATCTTCCTTCCTATAAACAGTTCTGCTGGTGATTTATTGTTTATTACTTTATTTGGTGTTGATCTATATGTTTGCAGAAATGTTTCCAAGTTCTCTTTACTCGTCCCTTCGTGATGAAGCTTTTTCAAGGCTCTTTTGAACGTATCAACAAAACGCTCCGCTTGTCCATTAGATTGTGGGTGGTATGGAGCTGTACGCGTATGTTGGATACCTCGTGATTGAAGAAACTGTTGGAATTCTGAGCTTGTAAACTGTGTTCCATTATCTGACACAATTTGTTGGCAGTCTCCAAATTGCGAAAACATTTTACTAAGCTTTTGTATGATTGTTGATGAAGAAATGTTTTGAATTTGGAAAATCTCAGGCCATTTGGAGTATGCATCTACTATGATAAAGTAGTATTTGTCATAGCATGGTCCTGCTATGTCTATGTGTAGTCGTTCCATTGGTGCTAGAGGTCTTGGCCATGATGATAAGGTTGTCTTGATTGGTGATTTTGCAGCTGTTGCACAACTTTGACATTGACGGACATACCCTGTAATGTCATTATCTATGTTGGGCCAATACACATAACTCCTTGCAACTGCTTTCATTCTTTCGATTCCTGGATGGCCACGATGAAGCTGCTTCAAAACTCGTTTATGGAAACATGATGGAATGCTAATTCTTTCATTGAAAAGTAAACATTCGTCGACCACTGAAAGTGCATCTCTACGATCAAAAAATGACTTACATTCTACAGGAATTGAAGTCTTGTCTGGCCATTTGGATCTCATAAAGTTGATGACTGTCTGGAGAATTTTGCTTTTGGAAGTTGCTTGTCGAATCATTTTGTACGTCAGTGGTAAATTATTTAGTTGTTCATTCAAATTCTGTGACATTTCATTTTCTAAAATTGTACATGCGACTACATATTCTTCTTCAGGCTTTGATTGGGATTCAATAAGACGGGATAGGACATCTACACATCCAAACTCTTTTGTAGATACATATTGAATTTCAAAATCGTACATCATCAGCGTAAGAGCCCATCTTTGAAGTCTGTTGGCGGTATAAACTGGTATACCTTTCTGTCTTCCAAAAATAGCCAAAAGTGGTTTATGGTCAGTCTGCAAACGAAATCCGCGTCCATAAATCATTCTATGAAATTTGGTCACCGCAAAGATGAGACCGAGAGCCTCTTTTTCGATTTGACTGTACTTTATTGCTGTCAAAATTCGGCATAGTGCAATATATTGGACCACCTTATACACCACAACAAAATGGAGCCGCAGAACGTGAAAACCGAACAATTGTGGAAGCAGCTAGAAGTATGAGAGTCGCCAGTAAGTTGCCAAAGTGTCTGTGGGCTGAGGCATGTAATACAGCAGCATATGTCTTGAACCACACAGGACCGACAACAATCGAAAACAAGGTTCCATATGAATTATGGTATGGAAAAGAACTGGGAACTCTAAGCCATTTACGCATCTTTGGCACTGGATGTTACGTCCACATACCGAAGGAACTTCGTAAAAAGTTTGATGAAAAGGCTATGTATGGAAGGTTAGTGGGGTATGTCAACGAAAAAGATGGATATCGCGTGTGGATTCCAAACCTGAAGAAAATTGTCTGCAGTCATGACGTAATTTTCAAGCCAGAAGTGGTTTGCAATGCGAAACCCGAAAATACATTCCTAGAAGAGATCAAATCTATTGAAGACATTCCTGGTGCTGAAGAAAGTACTAGAAACAGTGTTGAGTTTGTTTTTCAAAACGTAAATAGGGAAGCAAATACTGAAGAAAATGCAGAAACAAGTGTTGAGTTTGGCTCTCAGAATGAAGACGGTGAAAAATGTACCGAAGAAACTTTAAGTTCCGAAGAAAGAAATCATTCAAATTCAAGTTTTCAGAATGAAGAAAATGCTTCATTTTTCGATGCTGAAGATTCAATGGAAACCGAATTGAACATCAACAGAAGAGAAAGAAAAAAGCCAAGTTGGATGACAGGTGGGGAGTATCTCATGTTTGCCGGAGAAGGTGAGTCAAGTCAAGAACCGAGTTCATATTCCGAAGCCTTGAAGTCAGCAGATAGAGCGCAGTGGCTCTCAGCAATGGTAGATGAATTATCATCTCTAAAAGAAAATCAAACATGGGAACTTGTTAAAAGACCTAAAAACGTTAAAGTAGTCCAAAATCGATGGGTATTTCGAGTGAAGAATGCAGGAAACGATGCGAATAGGCGATACAAAGCACGACTTGTTGCTAAAGGGTATGTTCAACAAAAAGGTATCGATTACGATGAAACATTTAGTCCTGTAGCCCGTTACGACACAGTTCGCATGCTGTTAGCCCTAGCTGCAACCAAAAGACTGAAAATTCAACAATTTGACGTCAAAACAGCATTTTTATATGGTACTCTTGAGGAGGAAGTATACTTAGAGCAGCCTGAGGGATTTGAAGATGGAACTGGACGAAAGCTCCACGATGTTGGCATAAACGATTTTTGGCCTTTATGAAGAAAGCTGGACTGAAAAATAGCACAGCTGATCCATGTCTATTTTATCGCAGTAATAGTGAAAATGTTCTCTATGTAGCGATTTATGTTGACGATGGACTAGTTCTTGGAAATAACGAAGATGAACTTCAAAATTTTATGTTTGCACTCAAAAATGAATTCAAAATTACATTTGGAACTCTTGAAAATTTTCTCGGCATGAAGATAAAAATTGAAAATGATGGTTCAATTAAGGTAAGCCAAGAAAAATATACAAAACGAATTTTGGATCGTTTCAGAATGGCTGATTGTAATCCAGTTTTGACTCCAGCTGGTCGGGAGGAAGAAAATTCAAAATTCGAAGATTTAAGAGAACAAGTTCCATACCGTGAAGCTGTTGGAAGCTTGATGTATCTGGCAACAGCAACTCGACCAGACATCGCTTTTGCAGTAAGTTCTGCAGCAAGGAAGATGGAAAATCCTAGCAAAGATGACTGGAATAGCGCCAAAAGAATTTTTCGTTATCTCCGTGGTACTAGCGGCTTATCTCTAAGATACCAAGGAAAGAGCAAAGAAAATTTGGCAATATACAGTGATGCTGATTATGCAGGCGATCTTAAAACCAGACGTTCAACTACTGGAGTAATTTCATTGTTTGCTGGTGGTGCTGTATCATGGACAAGTCAGCTTCAACGAACCGTGGTCTTATCAACAACGGAAGCAGAAATTATGGCTGCAAGTGAAGGAAACAAGGAAGCTATGTGGCTTAAACGTCTTTTGCAAGAACTAACAGGACAAAAAGAACTGGCACCAATATTATATGTCGATAGTGCAAGTGCTGTAAAGCTAGGAAAGAATCCCGAGTTTCACAAAAGAACGAAGCATATTGAGGTTCGCCATTTTTATGTTCGTGAGCGTTTCCTGGAAGGTGATCTAAGATTGGAGCATATTGCAGGAGTTGACCAGTTAGCAGACTTATTGACAAAACCACTTGAACGCGTACGATTTCAAATACTACGAAAGAAAATAGGAATCGACCAATTATAATATGATTCAATATAATTTTGTTTTGTGTTTATGGAGGAAGTGTTAAAGCGGATAAGGATTATCTAAATGAAAGACAATCTTACAAACAAAGAATATATATTTATTTAAGGAAAACGTTCCTACAGCTTGAAGTATAAATTTGATAATAATTAATAATTTTTCTAATTGATTTACTCATACTAAAATAACTACTTAGAGTTATATATAAGCTACAAAGTAATATATTTTGTTAAGTGATTTATCTAGCTTTAACATAATTTTATTATGATTACTTAAACATGAACGTCGACAAATCAATGGATGTAACATTCTAGTTGCTAAACTTCTTTTGTTTAATGTATTATGCACATGGATTCGGTAGGTTAATGTCTTGTCTAAATATACACCAAGACACTTGACAGAATCAACCAACGGAATATCTGAATTATTAATTTTCAAGTTACTTAACGGTAAAGCACAAGCTTTTCTTTTTCTCGTGAAAAAGATAGCTTGTGTTTTCTCTGCATTAATCTTTATCTTCCACGATTCAAAGTATTGAAGAGAACTTTCGATATTATACCCTAATTCATTAGAGCTAAATATAGCAGTGTCATCAGCGAACATAGCTATTTTGCAGTTAAGAGGGTCTGATAAATCGGAAACATAAACAATGTATAAGAGAGGTCCTAAAACTAGAACAAATATTATTTAAGTTTATTTTAAATGTTCTCCCTTGCAAAAAGCTTTGAACAAACTTAATAATGTAATCCGGACAGCCAAAGAGTTTGAGTTTGTAAAGAATTCCTTCATGCCATATACTATCAAATGCTTTTTCCACATCTAAGAGTACAAGACCAGTAGATTGCTTTACAGAAAATTTATCTTTAACATGATTACATATACGTAAAACTTGATGAGAAGTATTATGTCCTTGTCTAAATTAAAACTGGTTGTTTGGTATAATATGGTTGTTTTCAAGAAAATTTAATAGCTTAGTTTTAATCACTTTTTCCAAGATTTTACTAAGGTTGCTTAAAAGACTTATTGGACGATAGCTACTAGCTTTATTTGGTGGTTTTCCTGGTTTAAGTATAGGGATAATTCTTGCCATCTTCCAAGTTTCTGGGAAGTACTGCAATTTGATACAAGCGTTAACTATGACGCAAATAAAACGGATAGCAATTTTTGGCAGCTCCTTCAGGTAAATATTTTTTATGCTGTCAAAACCTGCAGATTTTTTTATTCGCAAATTGCTAATAAAATACTCAATATCTTCTCCTGAAACATAGGCATCTGCCGGTAAGGGCACTACTGTATTACTCCAAGTATTTACCGAATCAGTAACTGCATTTGTTACCTTAGAATATTTCAATCTTAAAAAGTTGAGGTTAAAACAGTCGGTTTAACATTTGAAGAAAATAAAACATAAAACAATTTTGAATTTATTATATTTATTTTTTTCTTTTTTATTTTATTTTTAACAATTAATTCCACTTTGGTTTTTTGATGTAAATTTTTCGTTTAGCTTTGTGTAGTATAATCCTTGGTATCAGATCATTCTGTCCAGCAGTAAATGATCACTAATAAATTGTTGTATATTATACACAAAAAGCATTATTTAAGGTTTTTTAAACAACTTTCTATAATTTTTTTTTTGATTTAACACAAATTTTACATCAAGAGTAGAAAAATGAAATTTTATGCTGAAAGATGCTTGAAGATTTTTGTTGTTGTATATTTATATATATGTATGTATTTCAAAGTGAAGAAAATTAAAGAAAAAAAAAAACATAGAAAACGATTTGTTATTCAAAAACAATATTTGGCCCGTTTTTTATGTTATAATTTGAATGTAAATTGTTGATTGAATTGATGTAAGAGTTATTTTTTAAACAATTTAAAATTAGAAATATAAAACTGACGGAAAAACAATATTATTATAAATTATTCTAAAGACATGCAAATTCATAACAAAAGATGCAGATGCTGGTGTGTATTTTATGTATTGTATTGTCGGTAGGAAAGTTCTTAAGTTTGTGACTGTGAAAAACAAAACAAGAAAATCAAAAACAAAATCGTTGTAAATTAATTAAACTAAATTTTTCGAAAATTTCACCCTACTCCTTTTTTTGGGAGTTTTGATAAACAAAAAGAGAAAAAAGACAAGAAAAACAAGACTAACAAAAAGAAAATTAAATAACAATGATCAAACGATAAATAGGTCTATCAAAAAACGAACAAAAGAAAAAAGAAAACGTATTGAATTCGTCGTCTCCGTTTCTGGTTCCGTTTCCGTCTCGGTCTCAAGATGGTCGGCAATTGGTTAATTTTCTAACCGATATGCACGATGTGAGTTTCTTCGCTCGCCTTTTGAGTGATGACGCCGACGAAGAATGATGCTTTTTATTTTCTTTAAGACTATTGGAGGATGCAGCAGCAGCGGCCGAGGTGCCTGCTGATGAAATCGTTGGATTCGATGCAGAAGCGGCATTCTTTTTGGCTTTTATTTCAGCTGCTGCGGCAGCAGCTTGTCGGGCAAGTTCCTCTGAAAAAAGGCAAAGGAAAAACAATCATTATAAGATTATTGTTTATTCTTTGAAGTGGGAGAATATATCAACTCTTACGATTTAGGTCGTGTTCGGTGAAATAATTATCCTCCTGATCGTATTCAGTTTCATAATGGAAAGCATCTAGGTAAGGCAGTACTGTGGATCGACGATACTTGTCATTTTTTAATGGTGGAATGGGAATTGGTGGTCCTTTTTCTTCTGGAGCAGAAATAAACCAACTATACGGAAAAAATATAAAGCCAAATGTTACATTTAATATATTTTGTTTAGTTTTATGAAAACTTGCGGTTCATATCGAATTTGTTGAATAGTAAAGCGTTTTTCTGGATCCGATTGCAACATCCCCAAGACTAGTCGAGCTAATTTCTCATCTAATTGATAAAGCCAATGTGGTGCCTCCCATTGTCCGCGTCCAATATTTTCTAATAGCCTATAAATGTTGTCTCCCTCGAATGGATATTGCCCCGTTGTTAGATTATATCTGCAACAAAAAAAAAAAACATCTATAGTATAAAAATTGACTTTTCAAAAAACTCGTTATAAATGTGTCAAATAGAGAAATGGGTGGTTCGACATCGAAAACAGAGGCAAAGGTGACATATTCGACGAAATATGTGACCGAGTCAATAAAGATTGGCATCGGTAGCTCAGCAAATAATAAATGTTTTAATTTTATTGAAATGAGTTACAAAATTTTCGAGGTATTTCAAACGGTTCCTTCTATTTTAGCCATTAATTGCACAGTAATTTTTAAGAGTTAAGAGGGACTAAGCTATAATTTCATCCAATTTTATTGTGTATGAGTTTCTGGAGGATTTTTTTCGAGAGGAGTCAAGGAGAACAACCAACCAGACAAATTAAAGACCCTTGTCCTGCCAGATAGAGTTCCTCGTAAAACAAACACTTTGAGAGAGCAAAAGAAACGAAAAATCTTGATCATCATTTTTAACCATTTCTCGTAAAAGTCCTCTAAAAACCTATTTTTATTTTACTTTATTTTAGCAAAAGACTTCCCGCAAAACAATGCTTGAACGTATAGCATTCCGAATTGACCGTTTACGTCCCTATTGTAAAGAAACATGTGAATAATTGTTTGAAAGAGCTTCGTACAGCCTTTTTTGAGCAATTATTGTAAAATTATTTTGTAAGTCGCTAGAGCACATAGCCAATTATTTCAAAGCAGCTGGAGATAATTACTATGGTGAATGCTATCGAGAAAACCAACAGCAATTATTTGGATGCGGCTTTGTCATTGGAGCCAGACTTAGGCAACAAGTCTTGAGCTATAGTTGCACCAACTAGCGCCTCATGACCATCCGCATCAAGGCTAAATTCGGGAGATTTTAATGCCAAGCTAGGAAGGGAAGGCATCTTTGGTGGAATAATCGGGAAAAACAGCCTGCACGACAATACTTCCGACAACGGATTCAGGCTCATAGATTTTGCTGCGGTGCGAAACGTCATGGTAGCCAGTACGCGTTTTCCACACCTCAACATCCACAAAGGAACTTGGAGTTCTCCAGATCAATCTACTGTCAACCAGATTGACCATATTGCGATCGACGCTAGACACGCTTCCATCATCATGGATGTCCGAACTTTCCCAGGAGCTAACATCGACTAGGACCACTAACTCGTTGTAGCCAAGGTAGCACTTTGGGTTTCCGACCCAAGGCAAAACAGGGAGATGCTGGGAGAAGGTACAACGTCGAACGGCTACAATCGCAAGAGATCGCCAAATCCTTTTCCGACCGAGTTACAAGTAACCTTTCTCGAAGTTCTCTGCCGCCAACACAATGTATCAAAACCAATGGCAACATTGCCAAGATGCAATCAGAGAAGCCGCCTCTGATGTGCTGGGTTTTAAGAAACCACCAACAAGGAACCCCTGGTTTGATGAGGAATGTCGGCAGGCAAATGCAGCCAAACAACAGGCACGCAAAACGGCGCTGCATAAAAGGACGAGAGCTGCTCACGAGCTCTATTAGGAGAAAATTCGAGAGGAACACCGACTTGTCACTTGTCAGAAGGAAAAAGAGAGAGCATGAGAAGCGTTCGGTCAAAGATGTTGAGAGGTCCAAAAGCAGGAATGAAGTTCGAAAGTTTTATGAGCAGGTGAAACGAAATTCACAAGTCCATAAACCTAGAACAGAAGGCTGCAAGGACGAAAGTGGAAACATCATAGTGGAACCGCAGTCAATGCTGAGGATATGGAAGGACCACTTCTGAAGACTGTATAACGGCGACGACGAACTGAATACAGCTGTCAGGCATGATGATCCATTCAGCATAGACGACGAAAGCCAACAATCCCGTCTTCCCGACTTAGGGTCCGGCCACGCAATGAGCGACTGAGCGACCGAGCGACGAGTCGCTGAGCGACGCAAAAAAATTAGAACACATGAGATCGTATGGAGGCGACTACATAAACCCTAAGCGACTGAGCGATTTATTAAGCGACAGAGCGACGTCGCTCTGTAATCAAATCTGTTTTAATTTTTCAATCGATCGCTGAGCGACGTAGAAAAAAGATGTGTACAATAAACACTGAAAGTTTAATTTCAGCTGTCCAAAAGCTGTTCGATTTTTCTCAAAATTTTACCAGATGTTGAAAACGTTATTCTTCGTTATACAAAATTGTTTTGGAGATAAAATCATTTTTTGTTCGTAAAATTTTCGAGGTGACACATTTTTTTCAGTTTTTTTTTTATTTAAAAAAAAAAACTGTTTATTGAAATATTTTCCAAAAATGTATTGGTATGGTATCACGTTACAATAAATAATACAAAATTGATTTCAAGGGTTAACCAAAATGTTCACCTTTTTTTAAATTGCTATGGTAAGAAAACCACCCACGCAATTTTCTTGAGCCCTTTCTGCATTATTATCTGTATAACAAAATTTATTGTTATACAGATTTGAAGTCGATATCTCTACTTTTTCTTGAGCTATGAACGACGAAAAAAACGTCGCGAACGTACGGACGTACAAACGCACGTACACACACAGACATCTCTCTTAAAATCTTTTATTTAGACTCTAGGGACCTTGAAACGTCGAGAAATGTCAAAATTTTTAATTCGACAAATCGGACCGATTACAATAACTTTCTATGGGAATATAAAAATGTCACCGATAAAGGGTGGGAAAAAGTTGGACAAATTTGTAATTTTTTTGTTAAGTTTTTATTTATTTAATCTTTAATTACAAATAGTATTTTTTGTTCAAAAGATGGTACTGACATACGACAATATTGCAAAATCGATCTGGAAATCTGCGAAGATTCAGAAATAAATGATGAAATTCACCATAATTTTCCTTTTCACGATTTATGGGGTGTAAACCAAATCTACGGAACCTCGATCTTATTACAGATCTATTTTTTCCAACTAATCGCTCAGCGATTGTGTCGTTTAGAAAATGGCCACCCATCGCTCAGATTGGTCGCTCAGCGACTCGTCGCTCATTGCGTGGCCGGACCCTTAAGCTGAAGTCTAACAAAGCCGCTGGAGCAGATGGCTTGAATGCCGAGCTCTTCGAAGCAGCTGGTGATAATTTGGTTAGGAGCATGTACCAACTTATCTGTAAGATATGGCCGGGAGAAAGCATGCCCGATGAATGGAACCTCAGTATTGTTTGCCCGATTCTGAAAAAAGGAGACTCTCTAAACTGCACCAACTATAGAGGCATCAGTCTACTTAACATCGCTTACAAAATCTTCTCTGCCATAATATGTGAACGTGAACAACCTGATAGGTCCTTATCAGTGCGGTTTTAGACCAGAAAAGTCCACAGTCGATCAAATATTCACATTACGACAGATCCTGGAAAAAACGCAAGAACATCAAATGGATACCCGCCATCTTTTCATCGATTGCAAGGCCGCATATGACAGTATCTACAGGGACGAGCTGTATAGGGCCATGTCTAGTTTTGGCATCCCTATCAAACATGCTCGTGTGTGCAGGATGACCATGGAGAATCCACGCTGCTTCAAAAATACATCTTAAAAATGTAAGGTCGAGAAAAACTTTAAAAAGCAGTTAAATTCCAAGAAAAAGTTGGTATGTGAAAATGTAAACTACAGCTTCAAATCAAATACCACTGAGGAACACTGATGGGTCGAGAATTTCCAAAGGAATTGGTGCAAGTATACTTCAGGCGAAAGTTAACGCCATAGAAAAACGTGTAGAACAAAAATCAAAAAATTTCCATAATTTCAGAAATCAAATTCGCATGGAAAACTTAATGCTCCTAATACATCAACTCCAAACTGATAAGGGAATGCGTGGGTAACCTGGTTGACCTAGACAAGCACTATAGTGTCTAACTTCATTGCGTAAAAGGGCATGTTGAAGTTTAAGGTAATAAAGATATAGATTTCCTAGCAAAAAGAGGAGCAAAAGCACCTTAAACAAGTCCAATTCCCTATTTTGACATAGGAGAAAATGTGATAAAAAACAAGATCAAATCAAAAGTGAAGATCGAAAGATCAAGACTTTGGAATTAACTCTCTAGACTTAAGACGGGCCAACCTGCTACTTGGGAACTACAACCATAAATGGTTCCGTTTGAAAATCTCGCCGTGGAAATAATCTAATTTTAATGACAAGTCCCCTCACTGGTCACTGAAAGGTGATGCCTCAGGATGCTAGGAATGTAGAGCAGTGCTATCTCTAGTTTTGACAAGAGTATAAGGAGACATATATTATGTAAATGAAATGTCCTCATTCACTAGAGACACAGATATCTGGACCATCATCTTACATCATAATAAAAGGAACTAATTTAAATAGTAGTACCCGTAGCGTGATGGTTAGTGCGTTGGACTGTCATGCAAGAGCAAGGGGTCTTGGGTTCAATCCCTGCCTGTGCCACCTAACTTTTTTCACGGGTACTGCCTCTTGCGAGGAATTGACAAATCCTCCAAGAGTAATTCTTGTCATGAAAAGTGCTTTCTCAAATTAGCCGTTCGGATTCGGCATATAAACTGTATGTCCCTTCCATCTCTGACAAAATTACTCGCACACAGGAATGGTTGAGAGTTGTAAGTCACTAGGCCTTGGTTCTTCATGGACTGTTGCGCCACCTAATTTATTTATTTATTTTTAATTTAAATAGATTACAGTAGAATGAGTATTCTTATTCAGTTCCTTTGAGGGAGCACAAAAGATCTGAAGGTTTTAATACCCCAATAATATTTCTCTTCGGCACCTGTGCTAGCGCTTAAAACCAACAAAAATTACTTACGTCTAAGAGAACTACTTTTAGGATTTCATGTCATGTTCCCTGGTGGAACGAAGACCTTTCTGCTCTAAGAAAATGACCAGAAAGATCTTTAATTTCTGCCACAAGCAAGATTTTTACCAACCATATAAAGACTCCCTTCAAGTTTATTAGCGAGCTATAGAAACTGCGAAAATTACGGTTGGAGAGAATTTTGTCATTCGATTAAAGACATAAAAGATTCTACCAAACTTAGTAAATTCTTATCGGAGGAAATTTGCAATCCATATTTTCTGAAGAAACCTGATAGATTGTGGACAGCCTCTTCAACTGAGTCCTTGGAAGTACTGATGGCGACTCATTTTCCAGGCTGCGAAAATAGCAACCCCGAAACGCTTAGAACTCCAAACACGAATCTAGTTCATGTAGAATAAATTAATTTTGTTATTACAAGAGAAAGCATTTCCTGGATTATTAATAAAGGGTGATTTTTTAGCTCTTATCTTTTTGGCAACACTCTGGTTTAAACAGCTGACACACGTTTCGTGTTTTGTTTCACTGTCAAACATCTTCAGTTTGGACTGTAATTTAACCATAAATCGTCTTACAAACGAACAAAGCTTGCAAATTATTGAATTTTATTATCAAAATTCGTGCTCTGTTAAGAAAGTTTATCGCGCGTTTCTTCCAGCGAGCGACGAAGCTCATTTTTGGCTCAATGGGTACGTAAATAAGCAGAATTGTCGATTCAGCCAGAAGCATTGCAAGAGCTACCAATGCATCCAGAAAAAGTCACAGTTTGGTTTGGCGGTTTATGGGCTGGTGGCATTATTGGACCGTACTTCTTCAAAGATGATGCGAATCGTAACGTTACTGTGAATGGTGAGCGCTACCGTGAGATGATACCCATTATACAAACAAGCCCGCTTCAATTGACGCATTGGAAGAGAACATTAAAAAATTTATTCGTGAGATACCGGCCAAAATGTTGGAAAGAGTATGCCAAAATTGGACTAAGCAGATAGACCATTTGAGGCGCAGTCAAGGTCAACATTTGCATGAAATAATCTTCAAACATTAAATTATATGGACCGTACTATCGATTCAAATAAAGATTTCATGCTTTTTTCTGTAAATTATTTGTTTTTTTTTGAAAAACTTTCCTATAGCTTTTAAAAAATCAACCTATAATTTCTCTCCTTTTAAATCTCCAGGTTTGGGTGGCATACCACAAAAACTACAAGAACTAGCGATAGCAGTAACATGGCTGGAAACCATGCTTCTATTTCAATTATGTACCGGAGACAGGCTAAAGTAGTTTTTAGCCCGAAAGTAGGATAAAAACTACTACAATTAGCTTGACCTCTTTTTCGCTTAAAACACTCGAACGCATCCTAGATACCCATGTCTTGGTATCATTCTGGACGAATGTCTGTTAGAAGAATGTCAGCACGCATATCTCAAAGGCAAGTCTGCTGAGAGGTAGTGCGTACCATTAAGAAGACAATTCATTACAAAGAATTTACTCTTGCTACCTTGCTAGACGTAGAAGGTGCTTTCAATAACGTCCATCGATTCACGAATCATTTACTTTGGGGTAGAGGTTTTTATTCGAGAATGGTTAATTTCTATGCTAAGTGATAGAAGGATTCAAGCTTCGTTAGGTAACACAATCTCTTCCAAACATGTGAGAGAGAGAGGAACACTCCTATGGATTTTAGTCATGAATAAAGTTCTCGTTAAGTTAAAAAGTTGTGAGGTGAAGGCGGTAGCTTATGCCGATGGTTTGGTTTTAATGGTCTCGGGAAAGTTCGTCACCGTGATTAGCGAAATCAAAAAGATGGCTCTCAAGGAAGTTAGCAACTGGGCCACGAGCAGTGGACAAAACTGTACTGATGCTCTTTACGACCAAAACTAAAATACCTGCCTTCACTCTACACCGACTGAACGGTCGAATCTTGTCTTTACACAGTCGTTATACGTCCTATTTTGTCTTATGGAGCGATTGTGTGGTGGCCTGCGCTAAACAAAAAATATAATATCGAGAAACTAAAGAAGGTTCAAAGAATAGCTAGTGTCAGCACTACAAGGGCCCATCTATCCTGTCCTTCAGCTCCCTTAAATGTTATTCTGAACCTCATACCAGTAGACCTACACATTGAATATTTAGTATCGTGCGGCGCGCTAAGGCTTAATAAATCAAACTGTTGGTTTTCCAGACCCTATGAGCATGTCATAACTAATGAACTGATTCCAGCTGAAATTTTTTCGACAGACACTGACTACTGCACCCCTGCCTTGAAGCTCAGTAAAAATTTTAAAGTCATCTTTTCTGCTAGAAATCTTTACTGATGGAGTGTGGAGTTGGGTCGCGAATTTTCTTCAAGTCTCTTAGCCTTTTCGACTACTTGATTTTTCAAGCGAAATTACTAGCAATCAGAGAAGCATGCAAACCAAACTCAAACTAAAATGTGTTAAGGCTACCAATTCGGCCACAAAATCTTATATACTGGTCCAAAAATGTTGGTATGAACTATCCAGCCTCAACATCAACCTCCGGGTTACTCTTATTTGGATTCCAAGTCATAGTGGCAAGGGATCGAAAATCTCGGAACTTGCAGATGAATTCAACTGTCATGTTCTAAATGGAAGTTGTGAAGGAGACGCTAAAGGGGAGTATACCTTCATTAGAGGAACTAGTTGTTCTGTCATTGACTATTGCTTCATATCTCGAAAATGGAATGATGTCATAAGTAATTTTGAAGTAGGAGTCGAAACGTTTTCAAATCATATGCCGCTTGAAATAGCACTTTCGTGTACAACATCACAATCTCCAGTCAATACAAGACAGCTTAACCTTGTCCCAAAACTGATTTGGAACGATAGGAACGCAAACGTTTACCAAACAAACTTAAACAAAGAACTGGAGACGCTTGGAAATTTGGATATTCGTGCTGATATAAACACCCTTCTAGAAATGATTAAGAAAGCAAACCCGAAAAACAATCCGCAAAAAAATAAAGCATTAATTAAACAAAAATGGTTTGATGTTGAATGCATGAAAGCAAGGAAATTGTCGTTTAATTACCTCAATCTTTTAAGAACCCACAACCTACAGATTTTTAGAAAATTATATACGGATGCGAATAGGAACTTCAAACGATTATGTTATGCCAAGAGAGTTTCCTTTGAAAATTTAAATATTGCCGTTATAAATAACACCCGCTCATCTTCAGAGTTTTGAAAAGCTGTTAAGCATCTTAATGGAAAAATAAATACTATCGCTCTGGGTTTGCAGGCATCTGATCTTAGAGACTACTTCATCAGCCTTCTCAATCGCTCAACAAATGGTCCTTTGGTGCAATATGCAGCTCCCTCGATCCTCGATGAGTACTTAGATGCCCCTTTTTCGATCCAAGAAGTGAAAGAAGTTGTTGCAAATGCAAAATTAAACAAAGCCCCAGGGGATGACCGAATCTCCTTTGAATTCTTCAAACACGCCACGGAAAAATTTATCTTTCTTTTAACATCCGAATTCAACCGAATTTTCGAAAGTGCCTCTGTTCCGGAAGTTTTTCATAAGTCAATTATTTTTCCGCTTATAAAAAAGGTAGCTACGAGGACCCAGCAAACTACAGAGGGATTTCTTTTCTTAACACCTGCGCTAAGCTATTTGCTGGACTTATTCACAACAGACTGTCGAAGTGGGTGGAGGACAAGAACATTCTATCGGAATTTCAGGCTGGTTTCAGGAAAAGTTATTCAACCATAGACCATATTTTCTCACTGCTGATCTTTATAAAAGGAAGCAGAAGAAATTATACGCTTTCTTCATAGACTTCCGTGCAGCTTTTGACTCTGTCGATCGTCAAGCTCTCTTTTACAAGCTCTCTGTATCAGGTGTGTCAAGTAAAGTTATAAACGTGCTAAGAGCGATGTACGACAATAACTTAGCTTACGTTTGGGATGGCGAGTCTATATCCGAGGAGTTTGCAACAGTAACTGGTCTTAAGCAAGGCTGTATTCTTAGCGCCCTCCTATTTATAATTTTCATAAATGATATTACTGATGAAGTGAGAGGTGGAATCACTGTAGAAGGATTGACTGTTCCAGCCATTATGTATGCAGATGACATCGTGTTATTCTCCGAAACAGTAGATGGCATGCAGCTGATGATAAACAGGCTTGCGATATATTGGAATCTGGAAGTTAATTTGCAAAAATCGAAGATGATGATTTTCAGAGGTGGGGGTGGCAGATATTCAAGAAATGAGCAGTGGAAATATAACGGACATACAATCGACATTGTGCGCGAGTACAAATACCTAGGAGTTTTGGTAACCTCAACCCTGAATATGAGACAACATCTGGAGGGAAAATTGGCGGAGGCCAAGCGCGCAATCTCTTCGTTATGGGAAAGGTGCTTCAGAAACAGGTATGTTGAGCACAGTGCTAAACAAAAGTTGTTCCGCTCTACAGCCCTGTCAATCCTGCTCTACGTAACGCAAGTTTGGGGATATTCCTCCTTTGAATCTGTGGAAAAGTTCCTAATACTTCGACTACCAAAAACTACGTCAAACTACATGGTTTACCTAGAAACAGGTACACCACCTTTGATTATGGACACCCTCGCAATACACTTCAACTATATTGTAAAGGTATTTGAAATGGATGGTAATCGGATACCAAAAAAAGTTCTAAGAGCAGCTATCCAAGGAAAAGGATCAATGTTCGAAGAATGGACTAACCTCGCCGAAACATATGGTACAACCATGAACAAGGGAACAACCGTCAATGCTAAGGAGAAAGTTCAATGAGATCCTCGAAAAATTTGGAAGCATCTTGTTTGAGAGATATGCATCGGAAGCCAGCTCTTCTCTGTTTAGATGCTACTAAAATCGTCTTAACTATAACCTTCAACAGAACTCGTACCTTCTAAATAAGAACTCATTAAATAAAATAAATATTATTTTCAAAGCAAGAGGAGAATTGCTCAGTCTCAACTTTGTACCACACCGACCAGATCTGCCTTTACTGTGTAGTCTATGTATCTTGAAAGCGCGTGAAGATACATTTCATTTTATTGCAATATGTCCTGTTCTGATTGAAATTCGGTTGAGATACTTCAACAAACGCAACTTGGAAGAAGGAGAAATGCTCAGCATACTCAACGGCGACCTGGGATGGGATGGACTTTACAACTATGTTATCACAGCACTGCGTTATAGAGAAGCTATTATTGAAGAAGATTTTTAATTATATAAAATAGTAAACAAAACAAATTTTAACAATTTCTGTATTTTTTCAATTAATTCATATTATAATATGTCACTCTGGTAGACGGCCAAATAGGCCATACCAATTAGGCTTTAGAAATTAATATTATGAAATGTTATTATTCTAAGAAATAAAGAAGTCAATTAAACTAAGAAAACTAGTGGCATTTATGGAAATGAAAGATCGGGACTTAATAGATTAATTGCGTAAAAGAATAAATATTCCTCTTGTTGCAATGAATTGCAACATTTTCTCAATTTTTCTACCAAACAGTCTAACGGAAAGATATGACCTTCTATAATTAAAAACCGTTCTATCGAACTTTTATGCAGACTCAGGCATGGTATAGCCAGGGTCACTGCAATGTGTATCGGACATTGGCCGATAGGAGAGCATGTACTCACAGTACTCATTGCCGCAGCTGCGGAGATTAACATGAAATGGGAACTTGGATTCACTTTATCTTTAAGCATCCTGCCTTGACCAGTTCTAGAATGTTAACTTTTGGAAGGACATTCCTTAAAGATCTTGATGAACTTTCCGAGATGAATATCAAAGACTTGATAATCTTTATGAACGCGATAAATGGCTCTTGCGTCAGTGATTTTGTTTTGAAAAATTCTTTTTCAAGAAATAGGTCTAACGAGTTTATGGTATCAAAACGACGACGCTTGCCAGTACAAATTTAGACTTGCAGCAAGGGCTGCTGGTGATTGCCATTTCTACTAACCTAACTACCTTCCAAAGACGACGAATCAATCCAATTCTAGAGGAACTGTATACCTATTTGATTAAGCAAAAACTTTCCTATAAAACAGAAACAGGTGTTTGATTTAAGGGATACAGTCAGGTTTTTCGTAGTACGCAAATTAGAAACACATTTGTCCTCTCTCCTTAAATAAATAATTACTTCCTTTCTGCAACCGATTTTCTTAATGTACAATAAAAACCGCCCAGAAATGTTGGGTGATAGGTCACAGACGACATTAATACTTTGGGATTGCTATATGTATACCTAATAAAAAAGTAAATACAAAATAAACTTACAAAGTCACCCCACTGCTCCATATATCAACTTTCGAACCGGAAAACGATTCTTGACCATTTGCAATTTCTGGTGGCTGAAATGCCGGCGACCCCTGTCCCGTTGTGCAAGTATCATCTTCGGCAAACGTCTCCAACTGCTCTGCCACCCCAAAGTCCGATATTTTCAGAGTCTGATCCAACGTTAACAATAAATTGCCAGGTTTTATGTCTTTGTGAATGACTCGACAGCCATGCAAATACTCTAGCCCATTGATTAACTGCCGAAAGTATCTATGAGCTTGAAATAAAGGCATTTTCTTTTCAGGCGCATGGTCTAACATTTCCTTAAAAATAAAACAAGAAGAGAAATAAGGAAATTTAGTTAGTTCCAGTGTCTCAACAAAAATGTATGTAAATGGAGAATCTTACTTGTAAGCCTCCAACGCAATACTCCATGATAAGGTACATCTTTTGTTTTTCATCGTTGTAAAGAACGTCCAGAAGTTGGATGACATTTTTGTGTCGCAAATTCTTGAGAAGTTGTATCTCCCGCTGGACATTTTGTTCTCCATTCGGGATCCTCCGCAATTTTCGTTTGGTTAGGATCTTCACAGCTCGCCTCGTCAGATTCTCAGAGTCAAGGACTTCTTTCACCTTGCCATAGGATCCCTCACCCAGAACATCGCCCATCATGTACTTCCCGACCATTTTGATGTTCTTCTTCTTGGGCTGGTAGATTATTTCGGTGCTGTCCACACGATTGAAGAACATATGCCCCACATCCAAGTCGAGGTTGTCAATCTCTTCGTCGTCATCCAACCAGGTAACCTGATTCTCACCCCACGCCTCCTTTACAGTATCTCCTCCATTCAGACCCATAACACTAGCACTGCCACCAGCTACGTCTGCGTCCACATCCACATCTGTCTCACTGGCACCGTCGCGGTGAAAGTTCTCGTTTATTAGCAAGACCTTGACTTCATCATCCTCACCTGTGCGCAGCGGTTTGTAGTAACTCTTGGAAGCACCTGCTACGGCCTGGTTTAAAGCTGGAGGATTAACATGCGATTTCACTTCCATTGTATGGATGGTTGTGACTGTCATTGGGCAATTTTCAAAGACAGAAGAACTCACTGAAATTTTGGGAATTAAGTTTTTTTCTTCCTTATTTATTATGATTCCACTTGGAGTTTGGCAACCGCGTCCAGAGGCGAAGCGGTGCTCTTCTCTCGCATAACCCGGATCTTCACAAGAACTGCAGCTGCGTCTTTTTCCTCGTTTTTACCTTTGTCCTCTTCAACGTCGTCTTATATCACAATCAAAGAGCTTAACATTATTTTTTCGTAACTCTTGTGTCCGTTTTTTTAATTATTTATCTTGTGATATTATTCACTCGCAACTCATTGTGACCGATAAGTAATTTATTATGCAAATATTTGGTGCTCTTGTAAGCAAAGCAAGTTAGCAACTTGGAAGAAGTTAGCAAAGGCGAAGACGACTAGCGACTAGAAAATTTGTTGTTTTTGGAACGATTAAGGCTAAGCAACTATTGACGACTTAACTGGAACTGGACTAAGGTTGGGACTGGCACTGGCTGCCCGAACATTCGCACAGAGGGAAGTTAAAGAGCCGAGCCGAGAAAATGTTTCGATTTTAATTTTAAATTTAATTTGAAAATTCTTATCACTTGGGTGTTTTTGATATATTTTTCTTTTTTCTTATGTTTTTGAGGAGTTATATTTTATTTTTGTATTACGATTTTGTGCAATTTCTTCTTGTTTCTATTTCTTTTTCTAATAATTTTTCCATTCTCTAATTTGAAAGATGGCGAAGAATGTGGAAATGTCAAAATTTGAAAAAAGAACTCGATAAGAGTAATAACGGAGGAAAAGAGATAACAAGTGTTGCGTTGGTTTGTTGTTTTCGTAGAAGATAGAAGAAAAATACAAAATAGAACGACAGAGAGCAAAACAAAAATGTGTAAAAACAAATCTGAGAAGAAGAAGAGCAACACGAGATAAGTGCATTTCTTTTTTTTCTTTTTGGTTTTGTTTGTTTTATTTTTTGAGAAATGTAAGAATGTGAAATGGAAAGGGGAAATGATGACAGCTTTTGCATGAAGTTGGATGGGGTTGGTTTTTTATTTTTATAACTGGAACCGGAAGTCAATAGGATGGTCGTTAGTTTTGAAAAAAAAAAGAATGACAGAAGCAAGGATTTGTGATATTTGTGGTACATATATAGGCAAGTATTTATTTATAGTCCAAGAAAATAAGATATTCACTTTGAAAGAAATACGAAAAGGATGGAGAACTTCATTCACACAAGTTTTCGTTTTATTATTATTATTATTATTATTCCTTTATTTCATTAAAAAACATTTTTTTTTTACAATCTGAAAATCAAAATAATATATGAACATGGCAAGATTGCCGTCTGAAAGAAAATAACATTTGCTTTAATAAAATAAATAGTAGGTTTTCATTAGATTTCTTGTTATAAAAAAAATATAATTTGTTGTTTTACATTCGCTCAAACAGAAAAAAATAAATGATCTTTTGATAACTATTGATTTTTGCGTTTTAGTTTACGTTTTTATAAATTCGTATTATAAATTGTTTTAGAAATTTGTAAATTAATATTTTTAGAAAAACTGAATTAAAAAAAAAAATTAAAAGGTTGAAAAGCTTCTTCGATAATTTAAGGCATGGTTGCAGAACATGAAGAGATTTGTCCACCCAACGGATCCGTTCATTACACCAAAAATTTGTTCTCTAGAGAGGACACTATGTTGAAAATAGAGCTTTCGAATTTCTTGTAGATAGTATCGGACAATTAGCTATGAAATGGTAAATATCGTCACGCTCGTTTCTGTTACAATAATTGCAAAGGAGAAGTAGATCTGACCGATGCGGAATATAATTCAAGTTCAATATTTCAACCCTTGCTCTGAAAATTGTACCTATAACTCTCGCAGAAAGTCTATTATTGAAATAATTTGTCGCATTAGTATTTAAGGAGTGGCTTAGATTTCTATAAATTTCTCTTGTTGACGATGATGATGCTCTATTTAGATGTTGAAGATATGTATGTATATTATATAAAAGATATCTTGCCAATTATCTATGTTAAACTCAGTGAGTTCAAGAGACACATTATGCAACCGGGCAAGTTGAGTCCATTTCCTTAAATGGCGATGCTTCTGTTCGCAGAAGAACCTTCATGATAAATGTGTGAAGATTCGAACTTCGTTTACTCATCACTCTTGTTAGAAAATCTGCATGCAATTTCAAATTTTTAACATAAATCGGCGCAATTCCAGACTCAACATGAATTGTATTGGTTGGAGTCGAACTAGGTAACCGAAATAATATTTAAAAAAAAAATTCGTTGTATCAACTCAAGTTCTTCAAAATAGGTGTGACCAAAAACTTGAATACCGTAAGACAAGCAAGTGTTAATGGTTGCTTGGAAAACTCGGTATTTAGATCCTAAGTCGATGTTTTTGTTTGAGAAGAAAGTTGGCCACATTATGTGGAGAGCTATGTACTTTAGCTTCTTTACTCTTATTCTGAACATATTTAATGAAGATACCGTTAGCAGACATCAACACTCCCAGATATTTGAATTCCTGTACTATTTCAATAGGTTGGTTGTTAAGGAATCACCTTTCTTCTCTCAACCTTCTACAACTCCGTGCTTCAAATACCATTATCTTTGTTTTCTCTGAGTTTATTTTAAGGTCCCAGATATTGCAGAACGTTTGGACCCTATTGATTTGTAGCTGGAGAGAAGATGGGTTATCCGCTAGCATAACCAAGTCATCCGCGTAGAAGTACTTTTATACGAATATCAGAAAAACAAACTCCACCGGGTAAATTATCCGCAATATCATCAATGTAAAGGGCAAACAAGATTGGGCTGAGGATACAAACTTGGGGAACACCTGCAGTCGTTTGAAATCAATTTGAAATCTCGGCCCCATCCCAAACTGTCGCATAAGTTTAACATACAAATTTTTCGTAGATATTTAGAAATTTTCTAGATATACCAAGTGAGGCCATTTTGTAAATGAGAGCTTGTCGATTGACTCAAATGCAGCTTTTAAGTCGATAAAGCGTACATCTTCTTTTTCTTTTGGATAAATTCGTTAGCAATTCTCGATAAAGCAAAAATATGGTCAATCGTTGAAAAGCCCTCACGAAAACCAGCTTGAAACATACTTAAGCTATTGTTTGATTCTACCCAATTGATAAGTCTTTTGTATAGGATTCTAGCAAATACTTTTCTAATTCTTTTCTATAATTCTCAGGTAAACTAGCATCACCTTTCTTAAATATTGAAAATATAACAGCTTTATTAAAACTCGTGGGAACGCAAGCGGAATCGTACAAGTTGTTATAAAAATAAAGAAGATATTGAGCTTATTTGGTGATCTGTTTGGGTTTTTTATTGAAAATATGAATTTGTTGACAGGCTTACAGATCAGTGGTTTCCGAATGCAAATAAAACAAACTTTTTTTCATCCTTTTCCCGAAAAAAAAACTTAAGTTTTTTTTGTGTGCTAAATTTCATATCCTATTTTATGCCCCTGAAGAAGTTGGAAAAAGCCAACGAAACGTCGGGAAAAGGATGAAATAAAGTTTGTTTTATTTGCATTCGGAAACCACTGATCTGTAAGCCTGTCAACAAATTCATATTTTCAAAGAAGATATTGCTTGTATTCTAAAGATGAGTTTTTTAGAAATTCAACGGGAATGCCATCAATTCCTGGGGACTTATTGTTTTTCATATTAAAAAGAGCAAGTTCCAGTTCATCAAGGAATATTACAGAATCAATCAAATCATCGGCTGTGTCTGGGCAAGCGAAATGAAACGAGTGCAAGTCATCTTGACATGTCAACAAGGATCGGAAATGGTAGGTATGCCAGAACTTCAGCTTGTAATACACTTGAAGACATACGATTGTTTCCACCCAACTCCCGTACATTATACCAAAAATTCTTTGAATCCTTACACCTTTCTAAGCTGGTCGCTAAATTAAGAGTTTCGTTTTATTATATGTAATTTTGTTTAATTCCCACTGTGACGTTTTCTCATTACTTATAAGACTGTTGGGAGCATTATCTAACGGTTAATATTCTTAATTTTTTTCCTCTTTTTGATGTGTACAAAGTGTTTTAAGCGAGCAAAATAATAGTAGAGACTTACATAATACATATGTCTTTAAAAAATTGTTTTTGCAATTAAAAGTAAGTCTTTTTCTTCCATTATTAATATTTATTTGATTTTTTTTATGTTTCATTTTAATAAAGCGGTTCGTGGAAAATATTTCACACTAGAAAATTTTACAAAGAAATTCAGGAACTTGTTGGCATGCTGACATATACTGATTTGGAAATGCTTCTCAAGTGTTCCTTCCAGCAGAATAATGACCTGAAGCACACAAGCAGAACAGCAAATCAGTTGAACAATAGTATTGCGGTTCCTGCTTAGTCTCCTGACGATAAAGTTGGGTTGCCATTGCGAAAAATAATAATAATGATGTTTGGTTGATAGCTGAGCAGGCATGGAGGTCAATACAACAACAAAGATGTGAGGCGCTTATCAATTATATGCAGCTTCGTTGTGAAGCTGTGATTTAAAGCAAAGGTCATGCGACCTTTCCAACTAAGGGTACTTCCTGAATCACTGATATTTTTTTTTTATTTAGCTGTATGTTTTTAATACTACCTAATGTGATGTAGTACCCGTAGCGTGATGGTTAGTGCGTTGGACTGTCATGCAAGGGGTCTTGGGTTCAATCCCTGCCTGTGTCGCCTAACTTTTTTCAAGGGTACTGCCTCTTGCGAGGAATTGACAAATTCTCCAAGAGTAATTCTTGTCATGAAAAGTGCTTTCTCAAACTAGCCGTTCGGATTCGGCATATAAACTGTAGGTCCCTTCCATCTCTGACAACATTACTCGCACACAGGGATGGTTGAGAGTTGTAAGTCACTAGGCCCTGGTTCTCCATGGACTGTTGCGCCACCTAATGTATGTATGTAATGTGATCGAGTACACGTAAACTATAGATTTTTTTAAATTTAAAAAAAAATAACTGAACCGTGAAAAAGTGCGGGAGAGTAGAGAGATCTGGGTTTGCGCACTTGACTTTTCTTTGTGGGATATTTATGATAAATGGCTCATTTTAAGGGTTGTTAAGATCACTGCAAAAACTGTTATAAACATTATCCAAAACATACATACGAAACGTATTTAAGATACCACAGAAAAAGTGCAAGTTTTCTTACTCCAATTTTGACGAAAATCGACTTTGGACCGTTATAATTAAAAAAATAAATGACTATTAGACATTAACACATCATTTTATAGATGTCTGCAGGTTGTTCTGATATCATTTAGTAAGGAAATAAACTTCTTGGGAATTAGAACAAAATTCAAAAATTATATTTTTTTCAAAATGACTGTGTTCGGCTGGAGTTACCTAAAACTTTCTTTTCTAATAAAAAAACATATTTCCACCCAAAAATATGGATTTAATTAATTTTTTGATATAATGTTCTATACCATGCTATTGTTTTTGAACATTTTTCTTCAAATTAATGTCAACTGTACGAATAAATATATTAAATCTTTTTTGTATAGAATTACATACATACATAAGCTACTTTAAAGTTTACGCACAACTTTTTTTCAAAAATAAGTGTAGGTATAGTTTTAAGTTTTATTTGAAGTGTTTTTGACCCCTATCACCTTAAAACATTTTTGTTCCAGTCTAAAAAAATAAGAATTAGGGAATGTAATGGTATTGAATTATTACTTAACGGTTGAGAACTTGGAAGTGAAATATTCTGCTAGTGTTATTATTTTTAATGTGAAATATTGATTAAAAAATTCTTTTTTATTGCTCACTTTTATTATCACCCGAAAAACGCTTATTATACCTTTATTTCAGGGGCTTACTAAACTACGGAAGAAGAGTTAAACAAAATGGATTTTAAATGTTCCATTAATACAAAAAATGAAGGTGGAATATAATAGATGACTTTGACATTAAATCCTTTGTTTGGTAGCTTGAACAGTTTCGGAAACTGATCGTTTTTTTCGTATGGGTTCTTTAAGGTAATTTCTTGTTATCAACGGAGGTTGATATCATTTACTTAAATTATTATTGACTGGCAAATATTTATTAAGATTAATTTTTAAATTTGATGAATCTATATATGTACATATGTAGACTATTAATTTTATCTTAATTTAAATTTAAACTTACATTTTTCAATTTTGTAAACTTTTTATTTTCAAAAGAAATTTGTTATACGAGTACTATTCTTTGCTGGTTTAACTTCCAGTAAATGTCATCTAGCAGAAATTTTGATTTATTAGTGATATTTTGCACTTAATCCAAGGAATGAGACCAATCCTTTTGGCATTCCACCCATATTAATTTGATTGTAAGATTTAGTTTTTCTGAACTTGACATTGAAATTCCCAAGTGAATTGGTAAGTAAATTCAAGATTCGCAATTGGTTTTCGTATCAGCAAAGATTTACATAATAAAAGATCTGTTTTGGAGTTCAGAATAATGTGTGCAGTGTCTTTGGACCATACATTCGAATGTTGCTCCCTCTAGTGGCCGAATATTTCCATAAAAAAACAAAGCGAAGAACTTAAAAATAATTAAATATCGAACTTTTTTTTATAAATTTGAAGTGTAAAGTAGTATTCACATGAGCGCGACCAACGAACGACGAATGAATTACAAAATGTGAGTTTATATACGTTTGAAGACATATTTCCACACAAATTCTTAACAAAACGATAGCAATATAGTTTCTATTTGATTTATGATGCATACTTTTACTTTTCAATATCATATATTAATAAATTTAAGAAAACAAATTTATTCGTCGCGAAAAAAATTGTAGTTGATACGAACTGACAAACTTTATTCGCGTTCCACATTATCCACACTCGCAACGAATAAAATAATCGCGCGTACTCAACCTAAACAAATCATTCTTGTTTTGGTTTCGGTGGTGAATGGTGTTCGGCTGTCAAACTTCATTCGCGACGAATTAAGAACTCTCATGTGAAAGAAATGTCAAAATCGACGAATATTCGTTCATTCGTTGGTCGTTGGTCGTGCTCATGTGAATATTGCTTTAACGACGCTGTACCGTCTTATATCGAACAGCCGAATCTTCTTTTGTGCATTACTATTCCAACGAGGTCCTATACAACGGGGCTCGAATCAACAGAATTTACAATTTCGTGGTAAAACTCGTTCGAGGTCACATTGCAAGAGCTATATGTCTTCGACAAACAATTTAATTTTCGGGGCGTTCTATCCGAACGACGAGTATTTTGAAAGTTCACACTTGAGCGGCTTCATTCCACCGGAGGCATTCCTGCAAACTGCTTTTGATATGAAGTTTAAATTTGGCCAAGTTCTGTCCTCAACAAGCTTAGTAAATATTGCAAAATCATCAAATTTCAAATATCTTGATATTTTGTTCCTGATGTTCGAGAATCATCTTACTTCGTTTCTGTTAAAATGGATTATTGATAGAAATTGGGAAACAAGTGTTAATCAATATACCTATGAATTTGGGATTCGAATTATTATTAAAAATTGAATATAGCCATTTAAAGTAGTACACAAATTGTAGATATTAAAACTCTGAGAATACAATTTTTTCAAATACAAAGTTCATTTGGCTTCTGAGTGAAGTGTTTCAACGAATGATAATAATAATAATGAATAATTTTTATCAAGAAATGATTTGATTTGAATCACATTCCAAGACTTATAAAATTGATATGCATTCGAAAATGATTTAATTTTTTTCAGAAATATTAGAAATTAAATGGAAATTATACTTAAAGATTATCAGTAGTATTTAAAAGTGCTGCAACTAAGTTAATGAAGTTAAATTTGCTTCGAATAGAGGAATTTAAAGCTAAAAATGTTTACAGTTTGCTAATATGCTGTAACATAAATTCTTTGACGTTAGGCAAAATTAACTTAAGTCAGAAAATGGTCATACAGACTCAATGAACTTCAGGCGTATAATTTGGTCTAAAAACTAAATTAATACGATATTTGTCAGTTTAATCTAAACTCAAGTTTCTTAAACAAAAGAGAAAAAAAGGCTGTTACACCGAATCAAAAATCTAGAATGCAATTTTTTGACTTAAGAAGTTTACACATAACACCTAAGATTTGTAGGGCTTTATTTAACAAAAAGGTATTATATCTAGGACCTGTGAAAAAGCCTTAATAAATGTCCTTACACTGGATAAATATTAACCCATTGATAGGTGTTTTAGTGACTTTAACAAAATATCCAATAAAATGAAATAAAAAAACACAGTTTCTACAAGTAATAAAAAGAATCATTTTATTACAAAATTCTGGTTGATTTACTAATTATTATAAGCAAAATTTCCAGTGTCTTTTCTTTAAAAAATTCAATAAAGTTCTTATAAATTTCTATCTTCCATTAAACTCAAAGTTAAAAAATGATTTCATATAACGATAGATCGCAAAATGCTCTTTAAGTTACGTATACGCTCAATGACATGAAAAAAAGAAAAGGCACTGAAAAATTTGTTTAAGAACTAAATAATTTTTTTGTAATTCGTTCCAATTTATTTTTATTTCCGTTTTATAAAAACTTATTTTTATAATAATCTATATATTTTATTGTTCGATTTAAGACTAGGATAAACATTATACAAAGAAAACAAATTTAAAAAAAAAAAGTTCGAACAAACAAATAAAAGAATTATTAATAAAATAATTTTTTTTTAAGAAAGAAATAATAATAAAATTATTAAAATTTCTTTTACAATATTTCGGTCCGGCAAGGTCGTCATAAGCTTTCCAAGCTTTGATATAAAATATTTAATTTATGTATGTATATTTAAAAAAAATATTTTATTTATTTCACTCTTGAAAATGTATTGTACTTTGTAGATAAACATGGGTGCTTTTTTAAAAACATCCATGTTTTATTGCTTTTTTATTTTTTTAAATATTTACAGAAATATTAATTATACATTTAAAAATCTCTTGTAAATATTTTAACAATATTTTTTTTTACTATAACTTAAATTTTATGTAAGGTATTTTATTATCTAGTCTATTGTTTTGTTTGTTTTTATATTTTTCTTTTATTTATATCTTATTTATTATTTAAAATAATTAAGAATATTATAACATTTTTAAAAACCTATTTAATATATAATTTGTGATTAATTTACACAACCAACAAGTTTTTTGCTTTTGTGACAATATTATAAAAATACCTACTTGTTTTTATTTAACTTAAAATTTTATTTAGTTTTCATTTTTATATACGAAAAAAATCAATTCTAAGGTAAAAATAAAGAAGATATTTTACAAAAGTCTAATTCTGGATAAAAACAATAACTAACAAAATACCATAATTGTTCTTCATTTTCGAATTTTAACAATTTATTTCTAGTTTTTGTTTTGCTGAGATAATCAATGAATTCGAAATTGAAGAAAATATGGAAACTTATCAGTCAGTCATTTTAAAATCCAGCCTAATGGGTGTTTATTAATATAATTTTCAGTTGCTTCTTTTGTTGTTTTGGTTAATTGGCTTTTTGTTTAACTCCTTCCACAGCTTTCACAGCTTCTTGACTTTTTTTCGAAGCAGCCTCCTGTTGCAGGGTGACTAACTTTTTGTAACTTTGAATGTAGAAATTCATGAACAAACAGAAGAAAATAGCTGAGTTTAGGAGCAGAAGCGATGAAATGAACTTTGAGAATTTACATTGCGTTGAGAAGAGGGCGCGGATGGTGTGTCCTATGCACAAAACAAATTGAGCCTGGAATGAAAAAAAAAAGAAAAAGTTAATAAATTGTTATAAAATAAAATAAACTAATTAATATTTGTAGTATTTTTAAATTCAGAATTCAAAAACCTTTAGTTACAACTTTTACAAAATTCTAGCAAGTTATATTTAGAACATAATCAAATACTCAGTTAGAAACATTTTTAGCATAAAATATTTAATTTATGAATAAAATAGAAGGTCGTCAACCACGTTGGAACCACTTCTGAGATTAGTATATTCGTTCATAAAAAAATATGTTAATAAAATATACACGCGTTGGTTTTCGTTAGTAACAATTTATTATATGTTCTTGAAATTCATCTTCAAGGATTAAACTTTTACCAATCAATTAAAAAAAAAACAAAAAATCACTCTTCTTGGGGTTTTAAATATTAATTTTTGTTGATTTTTCTGAGCTCATCATGATGATATTTTAAGATCCTGCCTTAATTTGTTTTTGTTCTTCATTATAATAAAACTATAAATTCAAATCGGAAACTCACAACTGATCATTCATACATACATATATACAAATTAACGCGTGAAACTACTTGATGAATAATGTATAAATCTTCCAGGCATTTAAAATTCTTTTATCTATTCTTTTTATTGCTATATCAATATTTACCATAAGAAATATCAAAGTTCAATTTTGAGTTCACACCTATGAACTTTTGAGGTTTCTTTAATTCGTTGGAGGTTCTTCCTTCCGTGACATTTTGTATCTATTTAAAATTCGGTCATTAACTTAACAAAAATTCTTTCTTTCCAACTTATAGATAGGTATAAATTAAAATTAAGCTTAGTATTTTGCTCGTTTTGTTAATAATATTACTTCAAATATTAATGATTTCGCATTATAATAGATTTCTATAATGTGATGATATTAAAGCAGGATTTTGAAGATAAAACCAAAATGATTTTGCAAAATTAATTCAAGAAAAGAAAATAAGAAGAAAGATTAGAAATTATAATTTTGTCAGCAAAATAAACGAGTTTGTTTTTTAAACAAATCAAAAACATAGTAACATTTTTTATTTACACTTCTTAAAGTAGCTATAATAGCTACTTGAAAAGAATTTGACTTAGAATATATGATTTATGTCATGTTCCGTAATAGACTCTTAATAAGAAATCATAAGATGATGAAAACTCTAATAAATTGCAAACCATATTGGATCAAGCAATGTGATACAATATTTCATTGGTTTTGAAATATTGTTCAACAATTTTTTCAACTTTTCTTATTTGTGTTCGATTTAAGTTTTAAAACTCATATATACTCGTAACATAACCCGGGTTTGTACTTGTACTTGAATTCCACCACTAAAGAAATTTAATTCATAAAGTAATTTTATACGTTTTGTACTTTAGTTCCTTTTAAGGAACTGAAAAACTTAAAGAATTAGACAGCAATTGAAAGGTTAAAGTTTTTGAAGTACATACAAAAATTTAACTAAAGTACTTTAAAATTTCAAGTACAGGGTTTTTGCAATAAAGGTTTCAACTTAGAGATGAATGTTTGTTTCATTGTAAACAGGAACATATGCCATTAGCAATGAAAAATATAATCGAAATGGCCGCCACGTCAACAGCACCATATCCTTCTTATGATTTTTTCCATGGCTAATTCGCACATATGTGGCTGTGCTAAATATAAATTCACAATTCACAAATTCCATATTTAAGATCTTGATTTGATTGTAGAGTATTGGTATAGAACCTATATTTCAGATGGCCTTAAATACAAAAGTATAAAAGAGTAAAATCCCAAGATATCGGTTTAAAATTGTAATCGAGAAACAACGCGGTTATGCAACTTTTCTTGCTACATTTTGATTGTTTTATTAAACACTTAGCGTCATCTTATGGAAAATATACGTCGAGGAATCTCGTGGGCTTTTGTCAACACTATGGGTTACAGCCAGGGCCGTCCAGAGAAATTCCGGGCCCGGGACGGAAAAATCTCGGACCCGCCCATATTTACCATTTTTTCAAAGTTCATGCCTACTGATATGGTACGTTCTAATTTAAATTGAGAATAGCATGAAATTGGTTGGAATTAACGGAAATAATAATTTTTTTTTCAAAGGGAACCAAAAAAAAGTGTTAATCATCAAATCAATCTCACGGGTATCGTCCAGTTTAGTTGAAATGGAGGATGGATAGAAAATAATTCTACATGCGAGGAGATCAGATTCCGAACAGAATCATACATTCAATTCGATATTGCCAACGACATATTAGTAACGACATATTAGTAACTGATAATACGGTCGATTAACTTATTAAAACAAAAATTAGCATGAAGATCTATTACCTACTATGAAAATAAAATAGAGCGAAGTAAAAATTTTTGAAATTTGTCTTTAAAAACAAACTATGCATTTTAAAAGGTTTACATTAAATATTCTTTATTGTTTTTCTTTATATTAAAATATTATCACAATGTTTTCATTAAAGTTAGTTTGCATTCAATGAAATATTTCCTTTTTACAAACGAGCTTTCCTAGCTCTCTGAGCAGCAAAACAATTTATAATTGCATCGAAATTCACTTTCTTTGCCAAAGGTGCTTCGATGCATAGTGTAGAAAGTCTGGAAACACGATCTTGTGATGAGCACGAACGATGAAGATTCTTTGTTTTGGCAAGGACGCTAAATGAACGTTCAGCACTAGCTACGGTTACAGGTATGGTGGAAAATACACGGAGAGCAACACAAATGTTGGGGAAATCGTCTCCAAGTTCTGGGAATAAATAGAATTGAGCAAACTCAATGGCGGAAGTTCTGCTTTAAAATTGGCTTCATAATAGTGTTTCAGATAATTTATTTCTTGTTTCAACTCTTGGGACACATGCGAGTTATACTTTTGGATGAAACTTGTAGCGGAGTTTTTAATCTTAATTTTGTCCATAGTTGAAAACTGCCATAAAAATTAAAATTTTATGGTTGACTTTATTTCTTTGTCTGTTTCAATTTGCTCTCCGGCTCCTCGATTTTCTCCAAAATGTCTCTTTAATTGCCTTTTTTAGTTTTTTGGGAACGATTCTGGAACATCCCCAATCCAGTATCAACTGCTTTGCATTCAGATACAATTTGATCCCATCCGTTTCGAATAATGTTCAAATCGGAGATCAAGTTGTCGAGATTTCGAATTTCAACGTCAATAGTCATATTGCTGGCTTGAAGAATGATACTTCTTTCATTTATAGCGCTAAGAACCTTGCACCAAATCGAAGACATCAGAACGCATTCAAATATGTGCATATATTTTAAAACGCCATTTACATCTCTTCGAGCTTCGGCAGTTAATTTAATATCACTTAAGGCTTCTAATGACGTTCTAAGGTTCTTCAGATGATTTGCATGTTTCACTGCCTCTATTCTATCTGACCATCTTGTATCGGAAAGTTTAAGAAGGGATCCGGGCACATTTGATTTGATATCCTTCAAATCTTCAGTAAACAACTTATTCAAAACAGTAAGTAATTAATATTAGGGAAACCACAATTGAAAAATGTTTGCGTGGGATTTTCCGGTCCCCCGAAACCGAATCCAAAATTTCGTTCCCAGCAGAAACAAAAATAGAAGAAAAGAAACTTTATAAAAACAGAAACCGAAATAAATATTTGTGTTTTGTTTTAAGTTGCCAGGCCCCTTATTTTGACTTTAAAAATTTTCAAAATAAAATAAATTTAAATTTGAAATTTACTTTAAATTAAATAAGAAAAGCGAAACAATTTACTATTACTTTCTTTCAATAGTTCAGAGTTCCAATTGTTCATTAAATATCAACAAAAATGTACACCAATAATAATCAGGTGCCCAGATCGGCAAGCTTGTGACTGATAGATTGGTAGATAACATCCAAACAGGGACCTGATTGCGAAAGCATGAATGATTTTAAATTTTCGGGCCCTTAAAAAAAAATGGGAATAGGAACGAGTATGTTGATGCTGAATATAGAGTATATTGAAAATAGGAACACTCTCCTCATTGCTTTCAATTTTACGGCCTCTAGAAAATCCCGGGCCGGGGGTTTCCCCCTTACCCACCCCCCTCTCGACGGAGTTGGTTACAGCATCAATATTCTCAGGTTTATTTGAGCGATGCATCACATCGAAAACTTGTCCCTTGAGCTTAAATTTGTTCGCTTAAGTTTTGCGAACCATTTTTGTAACCAGTTTTAAAAACTTCAATGCATTGTTGCACTATTTTTGGTTTCTTTTTTAGTAATGGCGTAATTTTGTGTTATCAAATGTCAAAATATTTCAGCTTCAGAAATGACAGCTGCCAAAATAGTGTGTTATTCAAAATGGACAGGTTTAGACGACATAAGGGACTTAAAAGTAAGGCAAGTTTCTACTATCTGATAGACCAGCTGTTTAAAAAATTAATTTAACTTAATATTGGAAAGTTGACTGGAAAGTTAGTCAAGCAAAAAATTTCCCTAACTATCAAGTCAAGTCTACTTATGTAGGTATGTCAAAATCACAGCTAATCATGTTTTTCCATTCAACAGAAAGCTGAACTTTACATTTTCTGTGATTTATTTATTTTCTGCATAATTCCATTTAATGTTTTGTGTAAAAGGGTTCCTTGTCAAATTGGAAAAAAAATATATAAGTTATATTTTTTAACAATACAAAATACAAATCGTGACAGACTTATAGGGATATTTTCTAAACAAAAATGTTCTTGGTAGTTTTTTCACGATAAACAAAAGCTAGAGATTAGTGAAAAAACTAAGTAGTTGCCTTGGTCAAAATGTACCTACTTTCCAAGAATGCACTTGATTGCAAATAAAGTCCCTTATTATGTTTTCTGAACCTGCCAAAGTCAACTTTTTTTTGGGAATCGGCTTTATTCGGGAATTGTTTTGGTTCTTGTATTTAACCAATAAATTCATAGCTCTATCCTAAACTCTCAACTGTAATTTTTCTTTGAAATTTGCCGAAATGCCAACAAATAAGAGAATTTAAGTTTATCTTTTCACGGAAATTATTCATTTTAAATTGATAAAGTTTTCGGAACTTACAATAACTTTTTCCTCGTCAAATATCAGTTTTATCTCGTGACCACGAATAATGAAACTTTCTCGAAATGTCGGAAAAAAAAAATTATAAATATTTCTTAAGAAAAAACACGGCACGTTCCGAAAAACTTTATCTGTTTAAAATTCTAACAAATGTTTTATTAAAAAATGAGTAATAAACTTTTAATTTTTAATAAAAAGATATCAAACAAAAATAAATGATAACTATTAATTTTTTGAAGTTTAAATAACTATTGTCACCGATGAAGTCAAAATCCATTTCAAAATCATGTTAAAATTATTTCTTTCTTAAAACTGTCACACAGCATTTGCGTGAACCAAATGTTTATAAAATTGAATAATATTCAGAATTTCAAGAAACACTTCAATGAACATACGATAAATTTCAATATTTTTTTTAGTTTTTTTAAATGTGTTTTTTTAGTAAAGCTCGATACGATACAAATACGTTTTGGGTTCATACTAGGCCCAGTTTTTGAGTGCTGAGTTAACTGTTAACTCCGAGTTAAACCCAGAGCTAGTTAATCCTGAATTTAGAGTTAACTCACGAACAAGTTTTTCAGATGATTTTTAAAGATACTGAAATTGCAATGGAAACGTTAATTTTATTTTTAACTTCCCACTGGAAGTTATTGTAATGGATCCGATTTGTCGAATTGAAAATTTTGACATTATTCGACGTTTCAAGGTCCCTAGAATCGAAATAAAAGATTTTTTAGAAAGATGTCTGTGCGTGCGTGTGCACGTATGTACGTTCGTACGTCCGTACGTTCGCGACGTACCAGCTCAAGAACCAGAAGATATATCGACTTCAAATAAATTTTGTTATACAGATAGTTCAGAACTTTTATGAAACGTTTGCACGATTTGGGTTGCCAAGAACTTTGGTGACAGATAATGGAACTACATTCACAGGCAGTGAATTTCAATCTTTTATCAAGAAAAATGGTATTAAACACATAACATCACCACCAGGCCATCAGCAAAGCAACGGTTTAGCCGAAAATGCAGTGAAGTCATTTAAGTTGGCAGTGAAGAAAATTTTAGCAGGTGGAGAGAAGTCGGTAGCAATTGCTCTGGCGCGATATTTGTTCCACCATCGGTTGGCAGATCATACTACGACAGGCTTGTCACCAGCTTCAGAGATGTTTAAGCGAAGGTTACGTATGAGATTGGATCTTTTAAGGCCAGAAGTTGACGGCGGCGTTAAAACACTGACAAATTACGTGGACAAGCCAATACAACGTGATCGAAAAATGTTTGTTGAAGGTGAGCCAGCATTGGTCAAAGATTTTCGAGCGGCAAGATGTGGTCGGTGGCAGTCGTGAAAAAAAAAGTTGGAAACCAGACTTATTTGGTAACTACTGATGATAATCACGTTTGGAAAAGACATTTGAACCAGATGAAGAAGTTTTCCGAAAAGACAATTTCCAAGACAGAAGCAAAGTCCGAGCAAAGAAACACACATTTGGATCACGTAGTCGTCAGATCACCAGGCAACAAAATATAAACCTACACTTCGACTATATGAGTTGAGGCGTCGCAGTCGATTAAACAAGCCAAGGAGATATCCGAATTAGGGGAAGGAAATGTTATATAGTGGCAACACTAAGTATAAATGAAGTATATATTGAATTCTCTTTTCATTTACTTAATATAGTTACGTACAAGCATAAGTAGTGTACATACTCAACATGTACACTAAAACCAATGTATATGTTATAAAAGTATATTTAATCATGTCACTTGTGGTTCAACAGTCAAGTTGCTAACATTAAGTTAATTTATAATAAATGAATTAAAACTAAACTGTTGAGTATTATTTAAAGACAGAACAATAAGGCAGAAAGATGCAGAAAGGGCTCTCAAGAAAATTGCGTGGGTGCTTTTTTTACCATGGCAAAACTTTGAGATATTGACCTTAAACTGATTTAATATTTTAAAAAATATTGTCGTCAATATTCAGTAAAGTTTTGAGAAAAATCT
Source organism: Eupeodes latifasciatus (assembly GCA_920104205.1). NCBI lineage: Eukaryota > Metazoa > Arthropoda > Insecta > Diptera > Syrphidae > Eupeodes > Eupeodes latifasciatus. Next base: position 375,423,195 of record OV049924.1, read on the forward strand.
GATTGACAGTTTTTTACCCAAAAATAAAAACCTAAAAAAACATTACTAAAAGTTGGTAAAAATTGACTTTCAATTCAAATATCTTTTCAAGACCTTAAGATATATGCTTTAAACTAATTTTGTCTTTTAAAAAATATCGTTGTCAACATTTAGTAAAATTTTGAAAAAAATCGAATTGACAGTTCTTTTTACAAAAAAAATAAAAACTAAACAAAAATAAAAGTTGGTAAAAATTGATTTTCGACTCAAATATCTTTTCAAGACTTTAAGATATTGGCTTTAAAATAATTTTTTGTTATTGTTGCAATATTGTTTTCAATATTCGGTAAAATTTTGAGAAAAATCAAATTGACAGTTTTTTTTTTCAAAAAATAAAAACATAAAAAAAAGACTAAAACTTAATATACATTTACTTTCGACTCAAATATCTTTTCAAAATTTAAAAATATTGGCTTCAATCTTATTTTATCTCACAGAAAATATAGTTTTTGACGTTCAGTACATTTTTTATTAAAATCCAACAGTCAATTTTCTCATAAAAAATTAAAATCTACAGAAAATATTACACAAAATTGGTAAAAATTGATGATCGGTTTTCGATATCTCGTGAACAATAGAAGATATTGACTTCAAATTAATTTCATTCATCCAATTTGCATTTGTTTATATAAGAAATATTTTTTTTTAAGAAATGGTACTAAAATTGGTAAAAATTGGGTTTCGACTAAAAATCTCGTTAACAAAAATAGATTTTTAAATCAAACTATTTCATTATATGCAAAATATTATTGGTAGTTTTTAAATTTTTAAGAATAAATTCAACTGAGAACTTTTTTTAACAAAACACGAAAACCTACAAACTTTTAAGCAATACAAATCGATAAACAGGACGGGAAGTTATCAGTGTGGGTCGCATCCCAGCCTCTTTTTACATTTTTGTTTGAAAAAAGACTTATTAAATCGTGACCAAATCATTTTAATTTATTATAAGAAAAACTTTGAATTTCGTTTATTCATTTTGTATGTTTTAATTAAAAAAAAAACACCATAATGAGATTAAAAACAAGGGTTGGTGGGTGGCTGTCAACTAAAATGTCAAGATAGATTTTTGTCAACTGAATCGATAACTTTTCAGTGCTACCAAACCATAATATCACCCATGAAGTTAAAATTGAATCACCACTGAAAAACTTGTGACGTAACCCTGAATTAAGGATTAACTAGCTCTGTGTTTCACACAGAGTTAACTCAGCACTGAAAAAATTGGGCCTAAGTAGACTGCGAAAAAGAATTTTGATCTTAGATAACAAAACAAAAACGGTATTGGATTTTCTAATTATACAAGGAAGCTCAAAATTAATTATCCAATTTAGTTTTTAAAATATTTGTCTATACTAAATGAAAAAACTATTCCTAATTCTTCATTGTTTGTCTATTCGTATAATACAGTTGTCAAGTTTACAAATGTCAAATTTATTTTACATAAGTTGCCATTTGTAAACATAATCTTTTGATAGGATGATTAACTTTGCGCCGCGCCGCCGCCGCCGCCTCGTAAATATGTGTATAAGTAATTTTGTATTAATTTCAAATATACTTACGTACTAACATCGATGTTCAAAAAATATTCTTAGATCTTAACCCTTTGTACGTAAACATATTTATAAAATTCTCAATTTGTTAACAACAAAATACATTTTTTTTTTAATTTTATTTTTAAATTACCTACTTCCTTACTTATGTATTATGAGAATATAATTCTTTACTGAAACGTATAATTTATTTTTACAACTTAATATTTTTATAAACAAAAATTAATCTGCTCAAATGTTCACGTTTTTCATGTATTTTACGAGAATGTTATTATTTAACGACCCGTGTGAGATGTTCTTTTGAAAAAGTACAAGTGCTTTTTACCTCGTTTGATATTTCAACTACCTACGACAGCTTTTTATGATTGTTGGTTGCAAGTGTACAATTTTTAACTAATTATATATTGTATGGTTTGTTCATTTTGTTCTCTTGGTGTTTTATATATGTACATTAACTAAGTTGCTAGTATATAATTTAATTTAGTTTTAATTTTGAAATTTAAACAACTACCTACATATGTGTTTTCTTCATCTGTCAAAAAAAGTTAATTATGTAATAAACTATAATCACTAGGCCCTATAGTTCTCAACTGTTGCGCCACCTAATTTATTTATTTAATCTATGTTAAGACTCAAGGACTATCAGAAACGAATGCTTAAGATGTATAATAAACAAAATCGATTTCAAAATCTCTAACCACAATAAAAACTTAGGCTCGGTTAATAAGACATTTTTTCGATATCAGCCTCATAAGTTTGACTGTACTTTACGTCTAAACGGCTATAGAACCAAGACTAGTTTTGGATCGATGTTCTAAAAAATATTTCCTTATTGTTTTTCAAGTTTCCTTTTTGCCTATTTTAATTTTTTTTGTTCAAGACAACAAGCCCTAAAGTCTGGACTCTTAAGCTATTGTTGTTTTTCAAGATTTATTTAAATTAGAATAATAAACAAGTTTCGAAAAAAAAAAACTAAAAGTATTATATCTGTCCACTTGTCACATTAAATTGTGACACAGGAACTCTTTCGAAACAGAGAACGGTATTATAAATTTTGTCATTTACATAATTATTTTCAATTAACAAAAGATGATGGCAAAAATGTTAATTTCTTCTTCTTTTTTCTTGTTGATAAAATTACTAATGACCGATCTTGAACTTGAAATTATTTACCTATGTACATCATCTATAAGAAGAGAATTAGAATAAATTTTTATTTAAGAAATCACATAAAGAGAACAAAATTATTGAATATTTATGAAGACTTGAACTTAAATAAAAAAAAAAACTTTGCATAAATGAAGATAGAAATATAATAACAAAAAAATAAGAGTGGTTTAATATTATTATCGATAATTTATATAAATTTGAAAGTAAATCAAATTCAAATTAGTAAATTATCAATGTTTTAATTAGTTTTGTGTGCTTTTTTTTAAATGAGTTTCAAGTCTTTGTCTCAAATTTTGCAAAATTAGTAGCTATTAATATTTTTGCTCTTAAAGCTATAAATTTCGTATATTTCCAGTTTGTCTTAATTTCAAAATTATTTTTATAAAATTTTGTTTAAGGGAGAAAATTGTTGAAAATTTTTATTACAGCCGGATATATATTTTTTTTAGATTTCTTAGAGAAATATTAAAATTTTTTGGATACAAAAGGTTCAAAGAGTTCTTAGTTCTCAAAACTAATTTAATAATAAAAACGGAACTTAAATAAGAGAGTACTTTTTCGAGTTTATAGGAAAGTTAAACATTTTAAATCCACTGTAGAATTTTGGACGACCAAAAAAGTCGTCCCTTTAAATTTATGTTATCAGTTCTGTCTTGGACTACTAAGAATATTTAAATCAAATTGCGCGGTATTTGGTACCAACATTGTTAAATATTGATTGAATATTTAAAAGAGGAATATTAAATAACACGCATTATTGATTCAAGAGAAAGACAAATCGACACGTGTAGTGTGCGCGGTTCACTAAAACATTTCAGAATAAATAATTTTAGAAATATTTAGTTAAATAGTATTATCAAATTCATAACTTAGACAATCAAATCGCTTATTAAAGGAATGTAGGTCATAATTTTAAAAAAGTAAACACATGGGGGTCTAAATTGCTACCCTGTGGTATTCCATAATTATGATGGGAATTCTTAAATAAATATAGGAAGACTTTGTTTTATATAAAATAAAAAATAATGATAAAGATACCAAGTTTTTTTTTTTTTAATTTTGTTGGTATTAGATTAAGTTATTGTTATTTAGTATTAAAATTGTTTTTAGACCGAAAGGCAGTAGTTATAAGATAATGCATTAACTTAGGGTGCCCGCATAGGCCAGTAAGATATTTTTTAAGTTTTTGAAATTTAAGATAGTTTTAAGATTTTGATAAAATAAAAAAAGGAAGACTTTTTGAGAAACAAAAAAATGTTTAAATGATTTTAAACGATTAGAAAACGTAAAATAAAATTAGCACAAACCAGCATAGAAAATATTGGAAAAAGAGACTGGGATGCGACCCACACTGATATGCCTGTCTGTCGATTTCATTAAATTTTAACAAAATATAAATAACAATATTTTGAGGAGATACAAACTTTTTTGTTCTATTAATACTTGAGTTGAAAACGATTTATTATAATGTTTTTCTTTGTTTTTGTAGGTTGAATTCAATTGAATTTTTATAAAAAATTAACTACAAGTAAGCAGCAATATTTTGCATATGATAAAATAAGTTTGATTTCAATATCTGTTTTTGTTCCCGAGACTTTTAGTCGAGTAACAATTTTTACAAATTTTAGTAGCTTTTTTTAAAAGTTTTTATTTCTAATATAATATATAACACCATTATCTTACTTTAAGAACAAAATTTATCATGGAATGAAATCATTTTAAAGTCAATACACTTGTTTTAACTGAAGTCGCTAGCGTTATTGGTTCGTGAGATATTTGAGGTTCACCAAAATGTTCTCTTTTTTTTAATTACTATAGAAACAAAATTTAATTACATACCTGTTAAACAAAATTTATTTGAAGTCGATATCTCTACTGGTTCTGGAAATATGGACAACGACAAATGGTTTCATGAACGTACAGGCCTACAAACGCACATACATCTATCTAAAAATCTTTGAATTAGATTTAGGGCTCTTGAAACGTCAAGAAATGTCAATATTTTCAATTCGACATATTGGATCTTAATAGCAGAGGTCCTAAATGGCAGCCCTGTGGTATTCCATAATTATAATAGATAGGTACTCTTTATATAATTATAGAAGGACATTTTGTAGCAGCAAAAAGATCCTTGTAAACAATATAAATGATTTAAAACGATTAGAAATAAATAAATATAATAAATAAATAAAATTAGAACAAACTTAAGACTTAAGTTTAAGACGTATTCAATTAAATAAATACATAATGCAAGCCTTTAGAAACATAGAAGAATTATTAAACCTGCATATAAATTAAAAAAAAAAAATAATATTATTTTGAGGAGTTGGAGTTCTTGCATCTTTTTACAAATCCTCCAAAACAAATAAAAACTACAGAAACAATATTTAAATACACATTGCAATTTATTTAAAAGTGACACAGTTTTTGCGATGTTGTCTCATTTTTGCTAAAGGTCCACCATTAGGTTTTACGGTACAATTTATATCTTTTAAATAAGCGATTTTTCGAAAATCCTAAAACTTATGAAAATCAAATAAAACATCGTCTTGAAGAGAAATTTCTTAGAAGTTTTTAAATCTGGAATTTTGACTTTTAATTAAAAATAAACTAATGGAACGTAATAAACTTCAAACCTGATTTTGTATATAAGTGTATATAAAGTAAATTATTTAAAAACAATTATTAATGGAATGTTTCATAAAAATGTTGTTACACTTTTTATTATTCTTTTATTATGATAATATTAATTATTATTCAAAACAAAATTATCACAACAAAACTAAACTAACTAAACTAAACCGAACCGACGACGACGGCGGCTGCGTAACGCCGAACTTTCAACTCGCACTCAAATGAGTACGAATGCGACACAAAGAAGAGAACAAAAAAAAGTGCAACAACACAGCTCGTTAAAGAAGCTGTAACCGCGGCTGCTCAGCTGGGCTGGATTCTTTGGAAGAATTTTATTTATTATAACAATGTTGATTGATTTATAGAATCAATCAAATTGCTACAATTTAGGAATATGTTATTGCAAGTACCACAGTGGGATACGTTGCAGTAAAAATGGGCGCCAGGAATTTTTTTTAACAAAACCGAATAAAAAGAAAATTCCAAAACTTATGATGAGTGAAGCGATTGAAAAGATTACACAACGACCGATTGATTTTTAAATTTAATATTTATTATTTGGGAAACCGTGGGATTGAAGATCCCTGGACTAAAACCCAAAATGTTTTCAAAATAAAAGTGAAAATTACAATCAAAAGAAAGTTAAATGAAACAAAGAAAATTAAGCAAACAAAGAAAACAACTCGCAAAAGAAAATGGGTTCTTAATACCGGACGCGTACCGAACAAAAGAACAAAACAAAAGTCACTACTTATCTTTTATTTTCTTTCTCCTATTTTTCCTCTTATTCCCGATCCTCACACCTCGATCTCTATTCCTCTTTTCCTTTCTGGATTTCCTCAATAAACTCTAATTTATTCCTCCTTCTCGACTTTTCCTTTTCCTTCACACAATTCCTCGAGCACTTTCTGTTTAATCCTTTCGCTTGTTAGGCTCTTACAAGAGTGCCTTCCAAGCTAATTCCCAAAACTAATTTTTCCTCCCTCGACCATTCCAGTCAAACACACATTCATCCAACACAAGCATTCGTTTTCGTGATTGTCGGTCACGGTATCGCGGCTTCCTGGAAGCTTTACGCTCATCAGGAAAGCCACCGTTGTTGACTCTCAGCGAAACTTTGCTTTCACACACACAATCACGGTTTCGACAAGTTGTTGGATGAGTTTCCAAAACTTGCCGAAACATAATGGCGAGTTCAGACCCCTTCCCAACTATTCCTATTTTTCGAGAAAGTTCAAAGAAAAACAAAAATCGAGAAGAAGTCCAAACTAGGCATTTTCTTATTACTATTAATATTACGCGAGATTCGAGGTATGAGTTTCGTACTAAATACTAAATTAAATTGAATAAAACGCGGCGTTAAAAACCCATTTGTACATAAATAGTTAAATAATAAATTTACGTTAATAATTACGTTAGCATGAAATTATATTGTTGTTGTTATTGTTGTTGTTGTTGTTCAAGTAAGGGTCCGCCTGACCTCATACTTCTTCGGCTCATCCGCCGGCATTTTCGACCTTGTCGAAAGAACTCGTTCTCGATCTCGAACTCGGTCACCTGCTTTTGTTGCTTTTGCAAAATAAAGGCTAGGTACACCTGTGGTTGATGAGACCATGGTTGCCCTCAACTTTGCCGATATTTTGCAGCCACAACTAGGAAAAAGAAAACAGCCAAAGGCTGGTTTTTGTTGCGGTAAAATTTACCGTAACAAATCCCACCCTTACCTCCCAAGAAATGTGTTTACTTTTCTAGAAAAGCAAACCATTTCTTAAGGCTCAGCCAGGGGTAGACAACAACAACAAAGGATTACCATCATAACATTTAAAAGAAAAAAAGAAAAAAAAAAAAATCATTAGTGTGGCATATCTATTAAACAAAAATGACAATGAACAATCAAAAAAAATACAACTACAAAAGGGACTTGACTCAAACATCAACAAAAGGTTTTAAATCCTTAACATGCCACGTTCCTCGCTCCTTACCGCGATCATCTACTAAGAGGTATGTCCAAGGTGACATCCTCTTGCTGACCTTGAAAGGTCCTACAAATTTGGTCGCCAACTTCGCCGCGAAATAATTTGCTGCATCGGACAGCGCGAAGTTCCTACGCCAAACGAGATCACCCGTGTGATATTGCGCGTCCCTCCTACGTAAATTATAAGTCTTAGCAGCCTTCTTTCCCGCTGCTTCCAACTTCCTAGCTATATCCTCTCTCAGTTTCCGAAACTGCCTATCAATTTCCGTTATATCTTGGTCCCTATCACTGTCCCTAATTCCTACATCATGGCCACTAGTTACCATGTTCCTACCGAAATTTGCGAAGTATGGCGACACACCTAAAACCTCATGTTGCGAAGTTCGGATTGCACAGGCCACTTTTGCCAGTTGCGAATCCCAACTCCGCTGGTTTTCCGAAACATACGCCCGGAGCGTAGTCTTTATTATTTGGTTTATCCGTTCCGCCGGATTCGCTTGCGGATGATAATTCGCCGTAAACCGAAGTTGTGACCCGTACGCTTCGCTAAGCGTTTTCAGTTCCTTGCTACGGAACTGGGGACCGTTGTCACAGACGATCCACTTAGGAATCCCGAAAAGAAGAAACACGTTTTCTTCCAACTCCCGACATACCGCTTTCGCCGTTGCGGACCGTAACGCGAACAACAAGGGGAATTTAGTGAAATAGTCGACGACCGTTAAAATATACACGAACCCTCGCGACGATTTTGGTAATGGACCCACCAAGTCCACGCAAATCATTTCCCACGGTTGGGAATTTCCTACTCTTTCGGTCATTAGACCAGCTGGTTTTTCGTTCACCGGTTTCACACTTTGGCAAATTTTACAACTCCTAACATACCTCGTAATATCACTCCTCATTTTGGGCCAGTAATATTTTTCTGCTATCCTAGCAAAAGTTTTCTTAACGCCCATGTGTCCTGAAAGCGGAGCATCATGGCACTCGTTAAGAATTCTCGACCTATCATTTTTCCCTAACACTAACTTCCACTCTTCACCATTATCACGAACGACTATATGGTGCAACCTAACATGCTTATAGAGCCGCCCATTCTCAACTCTCCAAGATGGGTATTCTAACGGGCTCTTTTCTACCTGTGATTTCATTTTAATCACCCAAGGGTCCGAATCCGCCTCAGAGACACCAGCCACTTCTGGAACTCCTCGCGACAACATATCAGGAACGACATGTTCTTTGCCCTTTCTGTGGATGATCTTGAAATCGAACTGTTGGAGCCGAATGGCCCAACGAGCTAATCTACCCTGCGGGTCCTTAAGGTTGTTTAGCCAGACCAAAGAGTGATGATCAGTTACGACTGTAAATCGAACACCTTCGAGATACGGCCGCAACTTTTCAATCGCCCAAAGGACCGCTAAACATTCCTTTTCGGTCGTAGAGTAGTTCCTTTCGTTCCTATTCAATGACCGACTTAAATAACATATGGCTTTTTCGCCATCCTCAAACTCCTGAGATAATACGGCCCCGATACCATAGTCCGACGCATCTGTTTGTACAACAAACGGCCTTGAAAAATCCGGACATGTCAGAATCGGTGCCGTAACCAAACACTCTTTGGCTTTCCTAAAACTCTCCTCACATTCTTGGGTCCACTCAAATTTCTTACCTTTCTTTAAGAGATCGGTAAGAGGCCTAACCAAAATTGCAAAATTTGGTACAAACCTACGGTACCACGAAATTGTCCCTACAAAACTCCTAATTTCCTTCACATTTTTCGGTGCAGGAATCCTAATCATGCTTTCCACTTTTTCCGGGTCAACATGAAGCCCGTTCCTATCAACTACATAACCTAGAAATTTTAAAGAAGGCCTACAAAAATTACACTTTTCCCTACCTACTTTTAAACCTGCATCTCCTAACCTTTTAAAAACTTCTTTTAAAATTTCTAGGTGCCTATCGAAAGAATCGGTGACGATGATAATGTCATCCAAGTACACAAAGACGAACGGTTCTAAGTCAGGACCTAAAACGTCGTCAATAAACCTTTGCCAAGTTGCCGGGGAATTGTGCAAACCGAATGGCATCCTGCAAAATTGAAACAGGCCACGCCCTGGCACGGTAAAGGCTGTGTACTTGCGCGATTCTTTTTCCATTGGAATCTGCCAATAAGCAGACTTAATGTCTAAAGAAGACAAGTACTTCGCGTTTCGAAGCTTGTCTAAAATTGCTGAAATAAATGGTAGTGGATAAGCATCCCTATCTGTAACCTCATTCAATTTCCTATAGTCAACACAGAACCGATAACTGCCATCTTTCTTCTTAACCAGAAGAATCGGCGATGCCCAAGGACTCTTCGACTTCTCGATCACTCCAGCTTCCAACATCTCCTGGAGCTCCTGATCGATATGTTTCTGAATCGCTGGCGAAACAGGGTAATATCTTTGCTTTATCGGTTCTGCAGACGTCCTTATCTTGTGCTCAACTAAGTTGGTGCACCCTAAACCTTCGGTCATTGATTTAAAAAGTTCTCCTAACACTAATTCTAATTTCCTATTTTCGAAATCGTTCAAATCCGATTTTTCCCTAATCGCTACCATGTCTGTCATCGAAGCCAATCTCTCCTGGCTCGAAAAATTCCACACCCCTGATCCCAAATCCGGGACTATGCCCGATAGCACCCAAAAATCGGCACCCAAGATCAACTGGTGTGGAAGATTCGGAATGACAAGACATTCTATCAAAAAGGATTTGTTCTCAACCTCCACTGGTAGAGAAACAGACCCAGCTACACCTACACCTGCTCCATCTGCTAACTCTACTGACCCAACACTACTCTTTCCTAACCTAAGCCCTAACTCTTTAAAAATTTTCCACCCGTCACCACCCACAATGGTACGAGAGGCTCCTGAATCGAGAAGTCCTAACAACTTTATTCCGTATACTCTAACTCCTAAATATGGTCTAGTGTCCCTACCATTTGCCGCTAACGTGAAACTCAGTTTAACTCCTACCCGCTGATCGTCAGCAGACGACCTTCCTAACGCCGACGGACTCCTTGTCCTGCTGACACAAGGGCCCGATCCCCATTTCCCGAACACCTACAATCCCTACGATACACTCCTACCGCTCCACAGCCGAAACAACGTTTCTGGACTGTACACCTCGAAGCTAAATGTCCTTCTTTGTTACATTTGTAACACCTAACCGACTGCCTAAACGGATTATCAGATACTGGAGCAACAGCCGCTAATCGATGTTGTCCAGACGAACTAGGTTGATAACCGCACTCCGGTTCTAACAAATTTTTGCCTCTAGAAGGCGGGGTAAAACTGTCTACGTTCACCTTCAGGGTATCTAACTCCCTACCTAAGATAGAAAGTTCCTTAACCGTCTTTGGTTTGGCACTAGCTATCTGGACCTGATAAAAGGGATCTACATTTTTCCTCAATATAGCAAGCATCCTTCCCTCTGACAAAGGTTCCGATAACCTTCGAAACAATGTCCTCATCGTGGTCAGATATGCGCCGAAAGTTTCTTCCTTTCCCTGCGAACGCCGATTAATCTCCTCCAACAAGAGATCATCGTAATTCGCAGGAAGGAACTCCGCTTTGAGTTCCTTGACGAATTCCTGCCAACCCTCCAAATCTTCCCTAACCGACCTAAACCACAAAAGTGCCCTACCAGCCAATAGCTCCGAAGCGGATTTAAAAAGGTGGTTTTCAGGAACATCGTTAGCCAAACGAAGTTCCTCCACTCTTTCTAGGAATGAATTTACTGATGCTCCACCTGAGTCACCAGTAAACTTCACCCCCCACTTCCCTATACGTTCGATGTGTTTTTGCTGAACGACCATTCGTTCAGAAAACCCATCGGCCCTATCAAGCCTACGTTCTGACGGAACCCTAACTGAAATGTTCCCTACTACAGGACTACTGACACCAACTCTTGGCTCAGCCAACGTCTCTGTAGTAGGCCCTAACGCAGACCGCGAACCAACACCTAGGGTCTGACCAACTTGTGCTCGAAGTTGGGTTTGAACCTTAATCGGAGTCTTTTCCTTCTCCACTTCCTCTTCCCTATCGCTATTCTCACTATCACCAGTGAGATCTCCTAACAAACACAAAACCTTGTTCCGAAGTGAACTAACTTCATCTTCTTCATCTTCGGCCTCACAAGGTGTCCTAGCTAACCTGCTGTAACCGCGGCTGCTCAGCTGGGCTGGATTCTTTGGAAGAATTTTATTTATTATAACAATGTTGATTGATTTATAGAATCAATCAAATTGCTACAATTTAGGAATATGTTATTGCAAGTACCACAGTGGGATACGTTGCAGTAAAAATGGGCGCCAGGAATTTTTTTTAACAAAACCGAATAAAAAGAAAATTCCAAAACTTATGATGAGTGAAGCGATTGAAAAGATTACACAACGACCGATTGATTTTTAAATTTAATATTTATTATTTGGGAAACCGTGGGATTGAAGATCCCTGGACTAAAACCCAAAATGTTTTCAAAATAAAAGTGAAAATTACAATCAAAAGAAAGTTAAATGAAACAAAGAAAATTAAGCAAACAAAGAAAACAACTCGCAAAAGAAAATGGGTTCTTAATACCGGACGCGTACCGAACAAAAGAACAAAACAAAAGTCACTACTTATCTTTTATTTTCTTTCTCCTATTTTTCCTCTTATTCCCGATCCTCACACCTCGATCTCTATTCCTCTTTTCCTTTCTGGATTTCCTCAATAAACTCTAATTTATTCCTCCTTCTCGACTTTTCCTTTTCCTTCACACAATTCCTCGAGCACTTTCTGTTTAATCCTTTCGCTTGTTAGGCTCTTACAAGAGTGCCTTCCAAGCTAATTCCCAAAACTAATTTTTCCTCCCTCGACCATTCCAGTCAAACACACATTCATCCAACACAAGCATTCGTTTTCGTGATTGTCGGTCACGGTATCGCGGCTTCCTGGAAGCTTTACGCTCATCAGGAAAGCCACCGTTGTTGACTCTCAGCGAAACTTTGCTTTCACACACACAATCACGGTTTCGACAAGTTGTTGGATGAGTTTCCAAAACTTGCCGAAACATAATGGCGAGTTCAGACCCCTTCCCAACTATTCCTATTTTTCGAGAAAGTTCAAAGAAAAACAAAAATCGAGAAGAAGTCCAAACTAGGCATTTTCTTATTACTATTAATATTACGCGAGATTCGAGGTATGAGTTTCGTACTAAATACTAAATTAAATTGAATAAAACGCGGCGTTAAAAACCCATTTGTACATAAATAGTTAAATAATAAATTTACGTTAATAATTACGTTAGCATGAAATTATATTGTTGTTGTTATTGTTGTTGTTGTTGTTCAAGTAAGGGTCCGCCTGACCTCATACTTCTTCGGCTCATCCGCCGGCATTTTCGACCTTGTCGAAAGAACTCGTTCTCGATCTCGAACTCGGTCACCTGCTTTTGTTGCTTTTGCAAAATAAAGGCTAGGTACACCTGTGGTTGATGAGACCATGGTTGCCCTCAACTTTGCCGATATTTTGCAGCCACAACTAGGAAAAAGAAAACAGCCAAAGGCTGGTTTTTGTTGCGGTAAAATTTACCGTAACAATGTCAGAAAGGTTTTAATGTTTCTCAAACTTTTACAAAAGTTTTTCAAATGTTTCGTTTGGTCTAAATACACATCTTAAGACTTTTATCAAATCTAATGCTTTGGTAATTTTACATTGCCCAAACAACAAGAAAACTATTGTTGCAATATTTGAAGTTCCCATCACCTCATCACAAGTTATAATTTTTTTTTGTTTAAATTAAACAAACGATATGCACAAAGTAGCAGTTTGCCACATGAAATGATAAAACAATAAAATTTAACTTTACTTCCATTTAAACGATGTGCAATAAAAATTGAATTCCAAAAGGGTCAAACTAAACTAGCTTCTATGTAATATTACAATATTGTAATAATTCGAATAATGTTTATTTTATTGAATAAATTCTCTGCACGTGTGAAGTTCAAAAGTTGTTTAATATCTTTAGATTTTTTTTTTTTCAAAGACTCATCAGACATTGAAATGATCATCATCAAGAACTTGATGATCCCTCGCTGATCTCATAAAGTGTTTACACCTTTATGTTTCATATGTTTTTATTGCATTTTATGTGATTTTAAAATAAATGTATCTTCAAGTCAAGTATATCTTTGTATCTCTTCCAATAAGTATCTATACTCAAATGTACATATGTACAAAAAAAAAAAACACATCTCCCACTGTAGTGTAAATTTATTGCACAAATGTAAATAAACGAAATTCCTCAATTTTTGTCCCTCTCTTAAATAAAGTAGTTGGAACACTCGTATCTAAGGTATTTGTATCTCTCGAAGCATCTGTGACCTACAAAAGAATTCATTGGTCATCGGACTTGGGCCGCGCCGCCGCCGCCTCGATACAATATACCGTGAAGTTGATGAGAGAATCTGTAGGTAAACAAAACAGATGCAAAGTTTCTTATATACGAAACTTAAATCACTGCGCTAACTTGCATCCATATCAAATCCAATATACAACAAAAATAAAATGTCGAAACATTCCGGTTAAAAGCGCGATCAAAGCCCGATAAACGGGTATACATGTGTGTTCATTTGTAAAGCCTGATTTGTAGCTATGTTAGATGAAAACGAAAAAAAAAATCAATTTGAAAGACAGGTATTTCTAAGTTTGTCTGCTTTAATGTAGTGCAATGCACTTGCAACATGATTTGATGCAAAAACACGGAGGAAAACGAAAACAAAAAACACTACAACTTAGCCCATACACAGTTTTTTGAAAGTCTCGGTTGATTGCAAACGACAAAAATATTAACAATGCTGTTTAGTAATTTTTCGTCAAATATAAAGTTTTCGTCCAGTTTTATTAAATTGACAACGCTGTTTTTAGTGTCAGTTGGCTTGACAGTTGAAATTGACAATTGGTAGCACAAGCTATACCCTAAAGCTATCAAAATTCATAATTTAAACACTCAAAGTTTTATAAGGTCGAGTTATTCTATTTGAGTCTTAAGGCAAACTACATGCTCTTATATACTTACATATATCCTAAAAGTTAACTGTGACCCTATATGTACTTGTTTCAGAATTATGTCATTAACTTATGTTAAATAATTCTTCGTTAAATTTGAAGTTTCCGTTTAGTTTGGGAAAAAGTTATTAAATTGTTTTGAAAGTGGCAATTAGTTTGACAGGTGCAATTAACGACAATTGCAGTTGCCCAACATAAAGCTGTCAAAAATAAGACTTTCATGTTTAGATAAGTTCGAGTAAGATAAGTCAAAAGGATGGCATTAAAGTGGACAAATATCGTAGCTCATGTCAACTTCTTTGGGTTTTAAACTGAACTATGTACCTACATGCTTTTGTGTTTAAAAAGGTGACGATGATCCCATGTACTTGAACTATGCTATTAAATTATGTTTATTAAAGTTTCGTCCAATATGAATTTTTCGTTCAGTTTGGGAAAACTTATTAGATTGACAGCACAAAAACAAATAAAAACTGCAGTATCATAGTATCTGTTGGTTTGATAGTTGACACTATCAATTGACAGCACATCTCGTCAAAATTCTAAAATGAGACTTTCAGGTTTTCATAAGGTCGAGTCTGCGACTTAAGACAGAAAATAGATCCTACTTAATGTCATTCTTATTGGGTGTACAAATGTAAGATCATATTTCACAATTATGTCATAACATTATTTCTTATTAATTCTTCGTCGAATATAAAGTTTTGTTGAGTTTGGAAAAAGTTATAAAATTGTTTTGAAAACTTCGATTAGTTTGACAATTGCAACATAAAGTTATCAAAAATTAGACTTCCAAGTTTAAATAAGTTCGAGTCAGACATGTCAGAGTGATGGATGGATGACCTTAGAGTGGACAATATCCATTAAATTGCATGCTGTTTTTGTTTTTGTGTCTTAAAAATGAGAATTATATCAAAGTAGTGTCAGTCCCACATTAAACTATTTTTGTATGGAAAATATTCCAAAACCAATGTCGATCTGTTCGATTTGATTTTTTCACATCACTGTATTCATTATTGAAAGGGTAAAGTCGACGACATGTTCATAATAAGATAATAATCCTTTAGCGGCCACTTGCACTTTCAAGTTTTCATCGTCGTCGGTCGTTCAAAAACTGCAACACACGCGTTGCATGTCTTTGCCGAGCCCACAAGCCACAATACACAACATATTGTATATGTCTATTTTAAAAGTGTATTCATTTAGATTCAGTGTGGCAGTGGGTTAAAACTTTAAAGTTCACAAATAATGATATAAATTTACTACGCCTCACTGGCCAGGATAGATTTAACGATGTAGATATATGTATGTATAGTCGTATTTTGAAGACATTGCTGCAGACATTAGGCCATTGGCTTATGAGAGTGTTGCCATTTATGAAGTTATGTTTTTTGTTTTCCATTTTTCAAAATGATGTGAAATATTACATTCTATAAGAAAATTTTGAAGTGTCTGTCTTAGTTTATTTTTTTTTTTTGTTAAAGTGGAAAAGGAAATGGAGCTTATAGAAGTATTTTTGATTGCAATAAAATAAGGCCATATGGACAGCACAAAGAAGCTTGTTATACATAAAATGCGTTTTAAGCTTTTTGGAACTTGTGCATATATAGATTGTGAGTAGGCAGCTCATGTTCGTTTGAAAAGACTACTGAACACGAGGTCAAAAAAACATATATGCGTACTGTGTCTAGAGTAACACTTTGATTTTTAAGTTTATGAAATTTATTAAACATTCCAAAACTCTTTGAAAAAGAGGAAAGGTTTTTTTAATTTATACGCGTACTCAAGAGGTCTTAAATACCCTTATAATGATTAAACAGAGTGCGAGCAATTATGAAGGGAGGACAGGATTAGAACGGAGATGCACATTAGTTTTGAATGTCTGCACATTGTTATGAGTGGAAAATTGAGCATCGTAAAGCGTTTCACATTCGTGTAGTGCTGCTAAAGTAAGAATCCCTTTACTTGATAAGCTTTCCCAGAAGTATTTCCATTCAAGAGACCTAAGTACGTTATTGCGGCACAAGCCCACGGACGATTAAAAGCCTCTTAAATTAAGGCCAGATCAGAAGCGGTAATCTAATCAACTTCTTGAATCGTCGCGGAAAAAAACATAAATATTTTGCAGCATTTTTGGCGATATCGAATACATACATGATCACTCCGTAACAATTGTTTTGTAAAGCACTAACCTAGAACTGAAAGCTGTTAAGTTTCCTTGATGCAAGTACCACCCATAGATAGTGGCATTAGAAATGGGTAACGATTTCAAGATCAGAATTTAATGATCTTATCAAACGCTGCCGTTGGTAGTCCATATCTGAAGAATAGGGATAAAAATCTAAAAACGAATATGAAAAGCTGAGGGTATTGTTATCAGCAAAACAATTTAGTGGGTTAGAAGTTTTAGACAAAAAATCATTTATAAGAATAAGGAAGAGTCTCGGAGACAAAACGGAGCCCTGGGGCACACCAGCGTTAATTTTGTGGATATCGGATTTTATACCAATATTGCGATGATAAAGAGTATGTATATGATTCAAACTAGTGCTTAAAAAACCTAGTATTTTAGTACTTTTTGAAGAAACTCAATAAGTTAAAGTGTTGAAAAACACGCCAGCTAGACCGATTCGATTGTGGAGCATTGACATTGAACTTATTTTTCACGTGAATCGAAAGAAAAAATTTAAAGATCTTGGTGGGCAATCTTATCACCTGTTCTAAATGTGACACATTTGGGAAAATTTTCTTGAAAAATGGTAATTGTGAAACGTAGTGCCGTTTTTATAGTGAAATTTAACAATAGTTCAAAATATTGTAATTTATTATTTTTTAATTTTAGTAATGTTGTATTTTTTTCTTGATTTCTACAATTTTAATTTAAGTGCATACCGGATACGATCGGAAGTGAAAAAATGGAACTTTATCTATACCCTGGAAAATACTTTGAGTTGGGCTCCAGTTATACAGCAGAGTCTGTAATTATCTTATACAAATACATGACATACTTTTAGTCTCTATCAGTCTTAAATGCTGTGGCAATAAAATACTTAACCTACAGTTTACAATTATTGTTATTCTTGTAACAAAACTTAAGCTACACAACTTTAGACTATATTATGTCTTGAGAATGTGCACACGTCTCTTACAGCCAGGAAAAATCCATTTGATTAGACACCTGACACAAATTGTTTTTTCCTGGCTGTCAGGAAAAAGTATCAAGTTTGTAATTGAAAATGAGATTTTAAATGATTTTTAATTTTTAAAAATTATTTTTTTAAGGTGACCATATGTTTTTTTAAATTTATAGTTATTTGATTGACTTTAAAGGTTTGAGCTATTCTCTTGAAGAAACTTTAGCCATTTTTTCCTTTTAACCTTTAAGCGGGCGCGCGGTCATTTGTAACGGGAGCGGGGGCGCGTAACCGAAAAGACCTATGGGATGAATAAGAGAAATAAAGAACTAATTATGAACGAAAATGTACTAAGCGCGGTCGATTCGACTACGCGCGCCCGCTTGAAGGTTAAATTTAGAGGGGATAGCCGACCCTTAGATTTTTTACTTGCGACATATAGGAACTATGTATATGGCAAGTTTTGCATTCGTGCAAAATTTCGAACTCGAGATTTTAATCAAACATGATATTACGATGGTAGAGAAGTCGAAAAAAGTGGGTCCCGCGATTCCGTCCGGTCTGTTTTGTCTGTCTGTCCACGCTCCTACAGCCTAAACCATTGGGTCGATTGAGTTCAAACTTGGAAGTTAAGGTTTTCAGCAGATTCGCGTTAGGCGTTTTTTTAATTTTTTTTAAGACCAAAACTAACAGTGGCCCCCATACAATTTTTTTGGTCAAAAAACGAAAATTCGAATTTTCTCAAAAACAAACCGATAAATTTTCTCTAAAATTTTATTTTTTAACTTGGCTTCTTTTCATAAGAAAAACATATTTTTATATTGCTCAGGAAAGGTACCGCTCATAGAACCGTTATTTTGTTTCTTAATTTTCTCAGCAACTTATCAACCGATTTCAATAATTTTTTTTCTGAATAAGCTCTTATATTGCCTTAACAATATTTGATTATCAAAAGTGAAATTTTTATTGTTTGGATTTTTAAAAAAATATTGATTTTTTTTTTCAAAATTCTATATCTCAAAAACGGGTCAACATTTTTTTTTATAAATTTTATATATACAAAATTAATTTAAAAAAAAAACCGCTCTAACGATTTTCAAAAAAAAATTTTGAAAAATCAAGGGTTTTTTGATTTATAAAATGGCTTCTAAATTTTTGAAGAAAAACTTATTTTTCAGGTAAAGTTTTGAATCTTAAAATAGTTTTTTTTTTTAAATTATTTTAACTGCATTAAATGTAATCCCCTCCCATCTCACCAGATCAAATCCTGTGCGTGAGCCCGAAAGAGCGCATTACATTGACAAAACTTTTATTATATTCAGCCCTATCATGAATTCCATCGTAATCGGAAATTTTTACGAATCCCGAAAAACTGTATCATGAAATCCGTTCGTAGTGGAAAATCTCATACAATTTTGCATTACGAACGGATTTCATGATACAGTTTTTCGGGATTCGTAAAAATTCCGACTACGATGTAATTCATGATAGGGCTGATTACTATCTTTTATCCAAATTAGATAATGCATTTGGTACATATGTATGTATTGTTTATAACTATAACTATTGTAAATACCAATTCATTTCCGGGATGAGTTGTCCTAGGATGAGTTGTGTCTTGGGATGAATCGCGCGGTTTTTTTGACAAATCGAATAGCATTTAAATCTTTGAAGACAAACTTGTTTTAAAGGTATAATTTTAAATCTTATATAGGTGCTTTTTTAAACACACTCTTTGCATACAGGAGCAAGTTCGTGCGACCCAGTCGTGCATTTTATTTTCAAATAGAAAATGTATTGAAGCATTTTGGGAAATGCCCTATATTTTAAATTTTTGAAGAAACGGACGAAAGAAGTCCAATGTTTTTAAGTCGAGTCATTTGTCATATAGGCTGGTCACTCCTTAATAGTCACTTTATGTGTCACTTATAAGATCCGCGAAATTGATTGATAGCTCCTCTTGAGTATATCATTTGATTTCTTATAAAACCCAAACACAAAACAAACATTTTTACAATTACAAGCAATAAAATTGAGTCATTTCGTACGGCTCAAGACTATGCACTACACAACTAGGTACATTTATATCGTGTCGGTTCAATTCATTTGATAATTATAAACTTATACCTATCTTCTTCTCAAGTTGTTGATTAATTAAAATATCTACAATGTGACGTGTGCCGAAAGGGCAATGGAAAGATGAAGTTTTATAATTGGAATGGCTACACCCGCACATTAAAAAATAATGTGTGCACAATAATAATGCAATAACTATCTAACTGTTGACATCTATCTTCTTCGTCATACTTTACCGAGTGTCTCACGATGACATTTATTATAGAAAAAGCTGGACAGTATAATTGGATGCGCTTGTTTATGCATCCATGGCTGGGTGGATCTTATGGATGTGACTTAAGCTTTATGCGTCGTTAGGTTTTTTACTTTGTTTAGTGTTTTTTCTTTTTATTAGCAATAAAATTATGAGGTGAAACTGGCACCATATTTAAATGGCTAAAATATGTTAACAAATAATAAACAATAAAGTGAACTTCTGAATTGTATGATGAATTTGTTTTTGGGTTAGGTTATATAGATCAAGTGTAGTTTGATATTGAGATGATTTACACATATGTAGAATTGTAGATATTTGTGAATGACTCAATAATTTTATGATATTAAAAAAACTATTGTTGAATTCATTCGTTTTTTATGTACATGTATTTAAAAAATACGAGTATAATGATTTATTTAAATATTACAAAACTTTAATCAATAAAAAAAAATAAAAAATTAATACGAAATTTTTCAGCTTCCACCGTTTCTTAACTTTATTGTACTCTATTGCTAAAGGCTTCCGGTTTTACCAGCCCACAATGTTCTAAATATTGTAAAATAAGTAAGCTACTTTTTTTAAGAGGCTCTTCATATTTGGCTCAGTTAAATTGTATTACAAGTTTGTATAATATTAAAGTACTAGAAGTAACGTACATATGTCGCACTAGTAGAGGTTTTCCCAATATGATTTCTCGTTTTGAATAAGCAGCTATTTGGGAATTTGACAAGTTAAAACTATGTCATCTCTAAAACAAAATTGATAGGTATACGTTTTAACAACACTTTTCTTTTTTTTAATTACTAAAAATGGTGAAAATATTGAGCACGCGAATTGATCACAGTGTATTAGGACACCGAGATCTTGTAATTTAACATTTTTCTTAGGGCCACGTAAAAGATAAGGCCAATATCAATGCTTTACAATCGATTAAAACGATTCTTACAATTTGTGAATAGAGAACATACCAGGCACAATGGAATTGGTAGAAAATTTCTTTTCCATTGTTCAGTGTCACAATGAAATTAACATCCATTAATTTCTCTTAAAAATACTGTTTTTTTATTAAAAAACTCTATTTGGAAAACCCGGCAAGAGTACGATAACTCAGGCGACAAGATATTATAAGGGATTTCTTAAGAACAGTTAAAAACAAGCATTTTTTACTATGGGAGGGGGGATCTATATCCCCCCATTTAGGCAAGAGGGGCAATTTAAAAAAATAGTTAAAATGGAAACAAATTATTAAAAAATAACAATAATACTTACAATTAAGTTTTATACATTTTTTTAAAGCCAACATTCTGTTCTATTAGTCAGTTTTTAAATCAAGTCAAAACTATGCATATTTTTTGAAAAATTTAATTTTAAACTCAAAATTTGAGTACAAAAAGTTAAAAAAAGGTTTAAAGTGTAATTTTTCAATACTTCAAGATTATCTAGCATTGTTTTTATTTCAGAATTTATTGCTCTTATTTGTTTTTGATCAAAAACTGAAAACTAGATTATTTTTTTTTCTTAGTTTTTGAGAAAATTCAAAATAACCACAACTACTATTTTAATTTAATTCTTTTTTTTTTGTTTGAGTGGTCTCATTTTGATAGAAATAATGGTAGGTGCGAGTTTGGGTGTAAGCAACAGTGGGATGTGTATGGGGAGGGGGCATGATGCCCCCCTGCAACCCCTCTGCTAAGGAACACTATAGGATTTCGGGTGGGTGCAAGGTGGGGACGGTGCAAGGTGTGGTGGGTGCAAGATGGGGTGCATGCAAAGTTTCTTTTGCATTTAAATAAGCTGGATTTAAGAAAAATTAATTTACCCTAGATATGTCTTTATCCATATTCGAATATTACTATCAAAAAAAGGGGCTGCGATACGATCTACACTGATAACTTCCCATCCCGTCTATCGATTTGTCTTGCTTAAAAGTTTTTCTATGTGTATCAATTTTTACCAAATTTGCGTTCTATTTTTTGTAGATTTTATTTTTTTATGAAAAAATGGATTGTTGGATTTTTATAAAAAAATTACTGAATATCGAAAACAATATGTTCTGTGAAATAAAATAAGTTTGAAGCCAATATTTTTAATTTTTGAAAAGCTATTTGAGTCGGAAGTAGATTTTTACCAAGTTTTAGTATTGTTTTTTTTTTTAGGTTTTTGTTTTTTGTAAAAAAAACTGTCAATTCGATTTTTCTCAAAATGTTTCCTAATGTTGAAAACAATATTTTTTATAGCTTAAAATTAGTTGAAAGCCATCATCTCAAATTTTTGAAAAGATATTTGAGTCGGAAATCAATTTTTACCAACTTTTATTAATTTTTTTTAGGTTTTTATTTTTTTTTTTAAAAACTGTCAATTCGATTTATCTCAAAATTTGTCCTACTGTTGAAAACAATATTTCTTATAAGTTTAAAATTAGTTGAAAGCCATCATCTCAAATTTTTGAAAAGATATTTGAGTCGAAAATCAATTTTTACCAACTTTTGTTACATTTTTGTGTAGATTTTTAATTTTTTTGTAAAATAACTGTCAATTCGATTTTTTTTAAAATTGTACTGAATGGTGAAAACAATATTTTTTGAAAGATAAAAGTAGTTTAAAGCCAATATCTCAAAGTTTTGAAAAGATATTTGAGTAGAAATTCAATTTTTACCAACTTTGAGTAATGTTTTTTTTAGGTTTTTATTTTTTATAAAAACAAACTGTCAATTAGATTTTTCTCAAACTTTTATCAGACGTCAAAAACATTATTCTTCGATGCACAAAATTGTTTTGGTGACGAAATCATATTTTAGTCGTAAAATTTTCAAGGTGAAACATTTTTTTTTATTTACAAAAAAACCGTTAATTGGATTGTTTTCCAAAAATATACTTGTTTTGTATCACGTTACAATATATAATATAAAATTTAATTCAAGTCTCTAGCGTCATTAGTTCATGAGATATTTAGGGTTAACCAACATTTTCACCCACGCAATTTTCTTAAGAGCCCTTTCTGCATCTTTCTGCCTTATTATCTGTATAACAAAATTTATTTGAAGTCGATATCTCTTCTGGTTCTTGAGCTATGGACGACGAAAAAAACGTCGCGAACGTACGGATGTACTGGCTTACGGACGTACGAACGTACGTACACACGCACGCACAGACATCTTTCCAAAAATCTTTTATTTCGACTCTAGAAACCATGAAACGTCGAGAAATGTCAAAATTTTCAATTGGACAAATCGGACCCATTACAATAATTTCTTATGGGAAGTTAAAAAGGGGCTGGGATGCGACCCACACTGATAACTTCGATTTGTATAAAACTTTAACAAAATGTTAAAAACAACATGTTTTATTAGATAAACAATTTTTAAGCCAATATCATTCTTTTTTCTAATAATACTTAAGTCAAAAACCATTTCTTATCAGTTTTTTGTTGTTTTTGTGTTTTGTGAAAAAGTTTGAAAATTGAATTTTTCTAAAAAAAAAAATAACTAAAAGTAAGCAACAAAATGTGGCATATGATAAAATAAGGTTTTGCTCTCGTTGTTGTTTTAGTCGAAAACCAATTTTTTGTATTTCTTATACTTATATGTAAGAAAATACAGATTTGATTTTTCTAAGACCATTATTTTAAGTTAACAAACAAATTTAGCACAAAATGAAATCATTTTGAAGTCAATACCTTTATTCATATTTATTCACGAAATATCAAAAGTCGAACATCAATTTTTAACAATTTTGTGATGTATTTTTTTGTAGATTTGACTGAATGTTGAACACAAATTTTTGCATACAATAACATAAAATTAGATTGAAGTAAGTATCTTTCGCACCCGTGGCATGATGGTTAGTGCGTTGGACTGTCATGCCAGAGGTCTTGGGTTCGATCCCTGCCTATGTCATCTAAAGTTTTTTTCACGGGTACTGCCTCTTGCGAGGAATTGACAAATTCTCCAAGAGTAATTCTTGTCATGAAAAGTGCTTTCTCAAATTGGCCGTTCGGATTCGGCTTTTAATTGTAGATCCCCTCCATCCCTGACAACAGTACTCGCACATAGGAATGGTTGAGAGTTGTAAGTCACTAGGCCCTAGTGCTCAATGGACTGTTGCGCCACCCAATTTATTTTTTTTAAATATCTTTGAAGTTTGAAAAGATATTTAAATCGAAAGTGAATTTTTACAAACTTATAGTTATGTTTTTTTTAGGTTTTTATTTTATTGTAAAAAATTATCAATTTCCCACGGGATAATATCCCCAAACAAATTTAATCCATTTTGATAATATCCCCAGAGACGTAAGACAAATGGACAAAATCCCCAACTAAATAATTTATTTTGCCAAAATCCCCAGTATCCGTGCATATCTTCATTTATGCATGCAGTTTTTAAAAAAACTCTTATAAAATTCCCTTATTGTGATATTTATAAATGATAATGATAAACAGTTTCTAAACAAAAAATCGCTATGAAGGCATGCACTTCTCAGCCTGACTTTAGTATTGATAGGGAATCATTGTATTCGTAGTGCTTGTTTAGTGCTGTCTAAGCGTTGTTTTGTAGTGTCGAGTATTTCTTTAATTTTAAAATAAAAATTGAAATGGATGGTGTTATTGTTTCTTAATAATTTGCATTTCATGCAATATAAACGAAATTTAATGTATTCAAAACAATTATGTTCAAGTAGTGAATCATGCGATTAAATTGCGCGCGCGATTTAATCGCATGATTCACTACTTGAACATAATTGTTTTGGGGATATTCACTTGGGGATTTTCGCCCTGGGTATTTTCTCTTTGGGAATTTTGCTGCTGGGGATTTCGTTTTGGGGATTATGGATTTGGGGATTTTCCTTTGGGGATTATATCTTGGGGGATATTATCACCAACCCTCAAGAACTTTGATGTTCGTTGCATACAATTGATTTGTTCGTTAAATCATTTTTGTTCGTAAAATATTCGAGGTGACAAATTTTTTTTTCAGTTTTTAAACCGTTAATTGATTCTTTTTTTTCAAAATTATACTAATTTGGTATTACATTACATTGCATAACATGAAATTTAATTAAAGTCGCTAGCGTTATTGAAAAAATAAAACGGAATAAATAGAGGAGGCGCAACAGTCTCTAGAGAACTAGGGCCTAGTGACTTACTACTCTCGACCATTCCTGTGTACGAGTAATGTTGTCAATAACGCTAGTGCTATTGGTTCGTAAGATATTTGGGGTTAACCAAAATGTTCCTTTTTTTAAAATTGCTATAGTAAAAAAACACCCAAAAATTTGTTTGAAGTCGATATCTCTACTTGTACTTTATAGAAATGTCAATATTTTCAATGCAACAAATCGGACCGATTACAATAACTTCCAACAGGAAATTCCCTTTAGAAATAATTGAATGTAAACAAATATTCAGGTTAGATTCATATCCTTGATCAATTTAATATTTTATTTATTTTTGAAGGTGAGTTCACAAGCTCCTTTTTGCTTTTTGCTACCCTAATAATGGTTACGGTACTTCAATTGTAATCTAATAAATGCGTAATTTTTCCTCAAATCCTAAGATTCTAAATTTCAAATCGAAAATGATAAAATTTAAATAGAAACAAATGATTGTATATCAAGGCAAAACATTATGCGTTTATACAAAATAAATAAATTCTTCCAAAAATTTAGACTTTCTAACTTTCCGCTGCGTTGTGGTCGTATCGTAGCAAAGTATAAATTTATTAAGCAAGAATAACAAATACGAGTCATTCAGGTTCTTAAACGGTATTATTAATTATGTATTTTTTAACGAATTTGTTTATATATCAATTCTTTTCATAACCCAAAAAATTGTCAAGAACAAAATAAAAATACAAATAAATAAATTGCGTTTAATAAAATTGAATTTCATCTAAATTAAAACGCAATCAAAGAAAACTCTTAAGAAAATTAAAAACAAATTTTCTTCTGTTTTTTTTTGCAGTTTTTTTGTGCGAGGTACCCCGAAAATATTTCCCAATACTCAAGCTTGTACAGTATAGTCTCTATAAACTTAATTCAAAACACTACAAGAGACCAAATCCAATCAGATTGTGTTTCATGCACCATGCACAAAGATTGTTTTTTTTTTTCTTGCCGCCAAATCATGACCCAGTTGCAGAATTCTTCGTGTAGCTCTATGGCTATACTTTAGTTAGATCGTATAATGCAGCCAAGTTTTGCAGCTTGCAACGCTGGCTGGCTGCTGGTGGTGTTTTAATAGAAACAAACCAACAAAACTGGATACCCAAAATTTCGCAAGATTTTTAACTTTTTTTTTTTTCTATATCTGTGTAAAATAAAATACTGCTAGAATAGCTGGAATATCAACTTAAGCGGATATTTTATTAGTTACCGGACTAAAAAAACGAGACTAAGACTAAGACTAAGAAGCAAATGCATTGAACGACGAACATTCGATTGCCATAAGATCAACGGAATTTGAACGTAAACGAGATATTACATAATAACCGGTGGAAGTGCGATTCTACTTTGGATGCAATGTTTTATTCGTATGAAATGAAAAAAGATACTCATACTAAATTTAATCAGATACTTTCAATGGTACATAGTGTGTAGATACTTTTTGGTTCTTGGGATTTTTAACAGTAGGCTAGGCTTTTTAATAAGAACTTGTTGTTTATATAGAGACTGGAGGTGATATATTTATTTAATAAGATGATTAATGGAAAACGTTTCTGTTTTGAAATTTGATTTTTAGATACGAGTAGTATCAAGGCCTTAGCTTTATGTTTTGATTTAAAAACGGGAAATTGTTAACAATTATTTTGTTTTCACGTTTTTATTACTTAAAAATAAAATATGATGGTAAGTTTTTTTTTAATAACAATTGGGGGAAAGTATATTAAAATTAAATTTAGACGAGTATATTTTTTAATGGAGATTTTGAGCTTTATTCATGGTTATTCTTTGAAAGAATAATGACTTTCCAATAATATGAAAGAGTGTTTTTATCTACACTAATATTATGAAGAGGAAAGATTTGTATTTTTGTATATAACGAATAAACTCAAAAAGTACTGGACCGATTTTAATAATTCTTTTATCATTAGAAATCTATATTATCTTTATACCTATTTATGTCTTCCCATGTGAAGCCGGGACGGGCTGCTAGTTAGTTTATACATCAGCTGAAACAACATACGTTTAGCTACCTTTTTATGATACAAATACCTGTATAAATGACAATGATTTTGATAAAAACAAATCAGTATCTTTTGAGAGAAATCAATGAATGTTTATTTGACTGCAATTAAGAATGTATGCCAATAATAATGAAAAACGATATCAGTCAAATATGGATACCACAGATACGTTTGCAGCACCATATACTTTTTATGATATATTTCATGAACAATTCTCACATCTGACGGTGTATGTCCTCAATAGCTTCCAGAACTCATTGGAATAGACCCCATTTTTCACGTAGTCCAAAAAAGATCTAAAGTGTTACATCACAAAATATCGATGGCCATAATTATAATCACCTCTTTGAGAAATAACACGGTCAGGAAACATTCCTTGCAAGACTGTGAACTGTGAATGCAAAATTTGTTTGTAAAGTGAATTTTAACAAATTAAATTAAAGCGTATTTTTTAAATGTCAAAGATGACATCTAGCCAAATATCGGGCTATTAAAAATGAAATCTTTTACTGGATAATCTTATATTTTGATTCTTAGGGCTTTGAAAAGTCAAGAAATGTCAAAATTTTCAATTCGAAAAATTGGTTCGATTAAAATTGTTAGATAAGAAAACATTTATTTTTACCTGCACCTTTGCCCGCGTGGTAAAAGAAAATCAAATTATCACATAGAAACATTCCGGGGGCAAGTATATCGTTGGTAAGCTTTCCACAATCAAAAGAAACAAAGTGGAACCAAAAGTAACGCTGTCTATTGTAAAAGTTATGAAGTTCGGCTTTTCTAAGTTATTTTTGGTATTTGCCTTTGTGCCTTTTTAACAGTTAGAGGGAAACTAACCATAATTATGGAATTGAAGCCTTTTGAGTTGGAATGGTTAATCTTTTAAATTTTTTGAGATTCGAGGAAAAGTTACATTTTCACCCTTTCCCTCATTTCAATTGGAGCTTATGTGAGGGCACATCGGCCAGCTCAAGCAAGTTAAGAAACTGTATTGGGCATGAACCCATGACAGTGTCTGTTGACAAATACTTCCTCATATGTTCGCTGCTTCATCCAATATGTTTGAACTTATTTTCAAAACACCATCGTTTCTTGATGTTAAAATCGCTCTTTGACAGAGGAATTGATCGTCATATATGTATGTTATATATTTTATAAGCCAAAGTAAGCACTTGAAATAAGTTTAGAATTACTATGTACTAAATTAAAAAAATCTTCCCTTAGTTCCACATTGCCCTCAGCATCGGTTTTTAACCGTCCTTCTCTTATTTTAAATAAATAAAAAGTAGCTTAAAATAATTTTGAGCATTGCAAACTGCCTCCGGACACAAAATAACGGAACGATTTAAGGACGGACAAACAAAAAAACAAACAAAGTGACTTTTCCATTTATATTATTAGTATAAAATATTGTTAGTATTAGGTATAAATTATTATTTTTTTAAATTTTTGTGCATTTTATTTTTAAAGGTATTTTTATAATTTAAGTTATTATATTCTTGTATTGTTCTTAAATAAATAATAGGTGAATCTTAATTTTTTTTAAATTTGGGTTTTGCTAAATTTTCCTGCTTGAACCTTTTAGTTATTGTTTAAAACTGCCAAAATAAATTCGTCTTACTTTTTTACTTACTAATGTATTTCTTTAAATGATGTTTCATATAGTTTATCTATTTAAGTTCTTAGCACTATTAAATGATAAAACATAGAATTCTTAAAACCATTTGCTCTTTACTTTTAAATACATAATTCATTAGGCTATTCATTAAATATTTCCCAAGCAAACAATAACAAGTCGTTTATGTTTTTGTGACAATTTTTTTGATTGCATTATAAACAAATAATTTATTTTTTTTAGATATTCATTGTTATTGTTTTTGCGTGTAAAACAAGTTAAACCTGTGTTTTTTTCTTAGATGACAGAGTACTCGTGAGTAAATAAAAACAATAGATAATTACCGCATCTACATAATGGTCTTCTATTAATTTATAAGTCGTCATAACTACTGTACAAAAAAAAAATTACTAAAGTAATCTTGAGTTTTTTTTTTTACCACCTTCAAAGAAACCTAACTAATAATATAAATTAAATCATAAAGAGTTAAAACCTTTAAAGTTAAGGTCAATGATTAATTTTCTTTGATAACAAAGATCAAATAATTTAAATAAATCAATCAACAAAAAAAAAAACATCGTATATTATTATACTATAAAATTAATTATAGCTTCTTGTGTTAACCTACAACTACAAGAGTACTCATTTTGCAATATTTATTATTTATAACAATTTAATTACAGTCTACTGAATAAATATTGTGGATCATAAATTTTGTGATCTATTGTTTGTTTTTCTTTTCTGTTTATTTTTATAGAATTTGTAATATAATTTTTGAACTCAGAAAAGTATACTTACAATTTGAAGTTCAGTCATATATTTTTTCCACCACAAGAATTTGGAGTATTCAGGGCCCATTGCAGACATCATGTAATAGAAGTACATACAAACATGGACAAAGTTGTTTAGAAGATTTGGGAATGTTGCATTTCCACCTGAACAACACAAAATTTTTTAACATTATCTTTTATTTTATAAAATTTTAAAAAATAAAAATAAAAATTGAAATGAATGAAAGAAAATAAAACAAAATAAAATACAGGCTTTCCCAATAAGTGTTTTTATTCCCTTAATAATGCCACACAATGTCAGCCAAATGGATGATACGGTTAAGATTGTGGTAACAAATCCATATTCAGCCGCACATCCTTGAAAACTTCATGAATTCTATTTTTAAGTTTTTAAATCGAATAAAGATCATTGAGATAAACCTTATCTTTCACTTGGCATCTAAGACAAAATTCTTGTAAGGCTTCCAAATGTGGTTCCTAATTTATCTACATTTTTGTAGTGAATATAAACAATTCAAATGCGTTGATGGAGCATGTATGTACATATGTATGTATGTTTCCATTTGTAGTTTGACTTTATTTTAACTTGTCAAATGTCAAAAGGTGACATCTTCAAAAGCAAAAGCTGTCAACAAATTGGCTATTCAAAATAAAACCTCTTATTGGAAAACCTTTTACAAATTATCAAAATGTTTTCCAGATTATTGTAAATAATTCGAATGACTGTGAAATCATGAAAAACAATTTTTTTTTTTATTTTAAGGATTAAGACACAGTTTTTCAGTAGTGAGTTAATTCAGAATCAGACTATTTTTGAAAAGGCTTTACAAGGAAGAAATAGATTACTAAATCTATATTCAGTGGATAATTTCATATAAATAGTTAAATTAAAAAGTTTGACTTAAATTTCACAACGAAAACTAAGACATACATATTTTATTATATTTTATTTTTATAAAACTCAATATTCCGCTGTTGATTTGAAAATTATTTGTTTTTGATTTGAATTTTTTAAATATTAACTTTTTTTGAGTAAGACATTTTTTATTATTTATTATCATAAGAACAATAATACCTGAATATGATGACCAATATGTGAGCACTTCAAGGTGAGTTTTTTATTATTTTATATCATAAACAGATTATATTACCTGCAATGAATTTAACTAAAACCCATGTCTCTAGTGGAGTTAAAGAATGATGGTACACATGCAGCCAAGTTATTTGTGATGTCTTTTTTCTTAACACAAAGAATATTGTGTCCGCAAATTCAGTCAGTTTTGATAGATAGTAAATGTAGCACAAATTCAGCATCTAAGAAAAAAAAATATATTATTATTTATTTTTTATTATTCTGGATATCATACGTAATTTAATTTTTATAAAATAGAAATGCAACTTATTATTGCAAAACTATTTTTAGCACGCAATCAAAGTGATTTTTTTAATAATAATAAAATAATAAGTAATAGGAAATAGAAGGCCTGGCGCATATTAATCTTCAAGACCATATTTAATTGAACAATGTTACCAAATGGTAAAAATAAAACGAATTTTAAAACAAGTTTTATTTGTTATATATTTTTAAATATTGAATAGCAAGTTAAATATCAATATTTATCTTGTTTTATACAATTTTTTATTCGTCATTCTCATGAACCTTTTATTGTATTAAGATAGAGTCAAAAACCTACTTTTTTTTACTGATTTCTTACTACTTTCATAAATCTCTGAAGTTAGGTAATAAGGTCTTTAGAAAAAACAATGACATTTCAGGTTTTTAATTTGGTGCAACGCCCTTTTTGTCTTATAAGTTTAATACTAACAACTTGAGTCAAGAACAAATGCTAAATATCGTATAAATTTAGTCTTTAGAACATAAGACAAAACAAAATAATATTTGTTTAGATTTTAACATCTTAAGGTCATTTAGTCTGTGTGACCAATTTTTGACTTAAGCCCTATTTGTATTACCTCAAAGAATTTATGATTGTTAAATAAATGAAGGAAGAACAGAACTCTT
Organism: Eupeodes latifasciatus; assembly: GCA_920104205.1. NCBI lineage: Eukaryota > Metazoa > Arthropoda > Insecta > Diptera > Syrphidae > Eupeodes > Eupeodes latifasciatus. The sequence continues at coordinate 375,454,728 of OV049924.1, forward strand.
GCGTTTAGTCTTCCATTTTTCGTAACTTTAGACTTTAAGCTGACACTTTCTTTAAAGGTTATTAAACAATTTCCTGATTGTAGCGACTAATTTTTAATTTTGTTTCAAAATAAATTGAAGATCTTAAAACAGGCATATAATTTAAATTTTTGGATATTCTGAATAAAAAATCATACAAAATAGGTATTGGTTTTAAAAGGGCCTATTAGAGGGTGAAGTTATGATATGTAGTTCATTTTATGTAATATGAAAACTTTCGTAAAATCGTAGATCTCAAGTTATTTCCAATGATAATTTTTCAAAATTGTGTATAGTGGTGAAAAGAAGAATTTCTGTACTTTTTATTATAAAGTTATTAGAACAGCATTTAAAATTAGCTATACATTTTTTGAATTGAAAACGAAAATAGCACATTTCTTTAGCCACTTTTCAACTTCGGAAACAGTCTTAAACTTTGTTTTGGATTCTAAACTTTTTAACTAATCTTGAACTTTAATGTTGAGTTTTGTTGAGGATGAATTTGATACTGGAATGTAAGATCAGTTTAGAAAGTAGTGCCAAAAATGTTATAATTATGAAATGAAAAGAAATTCATTTTTTAAAAACCATTACAAAGTTGTTCAGGAAATTAAAAAAAGAAATCAGTTTTTTGGGAATGAAGTTCCGAGTGCTATAAAAGATTTTCAATCGCTACAATCTCTGCTGAAATGTATAAATTGTCTAAGTAGCACACCGTACAACGCTCCCAAACTAACCTTCCTATATTTACAATAACATATGGTGTAATTTTTTATATTAATTTTGAATATATGAAAAAATATGATTTAATAAGTTAAGGAGAAGATTTAGTATACACTGGTCAACAAAATTGCGTTTTTTATCGGGAGAACAAACAAAACAATACTTTTTTAAAAGAATTAACATGTCTTAAATTCGAATCACGCCTTTAAGTTTTTATATCACGTCAGGTTTATTAAATATGATCCTTAAAAAAAACGGCTAACAGCAACCAAAAACGGGGTTTTAAAGTTAAAACTCAAAATATATATCTAAACAAAAATTGTATGACAATTCTGCAAAATACAAATCTTTTCCTTCTAGATACGATTTAATTCATTTCATTACCTTACTCAATTTCCTTATTAGTTATGAGCCTTTATTTGACTTCATATGAAGTTTTAAGCAAATCTTCATTTTAATACTTTCATAGTTTTGAAAAATACGTTTTGGAGTTAAATTTTAGTGCTAATTTCGAATCCAAACTTTAATTTTAATTATTTGCTTAATAATTAAAATCTTTATATAATAGAATTGTGAAGACAACAGATTCTATACAAAAACAAAGCTTTTCTCTAAACCGTTTTGCCTTTTTGTGTTCAAAACCGTTTTAGCATAAATGCGTTTAGCGTTTCTTTCAAATTTTTGTAAGGCAGGTGAAATCTAACAACTTATGAAGTTTTTTCGAATATTATAGAAAATAATGTAAATATTTCAATTGAATAATAAAAGAACAGATTAAAGATTTGGAAAACCATACCGGATTTCATTGAAAAAAATCTATTTTATAAATTTAGATATCCTCAAAAAGCCTTATATACATGTTTTGTTTTTCGGCTTTTATAAAGTAATATCTTAAAAACCTGACGTGATACATTCATTTTGAAGTTGGCTTTGAATTAAGGTCATCAAAACCCAATGCAAAAGTCGACCTTGTCCTTTTCGACAAGTGCTATTTTAAAAAATTTGTATAGCTCTTAATATTTTACTTAAATATGTCTACTTTAACTTTTAGAAGTTTGTTAAATATTTCCGAGTTTTCGAAATTAATAGGGCCCATACACTACATAAACTGTTTGAGCAAACGAATGTATGTTGTTGTTGTAAAAATGTTTGTGCAAACTGTTTGAGTAGTGTGTAGCGATGATGCGTGTTTGGGCAAACGGTTTGGACAAAATAAAAAAAATTGAATTTTCCGTGCCTGCACAAACATGTTTGTGTGGTGTGTATTGAATTTTGCTCAAACTGATGCCAATTTTTATAGAGTTAACATGAATAAACATGAATAAACAAAGAGGGATAAATTTTATGGACTGAATTCTTTGAACTTTATAAAAGTTTACCGGTATTGTGGTGTGTAAAAAGTAACGAATATTGCAAATCACTCATTGTTCCGTGTCCGTAGGTACATACATAGGTCTGATTAAGATGAAAAACGTCACGCAACTAATATCTCTGAAACACGTTTGTGTAGTGTGTGGCGAAACTATGTTTGCTCAAACACACGTTTGAACAAACGTGTTTGCGTAGTGTATGGACCCTATAATACAAATTGTCACTGTTTATATCGTGACAAAATTTAGCTCGTAAAATGCCAATAAATCACTTAAAATTGCTATTTTCCCTGTCTACGTTTTGAGAACATATTTATGAAAACCAATATAATTTATTCAAATATGGACTATAAGAACAAAATTATGTTCCGAAGGTTTTGATTTTATTTTCTAACGTTATTTCTTAGGTGCATGAAGGGAGGGGGGGAATACTTGCCGGCAATGAAATAAGGCCTAATAAAATAAGACCAACTATGTACAAAGAATTTACCTTATTGCACTTATAACAAATAAAATAAGTCCAATTTTTAGCAGTTGGTCGAATTGCACTTTGACAAAGTGAAATAAGGTCAATTTATTTTGAGAAGTAAGATCAACTTATATTTACGATCAGATTTTTACTATAAGATTTGAGGTAGGTGCAAGGTTGAGTGTATGTAACTTGCGTCGGAAATATATTACTTATTTCTTAAATTTACTTAATTTTTTTTCCAAATACAACTGTTTTTTTCTATCTTTTCCTTCTACCTATTTGCGCAGTGCCACTTCTCTAATTTTTAAATTTATTTCAAGTCGAATTTCTTAAAAAAATGCCAATAACAGCTTATGCCTCACTTTTTTTCTCATTTTGTTTCTATTAATGTCATATTTCTAGTGTCAAAACTCTGATCGTTCAACCAATATCGATCGCTTAGAGTTACTTCAAAATTAAGAACTTGTAATATGCAGCATTATAATGTTTTTTAAATTAATGTTTTTTAGTTCTGGCAACCTTGCTACCTTGTTAAAACAAGTGTTGTCATATAGTTTTTTTTTGTGATTTTTTTTTAATCAAAAGCGCGTAGTACGAGTATCTTCTAGAAAAACTAGCAAAGAAAAAGAGAAACAAAAATCACAGTATTCAAATGCACTGATGCGTTTCATATGGTGAGTGGTGGCTTGGTTTCTATTTGTTTCTATATTTAACAAAATCAAAAATCAACATACTAAAAAAACTAACATAAAAACCAACGTAGGAAGCAATAAAATGTTAAAATTAATCAAATCCAACTTCATATTCCATCAACTGTCTGCCACTCTTACTGCTGCCTGCACTAGATTGCAAGATCGATGGAGTAACTATTGGTTTTTTGATTATAATTCATATACAATTTCGTGTTAATCAATTAGTGCACTAATTTTATGTGTTGTTGTTGTTGTTTGTGTTGCTGTTCAGCGGACATAGGTTAGATAGAGATATACTTATATTAAACACGAGCGTACTTTTGTTTTTAATTTCAAGTTTAAACTTTGACCATGAACTGAATGGTTTTTCAGCCGCAGAAATTGAACCTGCTTTTGTTAAAAAGTTAAAATTTTTAATGTTTGTCTTTGGCAAATATATTAATATTTTTTTTTTGTTTTTAAGAGGTACATAGGACGTTCTTTAACCTTTATATATAGTTTTCTGTAGAATAACCTAAACTTAAATTGCTAAGCTTTCGTATATACACAATATTTATAGCTTATTTGTTTCCTCTATAAGTTAATTTATGACCATGGACTAAACACACATCAGATAGGTACATATTGTCGAAGCGGGGATTAGATTTTATTTGTCGATGATGATGTTTAATGGACCACACCACGGTCACTTGACAAAGTGTGATGATCAGTATTTTTGTTGTTTTGTGCAATTTTGTTGTTGTTGGATTTTGTTGATATTGACATGAATTGTTATATTTGCTTATCGAACAAAATCTAATCAGTGAAGTCTGCATAAAGACGTCTTTTAGGTTTAGCTTTAACTTTGACTATTATGGTTTGGGTAGGGTAGAGTTATGTTATTACCATCGTGTCATGATGAATCAATAAAAAACATGCAGACAAAGTTGTAACTTGTAAAATGAACTTGACAACCCACTGGCTGCTGCTGATTTCAAAAGTGCTTTAATTTCACCAACTCATAACCATTTCTATAGGTCCTAGTTTTTTTTAGTGATATAAAACAAAAATTACACAAGTCTTCAAAGACATTAATACTGCAATTGCTTTCGAATAAGCTCCAACTGTGTAGATAATTTAATGGAACACAAAAACTTTGATAGATCTCGAAAATCCTTAGTCATTTAAAAAAAATATCCTCACGATTTTTTGTATTTGCATCGTTTTTATTTACTAAATTAACTCTCGAAATAACACTTAAAATTCGTAGGTTACTCCATTTCTGTCCAATTGTTTTTGAACGGTGACTCAATTAAATTAATATCACCTTTTGTTCAAGAAAATTTCGAGGTGTCAAGTAATTTCTTAGTTGGTTTTTATTAAGTTCATTTCAATTGAAGTCGATAGCTTTGTTGGAATCAACAGAGGTTTTTAATCTGCAAATTTGTATACCTGTAAAATAAAATTAATTTCATATGTTTGCTAGCTCTTTAGATATCGGCCGACGAAAACGGAATCCCTGACTCTTAGAATGATGGATTTAGATTCTATTGACCTTGAAACGTCAATAAATGTCAACATTATTAGTTTATTAAATCGGATCTTTAACAAAACAAAATACGGAACAAAATGTAAAATTTTTTTCAAAAAAGGTTGTTTCTAAAAAATATGCTTTTATACGAGTAAAGTTCAGAAATGCTTCTTTTTTAAACTGTTTAAGGTTCTACATTACACTGATCGGCAAAATTTCCTTCCCGGCAATAAAATTCCAGTGGGTTTTCACAGGCTTAATTCAAATACGACTCCAAAATTAATGAATCATGCAACATTTTTAAGATATATTTTTTAAAATTAAAAAAAAATAATATTTTTTTAAGTCTTTTTTTCTGGCTTTGTAAATTTATGAAGTACATTTATTTCAATAAAATTAGTGATGGTTTACCAAATCTATAATCCCTTTCTTCAATACTAAATTAACACATTTATATTATTTTATATAATATTCGTAAATCTTCATAAGTTGTTAGATTTAACCTGTTTTTCAAAAATCAAATTCAATTTCTGCTCAAAACTTTATAGTCCAGTCAATGAATGACCCAAAATGAGGTGTAGAGTGCGTGAGCAGGTAACTAAGCGATTCCTTCAGAAACTTGTTCAGGGGGCTTAGGTTGTTAACATACCAAAAGTCCTGACTCCTAGGTTATGAGCGGTGGGGAGGAGGGGGGAGTAAAGGTACGAATTTTGGGTTTTTCGCTTATATCTCGAAAACGGTGCATCGGAGAGAAATATTTTTAGAGAATAAAATGGAGTTCTTAAAATTATCTAAAACTTTTATATCATGTGTTTTTTTCTAATTCCTAACCGTTTTCGAGCTATACCCTCGGAAAAAGTTGAAATTTACAAAAAAAATCAATTTACGTCAAAATATTCATAAACATTACATCATATTGTCTAAACCTATTCATAAACGAAAAGTATGAATAGGAAAGAAGTTGTAGATTTTTAAATTCCCTTTTAGAATATATATACATATGCTGATTAATGTCCAACCCGCCTAAAGTTACAGCTATTTTAAAACTTGTATAGCATTTTGCAATTTTCAGATCATTAGTTGCTCCTTTCTTGAAAAGTGGCAAGATATTGGCACATTTAAGAGCAACCGGAAATACTCCAGAAAAAATACTTTTGCTAAAGATATGTGCCAAAACATCAACTATAAAACATGCTACATTTTTCAAACAAACATTTGAAATACCATCATAACCAGAAGAGTTTGAAGTTTTTAAAGTGCCAATTAACTTCAGAATCTCTAAACTAGTTATAGGCTCAAACACAAAACTTTGGCTTTGAGAAGGTTAATTACTGAATGGACTACAAAGTGTAGAAGATGGGTGACTAGAACTAGCTTGTAGATTAAGTGAAATCGTTGAAAAGTATTAATTGAATGCATTAGCAATTGCAATTTTATCTGAGACCACACGACCGCATTAACATTGACAACAAATGGTTGTTTTTTGCACTGAGATTTATTAAGTATACTATTCACTATTTTCCATTCATTTCTAATATTTCATTCAGCTAGATTGAATTTGTTTTTAACGACAAATAGGAATTTCTTTCTTTAATTCAACACAAATTTTTTTATATTTAGTTTTTAAAATCTGACTGTTGTTGCGTTTTAAACACTTTTTTCTTAATTTGTTTTTATACTTCACTTTTTTAAGTAAACTATAAGTAATCCACGGCTTTAAACGCCTTATTAGACCTTTTCGGAACGATATCAAAAGAAGCATCAGAAATGTATCCATTCCATATCCAGAATGAATAGAAATGTAAGGCGAGGTAACGTGATCGTCATCTTGCTCGGAGCAATCTTCGTCTTTGCTAGAAGTAAGTTATTGTGGTTATCTCTTTTGTTATCTAATACTCGCACATAAACCACAATGTGTTGACGATGGGGACGATGAAGACGATGTAGAGCCCATTCAGCAAGAGCCACCCGCTACTGAGGAAGTACATTCAAGAAGAACAATCATTGCCTGGGCCCTCAAGTTCAAAGAGGATGAAAATTTGATTACTTTTAAAGTTGAGAGTAAAACATTAGGAATATATTGAGAACAATGGGGCTTACAATCATTATTGTATTGGTGTAACGAAACTATCTGTAGAATAAAGTGTGAAATTTGTCATCATCATTATTTTTCTACTTTATTTAATAACTTGCTTATAAGTGGCCATATATGTTATTAGATGAACGAACAATGGTTGGGGGTTAAGAATGTGATATACTCGTACAAACTTATTTTCTGAAAATTGCAAAATGCTATACAAGTTTTAAAATAGCTGTAACTTTAGGCGGGTTGGACATTAATCAGCATATGTATATATATTCTAAAAGGGAATTTAAAAATCTACAACTTCTTTCCTATTCATACTTTTCGTTTATGAATAGGTTTAGACAATATGATGCAATGTCTATGAATATTTTGACGTAAATTGATTTTTTTTGTAAATTTCAACTTTTTCCGAGGGTATAGCTCGAAAACGGTTAGGAATTAGAAAAAAACACATGATATAAAAGTTGTAGATAATTTTAAGAACTCCATTTTATTCTCTAAACATATTTCTCTCCGATGCACCGTTTTCGAGATATAAGCGAAAAACCCAAAATTCGTACCTTTACCCCTCCCTCCTCCCCCCCGCTCATCACCTAGGAGTCAGGACTTTTGTTATGTTAACAACCTAAGCCCCCTGAACAAGTTTCTGAAGGAATCGCTTAGTTACCTGCTCACGCACTCTACACCTCATTCCTTGACTGGACTATAAAGTCAAAAAAACTCGTTACTAATGAGAATTTCCAAAAAGAAGCTAAGATACTAAGATAATTTGAATTGATTTGTTATTTGCAGAATTATCATGCAAAATTATTGTTAAGAGATATTTCGAGTCTTAAATTTAGCATTAAAAAAAACATTTTTGGTTGTTTAAAGCATTTAAAAGGGCCGTATTAGTATTAAGAAAACCATTTCATCATTTAAAAAGTATTGTTTTCTTTGTGGGACAGAAAAAAACAATACGTAATTTTGTCTATCTGTCTTTTAAAAACAATAAAAATTGTCAAAAATTTAGAAATAACATAAACAGCCATAGCTACAGTTTCTGCTATATCACTTGAAAGGTTAATTTTAAGTGTAGCACAGTGTAATTAACCCAATAAATCTTTAATTTTTTAGATATGTTTTCACCCATTGTTTCTGATAGTAATTGTTGATCAAATTTACCCGAAAGAGTCGTATGATACAAAATTTCGACCAAAGTCTTATTAGTTTGAAAATACTTTACGTTTATTGTATCGGATTATTCAAATTCCCAAAAATTATATTAAAATAGCACCAGTTACAAAAATGGTTATGATCAAATTTTAAGTAATAATTAAAAAAAGTTGTTTTTTACTAAATTTAAAGTGTTCATTAAAAAAATGGAAGGAAAAAAGTAGATACAGGAAATATTCTTCTCATGCAGAAAGTAATAATTTTATTGTTTCTTTTTTAAGTTACTTAAATTAAAATTGTATACGAGGTAAATGCTGTTGACGTCTCATTTGTCATTAACATGTGATTTGATGTCTTAGAAGTAATTATTTTTTGTAGTTGTAAGTAAAACAAAAATGTTTTAGAACATGATTCATTTAATTATGTCTTTAAATTCATGTGATGGCTCAAAGCTATGAAATTAGGTGCCAAAGTCGTCATTTTTTTTCATGAAACTATTTTTGCTGATTCTTTATTTTTCTTTTTTTTTTTGCAAATATTAAAATACTTTTTAATCACATCTAATTATGACTTTTTTTTGTCTTGAATTTTCTTCCGGTCCTTGAATAAAGATTGCAAATTGATAAATATAATCAAAGGTTATAAACTAAGTTTAAAAAAAATTATAATTCGTCACCCGTCTAAGATTTTCTTCAAGGTTCAAAGATTAGAGTTGCCTGAAGTTCAGTTTTTTGTTAGCATGTAATCTTTTAGGAAAAGATCAATATAATTAAAAATTATCAGTAAAAAAATAAAAATATACAAAAATATATACAGAGAAAACGTCACTCTAAGGTAACAACATTTTTTGTAAAAGTTTTGGTTTAATTTTCAGTCCTTCATTTTCTTTTTTAGTTTTGTTAATATTGGTTAGATTCTTTAATGAGTGCACTTCCTATTTATCATTATTAATCATCTTTATTAAAACATTTTTCTTAATATAAAAAATTTCAATTATAATTTTAGGTTAAAAATTGTAAGGGTTAAAATTTTTGAAACAGTATTTTCTTTTACATAATCATAAATTTGCCGGTTTCGAAAATAATGCTTAATAAAACTCACATGTAAATATTTTACGAGCATTTTTAACCACTTTTTCGCAAATTTAGGGCGGTATTTCAACCATAACTCGAGTAGTTTTGGTTTTTAATACGTTTTAAATTCGAAGATTACAAGGTTTTCTAACTTACTACCCATAGGAAGTTATTGTAATGGGTCCGATTTGTCAAATTGAAAATTTTGACATTTCTCGACGTTTCAAGGTCCCAAGAGTCGAAATAAAAGACTTTTAGAAAGATGTCTGAGCGTGCGTGTGTACGTACGTTCGTATACGACCGTACGTTCGCGACGTTTCTTTCGTCGTCCATAGCTCAAGAACCAGTAGAGATATCGACTTCAAATAAATTTTGTTATACAGATAATAAGGCAGAAAGATGCAGAAAGGGCTCTCAAGAAAATTGCGTGGGTGGTTTTTTTACCATTGCAGTTTAAAAAAAAAGGTGCAAATTTTGGTTAAACCTAAATATCTCATGAACCAATGACGCTAGAGACTTGAATTAAATTTTATATTATATATTGTAACGTGATACAAAACAAGTATATTTTTGGAAAAAAATCCAATTAACGGTTTTTTTATAATTCAGAAAAACTGAAAAAAAAAATTGTCACCTCGAAAATTTTACGACTAAAATATGATTTCATCTCCAGAACAATTTTGTGCAACGAAGAATAATGTTTTTGACATCTGATAAAATTTTGAGAAAAATTGAATTGACATTTTTTTTTATAAAAAATAAAAACCTAAAAAAAACATTAGGTACTCAATGTTGGTAAAAATTGAATTTCGACTCAAATATCTTATCAAAACTTTGAGATATTAGCTTTAAACTACTTTTATCTTTAAAAAAATATTGTTGTCAACACTCAGTAAAATTTTGAAAAAAATCGAATTGACAGCTTTTGTACAAAAAATTGAAAACCAAAAAATAAATTTAACAAAAAGTTTGAACAAATTTATTTTCGACTCAAATATCTTTTAAAACTTTGAGATAATGGCTTCTAACTAATTTTAACTAATAAGAAATATTGTTTTCAACATCAGGAAAAATTTTGAGAAAAATCGAATTGACTGTTTTTTTTACAAAAAATAAAAACCTAAAAAAAACAATACTAAAACTTGGTAAAAATTTACTTTCGACTCAAATAGCTTTTCAAGAATTACAAATATTAGCTTCAAACTTATTTTATTTCACAGAAAATATTATTTTCGAAATTCAGTAATTTTTTTATAAAAATCCAGCAGTCCGTTTTTTTATAAAAAAATAAAATCTACAAAAAACAGTACGCAAATTTGGTAAAAATTGATACATATAGACAAACTTTAAAGCAAAACAAATCGAAAGACGAGATGGGAAGTTATCAGTGTGCCTCGCAACCCAACCTCTTTTTTCAATAACATTCGTGAGGGTTCCAAATCTAAAATCTCTTTCTTCAATATTCAGTCCGAATATTTACACTTTCAACAGAAAAAAGCAAAACAGTTTTAAAGCGAGTTTTGTTCTTGTAATGAATCTCTTCTAAGCAATTCTACTATGTATATCAAGTTTTCGAAATATTTAAAAAAATATAAAATATGATGTTGAAAACCGGTATTTTTAAAACTTGATCAAATATTAAATTCAAAATCAGCAGTAAAAAATAATAAAATAAAATAATACAAAGCATATTTTTCAAAACTATTTAAGTATTTAATTCAAGGATTGGTCAAAACTTCATATAGAGTCAAATAAAGATCCATAACTAATGAGAATTTCCAGAAACTAAGTATGTTAATAAAATGATTTAAATTGCTTCTAGAAGAATAAGATTTATAATTTGCATTATCATCATACAATTTATTAATAAGAAATATTTTAAGTTAGAACGTAGCCTCAAAACAGGGTTTTTGATTGTTTTTAGCAATTTTAAGGGGCATATTTTAAAACCTGATGTTATAGAAAAATTTAAAGGCAATATTCGAATTTACGGCAGAAAAAAACGTAATTTTTTCGACCAGTGTTATGACAACTGGAAATGTATATAGCTGCGTTTGATGTAAGTTTTAATGGATTGTAACGCCTTATTCGATTGTTAATAGATCTATTGTCGTAAATGGGAAGGATTCAACAAAGCCGAGTTCTACAGATGACAAATTTAATGACAAATTAATGTCAGCATCATTAACTCGAATGATTTTATACTTTAAGTAGAAATTAAATAATTGTACACAAAACATGTTACTTGAAGTTTTCTAAAAATTATACCTGATGTCAAGAACTTTATCACTTTAAAAACTAAGATTTAAATTCTAGAAACTTTGAAACTACGAGAAATGTCAAAATTTTCAGCTTTGACAAAGAGAATATTGTTTAGCTATGTATGTATGTATAATAATATCCTTACCCGTTTTGACATTGGTCCATCTGAATAATCGACGGGTTGACATTTAAGATTGTACAAGTTCAGCCATCCTGCCATAAGATGCTAAAAAGTACAAAAATGTAAAATATAAAAATGTTATCCTAGAAAATTATGTTTCTTTAATATTTTGTTTACAAAACAATTCATTTTATGTAAAAACTTTCTAAAACAAAATCTTAATTCTAAATTTTCATCATAATTATGATTAACGATGGTAGAAAAAAAACTTGAATTAAAATGTTAATATTAATATTTTCAACAAAAAAAAATTAAAACGCGCGTATTTCATATGAGTTAGTTAATAACTAAATAATACATGAACATCATAAATTATTTCTTATCAACTCAACAAAAAAAGTACAAGTTTTTTTTTAAAGCATTCTATAAACAAATAAATACTCGTTTATGTAATTTGTTGCATAAAATATAAATTAATCACTACCGTTAATTATAATATTAAAATTATTTATTAGACTTACCTCATAGAACATGTAACCACTCAATAGAACCTGAAATGCATTATAGACAATCAATGTTTGTCGCAGTTGAAATGGTTTTCTATCTCTCATGAACATTGGACCAAAATATAAAACCCATGACAGGTAAATTCCGACTAGACCGAAGGTAGGCAGGGGATTATCCATTAGGGGAAATCTTTTCGCTCTTGGATCTGAAAAAAACAAATTGAAAAAGAATATAAATATACATTTTGTCTCAATAAATAATTATTTTTATTATTAAACAAACATTCTTTTCTATCAAAAACGATGCTTTGGATTTTTATGGGAGTCCTAGATTAAGCTTTTAGTTCCTCCTATTTAATTAACAACAATTTCAATAACTCTCTCTATCTTTTATCTTTCATCTCAAAAAAAAAAAATACTTTAACAAGCTGAATGTTATTTCCTAGCTATTACAATCACAAGAAGTGTTAAAACGAACATCATTTGATCAAATGCATATAATTTTCCATTTAATTTAAATGGAAATATACCTGCAAATATAATTATTACTGTCACAGCGATACTTTTGAAGCAATTCTAAGTATATAAAAATACAAGAGAGAACAAAAATCACAAGAATCTGGAAATGTAATTTATCACGATTGCAAATTGAATGATTAAATCAGAGAATCATTAAATTGGTATTATTTGTGAAAACCAATATTTATTTATTATTAGCACAATTCATTATTTATTTGAATTAATTTATTATAAATTTTTAAATTTTTTTTGTTAGGTTCATTCATTTAATTAACGAGAGATAGATATTCGATTGATTTTGTGCTTTTGTGGTTTTAAAAAGTTTTTGTTTGTTGATTCTTATTTATTTGTGGAAATTAATATAATAAGTAAATGAATGCAAATAAAAATATTTATCTTTAGAATCAGAATGAAATTTTAACTCAAAAAGAGGCTGGGATGCAACCCACACTAATAAGTTCCCATCCCGTATATCGATTTGTCTTGCTTTAAAGGTTTGTAGATTTTTGGTTTTGTTAAAAAAGTTATCATTTAAATTATTCTAAAAATTTTAAAATAACCAACAATATTTTGCATATTATGATAAAATAGTTTGATTTCAAAATCTATTTTTGTTAACGTGATTTTTAGCCGAAAACCAATTTTTACCAATTTTAGTAGCATTTCTTAAAAGTTTTTATTTCTAATATAAACAAATACAAATTGAATGAATGAAATAAATTTAAAGTTAATGTCTTCTATTATTCACGAGGTATCGAGAACCGAACATCAATTTTTACCAATTTTGAGTACTATTTTTTGTAGATTTTAATTTTTTTATGAAAAACCGGACGGTTGGATTTTTATCAAAAAATTACTAAATCTTGAAAACAATATTTTCTGTGAGATAAAATAAGTTCGAAGCCAATATCTTAAATTTTTGAAAAGATATTTGAGTCGAAAATCAATTTTTACCAACTTTTTTTAATTTGTTTTAGGTTTTTATTTTTTTTTTTTAAACTGTCAATTCGATTTTTCTCAAAATTTTACTGAATATTGAAAACAATATTTCTCATAAGATACAATTAGTTGAAAGCCAATATCTCAAAGTTTTGAAAAGATATTTAAGTCGAAAATCAATTTTTACCAACTTTTAGTTATGATTTTTTAGTTTTTTAATTTTTTGTAAAAAAAACTGTCAATTCGATTTTTCTCAAAATTTTACTGAATGTTGACAACAATACTTTTTAAAAAATAAAATTAATTTAAAGCCATACCTAACCCATTTTTACCAACTTTGAGTAATGTTTTTTTAGGTTTTATTTTTTTTTTGTAAAAAAAAACTGTCAATTCGATTTTTCTCAAAAAAAAAGTTATTCTTAGTTGCACAAAATTGTTTTGGAGATAAAATCGTTTGGTATTCGTAAAATTTTCGAGGTGACACATTCTTTTTTTTCTTTTTTTTGATTTATAAAAAAAAACCGTTGAATGGATTTTTTCCAAAAATAAATTTGTTTGGTGTCATTTTACGATATATAATATAAAATTTAATTCAAGTCTCTAGCGTCATTAGTTCATGAGATATTTAGGGTTAACCAACAACAAAAACCACCCACGCAATTTTATTTCTGCCTTATTATCTGTATAACAAAATTTATTTGAAGTCGATATTTCTTCTGGTTCTTGAGCTATGGACAACGAAAAAATCGTCGCGAACGTATTTCGACTCTAGGGATCTTGAAACGTGGAGAAATGTCAACATTTTCAATTTGACAAATCAGACCCATTACAATAACTTCCTATGGGAAGTTAATAAACTCCTATAAATAAACGGCCTATTGCTTGACGAAGTTCTAAAATAAATTCAAAACTCGATCTAGAAATTCTCGATTTATCCTTGGAACTTCATTTTTAAACAATTTTGATCCCTAGCATTTCTGCACTTCTGATCATATCTGCAGAACTCGGTTTAAGATCATTTTTGAGTTCTAGGAAATTTTAATCTCTGGTCTGAGTTGCAGAGTGTTTTTTCTATTTTTGTAGCACTTCGTTGCTAGTTCCAACACAAAATTCTAACATTTTACGAACAAAATTAAAAATATATGTCAGTTTTTGTTGGAGCGGATATTTATTTTAGGATTTAGTTTTGATATTCTCACTTTTTTCGAAATAAAATTTGTATTTTCGCGATTTAATTAGATTGGTGTTTTTTTAAACTATTCTTTTTTCACAAATGTACACATATTCGTGTTGCACACATCTTTACTTGATTAAAGATTAAAAGTTACTGGTTTCGATTTCGTTTTTCCAGTGTTTCTTAAAAACAAGAACCATTAATTCAAATATTAAAGTACTGTAATTTAATTTAATTTAATTTAAAGTTTAGATACCAACATTTTAAATTATGCACCTAATACTTATGATGTTTGGCAAACCGTCCATGTTTATATATTTTCTAAAAATATTTTATTATTGTCCTTGTGCTCTGAAATTTAATCCAAAACCGGAATGAATCTAAAAATAAGACATTTAGAAGACGTAAAAACATTACTGAACCCAGTTTTAAGATCCTAGACCCCCAAATTTGAGGTTCTATTAAATCGAAGTTCTATCTTAGACTGAGATTTAAATCAGAGTTAAAGTTTGAAAAGATGATGAAGAAATGAGTTAGAGCTCAATCGAATTCTAATTTATCAATAAACCAAGTTTTATAAACTACAATTTTGTCAAGAAATTGGCCGTTAAAGTATCAAATTTTCTAAAAAATGCGTTTTTCTTTTAATTTATAATCCAAAAAACCTTAAAAAAATAAAATAATAGCTTTCAGACTTAAAAATAAACGTATCTTTTAACTTATGTACTCGTTTTCAAGATATTTAATTTCTTAAAAAATGAGGAAACGATTTATTTAAAATTATGATATTGCTTATAATTTCAATTCTTTTTATCCTCCTTGTCGTTTATAAAAAACTTCAAATACAAAATTGATTCTCAATAATAACATATTTTACTAAATTTTGTATGAAAACATAAAAAGTATTTTTTAGGTAAACTTTCATGGCCAACAAAGTCAAGAAATTTGTCTGATCAAAAACCAAACAATACTTTTTCGAAACATTGTGTTGTCTTGAAATAGAATCCCCACCTTAAAATTGTTCTATCGGGTCAGGTTTTTGAAATACAAGTCTTTTACTGTGCCAAAAAAAAAATTAAAAATTGTGTGATGATTTTGAAAAAACTAAGATCTAGATATTGTTTACATCATTTTGTTATTATCCGGAAACTCTCATAGTTGTGATCTTTTTTTGACTCTTTTTATACAGTTTCCTAGTTTTGTAAAATGTGTATGTCTTAAAGTTAATATTTGGTGCTGATTTCAAATCCTTTCCGATTGCGATTTAAGCTATATTCTTATATTGAAAAATTTCCATTTTCAATATTAATTTTTATATTTTTTTAACATTCATATTTCAAAAACTTGATGTGACAAATTCGTTTTAAAAATTATTTCAAGGAATTTTGTATTTTAACTTTTAAGAACCGTTTTAGCATACGTCTTCACTAGACGAACAATTAATGAGGATTTTTTGTAAATTAAACAAGGTACTGAAAATATTTAAACGAATTTAACGGAAAAAACTACTTCCTAAATTAACGAACACAGTGCATTATAATTTTAAAATGCTATATCTTAAAAATCTAATGTAAGAGATTGATTTTGATATCTGATTTTAACTACAGCCATCAAAAACCTTTGGAAAAGTATAATTTAATTGCCGGTCTTAAAAAGTTGTTGACCAGAATAGTTGAGTTTGTATCCCTAATTAAATCTAGAACGTCTAAGTAAGTCTAAAAAATGTGATTAAAAGTTTATATATGTTTTAATTTTTTCTTGCCTTTAAGCTTTTTGTGCGGAGCCGGCATTTAATTATACGGCTATTTTTTTTTTCCTTCTTATACAAAAAATTAAACGAAATCAAAAACATTACCATAAAGAAGTAAAAACAAAAATATTGAAAAGTAAAACAAAGAATTAACTTCTTTTTCTCATAAAACACAAAACAAGAATAATCCACGCAATGTTTAAATATGCAAAAAGAACAAAACAAACAAACTTGAAACCGGGGTAATTATGAATTCCCCAAAAAGTTGTTTTCCTTTTTCTACCTTGAGAACAATAAAATCAAAGAAACGATACTATCATTATTGAGGTTTAAACAATAATAATTATACTTCTGCGTACAAAATTAAAACAATTAAATATTAATAAAAAAAAATAAAAACAAAATGCTTTTGCGACAAAAAGCTAATCAGCAACTTAATAATGAACTTGAAAAGAAAAAAAAAACTAAAAGAAAAACACCGGTATTATTAAAAATAGTTAAAGCCATTATACAATTATACATCTTCAGAGATGGATGGTATTTTGAGATTCAGGGCTGTCGACCTTACTTAAAGGTGTTGTATTAGTTGTATTTATAACGTTTTGTTGTACAGCAAAGTAACATAATCCTGAAAGAATTACACATTTGTCAAATATGTAGATATTCAAACCAACAACAATTGGATAATTTTTGATTTATTTTATTTTTCAAATTTATATTTAAATTGATTGCATTTTATTTTAAGAATTTTAATGCATTTTACATCGTTTAATTTATTGATTGTTTAAGTCGATCCCATTTAATAAAATTTAGTTTTATCTCATTTGATTGTTGTTTTTAATTTGCTTTACTTTATTTACATATATATAAAATGATTTCATTTCATTTTATTTTATATTACTTCATTCCACTTTTGTTTTATTTTATTTCATTTTATTCTATATTTTTCTATTTCAATTTATTTTACTTTTATTACTTTTTGTTTAATTTAATTTTATTTTAAATTTTATTTGTTTGCCTTTATTTTTAAACAGTTTTCTTTAATTTAATTATTATTTACATATTTTTCAATTGAATTGTTTCTTTTTTTTAGTTTTTAAACTAAATTTTTTTTTATAAATGTAAAGAAATAAAATCATCTAATGAATGCTTTCAGAATTATGTAGGTTACATTTTTAGGTCTGCCGAAAACCTCCATTACATTCCATAAATTTATTATGCATGGGCAAAACGACAGCACTGTAAAATAAAACACACTAACCCATAATGACCTTCTCAATGTCAATAATTGCTGACAAGTTCATTCCCTCAATTACTCGTAAGTTACTATTTTATGTATATGATGTTTAGGTACATATTCAATTTTATAATTCTACCATTATGTCAACGAATATTAAATTTTTGTATGGTTAAAGTTTTATTTGATGGTCTCTAGAGATAGAGATACAACAAACATTTTTTGTATAATAGTTTATCATATCATAGGAAGAGGTCATGGCAAGTTATGCATACATTTTATCACGAAGCGTTTTTGAGTATTTAAACATTTGAGCGAAAGATGCTTTAAAAATGTTCAAAACCAAAAAAAAATGATAATAATCACTTTTAATAATAATTATATTATTTGAGATGATACCTTGGAGCATTATTATAGTTTGTTTACAGAAAAAAAGCTAAAAGGCCAAAAATGAATAATTGCTTTTAGCAAGTCAAACAAAAACATACAAAGTTATTGAAGATGGTATTTAGATTAACTTAAAGGTTTTGTGATAAAGGTGTGAATGAACTTAATTGATATTCAATAATTTTTTTATCACGATGACAATAAGATAATATTATTATTTGTTATGTTTTAAGGTCAAAAGCCGGCACATCATGTTTGGTTTTAAATTATTATTGATGCACAAAAATATGAAACACTTAACCGATGAATGCTGATTGGAAAAAAATAATTAAATTTATTATTTTAATTATTAATTTTAATTATTAAAAAATTATAGTATATAAATCTATATAATATAGATTATTCTATTATAGACAGCAACAGTCAAATTCGTTAAGTTTCTTATTGTAAAAAATATTAACTTAATAGATTTATGTTTGTATAACTTTTCTAAAAATAACACAAACATCAGATAAAAAAAAAACAATCTTATTTTACTTTTGTAAAACAGAAATTGCTTCAAAAAGTCAAGAAATTTGAATGTTTGCCAAATTTGATTGAGGTTCAAGTTTAACTTCGCTAGTTCATATTTTATTTAAACTAATATGAAACACGGAACCAATAATAAAAGTAAAATGTTGTTCATTGAGATATTTTAATGACTTAATGCATACAATAAAAATTCATTTAATATTTTTATATTAATAAAACATTGTTGTTTAATTAATTAGTATTTTTTTATTATATTGAATCTGACAAAATCTCACAAACAATTTTATTTTCACATTTATTTTTTCACATCGGGTTAATATTATATATAAACATATTTTTACACAAAATAAAATGTAATTCAAATGCAAATTTATCTTTCAAAAAAATCTAATTGTTGAATTGTCGAATAAAATATTATTCATTTTTTTTTATTTTTATTTTATGAATCTAAATTTCAAAGGGATTTTTTTAAGCATAACAAAAGAATTATTTTTTTATTTTATCGTTTCAAAATTGGTGGTATTAAAAATTGCGAGAAAAATTAGTCTTAAATTAAAACAATAACAAAACTACGGACTCTCTGTCTTCTATCTCTTAAACTGTTTATCGTATAACCAAATTGTCGTAAATGGGATGATTGACAATTTCGGTAAAGTTTTTAACACTAGAAACTAGGAGTAATAAAAGAAATTGCTATTTTTGTGACCTATGACGGTTCAATGACACCAAAAGAAAAGGCATGTTATTTTATTCCGAGGTGAAACAAGAATTTTACTGGACTATTAAATCAAGAAATAATACGATAAATACAAATTAAATGAAAACTTTGCGCATTAACAGAAAAACGAGAATTATATAAATCTCTGTCTATAGGAAGTAAGAGCGTTGAAAAATCAGAGTTTAGTCTTAATTAATGTCAGGATTGAGCTTACAGTAAGATTTTAAAGCCTCATAAATGTGTAAATGTAAAACAATTAATGGTATATTGAATTGTCTTGTCTTTCTGGAATTCAATACAAAACAAAACATAATAATTAAAATATTCTAACAAATATTTTTAAAGTATTATACATACAATTGTACTATAAATCCTGTGTTAAAACTTTATTAATTTGGGATATTTTTTTAATCGGAAATCTGAAGTTAGGATGTTGAATAAAATATAAAATAGATACATTTCCTTAAATAAAATATGTATATTCAATTGTTTATTATTTTAGTTCAAAATATTAAGAATATTGACTACAGTTGAAAGGGAAAAGTCAAAACAAAAGAATATATTAATTGACTTGATTTGAATGGACATTTCGGGGAAAGAAATATTTAGAAAAGTTATTTTTAGTTTTCCTGTTTTTGAGTTTATTTGATTTGTTTGTTTTTTTATTTCAACTTTTCAATAATTTTTTATTAAAGGCATCCAATTTTTAACACTTGAATAAACTTTATCTTCTGACAAAGTGAAACTAAAAGGATATCACATCCTTTCGGAATACTTCTTGTGTTAATTATTATTATTATTGATTTCTATTTTCTGTATTAAAATTTTCCTCTTTATATAACTTTTTTCGGTCCGCTACAATCTAAAATTATCATCTATGCATTATGTTGCACACATGATTACACTCTAAAATACATATGTATATTATGTATTCATAGAGTACCTACACATAAATGCTTTCAAACTATAAAATGTTTTTTTAAAACTAAAACTAAAACTTTAAATTAAGTTGACGAACGAAATGACATCGAGCTGCGATGCATTTAATCTTGAATCACGCCATCAAACCGAGAAACTTTTAAGAGTTGGTTATTTAATTTACTTTTATTTTTATATTATGCACCCATTTTATGTTGTCTATAAAATATAAACTTGTTTTATTTGTGGATGGTATTTACCAACATTCAACAATATATTCGATTTCAATATTAACAGACTAACTGTTCATCTACAAAGTGTGCATTCACATGTGACATAAGCTCTTGAGAATATTATTTGAATATATTTGAAGAAGCATATAAAAGAATTTATTGAATCAATTTCTGGTGAAAAAATAAAAATTGAAACATGTTTTTCAAAAATGTATGCCTGGTATACATTAGCATTTTGTCCTTGTACCGATTTTTGAAATCTTTTTCAGAATCCTTTATAAATAGACAACTTCCTTAAGAACAAATACAATTCCAGATTTAAATCAATTTAAGTAAAACCACAAAAAAAATAAGGTTCGTCACTCAGCTCTTTCGTTTCACATAAATTTTCTATTAACACAAATTTAAAAAAATGCATAAATCTAGAAACATACCTCCATATTCCTCTTCGACCAGCCAATAATATCTCGGTATCAATCCTGAATAATTTCCAGATAAATGATGTGTGTTTAATTCTTCAAATGCAACTTTGACAATCTCAGCAGCATAATCAAAATTTGATGTAATATTTTCCATTTTGATGCAGGATTTGGGATTTTTTTTAAATAAATTTAAACTTAGTAAATAATTTTAACACTAACACAACAAAAGAACACTTAAAAAGCTCTCAAAACAAACGCACAAAATATGTTAAATAATTTTATTTTTCAGGCTATGTTTCAGTCATGGTTGTGTTTCGTTGTTAATTTTTACAAAACAAAATCAAAATTCAAATTTAAGAATTCAAATTATTTTTCCGTTAGCTAAATAATCGATTCATTTAAAATTTTAACAGTGAAAAAGAATTTATCGACAAAAACAAAAATACTCGTTTTAGGTACGCTATTTAAATAGTATCCTTCTATTTTTTTTATTTTTTTCTTCTTATTTTGTATCTTGACCGTTACGAGTTGGCAAAGCCTAAATTGACAATCTTAACCGAACCGACTGAGAGTTTATGCTTAACTGATTCAAAAACTTCTCGACAATCATAAGATAAAAATAAAAATGTCAAGCCATTTTCAAAAAAGTAAGAGATACAACTAAAACAACGTAAATCAATCCACACAGTCACAGCTACATACGTACAGCAGCAGTAGCAGTAAGCTCACAGAAAAATTAACCCTCTTATGCTTTAAGCCAAACTTAAGGCTAGATACTATTTTCCAAGACTTCGATGAGTGGCTGTATTTTCATAACGCGAACATCACCAATACACACACTCGATCGTCTTGCGCTCGGACGGAGTTGAAGTTAATATCTCAACATTTAGATTTGAAACCAGCTTTTGATTAAAATAAGATATTTTGTTCAAACTTAGTTTAAGTTAAAGTTAAAGAGTGCGAATCCGGAGAGCGATGAATTTAGTTAAGCAAATAAAAAGAGAATTGGTTGGTGGTGGGCCAAGCGATGAATTTGAGGAGTTCATTCGACGATATATGATTTGATTAAAGACTTATAGAGTTGCGCTTCTTTTAAGTTTCTATGCTTTGACGATTGTGCTAACTGCTAAAGCTGATAAAACTCAAAGATAAATACAACAACAATTCTTCGATATAAGAATTGAAATTTGGACAAAATGGAAGTAAGTTTTAAAAAAAAAAGAAAAAACAGGTAGATCGTGGAATGTGTGTATTTGTCCTTGAAATCTGGTCAATCAGTTGTCAATTTATTCTTAAAAAAGAACAGAATAAGGAAAAGATCTTAATTTTAAAAGTGTGTGTTTTTTTCTTAATTGCTAGAATATACTTAAAAATTTAAACGTATTTTCATTGATTTTGATTTGTTTTTTGTTTGTTTCAAATAAAAATTGAGATAACAATTATTGGTCTAGGAAATCATTTGTATATTTTATGAATTCCTATTATGGAAAAAAAACACCCCTTTTTATATTAATCTGGTTTTGTATGCTTAAGATACAAAATACGAGTGATCTTAAGAACTTGCTCTTATAAGATAAAAATGAAAAGAAGATACAAAATTGGTTTGTTTTTGTTATTTTTTTTCCAGTTTTGTATTGATTGTTTGCATGCATTTTGCATCATTTGTTTGTTTTTATTTTTATTTCTATTTCAACAAGCTAGGTCGTTAATTGTATTTAATACTTTTCTTCTAATTAACATGTAGTACCGTTCTTGTGTTTTTGTTGTGTTTTTATTCAAATGATTAATTTCTAAATATCAACTTTTTGTTAGATAAGAAAGAAATCAACCAGAAATTTGATCCGTCATAAAGTTAAAGTTTAGTTTTAGAACGTAAACAAAATATCACTTGATTTAAGCCTGCTTTAAACTAATTAAAAAAAGGTGATTTATCTTATCACAAAATGTTTAAATGATTAGATACTCAAACCGTCAACAAATAAAAAGAGATCTTGTAACAAACTGACTTTATAAAAATCAATCGGATGCAAGTCCCAAAGTAATCAGTTATGATATATTGAAAAAAATTTATAGTAATGATTTTTTGGATTAGTTTTACTAAGGTTAAAAAAATTTGTTTTTTTCTTGTGTCTGTCAATTAGATTTTTTCAAAACAAAAACAACAATGTTTTTAATAAGATACAATTATTAACTTCCCATAGGAAGTTATTTTAATGGGTCCGATTTGTCAAATTAAAAATGTTGACATTTCTCGACGTTTCAAGGTCCCTAGAGTCGAAATAAAAGATTTTTAGAAATATTTCTGTGCGTGCGTGTGTACGTACGTCCGTATGTCCGTACGTCCGTACGTTCGCGACGCTTTTTTCGTCGTCCATAGCTCAAGAACCAGAAGAGATATCGACTTCAAATAAATTTTGTTATACAGATAATAAGGCAGAAAGATGCAGAAAGGACTCTCTGGACTCTGAAAAATTTTTGAAAAACATCTAATTGACAGTTTTTTTTATAGAAAATAAAAACCTAAAAAAACATTACTCAAAGTTGGTAAAAACTGAATTTCGACTCAAATATTTTTTTCAAAAACTTAAGATTAAAGCTTCAAACTTATTTTATCTTATACGAAATATTGTTTTCAACATTCTGAAAAATGTTGAAAAAAATCGAATCGACAGTTTAAAAAAAAAATAAAAACCTTAAAAAAAAAATAATAAAAGTTGGTAAAAATTGATTTTCGACTTAAATATCTTTTCAAAACTTGGAGATATTGGCTTTAAACTACTTTAATCTTTCAAAAAATATTGTTGTCAAGATTCAGTAAAATTTTGAAAAATATCGAATTGACAGCTTTTGTACCAAAAATTAAAAACCTAAAAAAAATTAACAAAAGTTTTTAAAAATTGATTTTCGACTCAAATATCTTTTCAAAAATTTGAGATAATGGCTTCTAACTAATTTTAACTAATAAGAAATATTGTTTTCAACATTCGATAAAATTTTGAGAAAAATCGAACTGACAGTTTTTTTACAAAAAATAAAAACCTTAAAAAAAAACAATACTAAAACTTGGTAGAAATTTACTTTCGACTCAAATAGCTTCTCAAAAAATACAAATATTGGCTTCAAACTTATTTTATTTCACAGAAAATATGGTTTTCGATATTCATATGTATATCATTCGATATAAAAATCCAACAGTCCGTTTTTTTTTCATAAAAAAATAAAATCTACAAAAAATAGTACGCAAATTTGGTAAAAATTGATACATATAGACAAACTTTAAAACAAGACAAATCGACAGACGGGATGGCAAGTTATCAGTGTGGGTCGCATCTCAGCCTCTTTTTTCTTCTTAATTTGACTTTTCTTTAAATTTTACCACATGCCAAAATGTCAACAGAGAATCAACTTCTCGTGAATTTGATGCTTTGCCTGATTTCATCCAAAAAATTATTTCTTCACCACTTCACAATGAAATCGTTAATACGGGTGATTTCAATGTACACTATTGTTCTTGGCTTCTACATTTGGGTCAGATATCATCTGGTCACTATACTTCCTCCATAGTGACGTTAACTCCAATGCAGATATGATCACAAGTTTGATTCTTTTGGGAATGAGAATTTTCATCCCAAATAGGGTTCAAAGTATCAGCCCCAAAAAAAAACGTATTGTTTAATTTGAGCTGAACAGAGATTATTAGGGGTAAATAAGTAAATTTCCGTTTTTGGAAAACCAACCCATCTGAGAAAAATCGGACAAAATTTAAGCGAGCCAGGAAGTCTTGCAACGCCCACATTCGACTGTCAAAATTTATCAATGACCAACAATTAAACCAAAAAAAAATACTGCAATTTTTGGTCATTTGTAAAGAACATGACGAATTTTTCCTCGGTTCCTACGCTCATTATTAGCTCTCCAACAATTCAACGCTGCAAGAGAATGTTATGACTCCGCCTATACTTGAAAGCGTTAATAATTTTATGGGACCAGTTTTTTTTTTCAAAATAAATGCTGATGTTCCTTAGGGCTCTGTTTAGTTTCCGTCACTCTTTCTTATTTTTACAAACGATCTCCTGTCTGCAACTTCTAATCCAATTAATTGTTTTGCCGACGATAGTAACCTTAACTTTTCATATTCGTTCTTAGATTAACAACCCTCCTCTCTGGATGTGGATCTTCAAAGGCAATGTATGATGGTTGACCTAGACAGCATTGAAAATGAGGAATCAGTAATCGAGTACAATTTAATGCGTCAAAAACTGAATGCTGCTTACAAACAGTCTATCCATGAGTGAAGCTTGCATCAAAGAGACTGAAAACATGGACATTCTCCGTGTGTCTATCCTCAATCACTTCTCCTGGAAGTATCACATACGTGATGTTGCCAAAAATGCCGCAAAATGTTTAGTTTTCCTAAGGCGATTCAAGGAGTTGTTCTACCTTTGTGATCTGGCTGTTATCTATAAGACTTACATACGTCCAAACCTTGAATATAACTCCCATCTCTGTTGTGGTGCTCCTGCAACTTACATTTAAATTGATTGGTTATGATATAATAGTTGAATCATTTACGTGTAAATGAATATAATATTTAAAGTAAATAATAAATAAAAAATAGTTCCGATAATTAAGAGCATATTTTAAGAATTTGTATAGATTTAAATAACATTTGCCATTCAATATTTGAAAAAACTCGGTGCGATTAATTGTTTCAGCTATTAGAAATAATCTCCGGTATGAATTGAAAATAGGACAGATGCTGACGAAGTGGTAGGTGTTTTCAGCTGCATCAAGATTACACATTGTGCATAAGCCAACAGTGTCATGCTGAAATGCCCTAGCATGCCCAAGTTAAGTAATCTACACCTCGTTCTTAAGATCATACTTATCATTTCTCGTGAATTTGAGTCATTAAAATAGTTGGGTACCTCTGTGTATGATACATTGCTATATTCGTCGTGAAATTGCAATTGTAAAGCAGGTTCGGTAGAATCTTTCCACTGAAGTTCTTTCAGTTTAATCAAAAGCATGTTGTGGGCATGTTTCCAATCAAAATTACTTGCTTCATAGTTTGCAACGATGCCAGTCGCGCGGAAAAGGCCTGACGATTCCTGGGCCCAATAAATATTTTTGCGAAGTACTGCGGATGAAAGTATGCGTGGTAATCTAGAGCTGGGTAGACTGAAAACTTTTCGCAAATATTTCAAGTGTATTTCAAAGGTAGTAAGAAACGCTTTTGGAAGACCGGTTTCGATGTTTATAACGTAGTTTGGTGTATTATCTGGTAGGTTGAAACATCTTTTGACGAAAAACCTTTGAAGCTTTTCACATTGTATTTACTCTTTGTACTCCCATACTTGAGCATAGTAATACATAATTGATCTGGCGGCTGAGTCATGGGCTTTAATCCTTGCTGAATGAGGGACTAACTTATTTTTCAAGAACTTAGACCAGGTTGCGTTGATTGCATTTTTTGATGTTTCGAGCCTCTTTGTCAGATGTTCAGACCAAGACATATTATATGTAAAGACGACGATAAGATATTTATACTGTTTTGTTATTTTTACTTATACACCTTTGAAATTCCATCTTTCACTTAATGCTCTTCGACTTCCATTCCTAAAAAAAAAACAATTTCAGATTTCTCAAGATTAACTTCAAGGTTCCATTTATCGCAATAGCTGCTGAACTTATTAATGATTGTTTGAAGTAAAGCTGGACTCTCAGCCAAAATTACAATATCATCAGCATACAAAAGAATGTAATAAGTTTGTTAATAAGAGCTTCTCTGTTAATATTGTCGAACGCAGCTTTTAAGTATACGAACCAAGCATAAAGTTTCTTTTTCTGACTTAGTTGCAGCTGAATAAGGCATGAAAAATTGAAAATCTGATAAATGATACTATAATCTTTTCGTTATGCAGCTTGGTATTCATTGAGTATATTATTGTTTTCGATCCAAGTAGTGAGGCGGTTTAGGAGATCTGAGGTGAATAATTTGTATCTAAAAAAAAGAGGCTGGAATGCGACCCACACTGATAACTTCCCATCCCGTCTGTCGATTTGTCTTGCTTAAAAGTTTGTCTATATGTATCAATTTTTACCAAATTTGCGTACTATTTTTTGTAGATTTTATTTTTTTATGAAAAAACGGATTGTTGTATTTAAAAAAAAAAAAAAATTACTGAATATCGAAAACAGTATTTTGTGTGAAATAAAATAAGTTTGAAGCCAATATTTTTAATTTTTGAAAAGCTATTTGAGTCGAAAATAAAGTTTTACAAGTTTTAGTTATGTTTTTTTCTTAGGTTTTTATTTTTTGTAAAAAAAACTGTCTATTAGATTTGTCTCAAAATTTTATAGAATGTTGAAAACAATATTTCTTATTAGCACAAATTAGTTTGAAGCCAATGCCTCAAATTTTTGAAAAGATATTTACGTCGAAAAACAATTTTTACCAACTTTTATACATTTTTTTAGGTTTTTATTTTTTTAAAAAAATTGTCAATTCCATTTTTCTCAAAATTTTACCGAATATTGAAAACAATGTTTCTTATAAGTTAAAATTAGTTTGGAGCCATTATCTCAAATTATTGAAAAGATATTTGAGTCGAAATTAATTTTTAACAACTTTTGTTAAATTTTTTTTCGGTTTTTATTTTTTTGTAAAAAAACTATGTAAGTATTCGATTTTTATCAAAATTTTATTGAATGTTGACAACAATATTTATTGAAAGCTAAAAGTAGTTTAAAGCCAATATCTCAAAGTTTTGAAAAGATATTTGAGTCGAAAATCAATTTTTACAAACTTTAATTAATTTTTTTTTGGGTTTTTATTTTTTGTAAAAAAACTGTCAATTCGATTTTTCTCAACATTTTCTAGAATGTTGAAAATTTCTTATAAGATAAAATAAAATTGAAGCCTTAATCTCAAGTTTTTGAAAAGATATTTGAGTCGAAATTCAATTTTTACCAACTTTGAGTAATGTTTTTTTTAGGTTTTTATTTTTTATAAAAAAACTGTGAATTCGATTTTTCTCAAAATTTTATCAGATGTCAAAAACATTATTCTTCGTTGCACAAAATTGTTTTGGAGACGAAATCATATTTTAGTCGTAAAATTTTCGAGGTGACAAATTTTTTTTTCAGTTTTTTTGATTTTTAAAAAACCGTTAATTGTATTTTTTTCCAAAAATATACTTCTTTTGTATCACGTTACAATATATAATATAAAATTTAATTCAAGTCTCTAGCGTTATTGGTTCATGAGATATTTAGGGTTAACCAAAATGTTCTTGAGAGCCCTTTCTACATCTTTCTGCCATATTATCTGTATATTTCGACTCTAGGGACCTTGAAACGTCGAGAAATGTCAATAATTAGATACAGGACTAGCGTCACCATTTTTGGAGAGCGAAAAGATAATTGATTTTTTGAAGGATGTTGGTATTGTTCCTGTTTCGTAAATTTTTTTCAGCAAAGTATGAACCTCCCCAATAAAAGAATTACTCGCATTTTTATAAAACTCATATGGCAAAGCATTATAAGTTTCACGGGAATTTTCTCCGCTGCTTAATCGATCTGAATAAGGTATAAGTTTTCGAAATATGACATGAATTCGAAAGCTGTGATTTGGGATCCAGTATTCATATTACCGTGTATCTCTTTAGCCAGTTTCCACCAATCTTTTGCTGTGGAATAACTTGCGAGTTGCCTGGAAATGCGCTGGTAGTATGAACGTTGTTTTTCTTTACATAGGGCTATAACTTTTTATTTGCATCACAATAGTTTTTCTGCTTGCATCGAGATTATATTTTCTGTAAATGTTAAGTAGCTTAACTGAAGTTTTTCGAGCTTTATGACAATCCATATCATACCAGGGTTTCTTTCACTCAAACTTGAAATTTGTATTAATAGGGTTCCCGTATGCTGCATAGATAAACTCGGAGTTGCATCGTTTTTCAACGCTATCCAAAGGCAAGAGTTTTTGCACAGAAACTTCATCAATTCTGTTTTATGGTCCGAAAAGGTTGTATACTATCAATTGAGAAACTTTTAATCATTTTCAATGCACTGTATGAAGGGCAGCAGTAGTCAATAACTGATGATCCTCTAGTTGACACAGAAGTAAATTTGCCAGTTTCATCGCCAAAGCCTCTCCCGTTAAGTATAAATGCACCGATATCTTCCAAGAGCTCACAAAACATATTGCTGTTGCTGCCACTTACAGTATCTTT
This sequence comes from Eupeodes latifasciatus, assembly GCA_920104205.1. Lineage (NCBI taxonomy): Eukaryota > Metazoa > Arthropoda > Insecta > Diptera > Syrphidae > Eupeodes > Eupeodes latifasciatus. Next base: position 375,483,781 of record OV049924.1, read on the forward strand.
TGAAATTCTTACTTCAGTGATAAGCTGTGATATCCGTGAATCGACTGTTCCATTGATTCCTGTTCTGACGTTAAGATCTCCCATAACTATAAAGTGGTTTGATTGAAATTTATCAAAGAAGTTTTTTTTAATTTTACGAAATCACGCATCCAATGATTGCAGTTTAAATAGTTTGGAACCAAATTTAGAATAAATCCCGAAAAGTTGCATTGCAAGAAACAGTATCATGTACATTGAAGAATTTGAGTTGGTATGTGGATTCAATAGATTTACGGAATTCACACTGTGCTCACACTGTTGTTTTTTTTGTAATGAGTTCAATTTTTTCAAAGCTTATACCAATTTGAAATGACACCACGACTTATGAATTCCAATTCAGTTCATTAGTTCGTGAGACAATTAGACCTAAAAACAGCAACTGAATTTTTTTTAAAGTTCTTTCTGCATATCTTAAAAACATAATAAATTGAAGTCAATATGTCCGATTTAAAAAGCTACCCCGGATGGTATACGTTCGCATAGATATCTGTGTAAAAGCTGTGGATTTATATTCTAGGGACTTTGAAACGTCAAAAAATGTAAAACTCTTCAATGTGCAAACAAATTTCTAATGGGAAACTCAAAACAACTTTGAGAGAAAATTTTTCTAGAAGCTTTATTAACTAAGTATCAGAAATTCAAAAATATTTTATAGCTTTTGACATTTAACTTATTTCTATCAATGTAATGTTACATTTAAATTTATGTAATTTTATTTTAAAGTGTCTTAAGGCTTTGTAAAAGGAATGCTATAGATTAGTACTGTTCAATGATCCTAGCACCTGTTTAGTCAAAGTATACATGTTTACCTAAATAGCAAAAACAAAAACTCAAAAACATGAATTCATATTTAATGTATGACTATCGATATTAGTTAACTGTTTATTGACCAGTGTAATGCTTAAATCTTTTTCGGAGACTATTAAATTCATAAAATCTCCATTTAATTAATTTATATTTGTAATTATAATTTTATTTTATTTTAACTATGTTATTTTTATCAATTTATGTTTTATTTCCGTAATTTATAAAAATTAGAAGGTTGTGGTTTTGAATTTATTAAAACTAAGTTAAAATTTAACGTCTATAGGTAGCTATTTGATTTCTTAATTTATTAATCTTCAAATATTACTGTGTATTAAAAGTCTACACATATCCGATCATACTCATTTATGATTTGCATAGTTAATAAAGGTTTTCTTTTTTGACTTTAAAATTCTGAACGTAAGAATTTTTTTCTTTAACAAAATTATTATCTAATAAATTGAATTAAAATAAACTATATTTAATAAAAAAATGTTTTAAATATACATAAATCAAAAATACTTTGGAACTTTGGACTATTAAATATTATTTTTAATATTTTATTTAAGATTGAAAACAAAAGCCTTTGAATTCAATTGTTATTTTTTATTTAAAAACAAAAGTGAAAAGTTGACAAATCTGCCCGGAAGGACGACAAGTGCATAAACATTGAACCGAAGGCTGCAAAGACGAAAGTGGAAACATCATAGTGGAACCGCAGTCAATGCTGAGGATATGGAAGGACCGTTTCTGAAGGCTATAAAACAGCAACGACGAACCGAATTTCGGTGTCAGGCAGGATGATTTATTCAATATAGACGACGAAAACCGACAATCCCATCTTCCCGACTTAGATGACTTAGTCTAACAAAGCAGCTGGAGCAGATGATGGCTTGAATGCCGAGCTTTTCAAAGCAACTGGAGATAATTTGGTTAGAAGCATGCACCAACTTATTTGTAAAATATGGTCGGAAGAAAGCATGCGCAATGAATTGAACCTCAGTATGAAAAAAAAAGAATACCCTCTAAACTGGACCAACTGTAGAAGAATCAGTCTCCTTAAAATAGCGTAAAATATTTTTTTCGTCGTAATATATGAATGTCTAAAGCCCTTCGCCGACAACCTGATAGCTCCTCATCAATGTGGTTTTAGACGAGGAAAGTCCACAGTCGATCAAATATTCATATTACGGCGGGTCCTGGAAAAATCCCAAGAACATAAAATCGATACCCACCATCTTTTCATCGATTTCAAGGCCGCATATGATAGTATCTACTGGGACGAGCTGTATAGAGCCATGTCTAGTTTTGGCATCCTTATCAAACATGCCCGTGTGTGCAGGATGACCATGGAGAATTTGCGCTGCTCCATAATGGTTGGAAACAACTTATCAGAACCTTTCGATGTCAAAAAAGGCTTTAGACAAGGTGATGAGCTGTCATGCGATTTTATTAACATCGGCCTTAAAAAAATAGTGCAGAGCTCCCACGTCAATACTAGAGGCACTATCTTTCACATGTCTGTCCAATTTCTAGCATATGCTGATAACATTGATAATCATAATCGGAAGAACTCAGCGAGATGTCAATGGGGGTTTTATGAGTATTGAAGCATAAAATGGGTTTAACGATTAATTAGAACAGAGAAAACAACACAACAAAAACACTAGAGCTGAGATCAAGTGAAGAATTACTCTTGCTAAGCAATTGAGTAGCAAAGCCCTCTCTCGAGGGACCAAAGTGTCGCTATATAAGACCCTCATGGACTATGACAAAAGCGGATAAAAGCACCTTGGTCGTTTCGAGAGAAAAGTTCTTCGCGTGATCTTCTGCCCCGTATGCATAGAAGATGAGTGGAGGAGAAGATATAATGACGAGCTGTACGTTCTGTACAGTGAGGTAGACTCAGCCAGAAGGGTAAAAGTCCAACGAATGAGATGACTGGGTCACGTAGAAACCAATACGCAGGTTCGGAAAGTCTTTGAATCCATAAACACAGTACAGCGCAGTGGAGGAAGACCGCGGTTCAGGCAGCGCGCACAAGTGGAAAGTGACCTAACTCAACTTGGAGTGCGAAACTGGAGACACCTACCTAGGGACCGAGCTAGATGGAGAAGTTTGGTGGGTTAGGCCTTAGTTCACACAGGAAAACGCATGGTTTGATTCGAGCTGTAAGGAGGCTAATAGGGTTAAAGAAGTAAGTTTCCGTCACTATAAAGCCAACCCACCTGAGGAAAACCGGAAAAAGTTCAAGCAAGTCAGGAAGGCCTGCAACGCCTATATTCGACTGTCCAAATGTATGCATGACCAAAAATGACGGCAAACAAAATTGCAACGTCCCAAAGGCAGTTAAAGTTTTTGGATATTAGTAAAAGACATGATAAATTTCTTATCTTCATCTTTTTTCTCCTTTTTCCTCGATTCATACCCTAATCTCTTTACTAGGCTGTTCGCAGCCAATTCAACGCTGCCAGAAAGTGTTATGACTCCTTGAAGAAATAAATGATTTTATTGGACTAATCTTTATTTGTGTTCGCACTGTAGTTAGATTCCGTATAGATCTCAACATTTTTAACATCTCCGCTATTGTTCTGAAGAGGAGTTCTTCAAAGCTGGCAAAACCAGTAAGTGAAAGCTTTTTCATATGTCCTACTCTACAGTTCTCGCTCCGAGTAGATGGATAACAGAATTTGTCCAGCCCATACCCCACCTCCTCCTCTAGTTATCGACCGATTACACATACGTCCTTTCTTTCCAAGGTCATGCAAACACTGATTAATTATCAGCTCAAGAAATATCTCGTATATCGAAAGTGTCAAATATTTACATCGTTTTGGGGAAAGTAAGATTATTGCACTTTATTTTTCAAAGGCATTTCATAGGACTTGGAATCAGGCCCCTTATCAAAAATATGTGCATTCGGTTAAGATAAAACCCTCCTTCGTTGGATTAGAAATTTCCCTTTTGACCTTTCAATTCAAGTAGTATTGGATGAATGTAAGTCTGAATTGCATGATATAAATGCTGGTGTGCCCTAGGGCTCCGTTTTGTCTCTTACACTCTTTCTTATTTTTACTAATGATCCATTGTCTGTAATTTCTAATAAATTGTTTCTCTGATGATATTAATCATAGTTTACATTTGGAAGATACGAAAATTAATTTAAAAAATTCATGATAAAGGAATAAATTTGATTTAAGGCCTTTTCATGAAATTTACCAATTGGCTGTTTTATATCCTCAATAACAGAACTTCTTCCATCTTAAGAATCTTAAATCTATTAAGGAACATTGATATGTATCTTATCTTTTACGTGACCCCAATAGAAAAGTTTTAAATCTAAATGTCTCGTTGGCCAATTGTCATTTCATTAATAACACGGTCAGGAATCTTTTTTTGAAAGTTGTGATTAATTTTATTTTAGTTTTTGTATGGCACGCAGCTCTGATTTGATGAAAATAAAAGTTAAACAAATCAAGTGTTCCAATTTTGTGTAGAAAAAATCAATACTCATGTAGCTCAATTGCAATCCATTTACCGCACCATTTGCACCAGCCTTATTTTCGAAAAAGCACCAAATATTAAAACGTTGAGGATGGACAGGCTTTCCAATAATCATGTTAAAATGCGACAAGTCTGCTCTGGACCGCCATTGAGAATATTGATGAAAATCAATAACATTTTAGTAAATTTTAAAAACCCAATCAGTACGAAGTTAAAGGTAACTAACCGGCTTTAGTTCTTGTATTATTAAGTCCTTAGGAAAATACGGTATCAGGTAGTTTTGTAGAAGCCTTATTCAATAAATCAATACTACGAGCAATACTCTCAATTGGATTCATTTTTCACTTCACTTATTTGTCGTAAAAGCTTACATATTTTTTTACTAGTTGCCCGCTTAATAAACGTGTTTCACGACTACCCAAAATGCGAAATGATGATCTGCCCAAATAGTGAGCTATTTAATATGAAACGTCTTATTGGAAAATACTGAAGAAAAAGATCTATTTCTTTAAGTTAATTTCATTCATATGTAAACATTTTAAAACAAGTTTTTTAATAAGTTTTATTGTTAAATACAATCATTCTGTCTATTCCATTAGACTTGACCCCTTAATGAATATAAGACGCAACATCTAAATACGTCATAGAGTATACCCCTCACGTCAGTTAACTGCTTCTAAAGTTCTATCTCAAGTCGCTATATAACTTGTTTACGGTATATTTAGAGTTAATTTTTACCTATACTTATGTATATTAGGCAAAAAACAAATTAAAACTCATTGGGGTTTTGGCTTTATAACAAATACATTCCATCATTAGCAATTAAACCTCTTGCCCTTGCATAATATTTAATAACCCACATTACACCATACTTCTCTACTTAAAACAAAGTGTTGCAGCAATTAACTAGCACTGTTCTTCATAAATACTCGTACCTCTTGTTACTTTAATTACCTTTGACCATACAAGAGTTTGGCATTGAAACCCCCAAAAGCATATACATTATACAAACCTTATAAAAACATGTCCATCCAGATACGTTTATGTACCAACTTCTTTGCTGACTAAAAATAATCGGAATTTATGACAATTTTTATAATTTATAAATTGTCTTTACGATGGTCTTGTCTCATGAAGACTTTTTCTTATAAAGTAAAGAAAACAAAAAATACGGGTTTAACCAAAAATATTATTTACAATACTTCCAGAATCAAAGTATTACCATCTCGAAGCAGACCACGACAACAAGAAGAAGACGCACTATACCATCACTGATATCTCACATCTCGTGGCGCAGTAAAAGTTATACAAGGTCGTTTGTTATATGAAGCCGGTTTCCATCGAAAGTAAAATGCAACCTGGTGCGCTTCAAGCTTCGAGCTTATAAACAAGAAATAAAAACTTCACTTAAGGTAGGGTTGTCTTAAAAATTGTTGTTGTTTTCTTTTACTACAGTCATTCATGAATCCAAAATTTCCGTTAAGAGACTTAAAAAAAAGAAAAGAGTAAGACCCTCAGAGTTAAGATCTTGTTTTACAAGCATCTGCATCTAGAGCTTTACCAACCGGCTTATAGAGGAAAGTAAAAATGCAAGTTATCTTTAAATTACCTTGTTTGGAGAATTGACGCTGAGGTAAGAGTGAGAAATTGGGACACTATGCCCCCCAACTAAAGTAAGAGAGGTCTTTCTTTATTATATAACAATGGTCTTAATGGAAGAAGATGAAAATAAAGCTATTTTAAGGCTTGGTAAGTATTAAATCAAATTTTACGAGCAGTCCAAGCCCACTTATTATTACTATTTGGCCCACTTATAAAAATATCTGCAGCCGGCTATGGTTTATGTCTTTCCAGATCCCAGAGCCCGCTTACGATATTGATTGACCGGTTTTTAAAAATTATGCGTATATTGCCAATTCCTGCATTTCAGTATTTTACATGACCGTCTGCCCCAATTGATGTTATTTTGTTTTTGTTTTTCTACATTTTCTTCGGACCTATAAACAAAGTCTGAAAAATTTATAATTGACTATAAGGGTTACCGGGCAGGCGAGTGTTTCCCCGACTTGATTGCACTACGACTGGTGAAGGTCGTTTCACTCTCTGATGCGATTGGTGCGAAGATGCATTTACCTAGAAAAAGGTTACAACCTTGTTTTGATGACGGAAGCAATTTTACCGAATGGCATTTAGTCTATAAGGACCTAATTAAAAAGACTATTATTACAGATATTTCCGTTAATTACAATAACAGTTTAAAAAAGTTTCCCTCAAGATGTAAACAAAAAAGTTAAGAAAAACAAAAATATTTATAATAATTGAAAGTTTTGTTGCGGAAATTTAATCCAAAACAAATTAGTTAGGTTAGAAATAATCACACTAAAGTCGTATGTACCTAATTTTATTATTTATTAATTCTCTACGTGTATTATAGTGCGAAATGTGTACATAATATGGATATTCAGTGGATTTCATTGATCTTTGCTTGATCTTCGGACACTATATGCATTAATTGTGAGTTTTTATTTTGTTTTGTTTAAATAATGATATTGTCGCGTTTATTATGAAAGTACGCGCGAGCAAATCACTTGACGCTCGAATAACATGGGTGAAGAACAGAGGGCAGGTTTTATTTTTGTTTTGTTGCTTATACATTAGAGACAAAGCATTTCTGCACAATTAAATAATTATATGATGTGTGAAGGTGTGTCACATATAAAGTGTAGTGTCCTTGAAGACTTTTGCATAATCAGATTGCAATGCAATATATCTACAATATCTTCCTCTATATAAAATTGTTATTTTTATTGTATCATTTAATAAAAATGAAGTTATTTTTTTTTTTCAACAGTTCAGTCGTACTTTTTGAACTTTAAATATAAGAAATTTGGACTTGTACCTCTCAACTTTTGATGGAAGCATACTTACATTTCTTTCTTTCTATACTAATTATCGACTTAAAAAGGTTTAAACAGTGCAGTTTAATCTCTTCTACTTACGATAGTAATTCTTAAGTAGAAAGTTCATTGGACTTTTTTATTATATCTACTGAAGATGTGGTAGAAATAATCTTCTCAATCTAATCAAAAGCTATCGGATTGGACGAAATGCACCCGTCGTTCTTACAAATTTCTACCTATACTATTACCATATACTCAATACACTCATGAATACAATGGGATAAAAATAAAACCCGTTCCGAAAGCTAAAAAGGATATGACTTAAAGCCAATTTCAATATTTCCGTTTCTATCAAAGGTATTTTCAAAATCATTTAGAAGCAATTAAGTACGTTCCTTGGGCGCGAAAATATATTGAAGCCAAAGAAAAATGTCTTAAGAAAAATAGCTGCATCACTGCTTTGATAAGTATTTCTGAGGACATACAAAAATCCACATTTTTTTTCTCGACTTATCGAAGGCATTCGATATGGTAAATTATTCTATTCCCTGTGAAAAGCTTTCTTGTTTATATAACTTTTCCCCCAGACGCATTCAAGGTGATCTATTCGTATCTTACCAAAAGAACGCAAGCGGTCGAACATAAAGAAGTCCTCTCGACTTTTGCTTTAAAAAAGAGCCTGGAATGCGACCCAAACTGATAACTTTCCAACCTGTTAATAAATTTGCTTAGAACTTTAACAAAATATTAATAACAATATTTTGCGTGAGATATAAAAATTGAAACCAATATCTTTCTTTGATAATAATCTTCTTCATATAATACTTGAGTCAAAAACCATTTCTTTTTAGTTTTTTTTGTTGTTTTTTTTAGGTTTTCGTTTTTTCTAAAAAAAAAAGTTGTCAATTGAATTGAAAAAAAGAGGCTAGGATGCGATCCACACTGATAACTTCCCATCCCGTCTGTCAATTTGTCTTGCTTAAAAGTTTTGTAGGTTATCGAGTTTTGTTAAAAAAGTTGTCAGTTGAACTATTTAAAAAAAATAATAAAAATTACCAACAATATTTTGCGTATGATAAAATAATTTGATTTCAAAATCTATTTTTGTTAACGAGACTTTTAGTCGAGAACCAATTTTAGTTTCTTAAAAGTTTTTATTTCTTATATAAACAAACACAAATTCGATGAATGAAATTAATTTGAAGTCAATATCATCCATTCTTCACGAGATATCGGGAAGCGAACATCAATTTTTACCAATGTTGCGTACTATTTTTTGTAGATTTTACTTTTTTATAAAAAAAACTGAGTATTGGATTTTTATAAATAATTTACTGAATGTCGAAAACAATATTTTCTGTGAGATAAAATTAGTTTAAAGCCAGTATATTAAATTTTTAAAAAGATATTTGCGTCGAAAGTAAAGTTTTAACAACTTTTAGTAACTTTTGTTTTTTTTTAGGTTTTTTTTTTCAATTCGATTTTTCTCAGAATTTCACTGAATGTTAAAAACAATATTTCTTATAAGACAAAACTCGTTTGAAGCCAATACTTTAAATTTTTGAAAAGATATTTGAGTTTAAAATCAATTTTTACCAACTTTTAGTAATGTTTTTTTTTTTAGGTTTTTATTTTGTTGTAAAATAGTTGTCAATTTGATTTTTCCCAAAATTTTACTAAATGTTGAAAACAATATTTTTTATAAAATAAAATTAATTTAAAGCCAATACCTGAAAGTTTTGAAAAGATGTCAAAAACGTGATTCTTCGTTGCACAAAATTATTTTGGAGATAAAATCATTTTATGTTCGTAAAATATTCGAGGTGAAAAATATTTTTGTTTAGGTATAAAAAAAACGTTAATTGGATTTTATTTCCAAAAAAATACTTGTTTGGTATCACGTTACAATATAAAATAAAATATTTAATTCAAGTCGCTAGCGTTATTGGTTCGGGAGATATTTTAGGTTAACCAAAATGTTCACTTTTTTTTTAAAACTTCAATGGAACTACGTACACACGCATGCAAAGACATCTCTCTAAAAATGTTTTATTTCGACTCTAGGGACCTTGAAACGTCGACAAATGTCAAAATTTTCAATTCGACAAATAGGGTCGATTGCAATAACTTTCTATGGGAAGTTAATTAGTATAATTCCAATATTTGCAGCATTTTTTAAAGTTTGTATTTCTTATACAAAAGAAAGTGCACGATTGGATCGCACGAACCTGCTCATGTATCCAAAGAGTCTGTTTAAAAATAATTCCTGTATTTTAAGATTTAAAAATGTACCTGCAAAAAAGTTAGTTTTTAAAAATTTAAATGTCATTTGATATCTCAAAAAAAAACTTAATTTTTCAAAATTTTTATTTGAAAATCGTTATATAGCGTTTTTTTAACTAATTTTTTATATAAAGAATACATTTTTTAAGCTAGATTTAAAAATAATTTTAATATGCGATTTTTTAGAGCTTATTAATCTTATTAATGTACTTTTAACATTTCAATTTCGTACAAAATAACGATCCGTTCTCGAGATATCGAATCAAAAATAAAAACTATGACATTTTTGATTATCAAATATTTTTCAGAGTTTGTGCAGAAAAAAAATATTGAAATTGGTTGATTACTTCTTGAGAAAACTTAAAAACAAAATAACGTTTCTATGGAGGGTACACTTCTCGGTACAAAAATATGTTTTTTTTTTTTGTTGAAAGAAGCCAAGTCAAGAGAAAGAAATTTGGAGAAATTTTAATGAAAATCTACTGAATCGTTTTTGAGAAGATTCGAATTTTCAATTTTTGGATAAACAATGAAAAAACGCCTAACTTAAATCGGCATAAAACCTTAGTTTTCAAATTTGAAGTCAATTGATCCAATGGTTCGGACTGAAGGGCCGAGAACAGATTGACGGACAGACAAACAGACGAAATCGTGGAACCCTCTTTTTTCCAATTCGCTACCATCGTAATGTCATGTTTGATTAAAATTTTGAAATTTTGTAGGAAAGCAGTACTTGTATATACCCTGTCGCAAGTAAAAAGCGTTTTTCTCATATTTTGGTAGTTATCGACTTAAAACTTTTAATAATTTCTTATTACTAAAATGAAATGAGCTACGGAACTGAAAAACAGTTGGAAAGCCTTAAAAAACGTAGTTTTGTACTAATTTATTCTGTAGTATGTACATATTTTAAATCGAACTTTAACTAAAACATAGTTATTTTTCAACTTCAGTTATTATAGTAAAATGCTTGAAAAAGGATGCGGCATATAATGATTTTTTAAGTTTTAAAAAACGCAAAAAAAGTATATACTTAAACTCTGGCTAAATTCGATCAATTGCATTGTTTTTGGGGTTAATAGTAATTTGTGGATTATAAGCATAGACATGCACGTGGGAATAAAGAAAGTCCACAAGCACAATGAGGGTATAACGTATAAATATATGTATATAAATACGTATAAATATATATAAAATATAAAAATAAATAACCAACTTCCTTGTAACGGTATTCTCTCTATGGCGCATTTATTTTGTTGCATTTCCCCTTAAGGAATATCCTATACAAATTATAGGTTCTATTATCAAACGAAATTGTTCTGAATTTTTGGGACAACATACTCGTAATTTTAAAGGTAGTACTGGATGACTTGATAAATTTTAAACACTCTGAGCTATTAAATTACTACAAAACGTTTTCTTTTTGATTACAAACGAAATCTGTATAGGTACGGGATCAAACAAAAAACTTTATGTGGGGAAAGAGCTCACTTAGATGATGATGTGTGTCAAAACGGTAAAAAAAAAACACTCACAAAAAGGGTCTTTAATTTAAATGTATTCTTCAAAAAACACGTACTTTTCAAAAAAAAAAAATCTTTTGGATGCCATTTCAGATGTTTATAAGGTTTGGTGCGTCGCGTCGTTATAAAACAAATACAATTATTGGCTGGGTTTGGTACTTTTGATAGTTGGTCCGATGAAGACTCAGTTCTTTTGTCAACGATGAGATTATTATTTATATGAGAACAACAGCATCTTTAAAATAGGTTTACTAACATATTATTTTTACATTTGACGATTATGTTGCATCAGTGGATCTAAACTGAACTTTCTTTAGACGACAACAATTTTGAATCATATTATATCTGAGAAATCGGAATCATCATACATATGTGATATATACAAATCTGTATTTTAAATTTTAATTTTTCACAATTTTTCAATCATAGTCTTTGGTCTTTTGGCTTCCAATTCACCCCTGTATTCTGCAAAAATGATATAATTATGTATTTAAAAAACGTAATTATGTAGTATCAATCTTTTAAATATACTGCTCAAAAATATTTCTCTAATTTCTCTTCAAATAATAGTTTAATATAATTTTTGCTTACAAACGACAAGGAAACAGTTATGTATAAAAAATAAATTCATATAGCATTGTCTAAGATCCTTAAATATTAAAATTATACTGCTTTCAAAAATTAGAAAAAAAAAAACATATTTAAATATGCTAAGAATTGTTTAATGATTTGTTTCAATGATTCGAATGTACGTACATAATATTGCGCTGAAACATTTTAAATATTTAAAAAAAATTAAATAAATATATTTTAATGAAAAAATAAACATTCATGAATACGATAAGAATCGATTATACGTGTAAGAAAAAAGGTTCTAAGCAAAATATTAACAAAACCTAAGAACGCAAAGACTTCAATTTAATAAAATGACTTCAAGTGAATGCAAAGAATACATGAAGTTTCAAATGATTGCAACAATTGATTGCAATCAAATGATTGGAGAAAAAGTGATTGCAGTCTTTTTTTGTATGTGAATTCCTAAATGATTTATATTGATTGCATTGTCAAAAGCTTGCATTCTGTTACAAGCCTGTCGTCTTTTTATTTAATTTAATTTCGTTTTTAAAAAGGTTTAATATCGAACTTGATCGACAAAATCTTTGCTTCATTTTTTCTACAAATTATTATTAATCATCAATAATTTTATAGACATACTAATTCTCTTAATTTCGAATTCCCTTAAGAGTTAAAAAACCATCAAATATATTTCTTCGTAGCGTTGGTACCTTGATGTCTCAGAAAAAAAGTGTAATCAAATGAAAAAACAAAACATTTTTACAATCTGAGTTTCTTACACCTTTTACAACATTGACCGACAAACTTAAATCTAGTCAACGCCAACGGTCAATGTCCGTAACCCACCAGGGTCAAGTTTACACGACCTAAAGGTCAATTCGTAAAGATTTAACAAAAAAAAATTGTGTGCTCTTTTCAATATATGTACCAAACAAATTACCTTAGAAGTTTTTTATTTCTGTTTTCTACAAGATTTATTATTATTTTAATTGTCAACTTTTCTAGACCAATGAGCAGCCAGATTAAGACCAAATCATTTGTTGATTAAAAGAGTTAATACAAAGAATATCTTAATAACAAATGAATGACAGTCAAATAATGGAGGGGAATTGGATTCTATGAATGAAATTATTATATTCTGCAAACTTTGTACATTTCCATGACACACTTTGCTTAGGGTCAATTTTTATTTTAAATTGACTCGTTCAAAATTTTAAACAATTTTGAGATTTTTGTGATTGTTTTATCAATCCGGAAGAGATACATTTGTTGAATGCCACTTAATTATATTCGCAACGAACTACGACATCCGGAATGATGCTAGTTTGCGGAATTATCTTTGTTTCTTTTGCGAAAAGTTTAAGGTGAATCGGATATAGAAGATTATGAATAAATTTGGCATCACACAATCGAACAAAATTGTACTTGAAATTGTGTTCTTGTTTAGGTGTTTAATTTCAAAAGTCAGAAATCCATTTGTATTTGTTTTTTATCAAGTAAAGTTACGCAAAAAATGTGAAACAGAGTTTTCAAATCTTCAATATAAAATTTTTCATAGTAATTAGTTTCCACAGGTTTAAATTTCAGTCTAAACAAAAAGATATTCAAATTATAATATTTTTAATATGCAAACATTTTTGTGTTAAGTTTCTTTAATTTATTGTTTCTTTTTCTCACAACTAGTCATCATCGCCATGCTTCATTTGCTATTTGCTATACTATAAGTCTGCAAAAGCCCTTTTGCTGATGGCTAGAGATAATGTTAACTTTTTCGTTTGTTTTATAATTAAATTCATATTAGTATATACCGTAAACTCAAGGTTCAAAGTCATGATCAAAAGAAACTTGTTTGCAAAGTTAATTCAGCAAACAGATTTAGATATTTCGGTATTCGTATAATTATTGGAGTATATTGATAACTAATTTTACTTTTTGTTGATCTTGAACTCTGTAAAAATTTACTTCCTGACATCCATTGGATTGAAGAATATTCAAAAAATAAAAAAAATGAAAGTTACAATTTAGAATTTCAAATGTAGCAAATATTTGTAAAAAAGAACTTGTAAGAATTTTACGTTATCAAGAATGACAAGTTAAGCAACTAGGGCTATTTAAATTATTTCATATTATCAACAACTGTAAGGCTTTAAATGAAGACAAAAAATCTACGATTTTAGTTGTCAATTGTAAATGTATTTGTAATATACATAAATAGCTTGATACATTTAATGGGACGAGTTTGGAAAAACGTGTCTTGAAGAAGTTCATAGAAGTTTGTTTTAAAGGCCTTGAAAAGGTTCCTAAAGCTAAGTATATTTTAGATAGAGAAAACAAACGAATATTTTTTTCATACAGTCAAGACAGTTTTTATAATGTATGTTATTTTCATTTTTTGTGCTGCTATAAACAACATTAACATTATTAACTTCAGAAAATTATGTATGATTCATTCTTCAATCTTGGAAAAGTTGTTAAATGCTCCTAAAATGGTTATACAAACAAAATATAGGAACATTTAAATATATAATAATTTTTATTATACCTTTGTTTGTGGTTTGAACAAGTGCTTCACTTTTAAATACAAGTAAACTCGAAAAAGATTTTGTATTGTAATGCTTTTTTGTACGAGGCTGAGATAGACTCGTGCGTCGGTGCTCAGGGTTCTTCAAAGAAAGCAACATTGGATTTAGAGGTTTCTCCAATTGTAACCATTTTCTTTAACTCGAATTCTTAAGAGTCTTATAGCTAATATAACAAGGTATTTCATATACTTTATTTTGCTCACTAAAACTAAAAATTTTTTGCATATACTTCATAAATTATATGTAGACATAGAATAACACAATAATTCATTTAATCTAATAATAGAATGCTTACGGTTGTACGGGTATTATGATGACCTCTTCTTAACAAAGGTTAGATAATAGCCATGTTCTCTTAAACAGTGACCCCGGAACAATCAGTTGGGATTGCATTCGCTGTCCCTAACAGCAAACTAGAGAATAATCGGTCGGCCTAAGCCTTGTCCGTAATACACTTAAAAGAAGTGGACGGCGGCGCAATAAAACACGGCTGATCGGGTCTGTTTCAGTCTTTAGCCCAAGAACACACGAGATGATTGTATACGTTTAACTACTGTTTCTATTTGGTCATGTGAGTATAGTAAAAGAACGTTTTCGGTCTGAAATTCCTTACTGAAAATGTCGAATATCTGTTTTCGTTTCGGAGAAAAAAATTACCATTAAAATTACGCAATTGAAAAAATAATGACCAAATTTGATCACAAATGACCAACTGGCAACCGTGTCTGGTCTGGGAGGTCATCTTCCACAAGATTGGTATTCAAACTTGGTAAAGACAGAACACGAATTGGCATTAAAACTGCAACTCACTATATGAAATATCCTGGCAAAAGTTACTGTGAATTAAGAGTAAGCCTAGGCGAATGGCAAAAACCTGTATAATATTATTTTCTGCTTCTACCAATGTTTATTGCCCCATCTTCGGGATGATATAGGACAAGTGAAACGCTCCATTACACCATTTCTATAAAATAATGAGTAAAAACACCAACTGTAATTTTTTTTCGGAGATTTTTGATGCTCTTATTTCAATCCTCGGATTTGCTTTATCACATAATTTACCACCAGTTGATCTGATTTTTCGATGAATTGGAATAATACTGAGCTAAATCATATATAGTTCAAGTATGAAATGTTTGGCATTCTTTATTGCCATTCATTCGGTTCAAATAGATGAATTAAAAATAAACACATTTTTCTTTGCTAAGAAACGTGAAATTATCAGCCTCTTTTTCTCAATTTGCTTGTATACAAAATTTTGTTTAAAACTAGATCTTATATGTACAGTACACAATGACTGATGCGTTCGTAAATATTAAAGGGTCCTTAAATAACGTAGAAAACAGTGTAGCTTTACTAGCGACAGGAAAATTCTGAACCACTATTAGAGAACACTTAAACCAAGCCTAATCATGGATATGCACCTGAGCAAAAAACTGCGGTTTGGCTATCAACCATCTTAAAACAGACCAAGTACTCTTTACAAAGAGGAGGAAAATCCCATATTATACAATTATTAGTAGAGAGGAAACCAAACTAAAATTATCAGACCAAACTAAATACATATGATTAATCTTAGCTAAATTGGGATAAGAAAGATCCAAAATAGCTCAGATAGTATTCTACTCATGTAATAATCTTCAACAGAAACTGGGGACCGAATCCTTAAATTATTAGTGGATGTAACCTGCAATCAGCAGACAATCGTCAGGCAATCGTGAGGACCAATTCTACTGAAGGAATGGAAGCAATTCTCAATATTCTATCTTTGGACCCATATGTAAAGTAAACTGCTGCAAACAGCGCCTAACGGCTGAACCAGATCAGTTGCTGATAAAACGGACACATTGGTAGATTCTGCAGTGACGCTACAAAACAGTTCTCAATGATCACAATCTGATATCACTAAAATCATTTATAGCCAAACTGCATTAAAATTGATTTATGTCACAACAATTAAATCGAAACTTGTAAATTACTGTCGCAAAAAATTTACGGTTCTTAGCTCACAACATAACATTAGACTCAGCTAAGTACCAAGACACAGCGATGGGAATGAGAAAGCTGATGAGCTGGCGAGTACAACAGTGAACAAATTCAGTATAGACTCAACGACAGACACTCTTTTCTTTTTTAATGCTCTACGTTCAATACTGTCCCAGAGGCTAAAGTAAGTTGTAAGTTGTTGTTGCTTTGAACCTGTAAGTCTTGTTCAAAATAGTGTCTAAATATTGCAAGTTAAAAAGAGAGTAATTATAAAGAGTTGATTTGTATTCCCTTTTTTGGCCCATGCAAAAATGATTGCACTATTTTCGAATTCTAAAAATAATTAATAGGTAATAAACATCAAAGTATTTAACAAAATGTATTTTGTTCATATATTCTGGTTTAAGGTTGGGTACATTTCCATTTACAAATTGATCTAAATATTATACAATTTTAAATTGCTCCTTTTAAACGGAAATAAAAAATTATAACAAATAAGTTAAGTGTAGCTTTTTAATAACAAGAACTATCAATATTTCTATTCTTAATTAACGTTTAACAATTCTTGTCATTTAATTGAGAAAATAAATATTTGTCTTACGTGTGTTGTTATAAAAGGGATACTGGATACTTTGTACTTTTTATACGTTTCTATCTTGATCAAGATAATGACGTATTATTATACAATAATAATGTAAATTAAGTCTGTGATACGTTTTTCGTTCTATAAAGACATTAGTTTTCCTTTAGATCTTGAACAAACATTACGGATCTGTAATCCGCATACGAATTATCGCACCTTAGTGAAAATTATATTATAAAAACAAAACTTAAATGTGTATCACTGATTTGTTTAAATAAGATCGTCCTCGTGTAAAAATATTCGTTAATGCATTTTGTGTAAATATTTTGTAAGTTTATACAATTTTTTGTTGAATATTTAAAGTTCTTAGTAATAATGTAAAACAAAACATTTTTAGAAGAATACATCAAATTGACAGAAGGAATAAATTGATTTATTTATCAAATTGTTTGAATTGTTTAAGTTCTAACGTTAGTTTGTTTAACGAATTTAATAAATAAATAAATAAATAAACCGAAATAATCCCAACATTTTTGGGTAAGTAAAAACTTTACTTTAACGTCATTTAAATGAATGTTTAATCAAAATTTAGTGTTATTCAAAATTGTTAACTTCAAAAAAAAATGCAATCACAAAATCTTATAAGAATTAAACTTTCCGAATACCATAACTTAATGATTTATTCTACAAATATTCAGTATTACTAAAGAAAAACTTTCTTTTGTTATTGCTTTTCATTCAAAATAAAATAAGTTTCTTTTTTGAATATTGTTAAAATTTATTTAAGTAATACAATTTAAATTGATAAGTGGCTAGATAAGAATAAAAAAGTTCTATTTACATTTTGTGTTTATTTAGAAATAGTTGTGAATTGAAATTTCCTAAAAAATTAGCTAAAAGTTAACAACAATATTTTGCATATAATAAAAAAAAGTTTGATTTCAAAAATTGTGTTTGTTTCCGAAATTTTTAAATTTTAGCAGCATTTTTTGGAAGTCTTTATGTCTTATAAAAAAAACTACTAAATAAAAAATCAATAAATTGGGCGGCGCAACAGTTTGTTGATTTTGAGAACTAGGGCCTAGTGACTTACAACTCTCAACCATTCCTGTGTGCGAGTACTGTTGTCAGGGATGGAGGGGACCTACAGTTTTAAGCCAAATCCGAACGGCAAATTTGAGAAAGCACTTTTCATGACAAGAATTACACTTGGAGAATTTGTCAATTCCTCGCAAGAGGCAGTACCCGTGAAAAAAACTTTGGATGTCATAGGCAGGGATCGAACCCAAGACCTCTGGCATGACAGTCCAACGCACTAACCATCATGCCACGGGTACTACATAAAAAAAAAAAAAAAACTTTACAACAACAAAAGAAATTTGGCACAAAATGAAATCGTTTTGAAATCAACACCATCATTTATTCAAGTGATATCGCAAATCGAACAACACTTTTTACCAATTTTATGTAGTATTTTTTGTAGATTTTAATTTGTATGAAAATACTATGGTTGGATTTTTATAATTATTTTACTGCATTTTAAAAACAATGTATTCGAGGAGAAAATTAATTTTAACGAACTGTTTTTTTGAAGTTTTTTTTGAATTTTTTTGTAAGAAAACCGTTTCTTCGATTTTTGATGTCAAAAACTTTATTCTTCGTTGTATACAATTATTTTGCAGGTAAACTTATTTTTTGTTCCCAAAATATCTTAGGTGAAAAATATTCTTCAGTTTTGTTCAGTTTTATATCAACGGCATATCAATTAAAAAAATGTAATTGACATTTTCTTCTTTTCTGAGACTATACAAGACATTTTTCTTTCCTTCAGATCTGGTTATATATTCAAAACTCATACTATCTATACTCGCGCTACTATTACGCAACAGTTATAGGTATCATTGGTTTTCATCATTGAAAACAAACATTGGAATTTTTTTGACAGGTCGTTTATATAGCTAGCATTAAAAATTTCTGTCATTAAAAAAAATTTCCTGAAATTTTGACTGACAGAAATCTGTCATTGGAATTGTGTGAAATTGGAACACAAATCTGTGAAACGATTTGTTTCACTTTTGAACATAAAAGTATCAGCTGTTCAGGAAAATGAATTTCCGTCCGGAAAATAGAAAAATAAATTTTTAAAGAAAAATCACTGCGCAAACACAATTTTTCTTCTCAAAACAAATTTTTTATGAGATTTCCGATCGATCAGTATATAATTTGTATTCCAAAGGGAAACACCGATATCAATTCAAAAAATTTTCCGGATCGATTCCAATGATAGCTATAACTGGCCCCTTAGTTTACCTTTGAGTCTAACTTCGATCATTAAAAGTTGAAGTATAGTTATTCGTGTTTTAGCCATACTACAAGAATGTGGAATACCTTACCCAGCTCTGTCTTTCCCCATAAAGCATATGTTTAAAAATTCAATTCAATACACCTCCCTTCCAACTCCTCCATTTTTTCTAGGCAGTCTAGACATGCACTTTGAAAGGTGGCAACCCTGACTTTAGTCATATTTCAGTTGACTGTACATGAGGAAACAAGTTGCTTGATTTAAATTCAGCGCCACAGGATTATAAAAGATTATAAAAACGAATGCCGCTTCAAATAAGTTGACTATTCACAATCATTACTATCAATAAAATATTATTTAATATTTGTAGAATCTTAAAACAACGTGCAGAACCATTCTTCTAATTAAACATAAACAAAACAAGTCTTTAAGTAAATCGTATTATTCTTCTATGTTGATTTTATTTAAAAAATATGAAAATTCGAGATTAAAACTGTCAGCTGTTTAACATTTCCAAGTTAAACCAAAAAAATGCGACATGTGGAATATAATTACATTTTTTGGATTATAACTAAAGCAAATAATACTAACAAATTTTAAGTTAGAAGATTAAAATGTTTGTATTTAACACAAACATTTAAAGAAACTAAAAGGAACAAAATATTCTTTCTATGTTTCACATAAATTCGTTCTTCTACATTTGTTGGTGTATCTAATTATCACATAAATCTGTGATAACAACACACCTTTTTAGACTTTTGGACGTACCTGGTGTATAAGAGTCTCATTTATACAATCCATCTCGTATCAAAACAAGTTATGTTGTAGATAATATGAACAAAATGATTATATTAATATTATTCAAATATGTAGAATACATCATTTGCACATTGTGCGGAAAGAGATAAAAATATTTAAAGAATTTGTTGTTGTTTTCATTCATTCAAGGATTTGTTCTAAGCGGATGTGATATGTTCTTAAGTCCAAAAAATATTTATTGAAATATTACTTTTTATATATTTGAATTTTTTTAATTTTTGGTAATAGCCTAAGGAAACTATAAAACAGAAATATTTTTGCATTTTGTTTTATTGAAAGAAAATTTAAAAGTTTAAAGTTAGCGTTTACAAACTAACATTTCATTTAGTTTGAAGAAATACATACAAATTATTTATATCATTTTTACATTTAAATTGATTCTCACAAGGGGTTTGTGCATGAGATTGTCTTCTTATTTTCAAATAGATTTAGGCTTGGATACTTTTTAATAAATTGAAGATATTGTTAACTTCCGTTAGGAAGTTATTGAAATCGGTCCGATTTGTCGAATTGAAAATTTTGACAATTCTCGTCCCTAGAATCTAAGTTAAAGATTTTTAGAGAGATGTCTGTGTGAGCGTGAGTATGTACATTCGGGATACCATTTTTCGTCATCCATATCTTAAGAACCAGTATAGAAATCGACTTAAAATAAATTTTGTCATACAGATAATAACACAGAAAGATTTAAAAAGGACTTTCAAAAAAATTGAGTGTGTTGTTCTCTTTCTAATAAATACGATAAGAATTGTACGACTCAAGTATTCTAAAACAAAGAAAGATAATGATTTCAAATGTTTATCTCACAGAAAATATTGTTATTTACACTTTATTAAAGTTTTGAACAAATCGACAGACGGGATTTAAAGTTATCCGTTTGGTATTATCAGGCCTTTAAATTTTTTCAGTTTCACAAAGTTTGAAATGGGAAATTTCAGGGATATTTTTGTTAAAATAGAGTTCTCTTCACAACCCTGTAAAAATAAAACCCCTTTTTTCTTTCTATTATGCGAATTGTGAGAGAAAAAATGAGAAAGTATTATATGTTGAAATAAATGACAAGAATCGCAAAATACAACAATGTAAACTTCTTCAAAATCAAAAATCGTGTGCCGTTCAAAAATAAAATATGAAAATCTTCTTAAGATGAAGATGACCAATCTAATATTCTAATTAAAAATTAAAATCATAAAAATGATATTATAAATGCAATGTTGAATTTGTTTACCTATTCATTCTGTATCTCCAAGTATTGAGAACACAAATTTTACAAAACAAAACAAATTTAGTTTAATGGTTATAATATTCAAAATACTAATTTTTGTTATTTATTTATTTTATTTATTTATTTTGCTCAATATTATATTTGAAGGAAAGTACAAAAAAAACCTTCAATATGAAAAAAAAAAAAAAATATTCAGGTACATTGTGTCTTAACATAGTTTTTCAAACTATACATATTTGTTTGAAATAAATGGGTTAGTATTTTGGGTTAGTAACAAAATTCATAAATAATGGATAAATATAATTATGTTTATATTTTAGTATGAGTTAGTGACTTTATAATTGAATGTATAAATAAATAAATAATTAATTTAGTTATTAAGTAATAAATTAAATAAATAAATAAATAAATTAATTAATAAATAAATAAATATAATAATAAATAAATTAGTTATTCAATAAAACAAAACATACAATCAAACTAATAGTTTTTTAACTATTAATGTACAAAGAATTTGATGAATAAATATACAAACATATAAATAAATAAATACATATAATAAATAAAGTAATTGATTGCAATACATTAAAAACAAGTAGATAAATAATTGTGTAACTCACATAGAGGTAAATAAATAATAAATAAACAATAAATTAAATAAGTTAATTATAAGGAATAAGTTAATATCACATAGTGTTTAAGTAAATAAGTAAATAACATAATTTAAGTATTTAGAAAAGACAAAAGGAAAAGGAAATATTAATTTTATATTTATTTATTCTATTATTTTTATACATATTCATTTATTTATTCACTTATTTCTTTTATTGTTTAATATTATTATTTATGTATTTATTTATTAATGTATTTTGTAAACATTATTATTGAATTATTTACATACTTCTTCACGTTATTGATTTTTGCTCATTGACACTTTATCTGTTAAATACTATTTAATTTTCTTCAAATTGTATACTGATACACGTATGTTCAAGTTATAATTGGAATTTCGCATTGTTAGCTTTTGACTGCACTTCACCCTTTCTTTTTGCATATATATACATATATATCTACATATTTAATATTTTATGCATTTATTTATATATTCTTTTGTTTTTGCTCTTTAATGAAGGTTTTAAAGTAGGTTTTTTTTTCAATCAAAACTTTATCTTTCAATTTTATATTAAAAATGTATTTAATCTTAGCAGTAGTAGGGTAGATTATATACCAATCTCTTAAATTGTGCAATATATATTTAATATAAAAAAATAATGTAATATTTTTAACTACAATAAAAATTAAAATAAAATAAAATAAAATAAAAACCTTAAAACAAAAAATTGCCTTAATAGATATTCAAAAATCTTTTTAATTTCTAAAAGAAGATGGAATGAAAATCTCAATTAAATATTCAACAATGTTTTTCTTAGTAGATTTATGTAAGTTATTACACATTTTTTACCCTATATTTGCAACAAAACAAAATAGTACGCATACGCACTAGTATGCATAATACCACTCCATTGGTATCAAAAGATTTTTTAACAGAAATTTAAACTAAATTACTTATGTTATAAGCTTCATTGAAAATAAAAATAATTATTTAATTCTCAATAATTGTTGCAAGGCTAAAAATGATTAACATTTATAATTTCAAGTGTTAATAATTTAAGAAAGTGTATTTCACTAGACTGTTTGTCTGGGATTATTTCCGTTTTAGTTGAACTATTCAACCTTAATATGTATATCTAAATAGATTTTATAACACGCTTTATACACAGTTTAAAGTTAATACCTTTCTTTAGTTATTAAATAAGTATTTACACGTACATAGAGTAGTTCTAATTAAAAACTGCTACCATTTAAAAATGTTGTTGATCCGTTAATAATAAAGCTCTCGTTATGTTAGCAACAAATAATAACAAATTGAGATCAACAAGCGTCTCAAAAAGCAAACAAATTATAAAATTAATATAAATTAAATAGAAATTCATTCACCACTTCACTAAAATTATATGTTATTAAATTTTTAAAAGGTCATGTAATAATAAAATAGCTTTTTCGATAAACAAAAAGTCACATCAGTTCAATATTAAAACAGAATGTGAGATAGTTGAAAATACCATCAAAAAATAATAAAGAACAGAATGCAATAATTAAGTAGCTAAATTTCTTCTTAAAGATTAAGATCTTCTATGCACAGTTTTGTAAATACATTTGGAAAAAAAGAACTTGATTTATTCATTTTTATTCATTATAGCTCCTTTATAAAACAAGATAAAAAAAATGATAAAAACATTCTGTTATAAAATATTTCAGATAATATTTTATAATGATTATTTAGCAGAGAAATCACCAACTTTTTCTGACAAAACAAATTTAAATAACAATAATAATCGATAAACAACAAATTCTCAAGATTTAAATTGTTTAATATTAAGGAATAAGCTTGAACACTTAATTGGTTTAAATTTTAAAATTTGTTAAAACAAACAGCGCCTTAATGTATACTTTTTAGTTCGCTGGTTCAAAGCTTTTTTGCGTTGGTGAATTTATTAGAAATAAGGTGATACTTGGTTTGTTTGATATTAAAGCACTTGTAATTATAAAAAAAATATATAAACGCCATAAGATTTTTAATAATATCATTCATTACATGTCATACATACAATATGCATTGTAACAAATCCCGAATAACATACATATTAATTCACACATATTATAAAAATTTAAACTCACACATCTTTTGATTATTGGCGGAACAAATTTTAGTTTCTAAAAATAAAGGACATGAAACATTGTTCAATGTAAGATATTTTAAAATGTTTATATTATTATACGGGTATATTTCGAGATATTTTAGCATGACATACAATTTTAGCCTCTAAAACATATTTTTAATTTTTTTCCCACATACCTGGATTCGTTTTTGGCTAATACTTTGGATAATTATGGTAAAAAAGAGATGTGGAAGCTTATATCAAATCTAAATAGTATTTTTTGGCTTAAAGCTAACGTTACTAAACATGATTTCAAAACAATTTTTCATTTTGAACCGAAAATCAGGACTTTCAAAAAACCTATTTTAGCTACATTTATAGAAATGATATGTATAAACATTTAAAGCACAAATTACAAACAAAAGACCTTGCCACAAAAGAAAACAAAGTGTTCCTGAAGTCATTTTAAGTGGAAAAACCAAAAGGGTAGATTTTCGTTTGTAAGGGATTTCATCTCTTACAATTAGACTTTAACTTAATAATTCAAAGAATATATTACGGCAACGCTGATTAACCATATTATAATCAGTTTAAACAATTACTCTTGTCATAGAAGAAAAGCTTTAAACATATGTATGTTTCGTTCGAAACATAAACTATTGTTTTTTTTTTCAAAAATTTAAATATTAATTTATTGTAAGTAATCATTATAAAAAGCTTTTATTATTTTTTTTTAAGCATTGGCTTAGCCGTGAGCCAGTCGATAATTTTAAAATATTTAAGTATACAATTAAACAAGTACATGTGTATAATGGTATAATATTAAAAAAAAAAGCAAGGTTTGATTTGATTGTATAAATATTTGCATAATATGATTTATGTATATTCCGTTATTATAAGCATTCTGTAGTGGTAGCTAGCTCTGACAAATTTGACCAGGTTCGTCCAGTCTGATCGTTTAAAATTTCAATCGTTTCCTGTACTGATAGGGATGGTTTACCAAAGCATACTCTTCTTTGTTGGTTAAAAATTGGACACACACTGATGAAATGAAAGCAATCTTCTTTAGCTCTCAAGTTAAATGAATTGAAAAATTGGCCAAAGCTTCCGTTGTATGGTTTTCTATTTAAATGAAGAAGTTCGCATCTTGATTTAAAAATTAGGGAAATGTCTTTATAGAAGAGAGAATCTTGGAAGTGTCATGTAAAGAAGAGAGTGAGTTGATGACTGACTGTTTATTGAGAGTATATGAGTATACAGGTTACAGGTATACAAGTGATGGTTACATATGTGTATATATTTACATAGTATTATATTATCACAACATCTCCCTTTTTTTCTTTTTTTTTTTTTAGCATAAGTGATTATTGAAAAAGAAATTTACAATTGAAATATTAATAAGAAGTATAAACAAAAAAATAATACATAAGTCATTGTAATGATTATTATTTACTTATTAAGATTATGTAATTAATTTATAAAAAAAAAAAAAAACATTAAATTCAAAGTTTTTAATTAATTCAAAGTTTAAACAATATTAAATTCAAATTTTTAGTTCATTCGAAGTTTTTAGTTAATTCTTAAGGCCTTGCCAGAACGTAATACTATTCTTTCTGTGGGCTGATGAGGTGGAATTTTGGCGGTGGGTGGAGTTTCGTTGGTTCGTGTGACGCTGGGTTGTTTTTGTGGTTTGTCGTGAGAGTCTATTGGTGTTTTTTCTTCGGGTTGGAAATTATTATTTAAAGTTGAGGATTCTTTGGGGACGTCAATGGCTCGATCTGGAGTTATATTTGCTTTTGTATGATGGAGATGAATCGTGTTGCGGCGTTTCACTCTTCCGTCATCGGTTTTTACTATGTATGATCTCGGTTGGGATGAGCTTTTAAGAATTTTGCCTGATGACCATTGTCGGTGTCCCAACTGAACTCGAACTTTATCTTCAGGTTGGAACTCAGAAGAAGGTTTTGTAGATTTATCAGCATATTTTTTTTGCTTGTTTCGCACTTGGGTCATCTCTTCATGTACTTTTTCCACTACTTTGGGAACAAGTATGCTTTTAGCTACAGGAATGTTACTTCGGGTCTGTCTGCTGAATAGCCTTTGGTTTGGTGATTTAAGTTGTGTTGATCTGGGGGTGTTTCGAGAATTCAGAAGTGCTAAATAAATGTC
Source organism: Eupeodes latifasciatus (assembly GCA_920104205.1). NCBI lineage: Eukaryota > Metazoa > Arthropoda > Insecta > Diptera > Syrphidae > Eupeodes > Eupeodes latifasciatus. The sequence goes on from OV049924.1 coordinate 375,509,796, forward strand.
TGAACCGTCCATATGACACTTCTTTAGCAGTTGTTTTGCCGTCTGCACGTATCTTTCCGCAAGTCCATTGGAGCGGGGATAATATGGACTAGATGTTTGATGTTTGAACCCCCAGGCATTGGAAAACATTTTAAACTCGTTTGCTGAGAATTGTGGCCCGTTATCAGACTCGAAAACAAGTGGGATTCCGTGAGTAGAAAACCATGTTTTTAGCTTCCTGATAACTTCAGCTGAAGTTGACCTTTGGAGTTCCGCAAAATCATAGAACCCAGAGTAGCTATCTACAATTAAAAGATAATTAGTATTAAATATATGAAAGATATCACATGCTACGATTTCCCATGGTAATGATGGAACCTGTTTTAACATAAGGGGCTCCTTAGTCTTAGCAGGCTGTGCTTTTTGGCAGATGGAACAAGTTTCGATCATTCGGGTTATGTCTTTTGTTATGTTAAGCCAAAACAATTGCTCTCTGGCTCTGCTAAGAGTACGCTGGATACCAAAATGTCCTTCGTGTAGCTTCTTCAGGATGCTGGATTTGATGCTTTTAGGTATAATGAGCTTATTACCTTTGAACATCAAGCCATCTTCGGTACTTATTTCATCGCGAAAAGTCCAGTATCCCTTCAATGTCTCGTCTACCTCATTTATTGTATTTGGCCATCCTTTCAAGACACATTCTTGAAGTAGTTGAAGTTCTATGTCACTTTTTGTTGCTTGTATAAAGTTTTCTTTTGATTCATCAGTTATTTGAAGCAGAGAGCAAACCTCAAGGTCATTTCTCCCATCAGATTCAGGATTATTTATGCAATCACGGCTTAAAACATCTGCAATAGCTATTTCTTTACCCTTGCGGTACTTAATTTTGGGTGAATATTGCATAACTTCAAATAGGATTCTCTGAAGTCGATGAGGTGATGAGTGTAATGGTTTCTTTGCAATTGCCTCAAGGGGCTTATGATCAGTTTCGATAACAAGCTGCTTACCGTAAATGTATTCTCTGAATTTGGTGCATGCAAACTGCATTGCCAGTGCTTCCTTCTCTATTTGAGGGTATTTTTGTTGCGATTTAGTCATAGATTTTGAAGCATAGGCTACCGGGCAATCATCTTGCAGCAGAGCAGCACCTAAACTGTGTGAACTTGCATCTACTTGCAACGTTACATCTTCATTGGGATTGTAGTATCTCAAAACAGGTGTATTTGAAAGCGCGTGCTTAAGAGATTCAAAAGCATTCGTTTGCTGTTGAGTCCACTGCCACTCGACATCATTTTTCAGTAGTTGCCTCAACGGATATGTAATCTGCGAAAAATGTTTTGTAAATTTAGTTAAATATGTGGCCATACCTAAGATTCTCATGAGCTCTGCTTTATTTTGTGGTGTTTTTAATCGACTTATTGCGCTAACTTTTTCTTCATCTGCTTTTATTCCCTCAGACGACAAGACATGTCCCAAGAACTTTATTTGCTTGACATTGTAAATATATTTATCTCTATTCATTTTTAAACCAGCTTGCGAGATTTTTTGTATGACTTCATTAGTCAGTTTTTTTAATTCCTCTTGGCTTTCCGCGTGAATGAGGATGTCATCAATTGCACATTCGGTATTTTTGCAACCTTCGAGGATTTGACTCATCATACTCTGAAACACTTCAGGGGCTGAAGCCAGACCAAACGGCAATCTCTTATATGAATACCTGCCCCAAGGTGTGGCCATTGTTAAATAATCGCTCGTTCGCTCGGTTACTGGAATTTGCCAGAACCCTTTTTTCATATCAAGGAGCGTAAAATATTTCGAGTTTCGTATTCGTGCTGTAATTTCTTCAATTGTTCTTAATGGATGTTGTCTTCTGAAAATATTTTTATTAATGTCTGATGGATCCATGCAAACTCGTATTTTATTCTTTTGCTTGACCACAACCATTGGCGCCACAGCCGGAGTAACCTTGGAAGTTTTTACCAAAACTCCTAACCTAACCATTGTGTCAATTTCTTGCTTCACTTCATCTCTAATGGGGTGAGGTATTTTACGAGCCGGGTATATGTTAAGCGATGGATTTTTTATGAGATCGATATCATAGATACATTTTTGTGCACAGCCGAGACCTTTATACATATTTGCATTAATCTGTAAAGCTTAGTGTACACGATTGCCAGGTCTGACAATCATTGTCAGATCTGCAAACGTCTGACAATGTGTGAAAATGAGCTGACAATGAGCTGAAAATTTTAATTTGTGTGTACACGGTTTGCAGATACCTACAAACATCTGCAAATCTGTTGCCAAATATTTGTCTGAAAATGTCGACAAACTAATTTGGCCAAATAGCTAGCAATAGATTTGCAAACATTTGTAGATTTTCTGCCAACCGTGTACACACCAAATCAAATTTTGGATCTGCAAATTTATTTTCAGCGCATTGTCACACATCGCATCAGTCAGTAAATTTGTCTGCCAATGAATAAATTTGCAAATGTTCCTCAAACGGCACCTGCAAATTTATCCATTGTCAGACGTTTGCAGAAACGTCAGAAAATGAAAAAAATTTGGTGATCTCCCAATGAATTTTGTGTACACACGATTGCCACATCTGCAAATTTATTTGTCTTCAAAATGATTAACGAACAAATTTTTCTGCAAATCAATTTGGTGTGTACACGGTTGTCAGCTTGCGTGTACACGATTGCCAGATATCTACAAATTAATTGGCAGATATTTGTCTGCAAATTAGGAGCCAAACCATTTGTCTGCAAATTAATTTGGTGTGTACACGATTGTCAGCCATTCGCGACAAATTTTTCAGTGACAGATCTGGCAATATTTGCAGACCTGGCAATCGTGTACACTTAGCTTAATTCTTGGACACGCATAACCAGATTAAGCATTTCACATGCCTTTTTGCCAAACATAGGATTAATTGGATGGTCTACCACTTTAAACAGAACATTTCGCAGCTTTTTCCGCACTATACATTTTAACACTGTTTCGCCAAAAACATTTTCGGGACTACCATTGAAAGCAACTAACCTATTTGTGCTGGAAGGTGTTATTTTCGCAGACAATTTCATAGCTAAGTCTTTGCTAATAACGTTACATTGCGCCCCCGTGTATAACTTTACTTTAACCAGCATGTTATTGATCTTTATCTCCTCATACCAATCGTCATTATCAAGTTCATTTGACAGTGATAGAACTAAAAGACTTTCATCTGACAATGAGTCTGAGTCAGACAAATTATGTTGTTCTATTAAATTCACCATTTTATTTTTTGTTTTTCTCGTAGGGCATCACTATTGATCCCTATTATAATTTTGTCTCTGAGAATACTATCTTGCAAAGACCCATAGCTACACTTTTTGATTTGAAGTGTTGCTTTGGTAATAAAATCATCAAAAGATTCGCCTTCTGATTGAACGATTTTATTAAACACGTATCTTTCAAAAGTTATGTTAGTCTTAGGAGTGAAGTAGGCCTCGAATTTTTCTTTTATTTTTGTAATTGATTTTGCTTTGTCACTTGACAGAGAAAATGAATTGAAAATGTCTATAGCATCAAGACCGATGCAAGACATGAAAGTACCTACTTGAACAAATGCCGATTTTTTGTCGAGCTCACGTGCTGCAGCAAACCAGTCATACTGCTGCAACCAATTTTTCCAAGCTATGGCCATATTACTTGTTATTTCCAGAGGTTTCGGTGGTCTCGCATAACCTTCCGTTGCTGTTGGGAAGGCGGCGGCAGGGGGATTTGACATTTTCTAACTTATTAATTTTTTTTTTTTTATTTATTTAATTTAATTTTTATTTTACTATGTACGCGGTATTCTAAATTACTGTTTAAATTGTTAACTTTTTAAATTAAAAAAAAATAATTAGAATTCGTGCACCACTTCTGACACCATGTCATGTAAAGAAGAGAGTGAGTTGATGACTGACTGTTTATTGAGAGTATATGATTATACAGGTATACAAGTGATGGTTACATATGTGTATATATTTACATAGTATTATATTATCACAACAGGAAGTAGTTCTTGTCACACAAGTTAAAATTTAGCTTGCTAAAGAGTAATCTGCTCTCCGAATGACGGGCATTTTCAATCATCTTATTTCGGTTAGGTTCTTCAAGTTTTTGGATAATTTTGTAGAACTTCGTTTTCATCTGAACAATATTGTTGAGATTGATCTGCACAACTTCTTCACAGGAAGCAGCAATGTTTTCCCATGTCCTCATCCACCAGTCCTTATTCCAAATTTCGTAGAGCATCATTATCTTGCATAACCGAGTTTCCCGTAGACCAAACACTTTAATTTAATAATCAGCCTGTAACTTTAGACTTAAAGTAAAGAGTTTTGGCAGGCCTATTTCCAAATAAATTGAATAGTTTGGTGCGGTTAAAGGAATATTGAATATTTTCTTTAAGAAATTTCTTTGAGACTTTTCAATTTTCTCGTATTCTTGCATACCCCATATTTGTGCCGCATAACAAAGCGAAGATTTCACGACTGCATTGAAAATATTACATTTTGTTGAAAGGTTTATGTGATCGTTAGAGAAAATCTTCTTCAAAGTAACATTAATAATTAAGCTTTGTGAAGTTTTAGCTTTTTCTACAAGGTGCTTGCTATAATCCAGGGTTGGATTTAGTAAAACTCGCAAAAACTTGTATTCTTTTGATACTTCTAAACGACTTCCATTTAGTATCCAGGTGTTCCTAACTTCACTCCGAGTGGAACGGGAAAAGACCATTACTTTCGTCTTGTCTGTGTTGATGACTAGACTCCACTTGACACAATAGTCCGTAAGACGATTTACCATCAATTGCAGGGTTTCTGCTGATTCGGATAACAAGAGAAAACTATTGTACGAGTATGTATAAAACTTTCACTCAATGATAGATCGAATGATATTTTAACTGTTTTCATGCACAGAACTTAAAATGTATTGTTTTAAGAATCCTTTCTTTTCGAATTATGTTCATGTTCTTAAGTAAAGACTGAATAAATAAGTCGAACGAACAAGTTATGCTTTTTCTAATGACTTTTGTTTTATTTGCTATGCTGTTATTGGTATTAAATTAAACATTACACGTTTAAGCTTCGTTTATTTCTTCTAATAGAAGCTTTAAAAATGTTTTTGTTTTTGGGTACAAATAATACTATTATGTATGGTACACCCTGTATATAAATATGCTATCGAAATTTCGTGGTATATTATTTTCTCAAACAGGTATTTAACCGAAATATGTAGAATAAGCTTTAGACACTCATTTTTACTAACTGTGGGTTATAACTGGTTTTTAACTTCAGGTGCAATACAATTTTCTTGAGCCTAAATCCTAAAATTGTGAAAGAGTGAAATGTATTACCATGGTTCAAAGTGCCAATAAAAGAAGGGATGCGACTCACACTGTTAACTTCCCATTAGTGCCCGTCGGCTGATTTTTCTAAAACCTTAACAAAATACTACGAGTATTAACAATATTTTGTGTAAAATACAAACATTTTAAGTCAGTATCTTTCCTTGTTCTCATAATACTTGAGTCGAGAATCATATATTATTAATTTAGTGTTTTATTCTTTGTAGGATTTTGTGTTTTAAGAGATTGAGTGTGTCAATTAAGTTTTTCTAAAAAAAATAACTCAAAGCTAGCAAAAATATTTTAATATTTTGAAATAATAAATTAAGTTTGGTTTCAATATCTGTTTTTTCCCAACATTTCTTATCAATTTAGGCAGTATTTTTTGAAAGTTTGTATTTCTTCTGTAAAAAAAATACAGATTGGGTTTTTCTAAGACATTGTCTTATGTTATAAAACAAAATTTACGATAGAATGAAATCATTTTTTAGTGAATACCTTCATTTATTCATGAGATGTCGAGAATCGGACATCAATTTTGTGTAGTATTTTTTTGTAGATTTAAATATTTTTGAAAAAAAATTGAGCGTTGGATTTATATTAGAACTTCCCTGAAAATTGAAAATAATTTTTTTTAATAAGATACGATTTTTGAAGCCAATATCTTTAATATTTGTCAAGATATGCCAGTCGAAAATCAATTTTTAGGTAATGTTATCTTTAGGTTTTAGGCTGCATTAAATTATTTTGGTGTACAATCATTTTTTGTTCGTAATATAGTCGAGTCTTTAAAGTCGATATCTCTATGAGATATCTACGATGAATAATAGAATTCCGACGTACAAACGCACACACGGACATCTCTCTAAAAATCTTTGATTTAAGTTCTAGGGACCTAGAAATTTCGATTCGACAATCCAGAGAGAACCAGGACCTAGTGATTTACAACTCTCAATGTCACACCGATATTTTCTGTAACGCTATTGTTTGATGACTTTGTGGACAAAAGCTATGTAAAAAAGTTAAATTTTATGATTGTCAATATCTCCAATAATTTTTAGTAACAATTTTTTTTGCATGTTGTGACACTTCTATTTTTTGAAACATAGATTATTTCCTATTGCATTTTTGAACTACCACATTACATTGTTCTATCAAAGAAATCAAAATTAATATTAAAGTAAAGAAAACTTGTACTGACCTAAGTATGCAGAATGAATTTAAGTAAAATTCGATTTTTAGCAAACTCCTTAAATGCTGCAATATAGTAAAAAACCAAATTGAACCCAAAAGCTCTAATACAAATTTAAATAGATCAACGGTTTTTAGATAAGATTGAAGTTTGAACTTTGAATTTTTGTTGAGAAATGCTTTTTTCACATATTACGTGATAAAGTAATTTTAACCTTAGCAGTGGGTTAACATCAACATTGTCCATTACATAATGCTTAAGTATTTAGAATCAATTCCAAAGCACATAAAAGTGCAACATCCTCTAACTGCAATTCGATAGAAACTTTCAGATTTCTATATATGTACCTTACAGATCTTTCTGGGAGGATAGGGCATTCCTAGAAGAAGATTAAATTTACTTTTACACAGACGGATCAAAAACAAATGAAAGGGTTAGTGTGGCTTTATACTTTGACTACTGCAATTAAGTCTCCGCCTTCACAATCATTGTAGCGTATTGGCGATAAAAAAGTCTTATCGTGGCTTAAAGAAAAGGTAATATCAATATCTGATATCCGTATTTTCTCAGATAGTTAGGCCACTATCAAATATCTGGACTCTGTCTCTACAAACTTTATAACAGTCCATAACTGTCGATCACCTCTAATGAATACATAATATGGCACCTTTCTGGGTGCCAGTCCATAAACATTCTATAAAATTTCTACCCCGTTTGGCTAATGCTGGCATACCAATCGCTACAAGTAAACTATTGCTAATGCAAGACGCTATGAAGAAGGAAAACATCAGGTGGAATAACATCACCAAGTGCCAGGCCACGAAAAACATCTGACCTGCACTAGATTTAAAGCGCTCAAGGTGATCACTAAGCAGATCGCATACTAGCTGTATAATCGATGTCATACAAGCTCAAAAAATTGACAGAGTTAAATTGATTATGATAAATTGGACAACACACCACTCACGGGATGCTTTTTCAACTTTTGACAAAATAAAATTTTGTATAGGAAATATAAAATTAATTTGCATTAAAATCCGCGAAAAAGTTTGTTAACCTATAAATTGGATACACAATGGTTTGGAGAAACCACAGGATAGTCCAGTCAATGGACGAAAAAAATTGCCTTCACCTCAAAAAAAATCCAACAGTTTTGAAACTTGGCACACTTACTAAGGGATGTCTGGTGATGACCCAAAAATCTGACGTGAGCTCTAGCGGCAGTTAAGAGAAACATGAAGTTTATTTCAATTTTTCACGTTTATCTCGAAAACTATTTGTCGTATCAAAAAATTTTGTTCCACAAAATTAAAGCTAATTAAATTTTATAAAAAAAAGTTTCAACGAATTTTTTCGTATCTCTTATAGTTTATAAAATAACTTAAGCTTCAGTGAAAAGAAACATACGGTTTTTTCGGGTTTATCTTGAAAACTATTTGTCGTATCAAAAAATAATCTTCTACAAAATTAAAGCTTATTAAATTTCCGAAAGAAAAAATAATATTAGGTTATAAATAACTCCATCCACATTGAAGGAAAAGAAGTATTTTTTTCATGCTTACCTTGGAAACGGTTTCTCGTATCATTAGGTTTATTTTTCAAAAATAAAGCAACATAATTTTCTACAAGAACTAAGTTTATAATCTTTATAGCAAAATCGAACTTGAAACAAATTAAATTTATGAATGGCTGATGGTTATTTGTATTATTAAATACCTTTATATTTTTCTTATTTCTTTTCATTAAGTATTGCATTAGGAATTAATTAATAAATAAACATATAAGTTATTCAAAAAAAAGCATTAAATACCGTTCTTATTCAATTTTTTCTAATTTTTTTACTTGATGAGGATTCAGCTTCTTCCTGATAAGTTGTTGCAACATTGTTTTTGCAGAAGCTTCACCTGAATTCTCTAATTCAAAATCTTCTTCATCGTTCGCAATATGATCAGCATTCAAGCATTCACTATGGCAAGAATGATATATGCTTGAACAGTGTAGGGCTGCTTTTCTAGCCACATCTGGCTCCACATCCTGTCTTGTCACTGTTACAATATATGATCAAATTGAATATCAACTGACTTCTTAAGTCTATATCTTCGATTTTGTTCTGCTCTTTTTGTATTTTATTCCAAAGAAGAGTAACCATCAAATACTGCAGTACAACTTTTTGCCGAATAATGTTTTTGAAGGTATCTACTTTATGTCGGAATAGCAAATTGTTGAAATATCGGAATCTTTGGGCCACAATACTTTGTGTAGCAAGAAGCCACCATCCACAATAATGTCAAAGTCAAAGAAATTAATATTTGTATATATACTTTAAATATGTCGTATAGCGCTGACTTCTTTGTTTTTCGCACCCCATTTTCATCAAACAATGAAAATGGAAATTGTGTAAGATATATACAAAAATTTTTCACTCACATTTTAAGAAAAATAAGAGATTTTAACTTCCCATAGGAAGTTATTGTAATGGGTCCGATTTGTGCGTTCGTGTGTACGTACGTTCGCGACGTTTTTTCGTCGTCCATAGCTCAAGAACCAGAAGAGCTATCGACTTCAAATAAATTTTGTTATACAGATAATAATGCAGAAAGGGCTCTCAATAAAATTGCGTGGGTGGTTTTTTTACCATAGCAGTTTAAAAAAATGGTGAAAATGTTGGTTAACCCAAAATATCTCATGAACCAATGACGTTAGAGACTTGAATTAAATTTTATATTATATATTGTAAGGTGATACAAAACAAGTATATTTTTTGGAAAAAAATCCAATTAACGGTTTTTGTTATAAATCAAAAAAACTGAAACAAAAATGTGTCACCTCGAAAATGTTACGACTAAAATATGCTTTCATCTCCAAAACAATTTTGTGCAACGAAAAATAAAGTTTTCAACATCTGGTAAAATTTTGAGAAAAATCTAATTGACAGTTTTTTTATAAAAAATAAAAACCTAAAAAAAACATAACTCAAAGTTGGTAAAAATTGAATTTCGACTCAAATATCTTTTCAAAACTTTAAGACATTGGCTTCAAACTAATTTTATCTTATAAGAAATATTGTTTTCAACATTCGATAAAATTTTGAGAAAAATCGAATTGACAGTTTTTTTACAAAAAATAAAAACCTAAAAAAACAATACTTAAACTTGGTTAAAATTTACTTTCGACTCAAATAGCTTTTTAAAAATTAAAAATATTGGCTTCAAACTTATTTTATTTCACAGAAAATATTGTTTTCGATATTCAGTAATTTTTTTATAAAAATTCAACAGTCCGTTTTTTTATAAAAAAATAAAATCTACAAAAAATAGTATGCAAATTTGGTAAAAATTGATACATATAGACAAACTTTTAAGCAAGACAAATCGACAGACGGGATGGGAAGTTATCAGTGTGGGTCGCATCCCAGCCTCTTTTTTATTTACCTTTAGTACCTGGTACAGGTAAATTGGCCGCCGGCCCAAGCTAGCAGGATATACACTAACACTATTCTGTACGATACATTTTGTTACTCAGAAAATAAGTAACGTCTGGCGGCCCTGGGCTCTTGGACTATATGGAAATTTGTTATTTCGCATTTTTCTTTACATTTTCAATGTATTCAAAGTTTTAATAAAATCAAGCCTGCAGTAATATTTTTTGTCCGATCATATTGTAATTACATAACGAATGAAGTGAGTTGAACACAGTCAAGTCTGCTTATGTGAACATCAATTTTTATATTATATTTTCATACAATATTTTTTTCAAGAAATAACTTAAATTTGGGTTTCAAAGTTAAGAAGATGAGACTTTTATTCCATTCATTCACCAATTCTAAGTATGTAGTTATTAGTTAATGTTGGAAAAGTCATAAATTATAAACTATAACGACATGACCAAAATAATAAATGCAAGTCATCTCTCTCATAAAAACTATAATTATTATGTTTTATTCGAATCACAATAAAAAAAAATGTTTTAATTTTCAGCAAAATAGTGTTTCTCTAATTTATGTAAATTAAACTTATAAATAAAAACAACTTCTTTTTGTGTGTTGTTACTGGGGTGAATGGAATTTCCAAAAAAATATACATTAATGCATTTGTATTTGTAAAATTATTCTTTTTATAATAAACAAATTATACTGAAATGCTTAACAATGTGTCTAATTAATTCAATTTTAAAAGTCCCTCAAAGTAATTTATAAAGCCAATGTTTTTTTTTGTCGGAATAATCAATTATACATTTTTTTTTAAACAAATTTTGATTTCATTTTCTGCAATTTTGAATTTTTTTGCAAAAATAATTATGACTTTATTTTGCGATTTTTGTTTAAAATTATTGTACCCAACTAGGTCACATATTCTTGCTTTTATAATAAAAAAAAAAAACGGATTTATCTTTAGGTACTTATGTACTAAAACTTCATTTTTTTTTAATGTCAATTGATTTCGTATAATTTATTTTATTTAATTTACTTTTATTTTATTAGAATGTGCATAATATAGTTCTAAGTTTTTTGGCGTTTTAAAAATAGCAGTTTGAAAAAATATTGTAAATCTTATACAATTCCAAATAAAAATGCGTTTTTAATTAAATTTTTACCTATTTACATCAAAATTATATAAAATTGGTATTAATTTGAAAGATAAAATGACAGATTTTTGTATGAATCAAAAAAAGGTGAACAAAATATTTTTCAGCGCGAACATTTTAGCAGCAAACAATGATATTTATATGGCCTTGCGAAGTATAAGGGAAAATTAGAAACGTTTTTTTACAAAATCAAAAAACTTTAGAAATGCTTTGATTCGATTGTCTTAAAATGACAACATGATTACACAGGTCAACAAAATTGAATTTTTATTTTTTTAAATTATTAAGTTGTCCCAAATTCGAACCTCACCTTTAAATTTTTCTTTTACATCACGTTTTTAAAATAAAATATGTCCCTTTAAAAATGCTGCTAAAAACAACTAAAAACGGTGTTTAAAACTTAAAACATTTTTTAACAACAAAAGTTAAAATTTTTCTCTTTTAGATACAATTTAAATTATTCAAGTATCTTACTTAGTTTTTAAAAATGTTCATTAGTTATTAGTCTTTATTTGACTCAACATGAAGTCTTCAGAAAACCTTGAATTTGATACTGTCATAGCTTAAAAAAACACTTTTTGGGCTTAATTTTTAATGCTGATTTCCAATGCATACTTTAATTTTAACTATTTGTTCTAATTTTTCAAACCGTTTTAGTTTTTTCTGCTGAAAACCGTTTTAGCATAAATAAAGGGTTTTTTAATAAGGGCGGGTAGATGTTGAAATGGAATAAAATAAGCTGAAAGGCGCATATATGTATGCCATTAAGTGTGGAATATGACATCATATTGCCAGCCTCGGTTTTTTACGGTGGCACGGATCCGAGTGGTCCAATTTTCAATGGCTCTTCCGCATAGATCTGGCTGAATTTGAGCGATGGCCTGTGTTATCAAGGGCGGATCCAGACTTTTCATCAGGGGGGGGTCACACACTTAGATGAGTTTTTACTCACCGCTTAAAAATGTTCTTTAATGTTTTGTAAAGGAGGCTAACAAAATTTAAATAACATAATGTGTACGAGTATATTAAACTAACCTTTACACATTTCAATTGCTAAAATGACAACTTTAGTTATCAAATTATTTTAGAACACTGTTGTCCAGCAAGGAATGGTCTAACTATTTAATTTCGATGACTCCCTACATATAAAAGCCTTCCTAGATTCCAAAAGTTTTCTAAATATGCCATATTTAAGAGCTAAAACACAATACTTTAGAGGGTTTTTGCTGCAATTCACGCAGAAATGTAAGAAATATTGTTTTGGAACGTAGCTTTTTTTCCAAAAATAAAATGTACTTTTCTTGTACCCATTTCTATTTATGCTAAGAACACTAAAAAATTTCAAAAATTCAGAAAATGAGAGAGGATCTGATATGAAGAAATGTCGGGCTTTTTTGACGACGTTTTTTCGAACTCAATTTTCGGGAGTCTATTATTACTATAACAATCAGTCTGCTTACTCGTATTTTGACCTTAAAGGAGTCAACAAAACTTAAAAATTTTAGAGAGAAAAATATTTGGTTCTTGAATTTAAGGAAATAAGCGCATTTAAGTACATAATTTCTCTAAAAAATTGAATTAAAACAAATTAAGGTAAACAATTAGCCATTAGTTTAACAAAAGTGTCACTTTTGCTGTTTTTGGGACATTTATATTATTAAAATTCGTGTTTAAATATTAGTTCTAGAGCATCCAAAGCAAATTCACTTCAAAAGTAGATTCATTTATTTTTTTAAGATCTTTTAAGATCAAACCAATTTGGAAATAAATAAAATGCATGACTGGGTCGCTAGAACTTGCTAATTTCTTCCAAAAAGTCTTTTTAAAAATTTTTCCTATATTTTAAGATTCAAAAATGTACCTGCAAAATTAGTTTTTCTTAAAAATTTAAATGCCATTTTATTTGTCAAAAAATCTAGATTAACGTATTTTTTTTTCGAAAATCATTTTAAATTTGAAATTTTGTCTTAAAAATATTTTTGGTAAGCACTAAATAAACAGCTTATAAATATATGTGTATTTTACATTTAAATTTCGTCAACAAATCTTGACCTCTTTCTGAGATATCGAGTTTTGTAAACAAAATTAATATTTTTTTTAAAAATAAAAAAAATACATTTTTAATCATACAAAAATCATCATCAATTTGATTATTTGATCATCAAAATGAGCTTGCACAGAAAGATTATTGAAATCGGTCCATTAGTTCTTGAGAAAACTTAAAAACAAAATAAAGGTTTTTGAGGGGTACCCTTCTGGAGCCATACCAAAATATGTTTTTCTTGTAGAAAGAAGCCAAATTAAGAACACTAAATTTAGAGAAAGTTTTAGAAAAATCATATGTTTTAACCAAAAAATTTGTATGGGGACTGCTGTTATTTTTCGTATTAATAAAATGAAAAAAAAAACGCCTTACGCTAATCGGCTGAAAACCTTAACTTCAATCAACACAATTGTTTGGACTGTAGGAGCCAGGAAAGACAGACAGACGGACGGAATCGGGGTACCCACTTTTTTGACTTCTCTACCGTCGTGTTGTCAAATTTAATTAAAAGCTCTAGTTTGAAATTGTTCACTAAAGCAAAACTTGCCATATAGTTCCTTTATGTCGCCAGTAAAAATCACTTCAATAACCACTATTTATGTGTGTCAAAAAAATGTAATAATAAAATTGAAGGCTAGTTTAAGGAATTTAAAGGTAACTTAATATAAAATTGATGATACTTTATTCAAGGTTTCTCCTTAAGAACCTGAATATTTTCTTTTCTTTTTCTTAGAAACAATTTGTGTGAAAATAATTTAAAGCAATACTAAAGTTTTTTTCAAATTCTAAATTGAGTGAAAACAAAAATTTTAGTTGTTTTTGACAGCAAACCACAGAAACAGTGTTAAGACTACAATACATCAATTTTTTGGAAAAGAAAATAAATATTAAAACTAAAAACTACAATCATTTTCCAATATTCAATTAACCAGACATTAGAAATCTCTTTGAGTAGTGAGTACGCTCATATTTGTGTCAATTTGAAATCTTATAAAGTTGTTTTCAAAGATATCGACAATAATACAAACATTTTAAACCTTATTTCAAAGTTTAAAAAAATAATTACTTTTAATTTGCTTTTATTGTTTGTATTCATTCTATATATAAATACTAGAGGACCCGACAAAGATTTTTCTGTACTCATTGTCCTTGAATCTTAAACTTTGATTGAAAATTGCGACCATCCTCATTTTGAACAATTTTTGTTGCTTCAAATGATTTAATTTTCGCAATACACTTGTTTATGTGTTCTGAATGTGTCGGTGATTCGTTTAGGGGCCAGTCTTTGTCCCAATGCATAAGCTCGAAGGCGTTCGTTGCGTTACTCTTGACTTTCATTAGTTTGTGAGATCGTAGTCTTCTACAGTTGACACAAATTTCCTCCTCGTCCACAAAGACGTGACATTGTTTTATGTACGAAACTCATACGTGAATAAGTTTAAGTTAAGTTAAAATTGACTTTTGTTAATTATTATTATTTTTATAATTAATTACTATTTAAATATTTTAAAACAATTATTTAGAAGATTTAAATAATAACGTGTCAAGTGTCAATGCCTTACGCCACTTATGCCACTTTTCAGGCAAATATTTATCCAAGTTGCAGTATTGATAAATAACATAGATACCGACTGCTGTTGCAGAGCAATCTCCTGGGCTGATTTGTGAATCTTAACCATCCAAGGCGCCACCCAAACACATACACAAAAATCACTCAGATCGGTCCAGCAGCTGTTTAGGAGGATTTCAGTGACATAATCATGTACAGAAAAATTATATATAAAGACAAATCAACTGATAGTACCCGTGGCTTGATGGTTTGTGCGTTGGACTTCAACATTTACACCAGCGATCTGATAGGTAGTCTTACTGCCCCAGCAGAATGGAGTCGCTGTAGCGGCCGCTTGTCGCGCTGTCAAAGTTGAAACATACGAAAATAGTACACAGCGCCACAATGGGAAGCTGTTGCTGCAGCGATCACTATCGCCATTGTTGAATAATTTTCTACTTTCCGCTATTAGTCGCGCTACACTCTGGACTTATTGCAGTTCTAATGGATTTTTTTTGTAGGCTTGAATTTTTAAGAGACAAGAACAAATCATATTGCATCCTGGTTAGCCGAGTGGCCTTAAAAAATAGTTCTTCGTCATTGTTTTTGATAAACTGAAAGGTTTTAGGATAATTTAAGCAAGACCATTAAACATTTTATCCCACCTGAAAAATTGTTTCAAAGAAACCTTTCGTAGGTCTTTCTTGGTACAAAGGACGTACCCACCACCTTCGTTTTCTCTTCTTTAAAATCTTCATTCCGCAGAAGCACATTTGCATTATCATTGCAATAATGCAATTTCATCGCGTTGGTCCATTTTTTAAATTAAAAATTGAAAATAAAGTTGCCCAAAAATATGAATAGTCTTACAAAACTAAACACAAATATATAAATGTAAAAAAAAAATGACAGCTGACGTTCTTCCTGCGCTGCAATATTGTGGGCGACCTTTGCTACATAGTGAGCGATTTTAGTGACAGCTTGTGCTATAGCGATTTTTACCGCGACTAGCGAATTCCACTTGTGTTCAAGGGGTTAATTAGGCAATTGCGTACGCCGACGATCTATATATGTATTTGCGTACAGAACGGCGTGAAAGGTTGAGATTATTAAATTTCCTTACAATGAAAATAAACGTCTGGAAGTCCGAGACAATTCTGTTTTGCCCTCTGTGGGCTATGGCCTCACGTAATATGTGCAAGAAATGGCGCAAGATGGTCGTTGATCGTCACGGGTAGCGAAGCAGGCTAGTTTTATGAATTTCTAGCTTTAAGATAACTTTAAAAATGAATTAATAACAAAATTAATTAAAAAAGAAATTAAAAAAACTGCATAGGACTGTCATACTAAAAGTCTTGGGACCTGTCCCTGTGCAACTTAAAAAGTTTGTTTCACTGGTAGGTATACTGCTGGGTAATTCTTGTCATGAAAAGTGCTTAGCCATTCGAATTTGGCATACAAACTGTAGGAATATTTGAGAGTTATAAGTCACTAGGCCCTATTTCTCTACGGACTGTTGCGCCTCTTAATTTATTTATTATATACAAATGACTCTCAAATTGGTCAAAAAATAAATAAAATTTTGAAGTGGATATTTTCGAAATATAAAATATATGCTTATAGTTGTTTACGTTTCAACTTTCTATAACATATTTCGCATTTAGAGTTAACACGAACAAAATTGGTATCAAATGAAATTTGAGTTATTTGATATTGAAATTTGCAGTATCTCGAAATTACTGTTTATGCATCAATTGAAATCTAACTTAAACGCCTTTAAATTGATATATAATTTAGGATAACTCTTCAAATCAATACTTTGAAATAAATATTACTTTTTTTTAAAATACACCTAAATATTCCAGTAGACAATAGAAGATGTAAATTATAGCGTATAAACATGAATTTAGGAAATCTTGCTTTTTAATTTATTTTAAAAGCGAAATCAAACTATACTTATTTAAAGTTACTATCTGGTTAATACTAAACAAAATATGCATATGCCATCACTGATTAACTTGGTCAAATTGAATAAAAAATGAAAATTGTATAATTTTTCGACGTTTCAAGGTCCATAGAATCTAAATCAAAGATTTTTAGAAAGATGACTATGTGTGCAATAGAGATATTTACGTCAAATAAGTTTTGTTTTACATATAATATATATCCAAAGATGCAAAAAGGACTTTAGAAAAAAGATGCTGAGATGCGAACCACACTGATAACTTAAAAGTTTGTAGGTTTTTGTGTTGTGTTAAAAAAGTTGTCAGTTGAATTATTCTTAAAAATTTCAAAATTACCAACAATATTTATCATATAATTAAATAGTTTAATTTTAAAATCTAGTTTTGTTGAAAACAAATTTTTACCAATTTTCTTAAATTTTTTTATTATTTATATAAACAAATACAAATTTGTTGAATGAAATTAATTTGAGAGATATCGAGAAACGAACATCAATTTTTACCAATTTTTTTTTTGTAGATTTTATTTTTTTATGAAAAAATTGACTGTTGGATTTTTAAAAAAAAAATTACTAAATAGTAAATAAATATTTTCTGTGAAATAAAATAAGTTTGAAGCCAATTTTTTTAATTTTTGAAAAGCTATTTGAGTCGAAAGTAAATTTTTACCAAATTTTAGTATTGTTTTTTTTTAGGTTTTTATTTTTTGTTAATTCGATTTTTCTCAAAATTGTATTGAATGTTGACAACAATATTTCTTATAACATAAAATTAGGTTGAAGCCAATATATCAAAGTCTGGAAAAGATATTTAGTTCGAAAAACAATTTTTACCAACTTTTGTTAATTTTTGTTTAGGTTTTTATTTTTTGTAAAAAAAACTGTCAATTCGTCTTTTCTCAAAATTTGACAATAATATTTTTTTAAAAGATAAAATTAGTTTAAAGCCAATATCTCAAGTTTTTGAAAATATATTTGAGTTCAATTTTTACCAACTTTGAGTAATGTTTTTTTTACGTAGATTTTTACCACGTTTTAGTGTTGTTTTTTTTTTTAGGTTTTTATTTATTATAAAAAAAACATTGTCAATTCGATTTTTCTCAAAATTTTACCAGATGTTAAAAAC
This sequence comes from Eupeodes latifasciatus, assembly GCA_920104205.1. Classification (NCBI taxonomy): domain Eukaryota; kingdom Metazoa; phylum Arthropoda; class Insecta; order Diptera; family Syrphidae; genus Eupeodes; species Eupeodes latifasciatus. Next base: position 375,527,613 of record OV049924.1, read on the forward strand.
GTTATTCTGCTATGGTAAGAAAACCACGTCGAGAAATGTCAACATTTTCATTTCGACAAATTGGACCCATTACAATGACTTCATATGGGAAGTTAAAAATTGAGTGGGTGATTTTTTCAATATAGCAATTATAAAAAAAAACAGAATTTTGGTGACTTCAATTGAATTGTATATATAATGTGACGTGATACCAAATTAGTATAATTTTAAACAAGATTCAAAAAAAATATTAGTTACTTCAAATATTTGACGAAAAAAAAGATTTTACCTGCAAAATAATTGCATGTAACGTAACTAGAAATAACGTTTTTAACATCTGGGTTTCATACAAATTATTTCTATAAAAATACTACACAAAATTAGTAAAAAATGATTTTCGATTCTCGATGCCTCGCGACTAAATGAAGGTATTGACTTCAAAAAGATTTCTTTGTGTGCTAAATTTTGTTGTTAACACAAGATAATGTTCTTCAATCTATATTTTATACAAGAAATAAAACTTTTAAATGCTTTTAAATTTGGTTTTCAATTAAAAATCTCCGGAACGAATTCCGATATTTTTTTTGTCATATGTAAAATATTGTTGCTTACTGTTAGTTAATTTTTTAGAAAAGTTAAATTGGCAACTTTTTTACAAAACACGAAAACCTACAAAAAACAAACAAAAAAACTGATAGAAAATATTTTCGACTCAAGTAACGAGAATAAAGAGTGATATTGACTTCAAATGTTTGTATCATACACAAAATATTGTTATTAAGTTATGTTCAAAAAACAATCAAAATAAAATATCTCAAAACATGTACATTCTAGAATAACAACTAAGGTTGCATAGACAACTTTAATCGAGTCCTCTTTTACTAATAATTTTTTTTAAATGTTTGATAAGTACACAATACATTTAACAAGAACTTCAACTAGTATTTATCAAAGGTATTTTTTCCAAAATCCAAAAAGACTCAATTGAACATTTGTATATGTAATTTTTGTTGAGTCTTAAAAATCAAATAAAACACTAAACTCGAATTTTTTTTATAGATTTTACTTTATTTGACTCCGAACGATAGTTCAGATTCGCGTTTCCTTTATCTTGGTTCGATATATACAAAGCGTATAGACGTACGCTCGTACGTCCGTACGTCTGTACGTTCGCGACGTTTTTTTCGTCCTCCATAGCTCAAGAACCAGAAGAGATATCGACTTCAAATAAATTTTGTTGTACCGATAATAAGGCAGAAAGATACAGAAAGGGCTCTCAAGAAAATTGCGTGGGTGGTTTTTTTACCATAGCAGTTTAAAAAAAAGGTGAAAATTTTAGTTAAACCTAAATATCTCATGAACCAATCATGCTAGAGACTTGAATTAAATTTTATAATATATATTGTAACGTAATACAAAACAATTATATTTTTGGAAAAAAAATCCAATTAACGGTTTTTTTTATAAATCAAAAAAACTGAAAAACTCGAAAATTTTACGACCAAAATATGATTTCATCTCCAAAACAATTTTGTGCAACGAAGAATAATGTTTTTGACATCTGATAAAATTTTGAGAAAAATGTAATTGACAGTTTTTTTTATAAAAAATAAAATCCTAAAAAAAAATTTACTCATAGTTGGTAAAAATTGAATTTCGACTCAAATATCTTTTCAAAAACTTAAGATTAAGGCTTCAATCTTTTTTTATCTTATAATAAATATTGTTTTCAACATTCTGAAAAATGTTGAGAAAAATCGAATTGACAGTTTAAAAAAAAAAATAAAAACCTAAAAAAAATTAATAAAAGTTGGTAAAAATTGATTTTCGACTCAAATATCTTTTCAAAACTTGGAGATATTGGCTTTAAACTACTTTAAAAAGTATTGTTGTCAACTTTCAGTAAAATTTTGAAAAAAATCGAATTGACAGCTTTTGTACAAAAAATTAAAAACCTAAAAAAAACTTAACAAAAGTTGGTAAAAATTGATTTTCGACTCAAATATCTTTTCAAAAATTTGAGATAATGGCTTCTAACTAATTTTAACTTATAAGAAATATTGTTTTCAACATTCGATAAAATTTTGTGAAAAATCGAATTGACATTTTTTTACAAAAAATAAAAACCTAAAAAAAACAATACTAAAACTTGGTAAAAATTTACTTTCGACTCAAATAGCTTTTCAAAAATTACAAATATTGGCTTCAAACTTATTTTATTTCACAAAAAATATTGTTTTCGATATTCATATATCATTTGATATAAAAATCCAAGAGTCCGTTTTTTCATAAAAAAAAATTAAAATCTACAAAAAATAGGACGCAAATTTGGTAAAAATTGATACCGATAGACAAACTTTTAAGCAAGACAAATCGACAGACGGGATAGGAAGTTATCAATGTGGGTCGCATCCCAGCCTCTTTTTTTATTTAAAAATAACACTTATTGTTATGACAACAAAGACAACTATTTTTATTATTTTATTTTGAAATAGCAAGTTTCCGGTTCCGGCATATTTTTTAATAAACAATTCAATTCTGCTTGCACATATGTACATGTGTATTAATTTTTTTAGAACTATCAGCGGTTCGCTTCAAAAAGATCAATACAAAAATTTAAATACTTTTGCCCTTACAGAAATATTTTTATTATTTTTTTTTTCATGTGTGCAGGCGTTCTTCCTGGCCCATTCATAATAACAAAATATATCTAAATAACTCGTTGTTTAAGTTTTCTTCTGCAAGAATAAAAGGTTCTTTTATAGGAACGTGCAAAATATAATTTTATATATTATATCGGTTTAACTTCGACGGAACCTCTATAATAATATATGGCTCTTCATCAAATTGATATTAGCATGCACATAATTTAAACCAGAATCCGCATTGATTTTGCCTCGAAACCTAACTAATAGAACCTACCTAATAGAAGATTCTAAAGAAATATATACATATATGTATAACTCTTCTAATCAATATTATTACCAGTTTTATCTTCTTCTTTAACTTTTTTTCTTTGTATTATATTTCTAAAGCAAATATCAAAAACAAAATAAACTTGTTTCCCTTTTTTATCTTTTTGGCCGGTATTTTGAATTTTAAATTTTTGTTCAATATTATAGAGAGAATTACTCTTGTTTTTAATCTTCTAATTTTTAGATTTTTTTTTATCTAGATAAATTTATATAAACTTGTTCTTTAAAAAACCATAATCTTAAAAAAATACAAGGTCAAATATCTAACAAATCAATTTAAAGCTGAATTTTATCGAAACTTCATTACTGAGTGTTTTTATTTTTGTATTTAAATACAAAATAAGAAACACAAATTCTTGACCTTGATCATGAAAAAGACTATACGAATTTTCATTTGACCGCCATAAAGACCGGTCGGAGTTGACAACCACCCCTGACCTAGTCTTTAATTTGTGTTACAAAACAAAAATCTTTTATCTTCATACCACTTCTCAAAAATATAAGAATTCATTACAAACAAAAAAGAAACATAAAACAAAACAAATAATCCGGAAATAAATTTTAAAGAATCAAATAACCCCCATATTCAAAATTCAACCAACCAACCATCATCGTCTTCAGAAGATCCTTGAAAATTGGTACTAGCAACAGAAACAGAAACAGAAACAGCAAAAGCAACAGCATCGGCCATACATAATTTTTATAACCATTTCCTGCATCTATTCTCGATTCTTTTACATAAATTCACTTCCTCACAAATTTGTATCTTTTCATCGAAAAAATATAACCATCAATGATTATACAACTCAGTCGGAATCACATATGAGTTAATGACCTATGGTCACTAATAACATGCAGCGGAATCGAAAAAGACCTCTACTAAGGTCACTCGATCGGTGGATCGATTCAAGAGTTTGCATAAATTTAAAGTTAAAAAAAAAGTTAGATACTTGAGACAACAGTATCTTTGCATAGGCTTAAAACTGGTGCAAGTAATCGAGACAAAATATCTATCCAAACAAGCTTCAAGTTTTCAAGACATCTCTTTGACAACAAGCGACGGACGCACGAAGACAACGATAGAAAGACGACATTGAGGGTAGACGACGACAAGCGACGTCGAAGACCACGAGCGATGGTTTGGTTATAGCCCTTTTTGATGGTACATCATCATCTTCATTATGCACTCCAAACCATAGCTATTTACGTCAATGAGTTAGAAAAGTATCTATAACCATCAAGAATTGAGGAGGAGATGCTGGGGTTGTAAAAGAAGAAGAAGAAGCTTTTTATTTCACTTTAGGCCAAAATTGTTAGACTCTTTGATTCGGGCGGGCGGCACTAAGTATCTCTTCTCTATATACCTAGAAAAGCATTCGATGGTCAAAGCTCAGTTCGTGAATGGGTTTCGTTGAATCCGGATGGCCAATAAGAAATTTATCATCAGCTAACTGAAAGAAAAATTATATCGAATAAAAACGGGACACGGATTTTTAGTTTTGTTAATTTTTTTACTTGGTTTTTGTTTTTGAGTTTAAAAATTTTACAAAATTTTTTATTTATTGGATTTTAAGTTCTATAACAATTTTGTAAGCCTGCCTTTAACTGGGATGTCAATTAAATAACTTTGTGAATAAAAGTGTTTTATTTGATCTGCAAAAAATAAAAACAAACAAATTATACACGGTTGTGATAAATCATATATTTTTCTGCACAGAGAAAAGGATTAAATTTAAGACAATTATTTAAACAATAAAGTGGTGAAAAACAAAATATACTTATCGTGCTCTTGTGGATACGAAAAGGCTGAGAGGTGAGTGACTTAAAGTTAAATGCATCCTTGCTAAAAGCAAAATTTTACGAGAATGTAATTTTAATCTTCTTATTTGTTTTTTTTTTATTTTACTTTGAATTAACGTGCGTTAAGTTAGTTTTGAGAGAGAGAGAGAAAAGTGAGCAGTGAAATATTTTGTTTTTAATTCAAAATGTGCATTTTTAGTGCGCCGGACCATCAGAGAAAATTACCCTCATTTTTGGGGCTGATGGTACAAAAAGAGCTTTTTTGACAAGTTAGTGGGTGTCTGAGAATTTGAGGTTGCGCTTTGAAAATTAATATTATTAGTGAATAAAAATGAGGTTACATCTGATCTGAAGTAGAAATATTGGTAATCAAATTAATTTTGAATTTCCACTTTTAGTACGATTATTATCATCTTTTAAAATAGCTAATTTTGCAATAAAGATAAAGAATCGTTATGAAGGTACTTAGGAAGAGATCTTAAGGGGTTGTTAATATGTTATGTCATTAATTTGTATTAGGGAGGAAAATAAAAACAGTAATAATGTTTGAAAGGAAGCAATTTAATGTTGAAACAATAATACAAATAATATTGTCTTTTCTGTAAATAGAACATATAAATTAGACGTTAGTTTTTATTTTCGATATATTCATAGTCCAAAAAAAAAATAAATAAAATTGACTTTGAGCTTAAAGCCTAGGTAAGGGTTAGGTTTGGTTAGAGTGGATGTCCTTGATGGAGTTGGACACACTTAAGTTAGTGTAATGGTTCATTTTAATACCACATGAATCTTGATTCTTTCTTCTAAGCTCAATGAAATCAGCTTGAGTCCCCTAAGAAACGTAGCTTAAAGCCAAACTTGCTTTAGATTTTCTTAAAAATATTTATAGCAATTAAAAAAAGCTAAGACTCCTCTTAAAATGTTTAAACTTCAAAAAAAGTGCAAATTTTAGGAAAATACAAAATGTTTTAAGATTAAATCCTGTTGCACATTTTATCAAATTTGGAATATTTGAAGAAAAAACAGAGGTGGATAAAGCATTCCACATTATTGATGTGCAGTTGAAAATAGAATCTCTATATTAACAGTATGCTTCAAATTGAGCTCAAGGGTAAATTAATGTTAACAAATAATTACTTTTATTGTAAATATCTAAAGTAGATAAAACTATTTTATTGTTAACCTGAGAATATGAGAAAGTTGAAAGTTGTTTGGCTCTGGAAACAAACAAATTAGATTTTCTAGATTTTCCTTGTTGCTTCCCGAAAGGACCTTATTTCTAAATTGCTTATAATTATAGTCCATTTCTATTGATATAATATTTTTGGTGTATTTGCCTCTTGCTTTCAAATTAACAGGTCTAAATTTTTTGTATTTCTTCTTCTTCATCTAAACGCTCCTAAAAAAGTTTGTTTGAAAACCTTTTTTGACAGTTGTAAATGTCAAAATCAAATGTCAAGCTGTTAGCATGGTACTTGAAAATAAAGAAACTATTTTCGGATTTAAGCTTTAAAACAATGCTAAAAAGATAGTACGATCCTAAAATAATTTCAAATAAGCATAGTTAAAGTACTTCAATAACGAACTTGTATACCAAGTAAAAATGTTTCTGTCAATATACCAAAAATATATTTCTCTCAAAAATAAATCAATTTGTTAATAGATTTCTTAAGTTCATGTAAAGTTTCTTTCTAATCCATTTTGATCCTATGGTATTTCTCTAAAATTAATAGTAATAATTTAAAAATAAATACGTTATTAAAAAAAAAACTTCGATTTTAATTTACATACATTATAAAAATAACATTATAAAGATAAAATAAATGTTTAGTAATTTTATTCAAAACATAAAACGTGTGACAGCATGAAGGCATTTTTTTATAACCTATTCTTATAAAAATTTTGCATAAATACGAGTAATGCCCGCCAAAACTTTGAATTGCTTCAAAAAAACATTTTAAAGATGTACACACAATTAAAAACCAAACAAATAATCAAAGAGGGGACTTACATACATATATTCAGAAATGTTATATATTATATTTTGTAAAGTAATTTTAACAAAAAAAAAAACAGGAAGATAAATTCCCAAGGCAAGGTTTATTTGAATTGATTCCATTCAATATTATGTTTATGTATTCATAAAAATGAAAAAAAAAAAATAGTGGTGTGCCTCAGGGCTCCGTTTTGTCTCCAATCATCTTTCTCATTTCCATAAATGTTCTTTTCGGCTGAATCTCCTAAACATAAACTAATATTGCCTCCAGTTATTTATACATCTTTAGGTTCAAGATTAAAGATTTAAGTTATAGTGTCAAAAACATAAAATACATACATTTTAGAGGCGCTGTTGAGATTTCTTAGAAAACCAAAAACCATTGAACGCGGTACTTCTGAGTACAAAATGTTCGGTTTTGTTGTGTCCAAAAACACAAAACTACAATTTTGTAGTATTATTTTGAACTTCAAAACTTATACTTAGAAATTAAGGGCAAATGAAAACTTCCAAAATACGAGTACCACCTATTAATTTTCCAACAAACCATTAGACACCATAAAAGGGGTCTTTTAAACTATAGTAGTGATTGATTAAGTGATTTATACTGAAACTGAAACGATTATATTTTCATACGATGATTCACTTCATTACTGAAGGTAAGAAAATCGCTACATTGTGTATTATAGGTACTTTGTTGATATTGATTTGATTTTTGATGATGGTGAATGTATTTTATATTAATGGAATTGCCCTTGCTTTATTTTAAAAGTTAATTCATTACAATTAAATTCTCTGCATTATGGTAATAACTGCTTTAGCAAATAGATACCATTAAATTATGTTTTAAATAGCATAAGAAACAAATAAAAATATATATTCATATCAATTTGCATACCGCAATTTTTAGTTAGTCAAAATTTAGATCCAATACGATATATTTCAAAAAAAAAAAAAAGAAACACTAATTGATAGAAGGTTGTTGCTTTTGCTTTGAGATTGAACTATAAAATAAATAGCTATAATTTCAATTTATGTTATATTATTATACCATTATTATTTTGGCTTTATTGTGTTTTTGTTTGTGAAATTGTATGACTTTCTTTATGAAATATCGCAAGGCAGCCAATTTGGTGTTATATTATTCTGATATATTGTTGGAATTATTTGAAAATTTCATCATGACAACCAATATTTTAAAGAACCTTATTCGCAGACGAAAAGTTTCTAGCGACTATCAAAAATGTAACAATCACTTATCACCTTAGCAACTAGCTGATTTCATCTAAGCCTCAAAGAAATTTGAAAAATATTTTCAAATTTTAACCTATTCGCTCAAATAAGCTGTTAAATAAATAATTTGGGTGGCGCAACAGTCCGTTGAGAACTAGGGTCTAGTGACTTACAACTCTCAACCATTCCTGTGTGCGAGTACTGTTGTCAGAGATGGAGGGGACCTACAATTTTATGCGGAGTCCGAACGGCTAATTTGAGAAAGCACTTTTTATGACAAGAATTACTCTTGGACAATTTGTCAATTCCTCGCAAGAGGCAGTACCCGTGAACAAAACTTAAGATGGCATAGGGAGGGATCGAACCCAAGACCTCTGGCATGACAGTCCAACGCACTAACCATCATGCCACGGGATTAAGTTGTTAGAGAAACTTTATAAACTTTATTTGACAAAGATCCGCTAAACTCAAAAACTTTTTGGACAAAAATTTTAAGATTTAATAGGACTCTATTTAAAAATTTGTCTCAAGTCTTTATAAATGAAAGTTTTATTAATTCAGTACATGTAAGTTTACCGGTCAATTTTAATTTATTAAAAGAAAAAGCTTCTTTTAAAAGGGAAGCATCCAAATTATTATTTTCCCTACGTTTGATCAGTTGATACGAATATGTTTTAAAACCTTCCAAATATTTAGTTTTTTTTTTACTAGAGTATCATAAAAATCAACTTTGTTTCTATTTATAACACAACTATTTTTAACACCAATCTCCAAAGTACATTTGCATTTAAATTGGCTTTTGTTATTTATTCAATAAACCAGTCATCACATTGAAGTTAGTTTAATTTTTTCAATGTCAAAAACCCCGCCCAGTTTGACCATTGATTATGATCACACGGTCCACGTGCAATAATCAATGAACCTATAGGTCATTAACTGCCTCGATATCATAGAGCATATCTTTCTTAATAAAGATATATACATTATTTATTAGGTATCCAACAATAAGGTACCAATATAACTTCCTTCATTAACACAGATGTGTCAAGGTTACGGAGTTAAACTCACCGGAACTTTTTCAAGTGTTGAGCTCTATCCTCTACATAGGTGGTGCCTGGAGGTTTATTCTTATTTTTAGTTAAGACTCCAATTCACACCTTGTTTTTTTATGGGTGATGATGATTTCAATGTTGACACAATGAACGAGTATTTCAATCACCTTGTTTCTAAGTAGTGTCATCTTTTCATTAACAATGAACAGTACTGTGCAAATAAAATAACAATACATTTATTTTAATTTGCAGAATGATGGCCAGATAAATGCCTCTGCAAAAACAATTGAACTGTATTCAATCCCAGAAAACCCGTATATTAAAATTGGTTAAGATCAGAATTCAAATATTAAACACAGTTTATACAACTCAATCAACTAAATCAGTGCTAACTTAACACATTGACCATCACAATATTACAATATAGAGTTTTGTATAGTAACATGGATTAAGCTACCACACACTGTTTAAAGATTGAAAAATTTAATCAACGGTTACACATTTAAACCACTGCACCGTTATAGTACGTTTAAATCATACTTAAACACTAGCTGAAACCAAGCAGAACCACCTAAATAACTGAGGTAAGATTTTAATCCCCAGATTAAATTGTTCAAAAGCTGACGGTAGGCCAATATACTTATGGAATGTTAGGATATATTTTTCCTCCTGCAAAAAATTATAGTTTTTGAACATAAAAACAAAAAAGAACCAGAATACGAATGTGTTTTATGGACTTAAAGTTCATAAGAATCCGTAATTATTTCGATAATATTAGTTTTCAGTGAAGTATTTTATTTAATAGTTACAACTTAGGATAAAAAGACTTGTCTAGTTTGTTCTTAAGAATTATTATGAACTCAAACCTAGAACTGAACTAGAAACAATCTTTACAAAAATGCATATTTTGTCCATTTTTCAATTAGTTTAACTTTTAAGGTGCGAGTTAAACCCGAGTTAGTTAAAAATAAAATAAATAAATTGGGTGGGGCAACAGTCCGTTGAGAACTAGGCCCTAGTGACTTACAACTCTCGAGCATTCCTGTGTGCGACTACTGTTGTCAGGGATGGAGGGGACCTAATGTTTTAATCCGAATCCGAACGGCTGATTTGAGAAAGCACTTTTCATGACAAGAATTACTGATGGAGAATTTGTGAATTCCTCGCAAGAGGCAGTACCCGTGAAGAAAACTTTAGATGGCATAAGCAGGAATCGAACCCAAGACCTCATGACAGTCCAACGCACTAACCATCATGCTACGGGTACTACAAACCCGAATTAGTTAACCGAACAAAAATGAATGTTCAGCGAACTTACAAGGCAGTTTTTCAGGGGATTTTGCATGAGGATGGGTCTAACATAAAATTAGCTTTTTCAGGTTATTCAGGGTTATCTCAAAAAATTGGTTGAGTTTTAATTTCAAACTTTAAGACTGCGACTTGGTATCAACCTTTTTTCATATGCTTCAATGATTTTTACAAAACATTTTTTTGTACTTCTTTTTGATGGGTTAATCTTCTTTATACATTTTTGTTTACATTTTTTTTTAACACACTACTGTATAAGCTTACACCATTGATTTTTGTCGATTCTTAAAGGTAGGTTCATTATATAACAAACCAACATCACACCGCACCGATCGGTACGGTTGTTGGGTTTGTGTATATTCAAGCTCATTGTTTCTTAATTTAAAACAAATATTTAATCAAGCTTTGGACCTGAAAAATGAATAAATATTTACATGAATATTACCGCAAAACCACCTTTAGGTAAATTTATTATTTCGTTTCGTTTCTTTGCGACCAAAAAGAAACCCTTGATACAAATTTTTCTCACCATCATGCAAAGTGAGTTTGATTTGATAATTTTTGGTTAAATTGATGATGGCCGCGATAATATCAATTTTTAAATTTTTCTTGACCTTTTTGTTTAAATACAGTACAATATAATACAAAAAAAGCTCGTGGCAGGTTCTATAAAGCGGTGATGCATAAATAGGTTAGCGATCTATAAAGACAGCTTAAGCTATACAGAATACAAAACACCTTGTCTTGTACCTTGTGTGATGTTGTGTGTCTATAGTTTTTGGAATTATATTAACTCTTACTAATGTGTTGTCCAAGACCAAGACCAAGACCATAAGACCAAGTCCAAGACAAGGTTAGCAACAAGAAAAGGAATGTTAATTTGGTCAGTGTCATTTTTAATCGAATGTTTATTTATAAGTCAATAATAATGATTATTGAGTTAAGAATAAAATATTCTTAAATGAGAAAAAAAATATAAAGATGCTCGAGAAGAGATGAGTTCCGGAAGCACAATCACAAGTTTAACCTCTAAATTTTTAAATAAATAATCCTCTTATAGTGCGTCTGTCTGAATTTTGTGAATAATGTTATAGACGTTTGGAATTTGGACGGTTGATGGTAGAAGTGGATTGCGAGCATTTTTCTTGCATTAAAAAAGATGCCATCGATGAAGAATAATGAAGTTATTTTATTTTAATTTATTGATATGTAGGTATTCTACATTTTGGTTTTGTTTGTTTTTATTTCCGTATTTACCTATAGAAGTTTTTTGAAATAGCCTTCGATGATGATGTTAAGGATGGTTAACCCCAAATGAAAACCACAAACAATAAAATCACCAGAAGTGCAATTAATTATCTGACATTCTGCTTTAAGTGTCATATTGTGGTTTTGTATAAAGTTGATCTTGCATTTTATTTGAATATTAATTCGAACAATTGACAATGAATTTTAGTAAATTGTGTTGTCCATAGTGCAAAAATTATGCTTAATTTTTTTTTCTTAGAGCTTCTTCAAAATTTGTTAGCTTGCCCTAATAATCTGGATGATTGTTATTTAATTATTTTTAAGTTTGAGTTTGGAATCAAACCTATTGAAAGCTGTACATAATATTTAAACAAAATAAAATGGTAATTAAAAACCGCGTGGAATTTAATGCTTCGAAAACCCAATGCTGTCTTGTATCGTTAAAGCGAGATACACCCCCCTTGCCAAAAATCCATGGATGGCGCTTGCATCGAGGAGACTGAACATCTCGATATTCTTGGTATGTGTATCACCAACTACCTTTTGTGGAATAATCACATACGCGATGTCGCCAAAAATGCCGCAAGATGTTTGGGTTTTCTAAGGCGATGCAAGAAGTTTTTCTCCCCCTCTGATCTGGCTGTTATCTACAAAACTTATATACATCCAAAGCTTGAGTATAACTCCCATATCTGGGCTGGTGCACCTGCAACCTACTTAAGCCTCTTGGATAGCATTGAACGTAGAGCATTTAAATTAATCGGTGATAACACCATCATAGGATCATTTACGTCGCTTGAACATCGTCGTAAGGTTTCTTGTCTCACAATTTGTTACTGTTATTTTAACGGTTTATGCTCAAAAGAAATAGCCAGTTGCATTCCTCCCCTTAAACAGTTCAACCGTAATACTCGCGCTTCTAGGAATGCTCATCAGTATACCCTCGAGCCCAACTTCGGCCGTACTGTCAAATACAAAGATTCCTTCTTTAGCTGTATTACGCGAATGTGGAATGCCTTACCACACTCTGTCTTTCCTAGTCATGGCAATATTCAGGAATTCAAAACCAATGTGCACCGACATCTCCTTTCAACCTCTCTCTCCTCTTTCTAGTGCTCACACTGTGTCTTTACATAATAAGGGCAGTAATATCCCCTTAAGTGTGCGCTTATTATAAAAAAAAAAAAAAAAAAAAAAAATGTATTTAATTTTAACCAATTTAAACTAAGAGTAGATCTTTAGTGCAATTGGTCTTCTTGACTATTTTTTAAAGCACAATAAGTTTATAGCTAGCTATAGAATTACATATTTTGAATTTAAAACCGCACTTCTTTGACCTTGAACAAGAGGCCTATTATTAATGTTTAATGCAATGATTTTTTTTATGTCCATTAATTTTAATTTTTTGTAAATGTTTTTTTTTTAAACTAAAACTTTTCATCTTTCAATTATGTTGAACATTTTTGATAAAATTTGTGTGTTCTATGAATAAAATCGATTGACAACTAGGTTAGTTGTTGGTTAATGGAGATTTTTATTGGTTATACAAACAATTTATTCGCCAAGTAATTTCAAAGGTATTGAAATTGATGTATAAAATAATTCATTAAAATTGCTTCTTTATCACAATCGAAAAAATCAAGAAAAGTACCAGTCAAATCGACAGATTGAAATTATACAAGGAGAAAATCAAAAGTAAATCAATTAATATTTCAAATTTTTAAAGAAAAGAAAATTTAATATATAAAACTATAAATGGGCAGGTAGTGTAAACCTGGTATTTATTAAGTTTGACAGTTGTTGGCAATTTAGTTGAAAAAAGACTTCAGATTTGTTTAAATTCTATTACGAGTTTCTCATTCAATACAAAGTCCTTTTCACATTAAAAAGAAACAAACCACTCTTTCCTTGTTAAGAAAATAATGGCGAAAAATTTTGAACGATTTAGTAAAATGTAAAAGCCAGTTCTAGCAATTCGCAATTTTAAATGATTGTAACATCTAACAAACTCTTAAAAATTTGCTAAGGTTAAAATCACGGAATGGCTAAAGTTAAGTGATTTGCTAAATCCATATGACATCTGCAATATTCTTCCTGTAAGAGCAGTGAATTCAATGGTCCAGACAACAGTTGGGAATTCTAATTAACAGATCCGTTTAAGCATATTTGCTTTGTTTATTTTCAAGAACTGTCACTTTTTAAACATGTTTGAATGCCCGTGCTTTAATAGAAAGCAATTTGCAATTTACTTGTTAAAAAAACGAAAAGAAAGATTTAAAATTTTTGAGTTCTTTAGAAAATTGCTAACTAGTAAATTGTTAAACCCTTAACAATAGGTTGTTTAAAATTTTGCGCCACGGTTTTTAAAAGGTTAAAATAATTAAATTTGTAATGTTTTATGTCAAAATGAAGCTGATCAGTTGTAGATTTTGCATCCTTAAAAATAAAGCAGAACTTTACTTTTAGTTAATTTTTAGTTTTTCAATTATAAAATCATTTTCAATTAACAGCTGATTGTTTATTTCATATTTAGGAGCATAAGCGTTCCACTGAATTCTATTTTCTTTGTAAAGGAGGAAATGGTTGATTTCAATGAAAGCTATGACATACCTGGCAACAAAATTCCAATGATTGGTTTCAATAATGAAAATCAATGATAGCTTTAACTGGACCCTTATTAAAAAGTCTGCTCGGAATGTTTTCTGAAATTTAAGTAACCATCTTCTGAATGGAAAAAGTAAAACAACTGTAAATATCTGAAACCACTAAGGAGAAAAAGAAACAATTTGCAGTTTGACAGTTCAGTCTTTGTTTAGATACAAATTAGACAAACGTCTGATAATTACTTCCTTTGTCTTTATTTTATCTTTAGTCACAGCTTTTCAATCATAAGTCATTTTTCATTAATTTTTTTTTCGAGATTTAAAATCTTTTAAAAAAGTTAACTTTGTTATGTTTGGTATAAATATGGAGCTAATGAGTTGTAGATTTTTGTACTAAAAAATACTTAAACCCAGAAGTTTTCTCTAAGCATATTTATTTATTTGTAATGGGTCCGATTTGTCAAATTGAAACTTTTGACATTTCTCGACGTTTTAAGGCCCCTAGAGTCGAAATAAAAGATTTTTAGAAAGATGTCTGTGCGTGCTTTTGTACGTACGTTCGTACGTCCGTACGTTCCCGACGTTTTTTTCGTCGTCCATAGCTCAAGAACTAGAAAAGATATCGACTACCAATTCTCAAGAAAATTGCGTGGGTGGTTTTTTTACCATAGCTTTATAAAAAAGGTGAAAATTTTGGTTAACCCTAAATATCTCACGAACCAATAACGCTAGAGACTTAAATTAAATTGTATATTATATATTGTAACGTGATACAAAACAAGTATATTTTTGGAAGAAATTCCAATTAACGGTTTTTTTATTTAAAAAAACTGAAAAAAAAATATTTTTTACCTCGAAAAATTTACGAACAAAAAACGATTTTATCTCCAAAACAATTTTGTGCAACGAAGAATAATGTTTTTAACATCTGATAAAATTTTGAGAAAAATCTAATTGACAGTTTTTTTATAAAAAATAAAAACCTAAAAAAACATTACTCAAAGTTGGTAAAAATTGATTTTCGACTTAAATTTAAAATTATGACTTCCAACTAATTTTATCTTATACAAAATATTATTTTCAACATTCGGTAAAATTTTAAGACAAATCGAACAGTTTTTTTACAAAAAATAAAAACCTAAAAAAAAAGCAATACTAAAACTTAGTAAAAAATTACTTTCGACTCAAATAACTTTCCAAAAATTAAAAATAATGGCTTCAAACTTATTTTATCTCACAGAAAATATTTTTTCGACGTTCAGTAGATTTTTAAAAAGTCAGTTTTTTCATAAAAAATTAAAATCTACAAAAAATAGTACGCAAAATTGGTAAAAATTGATGTTCGGTTCTCGATATCTCGTGAACAATAGAAGATATTGACTTCAAAATAATTTAATTCATCCAATATGTATTTGTTTATATAAGAAATATTTTATTTTAAGAAATGCTACTAAAATTAGTAAAAATTGGTTTTCGACTAAAAATCTCGTTAACAAAAATAGATTTTAAAATTAAACTATTTCATTATATGCAAAATATTATTGGTAGTTTTTAAATTTTTAAGAATAATTCAACTGAGAACTTTTTTAACAAAACACGAAAACCTACAAACTTTTAAGCAAGACAAATCGACAGACGGGATGGGAAGTTATCAGTGTGGGTCGCATCCCAGCCTCTTTTTGAGTTTACAATCCAGAACAAAGTCGTTCCACGGCAGCGAACTATTTTCTTTGAACGAAATTTGTGTCCAATGATAAAAATTTTGAACTTGTCAAAAAATTACAATGATTGGTTACAATGATGAAAACTGAAAAAAAGCTATAACCCTTAAATTCAGAAATACATAAATAAATGTACGTATCCACTTGCAGCGGTTTTCATAGTATTATTTAAAATATGCATATTCCATGTTTTAGTTCACAATATTAGGTGAGATTATTGGATTTAACTTTAACTTCGTACTGAAACACTGCTAATCAAAGTTTATAGTTTTAAAATCAACTTTAAAATATCAAAGCCAATAGATTAAAGCAACTACCATTATAATATCCATTAAAACGACTCATGAACATTATTGTGATTTAATTTAGATATACATACTTAAATACATTTTCTACCAAACACACTTCAATTAATTATATTTATGTAAAGATGGAATATCTATAATCTAAGGTCCTTAATACTGCTCTTTAATAAATCCTAAATTATTTATATTTTCAAATGTCATGGTCATAATAAATGTTAATAAAATTTTCAAATTAAAAGATTTTGCAGATTGTAAAAAATAATTGTATGGAGGAATTAATTAAAACAAAAAAAAAAACCGAAACAACCAAATCTAATAAATTTAACATTCTGTTTCACTGACTTTTCATTTATTTTGTTTTTTATTTTATTTTTGGAATAGTTTATGTCTCCCATTAATGCAAAGAATAAGTCAAACAGAGAGTGAAAGTAAATTTATAATAATAACAGTTCCGTGCTATTATAAAATTTGGTAGCAATTTATACAATTATCATTCTCCAAAAACACCCAATTTTGTCACAATTTGTACACACAACAGTGTCCATCATCACACATGGTCTTAACCTTAACATTTAGGTACGAAGCTAAGAGATATGCGCCTTAGGGGGATATAATCTATTTGCTATTGTACAGTGTACATATTATGTACCTACATAACATAAACAATTTAGATATTATTACATCAGAAATGACATTTTTGATGTACTATCATCTTACTTACATAGTTAGTCCGTAAAACGAAAAAAAGAGTAATAAGAAGAACAAAATTTTGTGTGACAAGAAAAAAGTTATATGATGCATAAACTTTAAGATATTTTTGAAGCTCAATTTATCATTTTAAATTATAATGTTTAATTAAAATGTTTGTTTTTCTTTTTTCTATTACAGCTCATACTCATACGAAATCTGCGAAACTATTATCACTAATGATTGCGTAGCTTTGGAATACTCTTCTTAAAGAAAAGGTTTCCATATAAACAAGAAACAATATCAAAAAAAAAAGTATAACAATTAAAAAAGACTGATTGGAGTTGAAAACAAAAAAACAATAACAACAATGGCGGAAACTAATCAAACGACAGACGTTTGGAACTACCTCTTTGTAGAACTAGCTGGTAAGTGACTTTCTTTAATGTTTCATTAAGACAAAATTTTTACAATTTTATTTAAATTTTTAATATTATTTTAAAAATATTGTTGTCAATATGGGCAAATATTACACAGTTTGTTAATGAAACTATAAATGTCAAAATTTTTAAAATAGGCCTTTCGATCTTGATATCCAGTTTTTTGATAGCCTAATTTTAAAATTCTTATTTTACCATTCATAAAAATATCCGAAGTGACCTTTCCAAAAGATCCGATCCTGTTTTTTGATAGCCTAAATTTTAAATTTTTTGTTTTACCATTCATCCAAATATCAGAAGTGACCTTTTTCAAAAAATCCGTCTATATAATAAAACTTGTATTTTTTTGTTTTTTCTTAATATAGGCAACTATATTCATAATTAAAAGCAGAAATAATATTTTAAAATATTCGAACTGGTTAAATTAATCCACATAATATAAACTGACCCATGATTTTTTAGCCTTATGCATAATATTTTACACATGCTTTGTATTTGTCTAACCTATTGACAGGTCAAACCTAAAATCAATATAAATATTCATCATTTAAAAATAAATAAATTTTGTAATATATTTATTTTGGTTGTTGTGAGTTCATTGACATTTTTTGTTATTGTTAAGAAGTCATTCACATCATTATT
Organism: Eupeodes latifasciatus; assembly: GCA_920104205.1. Lineage (NCBI taxonomy): Eukaryota > Metazoa > Arthropoda > Insecta > Diptera > Syrphidae > Eupeodes > Eupeodes latifasciatus. Next base: position 375,545,602 of record OV049924.1, read on the forward strand.
ACCGTTATGGTAACTGTTTGCCAAAATCATACCTATATGATTATATGATTAATTTATTTAATTTTTCAAGCCATTTTGATTTATTAGTTTAAGCTTTTACTTAATTAGATTAGTTAGATTGGAAAAATGTATTCAAACTGCATTCTTAAAAGCAAAGTAATTTTTTTTCAAATTGAAACGTATTTTAGACTTTATTATGCTTAGAGAATTCATACAATTATTTCTTACTCGTCTTGAGTTGTGAAAAACCCAAAAATAGATAAGAGAGATGAAAAGTTACCATTTTATATTAAATAAATTATTTTTAACTAATCGGTTTTGACTCCTACTTCATAACTATAAATGTAGAGTTTCCCAATAAAAGGTCTCATTTTGAATAGCCAGTAATCTGGATAGCTGTCACTTTTGACATTTACGTCATTACTTAAAATGGAATGATACAGGTTTCAAATACCCACAATTCGCATTTTCGCAAGAAAAGTTGTCTGACCTTGTTGTTTAGCTAAAAAGTGATCACAATTGTCTACCGAGATCTTATGATCTAAAACCTTAAGACTTTTTTTTGAGCCCATGTGATAGATAAAGTTTATGCCAAAATACTAAAAAAATCATTTCAAAACCTTAAAGTTGAAGTTGGTGAGTTATTGGGGACGTATACAGCCTTTTTTACTATAAAATAAACATTATTTGATTTCTCATAAAAAATAATTTGTTTTTAGACAAATTGAAACCTCTTATTGGAAAAGCTTATAGATAGTACAAACTTGAAAAGTTTAAGTACTGATAGGTACAATTCTTGTGTACTTGTACTTAAAACATTTTAAGAACTGGCTAGTACAAGATATTTTACTCACATCTTATAATTAATTTTTCAATTCCCCAAATACTTTAAAGTTGAAGTTATTTGAGGAGTTGGAATTGAAAACTACAAATAGAAGTCTCAAAGTAATCGTACTTAAAATTTGTAAGTTCAAGAACAAAGAAATCTTTTTGGTACCTACTTAAAAAACTAAAATCAAGAATCAAGGAATTCTACTTGAATGAATTTACTTCGTTCTCTCTTAATTAAATTTTAAACTTGAAATAGAAAGCTTCATCAAAAATAAGCATAATGTAGTTGATTACTCACCTTACTAACATTTTGGCTTATGAAAACCTTAATGCCAATAATATATTTCCCATGTTAGTATGTAACAAAAATTTCATCTCCTAGAGCCTAAAATGATGTGAAATGTCAGACCCCTGTAACAGATTTACAATTCAAAATGTTTTGTTAACGAAAAAACAATTAAAATTTGATATTTTGCTAATTAAATTAAATTTATATTTGTTTAATTTTTCACAGACCCCCGCACAAATGATTGGCCAATGATCAAATCACCTGTACCTGGTCTAACAATAATTGCTGCATACCTTTACTTCGTATTACATTGGGGCCCTAAGTACATGGCAAACCGAAAACCATTTAAATTAGAAAAGACTCTCATTGTTTACAACTTTATTCAAGTTTTAGTGAGCATGTGGTTAGTTTTTGAGGTAAGTTACACACAAAAAATAAACTTTTCTCATTTTTAAAAATATATTCAAAAATCATATTTGTTTGTTTTGCAGGGTTTGGATTGTGCATGGCTGAGACATTACAGTTGGCGTTGCCAACCCGTTGACACTTCAAACACACCCCAAGCTTATAGGGTAAGTCTTCAAAAAAAAAAAAGATCCTTAATAAAAAAGTATGTTATACTTATTTTGTTTTCTTTGTCAAATAGGAAGCGAGAGGCGTCTACGTTTACTTCTTGGCGAAAATTTCTGAACTCCTGGATACAGTGTTCTTTGTGCTGAGAAAACGTGACCGGCAAATGACCTTCCTGCATTTATACCATCACACAGTAATGCCAATGATTTCCTGGGGTACAACCAAATACTATCCAGGTGGACATGGAACTTTCATCGGCTTAATCAACTCCTTTGTGCATATCATCATGTACGCTTACTACCTGCTATCAGCTCTAGGTCCTAAGGTCCAGAAATATCTGTGGTGGAAGAAGTACATTACAAACATGCAAATGGTAAGTTAGAACTTTTTTAAAGCTTTTATTAAACACAATCAACTTCTATAAGCCAAAACATTTGCTAAATTTATGTCTTTTTGTTTTATATTCGTTCTTGTTTTGATTTCTACACCTTTAACCACTCCTGCTTTGCTGCACACTTTGGAACAACACACAAACAGATCCAATTCTGCATGGCCTTCATTCATCAAACCCAACTGCTCTACACAGACTGTGGCTACCCAAGATGGTCCGTATGCTTCACCCTGCCAAATGCTGTATTCTTCTACTTCCTGTTCAATGATTTCTACCAAAAGTCCTACAAGAAGAAGAAGGCTGCCGCAGCTGCTGCCGCTAAGGTTAAGGCTGAAGAAGCCGAACGTCTACAAAATTCCAAAGATGAATGTGAAAATAACAATAATATCACTGCCAAAAATCATAATCAAGTTGTGGCTTCTGACGAAGCTAGTTCTGCTGAGTACAAGAAAGACCTATAGAATTTTAGACAAGTTAGCAAAACAAATAAGCAAAATTAGTTAAAAAAAATAGTTTAATCACTTTGGCTTCCGAAAATTAAAATTTAAACAAAAAAATAATAATATTAACTAAGCCCCTATCATTTAATCCGGCAGATTCAAATGTCGGCAAGGAAGTGTATCGATATAGAACTGTTAAAATCACTCATGGAAACTGAGCCCCATAAACGATTCAATGTAAAAAGAGATGATGGATCTGTGTGTTTATTTGGCAAAAAACAAAATAGCTATAAATTGACAGTTTAAGGAAGAAAACAAACAGATCTTTATCTTTCTTTGCTTCGTATGTGCCATGTGAATACTACTTTATCGATGGAAACTACACTACACTTAAAAACTTGTTCTATTTTGACATTTGATAGAAACACTTGAAAACTAAAGTAATCAGAATCTAGCTCGGAATTCACAATAGGGGAAATGTAAATTAAAAGTATTTCCTTGACATTTGTACATAGTTAAACAACAAAAACAAAATAATTAATGTCTTCTGATTTATTCTTTACCATATGTACAAGGTGATGCAAAAGTTGTCACCCGGAACAATAACAGCTGTCATCAACGAGAGAGTTTATTGCGATTCACGTGACATGTATGGCTTTTAATGTTTCCGTTTGCAAAAATTAAAGTGACAGCTTTTGCACCATCTTGTATAACCTAGTCGTACAACCTTATTTATGGTATTTAGTCTTCCGATATGAAGTCATTTACAAAAATATACGAATGCAATTGTACTCAACCAAGTCTGTTTAGTAATTACGCGCATTATTATGAAATTGTTTTGTTTTTAATTTTAAAAAAGGTTTTCTTTTTATTGTACTATTTTTGTTTTATTATGTTTTTTTTTTATTTTTGTCTTTTTAGTTCTATCATTACTATTATAATTTTTTTGTTTTTATCAAAAAAGAAAGTGTCAAAGACTCATTTATCTATATAATATTGTTTTGTTTGTGAAGAGCGCAAGAAGTATTTTTACGTGTTTTCATTTTTAGTTAGTTTATAGAAAAATATTAAATAGAATGTAAGATTTATAGAAATTAAGAACTGAATTATTATATATACCGGTATATATGATAGTGTTAAATAAATGATTTTTTATAAATAATTACTTAAATTTGCCGTTTTTACTTTGTTGATAAAAATTTGAGACAAATGAAGGAAATAAATACCAGGTTAGTATAAGAATGGAACAACCTTACAAGTTATGATATTAATTTTCCCTTTTATGTATGACTAGCTGCCCGTCCCGGCTTCGCACGGGTAGACACAAATAGGTACAGATATTTAAGTTATAAGCATGCTAATTAAAACCACCATGAATTACTAAATTAGAAAACATTTTTTTGTCCTATCATTAATACTCTTCGCAGCGTATGCGATGAAAGACATTTTATGTCTAATTTTTTTACACCTTCGGTTGGTTTTAATAGGAATTTCTAAAGATTTCTATAGTAATCTAATACTAAATATAGCCTATGTTACTCAGTGATAATGTAGCTTTCTAATAAAAAAAGAATTATTAAAATCGGTTCAGTACTTTTTGAGTTTATTCGTTACATACAAAAATACAAATCTTTCCTCTTTATAATATTAGTATAGATGAACAACACCTAAATACCTGATTCGAATTTGCACCTTCTTTTACAATAAAACCCGAACATTTAATTTGTTTTACCTAAAACGTTCAGTTTGAATGATGCCAACCTTATGTATGGCCTTTAATATCTGTCAATATATAAATACTGATCATAAAGTATTTGTTTAAACATTAACTCAAAATATGAAATATAGAATGCTTACATATAACTTCATGTTGATATCTAGTTCCATCAAGTAGCTATTTTTCAAAACCTCTATCTTTTTAACAGTCGTATTTTGAATAGAAGATTTTTCAAATATATGCCAACTTAATAGCTGAGCAATAAAATGTTCTTAATGTTCCTCGAAAAATCCAATAGTTAATTTTTTTAAAAACCAAAAACTATAAAAGTTAAAATTGGGTTTCGAATCTGAACGTCGCGTCGGAAGGAACGTTATTAAAATCAAACTCATTTTATCACATTGAAAATATTGTTGCTAACTTAAAGTTAATGTTGTAGAAAAATTCAATTCTTCATTTAAGTTTTTCTACAAAACATCTCATAAATAATATATTAACTTTCCAATATTTTCCAATATGTTACACTTAGCGAAGAAAAAACATTGTTGTTAGCTTAACAATCCATAGTTGAGGTAATGTTAAGACTTAAATTCTACTTACAAAAACCTTATGTTAAGACAACAAATTCTTTGTTGATTTATTAATATACCAATAATTTAAACATTTAAAGCTTTATTCAAGAAATTCTAGATCTCATAAATCTCATAAATTCTAACTGCTATAAATTGTTAGAGTAAGAGAAATGTTTTTTTTTAATAATTTCACATTTGAAAGGAAAGAAAATCACAAGTAAACAATTCATTTTTAAAAAACAATTTAGATAAATCAAAGCTATGTAGCAATTTTAAATACAGATAGGTACACCCAGTTATCATAAAGACAAGGCCGCACTTACAGCACACAAAACTATTCCAACAAATTTTATTTTTATTTCAAGAACAAAATTCTTGTAATAAAAATGAAGCCACAAAAATTCTTAAAATGCGACTTTTAATTAGAGAATTATTTCTTTCTAACAACAATATAGTTCTCCAATTCGATTAGATTTAGATAATGTCAACAAATTTTTGAGTGAATATTTATTAAAACACAAAGTAGCCTCAAATTTTCTCAAATATTTTTTCATAACGATTTTTTTCAAAAAAAATGTATTCAAAATTAATTTAATGTACTTTAATTGATTCATCTGAACTGAATTACCACACTAATTATTTGTTGGAAATCAAGTAAAAGCAATACTCCTTATAGAGGATGAATATTTGAAATGCGGTGCAGTTTTAAAAATACTTCAGAGTTTTTTTTTTAATCCAAAAAAAAATTGCATTTAATATGTGAAGAAGTTCAAACGTTTTTTTCAGAAAAATTTCAATCTTATACAATTATGAAAGAGTTAAATTATTATAGATTAGAAAAAATCGAAAATTTGTCGATGTCTGTAAAATCAACTGTTGCAAATACGTAACATGGAAACTGTTATTCGTTTTTAAAACCCGAAGTTCAATAATATGTTTTAATAAAATTACTATACCTATAAAAAGAATTTGAATTTAATTTTTAATTACAGTTCATTATAATTTGCGTTTTAAGAGTAAGAGTTTTCTAAGTTAGATTCTTTGCAGGTGGGCTTTGTTTTTTAAAGAAAAGAATGTTTTTTTAAAACTAAAATAATTATAATGTTTTATTAAAAGAAAGTATGTTTTTATTTCGAAACATTTAAATAAAAGTTGAATCTGAAATATATCGCAATTAATCATATCGCAAAGAAAATACTTCTTATCTGAACAATTGGCATTCTTAAAATATTAAAAAAAATCTTCATGGAATAAGAATTTGCGTTCTTATTATTGGTAAAATTTAAATATCTGAGAACAAAACCGTAAGTTTTTATTTAATTAATAACATTTCGTTCTCTCAGATGAAGAGTAATAGTTGTGGGGTAAATTTTAACCCACATATTTTCTTGAAACAAAGTTCTAATTTGTTGCAATTACAACTTTTTCTCTGAGTGTATACACATTTTTCGTTGGCCTCTTTTTTGCAATATCCATAGCTTGTTGTTTTTTAATTGGCGATTAGAACAGCTGTTTCCGAGCTGTAATATTGAAGTAATACTATTTTTAAACTCTTTCAAAAGAACACAATCTTGTGTAAACTAGGGACTCACCCCACAAACTTCTCCATCTAGCTTGGTCCCTAGCTAGATGTCGCAGTGGGGCAGAAGTACCTTACGAACGGCGATAATTGTAAATGTTTTTTGTAGATTAAACTAAAATATATTTTTCGAAAAGTTTTTGATGTTTTCAATTCAAATTCAAGTAAGAAATTAATTTAAAACATTCTTACATAATTTTTGGGTCAACTATTCATATAAAGTTGAAGTTTTAAGAGCATTTGTACAGCATCATTTTGATTTAAGATAAAGCAGATTTTAATATCTAAAAAGAATAGGTTAACAAAAATATTTTGCATATACATATGTGCATATGTATATATATATATATATATGTATATATACATATATATGCACATATAGGTATATATATACATACATATGTACATATGCACATAAAAACATCTCGATTACCTTTGTTTGGTGTTGTAAATAAATTTTTTGTGTATTTATGATTATTCTGAGTCCGAAAAATAGTCGATCATTTCAGTCTGCGGCTGGTTGTTTAAATCAGGCTGTAAAAACATTTCGATAGCTTCAGAATCAAATGGAATTTTTTTGAACGGTTTTCTAATTCTCTGGTTGGTAATAGAGGAATCTGAAGATATTAACATTCGGTTCATAATGTCTGTTAATGTATTTTGTCTTGATGTTTTTCGACTGAAATGCTATCTGTACATCTTGAAATCCTTATTCCGGGCTTCTAACGCTTCTTCACTTAATTCACCAATGGGCAATACACTTTCAGAAACTATTTCATGTCCATGAATAAGAATTTTATGAACTGAAGTGCTCATATAGTACCAAGGATACAGATAAACAAACAACTTCGCAGTTTCTAAACAATACTTTAAATTTATGAACATCTATATTAAATCCACTTGATAAGTACTGAAAAATTATGTGAAATTTGTTTATCAGATTTACATCTATACCAGTCATTTCACTTGATATAATATAGTTTTTAAAAAAAACGCCTAGCTACATTTCCTGTGTTCGTGTTGCCATATCCTGGCTTGGGTCGATCAATTTTTAACCCTAATTCTTTTTCAAATGCTTCTTGAATCCTTACTTTGTTTTGGGCCACACAATCTTCTGTCGCTTTCGATCTACGCCATTCTTTTACAGGCAGTTTATAGGCAACGACGTGAAGCAGGCATTCGAACATTCTTATCCATGCATAATAAATAAATAAATTGGGCGGCGCAACAGTCCGTTGAGAACTAGGGCCTAGTGACTTACAACTCTCAACCATTCCTGTGTGCGAGTACTGTTGTCAGGGATGGAGGGGACCTACAATTTTATGCGGAGTCCGAACGGCTAATTTGAGAAAGCACTTTTTATGACAAGAATTACTCTTGGAGAATTTGTCAATTCCTCGCAAGAGGCAGTACCCGTGAACAAAACTTAAGATGGCATAGGGAGGGATCGAACCCAAGACCTCTGGCATGACAGTCCAACGCACTAACCATCATGCTACGGGTACTACTATCCATGCATGAAGAACGGATATTCCAAATGTTAGAAATTCATGTGAGATCGGAAGTGATACCATTTTTTCAATGTTATTGAACTCATTGGATGTTGCCTGACAAAGATAACATCTCTGAGCAGAGCGAACACCACTCAGACTATTGCATAGCTTGCCATCAACCATTGAAAGTATCAACTGGTGTTTGACAATATACTCTCTATTTTCAATAATAACTTTTGTTGGTACGAGTTCATTTAATTGCAATTGAATGCGTTCTCTCTGTTGATTAATGTATCTGTTTCCTTCTCAAAAGTTATTTTTATGGGCCTGCAGTACCTAGGAGAAGAAGGGGAAGGATTTTTCCAAACAACGTTTGATGTGCTCGATAACTTTAGTGGTACCAAACAAGTTATAACTACAAACTTGTCATCTGCATCAGTTGTGTTTGTAAACCTTTGGTGGTATTCACTATGCCCGGAGCTACCATCAAAACCCACTTTAGAATAGAGCGTAAGTTCATTACAGCTCGAATTATTAAAAACATCTTTTTGTGATGCAGAAATTCTCTCACCAGTGTGATTAAGCAAGCTTTGCATTGAAACTTCAGCTGTTACTTCATTCACAGTAAGATTTTCTGGATAGCATCTTATTTTTTCTTTTTGCACAGCTTTATAAGAAGGCAAAACATCATCCGTGACATATTTTCTGATCGTGTCGTATTGATCACGGGATAGTTTTGCTTCTATTAGCATGGACAAAGCTTGACCAGGAGTGAGCATAACTGTCGAACTTTTTGAGGTGGTAGGTGGACACACGGTTTGTTCCAGTAAATCTGCAGTTTTTTTGTCACGTGCAGCTCTAAAATTCATTTGAGAGGCGAAAACAAGCTCTTCTGCAGATTTATCTCGAAGATCAGCTACTCTTTCGCGTTTTCTTCGCTTACTCAAAAGATGAAAACTAGTCTGAGGGCGTCCAGGGGGTAGTGAATACATTTTAAATTTAACGTTTTGATGAAGCCAATTTGATTCTTTGTTATCAAACACTGTCCTTGTACTGTGGCTTTTCTTCCACTTAGATTTAAGATCAAATTTGAATCTAACTAATTCTTTTTTTAGATCTGACACGTGATTTTCAGAGCAATTTGTCTTTGCTATTAAGAATGTCTCAATATATTCAAACTTTTTGTCAATACTCTTAAAATTAAATTAAAATTAGCAAAAAAGATTTCGCAGAGTTCCTGCCTTTTGCAGGAGAAAAATTCCATGTTGAGACCTTAAATACGATTGAACTGAGTTTAGCGAACCATACTTATTTTTTTTTTTTTTTTTTTTTTTTATCCGATGGAAATCTTCAAAAGACACTCGGTAAGAATCGGTACCGAGTAGTGTGGGACTCTTACCGCACTAAAACCACCGGTGAATCAGGACCAATCTATGAAAGATCGACAAATGATTTTTATTTCTTAATTTTTAAATCGCATTGGGGGAAGTTTAAGGTTATAACACTTTCCCGTAGCTTTAAGACCATCAGCTCATGAGGCTTGGTTCTTCTTAATCTCCGAACATTGTCTCGTACATTTAATACGGTCTCCATTTCAGAGTTAGTATGACTTTGCAGTCGCTGATTGTGTGATACAGCGTGTTTCTTAACCACTTCTGTAACCATTTCAATTTGAAGGTCACGATGTAGATCGCTGTTTCTTATATACCAAGGGGCATTTATTATTCCACGAAGGACCTTGCTTTGGAATTTTTGGATGGGTTCAGCATTTGTTTTCTTTGTACAGCCTAATAGTTGGATGCCATATGTCCAAACGGGTTTCAATACTTGCTTATATAACATTAGTTTGTTCTGGATAGATAGGTCAGAGTTCTTTCCTATTAACCAGTACATTTTTCTGTACTTCAAGTTTAGTTCTTCTCTTTTCTTTTTGATGTGTTCTTTCCATTTAAGCTTTGCATCCAAATTCATTCCAAGGTATTTGGCGGTATTGGAGTAAGGTACTTCTGTACTGTTTATAAAAATTGGAACATTGTTTATGTTTTTGTTTGTAAAGTTTATATGCGTCGATTTTGTTTCGTTAAATTTGATACGCCATTTGTGCGTCCAATCACTAACTTTATCGACTGCATTTTGCAATTTTTGTGTAGCCTTCGTAACGGATTTATCTGGCACCAATATTGCAGTATCATCAGCAAAGGTGGCCATGATAGCGTTGATGTCCACTGGAATATCCCTTGTATATAACAGATACAGGGCTGGTCCTAGGACACTTCCTTGTGGTACACCGGCTTCAATTTTCTTAAGTTCCGAGTAATTTTGGTCGTACCGTACTCTAAAGAGTCGGTTCGTAACGTAGGATTTCAGTATTTCGTAGTACTGCCTGGGGAAGTCCCTATGCAGTTTGTACTCAAGTCCCAAGTGCCAAACCTTGTCAAAAGCTTGAGCAACATCTAAGAATACAGACGAGCATACTTGTTTTTCTTCAAGTGCCTTTTCCACAACATCCGTAATTCGATGCACTTGGTCTATCGTGGAATGTTTATTTCTAAATCCAAACTGATGGCTCGGAATTAGTCTTCTTTCTTCAATTATTTTGCTAAGCCTTTTCAGTAGCAGTTTTTCAAAAACTTTTGCCATGATTGGTATAAGCGTTATTGGTCTGTAAGATGTAACTTCTGTTGGTGGCTTACCTTGTTTAGGTATAACAATGACTTCTGCAATTTTCCAATGATGTGGCACATATCTTAGTTTAAGGCATGCGTTTATTATAAATTGGAGTTTCTTGAAGGCTATAAGAGGCATTTCTTTCAGAACCTGAGCAGTTATAAGATCGTACCCTGGTGATTTTTTGTTTGACAGCTTATGTTGACACATGCTTCTTACTTCTTTGAGCGTGACAAAAGGTATTTCACATTCGTCGTTTCTGTCAACAAACTGTAAGGGATCTGTAGCTGTGCTTGCTGGGAATGGCTTGAAAACATTCGCGAGATGTTCAGCGAAGAGATCAGCCTTTTGTTTCGGGTTTCCGATCCATTTACCATCTTGAGATTTTATCGGCGGGTTTTGTGTCTGAGGTCTTTTTAGGCGCTTAGCTGCTTTCCATAAGGAGTATTCTGTAGAAGCATCCGTCGTCAGACTTTTCAGGAATCTACTTAGTGAATCATTTTTAAACTCACAGATTCTTTTTTTTTAATTCGTTGTTAAGACGGTTAAAAACTACCTTATCATCTGGGAATCTCGTGGATTGCCATTTTCTTCTAGCTCTTCTTTTTTCCAATATCAACTCCTTTATTTCGATAGGATATTTTATTTCTTTTTCTCTCACATTCGAAATAGTTGGAGTACTTTCTTCTGCAGCCTGCTGCACATCAGCAATAAATTGTTCTACTTCATGATCAATTTGTTCAATTGTTTGCATAGGGGATCTTAGGTTTATAAAATTTTCAAGTTTGTCTCTGAATTCGTTCCAGTTTGTTCTGTTATTCACGAGCTTGGGATTATTTTTTTCTATTATTTCTGTTTCGCTCAGTGATAAAATTACTGGAGTATGATCTGATGATAAATCGTAATTACCTTCGACACTTATATGATTTCGTTTAATACCTTTAACTACGAAAAAGTCTATAAGGTCTGGTATTTTGTTAGTATCAGATGGCCAATATGTTGGCGAACCAGAAGAATAAAATTCGCAGTTGTATTTTCGGCCTGCTTGGTATAGCCGTTTACCTTTTGTTGTTATGAGCCTAGATCCCCATTGGGTGTGTTTAGCATTGAAGTCGCCACCAACAAGGAAGTTATGTCCTAACAAATGTAGGAGTTCTTCTTCAGTTGGAGAGCGCCTCGGAGGGCAGTATATAGTGTATGTGTTAAGCACTTTTTTATAAGTATTGCTGATCCTCCCCTGGCTTTGTCAGCTGAGTGCGGAGCGTGATAACATGTATAGTTTGGTAATTTATTATCAAGACTTTGTTCAATAGCGAGGTGGGTTTCGGACACCAAACAAATGTCTATATGCTCTATGTCTAAAAAGATGTTTAGTTCTGATACATGCTGTAAAAGACCGTTTGCATTCCATGTTGCGATTTTGAGTGTTCTGTCCATCATTGTTTTTTAAGAGCGACTTCTTCGCTTAGCTGTTTTATGTTTAAATCTTGTTGGTCAATCCTTTTCAGGATGAGTTCCAGCATTTCTTTTATAGAAGTTTCCTCATTCTTCCGCACATTTTTTACAATCTGGGAATAGGATTTTTGTTCATCACTTTTGCTTAGTGCAATTGCTTTTCCCGGTTGATTTTTAGTAATGTTATCGACCGTTACTTTTTTGCTTTCAACTACTGGTTTTGTGTTGGTTGAGTTTCTAAACTTGTTCCCAGTTTTGTTTTTTCTTTTTGTGTCTTGGAACTTTTTTGCTACTGGACATCCTCTGTAACTTGCAGGATGATTGCCTTGACAATTAACACATTTCGCTTTCTGTTCTCTGCCCATGGGACAGTTTTTAGTTGCATGTCTGCCTTCGCATTTAACACAAGCGAACTCGCGATTGCAGTATTTTTGTGTATGCCCAAAGGCTTGACAGCGCTTACATTGTGGAACAGTTTTCGACTTTCGCAGTGGTTCAATTTTGACAACTATGCCCATAATTGATTTAATACTGTAAATCTTATCGAGACTTTCTTTATTTTCAAACGTGAGCATAAATAAAGGTAGAGATCTCTTTTTTGTCGTTGATACCCCAGTGGAGTCTTTTACTAGCTTGAAAGCCTTTTTGTATAAGGTCTTCGACAATTTCTTTGGCAACACATGAAGAGTGAAGGCCTCTTGCTACTACTTTTATCGATCTTGTAGCTTTATTTTCGTACGAGTGCCACTGAATTTTCTTTTTGTTCAATTCTTCAGTGACAGATCTATACGCATCGGCGGCGTCTTCAACAATGACTTTCCAATTGTCTTTATTGTATGATGTATATTTACATGCCTTATTCGTGCATTTTTCTACTATGCTCTTTAGCTCGCCAAACATTGCCAATCCGGAGATCATAATTGGAGGTGGGGCAGTTTGCCTGGTACCTTTAACGTGAGACTTATTTTGGGGTAAATCTCTTATTTCTTTATTTGATGCTCTCATTATTGTAGCAGTATCTGATTTTGAACCTGTTTGCTGACATTTTATAACAGCCTCTGGGCTACTCTCTGCTTTTCGTTTCTTTGACTTACGTTTATTTCGGTTTCCTTCAGTTTCAAGGAAGAGCTCTTCCTCATCAGTATGAAACTCATTAGCAGTTTTTTGTGGGCTTTTCACTACTGGTGACTTTTGACTTGATATGTTGTCTTTCACGGACTTTTTGTCGAGCAAGCTGACTTTTTCTTCGAGTCTCTTCACTTGTTGCTGAAGACTTTCAACAAGGGCTTCAAGTTGTTTTCTGGCTAAGATTTCTATTTGCCATTTATCGAAATAATTTTCGGATTCAACTTGGTGGATCTCGTTGTTTTTTGTGAAACACTGCTGATCTTTTGTTTCGATCTTTTCATAGATGGTTCCTTTTTCGTTAATGACTTCTATGTCATTTGATTTTTGCGTTGGGGTTTTCGATGGAGTAACCCTTGGTGATATTTTTGGTGGAGTTCTTAGTGTTTTTGAACTCCGTCTATTTCCTAGAAGCAATAATTGGTCCTCCCCAGAATCCATAGGACCGATCTCCGAAGAAAGTGGATTTACCAGTTTATCTGGATTGCCACCTGGGGTATTATATCTATTTGTTTTACTCATTGCCATATTTGTTTTTGTTTTTGTAACTTTTGTTTAGTCCCATAAATAGCTCAGTTACCTCTTCTATTTAGGTTTCTTGGAGAGCTGGTTCTTCAGAGCGATTATCTTATCTTTTGCTCCTAATTCCTGAGAAGGTAGCTCAGGTGTCTCAGCTCTTGGATTCAATAGATCCAACGCTCGTCGTTAGTTCACCTTACGGTTATCCAGCGGGCACCACTTGGAGGTGACGATGCGATTTTGCTCCGCCATGAACACAAAAAAATTAAAAAAAAATATTTTAGGCAAACATTTTTTACTTTTAAATTCAGTACCGAAAAAAGAAAATATTAAACTAAAAAAAAACACTTTAAATTTTGTTTTAATGTTTGCCCAATAAAAAATTACCGTTATTAAAAAAAAAACGACTTTCTATCGTTGATTTTACATTTTCTTTGATAATCGAGTAAAAACTAATACTATTCAAAGAACATACCTGGTTTAACAAAATCTATGCAAAAAAATTGTATACACAATTGATTTTCACTTTAATAATAAACGCAACTTAGTTTTGATGAATTTAGCACAGACCACAATTTAAGCTAAACTTTCAACTTTGATGCCGAACAGTACAATGCTAATTAAACAAAAAAAATCCTAAATCATGTGAGGCATATTATCAGTTAATATAACAGTTATTTTTATTGAAATTTGTTACACATAAGAAAAATGACTTCTCGCCGCTCTCGCCAATGCAACAGCCCCACAGTGTGTCGCCAATTGCGCACTCCAAGTTTGGTGGGGTCACTTTCCACTTGTGCGCGCCACCTAATCCGCGACCTTCCTCTACTGCGCTGTCCTGTGGGCGTGGATTTGAAGACTTCCCGGTACGTGACCCAGTCACCTCAGTCGTTGAACTTTTATCGTTCTGGCTAAGCCTACGTCGCTGTACAGCCCGTAGAGCTCGTCGTTCTATCTTTTCCTTCACTCACCTTCTATGCATACGGGACCGTAGATCACGCGAAGAACTTTTCTCTCAAAACGAGTAACGGCCCAAAGGATGCTTTCATCCGCTTTTGTCGTAGTCCATGCTTCTGCACCGTATAGGAGGACGGGGATGATGAGAGTCTTATATAACGACACTTTGGTCGCTCGAGAGAGGGCTTTGCTACTCAATTGCTTTCTTAGCCCAAAGAAACAGAGGTTAGCAAGAGTAATTCTTCGTTTGATCTCAGCGATGGTGTTGTTTTCTGTGTTCTTAAAGGAGCCTAGGTAGACAAAGTCCTTATAACTACCTCAAAGTTACGTCTGTCGATGGTGAAATTTATTATTATAGTTATTAAATTGCAATTATTGGTGAAAAGTTTTAGACTTAACAGGCTGAATATATTATTAAAGATAATCTGAATAACGTAATATGTACCTAACTGCAAAAGTAGCAGAGCAGATGGAGACCAATACTTAGGGCGGCTTCAAATACACAAGATTATAATATTCAAAATTAAGATTAAATAAAGAGTTGTAGTTCTTGAAGAACTAAAAAGTAGAACCTTAACACCAAATCGCAAAGAGGTACATCTTCATTCTGTTGTGAAAAAAAGAGCCTGGGATGCGACCCACACTGATAACTTCTAATCCCGTCTGGCGATTTGTCTTGCTTAAAAGGTTTGAAGGTTTTCGTTTTTTCTTCAAAAAGTTGACAGTTGAATTATTCTAAAAGAAAAGATATTTGATTCGAAAATCAATTTTTACCAACTTTTAGTAATGTTTCGTTTAGGTTCTTATTTTGTGTAAAAAACTGTCAATTCGATTTTTCTCAAAATTTTACCAGATGTTAAAAACGTTATTCTTCGTTGCATACAATTATTTTGGAGATAAAATCATTTTGTATTCGTAAAACTTTCGAGGTGACAATCATTTTTTTTTTCAGTTTTTTTGATTTATAAAAAAAACCGTTGTTTGTTTTTTTCCCAAAAATATGCATGTTTGGTATCACAATTTACAATGTATACCTAATATAAAATTTAATTCAACGCTAGAATTATTGGTTCGTGATTGGGTTAACCAAACTTTTCACCCTTTTTTTAGATTGCTATGGTAAAAAAACCATCCATTCAATTTTCTTGAGAGTCCTTTCTGCCATGTTATCTGTATAACAAAATATATTTGAAGTCGATATCTCCACTGGTTTTTGAGCTAAAGACGACGAAAAAAACTTCCGGAACGTAAGGACGCATGGACGTACGAACGTACATACATACGTACGCACGCACGCACAGACATCTCTCTAAAAATCTTTTATTTAGATTCTAGGGGCCTTGAAACGTCGAGAAATGTCAAAATTGTCAATTCGACAAATCGGACCGATTACAATAACTTCCTATAGGAAGTTAATAATGGAATTGAGTTGTTGATTTTTTTAATAAAGTCAAATACACAGATTTCTAAAAGTATTCAGCCCTTCATGAATTCCGTCGTAATCGGTGACTTTTACCAATCCAGAAAAAAATATTACAATCTCATACAATTTTGCATTACAAACGGATTTCGTGATATAGTTTTTCGGAATTCGTAAAAGTTTTCGATTAAGATGTAGTTCGCGATAGGCCTTGTTATTACCACTGTTCTGGAACAGATATGATCCATTACACTTTTTTTTCGTCTTTAAAGATAAACGCTGTTTCTTTCCTCGGAAAAAAGGTCTTTCTACATTCTTCTTACATTTTTCAAGATTTGTCCTACTCGCAAAAAGTGAATAAAAGTTAAAATGCTTCATAACTTTAGTGCCCTCATACTTTTTTACCAATATACCACTTAAAATGTTATAGAAATTGAATGATAACCAGCTTTCGTAAAATTATAGAGTCAAATAACTTTGAATAGTTTGTCCAAACTATATTATTCAATACCGACAAATATTGTTTGAAGTTCCTTTTGACCAAGGTTGGAATAAAAGTTAATCTGTTTATAAAAGTTGCATTATTTGATATTAAAACTACGATCTAAAATAATTTTTGTGTTGAAGTTATACGATCTTTTCACATTTTTTAGCTTCAAGGTGTTCAAAAAGAATGAATATTCTGCAATAATTTAATATTCCGAAGTGTGGCCTATTAGCAGAACTAAGAACCCATTTCGAAATGATTTAAATATTAATATAATCTTTACACATATAAATTGCCATCATTAAAAAAAGTATGATTAATCCCATACTGCCAAAAGCGTTTAATTTCCATTTTAACTTTATATTAAAATAAACTTTAAAATTAAATATTTACCAGGTGGCATGTATAAGTTACATAACATCGCACTATCAAACATTATCTATAGAATGATTGCCTTAGTGACAAAAAAGTTAAAAACTATTAAATATTCCTAGATTTTTTATTAATCACATCACAAATTTTGTGGTAAAGACTTTAAAAGAAAAAAACTTAAACCCTGAATGCTAATTTCCCTAACTAGTTTCATTCTACACGATCTTTCTTTTGGCTTGCTTGCTCTGCTCGCTAGCTTGCTTAAGGCTTCTTCCGGTTGAGGAAGATACCACAATATCGAATTGGCTTAAAGTCCTCCACATTATACAAAATTCGTATGGTTTTGGTTTTAGCTTCTTGGACAAACTCTCAAAGCTTGTATAGCAATTAAATCTTTTGTCAAAGACAGATTATTAACATTTAAAAATTATATATGAATTAACATAAATTTGTATGTGAATTGAATATACACATCTTGTCTATTATATTGAATTATTGATTCAAAAGAAAAGTAACAGTTTTTTATTATAGATGACAGGTTTCTCATAATTAAAAAAAATATACATAAATGCTGATTGATATCAAAAACAACATGCCAATGACCTTGATTGTACTAAGACTGATTTGCATCAGCAGCAGCGTTCCGTTCAAATTAATAATTAAAACCCATCAAGCACTCTATTGAACTTGACCTTTAATTTGAGATCATTAGCAAAACATTCATAGTTCAAGATATTTTTGTGATCTGGTATCAGCAACATTATTACGGTCTCTTTAAGCTGGTTCTACAAAACGATTAGATCCGCGGATTAAGAATTTGGCAAACTGATTTGGTGGATTATTATCATTGGCAATCAGGTATTTCAAAGTCAGCTTTATAACCTTGATCCGTAGATCAGATAGAGAGTATTCAGTTAATGGCAACGTTGAGCTAGACTTGAAGTGATTTGGAAAGGATTACAATAAATAAACCACATCTTAATAATTCAATTTTATTAACGCTATTAAAATAGAGCAAATAGTTAGTTAGCTATACATAAAATTAGGTCGTTCGTCAATTATCAAGAATTTCTCGATCACTCGATCATATAAATCGCTGCTTTCTTTCAGCTCATGCAGATAGAGAAAAGACTCTGATAGCTTAATCTGTCATCACCTTCAGTTTGAGTCCTTTGAAGATACGTGTTTATCCTTTCAAAGGCTGAAAAAGAACTCTACGTAGTCGGTGTTGAAACTGAGCTTTGCGAGCTTGTGAACCTTTTCAAAGCCCCTGCCAATATCTTAAGCCGCTATCCAAAGCAACACATCAAATACAGTTGGTGTTTTTGAAGATCCTATCGATGGTATAGACTCCGTCAACGTCAATTTATTCTTTAACTATAAGCATTGCTTTTACTCAAATTTTTGATTAATGTTTCAAGAAAATTACTTTTTTTTTCCTCATATTTTAATTCCTTAAAGGGTACAAACCTTCTCGACATCTGCATAAGTAAATTACCACAGATTTTCCTCAAGATTAAATGGCGGAGTCTGCAAGGTTGATTGCCAGATTTCTTTAAAACCCATGTTTCTTTGGTCTTTAAGGAATTCATTAAGCTTTTTGTTTTGATGTGTAGGTAAGGTACATAGAACAATGTGCTTGCCTGAGGAGTGTTTTCAGTAGTTTTATGGCATGCTGAACTGAAGGTAAAAGTTAGTGAAGTAAAGTTCTGAGTTTAAAATGGCTGCGTTCAATCTCGTGTTAGATAGGGTATCTTGGATAGGTGGATTTTTAGATACCTTGTTGAACGAGTTGGATAGCTGTATTGAGATAGCTGTCAAAAAAATATAAACAACTTTCAGCTGTTCACAAAAAGCAGAGAAACATTTAAGCTTCGAAGTCAAAATTGTTGTACGATAAAACATTTAATGGATAATTCTTGTTATTGTCTATGATAATGTTGTAGCGGTTTTTCGTATTTTTTAATTTTATTTCTAATTCCTTCTAATCGAAAATTGACCCGTGTTCTTCGCCGGGTTTTTGGTTCTCGGAGCTGGTCCTTTCTCTTTCTGCACTCCTCCAAGAATGGATTTATGTTCCCAACCTTAAAAAAAAGGAATAGAGTGGTTCCTCTTTAGGGTTTTAAATCATCTGAAAGAATAACTTACCTTTCCTTTCAGCGACCTTAGTTGCTTGTAGCTATACAAGCTGTCCGACTCTGTCTGCTTTTATACATAAAAACAAAAAAGTTAGATTTATTTATTTCCACAAGATTAATATACATATAGTATGTATATTTGCTCGTATTTTGTTCTACCTCTAGAACAGGATGAGGTTCTTCAACTTCAGAATGCTGGACACTAGACTGGAGGTAAGACCTAGCAAACTGGTCATCTACAAAACGAGAACAAAATAAATCAATTTTGAAATTTAAAAAAAATAGATCATAATT
The DNA here is from genome assembly GCA_920104205.1 of Eupeodes latifasciatus. Taxonomy (NCBI): domain Eukaryota; kingdom Metazoa; phylum Arthropoda; class Insecta; order Diptera; family Syrphidae; genus Eupeodes; species Eupeodes latifasciatus. Next base: position 375,564,921 of record OV049924.1, read on the forward strand.
ACCTACCTTCCAAAATTCGGAGGCAAATAGATTCTTCATTGTCTATTAAGTACAGAACATCCTCAAACACAACTTCAACTAACAATTTGTATCTTTTTGTTTACCAACAAATACAAAAATCTGAAATCAATTTTCAAGTTTCTTGAAATTCAACCATGTGTTGAATCAGCTGTTCTGTCAGATACCTACATACCCCAGAAACTCTTGGATACCTTTGGATTCCTTTTTTGACATCTCAGTTGTTTTTGATCAGCTGTTATTTTACACATAAAACACTAGCAAAAAGGTATCCGGATACCCTATCTGTCTGAGATTGAACGCAGCCAATGTATGACACTTGACAAATTTACTAGTTGTCTTGGTCAAAGTGTACGTTCAAAGAATGCAGTTGACTGCAAATGAAGTCCCTTACTTTGTCTGAGCCTGCCGTTTGTTATAGGTTGTTAGCAATTCCTATAGTTCAACTTCACTCAACGCTAACACAAAAGTAGTTTTGTGTTTTTCGCTTATTTCGATTATTTTTGATTTGAATTGCAAACTTGACTATTATTCATTTGGAATGAAAATAATAACTTCTGTAATTTTATGCCCACTTTAGTTTAAATTAGTTTTTGTAATTTTCTGTCCATTTTAGTTCTCAATATTTATGAAACATACTGAAGAACTGGGGAGTCATTCCGTAATTTTTAAAACAATAATCGTCAAAATTAACGATATCGTCAATAATTTGCTTCACGTAACTTTAACGCTATCGTCTCGTCAATCGTTTTCAGTAGTAGATAGTTCAATATACTTCAAATACTATTATACTATCATGAATGAATAAATAGAAGATTACGACAGCAGCTGCTGTTTCATTTTTCGATTTTCTGCGCATGTACGTCACAAGAGACAGTTTGTTGTAGTAACGCGGTGTGTTAATGATTGAATTTATCAAAAAAATGTAAATTTTGGTATAATTTGTTATTAAAATTAATTTGTTATTAAAATAATATGTTATTGTTTTCATAAAATACGCCTGTTAGTGTGAATAAGTATAATTAAGTATAAGTATCTATCGAAAAGCCAATCAATTGAAAAAAAAGTACTGAAAATGTAAACAAAAAGAAATAAATTCAAAAGAAAAGATACCAAATTGATGTTTATGTTATTATTTTATTAAATTTTCTTTTTTGAGATTTTGTGCTTTCAATTATTGCCCGGTTTAGTGTTCTTATTCGAAAGTACATTCGGGCTCGGAAAAATAAAGTTTTTATTTTGGTGTCTACTGCAACATCCTCCGCCAAATCCAAAAGATTTTTAAGATAGTTGTTGCATATAACAATATCTTCAACATTGAAAGACATGAATATTTTGTCTAACTTATTCATATGCGACATCAACTCTGGGGACGGCTTCATCAAACCACCTTAACTAACGTGGCTCACCCACGAAGTCGGTAAGACATCTCGTTGATTGGTATGTTGGGCGAAGGTTTCGACTGGTAACCTGTGGCAAATATAACCAGCCAGATTTTCAAGTCCGTCATACGCCAAGCATTTTAGCTCTTCCTGCTCGGAAAGTTTCTTCCTCCTCGGGCTCCCACGCAATACTCTTTAAAATTGCGCCTTTATAAGTAAAAGAATGTTGTTTAGCTTTTGGTCAAAAAAGACGAAAATATTTCTTATACCAATTATGGGTGCTACCAAATCTGGGCTGTCGTCCGAGCTAACATTAGCGTTATCAGAATGTGAGACCGCAGTCTGTATTTAAACTCCTGACGATCAGGGTGGTCATGAAGCCCTCCCTTAGCCCTTAGTAGACCAAACGTATTCTCCAACACATCTTGGTTGAGTCGATACGTAAGGATGTACTTAAATCCGAAGCAGGTCTTTATTTCTTCGTACAGAAGCCTTACCGCGGTGTTTGATTGAATAATACCTTCAAAATAAATTGAACCTCTTAATATTTGTACAAATTTACAATGTAAAATAAGTAGGTTCTTACCTTTTTGGAATGGCAATAGAGTGTTTTTGCCGATTACCCTCATGTTTTTCATTGTTTCGGACATGGTGTCTGAATCTGGTTTTGAATTTCTACTGCAATCCCATAAGCATGAAGTCTTTCCCTTAAATCGGCTTTGGGTATTCGAACATTCATAACATCAAACCATTCATCGACCTTAATAAAAGGAAATCAAAAAATGTTTATCAGTGTAACATAACTAAAGGGTGTCCCAAAATTAACGCAAGATTTGAATTTTCCGCCATTTGTGCAGTGAAGTGTTAGCAACCCTGAAAAAAAGCAATTTGACAGCTAACAGTATAGGGTTATTAAAAATGGAACGTTACACGAGAGAACAACCTGTCTTCATTATTAAAGAATATTTCAAAAATAGTGAAAGCTTGGCGGCTGCAGTTCGAAAATTTCATACAAAATATGGTCGGAATAGTGTTTTAACTTCGTCAACTGTGAAGAGATTAATTGAAAAATTCATGGAGACTGGATCCGTTGGAGACGCCAAACACACTGGTCGTCCAAAAACAAGCCGTTCAAATGTGAATGTCGAAGCAGTGCGTGAGAGTGTTGCTGACAATATGACTGTATGGTGTGGATTTTGGGCTGGAGGCATAATTGGGCCATATTTTTTTGAAAATGATGCTGGTCAAGCAGTGACTGTTACTGGTGCTCGATATCGCGACATGATTACACAGTTCTTTCTGCCAAAATTGGATGATATTGATGTGTCCAATATGTGGTTTCAACAAGACGGTGCCACATGTCATACCTACAGCCCGTGAAACAATTCAATTACTGCATGAGACATTTCCAGGTCGTGTACTCTCTCGTTTCGGTGATCAAAATTGGCCTCCTAGATCGTGTGATTTAACGCCATTAGACTTCTTTTTATGGGGTTATTTGAAATCACAAGTCTATGTCAACAAGCCCCCAACCACCCGTGCATTAAAGGAGGAGATTCAACGCTGCATCAACGAAATTCAGCCACATTTATGCAGAATGGTCATGGAAAATTTCAACAAAAGAATGCGCATGTGCATGCAAAGCCGTGGAGGCCATTTGTCCGATGTGTTATTCCATACATAACCCTATCCTATGTACTTTACGAGTCAATAAAAATATAACTATCAAAAGACTAAAAACGGCGTTTTCTATTTAATTCAAATCTTGCGTTAATTTTGGGACACCCTTTATTTCAAAAGGTGCTTACTAGCTTGAACAGTTCATAACACTCTCTCCAGAAGAAGATTAAGTGAAGCTGCTCTTTCTATTGCTTTGGCAATGGTGTGTGAAAATAGCTTAGTTGACAGCTTCACTTTTTGCCTTTCTGAACCCTTGACATTGATGTGATATTCACTTATCTTGTGGGTTATTGTAAGCTCTGTTGCAGTACACGATAATAGCTTCTCAATAGTGTCATTTTTGACCTCATTTCCGTTTATCAGAAAGCCACTGTCTATGAAGTGGTTTCGAAGAAGTTTTATTAGGATGGGGAACGTCAGCAAAAACAAAAACTCTATGTTTGCCATTCAAAAACCTTAAATTATAAAAAAGTTTAGGAATGACCTTATGACTTAAGCGTATTATGTACCATGGTTTTTCTGGTGTAATGTTTAGTTCACTGTATAGTCCCCTGTTCCCTCCCCATAAGTCACTGACCATGCCAACAACGGTATATCCACAGTCTTCAGTGGCACTTAAAATTTCTTTTAAGATACCAGTCGTCATTTTGCAGTCAAAAGAGTAAAAAATCGGCTGCTTCCAATTACTCATAAGTCCTTTAAAGAAAAAAAAATTGATCAAATTAGGTACTTCCAGAAGTGAAACAATCTTACCTCGCAACATCGCTACTTGGACATAATTTGCTGGAGCCAAAGTAGTATCCGTCGGCTTTTCGTAGCAATATGCCTTTTTAATTTTCATCTCATCAAAGCTTAAGATGCAAACTTTTTGGCTTAGGCTAAGTTGTGTTGCTGCTTTTAGTATTTTCACTACTGGCTTTAAAATACCTGGCGAGATGTCAATTTTTTGAGCCCAGCGTAGAAGCGTTCTTATCGAAGGAAGTGGGAACTTGTGTTTTTGCAAAAGTCTGTATGCCCTTGCACTCGCTGAGTATAAGGTAATTGACCTAGCGAAGTCAACTTCTGACCAATGCGTAAGCTTTGCACCGCTCTTCAATTTTCGGATTTGGCCGTAGGTGAAGAGGGAAGCCAATTTTTTCTCAACGTTCTTGCTTTCAAACCTACTTTTTGTCAAAGACGTTCGGAGATTTTGTTGATTTTTTTTTAACAAATTGATTTCATTTTCTAATTTTTGTCTGAAAATAAACAAATTAATAAGGACCTCAATAAAAAGCTTCTTAAGACATACATATGTACATTTGTGTAAGGTGCTCTTCAATTTGGTTTCGTTGAACATCGCAGTTCTGAAAAGAACTTATTTGTATAGCGTCGTCGATGCTCTCTCCTAAAATGCAAGTAGGAACTTCCTCTGCTTCCTGTAACAAAACGTCTATAGCCCTCTTATCTTCTTTTGTCTTAACTCTGTTCTTTCTGTTATCCTGAGTGGAAAGTACCTCCACGTTTTCAATGAAAATAGAGGAAACAGAACCAGGTTTGAGTAAGAGCCGTCTATGAGTGACAAAACCTAAAATAAATACTGGCACCACTTAGATAATAGCTATTGTTTAATTTTTGCGTGTAATTTACCCATTTCGTACTGGAGGTTCCTTTCGAAGTCCTCAGATCCAAAATGGTCACTGCAAATCCTACCCGTCTTCGTGTTGATTTGGTCTTTACGTTTACAAAAATGAATCCAACTTTTAAGCAAGCCAGAATCTTGAACGACACATTTTCTTTATTGTTTTTGTCATTTTTATTGTTATTGTTATTATAACCACACACTGCACATCGCATTTTGAATTTTAGGATGTTAAAAAAGTTTCAAAAAGAATAAATTTAAAAATTGCCCGGATTTCCTTTTCAAGTTCGCGCCTTTTCGTCTCTTCATACGTCACAGCTTATGTCAAAAAAAGTAACACATGCGCGTGTCGTAATCTTATTATTTTTCATTCATGTTATACTATGACTGAAATGTCAAAATGAACTCAACGAAAAATAATGCTTGTTTGATAACTTGAAAATGTTATTAAACTTGGTTTTTCTCTATGAGAAATTTTAAAAATTTGTAAAAAATGTCATGTTACCAACGTGCCAACTATTTTGTGATGTTTTTTGTTACTGTTACTTTTAGTGTTTATGTTAGTTGCCGCCGACGATAAAACTCTAGTTTCAAAATGTAAGTTTTTTTGTCTGATATTTATGTACCTATTTATAAATTGATAAATCCAACTATAATTTTGTATATAAATAGGTCAGTTACACAAAACTAGCTACAAATGTGTATTAAATTTATGGATGAGCATCCTTCCTTGGTCAATGTGTATAAACCTAATTCTGTACAAAGGAAGGTGGACCTTAGTAAGTTGTGGGCCGAATTGGTTGAAATTTTAAATTCATATGAAAAACATTGCTGGTTGGAGAAAGGTAAATATACATAATTGTGATTGTGTAAATAACTCATTTTATAAACATTTTACGTACATACATACATACATATGTATGTAGGTGTGGACTGACTACAAATATCAAGCCAAGAAAAAACTGAACCAAAATTTGCTGTCCATGCAAAAAACCGGAGGTGATGGGCCATTCGAAGAAGTAAAAATTAGGGAGGATGAGGAAAAAATAATTGAGCTGACATCAATTCGGAAGGCAGTATCCGGACTGAAGTGCCCTCCTTTTGGTGCTTCAAGCCCAAAACAATCCACAGCCGCAACAACTCTATCAGTTGCATCGGCGTTGGCAGAAGCAGCACGATCGACAGCCCCATCTTCGTCGGATTTAAAATTAAATTATGAAGATAATATAGCAAATATAGAAAATGAGCCTGTACAAAATAGAAAAAGGTTGGTTTCTTAAAATGTTGTTAACATTCTACATTATACATATTGTTCTTCCTTTGAAATATAGAAATTCAACCCCGTTCATAGCAGCCAGTACGACTAAGCGCCGAAAGCAGAAGGATACAGTTGAATTATTATTAAATGCTCAAATGAAAAATGATTCAATTTTTCAGGACAAATTATTGAACATTTTAAGAGAGCGAAATCAGCAGGTTGCAATGTTCCAAGCCAAAGTCATTGAACAACTCGAAAGACGCAACGAAATTGCAGAAAAACAATTAAAAAAAGGATATTTTTAAGTTGCATGGGTATTGTGATGAATTTTGTATTTAAATTCATTTTTTTGCTTAGTTAAAAATTTTCCTTATTTTTATTTTTTATTATATTTCCAATCCACAAAAAAGGATCGTTATTTGATGCAGCTAACTACAGAGGGATATCCTTTTTAAATGCATCTTACAAGATATTTACAACGATGATGCATAAGCGTCTTGTTAGTTGGATTGAGACCGGAAACTTGCTAAGGGAGTTCCAGGCTGGATTTAGACCAGGATATTCAGCAATTGATAATGTTTTTATATTCAGGAGCTTGGCAGACAATTTCTTGAAACAAAGGAAAAAGCGTATTTTTTATCGATTTGAAAGCAGCTTTTGATACAATCGATAGAGGTGCAATATTCTATAAGCTGTATAGTCTTGGGATATCATTGAAGTTTCGTCGCGTTCTTGAGCACCTACATACATAGATAGAGGAACAAGGGCGGCTGTATGGACATGTGAAAAACTCTCAGACTGGTTTTAAACCTCATCGAGAGTGAGACAAGGTTGTAAAATGTACATTAAGCCCTACATTGTTTGCATTATTCATTGATGACCTTTTAGTCTACCTGCCGGGTTGAGTGGATTTCGCAGGGATGCGGATGAAGGCTATTCTCTTCGCAGATGATATAGTCATGTTAGCGCAATCACCGGAAACTCTGCAGCTCATGATAAAGAGGGTTTACCAGTATTGTCAGCTATAGAATTTAATATTAAATATAGATAAATCCAAGGTTATGGTTGTTAAAAGTGGTGGTGGACGTAATGCATCAAATGAAAAATGGAGCTATAATCGCGAAAATATTGAATGTGCGCGAGAATACAAATACTGCTATTAATATGACCTAGAAACAATGCTTCATCAATAAGTGTATAGCACATAGTAGCAAGTTTAAAGTATTTGAAGCAGTAGCTGAGAGCCTTACTTTTAAATAATCGCAGGTATGGGGATGTAAAAAGTACAATTCGGTTAAAAAACTCCTAACGCATTTTATAAAAAGAATATTTCATTTCCCGAAAAATACACCAAACTACGTAATAATGCTGGAAACGGGTCTCTCTCCTTTGTTTATAAAAACATTGAAGTTGCAAGCGGACTTCTTGCTTAACGTTTTTAAAATGAATGATTCACGGGTCGTGAAAAAAGTGGCCATAAAAGCCATACAAGATCAAAACAGTTGGTATCGAGAGTGGCAAGATCTTGCTGAGGAATGTCAAATTAATTTTAATTCACCCATCGAGGATTTAACAACAGCTAAAAACATCTTGTATGAAGTCATTCTGAAGGTTGATAAGAAATATAGAGCTGAATATATTGTTGAAGCGTCTAATTCCTTGTACAGAACAACTTACAGCAGATTAAATCATAACCTTGCAGAGAACAACTTTTTTAAGGATTCCAATAATGTCCGTGTGATTTCTATGATGGGCTACTAGGTAGTGAACTAATAGATTTAAATTTCATTCCACACAGACCTGATTTACCCCTAGAGTGTAATATGTGCAACCTATCAGAAACAGAGGATATTGTCCACTTCTTGGGAAAATGCCCCATTCTTAGAGAAATCAGAAGGAATGTATTCAGAAAAGACTTTCTATCGGAAGATGAAGTGATAAGTTTATTGAATGAAATGAATGTTGTCAATCATTGCATTGTTTTCACTTGATATTTGCGATTCGCTCAATCCATAGCTAGGGAAGTTTTCGTCCTCTATTAAAATGTTGTCGTTTTCAATATTATAATATATACATATGTATGTATGTTATGTAGAGCAGCACAAACATTTGCAAAGGTAGCAATTTTTATCGATTCGTAGCAACTCTTTCTTTCTTCCAAGAGAATTCTCCATCGACCTGAGGATTCCAAAAATGTGTATTGAAGTTTTGAAATAAGTTTATTTGTAATTTCCCATATTGCTTACCTTTGAAAATACCGATACAACGTTCAACTACATTTCTAGGTTTTGCATAAATATTATTAAAATGACTTTTCGTTTCATCGGATGAGCTTCTACATATATGGTGTAAGCAACCAAGGTTCTAATGGATATCCACTATCACCTAAAAAATGTTGGTTATAATGAGTTATTTATAACGAAGTGTTGTTTTTTACCCAAAAGCCAATAGTTTTGTTCTCGTACATTAAAAGTGTTTTCGAAAAATTGTCTTTCATTTGAATGTTTCCATACAAATGAGTCGTGTGCAAAACATCGTATCTAGCATTAATTGCCATAATTCTCATTTTATGATCACAAATCTTAAATCAAAATCGATTAAAAGATTTTCATATGGTTCTTTCAGTATTACTTACAACCATTGCATTTAAGCTATGTTTTCCCTTCCTGTTAAAGAATATTTTTTCGTCTTCCCGTGGTCTTTGTAAATAAAAGTGTGCCATCTATGCACCCAACAACTATAAGTAAATTTTCAATTAATAACTATTTGCAATTTATGATTTTTGTCAATATTAGTTCTATATATACTAGGGTTTCCAGAACATCTCTTTTAAAGAGAACATGTTCTCTTTTTAAACTTCGATCTTTCTTATTCTTTCTTTTTCCATCAAATTCTTTTTTGTACTCTTTTTTATTTATGTTCTCTTTTTTGTCCTCTTTTTTCTTTTTTATAAATGTTATGTTGGTGCCTGAAAAATAGTAATCTTACTCCCTTTTCATTAAAAAAAAACTTTGTAGTGTCCACTAAAATAAAGCATTGCAATACGAACCTACCTATTCATTATTCATCAATCATCACCGAACCTTGGTTCGAAACTTCAAATAAAATTACATCGGCATTCATCCCGAGATTTACAAAACTAGATGCTTTTGCTTTTCTTGCACTCAAACACCATTTCAGTTTTCGGTCTACAGATTGCTCGACTAAATTATTTAAGGAAATCTTTAAGCGGAAAACACAAAGATACTTTTGTGTTAGCGTTGAGTTAAGTTTAAAGTTGAACCATACAAATCCCTTACAACCTATCACAATGTTGCTTTTAAGCTCATCCTTTATTTCGACAATCGTAAAGAGAACGTAACATACACGTAACGCGGCATAAGCGGTTGAAATATTTTCTACTTTTGAGCGTTTTTTGTCTTAAATTGTCACTTTGTGTATGTTTTTCAAAGTAAGTGAAGCAAAACAATTCTCTGTGAAAAAAAAAACAAAAATTCTTTAAATACATCATATAAAAACAAATTATTAAAATGTCATTTGAGGAGAATTTGATATCCCTGGTAAAGGAGGAAGAATACCTTTTTAATACAAAGTCAAGATCATATAAAAATGTGACAAAAAGAGCCGTCGCTCGCCTGGGACAAAATAAGCGCCCAACTTAAAAGACCAGGTAAAGTATTTCCCTATATTACATGCTACCTCAAATGGATACAAGCAATGCCAAATTATATCCTTTTTAGTTCAAGATTGTAAGCAACGTTGGAGGAGTCTCAGGGACAGATTCACAAGAGAGCACCGATGTATGACTTCGCTTCCATCTGGCAGTGCAGCTATCGTTGAGCCAGATGACAAATGGGAGCTGTATGATTCCCTGGAATTTTTAATTCCTTCGCTCCTTACCAGGAAGTATGTGTATTATGTATAATCTTTAAGATTTAATTTCAATAATTTGTTTACTTTTCTTTTTGTAGACAAATTGGAAACACCAAAGTTCCTCTCGCATAGAGCGCCGCGGTGACTGCGTCACCGAAGAAATCACGCGGCATCAAGCGCAAGGCAGCGGAGGAAACTTTTAAAAGTTTCCTGGATGGGTTGAGCACCTCCGTTGTCTCTCATCTTACTGAGCCTGCCAATGAAGACATAGACTTGCAGTTCATGCAAAACATGGGGAATAATATGAAGAGGTTGCCGGAATTAACTAGGATTCGATTACATTCCCAAATTTTTGAGCTCATAAATAATGAGCCGTTACAGTCTGTCAACGACAAATAAGTTTTTATTATTATTTATGAGCTCATTATTTATATGAGCTCAAAATGTGCTATAAAGATCTGTGATTTGTGAATTTTGTGTATATGTACCAGATCTGTGATTTCTGAAGTTCATTTTTTAATAATAAATATCTACTAATTTATGAAAGTTCTTTATTGGATTTTTTGAACAGATTTTTGGGATGATACTAAAGTAATTTGTATCATTGTCTTTAGCTTAAAATTCAATTTTTTTGCAGAAGATAAAAAAATTAATTTTCATTATGTACCGACTTTATGTATCCATCTACATAAGATGCACCAAAAACTACAACAAGTAGATTGAGTTTAGACCAGAAAAAAATCGAATAGGAGTGGGAGAGAGTCAATATCCTCCCGGGATAGAGGGCAAATTTCATAAAAAAATTGATATGTATGTGCATTTTTGAATTTTTATGATTTATTTTGATGACAAATGCAGTTATAATATTAAATTATAAATATGTATATATACATACAATGTAGGTATATTTTTATTATATTTGGTTTTCAAATAAATATTCCTTTATCTTATCTCTCATAACAAAGGCAGCTTGAGACGAGTTATTGGAACCCAATGACCTGGATGTTGAGAGTGGTGCAATCTCACTTCGCCAAAGACCATGTATAATTTGGTCGTTCCTATCGTAACGATCGACAAACTCGGGAGAGTAATAAGCTGTGTCATTTAGCTTTACAAAGTTATGTAAGACAACTGTAGCCTTAACTATTTTATCTGCATTATTTGGCAGCATATTAAGGGTTGTCGTTAGTATACGCCATTTAGCCACCAAAATGCCGAAAGCGTTTTCAATAACGCGGCGGGCTCTTGAAAGTCTCTTATTGAAATTTATCTTCTCTGGAATTAACACTTTTCCTTGGTAAGGCCGCATTAGGTATGTCTTTAATGGGAACGCAGAATCTCCAACCATATAATAAGGACATAGATAGTCAAAGTTCGGAAGTAGTTTAGGCGGAGGGAAATTGATATCACCGGCAATAATCTTCCTCCCTAAAGATGAGTCTTTGAAAATTCCACCATCACTCTGGCTTCCGTATGCTCCGATGTCTACCGTAGTAAACGTATAGTTTGCATCACAAGAGGCAAGAAGTTCCAATATTCTGATCCAGCACCAGGAAGACATTGAATATTCACATGTTTGCCATCTATCGCAGCAACACAGTTAGGCAAATTCCAGAGAACTTCAAAATCCGAAGCGATTCGTCTCCAATCGTGTTGACTAGGTGGGGTTAAATAAAAGGGCATAAGATGATCCCACAGTAGGTCACATGTTTCATATATGATGCTTGCTACCGTAGAATAACCTATTCGAAACATCCAGGCAAGAACTTGTTTTGGTACTCCTTGCTCTGGATCCCGTTCTTTCATTTGTTCAAAATTCTGGGCAAAGAAACCGGTCTCATCTCTTGTTAGATTAAGTTCACGAACCCACCAACGTCTTTTCTGTTTTTCTTCTTCCTCTTCTTCAAGTAGATCGATATAGTTTTCGTATGCCCAATATGCTGCATATGCTATTTTCCCAATAAATGCAATTTTTTGCACTTTTTTATTGAGATCCATGCTATTTGTTATTATTTTGAGAGAATCAAAATTTAAAAACACATTTAATTTGGGAATTGTTATTTGAATAATGACAGATGTCAATCAAAGTACAATCGAAAGCAGTGTTACCGCTATGCGACTTTAGTCGCATTTTGACCCTTTTTTGTGCCTCATGCGACCATGATACGACTTTTTAAAAAATTGTCTATTTTGACCCTTTTTAAAAAATTATGCGACTTTTTTGACCCCATCTCTAGAAAAATACATTGAAAAGATAAATTATTTTCTTAATTCATACAAAATTTCCAAACTTTCATTGAAATAAGAACTGTCACACATAATTTCAATCTATAAAATGGAATCAAGTTGAAATTGTTTGGGTCGACTCGATCACGTTCGCTCAGAATCGAAATCTTGCTATTCTTGCATAAAAATTCATTTCAACCTTTCGACTCTGCATATAAATGTAGTTAATAGTTAACAATTTTAAGTTTGTTTGAGTAATTTTGGTTATTTCACCACTCCGTTCCTCTTTAACAAAGTTTCCCAATTATTTCTATGCGTTTGTTTGACTGTGGTGAAATTTGAATAAATTTATGAATTCGAAAAAAAAAATTATTTCTGTCAAGATTTACGTACTATTTTGTTGTCTTTTGTGTTTTTGTGTTTCGGCCGGCGGCGTTATTTTGTTGGGAGCTCATTCTCGATATTGTTTGTCTTTTTTATAAAATGGATAGGTAAGTTTTTATGAAATATATCTAAAAAAAATATCACTCGTATTTATAAAGAAAAAATAGTTATTTCAGCCCTGGAAATAATTGTGTGTGTTTAGAAAAAACTACGTGTTTAGGAAAGCTACGCCATGGAATAAGAATATTCCGCACTCAAATGGAACAGAAGGCACCTGCCTTAAGTTTGAGTCCAGAAAATTGTTATTCTATGGTGTAGTTTTCCTAAAAACGGAATCTGAAATAACTATTTTTTTCTTTATATCTAAATACTAGTATAAGAATTTATTTTTCTTTAAAAGGTATACCTAATAAAAAACTAAAAAACAACTAATTTTTTTGCAATGCATACAGATTTCGTTTGATTTAGGTATGTACTAAACAAAATCTTAATGCGACTTTTTTTTTCATTTGACCCTTTTTTTTGCGACCTTTTCAAAAATCCCAGCGGTAACACTGATCGAAAGTATAGAAGCGTAACGATTGTCAGCGCTAACACAAAAGTAGCTTTGTGTTTTCCGCTTTAACGACTCGGAAGTCGCAAAACGCCTTTCGTCAGCACATACAATAACAAGATCAATTCAAAAGCATTTCATAGCTCCCTTTTGTATCGATAGTGTTTTAACCGCCGCGACGTTAGTGAAACACCGTTTTTGTTAATATCTACCGATGGAAGTAACCATGGCAATATTAAAATATTTCCGATTTTAATACAGTATTTTAAAAAAGAAGTTGGTGTTCAGACCAAATTAATTCATTTGAACAAACTTAGTAGCGAAAATTGGGAAACTATTTCCAATTTTCTTTTGCAAACTTTAAAAAGATTTGACATTGAAAAAAAATGCATTTCATTTTCTGCAGATAACTGTAATACAAATTTTGGAGGCGTAGATAACGTATTTTACAGACTTAAATCCTCAATAGGGAAAGAATTAATCGGAATTAATCCTGTCCATATAGTTTCAAACGCAGCTAAATATGGCTTCGATATATTTTCTAAAAGACTTTTGCGCCTCGCTTGAAGTAGAGCACAAGAGTTGCTTCGTCACTGTACCACCAGATGACTGTCTTTGTTTCCCGCGATTAATAGAATCCTTCAAGTGTATCCTGCTTTGAAAGCTTATTTTTTATCCAACATAAACTGTCCTTTTCTTTTAAAAACATTTTTTCAATCTGATTTATCTGAAGCTTTTTTGTACTTTGCACATTCACTTGCTTTCATGTTTAATGAAAAAGCCATAGAATTAGAAAAGGAAAACAATTCCCTATTAGAAGTATCCATGGTTTTAGATTCTATTCAAAGAACAGATATGATCAACATTTTATTCCTCTAGCTACAAAATCGATTCTTAATAAATAAATTAAAAAGGATTTGAAGACGATATCGGAACGGAATCGTTAAAAAGTAGGAACAATCGAATCGATTCTAGTAGTTGCCTACAACTTAAAAGATTTAAGCTGCAATAAGTTTTATGATACCTTTTTACATAAATAAAAAAAAAAACAAAATATCTACATCAAATTCGAGGCTCCCAAAAGTATGATACATCCTCAGATGAGGAAGAAAATTAACATATTTATGTAAAATAATCTACTTGAAATATATATCTAATAATTATCTACTTGAATTCAGCAATATTTTGAATTAATTTTTATTTAAGTTTTACTAATCATTATTATTTATTGCAATTTATTATTATTAGTTTGTAGTTAATGCTTCTTTTATAAATATAAGTATATTTTTATGAAACGAACATTTGATCATATCTTTTATTTGGATGATGGTGAGGTGAGCGGGGGAGTATAACAGTAGAAGTTTGAATTTTTGAAAATGTTCTCTTTTTTTTCAAACACGTCATGGACACCCTAATATATACTTAACCTCCTGGTACTGAACATTTTTGATAAGACCATTGCTTTATTTCGGACTTTTCGTTTTCCCCAGATAGACTCCATTTTATCCACAGGGGACATAGCTTGGCTTCCAAAATGTTTATTGTTTCCAAAACTATTTTGGATAATGTGCTTTGTGCAAGAGCGAGTCCAAAATCGTTGCCTGTCAACCATTGGTACCCTCCGCCACACAAAGTCTCATTAGTTATTGCAAATCTTAATATTGAAGGTATGTACATTATGTAGAACGACAACCGTCTGGCAAATTTATTGTTCCCAGTATCATTATAAAGGCCTCTTTTGAAATTCGAAAACGTTGAACAAAACTATAATTTTGTTAAATTGTTTTACAATAAGTATTATGGACATATTTTCGTTTATGTATATATAAAATAAAATGGTAACATATGGGTTGGAACTGATAGAGGGTCTGATTCATCTCTCAATTGTCTTCGTAATCGTATTAATTGTTTTTTTTTTTGAGTTTTTATTTTCACTTTGTAACAAAACTAAATTATGTTGAAACATTTTGACTTTGCTTAGTTGAATTTGGAAATCAATGACAGACGATACCTATTTAGCTATCGTGTAAACGCTATCGTTTTGACGATATCACTTTGACAATTATCGTCTTACGTGAAGTGAGACTATCGTCGAAACGATATCGTCTGCCGATGATCGTTTTACGGAATGACCTTCCTGAACTGTCATAAGAATTTTGTATTTAAACAACAAGTTTTATACAAAACATATCGAAAACTAGTAGCATTTCAAAGATGAACTAAACAAACAAACCTTTCGGAACAAACAGCTGATATCTGCTGTTAAAAGAAATATTTCACTTTGATATTTTGAACTTTTGTACACGACTCCCGAGGTTTGAATTTAAATAAAAGAGTACAGGACGGCTGCTAAAGTTTTAAATAAATTAAAAAAAAAACAATGAAGTATTACAATGTACAATATGTATATGTTTATATTTTTTTTTTTTTTAATTTTAGAGATATCAAAATTGCTGGTCCGGTGACACCAGGAGGTTCTCTTCAAACCAATACGATGATGATGCTGATACTAAGTTCTGGAATTTGTAGGAGACACGAGACATTTGACATTGAAAATATGTATAGGGTCATTTTGACCCATAGTTAGATTGAAATCTGTTAATATTTTGCATAAGAGGAGTAGTTGTTTTTGTGATTTTTTTAAACACGCCAAACTTCCTGATAATATGTTTTCACAATGATGCATACTGTGAATATGCCTATAGCTAAAGTTGTCCTGTATTCAGAGGCTTTTCCTGTGTGTAATGTTGCTTAAAATGCTCATCATTGTTTTTCAACAATTCACGTTCCCAAAAAGTGCTCGTACGAATTTGCAAAAAATATTTAGTAATATTGTTTCCTTTTAATTGAATTTTTACCTTCTCACAAATATTCCTTTGTCGATTACAGACCGACTCCACTAGATATCTGTATCGCCAACGACAACGAAATCTCTGATATATAAATCAGTAAATTGTCTTCTCTCTTTGCTGGGTAGTTCATGTCTTGACATTTCATTTAATCAAGAGAGTCTGATTTGTAAGTATTTCTGGCAAACGTCAAATGGTAGAAATTTCTTCTAAGCTGTTTTTTTAGAATATCGTTTTTGGTTTGTGTTTTGATTTTGATAAATTTGTTCTTTTTAAGTAATAATAAAAGTTAGAGTTCATTCGGTTGTTTTATTGCGATGGCGAAAAAAATTAATGAAAATTATTACAATTCAATTATAAAAATTAAAGCTCTGCAAGAGTTAGAAGAATAAGAGCTATGTATTAGAAACTAGCGAAGAGCAGGAAACTAAAAGGAAACATCGGTTTTGTATTAATCCTTTCCTTACTCTAAGAGACGCCCACGACCTTGAGGAACATTTGCTCAAGGATTTACTCTGGGATCAAGGACAGGATTATAAAAATTTCTGTAGGATGTCGATCGACAAATTCAGCGCTCTACTTAGCTTGGTAGGAAGACAAACACATTTTTTTTAAATTTGCTAATTAATTGATTGCAGGTTGAACCGTTGGTAAAAAGGCAAGATACAAGTATGCGATTTGCAATCACACCAAGAGTGCGGCTTGCGATCACTCTTAGGTACTTCGGAACTGGTGACTTATAGATTGTTGGAGTTTTTATCAAGGGTATCCCGCAGAACAATTTCAACGTTTGTTCCAAATGTGCTGAATGCCATATGTATATAGTTCGCTTCAAAGTTAAAATATGAAGGTTGTTTCTAAATTCGGTGCATTTAAAAGGCTGTTTTTTTAGTTTACGAAATATTTTCGATTTAAGATTCCTACAACTGAAAGCGAATGGTTGGATGTTGCCAACGACTTCAATAGGTACTGGGATTTCCCACATACCATTGAATCTATTGATGGCAAGCACATTCGCATAATAGCACCACCGCATTCAGGCTCCGATTTCTTTAATTATAAAGGCTTTTTTAGTATAGTTTTGTTTGCTGTTGTGGGTGGATGCTCATAGCAAATTTCTTTACATAGATGTCGGAGGAAATGGAAGAGCTTCTGACGCAATAATCTTTAAAAACAGTAGCCTTTACCACGGGATCACCAAAAATCACATTAATATTCCAAATGCACAGCCATTGAAAGGGCAAGAAAGTCAAACGACATATTTTTTCATTGGGGACGATATATTTGCACTCGACAAACATTTTATGAAAGGTACACAACATTTGGAATAAATACTATTATTTGCAATAATTTTTAATGTTTTTGTTAAAGGTTTTAGTCGGAATTCAAAATTAACGACACAACAGGAAGTTTTTAATTATAGGCTTAGTCGATGCCGCCTGACAGTTGAAATGGCATTTGGACGATTGGCATCGAGATTTCGAATTTTCCATCGTCCCATTGACTTGAGCCTGGAAACTTGCGGAGCTGTGGTGAAAGCTTGTTGTGTTTTACACAACTATCTTTCGCGTTCAATAATCTCGTCTCCAGATGTCGAATTAGTTCTTCAAGCCCTACCACAAATAATGTCATCTCTGACAACACAGGAGCCTTCCAACTACAAGCAAGCATCAAAGATTCGGGAAAATTTGGTGCGTTATTGTGTCACTGATGGGGACGTTCCATATCAGTGGACAAAAATCAATAAATGAAAAATGTTTCTACCTATGTATGTATTACTTATATGTACATATATGTATGCATGTGGATTCTTTTTTTATCTAATTGATGAAAAAATAAAATTAACATAAATCAATGTAACTTGCTTTGCTTTTGTTTTATTTTATATTATTTATTTAATTAATCTTAGATACATATGTACATACATATATATATGAAGGATCTTAAACGAATTCATCGAATAAATCGGAATTTATCATTGCATTGTGAATGATATCACTTCCTTTCGCGGAACTGGAAATTGGTGACCGGGTATTTGTGGCTTTTCGCTGCAGCGACTGCCATAGCTTCAGCTGCCTCGATGGGGCTCAGTTCTTCCAGCTGACTCACAATGCTCTTCCCAAAACTTTCGTAGTTCGTTTTTCGTTCTGCAAATAAAAATTATGAAAACCTTCAAAATTGACAAAACAAATCATCTTATTAAACTATTCTTTACCTGGCCGAGAACTACTTTTTTGTAGAATGGCGGCTATGGCGTCTTCATATCTTGCACTTCGGGCGCTCGATGATGATGTTGATGCCCCACGCCGGCCCGATGACCGCCTGCTAAACCCAATTGGCATTGGTGCAGATGCTGATTGGGAAGAACCCAGCATATCATCCACAGCTCTCTCAAGTGTATCGTCCTGAAATATATATTTTTTTAATTTTTGACTTTTATAAATTTATTTATTACTTACAAGTGAAAAGTTGTCCTGCGTTTTACGCAGAACAATAACATTGTGTAAAAACTCGAACTCTGCGAAATAAAAAAGATGAGTCTCATAGAGTTCTTCGTTCCCAGCACCCGAATATTGAGAACTTTCAATCTTTTTTTTTCAGCAACATACGCTGAGCGCAAATTTTTTTTTTTTTTAATGTCATTCGTTTCGCTGTTCATCTCTTGCGATATGAATATCCATGCTTTATTTTTTAAGTCAGTTCTTTTGTATAGGATACTTTTATAGTTCCACAGGCATTCCTTTTCTCTGTAGAGATTGATTAAATGCTTCGTTTCGCTTTGGGAAAGTTTTCAGTCAGCCATTAATTCTGATAAACCTGTTTAAAACATTTGTTAAAAATGTATTTTATGAATAAAAAATGTTTTATTACCTTATCTCCTCTTGTTAATTAAAAAAAAAAAGTTCTAAAAATTGTATTCCCGACTCGAAAAAAATGATTAAAGCGCGCTAAAAAAATAACTACATACCTGCATGAGAGACAAAAAATAATGAGATGAAATGTCAGCTGCACACATGGTATAAAGAATACAAGGTATGCTGTATATGAGATGATAGGTCGCCATCTTGTATTCGTGTGACGTCATTGCGAGTGACAGCCAGTTTTGTGCGGTTTTTATTTCTTAATGTTTTGGTTGATTTCATTTGCAAAAGTAAATAGACAGTGTTCCCTTGAAAAATATAAATAATTGTAACTTCTTTTTAAATAAACAAACTATTTACATAAATGTAAATATGCCAAATTACTGTTGTGTGAAAAATTGCAAAAGTTATTAAAACAACAAAAAATGTGAAAACCTGAGATTTTTTTGCTTCCCAAAAGATCCAAATCTGAGTTTGGCTTGGGTTAAAGCTTGTGGAAAAAAAATATTAATACCAGCTTTGCACGAATATGCTCGTTGCATTTTAAAGAAGACGATTATTGTCTTAAAGATAAGCTTATGAATGTGCCATTGCCTAAATCAAAACTTGATCCGAAAGCCGTACCAACCAGAAACATACCTGAAAGTTGCGGTGACAATGCGCTTGCTTTATCAAGGACTCTTAGGGCGGACAAAAGGAACAACCGAAGAACTGTGGCCAGTTGCCTCCAACATTATGAAGAAAAAGAAAATGTTTCAATGCAGTATGTTGTCGAGATGGAAAATTCAATTTCAACTCAAACAGAGTAGGTTCATTTTTATATTAAAATATTAAAAAGCATTGTGTTAAATCAAAATTTTTTTATATACAGAGTTGATATGGAGTGTAGCAGAGAGCTTCAAATAATCGAGTTGGAGAAACAGTTGCAGCTTTGCCAAAAAGAAAAAAAACAATTGGAAGAAGATAACTGCAAGCTCCGCAAAATTGTTGCTCTTGAAAACATATTTATTAAAATCAATAGCAATAAGATACATGTGATAAGTGATTACTTAAAGTTTCACTTAACAAACTGTGATGATGTAAATTTACCTGAAAAAAATAAACTTTTGTTCTTTAGATGTAGACTTTATTTTAGAATAAAGTCTTTAAATAATACTAATAACGAAAAAAAGAAACAAACGTAGGTACAAAAAAAATAAAAACTATTACTTAAAAGAGAAATACCTAGTTTATCTTCTTATTTCAAAGTTTTACATATATAGAAATTGAAAACCAAACTCAATTCACCCACTAAATTTTTATAAGAAAATGGGATTTCTATAGTTTCGATTTCCTCTTTTCCTTTCCTATATCCACATATTCTACAAGTTTCCGGTGTGGCTACAATTCCAATATCTGTTGACTTGGTTACCTTGTTCAAGGGCATTCTTGGTTGTAAATTCTACAAAACAAACAAAATTGGTTCAAATAGAATTTCATTATTTAATTTAATTATTAATTATACCTTGAGAAGATCAAATTTATCAAAAAACCACAAGATAATTTCAATTCAAGCAATTGGAATCCTGAGAATTTTTGTTCAATAATCGTTCGCACTTTTTCTTCATGAAATGTTTGGCCATCTAAAATTATAGATAATTAAACATTAATCAATTGTAACAATATGTTTAACCATATTATGAACCACCTACCGTAATAACTCTTCTTCAAGCAAAATATATACAATAGGCCAGGGATTAAGTAAGCACTTAAGAATCACTAAGGACCTTTTTAACACTATCAATTTGAGGTGATGCTGGTCTTTGCAGAACATACAATAATATAAATGAAATAAATTATGAATGTTTCAATTCTCAATAACAAATAAATTATTGTTTAGTTTTTTTTTCGATCTGCCGATTGAGAACCAAAGAATATCAAAGAACATCATAAATAAGAAAATTCACTCGCAATGACGTCACTATTCAGTCGACCAGAACTGTCAAGCATACCTTGTATTCTTTATACCATGAGCTGCACACAAAAAAGGAAACAAAAGACATCCGTCAAAATTTGATGTCAGGCATCGATATCAAAACAAAATCGAAAAGAGAGATTGCTAACATCCCAACACAACATAAAACAACGCGACTCCATTAGACATTTCATACCAGGATGAGTATTTTGAGAGAAATTATAGCTAGTGGAGTCGGCCTATTATGATTTTCTATTGCACGTTTTCTTTTTTTTTCGAAGTTCCTAAATTTGTTAAAGAAAACGACGTTTTTTGCTTATGATAGATGGTTGAGATAGTGAAAAAAAGTTTAATAAAATCTTCATATTTTGTTCAGCTTTCTTATTATATATTAAAATTAATTTCAATTGATCAGAATGCATTTTATTTTCACAAATAATAATTGAAGGACTTAACTTGTATTTAAAAATTTGTTGCTAAAGCTAATTTCAAACGAAAACGTGTGAATGTTCAGTGTGAACGATTTTTTGAGTTTTCTAAAACTTTTTGCCAACTCGGTTTTGGGTTTGGTGTGAAAAGTCTATTACTTCGTTTTTTTTTTAAGATAATTTCCATTTTCTATTTAAAAAGTTACCAAACAGAACTAGTAAAATTCGCTTGTTCCAGAATGACGTGTGGTCGATTTTCTATTTGTTCCAGTTTTTTCAAATTTCAAACTTTAATCTCAACTTTTCAACTTAAGTGTTTTTTATATGAAAAAATCCCAAACTCAACTCAAGTGCAAATTTTGTAAGCTGAATAAACATTTCCTTGAAACCCTTAATAATTTATAAATAGTAGCCAGGGATGTAAAGTACATAATATGCATTGAATATTTTCTACTTCCTTTATGTAAAGATTTGCTATTTTAATTTGAAAATGTGAAAAGATTTTTAACTTAATCTTTATTCCACAAACATCAGTGTTTTTGAATGGAATACAAGGTGAGAATGATGTCTTGGAAAATATCAAACAGTATTTAAATACGATGCAAAAATGGTGCAAATCGTCAAATTGAATTTATATTTCTAAGTCGTAAACATACTTTTTCTAACCTTAATAAATTATGGATAAAAGAATAAAAGAGAAGATGATACCAAAGACAGACAGGCAGGCTCTTCTTCAATACATTTCTGAAAGAGAATCAGACCCATCCATCAGACAATTGTCTGATTATTGTATTTCTGTTTTGGAATGGGGTTTGGGTTTAGAAAAATGATGACGTGTAGCAAAATTTTAATTTTAATGTTTTGATATTGCGGTGTTACAAAAATGCTTAATGTTTTTAGTTGAAAACAAAAATCGCACTTATTCCGAGAAAAAAACAAGCATATATTGTTTATATCGTACCTGAATTTATTTGTATTCAATGGATAGCACCTAAAGGGTAATCATTTTCATCCCTGATATTCATGAGAATGAATATATACTAGCCAGCGTTACCACTTTACTTCAATTGGGGCGACTTTCGATTACCGCAGCACGAATTTCGTTCTGATTTTTTTGTACAGTTAGGTAGGGGTCTCAAAAGAACATGTTTTAAATTTTAAGGCGAGGAAACACCGTTAAGTCATAAAAAAAAATATTTTCTTTTTCGGACTTAACCCTGCTTTTTTTGTATTGCGTTTTTTGAGCCTAAAACAAGTTTTTTTTAATTGATACTACGGTATACTAAGAACTAGGTATGTAAGGGGGGCATGCTTCCCCCCTGCAACCCCCCTGCTTGGAATCACTATAGGATTTGGGGTGGGTGCGAGTTTGGGTATTGCAAAGTACTTTTCGCATTTGAGCACTAAAAACAAAGAAATCCCCAACAAACAAAATAAACAAGTATGGTAACACTGAACAAAAAACAGGGAAGAATTGTCAAAATCAACCTTTTTTGCATTTTTTGTATGTGAAAAAGTGAACTTTGAAAATTAATTTTAAATAGAAATAAATGTTTCCTCGCTCTAAAATTGCTATAATTATTATTTATTTGTGCATATCTATCGAATAAAAAAAACCGCGTATCGAAATTCGTGCTGCGGTAATGGAAAGTTGAGCCAAATATTGAAATCTACTTCATTTTTAAGATTTGTGTTTCTAACTACTTCAATTTTAATAAAAATAGACTGAATCTACTCCTTTTTTCTCCTTATCTACTCTTGTATGTAGTCTCAAATTTTTCTAGAGAATTAAAAATCGCTTGAGTGTTTGCATTTGCGATGAGATTCCGTTTTATCTAATGTATTCTAGTTTAACCCGTTTGTCATTTTCACTTGCGACATATAGGACCTGTATGGCAAGTTTTGCATTCGTAAACAAATTCGAATTCGAGATTTTAAACAAACATGACATTACGATGGTAGAGAAGTCGAAAAAGTGGATCCCAGGATTTCGTCGGTTTGTCTGTATGTCTTTCCTGTTTTTTTTAAACTAAAAATAACAGTAGTCCCAATACAAATTTGTACGATCAAAAATCGATAATTCGAATTTTCTCAAAAACAAACCAATAGATTTTTTTTTTAATTTTTGCTAAAATTTGTGTTCTTAGTTTGGCTTCATTTAATATAAAAAAATATTTTTCTATTGCTCCAGGAGGGTACCCCCCATAGAACCGTTATTTTGTTTTTAAGTTTTCTCAAGAACCAAACTATTTTTTTTTCTGCAAAAGCTCTTATACTGTCTCAATAATTTTTGATGTTTCGAAATTTGATATCTTGAAAATGGGTCATCATTTTTTATATATTGATTATATAATATTGAAATGCCAGACGTCTAATAATATAAGTTCAAAACTCTATACCAAAAATATTTTTAACTAAAATTTAAAAACAATTTTCAAATACAAATTTAAAAAAAAAAGGTTTTTTTGAGAAACCAAATGGCATTTACATTTTTGAAAACAAACTTTTTTTGCAGGTACATTTTAAATCTTAAAATACAGGAAATAGTTTTAAACACACTTTTTTGGATGCGAACCAGTAATGCATTTTATTTCTTTTCTGTTTGTTATTGTCATTTGTGTTCAGTTGTGCTTTAGTGTTATTTTGGATTTGGTTTTTTGTTTTCAATATAAAAAGATATTTTCAAGTTGTCCAAAAACAAAGATAAAATGTGTGTTGATGTACTGAAATTCTATTACAATTACAATAACTATTTCTTGTAGAACTCGTCCTTTGCAATCAAAACATTATAGAGTCATTTCATTTGACCAACGCGAGCCCAATCTTTGCGTTTTCGTTGCCAACAACCAAGAATTAATTTAAGAAATGTTCATTAGCTTGTTGAGTTTATGATATGAAGGCTTAAAAAATTCTAGTTTTTTTTATTTTTTTCATTGAATAATATGAAAAAGTTCATTTTTGAAATCTGCTTCCATTTTTCTCAATCTGCTTCACTTTTTTCCTAAAATCTACTTCCACTTTTTTTTGAGAAGTGGTAACGCTGATACTAGCCCTATCTGTGGATGTTTTTTCCAAATGACAGATGACACATGGAGATGGAGGTAGAAACCGGACCGGTTTGAAATCAAAATCAGTTTCGTTTCGTTGTTCGTTTCGTTCATATTCGTGTGGGGTAGTTTCTTTCATTTTAGTTGCCAAACGATTTCAGTTGCTCACAAGTTGGATTGTTTTAAGTTTTTGTTTTTAGTTTTGTATTACAAAACGTTTTTATCTTCTGTACATGTTTTTCGTGTGACTTTTTTGTAAATTATTAAACTATAACAAAATGCGAATGGGAATGAGTGATCAACGATTGAATTTGAAATTTGTGAAAGAGGTTCAGAAACACGAATTACTTTATAATTATAATCTTCCTGGTTATTCGAGAAAAGAAGAAGTTGAAAGAGCCTGGAAAGAAGTTTCAGCAGCGGTTAGATTGCCAGGTAGGTTTTGTTGCTCACAAGTTTTAGTTTTAGTACCTGCTTTTTGTTTTTGTTGCAACTTATAAACTTTATTTTATCACTCATTACTGTGAGCGGCTGTATCAAGGTTTAGGTACTCCGTACTCAACTTAACTTTGTACGCCCGCCAGCTGGTTTTTAATTGTTATGGGATGCTTAATGTTGAAGGTGCATTTTAATTCCACCTAAGGGCTACCTTACTTGTTTCTCCTTCATTTATTTATTACCTTAAGAGGAAGTACATATGAAGGTTCATAGATATGTAGGTATAAAGAGATAACTTAATAAGTTCTTAAATTTAAACAATGCTGCCATTCGCCTGAAAGAACATTTATATTCAGGCCAGTTCTTATGAATTTGTTTCTTATAAAAATGTAATGTTTATTAATGTAGTCTGTAGAAAAAATAATTGCGTTTTACTATCGCGCGCCAAATAAAATAATCCATTATAGATTAAGGTTTGGTTGTTCCTAAAAATTAACAAAGAATTCGAGTTATCTATCTCTTTTTTTTTTGACGTTTGTTCAATTCTTTTCTTATATTCCTGTTGTTCTTCACACTGCCGTTCGCACTGCCTTATCATATTTATACCGAAGTTGCCATCTACATGTCATTGTGAAAACTAATTTTGGTGGTTTTGAAATGAACTCAAATAAAAATCAGAATCCGAAATTTTGTACATATGAGAAAAAAATATTGTGATCTTTTGATGATCGTGAAAATTAAAAAAAAGAGACTGGGATGCGTTCCACACTGATAACTTATCATCCCTTCTGTCGATTTGTCTTGCTTAAAAGTTTGTCTATATGTATCAATTTTTACCAAATTTGCGTACTATTTTTGTAGATTTTATTTTTTTTATGAAAAAAACGGACTGTTGGATTTTTATAAAAAAAATTACTGAATATCGAAAACAATATTTTCTGTGAAATAAAATAAGTTTGAAGCCAATATTTTTAATTTTTGAAAAGCTATTTGAGTCGAAAGTAAATTTTTACCAAGTTTTAGTATTGGTTTTTTTTTAGGTTTTCATTTTTTATAAAAAAACTGTCAATTAGATTTTTCTCAAAATTTTACCAGGTGTTAAAAACGTTATTCTTCGTTGCACAAAATTGTTTGGAGATGAAATCATACTTTGGTCGTAAAATTTTTTTTTTCATTTTTTTTTGATTTATAAAAAAAAAACCGTTAATTGGATTTTTTCCAAAAATATGCTTGTTTTGTATTACGTTACAATATATAATATAAAATTTAATTCAAGTCTCTAGCGTCATTGGTTCATGCGATATTTAGGGTTAACCAAAATGTTCACCTTTTTTTTTAAACTGCTATGGTAAAAAAACCACCCACGCAATTTAATTGAGATCCCTTTCTGCATCTTTCTGCCTTATTATCTGTATTATTTATAACAAAATTTATTTGAAGTCGATATCTCTTCTGGTTCTTGAGCTATGGACGACGAAAAAAACGTCGCGAACGTACGGACGTACGTAGTACTTATGGCCTACAAAATTAAATAAAACAATTTTTTTGTTTGAATAATTTTTGTATTGTCTTTGGCTTGAGACTTAAAATTATTTGCTTCCAATCTTAGGTCTCACCTTACTTGAGGGGGGATATAGACCCTCCATTCCTTGACATTTTTTTGGGCCAATTTTCTCACTCTAGAGTTGTGGTAAACCTTGTGACAAATTGTCGATTTTGTTATTTTAGTCTTAATTCCGCGATTTTTGAACAACTGTATTCCGAAAACCGTACCATTTACAGACACAACTTTGGGCTCAAATTGTTATTAATTTAATTATTTGCCTTAAAATCGCGGAACATGATTGTATTAAAAAAGTTCTCTTTAGGGGAAAAAATACAAATAAGCGCAAAATGTTCGCGATTTTCTTATACGTGGATATGTTGCGTTCGGCGAAATTTCCGTAATCTAAGCGAGATGCTAAAATAATTTTAGTTTTAGTAAAGTTTTTGTAGAAAATAAATGTTTGTATCCTTTTTTGGGAAATATTTTGTGTCATATACATACGTTTTTTGCGTTTTCAAAGGGATATGTATAAAAAGCCTGACCTAAAAAAATATATGTAAGGTAGAGATTCCAATTCAGGGCAATAATTGGAAAAGTGTTGTTTGTTGTGTTGTTCTAAAAATGCAACTGTTGACCAGTGTTATAAAATCCAAAGAATTAGTTGTGGATGAATTTGGAGAGATTTTTTTTAACTATACTGACATTGGATTCCCTCGGTTACATACTCATCAGATTCTTTAATAGGCGTCGATAATATGGTTAAAAACTCCAAAATCTGGCAACTCACTAAGACGTTTTTTTTTTTTTTTTGAAAAAAGTGGAATTGACTTGATAGTTAGGGAGATTTTTCTTGACTAACTTTCCAGTCTACTTTCCATTAAAGTTGGCTTAATTGGAAGGCAATTTTTTGGCAGCTGCTCAAAATTTTCTTAAAAAAAATTCAATCTGTTATTTTTTTACATAAGAAATAAAAGCTTTCAAAAAGTGCTGCTAAAATTGGTAAAAATTGGTTTTCGACTAAAAATCTTAAAATCTAAATATTTCATCATTTGCAACATTTTGTTGGTAATTTTTATTTAACTTTTTAGAAAAAATCAACTGACAACTATTTTAACAAAACACAAAAACAACAAAAAACTGATAAAAATGGTTTTCGACTCAAGTATTAGAAGAAAAAAAAAAAAGATTTTGACTTCAAATTATTTATCTCACACAAAATATTGTTATGAACATTTTGTTAAAGTTATTAAAGGGAAGTTGTCAGTGTGGGTCTCATCCTAGCATCTCGTTTGCATTGAATTCCGGACGCAACATCACTTTTTGTTCGTAAAATATTCGATTTAAGAAATATTTTTTTTTCATTTTTTTGTATTTATAACTTTATGTTATTTGAAACTTAATTTAAGTTTTCGCAAAGAATATTTCTTGTGAATACAAAATTAGTTAAAGTTTTTCTTTAGAAGAAACTTAAACTAGCTAGTCATAGCTTTAATAAGAAACTAGTAGGCGCGCCTAGGTTAAGCTTTGTTTAATTTAAATACAATACAGAATAATTTTAAGAGTCTTATATGAAAAGTTGTACCTTAAGATTTGTTTTTAAAATTTTGTTTATTTTTGCATTGTAGTTAGAATTGATAAATAGACCGGAGATGGAAATAAGAAGTCTTGTAAGGTATATATGCATATATAATACTAGTTTTTTTTGGATAGTAGTATGAAAAAACCTGAGCTGTACTTTTTTGTACGTATGTTTGAATTATGCCGAGATGGGATTAGGCCATACTAAGTGTGATTGTGCATCCCATGTATTACGTGTAAAAGCAGTTCTTCTTTGTGCCTGACGTTCAGCGTTCAAAGTACGCCGTCTTTGTGATTCATCATGGGACTCTGACGCAATTAGTGATGCATGTCGCTCAGCGTCTAAAAGTCTTCGTGCCTGTCTTACATCTTCTGTTTCAGCGGCTCTTTGAGTTGCGTGACGCTCAGCATCTAAAGATATAGGGGTTTCACTCTGAACTTAAGTCTGAGAAGCTCTTTGAGCCCTATGGCGGTCAGCATCTAAAAGACGTCGTGATTGACCCTGCTCTTCAGTCTCAGAAACTCTATGAGCCCTCAGCATCTAAAGCCAAACGGGTTTGGGTCTGTTCTTCGGACTCTTGGCTTCTAGATATTTTCGCAACTCGAGCTCAGCTAGAACTACGCGCAAGATTAGATTTAAGTTTTCCAGGCATATTAGCATAATATCAAGCTAAACGTAAACGAAACCAAGATTAATTAGAAACGGAGATTATTAAAAAGCTTCAATTTAAATTAAGTATTTATTATAACGACAGTCGTAACTATTTACATTTTAGTTTTACTTACAGACTAAAAGGAACCAAAATGAATAGAAATTAAGTAGGTGTTGTATACCGTTTAT
Source organism: Eupeodes latifasciatus (assembly GCA_920104205.1). Taxonomy (NCBI): domain Eukaryota; kingdom Metazoa; phylum Arthropoda; class Insecta; order Diptera; family Syrphidae; genus Eupeodes; species Eupeodes latifasciatus. The sequence goes on from OV049924.1 coordinate 375,593,455, forward strand.
TACTTTAAAACTAAAAAATAAACACGTATTAATATTAAAAGAGATACGCAGATTAAGTAAAGAAACTAACTTAAAACAACCTACCTAATTCTGGTAAATTAAATGATCAAAGACGAACCGAGTAAATCATTCAGTATTAAAGAAACAATTAAATTTACACGACAAATAAAATATTTGCAGGATTTCTCTGTAATTTACATGCGTCCAACAACGGCATGTGACCTCACGTGTGTGTCCGTTCGGGTAGACCCACTCAGTGATGTCCTCCCCCCGCAAGGCACTACCACCGCCGCCACCTGCCTCGTCTGAGCATAGCAAAGTTTAAGTTTAAAATTATTATTTGTGGAACTTGGTGGGAGTCAAAGTAACTCATATCCTTTCTTAAGTCTCAAACTATCTCATTACCAAATTTCATTTAAATCTGTTCAGTAGTTAAGGCGTAAAAGCGATCGGCCCACCTGAAGTTTCCCATGAGAATGCGTCATTTTCCCGGGGTAAAAAGTAGCCTATGTCCTTTCTCGGGTATCAAAACATCTCCATACCAAATTTCATGCAAATTGGTTGAGTAGTTTAGGAGTGATTGTGTAACAGACAGACAGAGTTACTTTCGCATTTATAATATTAAGTATGATTTATCAATATTAGAAAATTACAATATGTTTATGTCTACCCCTCTACAGGAATTCTTTCTTTAGCCGAACTACACGAATGTGGAATGCTTTGCCAGGGTAAATTTTTCCCACTAATTACAATGTTCAGACATTTAAATACAATGTGCATCGGTATCATCTTTTTAATCCTATCGTCCTTTCCTAATTAATCGCAATGTTTCTAATCCCTATAAGGGTATTGAAAACCCCCTTAGTAGGCGCACAATAAATAAAACACAGAATTTTGTTCAGTTTTTAATGAAATACCAGTCTATAAGTGCTGTGCTGTTTAGTCTTGATTTAATAGTTAAAATATATTACAATTATATTTACTCTATTCCATTTTCTTATAATTAGCGCACACTCAAAAAATTTTGTAATTTTTTTTATGCCAGATACAATGCGAGCATTATGAAAAAATGAAAGCGTTTGAAAAGACATGACAGTTCATATTAATTTGTGGTTAGGCATTTCAAATTCGCGCAGTTCGGCTAAGGAATGAATCTCTGTTCTTAATGGTACGACTGAATCGAGTATTACGGTTAAATTGCTTAATGGGAGAAAAACAATCAACATGTTTTTCACTAGAACATTAGAACGCAAAACAGGGTGAGACAAAAAGAAATGTGATGTTATGATGATAACTAACATTTTTAACGCTCTTCTTTGAATACTCATTATTGTCGCACCAGCCCAGAGATGGTAATCATGCTAAAGTCCCTGACTAAAGTTTTGTAGCCAGATCAGAGAGGGAGAAAAACCTCTTGTATTGCCTCAGAAAATCAAAAGATTTTGCGGCACATTGCGTATGTGATCGCTCCACAAGCCGTTATTAGTGAAACACAAACGAGAACTTGGATATGCTCACTCATGGGTAGTAGCAATTATGGTAAATTACAAAAAAAAACTTGCTTATTACTCTAACATCTTGTCATCCATGTTCACTCAGATATCTCACAAATATTTAAGTCTTTGCCCAGAAACTAATTCACCTCCTTCTTTACTTCCCTAAAGATTAAGAAGAAAGACATTGCGGTTTCGACCGCATTGCTATAACCGGACTTAGTCGCACTAAAACAAAAGACAATTTTAAATATTCTAGACAAGGGTGAAAGAATCATAATAAATTTGACTAAATTTGTGGGTTAATCTATTGTTTACTCCCGTAAATTGAATCTTAAGCTAGATAAATAGGTAAAATCTAAATGAAACTATATTTCACTTTTTTGATAAAGTAAAAATTCCTCAAAACTTAGCTATTTTTTATACGTACATATATTATCAACACGTTTTTGTCAACTTTTGGGTGTTTTTATTAAATATATAACATACATTGTACTTATTCTAATAATATTAACTTTTTTTATTTCAGTAAGTGAATGCCGAGAGAGATGGCGCAATCTTCGTACAGTTTTCATTCGAAAGAAAAAACCATCACCCAAAGGATCTCAAACCAGAAGAAAAGCATACTACTTGGCCGATGCGATGAAATTTTGTTTGCCATTCATAAAAATCTTAGCGCCACCATCATTTAAAAAACTCGACACCAATGAAGAAGTGATATGTATGAAACCTGAAAAATCAACTGACGATGAGAATGAAAATGAAAAGGAAAAAGAAAATCCAATTGAAAACGAAAATGAAAATACGAGTATCTCAATTGTGGATGATGATAGTTTATGTGAAATAACACAATTCGATCAAGAAATCGAAGCAATTCTGCCAGAATTTTTCGAATCAAAACCTACGAAAAAACTTAAACTAGATCAAATATCAAAACCAACAACATCGTCATCAACAAATACACCAAAATCAACTTCTATTGTTCAAGAAACGAAAAGTTCTTGTTTAAAGAGTGAACAAAAAGAAGCTATGAGAATGTTTCTTCTTAGTTTAATGCCTGAGGTAGAAAACTTTTCCGATTCCCAAATAAAACAATTTAAGAGACGAATATTCTCGGTGATTGATGAGATAACTGGAATTTCGTACAATAACAATGACCCTCTGGTTAATTCAACAATGTAAATCGTAGATTTAAATTTAAGTACAGATGCCATTAGATATACATAGTTTTGTTTTCGTTTCAATTTACATACTATGGATTCAACATTAACATAGTGATTAAGATTAAGATTTCATCGAAAAGTAATTGTTTAAATTCGTCTTTATATATGTTTAATATACCTACATACTTTTAAAACTTAATTTTTATAAATTTTGTTTGTGTATCAAATAAACGACATTTTATATTATAATGTAAAGTAAACCTTATTTTGAGTTTGTTTTAGAAAAGATCTTGTCAAAGTGAATGTTAACTAGTTTAAAATTGAGGGGCGCACTAACTTCATCTTACAGATGATTATGGCCAAAAATAACAACTAAAAAAGGGTTTTGTGTATAAATCATAGAAAGCTTAGTTTTTGACGATCAACAAATACATTGAATTCTGTATTTAGGATGTTTTAAATCTCCTAATTTCGTATTTTAAAATCATGAAAGCCTAAGATTCATATTTTTTTCAAAATTACATAAACCGTCAAATGAGCCCTTTTAAATAGTAATGTCAGTGTTATTATGTGTAGGTATTTTAAACTTGTTACAAAATGGTTTCGAGTTTTTCAACAATTTGATAATTTGATTTGAGTGTCAATAAAATTATTGTTATTCAAACACCATTTGATTTAAAACTAATTTTTGAATAACATAAAACTTGAAACCACTTCAAATCATAGTTTTGATGTAAAACTATTAGTTTCCAAGAATGCCCGGAAAGTAAAGCTTATATTTATAAGTGACTAGCGGCCCGGTAAGTTCATTTATTCAAACAAAATAATATTTTAAATTGCTAGCTATTTAAAAGTCCAAATGATATATTGTTTATATTATATTTATCAGCAAAGATTAAAAACTAAAAAATAAAAAAGAATTGGGTACTCTTACTATGGTGGGTCTATATGGGTTTGTCTTAAACAGTTCGATAAACAATATTTTTTGTTTTTCCATTTTGGGCATGAATAAATAAACAGTTGAGGGTACCGACTCTGGAACAGGCAACATAAAGTTGGTCATGTGAAAAACATGATTCCTCCAAATTGACACCACAAACGTGAAGTGTTTGCCCTTGGACCTTATTTATGGACATCGCAAATGATGAACGCACAGGATATTGTAATCTTTTCAATTCAAATGGCATATCAGTTGGAATCATAGGGATACGCGGTATCAAACACACTTCTTTTGATTTACCAGTTAAGATTGTAGCTTCAATCAAATTTGGCAATAACTTTTTCACTGCCAATCTGGTGCCATTACACAGTTTTGGTGGATTAATATTTCGCAATAATATAATCAAAGAACCAATTTTCAGATTCAAGCAATGCGGTGGTATACGAGCCGGTTCCAATGAATTTAAAAATTCAATTGGATAATTCATTGCCTCATCTTGATTCATAACACTGTCAATTGATTTATATGTCGTGACTACACCTGGCAGTTTCACTTGAATTTGAAAATTAATGGCATTGATATGAATGTTCTTCGGTGCTAAAATGGCGCGTTCTCTCAACTAAACTTGATTTCTGTATTTCTGAAGAATATTCGGAAAAACACATTCAATCAACTCATCTATAGATTGCGTAATTGTACACAAATTGTTCGGTAAAGTGATCAATTCGTTGGTACTGTCGATTGGTATTTTGCCATCACCAATTTCTAACAATTGTTTTGAAAACTCATGGGCAGTTGAATCATTATGTAGGTGAATACGCATATTGTGTCTCATCCCATAAAATATCGCAGAACTCTTGCCACAGCAGAATTTTTCGAAATATTGCAAGTTGGAGTTTCAATCACCTGTACATTCAATGGCAATTTTAATGCAGAGTGTTCGGGGTCCGAACACCTTCAAATAATGTAGCAGCAATTCCCGAAGATGCAAGTTCCAATGCAATTTTCTGTTCCGATCGAATAGTCGCTAAAATCAATGATACAACAAAAGTTTTGCTTGTACCACCAGATGCATCCCAGAAATATAATCCACCTGCATTATTGGAAACGGCTTGCATGATTGTGTCATATACAAGTTTTTGTTGAATAATCAATTTGGTGCTATTACAATTTTGTGATTATCAGATGGCATATACGATCAAGAGCCATTTTGAACAATTGAACTAATGCGTTATGCTGATGGACAAACCTTTGTAGCTCACGAATAATTTCTCGACTTGTATTTGAAACAATTGCACAACGTTGATCCAATTCACGATGATAAATCTGGCCCTGAATCTGTAACATGTATGCAATTTTAGGTAGATGTTGAATCAGAATTTTTAAGACTTTATGATTCAGATTGATAAAGACATGGGACAATCCGGTTGAAGTATTTACCTTAAAAGTCGGCATAAAATTATCTCTAATAATTTTAGTAGCACCAAAAGAAGTCATTTGAAATGCCGAATTGTATTGTTGAATATTACTTAAAAACTGCTTCGACATATGAGATGTCCCAAAAATAAATGAATACAATGGTTCGGGTGGAGTTTCTTATGTTGGCAATCTCACTTTACCATTAGCACAACACATGCCGTTCGTTTCACCTGGAAAGTTAGCCGCATCACAATCTGGATATATTGCGTCAATCATTCCAATGTATCGGTACATACTATAACCAATCTGACTATTGTAATTAAAAACAGCACGCAGTATTTCACACAAAACAGCACGACGTATTCGTGATCGCCGTGCAATATTAAGTACAGGTACAGGGTCAGCAGATTTATTCTGTGCAAACATTTGTAGATTTTCTGCCAACCGTGTACACACCAAATCAAATTTTTGATCTGCAAATTTATTTTCAGCTCATTGTCACACATCGCATCAGTCGCAAAATTTGTCTGCCAATGGATAAATTTGCAAATGTTCCTCAAACGGCATCTGCAAATTTATTCATTGTCAGACGTTTGCAGAAACGTCAGAAAATGAAAAAAATTTGGTAATCTCCCAATGAATTTTGTGTACCTACACACGATTGCCACATCTGCAAATTCATTTGTCTTCAAAATGATTGATGAACAAATTTTTCTGCAAATCAATTTGGTGTGTACACGGTGGTCAGCTTGCGTGTACACGATTGTCAGATATCTACAAATTAATTGGCAGATATTTGTCTGCAAATTAGGAGCCAAACCATTTGTCTGCAAATTAATTTGGTGTGTACACGATTTTCAGCCATTCGAGACAACTTTTTCAGTGACAGATCTGGCAATATTTGCAGATATGGCAATCGTGTACACTTAGCTTTAGTACAAATTGTTTGTATATGGAAGTATAGAAAGATGTTGATTTAACACTTTTTCAAGATTTTTGCCACACAAATTTTGAATTGGCCAGGACAGACAGACGGACGGAAACGGGGGACCCACTTTTTCGACTTTTCTACCATCGTAATGTCATGTTTGATGCGAAATTTTTTACGAATGCAAAACTTGCCATATATAGTTTCTATATGTCACAGGAATTTAAAGGCAACTTTATATAAAATTGACGATCTCTTATTCAAGGTTTCTTCTTAAAAATCTGAATATTTGCTCTTTTTATGAAAATAAATTTTACGAAAATAAATTAAAGCATTACCAAATTTACAAAAATTTTAAATGTTTTTGACAGCAAACCATTTTTTGGTGAATGTCGTTATATTACTTACAAATCTTTACTTATACAACATAACTGTATAAGCTTTATGGCTCGTATGACCACCCCTGGATCGTCCATTGGTCAAAATTTGATGAATTTGCGCTAAATTTTTGGAATAAGGCTGAATTTCCGATTCATATTATGTTCTTGGTCAGGTCCCCAGTTAAAATTGGTATTTTTGGCAACAAAGTTTTAAGAAAATAAAAATTTTGTTTTCATATACAAACAAAAATAAATAATTCAAAATACAATATTTATTTATTTATTTATTCATCAAGCTGTATAATATAATATAATTAACAAATAAAATATAATCTTACAGACTACAGAAAGAAGGTTTTTAACTTTCGTAATAAAGAAGTGAAATATAAATAAATATATCTAATTATGAAAGGCTAAAACTTGAACCACCAGTGTAGGAGTTAAGTAATAAATATAATAAATATTTTTTAAAAGATTCTCGACTTTGGTAGGAAAAGAAGTCAACATGATTACAAATGATATTAGATTCTCTAATGCATCGAGTTAGAGGCTCATTGAAACCATATTTTACTCTATGATAGGATTCATGAAATAGAGTGCAAGATCGCGTTTGCCTATATGGAGCATATATATCGACTAAGGACAAAAGTAAAGGGCAGTTTCAACTGATTTTATGAGGCAAACATATCCGCGATCTGGTGGTCCATGCCACAGCAAGCGATACACCTTTGGTGGTAGGAGGTGATGCCAACGCTCACCACACTCAATGGGGCTCTAAGGACATCAATAAAAGGGGTGAGTCAATTTTTGAATATATTCTCTGTTCTAATTTATCGATATGTAATAGGGGCAATCACCCTACCTTTCGAAACAAAAACAGGGAGGAAATCATAGATTTGACTCTTATTAGCAATAATAGTAAAATTTCGGTTGAGGACTGGAGAGTCTCACCTAAAGAATCTTTTTTCGGATCACTTTAGGATACTCTTCTCTATAGACAGGAACTTTACTGAAAAGAAACCTTACAGGAACCCAACTAGAACGAATTGGACAGAGTACGAAAAATGTCTGAAAGACTGTATTGATCCACCAGAGGACAATACAAGTCTAAGTACTTCAACCATTGACACTGTTGTCCATAACTTGTCTAGCAAAATGAGAATGTCTTTTGAAAAACACTGCCCTTTATCTCGTTCCAATAACTCCACTAAACCACCCTGGTGGAATGGTGTACTAAAGAAACGTAGAACAGAGGTTAGAAAACTTTTCAATAAAGCTAAACTGAGTAAATTAGAAGAGGACTTAAAGTCTTATAGAGCCGCACTCAACACTTACACCAAAGAGTTAAGGAAGGCCAAAAAGGATTCGTGGGCTAAACATTGTGAATCCATTGAAAAAACAAGCGAGGCGGCAAGGCTCCGTAGAACCCTGGCCCTTAATCCCACGATCCCGGGGTACATAAAACACCCTGATGGATCATGGACGAACTCGAGCCTGGAAACGCTTGAACTCTTCATGGAAACTCATTTCCCCGGTTGTAAAAACCCAGAAAGTTCTGATTGCTTGCAATCGAACACGCTGGATTTTACTCACACGGAATCAAATTTAGAACTAAATCAGGTTTTTACTGAGCAGAAGATTATCTGGGCAATAAACTCGTTCAAACCCTATAAATCAGCGGGACCAGACGAGATTTTTCCAGCTCTTCTTCAAAATGCTCTCAAAGTAATAACTCCGTGGCTTAGGGTAATCTTCATAAGTTGTATCAAAATTAGATACGTCCCTAATAGCTGGAAAAAGGTCAAGGTAGTCTTTATCCCAAAAGCAGGGAAAACGACTCACTCGACCGCTCAGGATTATAGACCAATAAGTCTCTCTTCGTTTCTCCTTAAGACACTAGAGAGGATAATTGATCTACATGTTAGAGAACTTCTCAACGAAAACAATTTGTGCAACTACCAACACGCTTACCTTAAAGGTAAATCAGTGGAGACTGCTTTGCATGAAGTAGTTTTACATATTGAGAAAAGTCTTGAACATAAAGAATATACACTGGCAGCATTTCTTGATATCGAGGGTGCGTTTAATAACGTTTAAACGAAATCGATCAAGACTGCCTAAGTTGAAGTTGGGGTTGAATCTGTCATTGTCGATTGGATCTTCACCATGTTAAATGGCAGAATTATCAACAACAGGAGTTAGCACTATTGAGAAAACAGTTACTAGAGGCACACCACAGGGAGGAGTCATCTCACCCCTGCTCTGGATCCTCGTAGTCAACAAAATTCTCACAAAGTTCAAAGATCAGGGCATTAAAATAGTAGCATATGCAGATGACATAGTGTTTTTGGTATCAGGCAAGTTTCTTACCATCATCGAAAACATTATGGAAAATGCATTAAAGGATTTATCTTCTTGGGCAACTAAGAACGGTCTCGGGGTCAACCCCACCAAAACAGAGCTAGTTTTGTTCACGAAGAAAAGGAAACTGGAGGGCTTCAACCCTCCCAAACTAAATGGCATTCCTCTAAAACCTTCTAAGGAGGCTAAGTTTCTAGGAGTAATCCTTGACTCCAAGCTTACATGGAAGCGTAATACTGAGGAAAGAATGAAAAAAGCACTATGTGCATTCTACACATGCAAAAAGACCTTCGGTGTACGTTGGGGTATGCGACCGCAAGTCATCCAATGGATGCACACAGCGATTGTCAGACCCATTCTTACCTATGGCTCTATTGTATGGTGGAAGGCGGTGGAAAAATCAAGCTATCTCAAGAACCTGAATAAGGTACAGAGACTAGCCTGTGTAGGAATAACAGGGGCTCAAAGATCCACACCACAAGCTGGATTGGAAATGATCTTGGACCTCCCGGATCTGGATGAGTTCATAAAGTGCACGGCAGCCAAAACTGCAATTCGTTTAAGAGAACTGAGTTTTTGGAGGCACAGCACTTATGGCCACGGGTCAATCTTACAAAGATGTGACACGATTCCAGGACTGAGGGAGACCACCGATTACATCCCCCCTTTACTAGATTTCGATAGGAAATTTTCTATTTTCATACCAGAAAGACAGGGTTCGGATAACAATTCACTTATAAGTAAACAGGGTATCCCTTTCTACACTGACGGTTCAAAAATGGAATCAGGAACAGGTGCTGGAGTGTTTTGCCAATCTCTCAACATCAGAGCGTCATATACACTCCCGGCTGACTGTAGTGTCTTTCAGGCCGAGATCTTTGCCATTGGAAAAGCAGCTGAATTGGCACATCACGAAAAGCTAAGCTCTTCGGAGATTACTTTTTTCGTGGACAGCCAGGCTGCTATCAAAGCCTTAGCCAGTGAGACCATAAGATCAAAAGCAGTTTTAAACTGTAAGATAGAATTAAATAATGGGTGATTTTTTTGAGGTTAGGATTTTCATGCATTAGTATTTGACAGATCACGCGGGATTTCAGACATGGTGTCAAAGAGAAAGATGCTCAGTATGCTTTGACATTTCATCATGAATAGACTTACTAACGAGCAACGCTTGCAAATCATTGAATTTTATTACCAAAATCAGTGTTCGGTTCGAAATGTGTTTATTGACAAATTTTGTTCAGCGATGAGGCTCATTTCTGGTTGAATGGCTACGTAAATAAGCAAAATTGCCGCATTTGGAGTGAAGAGCAACCAAAAGCCGTTCAAGAACTGCCCATGCATCCCGAAAAATGCACTGTTTGGTGTGGTTTGTACGCTGGTGGAATCATTGGACCGTATTTTTTCAAAGATGCTGTTGGACGCAACGTTACGGTGAATGGCGATCGCTATCGTTCAATGCTAACAAACTTTTTGTTGCCAAAAATGGAAGAACTGAACTTGGTTGACATGTGGTTTCAACAAGATGGCGCTACATACCACACAGCTCGCGATTCTATGGCCATTTTGAGGGAAAACTTCGGAGAACAATTCATCTCAAGGAATGGACCGGTAAGTTGGCTACCAAGATCATGCGATTTGACGCCTTTAGACTATTTTTTGTGGGGCTACGTCAAATCTAAAGTCTACACAAATAAGCCAGCAACTATTCCAGCTTTGGAAGACAACATTTCCGAAGAAATTCGGGCTATTCCGGCCGAAATGCTCGAAAAAGTTACCCAAAATTGGACTTTCCGAATGGACCACCTAAGACGCAGCCGCGGTCAACATTTAAATGAAATTATCTTCAAAAAGTAAATGTCATGGACCAATCTAACGTTTCAAATAAAGAATCGATGAGATTTTGCAAATTGTATGCGTTTTTTTTAAAAAAAAAGTTCTCAAGCTCTTAAAAAATCACCCGTTAAAATCTGCCACACTAACCAGGTAAAGCTCTGCTGGGTTCCTGGACATAGCGATATAGAAGGGACTGATATAGCAGATGAACTAGCCAGGAAAGGGTCAGAAGCAGACATAAGTAGTAGTGACCATTCGTGACCCACTCGTCCCGATTGGGGTACTCAAGAGGAAGATAGACCTTAAACTAAAAGAGAAAATCAATAACTCCTGGAAATCCAGAGACGATTGCGTAATCTCTAGAAGTTTATGGCCTAACATAAATGAAAAGGAAACTCGGTACATTCTATCGCTGAGTAAAAAGAACATTCAAATCTTGATAGGTGTACTAACAGGTCATTGCGCCATTGGCGTAATGGCTAATAGGATAGGGGCATTTGCACCCGATGTTTGTAGGAGCTGTCAGGATGAGGAGCAAATAGAAACCATTAAACACCTGCTCTGCGACTGTCCGAACCTCCAAACCAGCCGACTCCGTCATTTCGGAAACAGGTTTGTTGGAGAACTGGATGATCTAGCACAGGTCTCAATGGCAAACGTGAGGAAATTTATAGATAGCACAGGCTGGTTCGTTAACGAGCCAGTCTACGCTAATCGGCAAGATTGAGGGGCATCGATACTTACTTTTACTTTTACAGGGGATCACAATGGACCAGCAGGCCCCCGTGTACGCAACAGCTTCATGCTGTGCACACCCCTTATTACCTAACCTAAAGGGCAGTTTATATGAAAAGTAATAATATCACGTATGAAGACCACTGAAAAATACCGACGCCGAATATCAAGTGGTGTTAGACCAAGCAGTTTACATCTGGTTTCATAAGGAGGCATTTCAATGTTCCAATTTAGTCGGTGAACTACAATTCCCGAAAATTTTTTCTGAATCCTCTCAATCCTTAAACAGTGAGTTAAAAGGATTCCAAATTACTGAGCAGTATTCTAGGGAAGATCTCACCATTGAATAATTACAAATAGAAGGGACACCGGGCAAATCCTGATCTAGATGGCGACACTTATTTTTCAAATGCTCATAAGTCGCTAGTATCGCACGGCGAGTTATTGTATCTGTCTATTAAATACAACACCCAATTTTACAGATTTGGTCCTTATGGGAAATTTACTCACAATTTGTTATAGTCGAGAAAGATAACGGAATATTGTTATTTAGAATAAAAAACAACAATAACAACTGTGTAGGTACATACTCGCATGTCTGTTGAAGTGTGGCATTCAAGGCCAAATCACGTTCGCTGCAGAAAATGTATTTTGAAGGTTTGTTTTTCTTTTTTAAATTTCTCATTCATAAAACCAAAATGATTTTAGTGCTTTTCGGTGCATTCGACATGATGATGATTTGTGAGTTTCGGTGAATTTTTCTTCAATTTCGTTATTAGTTTGATATGGGTTGGGATAGGTTTGTTTTTAAATTTCTTTTTTGTTTCTGAAAATAGGGATAGTGGATGAATCACTTTACTACAAAGTATAAAATTGCAAGTGTACATACATACATAAGTATAGGTAAGTATATTGTTTAGGCAAATATTAGGTAGGTAATTAGTAATTACATATACATATGTATGTAGGTATTCATATGCACAAATGGAGGTTAGTACAGGTTAATATGAAGGTACATATATGTACATATGTATATACACATGTATAACATAATTTGGGGGCGTACCTACCTATCAGATTTTTCAACTATTTTAGTAGGTAGGTACCTACATAGTATTTTTGGCAGATTTCTTTGTTTTAAACAAAACTGTCGACTGAAGAAAAAAAGATATACCTACCTAATCAAAGTGGAGTAAAAAAGGATTCTTAAAGCCTGCTGTTAACATTTACCAGTGCACTGCGCGTACACAAATAACATACAATTTCTACTCGCGTTGTTGAATTTTTTTGTATACATTTTGTGGTAGGTAGGTATATAGCTTTCAGAATTATTTTCTTACTTTGTTTTTGCTTTTACGTATTTTTTTGAGATATTGTTTTGCTTTAGGTTGCCGGTGGCATGGAAGTAGTTTTGACGTTTAGCAGTTTTTGTAGTCGCTTTAATTTTAACTTCCCATAGGAAGTTATTGTAATCGGTCCGATTTGTCGAATTGAAAAATTTGACATTTCTCGACGTTTCAAGATCGAAATAAAAGATTTTTAGAGAGATGTCTGTGCGTGCGTGTGTACGTATGTTCGTATGTCCGTACGTTCGCTAAGTTTTTTTTGTCGTCCATAGCTCAAGAAGCACAAGAGATATCGACTTCAAATAAATTTTGTTATACAGACAAAAATGCAGAAAGATGCAGAAAGGACTCTAAACAAAATTGGGTGGGTGGTTTTTTACCATAGCAATTTAAAAAAAAATTTGACAAGTGCAAAATTTGGTTTGGTCTTTGAAACACAAAAATAGTATTTACCTACATATGTCTGTACATACCTATGTATGTATATCTAGGTCCTAGTTAATACCTATGTATGCAATTTACATAAGGTACATATATATTATGGTGTTATATTATGTTATATTTAAAACATACAGTTTTGAGTTTTTTCTTGAGTTAGGTAAGTAAGGTACTAACATATACCTAAGGTATCTTGTTGAACCTTTGCCGATTTACGTTGTTTATCAATGTTTTGATTAACTTCAAATACCTACCTACTTTGTAGGTAAAGCATAGGATTTTAAGTAATTTTTGTTTTGCTAGCAAAAAAAACTGTAAATCGAACAAACCACATCAAATTATAGTTGCAACACTTTACCAAAACTCTTAAATAAAATAAAAACAGCGTAAAAAAGATAATGTACATGAATATATGTATTGTTAATAAGATCAGATAGGTATACTGGTACATATGTACATTACAATGAAAAAAAAAAACACTTCCTTTAAAATTTAACCTCGATCGAGTTAAATTTAGTATGAAACTAAATGATCAAGACCAAGCTACGTTATGAGAAACTGCTGCTAGCGAATTTTGGTTGATATAAGATTTTTGTTGTTCATCATTTAGTTTTAACATAAGTTTTATAATTAAGTGCTGTTGTGGTTGAATTCTGAGAAAAGTGTCCTTTTGAAGCACTCTTCTACAAAACATTGCACAGTAGTTTTTACATAATTTACGAAATCTCTTGTGGGGATTGTCAAGCCCCCATTAATCTTATTTTCAAATTGACGAAATTGTATTAAATGTTTCCTTGTTTCATAGTTATTTTGACACACGGACACTCTATATATGAAGTGTCTTTGTTTTGACATTTGCTTTTGTCCATAAACAATTTGCATAAATCAGTCATTTTTCTTTAGCACAGATTTTGCAATACATATATCCTTCAAAATACCTACATACATACATATGTTAAGTACATTTCATCGTCATTTTTATTTATTTCATTCCAATTATTTTCAACGTCTCCTTAACAAAATTAAGACAAAATAATTTATTTGATTTAAGTAAGACATTGCAAATTGTAAAAAAAGTTTCAAGGAATAGTAGTGCAATATAAGTACTATTAAAGAAATTATATGTAGGTATTCCATTTTTGTTTCAGTTTATTTAAAAAGTTTAAAAACCTTTAAATGCCTTTACTGAAGAAATTTATTTTTTGAGTTGTCATACCTACAACATGCACTTGGCTACATCGTACTAACATTCACAAAACTATGTAGGTACCTATTCGTAAAATGGTATATCTGCCAGTACCGATAAAAAAATTCATGAAAAAGTAGTTGCAATTTTATTTATTTGGAACAACAAACCGCCAAGTAAACGATTTGGTAAATCAATTTAACCAAATCTCCAAAACAAAATAAAAATAGTAAGAAAATGGCAATTTTTACACACGAAAAACGAATAGTATCTTTTCAAATACCTACCTAACATATAGATGTAGATTTTAGGTATACCTATTCCTTTTTTTGTGGCGACACAAACACATTATCCCATTTAACGCGTAGTACATAGCTATTATTGTCTTTATCTATAAATATTTATATAGTTCGTTTTCAAAAAAGATCCCAAAAGGACTTTTTTAATCCCTTTTGAGGATATAAATTAGCATATACAAAAACCAAAATCATGAAAATGATATTCAAGCTACTAATAGTACTCACTGGATGCTCATAAGTCGCATGGTCGTTTGAGTAAATGTTCGGTGTCCACTTCTATTTGTAATTATTCAATGATCTCACATAAGCATAAAATAATGACCGAAGGGTAAATGGATCTTTAAACTCTTTTGAGTTGCGAATCACAAAAACTAGCATATTATTTGCTTTAGCAACCACAAAATCAATGTGCGAGTTGAAGTTTAGTTTGTAATCAAATATTACACCTAGGTCTTTCTTTTCTTTAAGCTTAGTAAGTTGTGTTTTATTTATTTCGTATTCAAAACAAATTGGAGAGAAAGATAAAGAATGGCATTTAGAAACATTTAAGAAAAGCTGGTTAGCAATGCACCATACAGATAAGCGCTCAAGGTCACTTTGAAGTAACAGACAATCGTCCAAGGATTTGATACAGCGGAAATTTTTGATATCATCCGCAAACATTAGACAGAGAGAATTGTTGATAACCGTTGGTATGTCATTGATTAATATCAGGAATAGAAGGGGTCCCAAGTGACTTCCTTGAGGAACACCAGAGGTTACATAAATTACTCCAGAAAATAAATCATTAACGCAGACAAACTGTGTTCTACCTATGAGATAGGACGCAAACCATTTTAAACTATTTGAGTGGAATCCGATAGGTTCCATCTTTTTTAATAATATAAAATGGTTGACCCTATCGAAAGCCTTCAAAAAGTCCGTAAAGACTACATCAGTTTGAAAACCATTTTCGAGATTTCTAGCGATTTGGTTACAAAAAATAGCTAGGTTTGTTGTAGTGGATCTTCCAGCTACAAATCCATGCTGAGATGGCGCAATCGTTTCTTTAAGAATAAAGGTTAGTTTTTCATAAACTATTTTCTCGAAAATGTTTGAAATCGTAGACAAGTCACTTATAGGACGGTAACTAGAAACATCCTGTTTAGAGCCAGATTTATGGATAGGAATGATATAGGAAATTTTCCAATCTTCAAGAAAAAGGCCCTTTTCGAGAGAAACATTAAACAGTAGAGTTAATGGCCCTGAAAGAGCAACAGCACAGTTTTTCAATACAATTGGTGGAATGCCATCAGGTCCCGGTTGACTATCATCATTGAGATCCCTTAGAGCTGACTTAACATCTTTGAAGCTTAAGTTTAAGCTGCCTATATTGATGGAATTATAACTTATAACTGATGAATAATTTTGAGGAACATAATGAGGGGAGTAAACCGATTGAAAAAAATTTGCAAAGAGGTTGCATATGGTATTTATATTAGTTGATGTAGTCCCTAAATACTGCATGCAATTTGGTATCCCGTTAGAGCATTTTTTGTTATTTATGTACGACCAAAAATGTTTACTATTTTGTTTCAAGCAAGATTCAGTACGACACAGATAATCCTTGTACAAAAATGTATGTAAAAAATCGAATTCTTTTTGAAGACGTAGATAGTTACTCCGGAGTGCAATATCATTGACGGAATTTCGATATAATTTATACGATTTATTTGTTTGGTTATTTAAGTTTGATAAACGTTTACTCCACCAATGCGGCTTTGAATTATTAAAGACAACTACTTTGGGTACAAACAAGTTTATTGCTTCTTTAATTGTCCCCAGCAATAAATTATATGCATCCACGAGCTCATAATTATGAACGATATAGTTCCAAGAAACCGAATTTAAATGATTAATTAATCCTTCAAAATTAGATTTTTTGAAATCATATTTGACTACTCTTCCCATTACAGTTTTAAAATAGTCATAGAAACTATGTTTAACACTTAAGGCTAGGTGGTGAATACTATTTTTAAAAATAGGATAGTTACAATTTTTGACGTCAGCAACAATTTCACTATCGATAAATATGAGATCAAGTATACGATTTAAACTATTTTTATTGTTATTTGATTTTTTTGAGGTTAGGATTTTCATGCATTAGTATTTGACAGATCACGCGGGATTTCAGACATGGTGTCAAAGAGAAAGATGCTCAGTATGCTTTGACATTTCATCATGAATAGACTTACTAATGAGCAACGCTTGCAAATCATTGAATTTTATTACCAAAATCAGTGTTCGGTTCGAAATGTGTTTCGCGCTTTACGCAAATTTTATGCGTTTTTTTTTGAAAAAAAGTTCTCAAGCTCTTAAAAAATCACCCATTATGTATTTATTGTCCTCCATTGAAAAGAGGACATTGTTTAATATAATGGGTGATTTTTTAAGAGCTTGAGAACTTTTTAAAAAAAAAAAACGCATAAAATTTGCGTAAAGCGCGAAACACATTTCGAACCGAACACTGATTTTGGTAATAAAATTCAATGATTTGCAAGCGTTGCTCGTTAGTAAGTCTATTCATGATGAAATGTCAAAGCATACTGAGCATCTTTCTCTTTGACACCATGTCTGAAATCCCGCGTGATCTGTCAAATACTAATGCATGAAAATCCTAACCTCAAAAAAATCACCCGATATAATTCAAGAGAACTACCTGGTGGTATATAACTTAAGAATATAGTTAAGTCACAACTATTGTTGATTAAAACTCTAACAGCGATTTGGTCAATGTCGAAGCTCGATGGTAAAGTTGAAGATGACGAAGGAAGATTAATTTCGTAGCAGAAGAATGATGAGCTAACAGCAATCATTACACCGCCACCTCTTGTTAGATTTGTTTTTTTTTAGACATCTGTCTTTGCTGAAGACTGAATAATTATTACTATCAAAAAGTTCAGAATTATGAAATTTTTTTAATTATTTTTTTTTTATTAAGCCAAGTTTCAGTAAACGTTAGGATTTCGTATTGGCATGATAATGTATTTAGACGAAGGTTATTAATATTTGTTCGTAAACCACCAACGTTTTGGTAATATATATAAAAGTTATAATGGGGGTCATATCCATTAACTCAATACGATTAGTTTTGAATTGAAGGGAATTTTTATACATACAACAAAAATATCTCCCAGGGGGTCAAATTTATTTACCTATCAGAATGTCCATATTTATTTATAAGTAAGTTTTTTTGAACAAAGAAGTTCGAATTACCATCAGTACAACACTATTGCTAGAACTATTTGCACCTTTTAATAAATCACTGTGGAAAGAAATTTCTCCTGGCAATCAAATTGTACTTTTTCGGTGTATTTTGTTATTAAGGCCTTTATTTAAATTTAAATTCCAAATGGCTATCACGTTAGGTTTTTGAGATATTACATTTTAAAATTCTTAAAAAACATGTGAGGCTTCAATACGATTCGTGATGGATTTCCAAATCTATTATTCCGATCTCCAAACTAATGTGACGGCATAAGAGCAATTAATACAACTTTTCTCAAAACTAAAAAAAAAAAAAAATGAGAATTTCCAGAAACTAAGTATGTAAGATACTAAAATTATTTAAATTGTGTCTAGAAGATAAGTATTTGAAAACATTGTACAGTTTAATGTTAGGAAGTATGTTTTGTTTTATTTTAACCTTAAAAACATCGTTTTTGGCTGCATTTAACATTTTTAAAGAGGCATATTTTAAAACATAGATTAATAGAAAATTATAAGGTGAGATTCGAATCCAACTTAATCCTTCAAAAATCTATTTTTTTTCGAGATAGAAAAAAACTTAATTTTGGCGACCAGTGCTATCAACGAAAAGTTGGGGCTGATCAGACTGAACCGAAGTATCAAGTTCTGTGTGGAATAAGAGCTTCAGTCATTGAAGGAATAATGCGATCGATTCTATGACAACTTTTTATCAAATTTGCTTCAAATTAAGAATATTTTTACGAAAACTAAACAAATTTCCTTGAGCTAGAATCTTATTTTAAATTTCAAATTTGCACCATTTTTCTCAAACTTGCTGTTAGCAAAATAAATCTAGCTCAAATATCAAGAGTCTCAAGATCGTTTGTTCTCAAAAATCACCAACATTTCAGAAGTAAAGACCAGAAGGATCTTCATTGTATCAATGCCGGAAATATTAAGAACAACCTTTCCATCATTTGTTCGTATATTATTTGGTCATAAACTCAAAATAGTGTGCACTTTAGATTGCAGAATTATTTATATTTTTGTAATTTTTATAATTCACAGGAGATATTTGCGAGAAGATATTTTAGAAACCAATGGCGCAATGCAATGTATTTGGAAATGTATCCAATATAATGTAGGTATGTAATAAAGTAACACAAAGCTAAAAAAGTTACTTTAACCAGCTCATACATTTTATTAGAAAGTGGGCGGTTCCACGCCCCTAAATCGGAAACTGCTAAAAATCTTAATTTTCATTTGCGACACAAGACGTACCATTCTACAATTCTTTAAGATTCTACGTTTCCGGAAAGTGCTTCATAATTTTTATAATCGGTGATTCATTTAGTTACGCTTTTAGTAATTTTTAATGTCCTGTGTTACAAAAAAATTCTTTTGCTCTGCAGCTAAAATGCTATTTAAAAATGGGTATAAAAGCTTTCAGCTTATGCTGAATATTTTTTAAAGCGTAATTTAAATATGTATTGCAAACATATTCGACGTTAAACATACGAGTATTTTCAGAATACAAAACAATCAAGGCAAGTGTTATGGAAAGTGTGAGAACTTATCTAAAAATATTAACTTCTGTTCTTATAACTATACAAACAAATCAAACAACATCATTATATTTAAATTTTTACAAAATATTCTATTTTATTTTAAAAAAAAGTCATTTATTACATTTATTTTTTGTGGTTTACTTAAACTCTCATGGAGAGTTTAGTAACAAATTCAGCTGATTTGTTCTCCATTTGTATCGTTTTGCTTTTTGGCAGCTCTTAAAACATTTTGTTTATTATTATATTTTGCACATGCTGCAGTATAAAATTATTTTATTTATGTTTAATTATTCTCATTCACTCAGTTCTATTTGTTTTGTGTCACAATTCATTCAAGCATTACAATTTTTGTTTTAACCTCATCATTATTTGTTCCCGTTTTATAAAAATAATAATAATATTAAAATTATAAAAACCTTCATTTACCCTATAACTTAATTATTATTCTAATTAACTAATTAATTATGTATAATTAAACAAAAATAATAAAATAAAAATAATAATAAAACCTATAACAAATCTTTACAAACAAAATCTATTCGGCCTTGAGCGCTTTTGTGGGTGCTGCATTGTTGTTGTTCACATCAATAAGTCGTTTCATTTGATCGCCTTGAGCGAGTAATGAATTTTTCTTTGGTTTTGCACTCGTTCCAGAAGTTGCAGAATTTGTGGCATCAGCTTTTCTATTTTTGTTATAGGTTTTTCTGTAGAAATTTCCGAAAAGGAACAAGAAAATGAGGGCGTTTACAACAAAGAAGAAGGTTAGAGATTTTGGCATTTTGCAATCCTTAGCAGCAACAATAATCATGTAAGTGAGGATAAGGACGAATTGGATAAGTTGGATAGATGTCATGTATTTCTTCCACCAGAGGAACTTCTGGTATTTAGGTCCCATTGCTGATACCATGTAATAGAAGTACATGATGATGTGAACAAATGAATTCACAATGCCAATAATGACTCCTTGTTCACCTGGAATTTGAGAAGAAGAAGAAAATTAATAATGTTTGTTGGAGAAATGTTTATCATAATTGAAAAAATGTAATGTGTAGACAAAAAAAATCTGTCAAAATTATAATGTTTTCAATATTGGAGTTCCATTGGTTAAAATAAATTGATTTATTTTTATTTCATCTAATCAAATATTAACGTCTATGTTTTCAAAAGATTTACACCATCATCAATACACTTTGTAAATGTTAGTTTGGATGATGTCTACAATATGATTCTTTGGTGAATAGATAAAATTATTTTTAAAATATTGAAGAAAATCCTCAAATATGGAAGCAGTTTTAAATAAACTGAATGGGAGATCAAGCATAATGTTTGCTTTAGAAGCGCATTTGCATACAGCTGATTTGATAAAAAAAAGTTGTGTTCCATTGGCATTTTGCATTTGACTGTTCAAACAAATCTGTCACTTTTGTGTTAACAGCTTTGACAATTTATGGGACGTTTTGTTTTAATTTAGCTGAAACTTTCTAAACTTCACAAAATAAAGGTTTAAATTTACAATCGGTTGGAAGAACTGACAATTAAACAGCAGACATTTTTGTACATGTATCAGTTGTGATATGAATTGAAATTTCATTTAAACCACAAATACCATTGATATAAAGGAGAGCAAATCTCATGGATTTGGAGTATTGTTTTCGAACGACAAATAATGTATGTATTTCTTAATTAGATATCGAAAAGACTTCTAGAAAGCAGAATTTCAAAGAATTTACATTTATGTACATACCTAGATTTTGATTTTAGAATGGGTTAGATGTATAATTGAAATGTCAATAGTAAAAGGAATTGAAGTTTTATTGGCTGCGTACAATTTCATGTTGATAGTTCAATTTAAGATACATCATTGAACGCATTGGATAGCTAATTTGGGATAGATATCAAAAAGTAAAAACAACTTTCAGCTTTTCACATAAAGTGTACTAACAATTTAATTCGAGATCCAAAAATAATTTGTAAAATAAAATTTTGAACAGATAGTTTTAAAAATTCACAAAAAAAAAAAAAAAACAAAACAAAAAAAAAATTGAATTCAATTTTCAGGTTCCTTCAAATTCGACTATAAAACAGCTGTTCTGTCAGATATAGCCGCATATATCGGAAATTCTTGGATAGCTTTAGATTTCTTTTTTGATCAGTTGTTATTTTTGGATCAGCTGGTATATTGCGCGTAAGACACTAGTAAAAATATACCGGATAACCTATCTATGTATCTCAGATCGAACGCAACCCTTATTATAAACAAGGACAAACGTCAAAATTCAATTCATCTGTTTCAAGTGAGAAATTGTTTTTTCTTTCAAAGTTTTATTTAGCAACACCGTAAAAGATTTTACTATTAAAAAATAAGCCATGTTCTAAGACCAAATGAAAAATGAAAGGTAAGGTAGATATGGCAGTCCAAGAAGGAGAACAGGGAACTTTAAGCTATCGTCTAGTTATCCATAAATAGGTCTGTTCGAGGCAACGTAAGGATTTTTCGCCCAAAACCGTCATGCCCAAATGTCGTAAGGCCCAACATTTGTCAGAAAGCCCAAAAAGTTAAAAAAGGCCAAAATAAACCTAATGCGAATGTCGAACGCACATATTAATTCATTTTGAATTTGGGTTTTATGACGTAGCCCTAAGAAATATCACAAAGACAACTTCACAAAGCCAAAACAAAATGCCATAAAACCAAATCCAACTTTGAATGTCGTAACGACCAAATTTAGAAATGTCATAACGCCCAAAAGATTTTGGGTTCATTAGCTTTGAGACGCATAAGCAGTGAGGTATGTATGTGGGGCCATGCTGCCCGTTGCAACCGCCCTGCTTGGGCTCACTGTAAGATTTGAGGTAGGTGTAAAGTTGGGTTTATGCAGTTTCTTTGTATTTAAAGAAATTTTGCATACACACAACCTAGCACCAACCAAAAATCCTATAGTGAACTCAAGCAGGGGTGTTACAGGAGGGGGGGGGATTCAAGCCCCTTATACATATTTCACTCTTTATATGCCATAATGCTAGGTGCTAACATGCTGTGAGCCAAGCAGACTACTTCGTTTAGTTTCACTTTGAAAATTTACCTTATTTCGCATTCTGAAAATGAAATAAAGCCAAAATAATTTGTCGCGCTTTCTTGACGCTCCGAGTTTTTGGGGTGATCTGACATTTTTTTCGTTTAATGTTTGTGCTTGGGCCATAAAATTTAAAACTCAAAATGTCGTACACTTTTTGCGGTGACTTCTTTTGTCATTCCGTCTGCTCGCTTTAAGAAACTACTACGTCACTTTTGTGTCTGTTTAATAATGAATAATATGTCAAAATGAGTCACCTAAAAACAGTCTAATGCCAACACCGTGTAGAACATACATACATACATTTATGACAATTATCTATGTCAGTTATTATTATTTGGCCAGTTTATATTTCTAAGATTTCTGAGAATTTTCTTATTCGGATTGACAGAGCAGGAGAATTAAATAAAGGGTGTCCCAAAATTAACGCAAGATTTGAATTAAATAGAAAACGCCGTTTTTAGTCTTTTGATAGTTATATTTTTATTGACTCGTAAAGTACATAGGATAGGGTAATGTATGGAATAACACATCGGACAAATGGCCTCCAAGGCTTTGCATGCACATGCGCACTCTTTTGTTGAAATTTTCCATGACCATTCTGCATAAATGTGGCTGAATTTCGTTGATGCAGCGTTGAATCTCCTCCTTTAATGCACGGGTGGTTGTGGGCTTGTTGACATAGACTTGTGATTTCAAATAACCCCATAAAAAGAAGTCTAATGGTGTTAAATCACACGATCTAGGAGGCCAATTTTGATCACCGAAACGAGAGAGTACACGACCTGGAAATGTCTCATGCAGTAATTGAATTGTTTCACGGGCTGTATGACATGTGACACCGTCTTGTTGAAACCACATATTGGACACATCAATATCATCCAATTTTGGTAGAAAGAACTGTGTAATCATGTCGCGATATCGAGCACCAGTAACAGTCACTGCTTGACCAGCATCATTTTCAAAAAAATATGGTCCAATTATGCCTCCAGCCCAAAATTCACACCATACAGTCACGCGTTGTGGATGCATTTGTTTTTCGACAATCACATGTGGGTTCTCCGAACCCCAAATGCGGCAATTTTGGCGATTGACAAAGCCATCAAGATGAAAATGTGCTTCATCGCTGATGATTTTGCTCGAAAAATCAGCCGCCAAGCTTTCACTATTTTTGAAATATTCTTTAATAATGAAGACACGTTGTTCTATCGTGTAACGCTCCATTTTTAATAACCCTATACTGTTAGCTGTCAAATTGCTTGTTTTTCAGGGTTGCCAACACTTCACTGCACAAATGGCGGCAAATTCAAATCTTGCGTTTATTTTGGGACACCCTTTATAAACACAATTCACTATTCATTCTAACCTACGAGTAGTAATCAAATTAGCTTTGTATTTCTTTTCATCCTCTTTTATTTGTGCGATACAGAATTCTTGAGAAATCGAATCATAAAAATTCTGTTCTGAGATTTTTGACAGCGAAATTAGGAACTTCGTACGACAAATTCTGTTTATATTTCAAAGAAGACTGAAATCTCGGAGACCTTTGATAAACCTTGTATAAACTGGCCAAATTACAATATGTCACTTTTAACTTACCAGGAGCGTATTTCAGATATCCCCATGAGAATAGCGCCGTTGTTGTATGATGGTAAACATGCAGAAATGTGACTTGATTTTGCTTTTTACGCAGTACAAAGAATATCGTATCCAAGAAATCGACAATTTTTGAAAAGAAATAAAACCAAGCACCGGAATATAAAAGTAATGTTTGTTTTCTGTCTCGATGAACTTCACATTTCTTTTCCATCAAATGTGAAACAATGCTGCTTTCTTGAATTGACTAAAATTATATAAATACATATATTTTATTATTATTTTAATTTAATAAAAAAAAGATTAAATTACTTACAGTATAGCATAACCAAGTTGAGAAAATAACTTGAAACGCATTATAAGCTACCATAGCTTTTTGTAGATTATATGGTTTCCTATTGGCCATAAATGCAGGTCCAACTTTAAGTACAAATGTCAGATACGCTCCAAGTAGGGTCAGAAGTGGCAGGGGTGAGCTCATCAGTAGCCAGTTGTCAATTGTTTTGTCTTAAGAAAGAAATATGTATATTTTTAAAAATTTTCGAAGCAGGAAATATTTTCAGAATTATTTACCAACTCCATTTGAAAGACCAGCGATCCTATCGTTGAATATTCTTATAAATGATGTCATGTTTGCAGGAGTTTATTTTTTGACGTTGAGGTCTGAAATAAAAAAGATGAAAAAAGTCTAGATGAGCATACATACATACATAATAATATCATAAAGTTATTATTTTTGCTTATACGAGTATAGTGATTCAGAATGTGTAAAAAGTTTTAATAAGCTTTCCAAATTTTGAGCCGTTTTTGAATAGGTACCTAAGTTAAAAATGATGACTGTTAAAGGCGGTGGTGGTGCTTTAACAACATGACAGTTTATGTGAAAAAGTTTTTTAAAAATCTAATCACGTATTCCAATATTCACCGGCATCATTTATCAATCATCCAGAATATTGATTTGAAAGTTTTGTTGTTTTTTTTTCAGATCTTCACATATTTCATATGTGGAATTGAGAAGATTGAAAAATTCATAAAATACGTCAATTGCAGTTTTCAGTTATGTGATGATGATGAATGCGGTAACATATAAAGTTTATTGTTTAAGGAAGGCAAATTTTTATTTTGTATTTTTGGTATAACAAAAAAAATAAGTAGGTTTAGACATAATTACGTGTACCTGCCCTCATATGAGTGAAATTTATACGATCACGTACTACACATTAGGCACATAAAGACTGATGTTGGCAGGTGATGAGAATTAATATTATTTGTAACAAAATTTAAGCTATACAGTATATGTACATAGGTGGACTTGGCGGTGTGAAAATAATGTGACTCAAGGTTGCTGAAAACAATTCAATCATTTAAAAAAATGC
Organism: Eupeodes latifasciatus; assembly: GCA_920104205.1. Taxonomy (NCBI): domain Eukaryota; kingdom Metazoa; phylum Arthropoda; class Insecta; order Diptera; family Syrphidae; genus Eupeodes; species Eupeodes latifasciatus. Next base: position 375,618,821 of record OV049924.1, read on the forward strand.
CCTTGAAACAAAAATATGTCAAAATTGACAAAACTGAAATTATATTGTCTTCTTTCATTTCGATTTGAATCAAACAGAACTTTAGAAACGATGCTATAAAGGTAATGACATTTCTTGTACTTTCCTTTTCTGGTTATTTACAAGACTTGTACATTTTACAAATTGACAGTATTGCATCTATGTTTATGTAGATATGAAGAGAAGTTAAATTCCTCTAGATTGAAATTAAGAGCCGGCTTCAAAACCAAAAGTTAAAAGTCAAGAGTGAAATGAAAACAAATAGCACAATCTTGAGAACTCCTTTGATCTTTTTAAAGTGTTTTATTGGTATTTCTTCTTCGAAGGGAGCTGTTTAAAATGTCATTGATTTATTGGCTGCGTTCAATCTCGTGTTATGGGTTGGGTATCTTCAATATGTTTTTTTTTAAGATACCTTTTTGAACGAGTTGGATAGCTAAATTGATATCGCTGGCGAAAAATAAAAAACAACTTTCAGTTGTTCGAGGTCCAAAACTATTGCAAAACAAAATTTTCAACCCACAATTTTAAGAACTCACCGGATTTCTACCAAAAAAGATACAAATTTGAAATCAATTTTCTGGTTCCTTCAAATTCAACCATGCGTTGAATGAGCTGTTCTGTCAGATACCAACATATACCAGAAATTCTTGGATACCTTTGGATTATTTTTATGATATGCCAGCTGTTTTGGATCAGTTGTTTCTGTTCTTTTACACGTTTAGGCACTACAAAAAGATATCCGGATACCCTATCTCAATGAGATTGAAAGCAGCCAAGAGAGACAGCCGACACATTGGAGAACTTGACAAATAAAAGCATAATTGAGTTCGAAAATTTACAAATGTTAATTTGTAGTGTCTGTTTCAATATATATATAAATATTTTAAAATATGGATAAATAAACAATATTATTAAATACATATTGAAAATTCATTTTCGATTGTTCGTTCAGAAGCCTTCTTAAACCTTACAATATTACAATTCATCGCGTATAGATAGAAAAGAAAATGCTTCTTTATTTGAATTCAGAAGTTCTAATCAATTTTAAAGTTTGTGTTCTTTTGGATAATTGACATTTTGTATTGCTCTAGATATGATGTGTAGATTTATGCCTTTGGTGGATATATTGAATTGAAGTTTAGAAGAATTTTCTTTTTAATAAATTGTCATTTAGTGGGCTTTAGAAGATTAGACGAATCAGAAAAATCATAATTGTATGTGCTCATTTCAAATCAAACTAATTTCCTGAAAAAGTAATGGATTTTTGAACACGAACAGTAATATTTTGACAGATCTGTCACCAAAGTTAAATAACTACAGTATGAAATGAGAAGAAATTTCAATGATAAAGTTGTTACATATCTGGAACCAGAACCGGATGTCAGCGTACAGATTATATTCACCAATGAATTTAATTTTTTAGATACATTTCAGCAATTATTGCAAGTTCCATAAAGGGCTTGTCATGTATGTTTTTATGTTCAAGTGCGAAGACATTAAATAAAAAAAAACAGCATTGACTGCGTTCAGTCTCGCTTTGGATAGGCTTTCTTGCATATGTTGATTTTTAGATACCTTATTGAACAAGTTGAACAACTAAATGTCAAAAAACAAATTTCAGCTGTTCACAACAAGCAGACAAACATTTATGTTTCGAATTTTCAATGGATAAATTCATTAATTCACTGAATTTGTACCAAAAAACATATGTACAAATATAAAATCAATTTTCAAGTTCCATTTAAATTCAACAATCTGTTCTGTCAGACACAAACATAAACCAGGAATTCTTGGATACCTTTGACATATCAGTTGTCTGAGAATGAACGCAGCCATTGAAAACATAGGTTTTATATACAAAGACAAACGTTGAATTAGAATATTAGAAAATATTTTATATGAGCTGGATTGATGAGTTTTTCCGTTGGTAAAATAAATCAATATGCTAGCTAGCTTTTTCATTTTTCGTGTTCTATTAGTCAAAACAGATCGATTCTTAGCGGTAAGTTTGAGTGATGTAATTCGTTATTTGGTTCATAACTGAAAATATTTATGAAATAATTCTTCCTCAAATATTGAAGAAGTTTTAAATGAATAAAACCAAACAATTTCACTGGCAGTTCTACGAGAACATTGACAGAATAAAAAAAAACTAACTTCGGCCATTTAAAGTATTTTGTTTATATTGAGATCAAACTTGACCAATGTAAACTACATAGCCACTTGGAACGGCTGGTTTTTGTCTTGCTTTAGGAACGAATATTCAAAAAACAACTATATGTAAATAGTTTAGTTTAAAATGTTTACTACTAAAAACATGATCCTAGGAATTCATAAATTAAAAGTCGACAGTTAAATAAAATAATTTTACTCTATTCTATTTTCTTTTTCTAAAATAAACTTTTATTATATTTTTTTTGTGGAAATTCTCGTGCAATAATCCAACCCAAATTATACTCTTGTGTTTTATGTTTTATATTTTAAAAGCAAACCTAAACTCTTTCTCGCGAAGAAATGCCTAGATTAGGAGGTCCCAGTTCAATACGTTCCTTGGCTACCAAAACCTCAGAAATTGACGCTCTTGCTGTGCGTGGTTACAATGTTGGTTCGAAAATTGGTGAAGGAAGTTATGCCATAGTCATTTCGGCAAATTGCAAGGAGAAAAATGGAAAACACCTTCATTTGGCGTGTAAAATTATCGACAAAAAGAAAGCTCCCATGGACTATTTGAATAAGTTTTTCCCCCGGGAATTGGACATCCTAATGAAGATCGATCATCCAAATATAGTACAAGTCCATAGCATTCTCGAAAGGGGACCAAAAATATTCATTTTCATGCAATTCGCCGAAAATGGTGATCTTCTGTCATACATCCTCAAGAATGAACAAATTGGTGAACTTCAAGCCAAAGCTTGGTTTTTACAAATGGCCAAAGCTCTGAGATACCTCCATAGTCACGATATTGCTCATCGTGATTTGAAATGTGAAAATATTCTGCTTTCACAGAGAATGAATATCAAATTAGCCGATTTTGGTTTTGCTCGTCATTGCACCGATCAGAATGGTCAAGCGATTCTGTCACGAACTTATTGCGGATCAGCAGCTTATGCTGCTCCAGAAGTCGTTGGGGGTTATCCGTATGATCCGAAATTAGCTGATGTCTGGTCATTGGGAGTGGTATTGTTTATAATGCTCAACAAGAAGATGCCATTCAGTGATCAAAATATTCAACAATTGCTGAAGGATCAATTGAATAGGAAGTATGCGTTTCGGAGGAAGTATATCGATCAAATAAGTCAACAGGCCAAGGATGTTGTGAGGGTGCTTTTGGAACCCGAACCAAATGTACGCTGGGATTTGACGGAAATTTTAAATTGTGGATGGTTGTTGGAGAGCAATTTAACGGGGTCATCGAATGAAAATATTTGAGAAAAGGGGATTTTTGGTAAATTACACGAATTCATAAAGATCTCGTTGGTTATTTGCAAAGATGTTATATTCACTGTCAAAATTAAAATTATAAAAATTTAAAAATGTTTGAAACTACGAAAAATGATGGTGTTTTTTTTTCTAATGGGTGTTTTTTTTTTAAGTTGCATAAGAAGTTTTGAAAGTAGAGTATGTAGAGTTTTTCAGGTGAAAATGTAAAATTTTGTTGACATTTCTATTTAGTAAGTTTTGCTGAATTAATTATAGTTATTAAATTGTTAAACACCGAGCCAGAAAATTCTTTTAACTTGTGGAAAATAATTTAACAAATATAAATCCGTAATAGAATTTCTGATAGCGATTGAAGTATTGTGCTAAGTATTGAAGCTCATTTCATGGATTATTTGGTGCACTTTGTACGATGGCAGAACAACCCGTTATTATTTCTTTCCAAACATTTGGTCCTATTTTAAGACGGTACAACTTGTCATAGAATTTGCTTAGCAATTTATTTATAGCAAAATCAATTTAGTGACAACTTTATTTCCAGAAGCGGTATAGTTAACTGGCCCCTCGTTCGTGCGACACTCGAATACTTTTCATGGGACTATTTTAAGTCACTGGTTTCTGCTGACAAACCAGCAACTCTTAAAGTATTAAAAACCAATCTTCAAGCCACCTTTTAGGCCAAAGGGCCAGATTAGTTGTTAAAAGTTGCGAAAAATTGGAATGAACGAATGGAAATCATGTTTATGCATTGTTACAATATTTCTGTTTTGTATTATTAATAAAAGTGTTCACATTCTTTTAAAAACACCCGATATTGAATGAACTTTCTTATTATGTTGTTTGAACATGGTACAATTAGTGGTTCAAGACTCGATTGTAATCGTAGGGATTTTTCAAGCTCACTACACCTTTTCTTCACTGTGATCCTTATCTGTCATTTACTAGTCGACATAATTCAATAAAATTTGTGGAAATAATTTCCTTCAGTTTTATCTGTCAAACGTGAAGCCAATGGACAGGTTCAGATGACAAGTCTCTAGTATCTGATTGGCCAGTTTCCAAAAAAATTCGTTCCAATTAAGGCAACTTTATTTGAAATTTGTCTGGAAAGTTAGCGATGAAAAATCTCCCTAACTATCAAGTCAATTCCTCTTATGTCAAAATGACAGCTAAACATAATTTTTCATTGAACTGAAAGCTGCACTTTATTAATCTGCTGCAAAATTCTATTTGATGTTTTACGTAAAAGAGTGAATTTTTAAATTGGAAAAGTGTTTAAGTAATATTTTTTTTTAAAATACAAGCTGCAAGTCGAGATGGAATTGTAGCGTGCCTGAGGAATGTTTGGTAGACAATAATGTTTTTGGTAATTTTCGAATGATAAACAGATATATAGACAGATACAAATTTGGAAGTTGTTCGAATGTTAATAATTCTGTTCTTTATGGCATATGGAAACAGTTTTAAATGAAGAGTTTAAACATCAAAAACATTTATCTTTCTTCTGGAGTGCATCAAGCAAATACAAATTTGATAGGTACAACCCCACTTTTTTAATAGACAGGAAAGAACATTGAGCAAACAAATCTAGTTTCGTGTTCCATAGGCAACACAAAAAATCATTTTTTTTTATTAGGTAAAAATAGTTTTATGTTTTTGATCTTAATTTTTAAAGTTTGCATGAAATTGATCGAGAAATGATCTCAATGAGAAATTTGTCCAGCTGAAGAACACCCGTCAAAATTTGATTTAAAAAACAAATGACAAAATGCATCACTTTCAGGAAGTAGTCGTGTTGATTTAATTATTGATTTCACTTTTTAAATTCCATTCACGTGCTAAGTTTTGATTATATTTTATTATATCGTTTGTTTTGTTTTTTTTTTTTTTAAATCAAATATGATAAGTTTATATGACGGATACAAATAGTATTCATGCCCATAATAAAACATCAAGTAAAACCAAATAAGTTATCGTCATATACCTACCTAATGAAATCAATTCATATATAGGAGGTACCTTCATTCACATAATGATTAAGAATTTATTTATTTTATTCTATGGTTAAATTTTAGAATTAAAGTCAAGCTTGATGCAAGCTCACTCACAATCACAATGAATTGGGTTAAATGCGTTCTCACTTCTAACTCCAATAATTGACGTCGACGCGACACACTACTTGTTTCTGGGGTGCTACCATTTATACATAAATTGAAAGCCTTAAAATGGTTTATAGTTTTTATGGTTTAAAGAGAGAATTTATAAAGCTTTAAGATATGAAGATACATTAGGAGAACTCATAGGTATTCTATATGTCTAACTAAGCATAAAGTTATGATATGGTAACGTTAACGTGTATTAGATCGATTAGCAGTGTAAAAACGTAGCTACCTATTTCAATCTAATTCATGGTCAATTCGAAACGGAGTTTGTTTGCTTTTATAGATTTGAATTAATTTTGTTTTGTTTTCAGAATGAACGGTATAAAAGCTTATGAATGGAGACGCGGCTTATTATGTTTTAGAGAAGGTTCTATAAACATTGATTGTTTATGGAAATATTGGAATTAGAACTAATATAATATAGGAAATAGTTTTGTTTTGAAATTTACCTTTAAGGTGACGGCGCTAAATAAAAAGGGATAGTTTAAGTTCCTGATATAAGTTCCCGCATATTTAATTACATTAATAAAAACAAATATTGAAATTCTAATGATTGTAAGTCGATTAGGTATTTTTAGGCAACATTTTGAGTACCCCAATATTTGGACAGCTATCAATTTTGAAGCTTTATTTTTTTGACATTTGACAACTAAGACTCTTGAGCAACTTATTGAAGTTGTTAAAATTCACTACAAAAATGGTGAACACTTTGCAGTCACAGTTCGAAATTTAGCCACAAAAAAAAAAAACTTCTTAAGCCCTGTTGTTCCTTGACAAAGTGCTTGCAAATCTTGTAATTTAACACTTTTTGACTTTTTTATTTGAGACCACTTTAAAAATAAAAGATCCATTGATTTCTTTTAGAAAAAACTCGTATTTGTTAAGTGTTTTAATTAAATCTCTTATTCGAAACCCCTACTTTATTAAAACATTATTCTATTTCTATATATTTAATTTTATGTCAAAATTTGTTTCAAAAATTAATTGGCTTTTAACTGAAACTAAATTCCTATTAGATATTTTCATTAGTATGTTTTATTTTTACTCTTAGTTTTATTTTCTCATTTATTAATGTTATTTGCAAAAATTTACTACAATTTGTAGTTTGTCACGTACAATTTCAAAAATACTGTGAATAGTTTTTATATTTTTGTTTATTTTTAGTACCTAACTACTGTCGATGATATTTTAGGTCTTTCTGGTGATGAAATGAAATGTCATTTGTTGTACGTATAACATTACGTACGTATGTTAATAAAAAAAGTGTAACACTTCATCAGATAAAAGTAATTTTATATTCAGAGTAGCAAATCAATGATATTTACTATGTGTACTTTTTGTTTTTAAAATGAAAAAAATATTGCAATAAGTGTACCATTTGCTTTTGATAGTTTTTTGTTTTATGTAAATGTTATAATTTTGATAGCCTTTTTTTATTACCTTCAAACTAGTTCGGTAATGTTTTTGGTTAACTCTATTGCAACTGTAAATGTTTATTTATTTGTTTTGGGATTCAACTACACACTTAATATACATATATGTTCGTATTATTGGTTTTCGATCCAAGTATTTTGAGAACAAAGAAAGATATTGACTTAAAATTTTTACCTCATACAAAATACTGTTATTTATATTTTGTTAATGTTTTAGATAAATTGAAAGACCCTTTTTTAAATTTACTTTTCCTGACTTTAAGAAAACTTGTATCGGAATATTGTAGATGTCGACGTTGTTTTCCAATATTTTATTTTGTATTTCTATAAATTTTTCTAGGAACTTTGGAGAAATAGAATCCATACTCGGTCTTAAAAATTTAATAATTAAAAAAGGAACTTACTCAAGTAACCCAAGTTAGCAAGTAAGTTAAATTATTCAATTAAGTTAATCATGTTGAGTTAGTTTTGTAAGTGAAGTCAGTTAAATAAGTTTAGTAAGGTAATTAAGTTAAGTTAGTTAAGTAAGTTAAGTAAGTCAAGTAAGTTAAGTGAGTTAAGTAAGTTTAGTAAGTTGAGTAAGTTAAGTAAGTTAAGTAAGTTAAGTAAGTTAAGTAAGTTAAGTAAGTTAAGTAATTTAATTAAGTTAAGTAAAAGTAAGTTAAGTACGTTAAGTAAGTTAAGTACGAAATGTAATTAAATTTTAAAAATAGGATATAAATAGGAAAAGTAAGAACAGTGCTATAATCTGACACCTCTAACCCACGTGCCACTATGGCTTTGATTAATTCGACAAAACTTAAGGAATTCAGTTTTGTGTTTCTATTTTACATAAAAGATAAAGGTATTTGCATATTTTCAAAACCTGTTACCAAAATTAATTCTTATAACATCCAAGAATTTTTTTGAATTTTTTTATGAATTCGTTTTTAAATTTACATTAATTAATATATTTGTATTTTTGTAATGAATATTTATTATTAAAAAAAACTGTATTTAATATTTAAATCAGTGATTTAAATTCAAAAATTTCTTCCACAAAATAAAAAATAAAATTATTTCCACGCGTCTGATTTCTTAATCCTTGAAAACGATAAAATAAATTAACAAACAAAATTGCTGTAAATATATTATATTACCGCAATAGAAAAATCTAATAGACAAACCGATATATCAATATATGTATATGTACGTATGTATACCTAAAATCATATGTTATTCAGTTTGTATCTATTAAAACTTTAGTATGGCATTATTCAAACTCAATACAAGATAGAAACTAGAAGAGATGAACACCTTGACTTCTATTTTGCAGAATTGCTAAAAGTGTGTTCTTGAGTCGAGTCTTGTCTTGACTGTGGCTTTGCTTGCGTTCATTCGTTCGCTTGTTCGTTCGCATGGCTATAACGACATTTACATTCATTTAGCCTAAAGATATCTTAGAGATATAAAGCTTTATAGGTAGATACAAGTATAAGCTGAACTTCAGAATCTTAGCGAATTAATCTGATGTTGAATTTTATATTCGCTTTAAGAAAAAAAAACAATTTTGGTTTTATTTGGAAAACTTGTCGACTTTGAAGTCGGAACGAGACCACGAGCTTGAGCACTAAACAGCGGTAACACCATCAACAAGTGTTTGAAAAATGTATTCTCCTTCTTTTGTGAATAATATTTAAATACTAGGTACGGCAGCGCAGGTATTTTGGAAACTTTTCATGAATGGAAAAGTCATTGAGCCTTTGATTTAAAAGTTCAAAGAATATAAGAGGATAGAACGTATTATTATCTTATATTGAGGATGATTTAATCAGTATGGTGAAATACTAATAACCGCTGAGCTGATGATGAATAAATTGTGGGTTTATTTATGAGTACTTATGTAAAATTTTAATAATAAATTATCATAGTTCACATCTTTGTGTGAATTTAAACACGTTTAAGTTTATATGAAATTCCTTAAATTGATGCCGATGGGAAATTTAGTATAAGAACAACAAAGACTAACCTATCAACTTAAAAGATATAATTAGAGCTTAACAAGTGTGAATATGTTAAAATTTTTGCGAAATCGAAAATTACTATGTTAATTTCTTGCACTGTATTATAGAGGAAAAAACTTAATCAAGGGATCGGACCAAAATTCAGAAAATTTTGGAAATGAATGGCAATTACAAGAAAAAAATATAATGCTTAAGTTACAAAGGCAAAGCAAATTTTAAGATAAATACAACCGGCTACGATTGTTTAACAAGAAGCTACATTTTGATACAAAAAGCAGTATAGGTATACGTTTTTTTTTGTTTTTTTTTTTTCAATTCAAATTGTATGCTATGTTTTCCATGTTTAATAGATTTTTTTATGTTTTGCCATGCGATGTTTTCCATGTTTTTGGTTCTACATTTTTTAAGGTGGTATTAAGGAATAATAGCCCTTTAAAGAGTGTGGAATAGTGAGTAATGATAGTTTTGTTCTATGTTTTCTATGTTTTTTATTTTTCCTAAAGTTTTTTAGGAGGTAAATAATATTTTTTTTCGAATCAGTGGTATTGATTTGAAGATAATTGCCCGAACTCTTTTAATAACACTGGTCGACAAAATTCCGTTTTGTTTCTGTCCCACAAACAAAAAAAATAACTTTTTTAAAGATTAAGATATCGTAAATTCGAATGTCATCTGTAAACTTATCTGCTACATTATAGGTTTTTTAAACTATGCCCGCTTAAAATGATAAAAACAACCAAAAACGGGTATTTTAAGGCTCAAAATATCGTACATATGATGATTTTCCAAAGTACAAATCTTTCTCTTCTAGATACATACAATTTTAATATTTTTACTATCTAAATTATTTTCTGAAAATTCTCATTAGTTATAAGACTTTTTTTTACTCTGCATGAAATTTTGAGAAAACCTTGAATTTAATACTTTCATAGTTTTGAAAAATAGGCTTTGGACTTAATTTTCAGTGCTGATTTCGTATTCAAACTTTAATTTTAAGTATTTGCTCAAGTTTTAAAACTACCCGTTTTTAACATTATTTTTATATTTTTTAATATAATTGAAAAACTTCATATGATAGAATTAAGAAGACAACAGATTCGATATGAGAACAAAACTTACTTTCAAACGTATTTGACTATTTCTGTTGAAAACCGTTATAGCATAAATTGTTTAGGGTTTTTTTTCCAGATTTTTGTAAGACAGGTGAAATCTAACAACTTGTGAAGACTTTTCTAATATCATATGAAATAAAATAAACATTTCAACTGAATATTGAAGATTTTATTGCAAAAAAGCTAGATAGCCTTAAAAAGTCTTAATTACATACATACGTGTTTTTTTTTTTTGGAATTTAAAAAAATAATATCTCAAGAACCTGATATGAAACAGTAATTTGAAGTTAATTTTGATTTAATGACATCAAAACCCATTGCCATCAAAACAACCTTGCTAATAAAATAGGGATTTATTTTTAAACTTGAAGCTTAAGTTTTGTTGGAGATTTGATGATAAGGAAAACGTTTTGTTCTAACCTCATTCATGATCGAGAATGTTCTTAAGAGTTTGAAAACTTTAAATAATAATACAATACATACAAAATTCTTGAAAGAAATGTTTGATAATTAAACTCTGGTAGATATTGCCATATGACATTCATTTTTAAATCTGACTTCCAGCTTATTTAATCTGTCCAATTTTTCGCTACTTTTTTTTTAATAAATCCGGCTTGAAATGAATATTGTCTTTCATTTTCAAGCGCTGCTGATTTGACAGGATAAACCAATGACACAACATAATCCCATTAAAGTAATCAAAAGACGTTAAGTCGCCAATTAACACTAAGACTTCTGAAAATGAAGGTATCACCAATATAATTTTGGAAACAATTGACAAGTTCCACCGTTTCAGTTAGCATGGTTCGATAACTCTCGTCATTCACCGAAAAGCCAGCTCTTTTGTCCTACAAAATGAAATAAGGACTGATGATGCCAGCAGCCAGTGTGTACAAACATAGCCAATTTTAATGAAAGATTTGAAAGCCAAATTATCGAAGCCATAAACAGAAATGAGCTTCATAACTAATCACAATTCTTCGGAAAGAGTGCTTTATCAATTTTGCTAATAAATTTATTTTTCTCACACTTTAGAAGCGTTGTTCTGGCGTTAAGCAATTCATGATGAATTTCTCAACCTTAATGATTAAAAAAGGCAGTATCAGACGACTAAAGGGACTTGAACGTGGAGTAGGTTTCTAGTATCTGATTGGCCAGCTGCCAAAAATTCTTTTAATTTAAGGCAACTTTACAACCAAGTCAATTCCACTTATGTCAAAATGACAGCTTATCGTAATTTTTCATTCAACAGAAAGCTGAACTTTATTAGTCTGTGATTTATTTATTTTATGCACAATTCTAATGGATGTTTTATTTAATAGGGTTCCTTGTCAAATTGGAAAAGGAACAAGTAATATTTCTTTACAATAATGAATGCATGTCAAAATGGACTTGGAAATTGCCTAGAGAGTGTCTTGTAAACAATATTGTTTTGGGTAGTTTTTACAACTGAAGGTAGAGGTTAGTGAAATAAAATATAACACTTAAAAAACTAACTAGTTGCCTTTGTCAAAATTTACGTTCAAGAAATGCAATTGACTCCAAATGAAGTCCCCTATGTTGTCTAAACTTGACCCATGTCAACAAAGTTCGACATTATCAACTGTCAAACCATTGACTACAACTATCAAATCTAGTTAAAAAGCACCCTATAATATTACACCCACCCAATATTTAATCCTTCCTCAGTTCATTTTCGCAAGCATCAAATTTATTCCTCTAAGATTCCATTCAGTATTCACCGAAGATCAACCCACTGGCCTTAAAATTCCCACAATAATAAACTAATAACTGAATGAATTCTCGTACAAGTATCTATAAGAGCATTAGCATCTGCTCATAACATAAAGTAATTGCTCCCATCACCTTGTAACATAACTCCATCGCCGCGCCGCCGTATTGCATATAGGAGGAGAGGAAAAACCATTATATACAAAGTAAAAACGAGACAAAATAAGGTAGTGAATATTTTTGTTTGATTAACAAAAAACAAAAAACCCATACGTACGAGTATATTATCTACATCACCTCATTAAAAAACTTAGACGTAGAATACCTATCTACATTATGTAGATACATTACCATTTCGCGATATATCGCACTTCACACTGTCTATGGTATAACGTAAGGAGTTCATGGTCTTTTTGCCGCAACCAGATTTATGTACGATTTTTTCTCATCTCAAAAGATCACACTGAACTGATTGACACTGACGACACAAAAATTCTTGAGATTATCACTCCTCATATGATTTCTTTTAAGCCCTGGTGTACCTTTAACTAATGTAAAACAAAAGTTTTTGAAGTAAATAATTGGAAGCTATTGATAATTTTCAATAGAGACACATTTGCGTGTATGACGAATTTAACATATCTATACTCAATCGAGCTTAGCCTAAATATTGCTAAAAGCCTGACAGTTTCAGATTTCCATACTCTATACCTTACCTACTCGCAACCCACCGCCTTTACGCCGCGCCGCACCGCCCGTGAAGCATTGACGTTTGTCATTCCAAACGTGACTAGAATATTGATTGCAAGCAAACTTTCAGTTTGACATTATTTGATTGATATTTTTTTTTCATTTTTCGGAACAAGAGTGATGACCGTCAGCTTGAAGATTTGTTTTAAATATGTACGAACTTATATACATATGTACATACATATACTGTAAAAACATAGAAACAGTTCTAAGGGAAAAGTTTATGATTTTAATATGATAAGTCACTTGGTAACAGTCGAAAAAGTTTGATTTCGACGAAACACATTTTGAATTGTTAATAAAAATCTCACTTGCAAGAGACACCGTAGCGAAGTAGTGAGTGCGTCAATTGAGTTTTTGATTTTGAAATTTTTTCGTGACAAATAAAAAAGTTTACATTGGTCGGTACTTCACCAAATGGTGTAAATATGTCAAAAATGTTTTAAATTCATTGGAGATATATAATCTGAACGTGTAAACCCGAATAAAATGTACCTTCCTATTCCTACAAATTTCTCGCAACAAAATTCTCACAACAAAAATTTGAATTATCAACATCTTTACTGTGTTTCCCTTTAGGACACAAAACTTACGAAGTTATCAAAATAATCCGGAATTATTGTTTAAAAAACATAGAATAGAGCTAATACAACTCCAATAACGACAAGGAACCACTTAATTGATTTTGGTGATAAAATGCGAAACGAACACTATTCTCTAAGTCTAATTCCATAATTTTAAAGAGAACTGAATGAACTTTTAATTAAATTAATTAAAGATCTAATTCACAAAAGATTTCATTCTCTTATAATGCACATAGTAGGAGGATTCTTCAGAAATTTTTTTAAAAAGTGTTTGTTGTAAAATATTTTTGTACAAAAATCCTTGAAAATCAAATGTTAAGAAGAACATGATATAAAGGTTCTCAAAAATCTCAGGTCGTCTTGAGCACTTACAAAATAAAGTAAAACCTTCCGATGATTCTTATGAACTATTTTCTCGTTTCAGGAAAAAGTTTGTTTTTTCTTTAGAAATGTTTGTGTTCTAATTATGTTCTTCTTTTGGAAGTAATCTCAGGCTATCTTCAGCATCTTTTTACATTTTTTTAAATACTAATAGTCAATTTCTTGATGAAATTCTAAAATAAAACAATATCTTCATCTAGTAATTCTCGGTGTATCTATGGAACTTCGTATCGTAAAAATATTTTAATCTCGAGCATTTCTTCAAATCCAATCATAATACTGTTGAATTCGGTTTAAAATCATTGTGGAGTTCTAGGAGTTTTAAATGTCGAAATAGAACTGAGTTCTCACGTGTTTTTTGGTTATTTTTGTAGCACCCCGTACATATATGTACATATATTTGGATTGCACTGAACATCTTACTTGAATAAAGATCAAAAGAAATTGGTTTCGAGCCCTGCTATCTATAAAATATCATATCATGCATGTAATTCAAATGATAGAAAGTATTATATTGAAAATTTCAAGAAATCATGTGTCCAGTAGATTCAGCCAAAAAAATTACTGTCGAGATAAAAAATGCAACAATATTCATAAAAGTTTAGTTCAGATGTACATAGTTTCAAAATTGAAGTCTTGTCTTCTATAAACAGATTTATCTTCACTTTTATCTGCCCATGCCGTCCATGTTTTTGTAATTTCTAAAACCATTTTATTATCGCACATGAAAATCCTTGTGGTCTGAAATTAAATCCAAAACTGGAATGAATTTGAAAATTAGGCCTTTGGAAGAAATAAAAACATTACTAAATCGGCTATTAAATTTAACGGTCTAATGAATCGAAGTTCTATCTCAAACTGAGATCTAAAACGCTTGAGAAGTTGATGAAGAAATGAGTTAGAACTCAAGAAATTTGCCGTAAACAAAATAGTACTGAATTTCCAACAACTATGTTTTACTGTTATAATAAATTTAGTGATCCGGAAGGGACTTCGGATTTTTATGGAAAGTTTTTTAATAGTATTTATAACTTTTGATATTGAAGATGCTTTAGTTAAACTTAAACCTCAAAAAGACTGCAGATAATATATTAGGACTGTTCCCTATTGTTTTCGTTCCCTAGTGCAAGTTCTCTTTCTATTCCGCTTTTGTAGATATGTATTTAATGAATCCATTTTTAATAGAATTCACAAATTTGTTCATAAATACTCTGGACAATTGGAAACAAGTTAATGTGATTTACGCAGACTTATTTACAAATTCTTCTAAGGAAATATCAAGTGTATGGCTTTCATGGACCGCTACTTGAACGGTTTTTTTCATATTTGCTTGGTTGAATACAATATGCAAAGATTTGTGACTTTTTCTCAAAAGAAATAAAGATAATTTCTGGTGTTCTAGAAGGTAGACATTTTGGTCCCTTATTATTTATGATCTTCCGAACGTTCTTAAAAATGTTCATTGCATTATGTATGCGTTTTTTCTCGGAATTCTAATTTAAATGATTGCTTTAGAATGATTTAAATTCGTTTGTTGATTGGTGGTAGTCAAATGATTTGTTGTTTAATGTTGTAAAGTGCGCTATTTAAATATTAATTTCGTTGTATCCAAAGTCAATTCCTTACTCGGGTTTATCAAAAGAAACTCATTAGAGTTGAAGGACCCCTTCAGTTAAATTTTAACACTGCATTATTATGCCTCCCATTCTTAAATATAACCTTGTTGTTAAGAGCTTTAAAACTAAATTAAAAAAGAGGCTTGGATGCGACCCACACTGATAACTTCGATTTGTCTGTCGATTTGTCTTGCTTAAAAGTTTGTAGGTTTTCGTGTTTTTTTTTTGTTGTTTGTTTTTATTTTTTGTAAAATGTCAATTTGATTTTTCTCAAAATCTTACTGAACGCTGACAACGATATTTTTTAAAAGATAAAAGTAATTTAAAGCCAATATCTCAAAGGTTTGAAAAGATATTTGAGTCGAAAAAAATTTTTTACCAACTTTGAGTAATGTTTTTTTAGGTTTTTATTTTTTATAAAAAAAAACTGTCAATTCGATTTTTCTCAAAATTTTATCAGGTGTTAAAAACGTCATTCTTCGTTGCACAAAATTATTTTGGAGCTAAAATCATTTTTTATTCGTAAAATTTTCGAGGTGTCAAATATTTTTTTTTCCAGTTTTTTTTTTTTGATTTATAAAAAAACAGTTACCTAATTGCATTTTTTTCCAAAAATATACTTGTTTGGTATCACGTTACATTATTTAATATAAAATTTAATTCAAGTCTAGCGACATTGGTTCATGAGATATTTAGGGTTAACCAACATTTTCACCTTTTTTTAAACTGCTATGGTAAAAAAAACACCCACGCAATTTTCTAGAGTGCCCTTTCTGCATCTTTCTGCATTATTATCTGTATAACAATATACAATATACGTCGAGAACGTACGGACGTACGAACATACGTACACACGCACGCACGGACATCTTTCTAAAAATCTTTTATTTCAACTCTAGGGACCTTGAAACGTCAAGAAATGTCAAACATTTCAATTCGACAAATCGGACCCATTACAATAATGGCTGAATCACAAACACGCTTCAGCTTCGGCTTCGCCTGACGTTTACGAGTTCAGCCATAGGAATTCAATGCATGCTATCACAATGGAGCTTCGACCTCACGTTTCGTTTGACAATCGTAAGGAAAAGAACGTAATGTAACGTAATGTGACTCAAAACGTAAGCTCTAGTTCAATTATCTGAACATTTGCTTTGTCTGACAGCTCAACAGCTGTAAAAAAATGTCAACAAACAAAATATTTGCTCTTTGGATGGATGAAATAATAGAAATGTCATTCAAAGCAACCGCGAAGCAGGCCCACCGTAACGCAGACGAAGCCGAAGCTGAAGCGTGTTTGTTATTCAGCCATAACTTCCTATGGGACGTTAATAAGAAGAGAATTGAACATTTTCAAACAAAGTTTATATTTGCTTTTCGAGATATTTTTGAAAACAATGCAGAGGGTTGTCATCAATCTTATAATTCGAAATTCTTATTACTTCGAATACAGACTTTTTTGACAAGAGGAAAAATGTCATCCATTGAATGTGAGAATTTGCTTAGCTACTTTCTTTAAGGGCTAAACTACTTTTGGCTTGACAGTTGTAATTTATTTAATATGTTTTATTCCTATTTGAATATATCAATATATCCAGAAAATTATTTTAAAGTCGATTGTTAACTTTACTTAATTTTTTTTTTTTCAATGTTTGAGTTTTAGGTATATAAGTAATTTGTATTTATAAATGAATTATTGTAATGTAAGTTCGTAGATATCTTACTTTAATAAATAAAAAATGTATTATCAAAGTTAATGTAGCCCTAGATTTTGAAGCAACATTTTAAAGGTGAAACATAAGTTCAATAATCTAAGTTGCATGCAAGTCAAGATGAGGTCAAGACTAATTTCTTTGCTTATAATGAACAAAACAAACATACAAACGTTATATTTTATGAATCATTCAAAATATTCTAATTTTACTTAATATGCATTAAAAATATGAAAAAAACCGTATTTGGCAAAATGAACTATCAATCGTAACATTTGACATCTTTGACTATTTATTATTTACCGGAACGGACTTCCGCGACTGTTTAAAATTACTATAGGCATAAGTTGGCCTTTATAATATACATATACGGAAGCTTGAATATTTTGTGCTAAATAATTGCAGACATATTCGTGTCGGCCCAGTAATGAAAGTTTATATTATCATTTTAACAACGCATAATTAAAGTAATCTTTTTGTCCCGATCGATGTTGATATTCGACGCTTTATTGAAAAATTTCTTTTCTTTTTTTTTTTTGTAAAACTCGTTCAATAATTATGTAACTCTTCGTAATATTTATTTCTGGTGTTTTCTTTTTCGGTGGTGTTTTATTCGATTATAAGATGATGATGAATTATTTTAATTTGATGTTCGTCATCGTTTAATACCTTTTATGAGTACATGCATGTAATATTTTAACGACCAACAGTGTTAAACAATGTAAAGGCATGTACATTATGTTAAATTAAATAATACATTTTCTACATATTATGAACATTATACTCGTATTGCTTATGTAGTTAAATATTGTATATACATACATTAACGACAATTTTAAGAAATAATATTAAATAACCATTAATGAGACATTTGATAAAAGTGAGAAATTTCTCACAGGTAAGTCAATAATAATGACATTTTAAGAATTCGCGAGTAATTAATGACAGATAGGTAAATATTTCTAAAACAAGAAAGTAAATATTATGAAATTACTTGAGAAAGTAAGAGAAGTATTTTTATTGAGTTGATGCAAAGCTTAACTAATGAATATTAAATTATTTATTTGGAATTTGTTAAGAGGTTTATTTGTGTCCATTTACATGGTCAATTGATTAATATGTCATTATCGTTGCTTTGTAAACAGAGTGGTTTACAAATACGTATAATTTGTTGATGGGGGTTTAAATTGACCGTGAAATTAAGTCTAAATTGATAAAGACAATTCATTACAACTAGGATATTAAGTAAAGCGAAAGTAATCGAAATGAGCTTTATTTTTCTTACGATGGTTAACAATAATTAACAATCATCGATTTTTGTCGATCCTTAGTCCAAAATTGTTACTATTTGTAAGTATAAGACGTCTTTACGTCGTTCTAAAACTTATTGTTAATGTGTGAAGTAGTTAAGATTTTTAGAAATCCAAAACTCAGTTCTAGATAACCAAATGAAATTGTTACAAATAAGCAATAATTTGTTTGATACAGCATTGAACTTATTTAAGTTTAATGGAGGAAATCTGTGTACGAAAAATGTAAAAATATAAATAATAACATAATATACAATTTTTTTTTTAATTTTGAATTTCCCATAGGAAGTTATTGTAATTAGCCCGATTTGTCATGACATTTCTCGACGTTTCAAGGTGTACATGTTACCTAAATCAAAGACCTCTAAAGAGTCAGTTTTTTCATAAAAATCTAAATCTATAAAAATAGTAGGTACACAAAATTCGTAAAAATGGATGTTCGATTCTCTATATGTATCTCGTAAATAAATGAAGGTATTGACTTCAAAATTATTTCACTGTTGTTAAGGTTAGGTAATGGTCTTAGAAAAATTAAATCTGAATTTTTTTGCATAAGATATAAAAACTTTTAAAAAATGCTACTAAAACTGCTAAAAATTGGTTTGCGATCATATTTTATCATATGCAAAATATTGTTGCTAACTTTAAGTAAACTTTTTAGAAAACTTCAATTGACATTTTTTTTTACAAAATACGAAAACCTACAAAAACAACACAAAACTGATAAGAAAAAAGAGGCTGGGATGTGACCCACACTGATAACTTCCCATCCCGTCTATCGATTTGTCTAAGGCCGCGGCTGAGCGGCTGAGCGGAAAAAAAATATAAAACATATGAAATCACATAGAAGCGGCCAAGCAATGAGCGAGCGGCGAAACAAAATTCTGAGCGGCTAAGCGGCGACGCTCAGCAACCAAACCTGTTTTAATTTTCTGAGCGGAAAGAAGTAAAGATGGCCAAAGTAAACATTGAGTTGTTAATTTCGTGTGTGCAATCTCGACTTTAACTACTAATCGCTCAAAAGCAGTAGCTCAGTGCCTGGCCATACGTCGCTTAGAGTTGCCTCTCAGCCGCTTGCCGCTCAGCCGCTTAGCCGCTCAGCCGCTTACTGCGTGGCCGAGTCCTAAATGTATAAATTCTTACCAAATTTGCGTTCTATTTTTTGTAGATTTTATTTTTTTATGAAAAAACGGACTGTTGGATTTTTATAAAAAAATTACTGAATATAAAAAACAATATTTTCTGTGAAATAAAATAAGTTTGAAGCCAATATTTTTAATTTTTGAAAAGCTATTTGAGCCGAAAATCAATTTTTACCAACTTTTATTAATTTTTTTGTTTAGGTTTTTATTTTTTGTAAAAAAAACTGTCAATTCGATTTTTCTCAAAATGTTTCCTAATGTTGAAAACAATATTTCTTATAAGTTAAAATTAGTTAGAAGCCATAATCTCAAATTTTTGAAAAGATATTTAAGTCGAAAATCAATTTTTACCAACTTTTGTTAAATTTTTTTTCGGTTTTTAATTTTTTGTAAAAAAACTGTCAATTCTATTTTTTTCAAAATTTTACTGAATGTTGAAAACAATATTTTTTGAAAGATAAAAGTAGTTTAAATCCAATATCTCAAAGTCTTGAAAAGATATTTGAGTCAAAACTCAATTTTTACCAACTTTTTTTTATTTTTTTTAGGTTATTATTTTTTGTGAAAAAACTGTCAATTCGATTTTTCTCAAAATTTTATCAGATGTCAGAAACATTATTCTTCGTTGCACAAAATTGTTTTGGAGATGAAATCATATTTTAGTCGTAAAATTTTCGAAGTGACAAATTTTTTTTTAAGTTTTTTTGATTTATAAAAAAAACCGTTAATTGAATTTTTTTCCAAAAATATAATTGTTTTGTATCACGTTACAATATATAACATACAATTTAATTCAAGTCTCTAGCGTCATTGGTTCATGAGATATTTAGGGTTAACCAAAATTTTCACCTTTTTTTTAAACTGCTATGGTAAAAAAACCACCCACGCAATTTTCTTGAGAGCCCTTTCTGCATCTTTCTGCCTTATTATCTGTATAACAAAATTTATTTGAAGTCGATATCTCTTCTGGTTCTTGAGCTATGGACGACGAAAAAAACGTCGCGAACGTACGGACGTACGGACGTACGTACACACCCACGCACAGACATCTTTCTAATTTCGACTCTAGGGACCTTGAAACGTCGAGAAATGTCAAAATTTTCAATTTGACAAATCGGACCCATTACAATAACTTCCTGTGGGAAGTTAAAAAATGGTTTTATCTTTTCGATCAAGACAAATCGACAGACGGGCACGAATGAGAAGCTATCAGTGTGGGTTCGGTCCCAGCCTCTTTTTGACATAATTATAGTTTGACATTATGTTAAATTACAACATCTGAAAATTTGTAACAATGACACTTGAACCATTTTTTTATGACATGTAAGATAAAAGGAACAGTTCACAGTGAGTTTGAACTAAAAATTATATGTCAAAAATTGTTCTTTAGCTTTGTACATGAAATTTTTTTGTAGTGAAGAGCACTTGTAACTTATTTCACAACTCATATTTCAGCTTAAATGAAAAGGGCTTGTTTAAACTTCTTCATAACTCTTTAACTAATTAGTCTATATCACACTCAACATAATTTTTAGTTAAAAATAAATTTCCCGATATCCATGATTTCACTATTAATCATAAATTATGTTAATAAATGATTTTCTTTTGGCTCTTTGCTTATAAAAACAAAACCCATTTCATATTTGACATTTGTAAATATATGACATAAGGTTTCTATATTAATATTTGACTGTTCTAAATTGATTTTGACGTAAAAATAAATAAATTAGGTTGCACAACAGTCCGTAAGGAACAAGGGTTTAATGACTTTCATCTCTCAACCTTCACGTGAGCGATTCATTTCAGAGATGGAGGGAACCTACGTTTTTATTCCGAATTTGAACTTATTTAAAAAGGACTTTTCATGACAAGAATTACTTTTGGAGGATTTGTCAATTCTTCGCAAATCGTAGTACCAGTGAGCAAACTTTGTAAGTTTCATAGGCAGGGATTAAACCAAGACCTCTGGGATGACAGTCCTAAATCGTTAAAAATTGTAATAAGCTGAGATTAAGTCAATTTTGAAGATTTTATCGACTCCGAAGGAAAAAATAGAATTACCAAAAAAAATTTCGATTGTGAATTATGCAAAAACCAATTGTCGGTAACCCAATATTCACCGCGTCTACCTCAAACTCAAGTTCACTTAACTAAGTTCAAAAAGTTATTGCTTTCCTCGAGTGAATTTAACTGTCATTATTGCCAGGGCCAAAATAGTTTTTCATATTTGTCCGCTTGGGATGAGCGGAAAAAGAACACCTCGTATCTACATAATCACTGGATCAATCGATCAGTAAGCCAGACAGAGTTTTATGTTAGGTGTTAATATTGGTAAAAGCGCCCTCTACATTAAGGAAATTACCCATATTTTACAAAATGTCTTCTTTTCTTCTTAAGAAAGCATGCTAGGAGTTTTTTTTTAAACTTCTTCTACTCTGAGGTCGAATTTAATTATAGTCAACTTGTGCGAAAATTAAATGTTTCTATGCGGAGAAACTAACAACCAAATCTCCTAGAATTATGCATAAGTATAGAATTATTAGCTAATTATTTCACGTCCCATTAAATATTATCTACTGGCTAAAGGATTAAAGAAGAAATATTCGATTTTATGTCAGAATTTCTATTATCTAAATCAAAGCTAAATGTATGTATTTAAAATTAAAAAATGCAAAACAAAAACTCAATTTTTTTGCTATCATAGCTAAAGAATCAAAACTTCCTAAAACGTGAACATTAATATTCTATCTATCTAATAAAACGTAACAATATAACCTTGTAGCTCATGGTCACATTAAATTTAAATAAATGTTAAAAAACTTTTGTCTATTTTTTTTTAAATGACTTTCATTTCAAAGCTAGGGGAATATTTCCGAACCTCAATAAATTTAGATATTGATGAAACACATTTATAATTAGAATTTTAGATTTAGAATATTTTGTTTCTAACTTAAATTAACAAAACTTTTTTGAATGATTCTACATAAAAATCAACAGATAGCTAAATCATATCCGATAGTCATATAGTTAGCTAGTTATATATTTATTAGAATAATCTCCATCACGCGCATTTCTAATTTCAAAATAAATTAAATAAAACATCGATCGTAAGGAATGTTTTATTTGCATAAATAAATTTGATTGTTATTATTTGATCAGCATTAGCGAAATTTTAAATTATACAATAATTAAAAATAACAATACTAACATAGTAAAAATTATAAATAAATTATTAAACAAAAAAAAGGAACCATGATGGTGATTACGGAATTCGCAGAATTTACTTCTTTGAAGTCAAATTAAGCAAGTAGTAGGCATATGCCCCTAGACGAATTAACTAGCGTTTCATGACGTGTATATAGCCAGCTTTTCTGGCAGCTGTCACTTTTGAAGATGTCATATTTTGACATATGACAAATAAAAACTAAGTCATTGGACATAAGGGGCTTGAAAGTAAGGCAAGTTTCCAGCATCTGATTGGCCAATTGACAAACAATTTCCTTCCAAGTTAGGCAATTGAATTGGAAAGATGACTGGAAAGTTAGTCTAGACAAATCTGCTAACTATCATGTCAATTCCACTTATGTCAAAATGACAGCTAATTATAATTTTTAAATTTCAAACCCAAAGCTGAACTTTATTACTTTGTGATTTATTTATTTTCTGCACAATTCTATTTGAAGTTTTATGTAAAAGAATTCATTGTGAAATTGGAAAAGGAATAAGTAATGTTTCTTTAAAATACAAAATACAAGTGGAGATGGAATTGTAGCTTGTCTGAGGATTGTTTTTATAGACAATTATGTTTAAGTTAGTTTTTGCACGATCAACTCAAGGTAGAAGTTAGTGAAGTAAAGTTCCGAGTTTTAAGTTTATGACACTTGAAAAACTAACTAGTTGCCTTAGTCAAAATTTACGCTCAAGAAATGCAGTTGACTGCAAATAAAGTCCCTTATATTGTCTGAACCTGCCCGTTCGTTGCTAAAAACAGAACGATACACGCCTAAACAACGCATTAATATTTTAAAAACTCACTACAAAAATAGTGAACATTTTGCAGTTAGATCTCACAGTTTTGAAATAAAAGTTTCATGATCGTGTTATTTCCCGAGGAGGTGATTTCCCACCCAAGTTATGGGATTTCACACCTTGAGAACTTTTTCCTTTAGACCAGAGGTAATAAATGTGGCGGACAGTTCTGGCAACGCTGCAAGCCGCCAATCAATCAAGATCGAAAGTCGATACTCGATAGATAACCTCCAAGCAGATGCATCAGTTCGCTATAATCCAACTTGCTTTTTATTTCCCTTAGCGCAACTAAATATATGTATGTTAGCTCTATGGCAATGCTCCACAATGAATTCAACATTTTTAAATAGAATTCAAGAAGTTATCGAGGACATTAAGCCACAATTGTGCGAATTGGTCATGGAAAACTTTATGAAAAGGATAAAGTGCTGCAAAAGTCCAACCATATGGCCGTGGCAGGCATTTGGCTGAAAATTCTTTCCATTGTTAATGACGTAAAAATAATTTTATTATAGTCTCAAAAAGTTACCAATTATCAAAAACCCCAAATAGATATTACATTTACTACCATTTCGTACAAAACCTATCCACGTCTATAATTTAAATATTATAGTTATAAGTCTATAAGCAGTCTTAAAATTTGACATAAGCTCCTCGTTAAAGTATTTAAAATCATTCAACAAGTAACAAAATAATGACACTACCTTACCTACAGCATTATTTAGTGATTAATTTAATATTTCAATGCTAAAGTGGTTAACAAAACTTCCGAAATAACTTAAACCTTTTTCTAAAGAATTTAGAATTTTCTTGCTTGATTAGTATTTAATAATTTAATCAAAAAAGAATTAAAATTTCTTGAGGAAATAATTTAACATAAAATACTTCCATACGGAAATTATTATTATTTATTTTTGATTTTTCCTTCAAACTAAAAGAACACGCAAAAATGTATATTGTGATGTTAACCTTTTAATAAATAGTTTGAACTATTTATTATGATTCAATTTTACATAACTTGTTCTATGTAAGTTTGCTTAATTTTGGACTCTTTATGGAGTTACAATAATATGGACAGTGTTAATGATCATCTTTCACTTTTTATATGATTAACCAAAATTTTTAATTAAATTCTAAAGCAATAAAAAGTATGTTTCTTTAAGGTCGAATGATTGAGTACCAAGTCACTGAAAAGTTTATATTCGCAATTTTGCGAATCACATTAAGTACGCTACACACCACGCTAAACAGCTGGCTGGGTGACCTGGAAACCTTATTAATTATGAAAGAATATATCATAACATTATGACCCATTGTTTGAGGTGTTATTAACACACACAATTTAAACACCAACAAAAATATAAACAAACTTTCAATACACATTTTGTTGATTTACTCGTATACATAGTATGAGTATGTTGAGAAATTTCAAATATTTCAGTTCTTAGTAATAAAAAATGCTGAATATTGAGTATTAATTTTTTTCGTATTCTTCTTTATTTAAATTTATTAACCGGGGTTTTTTGATTGAGAGTAGGTATTAAATTGCTGATAGAATCTATACGACACACGACGGCCTTGAATGTTGATTATATTATGTAGAACATGATGTTTCTTTGATATTCTGATGTTCAAGTTAAACACATAGATAACTAAAACATTGTCTTTATTTCTGGTTCTTAAAAAGGGAAAGGGTTTAACTTTTAAGAATTGCTTTTATAAGATTGTTAACTTTTATTTTGTAAAGATGAGAGTTATTTGAAATTTTGACAATATTCATAGAGTAGTGAACATGTAGAATATTATAATTAATGAAAATTACTATTTTGAAAATCTGACAAGTTAGAAAATGGAATTAGCAATTAACTGTTTAATTAAAACAAAGCAAAAAGACTGAGCTAACTTGTCATTATACAAATATTTACCCTTTACAAACAAAAATATTTATTTCCAGTGTTCATACTTAGCAATGTTTTATAAAAAAGTTAAACTCGCTTATAAATGTATATCTTTTACAATCTTACATACAATATGACACAATACAAAACTTTAAACTTTAAACTCATTTACTTGGATAAGGATACATTTTTTTTTTTAATTTAAAAGGATCGTCAACACAATAACTGATATTAATTTATATTTAAAATTTGCATTTAATTGAATTATGACGTCTTTAAAAAAGTATTTTGAACTATTATATTGAAATTGTTCTACTCATAAATATTTTAGTTTAAACATTAAGCACACAAAACAATCAAATAGTTATATAATATAATATAAAATCATTTAAATCGTTCTATTTTTTAATTTACCTAAATTCATTGCGCTTAGTTTTAAATACAGAAGTAAAATGTGAAAGCATTTTCATTATTTTGAAAAGTTAACATCATAAAAATGCCAACTTTTTCTAACATTCCAAATTGGGTGAGTTGTTTAAACTTTAGCTTGTTTTTTTTTTTTCACGTAGGTACTGTCATTATGAATGAAGAAGAGGCTATAAAAGTTGTATGTATTTTGAAATGTAATTTATTAATAAAAATCTGTTGCCATTCAAAATATTTAAAAACATTTAGCTATACAAAAATTTAAAATTTTCGAACATTTTGGAACATTTTTTATTATATTTTTTTTGTTCTACAAAAGTTAGATACACCGAGGACTCAAAATTAACTCAGGAATAAATTTGGAAATGTAAATTAGTTAATTATTTTTATTAATATCAGCTTTACGAGGTTTTCTTTTTTAATTGTTGATAAGATTTCTGAAAAGAATGATATTGGTGATATTTTTAGAGTATTAAACTTTACAAAAGTTCTTAATTGAACTTTTTCTAAAGAACAAAATTTATATTATTAAACAAAAATAAGAATTCGATTTTTTTTTTTAGTTTTAAATCCCTCAAGCAAGTAATTAAACTTATGTATTTAATAAAAATGTTTATTTCTCTTATGTTAATATCAATTAAATTTGAAGTTGAAGGAAATCTGCGGAGAAGCAAAAATACGAAAAACTATGAATTTAAGAGGTGATTTTTTTTTCAACCTAATATGAAATTGTTTTTAAATACGAAACTGCAGCACAATAACTTCATATAGGTAACTCACGAAATATGTTTTGAAATTTGCATTTTTGGGTAATTTTGCAACTGTAGGCCAAGATTCAAGAGTCAGGACCTTGAAAACGATTTTAATTTTATTACTTCCGCTTGTAAATTAAAAATAAAATATATCCGAAGGTTTTTTTTCATTCATCTTCATATTTTAAACTTTAAGGAAGCAATTAAGATTTGTTTTACAGTAGTTAAAGGCGATGATTAGAAACTTTCAAGAACATATCGAAGTGAATAAAATATCAGATTTTTATTAACTTTTAGCACAGATGAGAAACTATAGTTTTTCAATTTTGTTGGGTTAAGATTTCAGTTTCAATAAAAATAATGTACCAACGCTTCTAAATTAAGCATAAGATGAATTTTTTCGAAAAATTTACAAAAAAAAAAAGAACCAAAAAGAGTTATTAAGGAAATTGAATAATTTTTTATTAAAAAATATGTCTTTTTTTTAAAGTTATTTGGGTGTAAGACAAAATGGAAAATCTCAAACCAAAGTTTTCATTTAGAGTTGCAGAAATCAAAATGAATGTCGATTCAAAAAAGATGATTAGTTTCGAAATACAAATTTTTGGCTTGAGTAAGCATGTGACAAACAACAAGTTTATATCACATTACAATTTTGAAATTATTCATATACAACGAAAGTTAGATAAATAAGATGTAGTAATTTTTAGCAGTGCTTTGAAAGAATTGTACCAGAATTTTGAATATGCGAAAATATTGAAGTATGTATCAACAACAATAAAAAAAAAGTTTATTTCTTTTAATTTAATCAAATTCGAAAATTACGAATTAAAAATTAAAAACTGCTTTTGTTGATGAAAATATAAAAATCTTTACTCCAAATGTTCCCAAGTGTTGTCAATATGTTTTTGTAGTAAGAATTTCTATTTTTTAAATTAAATTCTTAAATTCAATTTTGAATACAACGTTTTTCCAAGCTTAAGTTTGAAAAATAACGCACAATCACAATTTCAAATGAATCTTAAATTGCAAAATCGTAACTGAAACCATCAAAATGTTCTTATATCACTTTAAAAAGTCTGTTCATTTTTTTGAAGAATTTAATTTTAAAAATAAATATTCAACACACCAATTTCTAGTTTTAAAAAATAGTCGAAAAGTTTTTTTTTTTTAAACTTACAGTAGAATTACTGCTTGACTTTTTGTTAAATTTTCGTACAAAAATTTCTTCAAACAACTTTGCTTCTCTCACCGTTCTTTTAATTTTTCTTCTGATTCAATAACAACTTTTATTTTATCCTGAATTCACTCTTAGCCACTTGGAACTTTATATTATTATTGATTTATGATCTTGAAGAGAGAGAGAGCTTCAGCCACTCCGCTGACACTGGTGACTTGAGACTAACTTACAATTGAAATTGATTCTGAACCGATAGCCGTCCGGGCCTTAAACAAACTGATACCAAGTCTTAAATGATTATGTGTATAAATAAAAGTGAGGATTTGCCATTTTGTCTTTTGAATTGAACCAAACACATATGAGACACGACCAACTTCTTTTACGACAAACGCAAAACGATCGACGACGCGATGACGACGACGACGACGACGACGACCCTACGTGCCTTGATTTAACCACTATTCGCGTCACATATATCATATTATACGCGCTTGTTGTGATCGAACGTCATTTATTCTTTGGTTTGTAATAATGATCAAAAAACGACATCATTAAAAACCAATTATTCTATAGCAACAACAAAAACAGCAAGTTGTAGGTTTTTGAATTTTTGTGAGTTTTTTGAAGCGCATTCTCTGTGCGTCTGATGATGCGTTGAACTTCATACAATTGAGTTTTCTAATCTATTACAATTTTTCGGTACGACCGACCGACACGCGACGACTGCGAGCGTAAGTAAGTACAACTCTCATTCATTTAGTTACACTTAGTGCAAACATTGGTCTTAGGTATTTTTTGAATTGCATTTTCGAGCATTTGTTCAAGGAGAACCTACATCACCAACGACTTACAGTCTGATTAATCAATGATACAGGTAGGTACAGGTAAGGTAAGGTATAGTAATAGGTACAATGGCCTAAGATTTTTGATTTCAGAAAAAAAGTAAATACGAGTAAGATATCGTCATTAGGTTTTGTTAGATTTGATTTGGTTGACAAGGTCAGTTATTGGAACTTAAGCCAGGTGAAATTATTTATTAAAAAGATTAAATTTATAAATAAAAAAGAAATCAGGATTAGTTAAATGGGTTTGATTGATTTTTTAGTTTTTTATTGTCGTTAATACGACAAGGACAAGGGCATTAGTTTTTAACTCCTACATATTCCACATTCGTGTAGTACGACTAAAGAAAACATATCTAAACTTGACAGTTTAACTGAATTTAGACTCGAAGGTATACGGATAAGTATTGCTTTAGGTACGAGTATTATGGTTAAAATGTTTAAAGTAATGAATGCAACTAGCCACCTAGCTGGAAAATAATCCGTTAAAATAATGATGAAAACGATCGAAACAAAATACTTCACGTATTTGTTCAATCGACGTAAATGAATCTATCACCTATCAATTTGAATGCTCTTCGTTGAATACTGTTCGAAAGACTTTATTACTTAACAAGACAATCAGCCCAAAGGTGGGAGGTATGATTAGTTGGATTTGTATAGGTGTTATAGACAATAGCCAGATACATCGTTTCAGGCAACTACGATTTTCTGGCGGTACTTTTAGGGATATTGCTTATGTGATCTTTTCACAAAAGGTGATTGGTGATACAAATACTTAGATTTTGGAAATAATCAGTTTCCTTGTGCAAGTGATATTTATGGATACTAAAGAAGTTTGCAAGAACACCAGGGTTTAATAAGCTTATCATTCATTCCCATAAAGCAGGGTTGTTTTTTTTTTATATAGTGCGCAATGATTAAACACAGTGCGAACAATTAAGAAGTGAGGACAGGATTAGAAAGGAGATACCGATGCACATTGGTTTTAGATGTTTGCTTTATCCTAAGTTGAGTTTATCATAAGTTGGTAGTCCACATCCGAAGGAAAACAATGAGAACCTATGTTAATACGAATACGAAAATCTGAGAGTTCCGTCATCAGCGAAACAATTAAGTAGGTTAGCTTAGAAGTTTCGGACAAAGGATAATTTATAAAAAAAAGAAAGAGCTTCGGAGACAAAACAAAGCCCTGGGGATACCAGCGTTTATTTTGTGGATATATAATTTTAACCCGTCCAATACTATTTTAATTCAATGAAATTTTCATTTGTAATGTAATACTACAAAGAAGAGATTCATCAATACTTGGTACTTGATGCCAAACTCTATTAAACACCTTTTAATTATCAAGTGTAATAATTTTACTTTCTCCAAAACGATGTAAAGATTTGTTCCACTGTTCGGTGAGATAAACCTTGAGATAACCAGTGGACCTATTGCCATACTGCAGGTTATTTAAAAGCTTTCGTTCTTTAAGATTTGTTTCAAGCTGAAATTGATCAGCGTTTCCATCATCTTGAAAAAGGGACGTAAGTGCAATTAGACGATAGTTGGAAGGGATTCGCCTTCACTAGCGACAGTTTGGACAAACGCTGATTTCCTTCCATTCGGAAAGAGGTCTGTAGAGTAGGGCAGATGAAAAAGCTTACGCAGTAGTTTTGCCACCGTCGAAGAACAGCTCCTTAGAACAACAGCTATCCAGGCCGGTGGATTTGTAAATATCAAGATCTTTAAGTCATCTAGCAACTGTACGAGTGCGAATGAAGATTCGTATCAAAGAATCCCTAACGCTTTCAAGTACAGGAAGAGTCATGTCACTATTGGCAGCATCGAATTAACAGCAAACTGTGCTGCTAGCAGATCTTGTGAATCTTGAAATGAATATGAAAGGCTGAAGGTAGTGTCGTCAGCAAATTAAGTATGTGGATAAGAAGAACCAGAAATGAGATTTAGTCAATATAAGAAAGAGTGGCGGAGACAGGACAGAATTCTCAGATACACCAGCGTATATTTTGTGGTTTTCAGACTTCAATCTATCGAATACTGCTTGGACGGTTCTAAAGGTAATTTTAAATCAGACCATGAAGGGATTCATCTAACCCAATTGCATTTATTTATTTTATCTGATGATAAAATCAATTAAATTGTTTTGATGTACTGTGCTTTCTACGTGTCTTCTAATTTATTGAAAAAGGGTTTTCCAGGAAATTGTGATAAGTTCTTTAACCTTTTTGTTAATGACTTTCATTTATTAAGTATATATGTATGTATTTGAATTCATTCAATAGGCTTATAAACCTGACTTAAAACCAACATAATCAAAGCCATTGGTCAAATTCAATCTTGATGATTTATGCCCAGGGTTAGAATTGTTGTAAAAATTAGAAACAGAACCCAAATGGTTATAATTCTTGAAATCAGACCGCCAAAAATATCAGTTTTGCATCAAGTTTTTATTTTCTATTCAAAACACAGACATTTACTATATATTTTAAAATGTTTCATAGCATTCACAGGTATCTTCCTAAATATAACCAAGTTTTGTATGTTGATCTTATTTACACAAGACAAAAGAAAATAATAATCGTATCAACAATGACCAAAGTAGAAATTCCCAAATTATCAACTAAATGAACCTTCAGAAAAAGTTAATTGCAAGCTGGAGGGCATAAATATATAAAACCTATGGCATAATATTGGTAAGACTGGTCTTTCAGTCAATTGCAAGCTTTTTGTTTTTCTTTTTGTTTCATTATTTTTGTTTTTTCGAAGAAAAACCATATTATGAGTCAAACATATTTCAGTGCATTCCAATTAAAGGTACCTTATCTATATATAGAAGGTACCTTTTTGTTCATTTACCGGTTTATGACGATTTCTCTGAAAAGCCTATAAGGCATCATACAATAAATACGTCAATTTCGACTGACATGGTATCTTAAAGTTTTTTATTATTTTTATACTTATGAGTGGTAAAATTGGGGTTTCATTTAGTAATACCATTCTTGGATATGAGAGTAAAAGTAAGTACATTTGAAGAAGATAAAGTATATTTAGAACAAATGAGATACTTCTTTGTATATACCTAACATTCAAAATAGAAAAAATTGTTCGAAATGTTATTTAGACAAGTTTCTTTGGTGTTGTTAGAAATACATTATTTCACAAATTATATAGAAATAATAGAATATTGGTGTTTTGAAAGAGGATTTCTAACTTCCCATAAGAAGTAATTGTAATGGGTCCGATTTGTCAAATTGAAAATTTTGACATTCCACGACGATTCAAGGTCCCTAGAGTCGAAATAAAAGATCCGTCCGTACGTTCGAGAAGTTTTTTTCGTCGTCCATAGCTCGAGAACCAGAAGAGATATCGACTTCAAATAAATTTTGTTATTCAGATAATAAGGCAAGAGATGCAGAAAGGGCTCTCAAAAAAATTGCGTTGGTGATTTGATTTTAGGTAAGTAAGGCAGTTTGGTCAAGTCTAAATATCTCATGTACCAATGACGCTAGATACTTGAATTAAATTTTATATTATATATTGTGAAGTGATACAAAACAAGTATATTTTTTGAAAAAAATCCAATTAACGGTTTTTTTTATAAATCAAAAAAATTTGTCACCTCGAAAATTTTACGACTAAAATAAGATTTCATCTCCAAAGCAATTTTTTGCAACGAAAAATAATGTTTTTGACATCTGATAAAATTTTGAGAAAAATCAAATTGACAGTGTTTTTTATAAAAAATAAAAACCTAAAAAAAACATTACTCAAAGTTGGTAAAAATTGAATTTCAACTCAAATATCTTTTCAAAAACTTGAGATTAAGGCTTCAAACTTATTTTATCTTATAAGAAATATTGTTTTCAACATTTTGAAAAATGTTGAGAAAAATCGAATTGACAGTTTTTCTACAAAAAATAAAAACCTAGAAAAAAACAATACTAAATTAAAAATAAAAATTTACTTTCGACTCAAATAGCTTTTCAAAAATTAAAAATATTGGGTTCAAACTTATTTTATTTCACAGAAAATATTGTTTTCGATATTCAATAAAATAAAATCTACAAAAAATAGTACGCAAATTTGGTAAAAATTGATATATATAGACAAACTTTTAAGCAAGACAAATCGACATACAGGATGGGAAGTTATCAGTGTGGGTCGCATCTCGCATCCCAGCCTCTTTTTGAAAAGTTCTTTTAATGAATTTATTATTTTAATCGTCAACACTAGGGCCTATAAGGCTTATATTCCTTTCTTTATTTGAAATAAAGCTTGAAAAGAGGCTGGGAGGCGACTCTTACTGATAACTGCACATCCCGTCTGTCGATTTGTCTAAAACTTCAACAAAATATTTATAACAATATTTTGTGTGAGATACAAAATTTGAGAGATATTGAAACGAAATCAATTCTTATCAGTTTTTTGTTGTTTTTGTAAGTTTTGGTGTTTTGTAAAAAAAAACGTTGTCAATTGAATTTTTCTTCAAAATTAACTAAAAGTTAGCAACAATATGTAAGAATAAGTTTATTTTTGTCTTTAAGATTTTTAATCGAAAACTAATTTATACCAATTTTAGTAGCATTTTTTAAATTTGCTACTAAATCTAATGAATCCATTTTCAAATAGTTCTTATATTTTAAAATTTAAAAATGTAATGCAATTTAATTAATCCAGAAAACATTTATATACATATTTAACTTTTTTCGAAAATCGTTAGAGCGTTTATATATAAAAATTCATTTTTTATGTATAAATATTTTAAGCATGCAACTGTGTAGTGCTTATAAACATACGTTTTACATTGAAATTTCGATAAAAACTGTTGAAATATTTTCGAGAATTCTGAAAAAAAATAACTAAATATTATTTTAAAAATCCAAAAAAGAAACTATGACATTTTTGATATTCAAATCCTAAAAAAGTTTGAAATCAAACATTGGTTTGTGGGTCGAAGACAGACTGACAGATTTATAGACGGAATAGGGGGAGCCACTTTTGCGACTTCTCTACCATAGTAATGTTCTGTTTGATCAAAATCTCGAGTTCTACATTTTTTACGAATGCAATACTTGCCATATAGTTGCTTTTTTTTTTAATTTTGTTGAAAGTTTTTTTTCTGCATCCTTTGCTGTTATTATCTGTTATTTGAAATCGATGTCTGTACTGGTTCTTGAGATATGGACGGCAAAAAATTGTATCCCGAACGTACGGAAGTACAAAGGTCTGTACAAACGCACACACAGACATTTCTCTAAAAGTCTTTGATTCAGATTTTAGGGACCTTGAAACGTCGAGAAATGTCAAAATACTCAATTCGACAAATCGGACCAATGACAATAACTTCTATGGGAATTGAATAAAATACGCCCTTTTGTACTTAAAAAAGTGATCAAAATGTTCATATCTACTCCGAAATGGAGACCTTCTTAAAATTCGAAAACCTAGAAAAACCGAACGCTCCTATTAAGTTGTTAAGTTGCCCGATTTCTTTAAGATATGAACATTTAAATTACCATTTTGACTACTATCAGTTTTAGAATTGATTTTTATCTGTCATTGTGATCATTTTGATATTTCTAGAAGAGTTTCAAGATCCCTAGATTATAAAATCACGTTTTTATAGAGATGTCTGTGTTTTGGTGTGTTTGTAAGTTCCTAAATTTGTACGACCATACATTTTTTAAATCTTCTGAGGTTAGGAATGGTTGGAACTTTTTCATGGATGTTCGTTGGATTTTTCTTTTGACATGAATCTACTTGAATGGCCCAGCTTACATAATATTCTCGCTTACTGAAAATGAAAGAAAAACACTGGACTGAATTTACAGTTAGTGCGACACAGTCTCAATTTCACGATGAATAATGCAACTTGATGTACTCTGGCATACCGAACTACTTTGATGATTCCAATTCACGTGATATGATTTCCATAATTTTTAAAGCTCGCTGCGGGTGCCTTAATATTAATGGAAGAGCCTTCCAAGGAGATACAGATGGAATATGTACATTATGTAATATGGATGAATCGGAAAATACCATGCACTTCATTGGAACCTGCCCAGTATTCAAAACGTACAGAAGAAAATTTCTTGGAAGCAACATTCTTAATGGCTACTGCAACTCAAACTTATATTACTTTTTAAAAGCGTCAATTAAATATCGCAATCTTATTATAAATTAATTTTCATAACATATGTATGTATGTACATACATTGTACATATGTAACTTAATCTACTTACTAAGCTTATATATTTTTAAATTTCCTTTTTAACCTGACAGGCAACTTAAAGTTATTGTCAAAACTAATTTGAAACCAACAATACCAGCATTTTTAAAATTTTTTTCGAACAGGTGTCTATTTGAAAGTGCAAAGTGTTTCACAAAATTTTCAAAGCGACAAATCTTTTAACTTTCAATTTTTCAGACTATATGGCCAGCTTACGTTTACAGCATAGAAAGACCAATCTGGCCCAAAAACCATCATTCTATTTAAAACATGGTGTCCACGGAAATACTCCTTGAGAAAAAACTGCGAGGTTATGTCTGAACAATTTTGTGGCCAGAAAATGAACTACTCTGCAGACGGCTGTTATATAATAGACTTAATCACATATTCCCTTGGCTATTAAATTGTAGTTTATTTTCAATTTTAGACAACACGAATTCGATGGTACTTTTCGTTATTCGAAAACTCTCTTTAGTCGAAAAATCATTTCGGATATCGAACTTAATTCTTAGTGGTCACTATTTTTATCTTCTTCGTTTTCAAAATATTATTCAAAACGATTCATTTTTTCATAAATTATTTTGCAACAGCTTATCCAAAGGAACGGTTTTTTGCTATAATCTGTCGAATTCCATAGAAGGATGGCTGCGATGTTGATGGATTAAAAAAAAACCTACAAAATCAGACATATTTGACGTTGAAATGAATCTAGTCGTCAACCCTTTAATTCAAAATTCATATTACTTTACTTTGTTAAATAACAAAACTTTTAACTTTTCAAAAAAGACTATGTGAAACGTAATTTGCAAAGTGGCGAAGTGAAAAGTGATTGGTAAAATAGGGCCCATGTTTTGTTTTTGATACAAAACATAAAAACCTATAAAAATTTAATTTTTAATGATGAGAAAAAGTGTAAAATTTATTTAAAATTTAAATAAAAATGCTTAAATTCAATAAGTGTACTTAACGAAAAGCTTGGTGTATTTTTGTGTATATAATCCGTAAATTCTCTTTGTATTTATTCTGTCAATTTTTAACGTTTTATGGTAAATACCATTTTTTATAGGGAGTGTTAATTGTCAGTTTATATGTAATTGATAGATATTTAAACTTGAAACTTAATTTAGGTAAATTTTAATTGATTATCACACAGTTTCTTGTTCACAACATTCTAAAACATTTTCAATTATGAAAACTTTTATAAATTGGCTGTTTTTTGATTTTGGTCAACTATCAATTGACACAACAATTTTGTATAAAATTGTAAACACAATTTCTATAATTTTTCTCACAAACAATTATTTTCAAATGAATAAATTAAACATACTGTGCAGAAACTGAAACCAGAACGTAAAATCTTAGCTTTACCTCTAATTAATTAAGATGGATTATTTGATTAATATTCACGGAAAATTGATATAAAACATTAATGATTTATTTATTTATTTATTTATTTATTCATCAAGCAGAGACACAGCTCTTAAAGACTACTTAGAACAATAGTAAGTTTATATAAATAATAATAAATAAAACAAAACAAAAAAATTGATTGTACATATAAATTTACTCGGACTTATTCTTCACTCAACCGTTTACAAAGATCAAAAAAACTGAACAAATGAATGTAGATGCCTATACACCTTAAGACTGGTCATACCATTAAAGTAGGCGTTAACAATATTACGTTAATTTTATCTTTTATGTAGAAATTTGTCAAGTTCTTAGAAAAAATAGTTTTTTTCCAATCTAATAGTTAGTTTGTTAATAATCATGGTATCGATAAAAAACAATGATAATAATAAATAGATATATTCTTCAAATAACAAAAAATTGAAGTTATGAAATGTGATATTGATATTAAAACGCATACTGATAAATAGTTATGACTTATGACAATTGTGCCACAGACAACATGTGTGATGGACTTATCTCACCGTTTATTACCTTACACTTTCGGTCAGTAAGTCAGCAGAATGCATAAAACCTTAAAAAGAGGCCACAGTTTATCAAACATGAAATGTTTATTTCACAAAAACATTTTGAAGTAAAGAATGAAACTTTTGAAAACTTTCTGTGCAGTATATTATGATGAAAATATAATAATACTATAAAACTTTATAACATTAATACTTACTTATTTTTCTGTAATAATAATAAATCTAATGTTGCACCTTAGTCAAGGTTTAAGGTTGCTCCACAAAAATAGTTCCTTACAACAGCCAAGAATATTACTTCGATTTTCGATATCAATAATTGAAATATTGTTAACAACATAGTTTGAAATATTCATCAACAAAAATATACACATACCAGAAATGTTCAAAACTATAAGACTTAAAAATAAAATGAGTGCATGCTTCAATACCTAAAGTTAATACTTAATTTTTTTACAAACATATTCTAGTTTTAAAGAATGTGCATTTATGAAAAAAAACTTTATATTAAAATATTTAAAAATATTCTTTATATTTTAAAACTTAAAATCAATTTATTTAAAAATATATACATACATGTGTTCAATAAGGTCTTCATTAAGAGAATGTTCTTTTAAATTCATGCACAAATATAGGCACAATATCTTATTTTAGAACCAAACTAAATTATGTTCCAATTTTTCAATCAGTTTTTACGACGACACGTTGTTAATTTGAATACAAACAATGTTGTACTATGAATTTGATTTCATTAAATTCTCAACGTCTAAAGCGTGTATACCTTAACCGAATTACAATTCAAAACTTTAAACGCGACAAAATAAAGCTTTCGCGATCCTTATTAATTTTTGTTCTGAATTTTCAAGGTTTTATAGCCGAATGGATAACCGAAATAATAATACGATTTTTAAAATCTATCTAACATTCCTAATTGATTAATGCAAAATCTATGTATTTTGTTTCATGAAAAGAATACTTATTTAAAAGGCTTTAATATATTTTTAATGGCACGTGTAACTAGTGGTGAAAATATTTTTAACCTAAAAAGCTTAATAGGCACGAGACCAACAATTATTGTAATCTGTTAATTAAGTTTCAAATAAAATTAAGCTAAGATATGAAAAATGTACATGTATAAATTTAAATATTAGTAACTAATTTAGATAAATTTAAACAAATACAACAAATATTTTTATAAATGGTCTCAATCTACGGGCTAAATTACAAGAACCGTATTTTGTGTATATCCCCATTGGAATTATTGTATTCTGTCCTATATTTAAAAGTTTGACATTTATAGATGTTTTAAGGTCCCTTCAATCTAAATCGTACGTTCGGGTTTTCTTCTTTTTCCGATTCCGATATTTCAAGAAGAGAAAATATATCGACCTTTTATATTATTAAGCTCAATATTATTGTAAAATATTTAATATTGCACAATATTATTGAGCGTCTAGGGATAGTATTGGAAGGTTGTGCAATATTTTAGAAGAAAATCAAAACCCTTTTGATATTTATTGCACAATATTTGTTCATTTAATTTTGAAATTTTAGGAGTAAAGAACTCCGCGAGTGAAACTGAGGTTGAAAGAACACTTATTTTAGAATGTATCGACCTGTTTGCGACTCTGCCTGCTTTGTAGAATATAAAGACCAACTATCGAATTTCGAAACAAATTGTTCTTCTTTTCTTAAAGTGATATCGAGAACCGAACATCAATTTTTACCAAATTCGCGTACTATTTTTTGTAGATTTTATTTGTTTTTATAAAAAAAACGGACTGTTGGATTTGTATAACAAGTTTACTTAATGTCGAAAACAATATTTCCTAAGAGATAAAAATAGTTTGAAGCCAATATTTTTAATTTTTAAAAGATTTGAGTCTTGGCAAAAATTAAAGATATTGGACTTAAACCAATTTCACCTTGTAAAAAATATTGTTTTCAACATTCAGTAACATTTTAATAAAAATCTAACAGTCAGTGTTTTCATACAAAAATCTACAAGAAATACTACACAATATTGGTATAAATTAATATTCCATTCTCGATATCTCTTAAAGAAACGAAGGTATTGACTTTGAAATGATTTAATCCTGTGCCAATTTAATCTGTATTATTTTATACAAAAAGCTACTAATATTGGTAAAAATTAGTTTTCGATTGAAAAATTGGGAAACCAAAACAGATATTGAAATCAAAATAATTTTACCATATTGTTGCTCTCTTTTTTTATTCTTTTTATTCAGAAAAATTGAAATGACAACTTTTTTTTATAAAACAGGGATAAAATACAAAATTACCAACAAAACTGATAAGAAATGGATTTCGACTCAAGTATTAGGAGAACAAAGAAATATATTGTCTTTAAATTTTTGAATCTCTCACCAAATATTGTTATTAACATTTTGTTAAAGTGTTAGACAAATCGACAGACAGGACGAGAAGCTATCCTGTGGCTCACATCCCAGCCTCTGTAAAAAAAATAACAACCAAGGCGATTGTACTTGTTTATAGGAAATCATACAAAAAGCGGTAGCATCATCATTGTTGCCAGAATCATTGTAAAAGTAGGACTAAATTTCCTAAAATATTCAATCGTAATCCTTTTTTCACATACGTTCAATGTACTTAATTTTTGACCAACTCTCAAGAATAATCAAAAAGTCCTTCCAAATACTTCCATTTTGCACTAACAAAACAAACAAAAATTGGTTTGAACAAGACTATGTAACGGCAAAGCGGATATTAACTTTCCTGAAGTTACTTAGAAGATACGAAACTAATGTTTAAAAAAAAAAACTTTACGCAGAGGCACAAAGGATTTTAAGAGATTTTGTTATTTAGAAAGCTGAAATATGAACGTCAGAATATCTCATTAATAAATAATTGCAGATCATCATTTGAATTTTGGAAAACAGTTAAACTTGTGAATTTAAGAAAAAAATGAAAATTGCAAATACTAAACTGACAAAAATTAAAATTTACCCAAAAATTATTGATGATCTTCTAAATAAACCGTTTGAACTTTCTGGATTGTTACAAGTAATGAAAAATTCCAAGATCAACAAAGCACCAGGAGAAGTTAGAATTCTATCATCGCACTCGTTCTTTTAAATGAATTCAATCGACTTTCAGAAAGTTCCGACTTTCCTTAAAACCTTAAGATGTCTTCAAATTCAGCAAACTACAGAGGGATTTCTTTTATCAATATGGTCTGTAAGTTATTTACCGCTCTAATTTACAAATGACTTGCAAATTGGTTTGAATGTAAGAACATCTTGCATGAATTTCAAGCTGGCTTCGGGAATGTTACTCAACTATTGATTAGATATTTACTTTGTCTTAATTTTGCTCAAACGTACAAGCAAAATAATAAGAAGCTTCATGCCATATTTGTGGACTTCAAGTCAGCATTCTATAAGCTCTACAAAATCGGTAAAGTAGCAAAACTATAAGCATTAAAAGAACACTTTATAAGAATATTAAAGCGGCAGTATGGGATGTAGAAGGTTTGTCCAATGAATTCAAAACGGCGATGGGTGTGCAGCAAGGTTGTATTTCAAGTGCACTTCTTTTTATATCATATAAAAGTGACATAACAGATGATACTGGCGGTGGGGATAAAGTTAATCAGGTAAAGATTCCAGGTATTACGTATGCAAACGATATCGTTTTTTTAGCTGGTTCAGTCCCAAGCTTGCAACTTGTGATAAAAAGACTCGAACAATATTGTAAAGCCTGGAATTTAACTGTGAACCTTGTTAAAAAACAAAATTACTCATTTTAATAAAAAGGTGAAGGAATATTGTAAAGCTTGGAATTTAACTGTGAACCTTGTAAAAAAACAAAATTACTCATTTTAATAAAAAGATGAAGGAAGATTCTCACGAAACTAAGTCTTGTATTACTAAATGCACTATATTGAAGTTGTAAGAGAGTACGAGTATCTTGGTGTTCTGATATCATCTAACTTAAATATGGAAAAACAATTGAACAATTCAGACTCGAATACTTGTATTAAAAGCAAATTTATAACCCATAGCTCTAGACAAAACATTATACTAGCGAACGGCCTAATCTATACTTCTAAATGCTGCACAAATTCAGCGATATGGGTACTTTGAGCCCGTAGACAAATTTCAACGCTACTGCATAAAACGCATATAAAACTTCCCCAACAATATTATTTATTATTATTATTATAAGCTTTTTTATTTGCCTTTTGAATTTCTTAAATTTATATATACAATTTTCGTTTTAACAATGGTTTTTTTTTTTTATAATAAATTTAAATTACAAACAAAGTCTGGTATTAACTTATTAATTATTTTGAAAATTTTAATTAATTATATTGAAAATTTAGTAAGTAAGTATATAAACATTTGATTGTTCTTTTCATGAAGATATATTTCTGGCATAAGCCTCCCCCAATGTTGCCCACAATTCTCTGTCCTTAGCTTCATTATACCAATTTTGTCTGTAGTCCGATAAATCATCAGCCCATCTTTTCTTGGGTCTTCCAGGTCGTCTTTTGTCAGCTGGAGTCCATTTTGTGATTACTTTAGTCCATCTTTGTTCTTGAAGCCTTGATATGTGTCCTGCCCAGCTCCATTTAAGCCTTCTTGTTCTTTCAACTACATCAATGATTTTTTGTTTGTTGTCTTATATGCTGGCTTCGTATTTTTTGAATTTGTCTTATTTTTAGAATTTTTCTTTCCATTTTAGTTTGGCAAATCCTAAGTTTTTCTGTTAAATTTGAGGTTAATCCAAGTGCTTGTAGTCCATAAGTCATAACGGGTAGTATTCCTGAGTCCATTATATATTTTTTTGTGTTGTTACTTAAATTTGATTCCATTATTTGATGTATATTCCAGAATTGTTTCCAACTGTTTGTGATTCGTCTGTTTATCTCCTTGTTTTCTTGGTCTTTGAATGATTTTAATTGTCCAAGGTAAATGTAATCTTCTACATAATCTTTCTTTACTCCGTCTAATGTGATATCTATTTTTGTGTGATTGGTCATTGCTTTTGTTTTTGTTTGGTTTATGTTGAGTCCATAGGCTTACAAGCAGTAGTCAATTCTTTTAGCACCGATTCGATTTGCTTGGCGTTCGTTGAAATAAGCACGATGTCATCAGCGAATCTCAAGTTGTTTAGATATTTTCCGCCTATGTTAATGCCATACCGTGTTTTCCAGTTTAGGTTCTTGAAAATTTCTTCTAATACAGCTGAGAACATTGGTGGGGACATCGGATCTCCTTGTCTTACTCCTCTATTTATTTTAAATGCTCGT
Source organism: Eupeodes latifasciatus (assembly GCA_920104205.1). Lineage (NCBI taxonomy): Eukaryota > Metazoa > Arthropoda > Insecta > Diptera > Syrphidae > Eupeodes > Eupeodes latifasciatus. Next base: position 375,660,812 of record OV049924.1, read on the forward strand.
CCTGTTACTTCGGTTTTTATTTTTGCCCAACTGTTGTCATAAATTTTTTTGTATGTCTGGATTATGATAGGGTTTATGTCTTGATTTATTAAGGCTTCCCAGATAGTGTCATGTTCAATGGAGTCGAACGCCTTGCTGAAGTCAATAAATAAAAAGTGTAGTGGTTTCTTGAATTTATTGAATTTTTCTATCAGTTGGTTCATCGTTTGTAGGTGATCAGTTGTTGAATATCCTTCCCGAAATCCAGCTTGTTCTATTGGTTGGTTCATGTTAAGTTTTTCCTTGATGGTTCTGTATATTATTTTTGAGAAAAGTTTGTAAATAGTCGATATATTGCTTATGGGTCGGTAGTTGTTTATATCATCCTTTTGTCCTTTTTTATGAATCAGTGTTATGGTGGTCTGAGTCCACTGTTTGGGTATATTTTGCGTTTTTAATATATTGTTGAATACCAACGTCAAAATAGGAGATAGTGATTGTTTTCCGTATATAAGCATCTCAGCCGCTATACCATCGTTTCCAACACATTTCTCTTTCTTTAGATCGTTAATTGCTTGCTCTACATCCTTTTTGATTAGGAGTGGGTTGTTATTTATGTTATTGTTTATAATTTGTGGTGTATAAATATTTGCGTCTGTGTTATCTTTGCTGGATTTAAACAGTTGTTTAAAAAATTGTGTGGCTGTTTCATTAATATTTTCGTTCTGATATGCTTTTATTGTTGTTTTTCATTGTTAGAATCCAGTCTTTCCCTTTGTTTAAGAATTGTTTTGTCTTTTTAATTGATTTCGTGGAGGTTAGAATGTCTTTGATTGCTTTGTCATTGAATATTTGAATGTCCATTTTTGATTTTTCTTTTATTTCTTTTCGTATGTGTTTCAATTAAATTTTTTCTTCAAATGATGTTACTTCCTTGTTTCTTAATTGTTCTCTTCGTAAAATTAGTTGCTTTGTGCCATCTGAAATCTTATCAGTTTTTTCGGTTTTTGCGGTCATAATCGTGATCTTAGCTGCATTTTTATTATTAATTCAATTTTGTCATATGTTGTTTGTAGGTCACGATTAATTTCATCTTCGTTAGTATTTATATTTATTTCATTTCTCAAAATTTCGTTATATGCATCAATATTGTTCTAAGTCACTGATCTAGGGATATGCAAGTTATGCTTGTTTCTCTTTAGCGTCTTGTGATTGATTGTTATTTTTGCTCTTACAAGTCTATGGTCGGAATCAAACTTGATATTATTTAAAACTGATACATCTGTTAGAGTTCTTAATTTATTCTTCATAATAAGGTCAATTTCATTTTTTGTTTTTCCATTGGGTGATTTCCAAGTCCATTTTCGATTGTCTTTCTTCTTAAAAAATGAGTTTCCGAATCTAAGATTATTTTCTTCAAGCCCCCAACAATATACCAAACTATATTATTTACCTAGAGACAGAATGTAAGCCCCCTTATTTTGGAAACTCTTAAATTACACTTCAAATACGTACTTGAGCGATTAACATGAAAGAGAAACGTCTTCCAAAAACTGTCTTAAGATATATAATAAATAGAAAATAGCAGGCTTTGTGTTCAGAAATGGAACGATCTAGCTGATTGTTATGGATGCGTCATTAATTCCGAACCTTCGGATAATGAAAAAAGCTGGTTAATATCTATACAACGATTACGTGAATGAGGCCCAGACTTTTGCAACACAGAGTGTGCTACAGTAATGTAAATTATAATCTTTAAGACAACACTAACTTTTTGGATAAAACAGAACAGAGATGATAAGAACTATCTTTATATTAGGAGGTGAATCAATCCTGCTGAACTACAGATCTTCCTATTTTATGTGATCTTTGTAACCTCGGTGTGAAGGAGGATGTATTTCATTTAGTTGCAGTATATGCCCAATAGTAATCGAAATACCAAGAATTTATTTTGGAGTAAATATGTTGAACAAAGAAGCTGTGATAGCTATTTTGGAATAGTGACTATATACAACAAAAGCTCTTCAGTACAGGCATCGAGTTCGAAAAGGAGATTTTTATAAAACAAAAGTAAAGACAGGCTGGGATGCGAACCACACTGATAACTTTCCATCCCGTCTATCGATTTTTCTTGCATAAAAGTTTGTGGGTTTTAGAGTTGTCAGTTGAATTATTCTTAAAAATTTCAAAATAACCAACAATATTTTGCATATAATGACAAAATTTTATTTCAAAATCTAGTTTTATTAACGAGATGTGAGATAAATTAGTTTGAAGCAAATTTTTTATTTTTTGAAAAGATGTTTTAGTCGAAAGTAAATTTTTACCAAGTTTAAGCATTGTTTTTCTTTTAGGTTTTTATTTTTGTACCAAAAACTGTCAATTCAATTTTTCTACAAATTTCACCGGATGTTGAAAAAAATATTTCTCATAGAAATATTAGTTTGAAGTCATAATCTCAAAATTTTGAAAAGATATTTTAGTCGAAAATCAATTTTTACCAACTTTTGTTAATTTTTCTTAGGTTTTTATTTTTTGTACCAAAAACTGTCAATTCGATTTTTTTCAAAATTTGTAAGAATGTTGAAAACAATACTTTTATAAGTTTCAATTAGTTGGAAACCATAATCTCAAACATTTTTTTTTTTGAGTCGAAAATCAAATTTTACCAACTTTTGTTAATTTTTTTAAGGTTTTTAATTTTTTGTAAAAAATCAATCAATTCGATTTTTCGATTGGATTGGATTGGATTTTTTTTTCAAAAATATATTTGTTTGGTATTACGTTACAATATATAATATAAAATTTAATTCAAGTCTCTAGCGTCATTGGTTCGTGAGATATTTTGGGTTAACCAACATTTTCACCTTTTTTTAAATTGCTATGGGAAAAAACCACCCACTAAATTTTTTTGAGATCCCTTTCTGCATCTTTCTGCATCATTATCTATGTAACAAAATTTATTTGAAGTCGATATCTCTTCTGGTTCTTTAGCTATGGATGACGAAAAAACGTCGCGAACGTACAGACGTAAGGTTGTACGAACGTACGTACACATGCACGCACAGACATCTCTCTAAAAATCTTTTATTTCGACTCTACGGACCTTGAAACGTCGAGAAATGTCAAAATTTTCAATTCGACAAATCGGACCGATTACAATAACTTCCTATGGAAAGTTAAAATAAGTAATTATAATTTAAAGTTTATATTAAATTTATTAATTTTGATGACTAAAAAGTACTTTGTTAACCAATAGGAACATTTCAATCTGGTAAACGGCTTTTTCCCAAAACCTAAACACTTTCTAATTAAAAACAAATATTGTAAAAATTGTATTACATTGTTTAAACAAAGATAAATAAAAAGCCAACTAAACTAAACTACTTACTTTTTGAAAATTAACTAGTAACCATATACCTACTGATCTGAAATCCACAATATCTGTTGGGAATTTACTAGATTGTAATTATAATTTGATTAGCAGACGCTCAGGGACCCAGTAAGATTCAAACTGATACAATTCGAATAGGACCTTTAAAATAAGAAAAATGACAACCATATTTTTGGTTTCATCCGTCATTTCACTTCGTTTTTATGACAGACAAAACTAAAGATGTCACCAATATAAAGAAATGCATTAAACCTTCAATGTAATTTTGTCCATTAATTTTTTCCATACCATACATTTATTTAGACACAATGTCAGCCCTTGCTGATGAATTTTCCGCGGTTGAATGAAAACGAATGAATTTGTATAGGAGGTCGTTGTATTCGAATTCTGTTTTTTTTTTTTTTAATAAACTGTGAAGCAAAAAGTAAAGTGTCAAAACCAAAACAGTAACCAATTCTATATACAAAAGTGTTTACATGCTACATACATAAGTATCAAATATTATTTCTTGAAGGGAAGAACCGACTCACTATATTTTACTTACAAATTACGCCCAAAATTTACAAAGACAGACATTTTCAAAATGTTTGCTAAAGTAGTTATTGTTGTTATAACTACTTTAAAGCATAATAATAAATTCTATTCAAATAAATTTTAAATCAAACAAAATGAGTTTATTTATTCAAAAAATCATGAGAAACAGAAACTAAGCAATAAATACATATGTTTAATATACTACTGCTCAAAACTGGTAAAGTAGGTTTATAACATAGTTTTTAATTTGAGTCACCGCGTGCGTTGGTAACACATCGTTATGTTATGAGTAAGTAACCGTTATTTTCAACTATTCAAAAAAGTATAAAGTTCCTATTTATAACGTCCGTTGATACGTTTAAACTTACATAATCTTGTTAAATATAGATTATGCTCAGAAAACTAAAAATAGTGTACTAATTCATAATGAATTTAATTTTAAGATCATTTTTATATATCTATCAGCTTTGTTATGCTTAACATTGAACTAATATTTATAAACTATTAGATACAGGTTATTCACCGGATATAATTTGATCAACTATATATGTATTTCGGCACGTTTTTGGCAAATTTACTTTCTCTGTCTTACATTCACAAATTATACAAAATTTAATTTTATTTAGTTTTTAAATAGAGTCATAAAACTTCCGGTAAAACATAATTAACAATAGAGACATCATTATAAACATTAATATTTATTTTGCATTCTCTATTTATCAATTCATATACAAGCTGCAAATATACAACAAACTATAATAAAAATGAAGTCGACAAACTAAGTTGCTAATTTCAATATCTATGCAAATTAGAATGTCTTACAAAAAGACAATAAATATTGTTGGAATTTTAATTATACTATAGTTACCTTGAACTTCACGCACTATTATAGTTCCTTGACCGATATTGCATTTAATTAATAAGGTAGCTATAATGCTTTGCAATTTTTGTTATGTTTAAGGAAAACATAAGTGTTTAGAATTAATTAACAATAAACACTATACAATTCATTAGTGAAATTAATTCTGAGTGCAAAATAAAGTGTAGAAAGAAAGAAAAATATTAAAAAGAAAAATACAAAAAATAAAACAATATTAGCATGGCTGGCGGTTGTTTAAAAATAAATTAAATTAACATTCGGAAGTACTATCAAGTGTCAAAAGAATTATGCCAATGAGATGTAATACACATTGTTAATTACATATTTATATATAAAATATCTGTCTTGTAAATTAAACGTTTTGTAGACACGTGCTTTAAATTAATAAAAAATTAACTCTTCGAAAACAATAAAATTATAAAAAATTCATCTCTTGAAAATTTATTGTGATTCTAAATCTGTGTACGTAGGAGGAAGGACATATCTAAAGCTTAGTCGCAAATATATTTTGACGATGTTTATTTGCACGATGTCCCGTTAAGATTCAATATTTCTGAAACGGAGTTTAGTCCTGTATTTGATACTTCTAAAATAAAAAGGGGTTACTTCAAAGGTCCCTCGAAATATTTATATGGCGACTACATGGCAAGTTTGTATTGTATTCATATATTTTAATCATGGCATAAACAAGAGGATCTGGGATTTATTCCGTCTCTCTTATCGCTAAACAGCCTATCTTAAGGTTTTAAGCTAGATTCGCTCTGAATGATTTTTAACTTCTCGTAGGAAGTGAACATTTTGGTTCACCCAAAATATCTCACGAACTAAAAACGCTAAACGCTAGCGAATTTAATTAAATTTTGAATCATATAATATTCGACGGACCAAATACTGCAATGTCCCAAAGGCAGTAAAAATGTTTGGTCATTTGTAAAAATATGAGGAATTCTTTCTCTTCCTCGGTTCCTTAGCTCGTTGTCAATGACACTTTATTTCTTAGCTCTTTAAAGAAAGCTAATCTCTTTGCTAGGCAGTTCTCCGCCCATTCAACGCTGCCAGTGAGTGTTATGACTTCGCCTGTTATCGAGCACGTTAGTGATTCTATGGGTCTGCATTGTATCCCCGCTATTGTTCTGAAGAGGTGTTCTTCAACGCTGGCAAAACCACTGCGTAAGCTTTTTCATCTGTCCTACTCCACAGGTCTCGTTCCGAGCGGATGGAAAACCGAATTTTTCCAGCCTCTCTGTTTTATCTCCAACATATTTTCGTTGTTTCGCTGACGATAGTACTCTTAGCTTTTCATATTCGTTTTTAGAAATTCGTGGAACTGCAACGACAAAGCTCATTAAATTCCGACCTAAACAGCATTGTGCAATGGTGAATAAAAAACCGCGTGGAATTTAATGCTTCTAAAACCCAATGCTGTCTTGTATCGTTAAAGCGAGATATACCCCCCTTGCCATTATCCATGGATGGCACTTCCATCGAGAAGACTGAACATCTCGATATTCTCGGTATGTGTACCACCAACAACCTCTTGTGGAACGATCACATACGCGATGTCGCCAAAAATGCCGCAAGATGTTTGGGTTTTCAAAGGCGATGCAAGTTTTTCTCCCTCTCTGATCTGGCCGTTATTTACAAGACTTATAGACGTCCAAAGCTTGAGTATAACTCCCATATCTGGCCTGGTGCTCCTGCAACTTATTTAAGCCTCTAAACAGTATTGAACGTAGTATTGATTGGTGATAATACCATCATAGGATCATTTAAGTCGCTCGAACATCGTCGTAAAGGTTTTTGTCTCACCCTCTTTTACCGGTATTTTAACGGTTTATTCTCAAGCCATTGCAATATCCATGAATTCAAAACTAATGTGCACCGACTCCTCCTTTCAACCCCTCTCTCCCTTTCTTAGTGCCCACACTGTGTCTTTACATAATAAGGGTAGTAATATCCCCTTGAGTGTGCGCTAATTATAAAAAAAAGAGACTGGGATGCGACCCACACTGATAACTTCCCATCCCGTCTATCGATTTGTCTTGCTTAAAAGTTTGTCTAAATGTATACGTAAATTCTTACCAAATTTGCGTTCTATTTTTTGTAGATTTTATTTTTTTTATGAAAAAACGGACTGTTGGATTTTTATAAAAAAATTACTGAATATCAAAAACAATATTTTCTGTAAAATAAAATAAGTTTGAAGCCAATATTTTTAATTTTTGAAAAGCTATTTGAGCCGAAAATCAATTTTTACCAACTTTTATTAATTTTTTTGTTTAGGTTTTTTTAAAAACTGTCAATTCGATTTTTCTTAAAATTTTACTGAATGTTGAAAACAATATTTTTTGAAAGATAAAAGTAATTTAAAGCCAATATCTCAAAGTCTTGAAAAGATATTTGAGTCAATAATCAATTTTTACCAACTTTTATTAATTTTTTTTTTTAGAAAAACCCAATAATCACTTATTTATAAGAAATAAGAATCTACAGAAAAAAACTATCCAAAAATGGTAAAAAATGGTGTTCGATTGGAATATTTTGAGAATAGATGAAGGTATTGACTTCAAAGTTATTTCATTCTATGTTAAATTTTGTTGTAAACGTAAGATAATGGCCTTAAAAAATTCCAATCTGTTTTCAATTAAAAATGTCACAAAACAAAAACAGATATTGAAATTAAACTTATTTTTTCATACGGAAAATTTGATTGCTAACTTTAAGGTAGTTTTTTAGAAAAACTAAATTGACAACTTTTTTACAAAACACCTACAAAAACAAAAAAAAACTAATAAGAAATCGTTTTTGATTCAAGTATTATGAAAACAAAGAAAGATATTGACTTCAAATTGGTGTTATATATGTTATTATTCCAATTCTTTTAGAGGTTAGAAATATTAACAAAAAGGGAAAGGATTGGAAGTTATCAATGTGGGTCGTATCCCAGCCTTTTTTTCATAGTTTTGTTAAGACTAAAAATAACAAGAGTCACAATAAAAGTTCAAAGTTAACTCTGGAATTCCATAAGAAAGCCATTTAGGCACTATTCTCTTTATTTTATTGATAAATGATTTACCATACATATGTGCTGAAACGTTTTAAGTGCATCATTTATGACGACTATGTTACGATTTTCAAAACTGTTCCAATTTTTCGTGATTATGAAGAACTGCGATGTGATTCTTAGTCGTTTTTAGATTGGTATCTTAGTAACTGTCTACTTCTTAACGTTGATAAATGTAAAACTATGTGCTTTACGAGACAGCTTTCTTTAATTTATTAACTTCCCATAGGAAGTTATTTTAATTAGTCCGATTTTTCGAATTGAAAATTTTGATTTCTCGACGTTTCAAGGTCCCTAGAGTCGAAATAAAAGATATCTCACGAACCGATAACGCTAGAGACTTGAATTAAATTTTATATTATATATTGTAACGTGATACCAAACAAGTATATTTTTGGAAAACAATCCACAATAAAATAAATAAAAAAAAAAACTGAAGAAAAAACAATTTGTCATCTCGAACATTTTACGAATTAAAAATTGTTTGATTTCCAAAACAATTTTGTGCAACGAAGAATAACGTTTTTGATATCAGGTAAAATTTTGAGAAAAATCGAATTGACATTTTTTTTATAAAAAAATAAAAACCTAAAAAAAACGTTTAATTTTATAAAAAAATATTGTTTTTAACATTCGGTAAAATTTTGAGACAAATCGAATTGATAGTTTTTTTTACAAAAAAATAAAAAACAAATTAACAAAAGTTGGTAAAAATTGATTTTCGACTTAAATATCATTTCAAAACTTTCAGATACTGGCTTTAAACTAATTTTATCTTATGAGAAACATTGTTTTGAACATTCGGTATAATTTTGAGAAAAATCGAATTGAAAGTGTTTTTACAAAAAAAATACCTTAAAATTGATTTTCGACTCAAATATCTTTTTAAAAACTTAAGATATAGGCTTCAAATTAATTTTATTTTATAAAAATATTGTTTTCAACATTCAGTAATTTTTTTTATAAAAATGGCAAAAAATAGTACGCAAATTTGGTAAACATTGATGTGCGGTTCTCGATATCTCGTGAACAATAGAAGATATTGACTTCAAATTAATTTCAATCATCCAATTTGTATTTGTTTATATTAGAAATAAAAACGTTTAAGAAATGCTTTAAAATTGGTAAAAATTGGTTTTCGACTAAAAATCTCGTTAACAAAAATAGATTTCGAAATCAAACTATTTCGTTGTATATCAAAATATTGTTGATAATTTTTATATTTTTAAAAATAATACGTCTGACAACTTTTTTAACAAAACACGAAAACTTACAAACTTTTAGGCAAGACAAATTGACAGATGGGATGTGAAGTTATCAGCCTCTTTTTTTATGTATATGTTTGACGGAGTATCATTATCTTGTGTTAATGAAATGTCTGTCCTTAGCGTGTTATTCGATGGTAAATTGAAATTTTTACAACACATTAACTTAATAACTACTAAGACTTATTTCATTCTTGGTCGGATTAAGAGATAATTGACACAATTTTCCGATCTATAAATGTTATAAAGCAGCTTTTTATGACTTTTGTTCGGCAAATTCTCGCAAATATTTCCCAAAGAAACCTGAGGAGTTCAACCGATTGTATATCTACGTATTCCAAACTGTCGAACTAATTATACAGAATAGCGTGTTTAAATTAATTAACTAAATATAAATATTAAATTTAAATATATCAACTTGTTTGGCCAAAGAGTGAAGTTATCAAGTAAATTTAAATCATTTTTTTGACAATTTCTAGTGTATATAAAATGTAAACGCACTCTGTTAAGCTAATTTACAAGTGTACTAAGCTAATTTAAATAAATAAATATGAGACACTCAGGCGTATACGTACCATTTTGTTTGAATAGTTTTTCAATTCTATAAGTATGAACATTTTAAAAAATGTTACTGACCGGATTATTTTCTAAATTTGTATCAGTCATTTTAGATGCGGAAAGCCAACTTATTAAATAACGGAAATAAGTGGTTAAATTATTATATATAGGTTATTTCCGTTTATTCTTATTAAAATAACGTAAAAGTGTATTCAATATATTCAAAGTAAATTTTTCGTCGATCGGAAATATTTTTAGTTTTATTTATAATAATTTCAACTTCCTATATTAATGCAATTTTTGATTGTCAAACTAATTCTTTATGCCTTCATTAGTTGACCACAATAAAGCCTTGAATCAAAATGGTTTCTGAAATATAATCGTGCAATTTATTGTATATTTCTGTTCATAATTCTTTGATTATTATTGAATGAGTATATTCTTTACTAATTTGAATTCTTAATACCTTGAAGTTAATATTTTAGAATATTTAGAACAATACACATAATTAGATAATTTGCAGGATCTTGGAATTTCTGAATCTATAAATTTTTAAAATATAATATCATATAGTTTTGTTTCTAACAAAACACTCACAATTTCAAAGTGAGAGATTTGAAAAATTTAAAAAAATTGGGCTCAACCGGGATTTGAACCCGGGACCTCTCGCACCCAAAGCGAGAATCATACCCCTAGACCATTGAGCCGCTTAAAATAGCAATAACAAATACCTTATAACAAATTGTAATTTAATGGAAATACGTATCTTTAAAAGTCTTCACAATTTTAATATTTTATAGCAGAATTTTAGGATAATTTGATAGTAAAATTGTAGGGGCTTATTGTAAATTGTAATTTAAAAATTCTTAGTAAAATTGTGAAATCAAAATCAAAATATCTTACTCTTATAAAATCTCAAAGATATCTTCATAATTCAAAGAATGCTAAAATTGTAATGCAAATGTAAGAACTTCCCAGCAATGTATTAATTTATTTAAAAATACAAAAACTTATTAATTTATTGATTCATTTAATTTTTTGAAAAGATTAAAAATCACATTAAATCACAAAACTTTTAAAGTGTAAAAATCAATCTATTCATAATTTGTCTTCTTTCTCACTAACAAATTAAAAAAGGAATTTTGCAACAATAAAAAAAAAAAACCTACGTCAAAAGCAAACTTAACTATATTTGTTAGCCTTAGATTTTGAATATTGTGAGAATAGTAAATATACATATCAATATGCAATATTAATTTGCCTCGTGTAATCACCCCTACGACCTCGAATGCATTTACAAAGCTTATAGGAAATGATGAACGCTATTTGAATTTTCACTGCAGCCCCTGTTTAAGTAGGTAACTTAAACCTAAACAAAACTGAAAGCGGCTTCCTTAAATTTGCATAATTAATAAAAACTCTTCGCATTCCATAGCGCGTTTAAAGTTTTTAAAAATTACGTTTCAAAAAAAAATGTACCAATCAAAAGCTAAACTCAGTCGCCCAACAAACCTGCAACGATTCACAAGTTATAAACTTTTATTTGTCAAATATCCCCAGAACCCAAAAACAGTGCAGTCCGGCCTCTCTTTTCAAAAACAAAATGGCGTTAGTTTTAGAGATGACTTATAAGTATTACCATGACTTAATGGACCACTATTCAGGTGAGATTTTGATAAAAAAAAATTTCATCTCAAAAATACAAATATTTATTTTTTTTTGAACCTTTAGATCCTCGGACAAAAGATTACTTTCTGGCACAAAATCCATTCATACCATTTGCATTAATTGTGCTTTACTTGCAGTTTATTCTGAATTGGGGACCACGTCTTATGAAAGATCGTCCAGCATTTAATTTAGACAAAGTCTTGATTGTTTATAATGCAGCTCAGATACTTTTATCTGCTCGACTTTTTTATTTAGTAAGAAGAATAATTATTGATATTATAAACATTGAATTAAGTAAATAAGGTAATGTACAATTAAAAAAATTTTATGAATTTTCTAGGGTGCCAAGTATGCATACGTTTTTGGAAACTACAGTTTCATTTGCGAGCCCGTTGACTATTCGGATAATCCGGTGGCACTTATAGCTGCAAAAGAAACACACAATTATTATTTGCTCAAATTGCTGGATCTTCTGGACACAGTATTTTTTGTTTTGAGAAAGAAACAGAGGCAGGTCTCATTTTTACATATTTACCATCATATCGGAATGGTTATTGCAGTGTGGGTAGGAGTTCGGTTTCTTCCAGGTGAGTTTGAATTTATATCTATATAGCTTTTTGTGTACAGTTGTTTTATAATTCTAAAATTTATATTTAAAATCGTAGAGGAGCTTAAATTAGCATCATAAATAGTTCCCTTTGTAGTTGCTAATTATATTAAAAATTTTTGCAAAAATTGTAAAGTGAACATTTGAATATTAAATCCATTTACAAAATGTATCTTTCTTAAAAGAGATGATCTTGACCATAAAACATACTTTTTTATCAGCTTTCTTTGAAACACGTATCTGAACCTTTCTATTTTTTTTTTAAGTGATAATTCTTTCAAACAGTGCTCTATATTTGTAGTTGAGTCTTGATCCTTTCAAAGGGAGGTCAAAAACTTGAATTATTCATCATATACATACATAATCAACTAAGCAGTTCAGAAAAGTAAAGCTATTTTTAAGTTGTTGTATGTAATTTGTATTACCTTTTGATAAAATTATTTGTTTTATTGATTTGTTTAACCCAATTTTTTAAATTTTTAAAGTCCTTTTAAGCCGTTACTTATTGGAATCTTACACCAATAACTTCTTCTTAAAAAAAGTCAGTTACATTTTTTTGTAAAAAATGTAAGAAACAATGCGAATTTCTCAGAGTACCAACTGAACCAATTCCAAGAAACAGAAGAACAACTGAACAATCCCGAGAAACAGAAGAATCCTAAGGCCAGAATGAAAAATATTTTAGTGTTCTTGAAAGTGGAATCTTCTTTAAAACTCGTGCAGTTCCTAGAGTACTAAAACATCTTGACACTCCCAAATCCTTTGGTTCGGATAGTTTTTCTCCTATTATTCTGAAAAGATGTTCTTTAAAGCTAGAAAAACAAATGCTTAAGCTTTTTCATCTGTCCTAATCTACAGGTCTATAAGTGATTCGATAGAAAACAACATTTGGCCAGCCTACGCCTGAAAAAGGTGAATCATCCACTTCTTTTAACTATCGACCGATTACACTTAAGTGTCATATCTCGAAAGACCAGTAGTATGAGTTTCCCAGCATTTGGAACACTGGTGACCTCGTGGTTCATCTTATCGAATTGTGGAACAAATCGTTACATTGTTTTGAAGAAAGCATTTCAAAATATTAATGGAGTTTCGCATCAAGCTCTCTGATCGGGCCTAGATGAATCTCTTTTTCATTGGATTATAAATTACCTTTCATTCCGACGTCCACTACAAATGATACTGAATCGTTTTGAATCTGATATCCACAAAAAAAATACATGTGTTTTCTAGAGCTGCGTTTTGACTCCGACGCACTGTTTCTTTTGTTCAATAAAACATTTTCATTCTGAAGCGTCTAATCCATAAAATTATTTCACTGACGAAAGTACCCTCAGATTTTCATATTCGCTCTTAGATTCAAATAATTTTCTTTCGGACGTGAACTTTTCACGGCAGAATTTAATAACCTTATTAATTTTGATCTTGATGGCATTGTCCAATGGGCCATCAAAACAATGTACTATTTAATGCTTTAAAAGGAAATACAAATATTTCTGTTCTAAATATAGGTAAAAACGTTGATAAGTGTTTACTTCAACGATTTCTGTTAGCTGTTTTCTATAAAGCCTTTGTTCGTCCGAAACTTGACCTTAACTCCTATATTTGAATACTTACTTACTTAAGGTGGCGCTACAGTCCTGTGTGAACTAGGGCCTCACCCAACAAACTTCTCCATCTAGATCGGTCCCTAGCGAGATGTCTCCAGTTTTGCGATCCAAGCTGGGTGAGGTCACTTTCCACTTGTGCGCGCCACTTGATCCGCGGCCTTTCTCTACTGCGCTGTCCTGTGGGTGTGGATTCGAAGACTTTCCGGGCCCGAGCATTGGTTTCCATGCGCTCTACGTGACCCAGCCATCTTAGTCGTTGGACCTTTACCGTGCTGGCTAAATCTACATCGCTGTACAGCCCGAACAGCTCGTCGTTCGATCTTCTCCTTCACTTCCCTTCTATGCATACGGGACCGTAGATCAAACGAAGAACTTTTCTCTCGAAACGACCCAAGGTGCTTTTATCCCTTTTTGTCATAGTACATGCTTCTGCACCGTATAGCAGGACGGGGACAATGAGGGTCTTATATAGCGACACTCTGGTCCCTCGAGAGAGGGCTTTGCTACTCAATTGCTTTCTTAACCCAAAGAAACAGCGGTTAGCAAGAGTTATTCTTCGTTTGATCTCAGCGCTGATGTTGTTTTCTGTGTTTATAGCGAAGCCTAGGTAGACGAAATCCTTAACTACCTCAAAGTTATGTCTGTCGATGAAAAAGTTTTGACCGAGACGTTAGTGTTGTAATTCCTTTCTTGGCGACAGCATGTACTTTGTTTTGCCCTAATTAACCGTTAAACCCATTTTTGCGGCATCTGTGTCAATATTCACAAAAGCCCCACTGACATCACGCTGAGTTCTTCCGATTATGTCAATGTTATCTGCATATGCTAGCAATTGGACAGACTTTTGAAAGATAGTGCCTCTAGTGTTGATTTGGGAGCTCTACAAAAATCGCATGGCAGCACATCACCTTGTGTAAAGCCTTTTGGTTCAGTTAAGTTGTTACTAACCTTTATGTCGCAGCGTGAATTCTCCATGGTTAGCCTGCACAAACGGATGAGGTTGGAAGGGATGCCAAAACTAGACATGGCTCTATACAGCTCGTCCCTGTAGATGCTGTCATATGCGGTCTTGAAATCGATGAAAAGATGGTGGTTGTCGATTTGATGTTCTTGGATTTTTCCAGGTTATGCCGTAATGTGAATATTTGATCGACTGTGGACTTTCCTGGTCTAAAACCACACTGATAAGGACCTATGAGGTTGTTGACGATGGGCTTCAGACGTTCACATATTACGGCAGGGAAGATTTTGTATGCGATGTTAAGTAGACTGATGCCTCTATAGTTGATGCAGTTTAGAGGGTCACCTTTTTCAGAATCGGGCAAAAAATACTGGGGTTCCATTCATCGGGCATGCTTTCTTCCGACCATATCTTACAGATAATGTGGTGCATGCTCCTAACCAAATTATCACCAGCTGCTTTGAAGAGCTCGACATACAAGCCATCTGCTCCAGCGGTTTTAAATAGATGCTCCAATAACCCACTTGAATATCTTGGACAAAATTCAATAGAGAGCTGTAATACCATTATACTTATATGAATGATCACCAGTTTATCATTGAGCTCAATTATATACGCACTGTTAAGTACAGAGATTATTTTTTAGCTGCACTACACGAATGTGGAATGTTTTTCGACTCATTGCAATGTGCATACATTAAAAACCAATTTGCATCGGTATATCCTTTATAATCTAAAAAGATTGTTCATTGTTCAAGTCCACTTAAGTGCAGGTTAAATGAAAATTATCACGTAGGAACTGCAAATTTTTAAGGGGATTCAATTGATTTTTAGAATTTAACAAGGTCACACAATTTTAAACAACCCTTTACTAAACTGTTACTATGATACTTTCTAAAATTTTCAATTTGAACATCACTAACCTAAAATAATCATAATTTTGAAAAATATATGGTGATATATGTAGTTGGAAAAATATTGGCTATTTATATATAATTTTAAAAAGAAAGGACGATGCTATAAGTTCTGTGAAAGTAGTGTTGGATTCTTCTTAAAATACTTCTTACTTACTTATCCGGCTCCCCATTCATTGAAGGTCTCAGTCTGAGATATTGCGTTCTTCCATAATTTGCGGTCCCTTGCAAACTCCCTTCAGTCAGCAAGGCCATGGGCTCTTGCGTCAGCCTGGTCTTTGTAGCGGTGGCAGAGGTTCGGTCTTTCTCCCATTCATTGAGGGTCCCAGTCTGAGATATTGCGTTCTTCCATCATTTGCGGTCCCTTGCAAGCTCCCTCCAGTCACCAAGGCCATGCGCTCTTGCGTCAGCCTGGTCTTTGTAGCGGTGTCGGAGGTTCGGTCTTCCTCATCGTCTCACACCTAGGGGCTGAGATTCAAAAGATTTTCCTTCTTGGAGCGTTGTTGTCCACTTGTCTATGTGACCGACTTAGTGTAGTCGTCGTGTTTTGACTCTTTGGACTACATCTACATCTTGATACAGCTTGTACAGTTCACGATTGAATCTTCTCCTCCATTCGCCCTTTTTGCCAGACCGAAGTAAAAACAGTTCGCTAGAGTAATTTTTCGTCGGATTTCCACTAAGGTGCCGTTCGTGGAATTGAATTTTGTTCCAAACTCATTGACTACCTTGAAATTACGGCTTACTTTGTTTTGTCCTCATTCAATTCAAGATCAACGCGTTTCGCCTGTTCATCTATAGCTGTATAAATGATTCTAGAACAGCTTGCTTGGAGCGGCCAATGATGTCGATATCGTCCGTCAAGTCAATTAATTGTGAAGACCTCCAGGTTAACCCCACTCTTGCGGTTTATCTGCTCCAGGGCTATATTGAAGAAAACTCATGATAGCGAATTTCCTTACCTGAACCCTTCACATGTGTGGAGTAGCTCGGATGAGTTGTTACACATTCGCACATTGCATCGCATATTGTGTAGCTTCATGCGACATACCTGGATCAGTTGTTTGGGATCCCGAGTTCAGAGATCACCAAAAGAAGCTCCTGGCGACTTATGCGGCTTTGAAGTCGTTTAAAAGATGGTGGGTCTCGACTTAAAATTCATCGGTCTTTTCCAGAATTTGCCTTTATTTGAAAATTTGGTCTATCGCCCGGCCTGAAGCCACAATTCGACAATCTTAAGCTCAAAAAAAACGTTTTGTTTTTAATTTCTTTAACTAATTTTAGAATTTCGAAAGGTTTTTCAAATGATTTCTGTAGTTTTTGAACATAAAAACTTTTGGAAAGATTGCGGGATATCCCTACAAATGAACCAAATTCACTCTTGAGAAATCATACGAACAAAATATAGATTTCTCAATTTTTGTCTTGTTTTCATAAATGACAACTCATTTAAATTAACTCAATAGACATTAAAGTTTAAGTTTAGTATAATTTTTAATGTTGTTACAACAAATTAAAAATTTCAAACAAAAAAAAAATACAGAACTTTTTCTTTTTAAAAATATAAGAAATTCCAAAATCAAAATAAAAATCATTGAGAGTGGAAATAGAAAAAGAATACAATTTTTTGAGAAAACATAAGAGATCCGAGCATTGGAATCATTGACCTAAAAGATAAAAGCTGCTCGTACCCAACTTCATGTCGGTGTCATCTATTCCTTAACGCTGCTAGCCGTTCTGTAGGTCCAGCTGAAATATGAAAAGACTTTTGAACTTGATTTTTGTATTTTGTCTAGCTTTAATTTATTAGATGTCCTTGGTTTGTCCAACAAAAACAAGATTTTTGAAGCATTTGAAAATTAATTAATCGACTACAAGTCGATTGATTCACATTTATCAATCGAATTTGAGATACAATTTAAAATAATTGACTTGCATTCCAGCAAGTAAATAATATGGCTGTAAAACTATTATTTACATTCTGCATTTTGTGTTTTGATTATAAATTGTTACTTTCGTTTGTGAAAAAAAATGTATAATTTTTACTCACTCACGAGCCTTGAACCTGGTTTTGTTAAATTAATAATTTTTGATTTGCAAATTTAAATTAATGTATTCATAATGTGCACGCAATGAAATAACAACATTTTACAAGAAGAAAACAACAAGTGAAGTTAAAGTGTAAGTGGCAGCCGTAGTAATTTATTTATATAAAATGCGTCTTTGCGTCATTTGTTGTATTTTTTTTTAATTTCGATGTTGTTTTGAACGCAGAAAACAAAATATGGTTGTTTTTTTTTTAGCTTGAAATGGGAACATGAAATGAGACTTCAAACCATTTGACACTTAATTTATTTGTCAGTTGTATACAAACGTCAAACTATCCACTTTGGCGAGATATTGACAATAAATAATTTCGGTGAAAGCCTAAAAATGGATGTCAATTTTGACGTTTGTAACAAAATTACTTTTCTTAGGTCCTCCCTTACTGTACTTAAATTATCAAAAACCAAATAGAACCAAGAGTTATTCCGTCCATCAAGCCCGAGAGCATAAAGATTCTCCTTATCCAAAAGGAATATTGCTATGTCAATAATTCATTCAACAATGGGCAGGTTCAGACAATATAAAGGACTTCATTTGCAGTCAACTGCGTTCTATGAACGTACATTTTGACCATTTTGACGTACTAGCTAGTTTTGTAAGTGCCATAAACTTTAAACTCGGAACTTTACTTCACTAAATTCTACCTTCAGTTGATCGTGGAAAAAGTAAAAGTATTGTATTTTAAAAAACAATAATTTATTCATTTTCCAATTTGACAAGGAACCCTTTTACATAAAACATCAAATAGAACTTTGCAGAAAAAAAGAGGCTGGGATGCGACCCACACTGATAACTTCCCATCCCGTCTGTCGATTTGTCTTGCTAAAATGTTTGTCTATATTTATCAATTTTTACCAAATTTGCGTACTATTTTTTGTAGATTTTATTTTATTGAATATCGAAAACAATATTTTCTGTGAAATAAAATAAGTTTGAAGCCAATATTTGTAATTTTTGAAAAGCTATTTGAGTCGAAAGTAGATTTTTACCAAGTTTTAGTATTGTTTTTTTTTTTTTAGGTTTTTATTTTTTGTAAAAAAACTGTCAATTCGATTTTTCTCAAAATTTTTCCTAATGTTGAAAACAATATTTCTTATAAATTAAAATTTGTTGAAAGCCATCATCTCAAATTTTTGAAAAGATATTTGATTCGAAAATCAATTTTTACCAACTTTTGTTACATTTTTGTTTAGGTTTTTAATTTTTTGTAAAAAAACTGTCAATTCGATTTTTTTTAAAATTTTAGTGAATGTTGTCAACAATATTTTTTGAAAGATAAAAGTAGTCTAAAGCCAATATCTCAATGTTTTGGAAAGATATTTGAGTCGAAAATCAATTTTTACCAACTTTTATTAATTTTTTTGTTTAGGTTTTTATTTTTTGTAAAAAAAACTGTCAATTCGAATTTTCTCAAAATTTTACCAAATGTTGGAAACTATATTTTTTATAAGATAAAATAAGTTTGAAGCCTTAATCTCAAGTTTTTAAAAAGATATTTGAGTCGAAATTCAATTTTTACCAACTTTGAGTATAATGGTTTGTTTAGGTTTTTATTTCTTTCTGCCTTATTATCTGTATAACAAAATTTATTTGAAGTCGATATCTCTTCTGGTTCTTGAGCTATGGAAGACGAAAAAAACGTCGGGAACGTACGGACACGAACGTACCTACACACGCACGTACAGACATCTTTCTAAAAATCTTTTATTTCGACTCTAGGGAGCTTGAAACGTCGAGAAATGTCAAAATTTTCAATTTGACAAATCGGACCCATTACAATAACTTCCTATGGGAAGTTAATAAATAAATCAGAAAGTAATAAAGTTAAGCTTTCAGTTGAATGAAAAAATAATGATTAGCTGTCATTTTAACCTAAGTGGAATTGATTTGATAGTTAGGAAGATTTTTCTTGACTAATATTCCAGTCAACTTTCCAATAAACCTCCTTATGCTAGAAACTTGCCTTACTTTCAAGTCCCTTATGTCGTCTAAACCTCCCCAAAATAAACATATCGCGAGGAGGTACCTTTTGCTTTCCCTTTTGCAACAAGGACTTGAAATTTAAACGTCTGTAGCTAATCATAATAGTTTGTTCATTAAAATTAAAAGTTATAAATAAATAAATTAGGTGACGCAACAGTCCGTAGAGAACCAGGGCCTAGTGACTTACAACTCAAATTAAAAGTTATTGAACTTAAATTAATAAATTAATTAATATTTTCCTTCTTTTTCTGATTTAAGGTGGTCAAGTTCTGTTCATTGGCTTTGCTAATACTTTTGTGCATGTTGTAATGTACTCATATTACTTAGCAGCAGTTTTTGACGATTCATCAAGGATATGGTGGAAGAAGTACATTACTTTGCTGCAACTGGTAAATTTTTTAAAAACATCAACTTTTACCTATGTATAATAACTTTTGTATTTACTTTTTATTTTTATTTCAGTTTCAATTTGGTATAATAACAATACAATGGACGTTAATGGTCTTAGCACCATCTTGTGGTTTTCCAAAAGTTCTAGCTCTTATCTTTCTACCACAAAACTTATTTATGACAACAATGTTTTTGGAATTTTATTATAAGGCATATGTTAAAACCAAATAGTTAAGGTTCATAATGATTTATACATATTATATTAACTTATAGTTATTTTAAATTTAATCAATATAATATTATGTTATAATAATAAATTGAAAAAATAAAATTTAATAATAGATAATTTCCAGTAAATTTTTACTAATTATAAGCTAACGTGTTTTATCTGTGAACGCCCTAAACCTTAACACTTTTTTGATTATAATGAAAAGTAGAGCAAGATCGAAAACAACAGAATGTATGAAAGAGTGACTCCAAGAAGATGAACATGTTTGTCTTTATAACTGCATTATGGCACGTCTTATAATCTGTAATTATGAAGATTTCTGCATTATTGGTCTACTATATGTTTTCAACTAAAGTGATTTCAAGATATTAAATCCTCGTTTTTTAATGTTAGTAGATTGTTTGGAGTACTCGTGGCAATTCGGATAGTGCGTATGGCTGTCATGAAAGAGGTTTTGGTTTCAATCCCTGCCTGTGCCATCTCAAGTTTTTTCACGGGTATTACATTTTGCGAGGGATTGACAGATCCTCCAATATTTAATCTTGTCATGAAAAGTGATTTCCCAAATTAACCGTACGGATTCGATATGAAAACTGTAGGTACCCTTCATCCCCTACAACATTATTCGCACAGAGGAATGGTTGAGAGTTGAAAGTCACTAGGTCCTAGTTCTCAAAGGACTCCTTATTTATTTATTATATGGACTGTTTTGTATAAGGTATCGTTAAATCTATTGGTTTATGCCAACAAGCCAAAAATTAATGGCGGGCGATTCCATAAAACAAGTGGCCTGGTCCTTGAAAACGGAGTTCAAACAATCGACCGATGCAAACGGTGCACGTATGTAAGCAGAAATTCAATTTAAAAATACTTTTGATTGTTGTAATAAAAATAAAATGTTCAATATTTTTCACATAGAGGAAATATATTATCGAGAGTCCCGACTTAATGGGTTTGCTCTCTTTCGGCCTACAAACTAAATTGAGCGAATTTTGCCCATTAGCATAAGCATGTGTTAGTTGTCCCGTGCATTTCTAATGGGAAAATGCAGATTCTATGTAGTTGTTACGGGCTTTTAAGAGAGTTACCTCAAACAAAATTTAAGGGTGTTTCAGGCAAGACGGGTACCAGTCGGGACTCTAGATAATATATTTCCTCTATGATTTTTCATATGCGTTTTATTTTAAACGATTTTGATTCCTTTTTTGGCGTATGATAATTGTAGCAGATTTTTTGGAGAAGACTCCAAGTCACATAAAATTGATGCAGTCTAGTGCTCTTTTTAAATTAATGAGTTTTTATTTTTGTGAATTATTTGGAAGACCCATTTAGGCATGCCTTTGAATTATTTTCATATCCGCAGTTCACTGTTGATTGTTGAGCTGTCATTGTCAATTTATTCATTGTAAACTCAACATTTTTATTATGGTAAATTACAGGGAAGAACAACATCTGCAAATTATAAAAATTGTCTGTTAAAATGCGGACTCCGTAACTGAAATTGGGCGTTAACTCAAATTTCAATAGTCTTTATTTAAATCCGACTTCAGCATTAATATAGCATTACAGGTTTTTGAGATATATGTAACTTTTTAAAATTCGAAAAAAAAAACATTTAAATAAGAAGACTTTTGAGGTTTTCAAAATTTATGAAGTAGATTTTTTCAATAAAATCCTTGAAAGTTTTCCGAATCTATAATCGCTTTCGTCAATATTTAGTTGAAATATTTAAATATATTGTTTTATATGATATTTAAAAAACTTTCATAAGTTGTTAGATTTCACCTTACTTACAAAAATCTGAAAAATAGTTAAAATGACGCAAAAGTCAAGAAGGGTTTGAAAGTAAGCTTGGTTCTTGTAACAAAAATGTTGTCTACACTACCTTTTATATAAAGTATTATATAAAGTTTTGAGATATTATTACAAAATATGTATACATATATTGGCAACCATAAATAAATTATCATTTTGACTTATACTTTACATTCATACTCATTGAAATTCAGTTTAATAAAAAACATACTTGAGATTAGGGATGTTGCGAATATTCGCATCCGTATCCGCAATTGCGGATTATTCGCAATAATTCCAACATTCGCATCCGCATCCGCATAAACTGATGCGGAGTTTTTTGCGGATGCGGATGTTTTTAAACGCTTTTTTCCAAATTTGTAGTTGCAATCGAAAAATAGCAACAGCACGGCATACTATATCATGATTGATCAACAACAACGACCCTTTCACCGTTAGTAAAACTGTTAAATTCAAAAATATCGGTCCCAAGTAGGCGACGACAAAAGCAACAACAAGTGATATGCAATGGTCACAGATCGGAGGTTATAAAAGCTCTTGCTAGCTAAGTGGCCAGAGGACACAGTTTATTTTTATATATTTAGTGAAAAAGTGATACAGATACAGAACATAAAATGCCGCCACCAACAAAAAGCATCATCTGGATTTATTTTAATTTAAACAAAAATGATCCTGACAAGTCCGAGTGTAAAATATGTCGTAAAACATATTCACGAAAAGGACGCACGACTTCTTCATTGAAAAACCACCTGAAGTCAAAGCACCCAGAGGAGTTTGGTTTATTTGAGTGCGAATAATTAAAATCTTTTTAAAAAAAGAAAGAAGATGCAGGTATGATATTTATTTATAAACATTAAATTCTGAAACAGCTTGTTAATATACGATCCACTAAGAAACAGATTGCAGTCTGAGAAGGCTGCAATGATGCTTTTTATTAAATATAACTCACCCATTTTTAAATTTAATTATTAAACGCAAAGATAATCAATAAAATTTTCCTTTATTTACGGACTTAAAATTATTGTTTTTATTTAATAAATTCTAAAATCCGCATCCGCATTCGCATCCGCGGATGGGAGTCTCAAAAAATCCGCATCCGCATTCGCATCCGCGGATGTCAAAATTTGTACATCCGCAACAACCCTGCTTGAGATTAACAAGGCTTCTTTTCTGTCTTTTCTTTGCTCTATTCAACAGATTTTACAAAATATAAAAATAATTTTGAAAACGGGTATTTTTAAAACTTGAGCAAATTGCTAAAATTAAAGTTAAGATTCGAAATCAGCACTAAAAATTAACTTCAAAACTATGAAAGTATCAAACTCAATGTTTTCTTGAAATTCATATATTCAAACAAAGACTCATAACTAATGATGATTTTCAAAAAATAAGTAAGATACTACATATTATAATGATTAAAATTGTAGATATCTAGAAAAAGAAAAAGATTTATACTTTGCAAAATCATCATACAATTTATTATTAAGAGATATTTTGAGTTTTAACTTTAGCCTTAAAAACACCGTTATTGGTTGTTTTTGGCATTTGATACTTTAGAAATTTGATGTAATAAAAAAATTTAAAGGCGAGATTTGAATTAAGGACATCTTAACCTTATATACATATATAGTGTTTTGTCTGTGGGACAGAAGAAAAAACATAGTTTTGTACTTTAGAGGATATTTTGTAGAAGACTCAAAGTTACATAAAGTTAACGCAGTCGAGTACGCCGCCGCTGTATTCATCATCATCAGGGTAACAATTTGTCAAATTAAAGAGTTTCGGCTAAGCGTTTTCTATCTTTTACTTAGAATGCATATAAAATTTTACCAAGCCATACAAACTTTATTAACGTGATGTAAATTAAAAATAATTTTATGATATTGTTCTTAATCACGTGGAATTGGAATTTTAAGTACACTTGAACAATGCAACTAAATCTTAATCCACGTCAATATCATAATTGAAATTGTTTTTATTCACGTGAGCATTACAAATTTATTTCACACGTTGAAATGTCAAAAATATGTAAATTATTAGGAATGCACGTGATACTTACTAACTTATCAGAATAATCAAAACTTAACAGTTGACCTAAATTAAATTTTGTTTTTCCAATTTTCCATTTCTTTGAAAACTTGGATTATACAAACCAAAAAAGTTTTGTAACTGTTAATCAAATTATAATTTTCCTAACATTTTAGATGGCCTTAATTTGAGTCTTCAAAATCATTTAATAACGTCAAGTTATTGAGAAATAACTCTATAAATTCAAACTAGTCTTTTTGAGGTTATGTAAATTGTTTAAGTATTTTCAGCATCTTATTTAGTTTTTTAAAAACCGCAACTATATAAATCTTAATCTTAACTATATAAATCTCTTAAGCATCGATGCTGTAGTGGATTCTAACAAAAAAAAACACACACTTAAAATAGTATACAAACATATTTTTTTATTGAATTAACGTAAATGCAGCAAGATTTAACAATATTGAAAGAAAAACTCTAGACGTGATTGTCCTAAGTTTCAAAAGCCTAAAAAATAGTTTTCATTATGACGGGTAGATGGCTATTTTGTTTTTAAATTGGTAAGGTAGTTTGAACTGTAGTTGTAATAAAAGAGGAAGAAAATGTTCAAAATGTAGTGAAACAAAAGAAAAAAGAGATAGATGTATAAAAGTTGTATGTTTTAGATCAGCATCGTTGTATTTTCGTCAGATAACCCAAATGTGCCATTGGCAATAATAAAACGCAGCTTTTAACATCATTAACTCAATTATGCCACTCCATCATCATATTAAAGCTTCTTGCTTCACCATTTGTTCCGTTATTTCACGGACTATGCTCTAGTCAAATAGCCAGCTACATTCCTTACCTAAATACTGTAATGTTCAAAAATTCAAAACTGATGTGCAACTTTATATCTAACCCTTTTGGGAGACTTTTCATTAAGGGTACCCGTTTTACGAGTTTCTATTTTTTTTTTCTACAGTGAGTTAAGGGTTTCTAGAATAGCTTTAAAAAATGTTTTCCTTTTCAGTTTTTATTCTTCTCATTTTACACGCCCACTCATTTTACACGCCTACAAGTTTTTTAATGGAAAGAAAGGAAACAGAAAGGGTTTCCTTTGCATTTGAAAACTAATGGGTGATTTTTTTGAGGTTAGGATTTTCATGCATTAGTATTTGACAGATCACGCGGGATTTCAGACATGGTGTCAAAGAGAAAGATGCTCAGTATGCTTTGACATTTCATCATGAATAGACTTACTAACGAGCAACGCTTGCAAATCATTGAATTTTATTACCAGAATCAGTGTTCGGTTCGAAATGTGTTTCGCGCTTTTTTATCGACAAATTTTGTTCAGCGATGAGGCTCATTTCTGGTTGAATGGCTACGTAAATAAGCAAAATTGCCGCATTTGGAGTGAAGAGCAACCAGAAGCCGTTCAAGAACTGCCCATGCATCCCGAAAAATGCACTGTTTGGTGTGGTTTGTACGCTGGTGGAATCATTGGACCGTATTTTTTCAAAGATGCTGTTGGACGGAACGTTACGGTGAATGGCGATCGCTATCGTTCAATGCTAACAAACTTTTTGTTGCCAAAAATGGAAGAACTGAACTGGGTTGACATGTGGTTTCAACAAGATGGCGCTACATGCCACACAGCTCGCGATTCTATGGCCATTTTGAGGGAAAACTTCGGAGAACAATTCATCTCAAGGAATGGACCGGTAAGTTGGCCACCAAGATCATGCGATTTGACGCCTTTAGACTATTTTTTGTGGGGCTACGTCAAGTCTAAAGTCTACACAAATAAGCCAGCAACTATTCCAGCTTTGGAAGACAACATTTCCGAAGAAATTCGGGCTATTCCGGCCGAAATGCTCGAAAAAGTTACCCAAAATTGGACTTTCCGAATGGACCACCTAAGACGCAGCCGCGGTCAACATTTAAATGAAATTATCTTCAAAAAGTAAATGTCATGGACCAATCTAACGTTTCAAATAAAGAATCGATGAGATTTTGCAAATTTTATGCGTTTTTTTTTTTTTAAAGTTCTCAAGCTCTTAAAAAATCACCTGATAGAAGACATACAATATTTTTTTTTGTTCTAAAAAAAGCACCCATCTTGATTTTTTATAATATAAATGAATAACTTACAAAAAAAAAGTTTAATATTAATTTAAGGATTGTATCACAAAAACAAAAAACTGTGAAGAATTGCTAAAATAAACAATATTTTCTTCGTGTTGTATTATGAAAAAGAGAACTTCAAAAATTAATAAATAAAAGTTAACTTATTTTAAAATTTTGATATTTATTACTTTGAGACTTTTTATATTAAAGGTACACAAAACGCTTGAGTGTGCTTTAATTACAAAAAATTTGTACACATTTGTTCTTAAGGGCTATCCCTATGGGAGACTTCTGCCAAGTACAAATTAAAATACACTCAATAATAATTTGATACACCCTATAAGAAAAATAAATAACACTACACCACCGACATTAGGTAATTTCCCATTACAAATCTGTCAAAAGTTAATTGTCATTTTTGACACAAGCAATGCAGTTCCTTTTCCAGTCGTGTTTTATTTTATAATTTATTTTTATTTGCTTGTGTAGTAGAAGTAGAAAAGTCTTGAGAGCACAGCGCGTTTGCTTTGTTAATTCGCAAAAAGAAAAGAAATTGTTTTTCCCCCTTCTTGGAATAAAAAAAATTAAACTTTTAACTTGTTACAATAAACAATTAAGAATAATTGCGCAATTAGTGAAAAAAGAAAGTTAACCCTTATTGTTGTTGTTCTTATAGTTTTCTTTCCTTGTTTCCTTTTTTTAAGTTTCAATAGAAACCCAGGTAAGTTCCTGTCTCCTCCGTGTTTTTCTTCCCTGTTGTGATTATTGAATTTTCCATCAATCCCAGTCCCAGATCGCAATCTCAACAAGAAACATTTACTATTTATAAAACTTTCCATTAACAAGTTACAAACTTACGTAGGTCATACGTAAATGAGAAGAGAACTTTAATTAAACGATAAATGGAGACTAATTAAAGTGGCTTAAACAGTGACCACTCGTCACCTTTGTTATGCGAAAGAAAAAACATTACATTATGCAATCTATTCCTCGGTGAAACATACAAGAAAAAGAGTTATCGTTGTTTCTTTTTGTTCCTTTTCAACTTGATTGCCCTAAATATATGTGTTTTTGTTATTTCGAAAACTTGAGGCTCGGGGTTTAGGACATGAATTGCCTAAAAACACGGTGCCAATTGCCAAGTACAATTAACACAAGTTCCCGATATTATTCTCGACTAATTCCAAAGGTCAAACGTTCTGATTAGATATTTATTTTATTATTATTGCAAACATATAAGTAAACACCTCATGCCTGTTCCTCTATCGTTGCGTCTTAATTAATTTTTATCGTCTTACTTAAATAAACTCCAATTCATTCAAGTTATATGTGTTTTTAGAAATTTAAGTTTTGTGTGGTTCTTTTCTTTACGTTTCTCTTCTTTTTTTCTTCATTTTTGTCCAATTTAAAGGAAGCAAACTGTTGTGTGGTGTTGCGACATTAAATCAACTCCAAAAGACATTTATATAAAATATTTAATTCCGGTAGATTGAAAAGAACAGTCATTATGGCCGATAAGTCTGAGGTAGGAGCAGCGGCAACTTTTCTGCCACGTACATCATCCGAACCGGATTATGTTGATGCGAGGAGCGTTAGCAGTGAGTCGGACAAGATGATACCATTGCCTGAGTTGCCGGGACGCAGTGATGACGAAGATGATATATTCGAAGAAGTTCGTATGATTTTGCGACGACGACGCGGCTGGAATCCAGATGGATCGATTCTTTCCCATGATCTAGATCTGCTCGATGACGATGATGATTTGGTTGAGGAGGATGAGCCGGGATGTCCATTGCCATCGACACCAGAAGACACACATCTTATTGAAGCTGAGGTGAGTTTTTGTTTTATATGTAAATCGTTTAAATTAAGACCATAATCTATAATTTGTCATAAAAGCGTAGGTTTTTTTTTTTTTTTTTTTTTTTTTTTTTGAAAATCGTTTGATATGAAAGTTTTTGTTGTTAATTATTTGTTTTTAATTTGGCAGTGAATTTGAATTATTTTATATGTTTCATAGGCAAAGACCACCTCAGCGATGGAGAGAAGTAAAGGTAGTTTTCATTCCCAAGGCGGGCAAATGTTCGCATGTCAACCCTAAAGATCTAAGACCTATTAGCCTATCATCATTCATTCTCAAGACTCTGGAACGTTTGATTGATATCCACATACGTAACAGCATTGATAAGAGACTATCGATGTCTCAGCATGCTTACTGCAAAGGGAAATCGGTAGAAACAGCCTTGCACACCTTAGTAAGAACTATCGAATATTCCCTAGAACAAAAACAATATACTATGGTGGCCTTCCTAGATATTGAAGGCGCTTTCAACAACGTTGACACATCCGCTATCACTTCTGCTATGACGACCCTAAACGTCGAATACTCACTCTGTGAATTGATAAATCTAATGCTAAAAAGCAGGATCATCAACTCTAAGATGGGGGATTTTTGTGCGAAAAGGTCTGTCGGTAGAGGCACTCCGCAAGGTGGTGTTCTGTCCCCTCTCCTGTGGAACATAGTGGTTAACGATCTACTAATATCCCTTGAGAGAGAAGGCTACAGAGTGATTGCGTATGCCGATGATGTTGCTATCGCCGTCATAGGAGAATATCCAAATACACTGAGAGACCTCATCCAAAACGCACTCAATATGCTCACTAGATGGGCAGATCACTGTGGACTTAGTATTAATCCTCAAAAAACAGACCTCGTCCTTTTTACGCGGAAATACAAGATCCCAGAAATTGTACCTCCCTCAATAAAAGGTGTACCACTAATTTTCAACAATGAGGCCAAATATCTTGGTCTGATATTGGACAAAAAATTAAGTTGGAAACCTAATATTCAGGAAAGAGTTAAAAAAGCTACAGCAGCTCTTTTCCTTTGCAAGAAAGCCATAGGAAACAAATGGGGTTTTCAACCTCGCATAACTTATTGGCTATACACATCGGTCATCCGACCAATACTTATGTACGGGGTTGCAGTGTGGTGGACTGCACTGGAGAAAGTCACATATTGCGACAAACTCAGCAGAGTCCAACGCACTGCATGTCTCTGCATTAGCGGGGCTTTGAGAACCACACCCTCAGCAGCGTTGGACACTCTCCTCCATCTGACACCCCTCGACATTTTCAGCAAACAAGTGGCAGCGAGTACAGCCATAAGACTCAACGCCTCATCTCAGTGGACCAACAACAATGTTGGGCACTCCATCATTCTGAACCTCTTTGGTTCTATACCAAAGTACATAGACTACACTATCCCAAAACCCCAATTTGGTAAAAACTTCCAGGTATCCATTCCATCCAGGGATGAATGGGAAGATAAAAAACTCCTGGATGACAAAAGCATCCATTTTTATACAGATGGATCCAAGACAAATGAGGGAGTTGGTAGTGGTATGTACTCAGAAAAGCTTAATCTAAGCATCTCATTCCGCCTCCCTAATCATTGTAGCGTCTTCCAAGCGGAAATTTTAGCGATCAAAGAGGTTCTCTCCTGGCTAAGAGAAAACGTGATATCAACTTCTGATATACGCATCTTCTCTGACAGTCAGGCTGCTATCAAGTCTCTTGACGGTGTCTCAACCAACTCTCTAACGGCGCTCGATTGTCGATCATCTCTTATGGAGATGGCGCAGCAATTTAACATTCACCTATGCTGGGTGCCGGGCCACAGAGACATCGCAGGAAATTGTAGAGCCGATGAACTCGCTAAAAATGGAACCGTCATACCTATTTCACCTGAAAGGGAGAAGATAGGTATACCGATAGCTACATGTAAACTTCTGCTAAAAGAAAAAGCTTTCGAGATAGCAAACTCTAGGTGGTACAATTTACCAACATGCGCAGCCACAAAACAAATATGGCCTTCATTGGACCTAAAGCGCTCTAAAGACTTGTTATCCCAAAGCAGACTTCATATTAGCTCCCTAATAGGTGTCCTTACGGGACACTGTCTTATAGGCAGACACGCAATACGACTTGGTGTAGCCTCAAATGACTTCTGCAGGAGCTGCATGGACGAGGAAGAAGAAGAATCAATCTCTCACCTCCTCTGCACCTGCCCTGCTCTTTCACGAAGACGCAAACTTCATCTGGGAGAATACTCTTTTGATGATCCCAGTGAACTAGCTAAAAAGGATATCAGATATCTCCTTCGCTTTATAAAAAGCTCAAAATGGTTCGACTAGTGGGAAGTAATTCTCTAGATTCATGTGGTATCACAATGGGCCTTTCTTCTGGCCTAAGTGTGTGGTTTTTGTATCCACAGCCACATTAACCTAACCTAACCTAACCTAGGCAAAGACCAGACGACTTAAATTGGTTTGAGGTTGATAACACATGTGGAAGATAGCAATTTTGTGATTGTGGGTTTCTTTGCCTGAGTCATGAAGTGTTTTATTAAAAATTGTCTGCTTACTGGATAGGGACATAAATTAACGCACTGTTGTCATTGGTAACTAAATTAATTAAATTAATTGAATTTGTTTATTATTAAATGAATGCTAAGCCAAAGGTTTGAGATACATAATAAATTATGTAGAGACTCGGTAATTATTCCTCAAACTTCTTTAGGGAATATGAAAGTAATTAGAAAACAAAAAATACTACAAAGAGCCTGTGCTTACTTTAGCATAGAGACAAAACATTTAAAGGAATGATTGCCCTTAGCACTAGGCAAACCGCTAATTTTGTAGTTTTATTTTATAATTAAAGTTTTGTATACCTACCTTTAAAATGCAAGAGCTGGGAGAGTTAGGAAAAAAAGAAGGGGGTTAGAAAAGAAGTTTCGATATACATATGTATTGTATTTAAATTCTTAAACACAGCAATAACGTAGTAAGGCTTTCCACATTCTCGTAGTACGGCTTAAAGACGAAACTCTGTACTATACAGTACGGGCGAAATTGTTCTCAAAGGTTAACTGTTGGGCATTTATTGAAGATTTACTCCGTAGCGAAGTTCTGCCATTTCATTAGCTATCAGTCATGGATAGATAGATAGATATAGATATAGATTACAATTTTGATATATACATTATTAGAACTTCTGAATAAATGTTAAAGACATGACATGGAATGTCGTCTGCCTGAGTGGCATTCTTATTTATATATTGTTATTAAGTAATTTAACATATTAAAACATATTATTATTTTTTTTTTTAATTTTCATTTCAAATGACTATAAGTAACAAATTGTAATGGAATAAGGACTTTTAGATTAGTTAAATCAAAATAGACAAATTATTTTTAATTTTTTTTTTTTTAATTTTAGGAACTTTTAGTTTAGTCAAAACAAATTTTTAGGACTTTTAGATCAGTTAATACAAAATATTTTACGTAATTTTATTGATTTCCAATGAATTTAATTGAAATTAGAACACATTTTTAAAGAACTTTTTAATTAGTCAAATCAAAACAAAAATTTATTCGGTGAACGGATTCTTATGCCTGTTATTGGTTGGAATAAAATGTTCATTGATGATTCGGGCTCTGTATTTTATCGCTTCTTTGTAGAATTCATAAAGGCGCAACCAGTTCACACCATTCAGTTAGTTCATAACCTCTTCAGCTTGCAGAAAGCTTTTTTCAAAGTGAACACGCCTTATCTCCGGCAGCATTGGACAAACCTACGAAGTGTAATACATCCTTTCTCATGCTGATTACAGAGGGTGCAAAGATCGATAACCTCGTTACGATGGGGCCTAAAGTTTAGTCTGATCAGTTCTCCTTTTATCTTAAATATGGATCCAATGATAGATTTGTTATACTCGCTGGTGAAATAGTTTCTGTCGTTGAGATTAAACACGCACTTTGAATAATATTGCCTTTCCGTTGATGAGCGAGCTTTTTCAATATGCGCATACCTTTCGTTCTCATCAGTGACGGATATTACTTGGTAAAGCATCTTCTTCAATTGAACCGCATTCATATTCCAATGCAGGGTCAACCCACAGTCCGCAGCTAACAAGTTCCAATCTTTTACAACCAGATTTTTTGTTTGAATCGCATACTCCATTTTCTTTCTCGGTAGCCTATGCTCCTCCATATTTAGTACTTTCACAATGTAGTAAACATTCAGCTTAAGGGTTGAAATAAACAGTGACGGAAGACCAGTTTCCAAATAATACATACATATATTTTGGGGCGTTTACCGGCAGAAAGAATATTTCCCTTAAAAAAAAGCGTAATAGGCTTTCAACTAGCTCATACTTTTGTACTCCCCATACCTGCGCACCATAAAACAAGATAGCTTGTTCAGTAGCATTAAACACTATATTTTAAGTCAGTCGCTATTAGCTTGTTATTATAGTTAGATTCTTTTCCTTAGCCTTATTTAGTTTGTTTTTGAGATGTTTTTCTAATTTTAAATTGAAAGTGAACTCCGTTCCTAAATAAATATAAGACTTAACTACGTCTAAATTTTTTTCGCCATATTTCCATTGCTCGTCTCTCGCTGTTCGCTGACTCCGCAAGATTGACAATGTCATCGGCATACATGATCACTTTGATCCGTTTGTTAGCAAACTCCACTCCACAATTGAGATACTCAACCAAATCATCTAGAAAAAGTGCAAATAACAAGGGGCTTAGATTACAGCCTTGTCTCACTCCTTGGTTCACGTCAATCCTCTCTGATTTTTCTTTTCCTTTATAAATGCTTTATAAATGCTATGGTGTTTTGGTTTCAATAATGTTGACAAAACTAGTTGACACTCCTGGGTTAAATAGCTTGTATAGTAAAGCGTTTCTATCGATAAAATCAAAAGCTGCTTTGAAATCGACAAAAAAGGCGTACAGTTTTTTATTTTGGTCGAGTTTCCACTGCGCAAGTGAACGAAGCACAAAGATATTATCCACTGTGGAATATCCTTTATAGTATGGGAGGCGACGGTAAAAGTACCTACCTCATCCAGTCAATGGAAAATTTGGTCATTAACGAATGGTAAATGACACGAAGATTACAAAACCGCTGGTCGGACAGACTTTTTCCGGGCCTTTTGGCCGCAAAATGGTCACTTCCGGTTGCGTTTTTTGGTGTTGGGGTATACCATCAGGTCAATGAAAAATTTAAATAGTAGTTGGTAGAGATCTGGTGGTAGATTTAAAATCATTTGGTCGGACAGACACAATCCGGGACCAACCCTTTGTCCGACCATCTCAAAAAACGGTATTTTTGGTGTTGACCTACCTCATCGGGTCAATGGACAAATGGGGTATCAAATGAAAGCTTGGACCATCTACTTTAAGAATCTACTGGTCGGACAAACTTTTCATGGGCCAAACATACGTCCGACCGTTTTTTCCCCAAAAAAATGCTTTCATCTTTTTTCACCTTTTTTCATCTTTTTTCATCTTTTTTCAACTCAATATCAAACATTTTTAAGTCAAATAAATATAAAAATTGTATCAGATAAAAGTTAACATTGTCACCTAAATAAATTATATAAAAAAGTTTAAAAAAAAATTACAAAAAGCCATATCAAAATCTATTGATCATTTTTTTCTCAGGAAATTAATTTTTTTTTATAAATTAAATAAATGACATACTTACGACGAACTACTAACTCCAATTAAAATGCAATCCTGTTTCTGTACTTAAAATTGCAGCAGGTATCTAATAAAGTTATATAAGTTCTAATGATAATTAATAAGGTATTTAATAAAGACAAAATTGTTTTTTCAACACATTTTTATGAACGTTTTTTTCAGGTTTTCAAGGAGTATAAGAACGAGTGATTTTGAATTGTATGTGGATTTTATTTTCGAACTTTCCAATTTATTTTTTGTGTTTAACTAACCTAATTATGTAAGGTGGATATTAAAATATCATTCTAATTTAGTTGAATTAAAAATACAAAATTTTAATTTAATAAACGAATTTAGGCGTGGTGCTTTTGGTATAAGGCGTACAGCAAAAAGTTTTTCTAGGTCACCAGTTGACCTGATTCTCGAACAAACTATTAATGCGGATGCTGCTAACTCGTTGACTGGTGTTACCCATTTTTCAAATTCAGTTTCAGCAAGACAACGCTGGGCACTAAGTCATAATTTAAGAACAAAAATTATTTCCCAAATGTTAACTGAAATAAAAATCGGACAATTGGATGATATATATGTCATGAGCTTGCCAGAAATAGAATTCAAAAAGACAAGAAAGCATTAACTGATATCGTTAATGTTTTCAAACAAAATATAAATCCTTTTGATGAAAACTTGGGAAAAGAATTTCTTTTTAACATAACAACAGGTAGAGCGACAAGTAAACAGACAGCTGACTTTGTTCTAAATGTCAATGAAACAGGCAAAAACAAAAGGTAACACTTATTGAAGAGTGTTCTGAAAACATTGGTCGATTTGAAAAACCTTTAAAGCGCAACAATATTCTGAACTTCGCATCAGAATGCTTAAAAAAATATCAAAAAAGTAGAGATAGTACAAAACAGAGCCTTATAAAAATGGAACGGGATGACT
The DNA here is from genome assembly GCA_920104205.1 of Eupeodes latifasciatus. NCBI lineage: Eukaryota > Metazoa > Arthropoda > Insecta > Diptera > Syrphidae > Eupeodes > Eupeodes latifasciatus. The sequence continues at coordinate 375,695,389 of OV049924.1, forward strand.
TTGGGAGACTATATTAGCAATAGCATTTCACTATACTGGTGAAATGCACAAAACTGATAAAGCAGTTTTGGCAAAAAAACTGAAATCTAGAATTTCTCCGTCCGAGCCGTTAAAAGAAGATATAGAATTAATTGATGGCTTTTACTTAATCCATCTCTTAGGGTCATTAGTTCCTCAAATATTTAAAAAATATCGGAGATGATTTTAACAAGGGTATGTTGCACGGATGCCCCGGAAGTTCATGTTGTTTTTGATTGCTATTTACACCCACTCATCAAAGACTCTGAACATTGCGTTCGAAATGAAGTAGAAGTCTCAAATTTCACGATTTCTGGACCACTTCAAAAACGAACAGATGATTTTCTTAAATGCCTTAAAAGCCCTAAATTTAAAAAATCACTCGTAAGATTTTTAGGGCTGCACTGGGAGTATAGTTCCTTGATTCCAATTTTAGGAGACAAAATTGTTTTTTTTTTTTTTGACGGTAGATGACACGTGTTTCTCCTATGAAGTTAAAACCAATGTATTTCTAAACGTGAGGAATATAAATATAGTTGCAGCCATGAAGAAGCCGATACCAGATTAATTTAATATATAAGCAAATCAAAACCTAATTCCAACATTATGGTTCGAGCATCTGACACAGGCATACTCGTTATTTTACTGGGGAATAATGCACAAATTCAAGGACTTAGAGATTTGGTTAGCAAGTGGCAGCTCGAAAAGAAATTATTTCAATTGCATAAACTGTACGCAACTAGCTTCGACATCGGGAGTGAATTTAGTATGTGATGCGCTATCAGTTTTTTTTAGAAAAGGAAAAGCTAAACCTCTAGATATCCTTTAAAAAAGTGGTTGTTATTAAGCTGCCTTTGGAGCATTGAGTAAACATTAAACAAACCGATCTTTTACTGGAAAAAGATACAGAATATATTCAAAACTTTACTTCACATACATATGTATGGTCTACGGAACTGCAAAAGTGTAAATGAAGCTAGATTTCAAAGGTTTCAAAACATATATGTTTCTAAAAAAACGTCGGTAGGTATTTTTTTGTAAAAATATAAAAAACTTTGACCCTAGCTTGATTCCACCATGTTTTGAATCACTCAATGAAAAAATTAAAAGAACAATTTGTGTAAGTTCTATGTGGGCTAATGCCACAGAAGCAGAATGCGTCAAACTGAGGGCAGAAGATTTTGGGTGGGTATTGAAGGATGAAAAGTTTATACAACTTTGGTTTCAAGGGGATCCCACTCCGCTTAATGTTGATGATATTATTTTAAAAGACAAAGAATTGGAATATTTGAGTGAGGAAGATTCTGTTGAAGACGATATTTCTTAATTTTTTATTATTTTAATTGGCGTTGAATAATTACTGGGATATATGCAAAGTTTATTTTTGTATTCTATGTATTGATATGTGATATTATGTTTATTTTATATAGACATACATATGTATGAGTAACATTTAATTAATAATTTGGATTAACTTTTCCCTGCTGGAAGTAGATACATAGTTCGTCGGTAAGTATGTCATTTATTTAATTTATAAAAAAAAATTAATTTCCTGAGAAAAAAATGATCAATAGATTTTGTTATGGTTTTTTGTAATTTTTTTTTTAAACTTTTTTATATAATTTATTTAGGTGACAATGTTAACTTTTATCTGATACAATTTTTATATTTATTTGACTTAAAAATGTTTGATATTGAGTTGAAAAAAGATGAAAAAAGATGAAAAAAGGTGAAAAAAGATGAAAGCATTTTTTTGGGGAAAAAACGGTCGGACGTATGTTTGGCCCATGAAAAGTTTGTCCGACCAGTAGATTCTTAAAGTAGATGGTCCAAGCTTTCATTTGATACCCCATTTGTCCATTGACCCGATGAGGTAGGTCAACACCAAAAATACCGTTTTTTGAGATGGTCGGACAAAGGGTTGGTCCCGGATTGTGTCTGTCCGACCAAATGATTTTAAATCTACCACCAGATCTCTACCAACTACTATTTAAATTTTTCATTGACCTGATGGTATACCCCAACACCAAAAAACGCAACCGGAAGTGACCATTTTGCGGCCAAAAGGACCGGAAAAAGTCTGTCCGACCAGCGGTTTTGTAATCTTCGTGTCATTTACCATTCGTTAATGACCAAATTTTCCATTGACTCGATGAGGTAGGCACTTTTACCGTCGCCTCCTGGACTATTACGAAAACCACTTTGAAATTAGCTAAGCTTGTTTTCATCTTGCACCCAACTGTTCAGTCTTTCGTAAAGAACGATTGTAAATATTTTTAAGGCTGCATTAAGAAACGATATTCCTCTATAATTTGTAGGGTCTTCTACATCACCCTTCTTGTGGATTGGATCAGTCATGGTTTCTTCTCTCTTACAAAAACAATGCTTTTTACGGTCGATTATCTTAGTGCTTGAAGCTTTAGGGTGTAGGTTAGTATTTTTGGTTAACCAGTTTCCAAATAGATAGCGTAATTTGGTGTTTTTCTTGTTAAAAATTTTCCTTGAAATGCCTCTACTTCATCAAATTAATCTTTTACCCAGATTTGGGCAGCAAAGCACAATGCAGATCTTATGATACTTTCAAAAATTTTAATCTATTTAATTCGGCAGCGATTTTCTAGAATTGTTTTGAGTTTTTAGTTAATCCTATAGAGCGACCTTGGTTGTTTTGTAAATCAACTTTCTTTCGTGAGCATAGTTTTTATGCTCAGAAATTGACTCTAAACACCATCGTTTTATATTATTATCACAGTAGTTTTTGTGTGTGCATTTAAGACATTCATAATGAAACCATTTTTGTTTAAAAGTCTTGGAAATTTTTAAAGTTTGGTTGTTTATAGAGGATCTTATACACGTAATAATTTGGTTTGAAAGTATTTCTTTGGAAGATAGGTTTGTTGATAATTGATTTAGATTTTCTTCAAATCGATTATGGTATGAATGTGGATTTTCAATTCTAAATTTTAGTTTTGGTAAAAGTTCGAGATTTCTTACTTTAACTGTTAGGTTTTAGTAGCAAACTTTACGACTAGAAGCATATAATCAGAATAGGGTTTGTAATAAATTTCCAACGATGATATTGAATTCAACCAATCGCCAAAAAATTAGAATCAAGAGTTTTCTTTAGATACTAATCCCTTAATCCTCTCTCAACAGTTTCTCAGGCACATGGCGATTAAGTAAACAGATTCTAAGTGACCACCCTTGCTCTAAGTGACCACCCTTGCTCTTTATATTTGCATATTCGGTAAAATGAAGTATTTTGATAATTCTTACACTCAGACTATATTGTTTTAAGTTTTATTCTATAAATTGTCTTATTTCTAAAAAAAAAACTCCTCAATTAAATTCCCACATTACTGTTCTTGAGAGAGTCCTTATTGAAGCTTTAAAACGTTTTATTTTGACGCCCTGTATATGGTTCGACACTGAGTTCTTGTCCATCAAGCTTATTGCAACTGAGCTTAAATGCCGCATTTACTGTTTCGCTAGTAAATTCTTGGGTTTTGTGATCTTTTAAAATTGTAAATTTAAATCGACTATATGGTTGTTTCAATAGCAATTAAATCCAACAAAAGTTGTTCGTACTTGAAGCACTTTCAAGCAAATATATTTGTCTGTTTCTTTGCTATAAGTTTACATGTTGCCACCATAACCACTTGAGGAACGTAGAACAAGAATATGTTTTCCGGAAGGGTTTGACAGAAAGAGGAAAATCACAAATCATTTGGATCAAATAAATTTTTAAAGAATACAAATGTTGAATTGAAATGTCTGTAAGGTGGATGGCTTGATTTGGCATGTTGCGACTTCTTATTCCAAATATCGTTTAAAAGGTTTTTATCCAACAGAAGTTTAAGTCAAATGACTTTTGCTAATGATCATTCTGGCTGAGGACCCAATCAAAATAATAGATCAGTTGTCAACAAAGTACTTGGAACTTCATCAATTCGTTACTTTTTGTTCTGTTGGTGGTAACTTTTAGTCTTCTTCAAGATCTTTAATTTTTCCCACATTTAAAGACTTATAATTACCCTTAAAATATTTAAAGTTTAAACGTTGTTCTAGCTTAACAGGTATAAGAAAGGATTAAAGAGGATATATCTGTGCACCTGCGAAAAACAAAGTTCTCTAAAGCATTCGACATTCTTGATGTATGGCTGACATATGTTTAAAATTGAGCCCAAGAGAATACTAATGGGTTCTCGTGTATATTCAAGTATTAAAGTACAATTGTTTAAAATAGTTTAAAAGAGGTGTCAAAGGGGTATTGTGGAAACAAACTCTCAATTTGTTTTAATAGAACTTTGCTTAGAAAAGTATTGATAAAACAACGAAAGAAATGAAACATTACTGCAGTGTTCAAAAAATTCGTATTATTTCAAAAGCTATTTTTCTGTTCTTAAAAGATTTAAGCATATGCGAGTTAAATTCAAGTTTTGGATAAAAGAAGGCTTTTGTAAATTACAGCCACATAGAAATGGATTATACTTTTCTTGCATATTTCAGCTGTACAATTGTGAAGCCGTCTCGTCTGTGTAGCCATAAGGCTATAGATTTCCATGGTTTTGTTTTCGATAGCGACTCTGAACCATAACTCACTTAACATAACTAAGAATAAACTTCAAGGAGCTTTAACACGGTGTTGGTTCAATGACGGTAAGATCGTTTATCCTTAAAAAGTTTAGGTGAAGAGGTTAAAAGCTCGCACTGTCGAGACTCTGTAGAAATACATTTCTAATAATCGAATCTCTCAACGTCAAAAACAAATGCTTAACAAAAAAGCCTAAAAATATACATATTTCGGAAATTATTCACCCTATAATTATTTGAGTGCAATCTAAAAGCAATTAGCTTTCAAATTTAACAATCTTTTAAAATATTCATCAATACATGTTTTATAAAAGCATTTTATATGTTTTTATTGTATTTACCCTTATCAGTCAGGTAAACAGAGAAGAAAAGGAAAAAAAAACACTGAAAATCATTAAGAGTATTTGTTTTGAAGTACATACCTACATATGTAAGTATTTTTGAATAATCTAAAATGCTAAGATTGTAAATTTTAATATTTATTTACTTCTCTACTTTCATACAAACAAAATACATGCTTATATGATTTATTTTAGTTATTTCCATTCAAGAACTTTGAAAATGATAATTTCGTTATTTGTTTTTATCTTTGTTACGTCATCGTTTTTGAACCCTAATATCTCATCATTTCTTATCATTTACTTCTTTCTTTTACCGCAATCGCGAAAAAAAAGAAAAAAAAAAAGAAAAACATTTTATTGAAGTGAATGGAATTGGAACTACATATGACACCTTGAACATCGATTAATTTGAACAATAGTTTAAGTGCGATCGTCATCTAAGTAGAAGCAAAGAAAATTACAATATTTGCTCGTTGTGATTAAAAAAAAAAACATTATTCTTTGTTATTATTATTGTTTTTTTGTTTTTATTTATATATGTACATAGATGACGTTATAAGGTAAAATTTACAAGCGAAGGCTCATAATTTTAGAATAAAAAAAACATATTTTGTCTATTTTTCGTCAAAATTCGATCAAAATTCAACGAACTTTCTTTAAAAAGTGTAGTTTGTAGTGTGCGTATTTAAGTTAAAATTTGATCATTGCTACAAATACATTTCTTGGACATAATTCAGACTTTTAAGTAGTTCGGAAATAGTTTCTAATTTTTCTTTAAAAAAAAAGTATAAATATGAGAAGCACTTCACGAAACATAATAAAAAAAAGTTATGCATTAAAACAATAAACAAATGAGATTAAATATCTGCTATCAACTATCAAGTATTTAAAAACAACAAATCACCCCTTAATCTGACTCACTTTAGAACAACTTTCATTCAAAAAACATCTGCTTAAATATTTATAAGAGTCATAACCTACAATTTTAAAAACGATAAAAGATTGCAAGACAAACTTTTATATATGTAGCTTGGTATCGTTATGAATAAAGATTATCGCAAGTTCCATTATTTTGTAGAATTCATCTAAACAAGATATTATTGAAGTTTGTTTCTAGTGTAGGGTAATTCTGTCGATTGACAACCTTAAGTGTTTATAAGCTGTAAGGTCTGAAGAGGGGGGGAGTTAAGAGTTGCATTTTGAACTTAAAGAAATCCTTTGAAGCTTATTAGGATACTTAATAACTGTAAACTATACAATAGTTTATCAGTATCGTGTAGTACCCGTGACATTGTGGTTATTACGTAGGACTGTCATGGAAGAGGTCTTGGTTCCAATCCCTGCATTGAGAGGAATTGACAAATCCTCCAAGAGGGCTTCTTGTCATGAAAAGAGCTTTCTCAAAATACCCGTTCGGATTCGGGATATAAATTGTAGGTCCCCTCCATCCCTGACATGACTCGCTCACAGGAATGGTTGAGAGTTGTAAGTCACTAGGCCCTGGTTCTCTACGGACTGTTACGGCACCTAATTTATTCATTTATTTTTTTATCAGTATTGTTTATTTAATAATGGCAAGTATTTACAGTTGAGGCGGTAAAATATCTTATTACCTACGAGTTGGTAGATCAAAAATTAATGAAGGTTAATGTTTCTCAAGCAGGCTAAGTGCTAAGTGTTGTCATCAACTCATTTAATTTATCTAGATGGTGTGAAGATGTTGCGGGTAGGAAGAGCCCATTTAACGGTGTTGTAGGTCCTTTCTTGATGACAGCGTGTTCTTTGTTATGCCCTCATTAACCGCTAAACCTTGTGAGTTTCGTTTCACCTGCTCATAAAACTTTCGAACTTTATTTCTGACTTCATCTTCGAGCGCAAGCCTCTTATGCTCTCTCTTTTTCCTTCTGAGAAATCGGTGTTCCTCTCTCCTTTTCTGTTAATAGAGATCGTGAGCAGCCCTCGTCCTTCTATGCAGCGCCAAAAAGGATTGTATCTTCTCCTAGCATCTGCCTGTTTTGCCGAAGAGTTACCCTTGGCTACAAGAAGGTAGGGGTCCGAGACGATTTTAGCTCTTGCGGTTGACGGAGATTGGTCTGGAGAACTCCAAGTTCCTTTGTGGATGTTGATGTGTAAAAAACGCGTAGTGGCTACAATAACGTTTCGCCCTGCAGCAAAATCGATGAGCCTGAATCCGTTATCGGAAGTGTTGCGTGCAGGTTATTTTTCCCGATTTTTCCAATAAAAATGTCTTTCCTTCTTTCCTAACATTTTAATATAGTAGCTGGAGCACTGCTCATATACTTTGTCGCATATTGGAGAAATCCGTCTCATTCAGAATACTAAGAACTTGTTCCTCTGATAAAAATTCACTTCCAAGAATATTTCCTTTAGTTTCCCTGAGAGTTGAACACGTTCCGAAGAAATTTATGACGTTATCTCATTTAGCTAAATTGCAAATAGTAAACTTCAGTGGTAAATCGGGTCTGCTCGGTATGAAGTTTAGGTTAAGTTGTTCGCTTCTTAACTCGACCATTGTAGCAATGACGTTTACATTCCTTGCTCATGTAAGTAGTTCTTTTCTGCGAAATTATGTTTAAGCCTACTGCAAGTTGTTCTGAACAAGGACCCAACTGATTTAGCTGCATATTCTAGTCTACACTTCTCATCTACCGCTGCTATAACCTTAAAACATAAGAGTTTAACTGTGCGATACATTTTTCGTATTTAAATTTAAATTTATGTTTAAATTTAAATAGCTTCCTTCCGCAAGACTCGACCACTCTCTGTACCAGTGATTTTAGCTTTGTACAGCTTTTATAACTAATTTTCTAATAATTCGGTATTCGGGCATACTGAAAACGTGCAGGAGATAATTCGCTTGCATCTTTAAATTCTTTATGTATAGAACTGATAGTCCGGTTTCCAGTATAAGCACGTAATTTGGCGTATTCGTTGGCCGGCGAAATATTCTCTTCATATAATGTGTTAAGAGTTTCTTCACCGTGTGAACCATACAGGATACTTTCTGCAACTGTTTCAAATACCTTATGTTTACTACTCTGAGCTGTGTTTGCGTTCATAAAGCATCTTTTGCATGAAATATTAATTGCGGTTTTTGCCTTTTTGATTTTCTCGCTAAAATGTTTCGCCAAACTCAGGTATCTTAAAAAAATTACGCCTAGGTATTTGTATTCGTTATAACACATTTTACATATATCCGAGCTACAGAAGACTTCTGACATAATTGCACCAATCCTTGAGGCAATTTTTACCAGCTGTCTTTACCTGGTCCATGTTCCCTCGGCATGGCGAGAAGTTAAAGTTGTTTTTATACCCAAGGCAGGTAAATGCTCGCAAGTCAACCCTAAAGATTTACGACCTATAAGTCTATCATCATTCCTTCTTAAGACCTTGGAAAGATTGATTGATATCCATTTAAGGGCAAGTATTGATACAAGACTTCTGTCTTCGTCTCAACACGCCTACTGTAAAGGTAAATCGGTGGAAACAGCGCTACACACCTTAGTACGCACCGTCGAATATTCCCTCCATCATAAAGAGTTCGCTATGGTTGCTTTCCTTGACATCGAAGGTGCCTTTAACAACGTGGACACATCTGCAATCACATCTGTACTAACATCTCTAAATGTAGAGAGTTCGCTTCGGGAGTTAATTCATTTAATGCTTACTATCAGAATAATTAACTCAAAACTGGGCAACTCTTCTGGCAGACGATTCGTTAGTAGAGGGACACCGCAAGGTGGTGTTCTATCCCCTCTCCTCTGGAACCTAGTGGTGAATGAAATCCTAACTGGTCTGGATGCGGATGGTTTCAGAGTGATGGCCTATGCGGACGACGTTGCTATAGCAGTTTCAGGAAAGCATCTTAACACGTTAAAAGAACTCTTACAAAATGCCTTAGATAGACTAATACTTTGGGCTGATCGGTGTGGACTGGGTGTTAACCCACACAAAACCGATTTGGTCTTATTTTCGAGGAGATACAAAATTCCATTTGTCAACCCTCCCCATATTAAAGGAATCCAATTAAAATTCTCAGACGAGGCTAAATACCTGGGCCTTGTCTTAGATAAAAAACTAAATTGGAAACGCAACGTAGAGGAAAGAGTCAAAAAAGCTACTGTAGCTCTCTTTTCTTGCAAAAAAGCCATCGGTAATAAATGGGGCTTGCAACCCAAAATCACGCATTGGCTATACACATCGGTAATCAGACCGATTTTAATGTACGGTGTGGCAGTATGGTGGACTGCTTTAGAAAAAGGTATAAACCGAGATAAAGTAAATAAAGTCCAACGTTCAGCTTGCCTATGTATAAGCGGATCGCTTCGCACGACCCCATCTGCGGCACTGGACACCTTACTCTACAAGTTCTGCTATTCGCCTCAAAGCTTCGTCGCAGTGGACTAACAACAACATTGGCCACTCCGTTATTCTTAGTTATTTAGAATCAATCCCAAAGCACACAGACTACACCATCCCCCAACTACAATTCGACAGAAATTTCCAGATTTCTATACCTCCCAGATCTTTTTGGGAGGATAGGACATTCCTGGAAGACGAGTCAATCCACTTCTATACAGATGGGTCAAAAACAAAAGAAGGGGTTGGTGGAGGTTTGTACTCTGAACGACTGAAATTAAGTCTCTCATTCCGCCTTCCCAATCATTGTAGCGTGTTCCAGGCGGAACTTTTGGCGATAAAAGAAGGCTTGTCCTGGCTTAAAGAAAACGTGATATCGACATCTGATATCCGTATTAACTCAGATAGTCAGGCCGCTATTAAATCTCTGGATTCTGTCTCTACAAACTCCATAACAGTCCAGAACTGTCGATCATCTCTAATGGAGATGGCACAACAGTTTAATATTCACCTTTGCTGGGTGCCGGGCCATAGAGACATTCCAGGTAACTGTAAGGCAGATGAACTCGCCAGGAACGGTACAGTACAGCCCATTCTACCACGTTTGGCACGTACTGGCATACCAATCGCTACTTGTAAACTGTTGCTAATGCAAGACGCTGTGAGGAGGGCAGGCACCAGGTGGAACAACATCACCACGTGTCAAGTCACAAAAAACATCTGGCCAACACTGGATTTAAAACGTTCAAGGTGCTTGCTCTCTCTAAGCAGATCGCATATAAGCTCGATAATAGGTGTCATAACCGGGCACTGTCTAATAGAAAAGCACGCCATGAGATTAGGCGTATTCTCAAATGACTTCTGCAGAAGCTGTATGGACGAGGAAGAAGAAGAAACAGTTCTTCATCTTCTCTGCACATGCCCAGCTCTGGCTCGAAAACGCAAGAATTACCTAGGAGAATTCTTCTTCAACGATCTAAACGATCTAAATCATATCGGCATAATCAGCCTCTCACGTTTCGTAAGAGACTCAAACTGGTTCCATTGAGCTTAGGAAGAAACCTCAAGATTCATGTGGTATCACAATGGGCCATCAAACTGGCCTAAGTGTGTCCGTTTCCATCTTGGACAGCCACTTCAACCTAACCTAACCTAACACATTTTATATTTTCAAATTACACTTTTGATATTCCACTTTTCATTCGATGCATTTCGTTCACCACTTGCCTTAAATATCATCACCTTAGATTTTTGAGTATTGACTGTTAAGTTCCATAGGCAGCAGTAATGGTATACCCTATTTATCATAAGTTGTAATGTTTATGGGGAATACGCAAAAATTACTACATATATCATCAGCAAACATCAATGCCTTAATACGAATTTATAGAATATATCATTCGCCGCTTTTCCATATTAAAGTCTGGCTCCATCATCATCATCAAACATCATCTTGGACAAACATTTTTATATATAGAAGCAGGATCTCAAATTTGGAAAAAAGACACCCTAACCAGGGCGTAAAAAAAACATACACATACAGTCCCTGGCCATACTATTAGACGCACTGCAGAATTTTTGTAACTATTAGGTTATACGCAATATTTTTAAATATTATATAAAAAAAATTCTATAAATCTGTTGTTTTATTTTTATAAAAAAGTAGGAAATAGTTTATACGCTGCATACAAAATAATTTAAATGCATTACAATATTCGAAAACCTGATTAAAATAGCCGAAAGTTGAGATTTTGCATAAAATCTAAAGTGCGTCTAATAATATGGCCAGGGACTGTACATGTAAATGAATTTTGGTTATCACTCGACTTCCAAAATTTACTGCAGGCTCTAGGTCTATCAGCCATACTCATGAAATTCTCGATTGAATAATTAAAAAAAAAATAAAATTTTATTTAGGGAGCCGTTTAAAGCTATAGGTAAAATTTTTGTTTTACATTTTTGAACATGTTAGAACTTTATTATCAGAAAAAAATAAATGCAATATGATGAATTCTAATACGAAGTATTTTTTTCAAAAAGAAAAAAAAAAAACATTTCAAGCTTAATTTATTTCGTAAATACGTTTTAAGAATTTTAATTGTTACTGACTGCAAAATGCCAACAAAATTCCATTTCGTTTACTGATGGCGTTTCAATTTTTTTATCAGTAAAAAAAAAATTGCTGATGAAACCAACAGCAATAAGGAGGTTCGAAGGTCCTGTTCATTTAAATCATCTAATTTAATGACGTAAATTTACTCATTGCTATAAACGATCAGATCCCTCTAGTTTCAATTTTTACCGAAAACTATAAACGGCCCTAATATAGCTTTTTCATGAAGTGTTAGCTCTATTTAACTTAAAGAAGCAATTAAACTCAACAGTAAAAATGTCGATAATATTTTGACAATAGCTTTATATTTCATTTTTTAGCATTAAGAGTTAAATACCCATTCTCCTCTATTTGAATTAATCCAAATTTTGGCTTTAAAAATCTTTGCTAGCTCTAGTCTCCTATATACACCAATTACATAATGAATTATGTTTCTATCTTAAACTCTCATGGTAAACATTTAAATAAAAAAGTACAAATAATATAATTTTAATTTGGTTTTCCCCAAAACAGAAAATTCAATAACACTTTGCGGCAGCTTTTAACTTTCTACTTCTAATTTGTCAAGTCTCTTCCTTCACATATACTAATTAGGTGTTCTCTCAACCAAATCCCAATATGAAAGACAAACAAACTGTGTATACATAAGTACATAAATAGATCTGAGGTTTAAAAAGAAACACCGATTAATTTTAAACAGCTCAGCACCATACTTTGACCTAGTAAACAAAAATTAAAAAAAAAAAGAAAAAAAACATTTGCTACTTTCTTGTTTTAATTTTTCAGAATAAAAAGAAATTAGTTGACAGTTCCGAATTTCGTTCGTACAGCTCTGTCAAGTTAATCTCTTCCTCTGTTTTGTATATTTTATTTGTTTGAAATTTATGAAATGTCATTAAAGTAAGTAGTCCACTTAATTTTCATTAAAAATAAAAAATAAAAAAAACTGAATTTCAAGACTCTTAAAAACCACCAGAGCCTTAATCAGCTTAGATTTTTGTTTATGAAGTTGACTTGAAGAAATGGTACAAACTCAGTTGACTTACTATTTTATATGCAAATTATTTATTAATAAATATATTTCAAGTCTTGCCTTAAGTTATAATTATATTTACAAATATTTCCGTTCTAAAACTTATTCAAAATTTAAATTTTTCTAAGTTTAACTTTATACGTGGCTCGATTTTGCGAACAGAAACCGCAAAAAAAAAATATAAATTGTGTTTTTAATTGGCCTTGGCCTTACAGTTATTTTAAGAGACTGAATGAATTAAAGTTGTCACTGATAACACTGAGAGAGCACGCCAAGTCACATGTTATTGTTATGAGATGTGCAAAAATAAGACATCAAGACATTATCGTCATACGAAAAATTATTTAGTTTTGAAGCAAATCAAATTAAATACAAACATAGCAAGCATTTAACTATACTAGTCTTTGGTTCATTTTGATCAAATATTTAACGAAAAATATACAAAATTAGTCTTCTCAAAATTAAGAACAAATTCAGAGGCGGGAAAAGGTTTATATATGAATCTTTTAAACTGTAAACCTTTGTTTACAATCAATGTTTTTTTCCGGTTTTATTTTCTAGAGTCAACAAATTTTAATACAAAAACTTGTTTAACTTTATTACTTTTCTATATTTGTATTATTTCAGATGACAGAAGTACTGAAAGCTGGAGTTCTATCAGATGAAATCGATTTGGGTGCTCTAGCCCACAACGCTGCCGAACAAGCTGAAGAATTTGTTCGCAAGGTATATAAAAATACCATAATAATAGGTCCGTTCGCGTACTTTCTGCACTAAAATTCGTAAAAAGCGATATTTTAAAGAGTGGGGGTAAAATTCTCTCACCAAAAAAAAAACTACAAAAAAGTAAGCGAACGGGAAAACAACACATTTTTCACACAATATTACTGTCTTGTCGTTGTTCCTTGAAAATTTGTTTTTAAATTTTATAACTGACAGCAAAAGCGAGCAATTTATTTAATTTATTTGAATTTCTATCAAATTTGAAATTTTCACAAATCAGCCCAAAGAAATTTCTTGGGCAAAAATTCGTAGGTTGGGGAAATATTTTACTCTCTCGTGAGCGCTCTCTTTTACGAAAAACTACGAAATTTTTGAGTACGCGAACAGGATTTGGTTAAATTTCGTATTTTTTCGTAAAATTGGACTGTTTTAGGAGGGTACGCGAACGGACCTATTGTATACAATTCGTGAACACAACAAAAGATAATAACAAAAATATATTCATTCATTATTTAAACTTAAACTTACTTACATTATGTATCCTCGAATACTTTTAGGTTTGGGAAGCAAGCTGGAGTGTTTGTCATTATAAAAATCTACCCAAATGGCTGCAGGATAATGATTTCCTACATCGAGGTCATCGCCCACCACTGCCATCGTTTCGTGCTTGTTTCAAGTCGATTTTCCGATTGCACACAGAAACTGGCAACATTTGGACACATTTGTTAGGTTGTGTGGCATTCATTGGCGTTGCAACATATTTCCTTTGCTCGCGTGACATTCAAATTCAGGAAAAGCTGATATTCGGGGCGTTTTTTGCCGGTGCTATTATTTGTTTGGGATTTTCATTTGCTTTCCATACGCTCAGTTGTCATTCGGTAGAGATTGGAAAACTGTTCTCAAAGTAAGTAATTTTATTTGTTTGACTTTGTGAACTCATATTAAACTCTTTGAATTTCTATTCGTATTTTTAGATTAGATTATTGTGGTATTGCGTTGTTAATTATGGGCTCTTTTGTGCCTTGGCTTTATTATGGATTCTATTGTCATTATCAGCCAAAGGTCATTTATTTGTCCATCGTGTCTGTACTAGGATGTCTATCGATAATTGTATCGCTATGGGATAAATTCTCTGAGCCAGCATTGAGACCGCTTCGAGCTGGAGTATTTATGAGTTTTGGATTGTCGGGGGTTATTCCTGCTATTCATTATTTGCTAATGGAAGGATGGATCAATAGTATTAGCCGTGCCAGTTTGGGATGGCTTGTGCTGATGGGTATGTTTGATGTTGACTGAAAAATTCAAAAAGACACAAATGACACTAATTTACCAAACTTTTCATTGTTTTTTTTTTCAATAGGATTGCTATATATTATTGGAGCATTGTTGTATGCCTTGCGAGTTCCAGAAAGATGGTTTCCAGGAAAATTCGATATTTGGGTGAGTTGAAATTTAATTTTTTTCAAAACCGTTTTAGTTACCTTAAGACGTTTAATGTTACTTTAGGTTAGATTAGGAGCTGGCGATTGATTTAGTTTTCGCACTTAGATCAATGCAGGCAATTGTGATACCCTGACAACCTTATAAACTAAAAAGTGAGCGTATAACCTATGATTTTAACTGTTGTCATTTTCCAACCACTTAATAGCTTTGATAAGACCTAAGAGATGGTTTCCTGCAAAGTCTTCGAGTTCTTCAAGACTACCGAAGAAGTATTATCAAATTTTGGCCAAGGTAGAGCCAATATTGGATAGGTCCAGTGGTGTGGTACCTTTCCTCGGAAGTTCATCAGCTTTCTCATTTCCAGGCATTACATTACTGTAACCTGGTACCCAGCAGAGTCTAATTTTATGGTGTGAGTTCTTGTCGACAATAATTTACAACTTCGATTTGATTGTTGTGTCAGAAATCGATTTTATTGCTGCTTGAGTATCAATGGAAATGGTGGCATCAGAGTTATACCAAACATTTAACCAACTTATTTTATATTATAGATGTCATATCTAAGATAGGTTAGGAACTGACTGAAAAGGCAAGGCATTTAGTACAATAGTTGGTCCTTGGTCCGTTTTGATACCAAAAAGATCTTCCCTGCTCGTTATACCATTTAAAGTTTATTATAAAACTTTTGTGTCAATTAAATATTAGAATAAGTAATATCCCTGGGATAATTATAATAAAAGTGTTCTAAGTGGAGTCTTTGTTTTTGGGAAATGGCAGGAAATGAGTGGAGCATAGAAGGTTAGAAACTGTATACTCCTTCTCTTCATCGATGCAGCTCCAAGTTGGTATACATGTTTCCTTATTAGCAATTAAGACACCTATAAACGGATCTAATGTGCAATTTATTAAGAGAATTTAATTGTTCAGAATTAGGATTTAAGCCTTCGCTAAGTTTATTTTCTCGACATTTATACAAGTGGCGGTGTTGTTCCATCTGTAGTTTACTTTTGTATGCTTTAGGATAGGATAAGTTCAAATGTAGCTAAGGATATACCAATAATAGGTTCCATTTTTGGCTAAAAAAAAGGGAATATTAAACTGTTTTGCCATTTCCGCGACATATGATCGAGAATTTAAAGTTGTTCGTGAATTGGTGGATAAAGAGTCCAATGATTTTATGGTTCCTTGCCTTTTCAAAAAGATGCGTATATCAGTAGTTGTTATCACGATTTCCTTAACTTCTTTGATGGCCAGAAGTTGGATAGAAAAATGTAAAGACATAAATAGAATAATAGAAGGGGAGGCTTTGTTTGTTAATAGCATATACTTTGTTTTCTCCTCATTCACTTTAAAACCATCGCGTTTCGGCCGTTCATCAATATCTATAAATGCATCTAGGATAGGTTTTTTGGAGCGGCCGATGATGTCGAAGTCGTCCGCATAGCCAAGCAATTGTGAATACCTATTAAAGATAATGCCTTCCAGGTTAACATCACTCTTTCGCACTATCTGCTCCAGGACTATGTCGAAGAAATCACATGATAACGCATCTCCTTGCCTGAACCCTGCACATGTGTTTAATCACTCGGAAAAGTTGTTACCCATTTGCACTTTACACGGCGTATTTTGCAACGTCATGCGGAAATGCTGGATCAGTATTTTCGGAATCCCTTGTTCAGACATCGCCAATATAAGCTCTGGCGACTTATGCTATCATTTTCGGCTTTGAAGTCGATGAAAAGATGGCGTGGATGGCGACTTGGATTTAGTATTTTCCAGGATTTGCTTAAATGTGAAAATTTGGTATATCTGCCTGGTCTAAAGCCACACAGATACTTGCCGATCATATTGTTGCTCAATCTGGGCATTGGGGACTGGGTCTTCTTTCAGTGGTCTCGTAGTTCTTTGCTCGTTTCAGCCTGAATTTTACTAAGCATATTGCGGTTTGTTGCTGTTTATAACGCAGTTCACCATACTGTTAGTCCGTATTGAATAATGAGTCTCACGACCGAGACTTTCAGACTTCTGACTCAACTATTTAATACTATCTCAAATTAAAGTGATAGATCACTGTTAATGTAACGATTATCGCAATGTCTCTCAACTGCATCGTTCTTTATAGCTTCAAATAGTCTTCAACCGAAGTTGTCCAGTCGTTCTGGTATTTTTGGTTAAGGTCTCCAATGGGTTGACTTGGTACTGTGCTTTAGAGCCTCCGCAGACTGCAGACTTTTTTTCGGCCGATAGTTTGGTCGGATTGGGCTGAAAGTGCGCACACCGAGCCCACTAAACAGTTTGGTTGGTGAACAGGGCGCAGACTATCCAACATTTGGCCGACTATTCTCGAATCAACAATTGTGATTTGGGTGACGCCATATTCAAAATACACGCACACGATGCCAAATCACAGAGCGAACTGAACTATCGGCCGACTAAACAATCGTCATGTATGCGCAGGCGTGTATGCGCCAATACTGATTAAACAGTCTTAGTTTTAGTTAGTTTGAATGTAATCGGGTAGCCTATCAAACTTTTTTATCGGACGATACTGAATCGCTGTAGTGTGCGCATATGCATTCCTCTCCATACTGATTAAGAAGCCGACCAAACTATCGGCCGACAAAAAGTCTGCAGTCTGCGGGGGCTCTTAGATGTTCAACGAGTCACAATCTGTCGAAACTTCTTGATTCTATTATTCCCGTCACTCTATTGTTGTGTTCTATCCTCCTATGACATCTTAAGGTGGGTGTCTATTTGAGAGTAAACGTGCTGCGAGTCGCTCTCAAGCTGCTCTCGAGAGCCATCTTGCAAGTGGACATAGTCTGGAGAGTAGCTCGCGGAGAGTTTACTAATTACTCTCGACATTCGATCTTTTTGAAAGTCACTCGCAAGTGGACACATGTGTTTACCACTATCCGAGATAAGCTCGCGGAATACCAACACAGTTCGTATTTTGCGAGTAACTGTCAAGAGTAAACATGGCGAAGCAGTGGACATTGGAGGCTCTGCAGTTTCTTATTCCATTTTTAACGCCTTCTGAAACTATATCGAATCTGGTAAGTACCTCTTTAATTTTTTAATTATTCAGTGTAATGTGTCTGTACCGCCATGGAACTTCACCTTCTGGAGTCATAAAGTAATTTTTGAATTCGTCCCTAACATCTTTTTGAGAAACACTATAGTTGTGGCTTGTGCCATTTTCAAGATCAAAAAATGAATTTGCCACACTATTCTCTAAACGCCAGCTTCCATAGGGTAAATCACGAGTTTCTGGTTGTTCAGAATCAACCATGCCCGTGCTCAAGTAGTAGGGTTCGTTTTTAGATAGCTAGAAATTGTGCAGGGTACAGGTAGCCATAACCACATCTCTTGTTCGTTCAGGACTTAGATTCATCGGTTTTCTAAGTACCTTAAAACGATTTTCAACAATTCCGAAGGCATTTTCAACTATTCTTCAAATCCTGCTCAGCCAGTAGTTGAAAATACGTTCAGGTGCTGGTTGGTTGCGAAACGGATACGGCTTCAATATAAAGTTAGTCATCGCGAACGCATCATCAGACACAAAACAATAATTAAAGCAGCTGCAACCCTTCGCTTGTAAGAATACATGGCCAACTGATAATATGCTAGCAAAAGAAATCTATCAAGTGGACACGATTATGAGAGTACCCTCAGCAAGAAAACTCTCAACATTCTAGCAGAGCTCGCTATAGCAAAATTTCTAAAATTTGGCTCTCAAATGGACAGTCTCCCGAGAGTTAACTAGCAGAAGTACTCTCAAATAGACACGCACCTTTAGTATGTAGAAATGCCGATCAATAGTGAACTTTATGAGCAAAATATATACATATTTAAAAAAAATATGAGGCATTAATACATATATTATTTGGCTTTGAAATATTGTTATCTCTATCTCTCGCTAGCTTATCAGCTCATTCATTTCCCTCAATACTACTATGAACCGGAACCTAGACAAGAATGATTCAAAGACTAATGTTCAGGTTTCTAAAATCATGAGTTTCTGAAATAGTTTAGAGGGTAATGTTGTCGCATTAATTGCTTCAATAGCCCTCTGAATAGTGGCATTTCGGTTCCTGAACCAACATCGCACTCCATCTATAATTGTTAGTATGCCTTCCTTCCCGTTCTTTTTTTTACTAAGTGTGAAAGTAAGGACGCAGAGGCTGGTTCGTAAGCGTCTCGAAAGTATAGCAGTTGGATGGATTTATTTGTGATTCGGTGAATTTAAGGTTAAGGGTATGACAAATAAGTTTCTTTTTAATAATGCAATAAATTATAGGAAATTAAACGTCTTCCATTTAGTGTGGCTCCAATACATTCGGTTCTCCACAGTTCTTTACAAAACATAGGCGAAATAATCAAATCGCATCTCCGCGCTTTCCAATTGGTATTTTATTATAGGCACAATATCGATTTTTCCATGGATTGGCGCCATCCTGCATAACGCAGAGGTAGTCTAAATATATGTCTTTAATTGCAGTTGTATTTGCTTCTTGATAGTAACGCGCGGGTAGTCCCAGCCACTGATGTGACACTTTTGTTTGTTAACTTACCCTCTGAAATGCAAGTGTGCCTTAGCAGAAAAGAAGATTTTTTGTCCAAAAACCTGTTGAATTGAGTTGGTTGGACCTTCTCCGCGAATAATTCAAGGCCTATGTGCAGAATTCTCCTTAGGCTAGTGTGTGTACAAACTTTGAAAATAAGGTTTAAATAGTATATCCCAACATTGTTCAAGCGACCCAAAGAGAGATCGCCCTATAATATTATGTCGGCTGAGGTATAAATAGTGCAGATTAACAATTAACGCATCCGTTGGGCAGGAATGTAGAGCCCTGTAGTGCTAAAATTAGCTGTAGCTTAGTCATTTACATTGGTTCCACTAAGGATATATTTATTAGACATTTTGTCTATTATCTTTTATATCCTTCTACATTCAATTTGATTCAATCCATCCCTGACAACAATAATCGCACACAGGAATTGTCTAGAGTTTTAATTCACTAGTCCCTAGTTCTCAACGGAATGTTGCGCCACCTAATTTTAGTTTTAAATTCAGTTTGGAGATGAGACTAAAACCTAACAGAAAGTTTTAATTTAATTTTTTGCGTATTTAAAATGTATTTTAATTTTATTTTTCAATTTCAGTTCCAATCGCATCAATTGTTCCACATTTTGGTTATCGCTGCAGCATTTGTTCACTATCATGGAATCACAGAGATGGCAATGTACCGTGTGACTGTTGGCGAATGCACTGTTCCGCATGAGCCAATATCTTTCTAGATATAATTTACATAATAAAACCCGAAATATAAAAATCCTTAAACAGAAATAATAAAAAAAAAATACATAATTCCAAATGTAACGAATTAAAATAAGTTAAAGAAACAAAAATAAATTCAAAACCACAAAGAATCATTTCATCATGACAAACAAAACAAATCACTGCACTTTAACACGACACTTAATAATAATATAAAAAACAAAAAATGGTCTCGATGCAACTCAATGTGCGCACACAGCTAGTTAAAGAATGTAAAAGAAACAAAAACCTTTCCAGCTTCCAAATTCTTCTTCATAAGTAATCCTAATTCTGCGCTGGCCGAAGCATCATCATTATATATCCATTTTGCATTCTCTCACAAAATAGTGTATAAGTTGTATTCTTCGAAAGTAAAGAAAAAAAAACATTTGTAAGTATTATTTCAGATAAAATAAAAATGTTCAATAGAAAAAATTTTATGAAAGAAAATCTTTATTTGAACACTGCTTTAATTATTTAATAATAACTTTATATTTTTTATTAAGTACATATTTCAATTATTGATTTGGGTGACTTTATAATTATATATTGTTTGTTTGTTTTTTTTTTTTCTGCGAATTTAATTGAATGTCCATTTAAAAAATCTAAAATATAATAACTAAGTTTAAATATTATTTTATTTTAAAAGATATACATTTTCAATAATATATTCATGTTTAATTTTATAACTATTTTTTTTTGTAAAATATTTGAAATATAAACCAAAATTGGTTTATATGTAATTTATTTTCAATAATAAAAATATTAATGAACTATTTTGAATCAAAGTTTTTTTTTTTTTAATTTGCTTTTTCCTACACAAAATATTTTTGGTTAAAGAATAATTATTCATTAATCAGTGAATGAGATAGTTAATAATAAAATGACACTAACAATCAGACAAAAATATACAAAAATTCAATAAGAAACAACCAGTAACTATTTTATAAAATAATAAGAAATTATATCAAAGAGAAATATTAAAATGGTTTTAGAATTCTACTTTGCAAAATTTGTTGATTGTTTTGCTTTGATATATTAGGTTTTATTTTCCACTTAATTATTCAGCAAAAAAGAGCTTGCAAAATGTTCTTAGTAAAAATTTGTGAAAACATAACACTTGATTGTCGTTCTCCAAAAAGTTCATTTTTCAGATCCTATGGGTATCCCCCTTCTAATTTTTTGATGACCATGTTAGGATATACCTACTCTGGTCACCATACTTTTGTGTTCTTAATTTAACAAAGATTGAAGATTAGCCTCGAGACGGTTTTAAAGGTATCGGGTGCCTTTTTTAAAGCTTAAGAACTTTAAATAATACTACAAGACAAAAATATTGTTGGAACTAATTTTTTATTATTATAATTATTATAATAGATATAATATAATAAATAATTTGATAGAATTTATATCAATTTATATATAAGCATATCTACAGTATTTTTAACTTTCATGTTACCACAGTATATTAAGCCTTAGAAATGAAATTGGCACTTTCTAAGTGGATAGATTTTCGTATCATGACTTATTTCAATTATGTAACTTACTTGTGACTTGATTGGATAAAATTTTTAATTAAAATTAATAAAAAATAGGCTTAAATATTGCAAATTTCAAGCGTACCAGATGCAAATTTATTAAGTTTTATAAACAAAAAACATTTCAACGACCTTTGAAACAACTTAACATCATTAATATATAATTAATTATAATATACACTGATAGAAAAACTTCGAAAGAAAGGTGTGCTACCATTTAAAAAATACTACAAAACAATTAAATTAGAGTACCTGCGTTTTTATAAATATTAAAATCTGATCTTTTTCTCTATATAACTTTTTCAACGATCGATTCTGGTAGTATTTTATAGGCTTAAATTATTCTCTATCAATCAATAAATCAATTAAAATTTAATTGGATCATGTGCCTCTATTTAAAAATAAATAATGTCATTTTAAAGTTCAAAATTGAAAACGTGATTGTTATAAAATATGGGATTTTTTTAGCGGCACACCTATCGATAAGATCTTACAGCAAAATAAATAATTGTGAATGATAATTTTACAAATAATAATCAATAGTAAAAAAAAGCTGTTGATCTAAATTTTGAAATTTAATAAGACCTAATATCAAGTCTGCGCCTCAATCTAACAAAAATTTTCATTTGATTTGGGTGAATCATAAGTTTAATACATTATTTTGTAATTATCTTTCGTGTACAAATTTAGACTGCTTACTTAATCCACCTTGTGAGCATTATTCGCTAGATCCAAATGGCTGGAAATGTAAATGATATACAAAAAAAAACAAAAAAGTGTAACAGCCAAAACAAACTTGCAAACAAGTAAAAAGAAATGTTTAAAATTACAGGATGAAGACGAAAAAAATGTAACGAAGATGTTTAGAGTAACGCGCAGGAGTACGAAATTGAAAAATGCAATATAATTAAAAATTATGTTAAGATCGTTGAAATATTTTTGTTTGATTTGTTATATTTTTTTTTATTATTCACAATTTATGTAATTACTGCACTATTTAATGAAGAATTTTTTCTTACTGTTACGTGACGGATATTCTTTTAACACTTACCCTTATTAACGATGTTTCAAAATGAATCACGCAAGTATTTTCTTGTTATTTAGATGATAAGCAATCAAGAAAATGTTTGTTTATAGATGTGCCTCAAAATAAAAAAAAATGTGTTCAATTGTTGAAAATGAAAGATTCTGTGGATTTGCCTATATATGCGTGCTTTTGGTTTTCATGAATCCCTCCTTCATTGGATTTGTAATTATCTTTAGAATCGTTCAATACAAGAAGTATTAAATGGATGGATTCAAGTCTGAAAACCTCAAAATAAATGCTGGTGTGCCCCAGGGCTTTGTACTATCTTAAACACTTTCTCATTTTTATTAATGATCTCCTGTCTGCAACTTCTAATCCAATACATTGGGCACATTCATAAAGCTAGTGACTACGTAAATTTCAACTACTTTTGTAGTTAGATTTAGCCAATCAGAATCCCTTGACCACGTAGCCACTAGCTTTGTGAATGCGACCATTGTTTCCGACCTAAACAACATTGTACAATGGGGAATAAAAAACCGCGTGGAATTTAATGCTGTCTTGTTTCGTTATAGCGAAATATACCCCCTTTGCCATTATCCATGGATGGCACTTGCATCAATGAACATCTCGATATTCTCGGTATGTGTGTCACCAACCACCTCTTGTGGAACGATCACATATGCGATGTCGCCAAAATTTCCGCAAGGTGTTTGGGTTTCCTTAGGCGATGCAAGAAATATTTCACCTCTTTTGATCTGGATGTTATCTACAAGACTTATGTACGTCCAAAGCTTGAGTATAACTCCCACATCTGGGCTGGTACTCCCGCAACTTACTTAAGCCTCTTGGATAGTATTGAACGTAGAGCATTTAAATTGATAGGTCATAATATCATCATAAGTTCAGTTACTTCGCTTGAACATCATCGTAAGGTTTCTTGTCTGACTCGTTTTTACCGTTATTTTAACGGTTTATGCTCTAGTGAAATAGCCAGCTGCATTCCTCCTCTTAAACAGTTCAACCGTAATACTTGCTCATCTAGGAATGCTCATGAGTATATACCCTCGAGTCTAACTTCGGCCGTACTGTCAAATACAGAGATTCGTTCTTTAGCCGTACTACTCGAATGTGAAATGCCTTACAACACTCTGTTTTTGCAAGTCATTGCAATATTCAGGAATTCAAAACCAATGTGCACCGACTTCTCCTTTCAAACCCTCTCTCTTCTTCCTAATGCTCACACTGTGTCTCTGCATAATAATTGAGTGTGCGCTTATTACGATAAACAAAAAAATATGATTTCCGGCACATGTCTGCCGCAGCTACAGTTATGAGTTACATTGTTTAGTCGAGCAGTCGAATCTTTGTGGCTTGAATATTATCTTTCAATGCTTTTATAATTGCTTGTTTATCGGCATGAACCAATGACTTAACATAACCCCATTAAAACTAATCAGAGGCGTTAAGTCGCACGAACGAGGGTGTCAGTCAACAGGACCACTTCTGGAAATAAAGTGTTAACCAAATTTATTTTTCAATAAATTGATGGTTAAGCGCGATATATGACAAGTTGCGATGTTCAGCTGATTAATTTTAGGAAACAAAAAATCAGCCTGACTCGCTCACCATTCACCGTAACAGCAGCTCTTTCGTCATTTCGTTTTAAACTGTCAATTTGTATGGAATAATGGTAATTTATTAAAAGTGCTTGAGGATATACTTAGTTCTGTAATCCGTAATTTTGCTTATTGACGAAGCCATTTAACCAGAAACTAAACACCGTAAAATGGATGAAGTGCGATTTTTGTTTCAAAGTAAAATTCCACAATTTTGAAGCATCGGCGTTGGACAATCTCACCTTCAAAAGCAATGGACAACAACTATCGAAAACAGAAACATGCACATTGTAAAAAATATATGTGATTTGATTTATTTCTCATTTCTCATTCAATATTATTTTAAATGGAAATATCCCTTATAAGTGCAATATTTTAGTGTTTTCTTAAAGAAGTTTAACATTTTTTTTAAATTATTAACATAGATGGCTTAGTCTAAATTAAATTTCCGTAACGATTTCTTGAATTGCATTAAAACAACGCGTTTAGTATTGAATTTGATTGATTTTCTTTACGATTTGATACCGTCCAACTTCAGAAATGTCATTTAAAAATGTGGTTATTAATTCTTTTAGCAAAACGCGCTTCATAACCATGTTCTGTTGATGATGTTTCCTGTGCAACATAATTATGTATGTAGTACGTTTTTTAAAGAACGTATGTGTAAACTATTGCCCAGTCATCAACACTTAATAACGAAGAAGAAGCTTCATTTTGGTTTTCAGACTCACAGCTAGATGAATTAAACGAATCTTCTGAAACATTGAAAGTTGTTGATTCCGGGGATGGTGGCAGCTCCTCTTCATTTTCTGATGATGATCAAACAAACGCTTTCATATTGCGTTTTGTCTTAATAATTTTACTTTGAATCATTTTGTTTTCTTCTCCTGTCTTAATAAAATTTCCCTTTCAATTTTATCTTTATGTGAGATGTATGTATGTGGAGGTATGGTGAGAAGATGAATTCCATTTCCCTTTGCAAAATTAAACGATTCAATGCTTATGTGGCTGTCATGATTGTCCATTATTATCAAACACTGAGATTCCATGGAACACTTGCTGAATTTTTTGAAGTGTTTCACTAGCTTCAAGCCCTTAGTAGCAACAACTTTTTTGGTTTATGAACCGTAGTCAACCCTGTCTCGTCTATATACGATATTGATTCTGCTCCAAAGTTATGTGTTGGCATTAAAATTCGCAAATTTTCAAAAAACTGAGAAATGTTGTGCTTATTAAAGCTGGTCGATCTGCTCAAGCTAGTGGCTTCAGGAACCCGCAATGACAATTGGGAGTTTCTTCTCATAAACCCATAAAACCAATCGTGACTTGCAGTTTCATTTTGCCATTTAATGTATTTCTATGATGGGTTATTATTTTGCACAGCAAATTCGAAAGCTAATTTTCGAACAAAAAGTGAAGATAAGCCATGTATTAGTTTACTTGCCTTTTCCAGATAAGCTACTTGAACTTCGGAGAAGACTCGAGACTGTGCGTAATCAGGTTTATAACTTATTTGACTCTCATTATATTGCTGGACTACCGTTTGCGGTAGTCTCTTTTTAAAGTCATTACTGGTATTCCAATCCAAATAGTTTTGCGGTTCCTTTTATTGAGTTGCTTTTCATGATATTCTTCACAGCGTCCCTTAGTTTGTTAGGATCTATCGGGCCTCGTTTTTTCGCACCCTCTTTTGGCTTGTAAACTCTTCCCATTGTCTTTTATATAAAAATAAGATGAAATAAAATTTCTTGTACCCTGGGAGACTTGATCCCCGGTCGGAACAACTGTCCCCTACTTCATTGGGATCAAATCTCCCATTCAGCCACTTTTTTTAATTGTGCATAATTTTTATGAAAAACATGCAATATTTAATTTAAATATATCGGCAATGAATTACTAAAATTAATGGGTTCCGATGTATAAAGCGTACAAATTTATTAATTTATGACATTCACTGACAAAACACAAATTCAATATGAGTAAAAAAAATAAATTTCGGTGTGAAAACACAAACGCCTACTTCAGACTGCTTGTTCGCAACAAGAAAAATCACGTTTAAAGTTTAAAATCAGAGGAAACTAGATTATTGCTATTTTGAAGTTTAAAAAGAGAACTAAGGTAATGAATATAATGCATAGGGATCAAGTCTCCAAGGGGATCATGTGTCCCCAGGTTCCCCTATTGATTTCATTCTGTGCTATCGTAAGATAATGGTATCAGTGTGGGTCGCATCCCTGCCTCTTTTTTCTATATTGTTTTCTGCTTCCTTTTAAATTTTGTAGTACAGATCGGTCCATACTTTGCCATTTTTCTAAAGTTCATTCTAGAGGACCTAAGCTATTATAAGTTTTGTAAGTATTGTTGTAACAAAACACTGGTCGACAAAGTTTTCTTACTGGCATTAAAATTGCACTTTTTTTTTTGGCGGTCTTAATTCAAATCCGACTTCAAAATTAATGTATCACGTCAGGCTTTTGAGAAATCAGTGTTTGAAATTGGTATAAACACGTATATAAGGCTTTTTGAGGCTATCTAAATTTATGAAGTAGGTTTTTTCAATAAAATCCTTGATGGTTTTCCAAAAATCTTTAAATATTTTGTTCAATATTCACTTACATATTTGTTTCATAAAATATTCCACAAAACTTCATAATTTGTTAGATTTCACCGTTAGATTTTTTTTTCAAAACTATGAAAGTATTAAATTCAAGGTTTGCTCAAAACGTAATATAAAGACAAATAAAAACTCATAACTAATGAGAATTTCCAGAAACTAAGAAAGATACTAAAATGATTTAAATTGTAAAATAGAAGAGACGGATTTGTACTTTGCAAAATAATCATACAATTTATTGTTAAGATATATTTTTAGTTTTAACTTATGCTTAAAAACACTGTTTTTGGTTGTTTTTAGTATTTGTAAAGGGGCATATTTTAAGAACCTGATGTGAAAAATTTAAAGGCGAGATTCGAATTAAGGATGTCTTAATGATTTGAAAAAGTATTGTTTTGTTTGTGGGACAGAAAAAACGTAACTTTGCCGACTAGTGAAATTGGTTTTGTTTGTCTTGGAGCGGTGAAAAAATTGATTCAATTTTTAAGATCCCCGGAATTTCAAGATCTGTGTTATAAGTTTCACATGAGTGAAATTTCACTTCGAGGCAGAAATAACATCTCGAACAGACTCAAAATTAAATCGAAAATCAAGCAATTCAATCTTAAATAGATTTAAATTTTGAAAGAACGTGATATAAGGGAATTAACGAAAATCAATGATCTTTCGAGTGAAACTTGCAATACGGGAATTCCGACAAGCATTGTTTTACAAACTGTCACAAAAGGGACTGTCGACGAAACTTCTTTTGGTCCTGAAAAATATGTACAAAAACACTCGCTCAGCGGTTTGGGATGGAATAGATGTGTCTGAATGGTTTGAGACTACATCTGGCGTCAAACAAGGTTGTCTTTTAATTGCAGTTCTCTTTGCTATATTCATTGATGATATATCAATGTATCTACCCGCTGGAATAAGTTTTGCAGGACTAAACGTTAAGGTACTCATGTACGCACATTGTGCTTTTAGCAGAATCGCCCCAAAGTTTACAACTTATGATAAATAAGCTAGTTGATTTTTGTAGAGTCTAGAAATTAACGGTTAATCTAGAAAAATCTTAAGGAATGATAGTAAGAAATACACAATCAAAACTTAAATCGAATGAAAAGTGGTTCTTTAATGGTGAGGCCATTGAAATTGTGACAGAATGCAAATACCTTGCAATATTTTTAAAATCTAATATGGAGTTAACCTCACATTTCGAAAAAAACTGATAGCATCAAAAAGTATGATTAACGCGTCATGGAAAGATGTTATGAACAGCAAAGATGTACCAACCTCAGCTAAGTACAAGGTATTTGATGCTGTAATGCGCTCTCTTATGCGCTACGGCTGTCAAATATGGGAATATCAGTCACATTAAGAAGTAGAAAAACTTCAACGTTACTTTCTCAAACGGCTTTTCTACTTACTACCCAATATTCCAAACTATGTTCTACTACTCGAAACCGGCCTTCCCGTTCTTTTTATTCATACTCTAAAAATCCACTTTGACTACATCTTGAAAGTACTGGCATTTAGACCAAATAGAATTCAGTTGTCAATAGCAAAGTACATCATAGAAAACATAAGTGGAGTGGATAGGAGAATGGAGACAATGGGCAACGAAGTGTGGAATTGAGCTAAATTTCCAATGTACTAATTTAATCGTACTAAAAGAACAACTCTACGGGTTATTACAGGCTGTCGACATCTACCAGCGGAATGAAAATTTAAAAAAAAATGTCATCTTCGATCAACAGAGTCATTTACCCCGATTTGAAACTATTTTAGTGATGAATACAGTACAAGGGAAATTTCGTTAATCTGTAAAGCAAGAAGTGAGCAACTTAATTTAAACGGCTCACCTTATAAGGGTGCATCCACTACACATTGCACCCTTTGCAATTTGAATTCAAAAGAAAATACTTTTAATTTTTTATCAATATGCCCAGTTTATAAAGAACTTAGAGTACTCTACTTTGGAAAACCTACTCTAACTATGGAGCAAACTTTGACAATTTTAAATGGTGAAAATTGGAAAAATCTATCCAATTATCTTGAAAAATCAATCTGTTGTAGAAAAATGATTATAACAGAATTTTATTAATATTTAATTTAAAAACAGTGCAATTACATATATATCATGTTTTTTTCTAAATACTATTATATATTATTGTTGTATATTATTAACTTCCCATAGGAAGTTGTCCGATTTGTCAAATTGAAAATTTTGACATTTCTCGACGTTTCAAGGTCCCTAGAGTCGAAATAAAAGATTTTTAGAAAGATGTCTGTGCGTGCGTGTGTACGTACGTTCGTACGTCCGTACATTCGCGACGTTTTTTTCGTCGTCCATAGTTCAAGAATCAGAAGAGATATCGACTTCAAATAAATATTGTTATACAGATAATAATGCAGAAAGATGCAGAAAGGGCTCTCAAGAAAATTGCGTAGGTGGTGAACATTTTGGTTAACCCTAAATATTTCATGAACCAATAAAGGTAGAGACTTGAATTAAATTTTATATTATATATTGTAACATACCAAACAAGTATATTTTTGGGAAAAAATCCAATTACCGTTTTTTTTTTTTAAATCAAAAAAACTGAAAAAAAAAATTTGTCACCTCGAAAATTTTACGACTGAAATATGATTTCATCTCCAAAACAATTTTGTGCAACGAAGAATAATGTTTTTGACATCTGATACAATTTTGAAAAAAAAATTTAATTGACAATTTTTTTATAAAAAACAAAATCCTAAACAAAAAATTAATTAAAGTCAGTGTTGGCAACGTAAGTTTCTCCGAGTAAGTTACCCATACAGTTACGCGTAACTAATTGTAATTAGTTACACCTCATTTTCTGCGTAACTAATGTAACTTATGTAACTAATGTAACTAACCGCTCGGAATTCACTTGAGGCATCTTACAAGTATATCTGAAGAAACAATTTATTCCGTTTTTGGATTAAAAACATACCTGTGTCCTTTTTATCGTTGCAATTGCAAAGCAGTGTTTTGCAATTGTTTATTGCAAATTTTGCACAAAACCACCAATCTTGAGGTTTCAATGCATCTTTTTGGTATGAATCCCAGATCCGAATACGAATTGGTAACAGGCCTTCCGGATTGACGCTTTGTTTTTGTTTCATTTTTTGACTCCGACATTTTAATTTTTATATCTGAACTTTATAACTCATAAAACGTGAATTTTTTTCTGGAGAAATGTCAAAAACATAGATTAGTTACATTAGTTACGTAACTAATTCAATTTGTTACATTAGTTACATTAATTACGCGTAACTAATTAAAATTGGTAAAACTCGCGTAACTTACCAACACTGATAAAAGTTGGTAAAAACTGAATTTCGACTCAAATATCTTTTCAAAAACTTGAGATTAAGGCTTCAAACTTATTTTATCTTATAAGAAATATTGTTTTCAACATTCTAAAAAATGTTGAGAAAAATCTTGACAGTTTTTTTTACAAAAAATAAAAACCTAAAAAAAAATTAATACAAGTTGGTAAAAATTGATTTTCGACTCAAATATCTTTGAGATATTGGCTTTAAACTAATTTTAACTTATAAGAAATATTGTTGTCAACATTCAGTACAATTTGAGAAACATCAAATTGACAGTTTTTTTTACAAAAAATAAAAACCTAACAAAAAACAATACTAAAACTTGGTAAAAATTTACTTCCGACTCAAATAGCTTTTCAAAAATTAAAAATATTGTCTTTAAACTTTTTTTATTTCACAGAAAATATTGTTTTCGATATTCAGTAGTTTTTTTTTTAAATCCAACAGTCCGTTTTTTCATAAAAAAATAAAATCTAAAAAAAAATAGTACGCAAATTTGGTAAAAATTGGTGTTCGGTTCTTGATATCTCTCAAATTAATTTCATTCATCCAATTTGTAAAAATTTAAGAAATGCTACTTAAATTGGTAATAATTTGTTTTCGACTAAAAATCTATTTAACAAAACTAGATTTTCAAACTAAACTATTTCCTTATAAGAAAAATATTGTTGGTAATTTTAATTTTTTTAAGAATAATTCAACTAACAACTTTTTTAACCCAACCCTACAAACTTTTAAGCAAGACAAATCGACAGACGGGATGGGAAGTTATCAGTGTAGGTGGCATCCCAGCCTCTTTTTTATTATTATATTATTATTTTAAATAACTGAAATTTTGTTTTAACTAAACTAAAAAGTCTTTACATAACGCTTAATTTATAATGAGTTCAAATACCCTTTATTTTTGTTTTAGCCAAACTAAAAGCTGTTAATTCTTTTGCCTAAAAATTATGTATTAATTATTAAGTAATTTATTTTTGTTTTAGCTAAACTGAAAGCCCTATTTGCATCTTTATATAACTTTTGCAATTGTTCATTTACATTTTGTTAAATAGTGAACATTTTCTTTGAACATAATTTGAAAACACATAGTCAATCTGACAGACGGCACCGCCAAAACAATTTTATTACCAAATTTATGTTCCAATCAAATGTAACCGAAACTGTTGTATTTAACAATTTTAAGTAATAAAAATCTATATCTATCTATCTATCTACAATACGGGAAAAGTTAAATGAAAATTTGCCACCATTTTTAAGGTGAAACTCATAAGAGGTCTGAAAATGTTCAATGACAACGAAGCTGTAATTGCTACATAAGGGAAATAATTTGTTTAATTTCAACCAAAGTATTTTGAAAGAATTAATAAATAAATTAAGTCCTATGTGGTCAGGAATTGTGGATTAGTTTTATGTTTTATTAATCATGATTAACAATTTTCCGAAAGTGTTCACATAATTCATTTATGAAAATGTCAAAAAATAGGAATTCTTAAAAAATAGGTAAACATTTTATATCTGGTATTAACACTTGTTACTTTTTTCTGTTTTGCCTAAAATTTGTGTGTTTGATCTCCATAATTGACATGATATTCTTTATTTATTATTTTTATCAATTACATTTTATTACATTTTTAAACATTATATAACGTTTGCCTACACACATATTAATATTTATTCATTAATCACTATTAAATTAAAATTTTATCTTCCAGGTCCGTTGATCCTTCAAGAAAATTTAATATTTAATCAAAATCCACTCAACTGTGATGGAAAACAAATCTAAATCTAATTCCCAAAGAGTTTTCAAGTTTCCTATATTAGGTTTAACTAAACAAAAGAAAAAAAAAGAATTAATAACAAAATAAAAATTCGATGCAATTGACGTAGATAAAAATAAGCATTTAAATGTTGCTGATTTAAACAAACAAAATATTAAAAGTAATAGCATTAGTCAATCAGATAAATTAATATTTTGCATAAAGAAGCAAAAGAAAAAAATTAAGCAAATGAAAATGATGGTTACATTTTTGAAGAAAAATATATTAAGTGGTTTTTAAAGTTTAAAGTTCTTCTTTTACCATAAAACGAAAAGCATTCGGATTTATTTATGATTATTGCATATTTTTTTTTATAAAATATTTTCTTAAGACAAAAATTATACAACACAGCATGATTTTAATTAAACTAATAAAACAATTTATACCATATCCAAAACGAATAATAATTAATATTGCATGTGATCGAAAAGTTTGTATTATGATTATTAAAAGAATTAAATAAAGATAGCAATAACACAAGATTTTTAAATAAAACTGACATTAGATACATAATATTTTTTAAGACTCGCATATTTTTTACAGACAAACAAACTTAAAAGTTTCATTAAATTATATAAATAATTGATAATGAAAAATAAAACACAACAATTAAGTATTTATTAAAACAAAAATAATGTTAAATGTTAAGAAAAATTATGATTAACAAAAAACTGTATACTCCAAACCAAAAAAAAGAAAGAAGTTCACTTTTCTAAAATTGTCTTTATAAAATTTGTACTTTTATTAAGTTGGATATATAAAATTCTATGTGGCCAGCTTAATCACATACAGCCATTTGTCTTTCTTGTATTAAGTCAGTTTTAAAAAAAATAAAAATGTTATAAGAAATATACAATATTTTTCTAAAACAACAACAACTTTATCTCAAAAATGTTTAACTAAAAATTATTACATTCGGTGTACAAATTGAGCTTACCGATATTTTCGACACAATAACTTTTTTGTATTTACTTGAACTGAATCCTCCAAGCCTTAGAGGTAATACCAGACCAGTTACTAAAGATTGAAAGCCATTTGAAAGGTCTTAAAACAAATTTTGATCAATGGAATTTAATTATGAACTTTTGTTCATCAATACATTTATTAGTCTAATTTACTATATAAGTGCAATTAAGTTAAAAGGGCGTTTTTTTAAGCTACATACAAAGTTTCGATTGTTTGACACTTGAGAATGTCAAACTGTTAGGTTTGACAATTTATCGTGAATTGTTTTACTTGAAATTATGAAATTATGGACAATTCTAGAACACATCCCCTATTTTACGGTGTTTAGTGATGAAGCTCATTTCTGATAAAATGGCTTGTCAAAAAGCAACATTGTCGTATAGCCATTAATACATCACCATTATTCCATCAATAAAAATTGACTTTTTGATGCCCTTAACACGCTGCCAGCATTATCGGTCCTTATTTATTTCAAAATAAACGTGGCTACGGTAAGTCATTGGTTCATACCGAAAAAAACCAGCAACTCTTGGAGTACTGGAACGAAATTCAAGTCACTATTGATGTCATATGGCTAAAAATAGTTAAATATTGGGATGACCGAATGGACTGTGCATTTCGAAGCCCCGCGACAGACTTATAATTCATGTGGTGCTACAGTCCGGAACAAACCTGGGTTCCAGTTTTGCACGCCGCGCCAAGTTGGTTCAGGTCCTCTCCCACCTGTGTGCGCCACCTGAGTCGCAGTCTTCCACTACTGCGCCATCCCTCGGGATTGGATTCGAAGACCTTCCAGACTGGAGTGTTGATGTCCATTCGCTCTACATGAGTTATTCTCCGTTCGATTTCAGCGCTGGTGTCGTTGTCTGAATTTATAGCGGTGCCTAGGTAGACAAAGTCCTTAACGGCCTCAAAGTTCGAGCTGTCCATTGTTGATTGACGTTTTGTCCAAGAAGTCGTTTTTCATTGTCTTGCCGTCATTGACATGACAACTAAACCCATTTTCTCAGCTTCTGTCGCAATGCTCAAAACGCTACACACATCACGCTTTGATGTCAATATCAACGTCGTATTCGAGTAATTGAATGGACATTTGGAAGATTGTACCTCTAGCGTTGGCGATTAAGTTTGTACAATTCTTTCAATGGCTGCGTTCAATCTCGTGTTGGATAGGTGGATTTTTAGATACCTTGTTGAACGAGTTGGATAGCTGTCAAAAAATAAAAACAACTTTCAGCTGTTCACAGAAAGCAGAAAAAAATTTAAGCTTCGAAGTCAAAATTGTTGTAAGATAAAACATTTAATGGATAATTCAACTGATTCGTCGGACGATGATGAATTGATAGATCCGAAACAATTTAATAAATAAGAGATAACTTTAATCTGTAATCTATGTTAAATTTCCTCTTAACTCAATTGGCTCTATCTTCTATTGGAATTAAATCTCCGGTTTTAAACGATTTATGTACGTTTAACAGAAAACGATCCTAACAGAAACGAGGACTATTATAAAGTGACAATACCTAGATATAGTTTGGAAGAATTTCTACATTACCTTCTAAAATTCGGAGGCAAATAGCTTCTTCATCGTCTATTATGTACAGAACATCCTCAAATACAACTTTAACTAACATTTTGTATCTTTTTGTTTACCAACAAATACAAAAAGCTGAAATCAATTTTCAAGTTTCTTGAAATTCAACCATGTGTTAAATCAGCTGTTCTGTCAGATACCTACATACCCCAGAAATTCTTGGATACCTTTGAATTACTTATTTTTAAATATTCTCTCAACAAACAGTTTTTTTGTCGTTTTATTTATAATACATCATTAAGATTATTTTATATAAATTAATAAAAGCTTAAATTAAGTTTAAAGATTTATTTTATATTACAACAACTTAGTGCAGCGTTGTTTTTGGCTATAGTCATTTTTAAACCTTTCCAAGTTTGATAGAATTTTAGTTATCATTTGTTGTAATTTGTGTATTTAGTTATAGGCACAATTTTTAAAGTGGAATAATTTGAACATTTCAATATTGATAAAATGTAGAAGACAATTTGATTAAAAAAATTAAACTGCAGTTTATTAAAATATAAATTGAGCTAAAACTACTAAAAACACTCCCAATGATTTCAATAAAATTGTTATTAACTAGCTTTAGTTTGATTTTATAAAATTACATTACATGAATTAGATGATATGTATAATCGTCATATTTTCTTAGGTTTATAGGTACTTAAGACCTTTTATTTGCAAAATACGAAAAACATGACATTAAGATAAATTTTTGGAAATATACAAATACTAAAAATTGTTATATAAAACAGATCATTGAACATAATTTAAAAAAAAAACAAACAAACAAATTAATAAAATGTTATAATAAAAATTACGCCGTTTGTTTTTGAATTTCATTTATTAACATTAAAATTTAAAATTTTTTTTTTCAGTCAGTTTAAAAAATTTATTAATTAATCCCAATTCCATATAATGTATTTTTCAATAGGAAGTTTCATTTTGAATGGACCGCTTTTTTGGAAGTTGTCACTTTTAAAACTGTTATCTTTTGGTATTTTCCAAGTGAAAACTACGCCATTATTAAAAAAAAACGATACACACTTCAACAACGTATTAACATTCTAAATACATATTCACTACGAAAACGGTAAATATTTTGTATATAAAATGGTAAGGATTTTGCAGTCACAATTTGCAGATCCCAATTTTTCAATTAACGTTTCGTTTTTTAAATAATACTAAGCGCGCACTCAAAAGGATATTACTACCCTTATGCAGAGACACATTCTGAGAATTAGGAAAGGGAGAGAGGGTTTGAAAGGAGGTGTCGGCGCAAACTGGTTTGTAATTCCTGAATATTGCAATGACTGGGAAGGACAGTGCAGTAAGGCACTCAACATTCGCGTAGTACGGCTAAAGAAAGAATCTCTATACTTGACAGTGTGACCAAAGTTGGGCTTGATGGCATACTGATGAGCATTAGGGTGTACTATTTAAGGGAGGGAATGCAGTTGGCTATTTCTCTAAGGCTTAAAACTTTGCAATAACGGTAAAAAAGGGTGAGACAAGAAAATTTACGCCGATGTTCAAGCGACGTAAATGAACTAATGATGATATCATCACCAATCAATTTAAATGCTCTAAGTTCAGTACTGTCCAAGAGACTTAAGTAAGTTGCAGGAACACCAGCAAAGAGATGGGACTTATACTCAAGTTTTGGACGTATGTAAGTTTTGTAGATAACAGCCAGATCAGAGGGGGAGAAATACTTCTTGCATCGACTTCGGAAACCTAAAAATTTGTTGCGTTTTTGGCGATATCGGTTATGTTATCGATCCATAAGAGGTGTTTAGTGATATCGAGATGTTCAGTCTCATCGATGCAAGTATATCTCACTTTAACCATACAAGACAGCATTGGGTTCTCGCAGCATGAAATTCGACACGGTTTCTTAATCGCCATTGTACAATGCTGTTAAAGTCAAAATTTAATGAGCTTTTCACATCTGAAGAGGGAAAGAGTCTGAAAACGAATATGAAACGCTAAGAGCACTATCGTAAGCGAAACAATGTATTGGATTAGAAGTTGCAGACAGAAGAGGATTCATAAAAAGGAGAAAGAGTGTTGGAGATAGAACAGAGCCCTGGGGCACACCAGCATTTATTTTGTGGTATTCATACTTGAACACATTTAATACTACTTTTATTGAATGATCCGAAAGGTAATTAAATTAGTAATGAAATAAATAATGCGGGATGCGTGCTTTCGCATTTTCGATAAAAGAGCATGATGTCAAACCGTGTCAAATGCTTTTGAAATATCAAGTGCAATAATTGTACCTTTCCCAAAACGATGTAAGGTTTTGCTCCACTGTTTGGTGAGATTGACCATGAGGTCACCAGGACCAGTGAACCTATTGCTGCGAAAGTCGAACTGCCGGTCATTAAAAAGCTTTCGATCTTCGAGCTATTTATTGATCTAATAATTAATCAGCGTTTCCATGATTTTGAAAAGAAAGGAGGTAAGCACAGCAAGATTGCGAAAAAAGTTTGGTGGATTGGCAGCGTTGAATTGGCGGGGAGCTGCATAACAAAGAGATAAGCTAAATAATGAATTGACAACGAGCGTAGGAACCAAGAAAGAGAAGAAGTTCATACTGCCTTCCTCTTTAAAATGAAGTAAACATTCATTGACTGTTCCTAACAAATACTCGTTTATTTTTTAAAATATCAATATGAAACCTCTTATTAGAAAACCCTGTATTACTGCGATGGCAATTTTTGAACCACCTTGTCTTTTACTCTTTCAAAAATATATGTGCGTATGTGCAAAAACGCAAAATAAAAAAAACACGTCCCGAAAGACACCAAGGGGTTCATGACCTCGGACAGATTATAGTTGTGTTTTAGTCAGTAGGTATACCTATTTTGTTCGATACTCTTAAAAGTTTTGTTTGATTTTAAGGTTTTGTAAATCAAACTATTAACATATTTAACATATTTTGAGAAATATTATGCATAATTTATATGTATTTTGCTGTTTTTTCTTGAATCTGCTATCGTTTTGTAAATTGTATTGTTTTGAAAAAACTGGGTCTGGCTCAATAACTTTGTTTTATTTCGAACATCATCAATATGATTATGTATTTAAAAATACAGTATAATAAAAGCTGAATGAATAAAAATAATCTTTTCGGTTATACCTAGATTCCATAGATTTTATAAATCAGTCAAATCTCGTTTTGTTCGTTGTTAGCTTTTCTGACTTAAGTTAAGACAAAATATTAAATATACTCATTGTTGGAAAGTTCTTTTAAAAATACTAAAGAATTATGTTTAAAAAATGTGCCTATAATTTACCACATTGTCAAGGTCGAGCCTAAGACCTAAAATATTTGCCTTTTATAACCCAGTCACGTACATACATATATTAGATGAATTGTAATGAAATAATTCAAAGAATTTATGTTAATTTACTAATGTTGTTATCTATACATACATATACATATATCTGAAATAGTTTTGTTTAATTTTTTATTATATTCCAATACATTTTTTGCCAAACCAAATACGATCACATGAGTCATTTTGCTCATCCTTGGTTGTCGCCTTTTAACTAAGTGTAATACCTTTTTAGAAAAATGTTATTAAAAATACTTTTTTTTGGATGATTTGATACATGGTATATTTTTTGGGATGAAGTGTTTATTACCAGTGCGGGGTAATACCTGTGCCGTGATAGTAAGTGCGTGGGACTTTCATGCCAAAGGTCTCAGGTTCAACCCCTGCCTGTGCCACCGAAAGTTTTTTCACTTGTACTGCCTCATGCGAATTGACAAATCCCCCAAGAATAATTGTTGTCATGAAAAGTGCTTTCTCAAATTAACCGTTCGGATTCGGCATAAAGTTAAAGATGTAGGCGCCCTTTAACCCTGATATGACTCGCACACATTAATGGCGTTGTAAGTCACCAGAGCCTAGTTCTCAACGAACTGTAGACAAGGTTTTGTCCCTGGCAATCAGCCTTTTTGGGGTTAACTAAATTCATAAAGTAGCCTTTTTCAATACGATTCGTTATGGTTTAACAATATTAAGTTCAAATATTCCTATCACGAATTCCATCGATATCGTAAAGTTCTATAAATCCTGAAAAACCGTATCACGAAATTCGTTCGTAATGCAAAATTGTATGAGGTTTTCCACTACGAACGTATTTAGTGATACATTTTTTTCGTGATTCGTAAAAGTTTTCGATTACGATGGAATTCGTCGTAGGACTGATTTATAGTATTTCATAAAATTTTCGAAAAAAAAATCATAAGTTGTTAGATTTCAGCTGTCTGAAGAAACGCTTAACCATTTGTGTTAAGTAGGTTTTCAACAGAAAAACGCAAACTGGTATGAGAGTAAGTTTTGTTTTTGTAAAAAATCCGTCGACAAAACTATTCAATTATACAAAGTTTTAGAAATAAATAACATTTTTTTTATTTTAAAACTCAAGCAAATAGTTGAAATTTAAGTTTGGATTTGAAGTCAGCATACTAAAAATTAACTCCAAAACGTATATTTTAAAGCTATCAAAGTATCAAATTCAAAGTTTTCTCAAAACTTCATAAAGAGTCAAATAAAGACTCATAAATAATGAGAATTTCCAGAAACTAGGCAAGATGCTAAAATGATTTAGATTTTATCTAGAAGAAAAAGATTTGTAAAACATTAAAAACAATTTATTGTTAAGATATATTTTTAAAAACACCGTTTTGGTTGTTTTGAGCATTTTTAAAGGGCCATATTTTAAAACCCTGATTTGATAGAAAAATCTAAAGTTGACTTTCGAATTAAGGACATCTTGATCATTTACAAAAATGTTTGTTTTGTTTGTGGGACAGAAAAAAAACGATCGTCCGATCGGTCTAAATTTTGAAGTGATTGATGATTTGTTTGAATTCGTATGAACTTCTTGGACTTAAAATGACATCATTAACCCATGATTTTTTTTTGCAATACATCAAGTCGTATTTTATTTTATTGAAATGAGCTATTTACTTAGGCGATCCGACCCACACTGATAACTTCCCATCCCGTTCTGTCGATTTGTCTTGCTTAAAACTTTATCAAAATATTCAAAACAATATTTTGTGTGAGATACATAGTTGAACTCAATATCTTTCCTTGTTTTTCTAATTACATGATTCGAAAACCTTAACCTTCTTATCAGTTTTATGTTGTTTTTGTAGGAATTCGTGTTGATGAAATAGATTGATTTCTAAATCTATTTTTGATGACGAGCATTTCATGATTGTTTTTATTTCTTATATAAACAAATTGTTTATATACATATTGTTTTTTTTTCTAAGAAAATGTATCAATCATTTTGAAGTCAATACCTTCATTTATTTACGAGATATCGAAAATCGAACATCAATTTTTATAAATTTTGCATATTATTTTTTGTAGATTTTAATTTGATGAAAAATTTACTGTTTAAAAACAACATTTTCTATAATTTTCTATAAGATGAAATTAGTTTGAAGCCAATATCTTGAATTTTTTAGAAGATATAAAAGATACTCGAAAATCAATTTTTACCAAATTTTAGTAATGTTTTTTATACGTTTTTATTTTTTGTAAAAAATACTCGATTTTTCTCAAAATGTTACTACATGTCAAAAATGTTGCATATTCAAAATACCTTACGAACCAATAACGCTAGCGTTATTAAATTTTGTATTATAAAGAGTGATTTTTAAGCTATTATCTTTTTGGCAACACTGGTTTAAACAGCTGACACACGTTTCGTGTTTTGTTTCACTGTCAAACATCTAAAGTTTGGCCTATAATTTAACCATGAATCGTCTTACAAACGAACAACGCTTGCAAGTTATTGAATTTTAAATCAAAATGTGTGCTCTGTTAAGAAAGTTCATCGCGCGCTTCATTCATTTTATGGTCAGTTTAATCGACCCACTGAAGCGTATATTCGGGCTATTGTGACTAAATTTCGCACCAAATTTCCAACAATGTAAATTTGGTGCATTAAACCACCAACACGCTTACGTAGAATGCGAACTGAAGAAAATATCGCAGCTGTATCGGTCAGTGTTAATGATGACCATCAATTATCGATTCGTCGCCGTTCGCAGCAATTGGGCCTCTGTTACTCAACAACGTGGAAAATTTTGCGGAAAGATCTAGGTGTGATGCCTTTCGAAATACAGCTGGTGCAAGAATTGAAGCCGAACGACCTACTGCAACGTAAAATTTTTGGTGAATAGGCTCTTGGAAAGTTGGCCGAAGATCCAAGAAAAATTGTGTTCAGCGACGAAGCTCATTTTTGTCTCAATGGGTACGTAAATAAGCAGAACTGTCGATTTTGGAGTGA
This sequence comes from Eupeodes latifasciatus, assembly GCA_920104205.1. NCBI lineage: Eukaryota > Metazoa > Arthropoda > Insecta > Diptera > Syrphidae > Eupeodes > Eupeodes latifasciatus. The sequence goes on from OV049924.1 coordinate 375,736,188, forward strand.
ATTTTAGCCAGAAACATTGCAAGAGCTACCAATGCATCCAGAAAAAGTCACAGTTTGGTGCGGTTTATGGGCTGGTGGCATCAATGGACCGTACTTCTTCAAAGATGATGCGAATCGTAACGTAACTGTGAATGATGAGCGCTACCGTGAGATGATATCCAACTTTTTTTTGCCCAAAATGCAAGAGCTTGACTTGCATGACATGTGGTTTCAACGGTACCATATGCCACACAGCACGCTCAACAATGGACTTATTGAGTGGCGAGTTCGGTGAACATTTTATTTCACGTTCGGGACCGGTCAATTGGCCGCCCAGATCGTGCGATTTAACGCCTTTAGAATATTTTTTGTCGGGCTTTGTTAAAGCTCATGTCTAAACAGACAAGCCTGCTTCAATTGACGCATTGGAAGACAACATTAAAGCATTTATTCGTGATATACCGGCCGAAATGTTGGAAAGAGTATGCCAAAATTGGACTAAGCGGATGTGGACCATTTAAGGCGCAGTCAAGTTCAACATTTGCATGAAATAATTTTTAAACATTAAATTATATGGACCGTATACTATCGATTCAAATAAAGATTTTATGCATTTTTCTGAATTTTATGCGTTTTTTTTTAAACTTTCCTATAGTTTTTAAAAAATCACCCTTTATAATGTGACGTGTTTTCAAATTAGTATAATTAAAAAAAAATCAATTAAAGTTTTTTTTTATAAATCAAAACAATGGAAACAATAATTTGTTATCTCAAATATTTTATTAATCGAAAATTATAATAATAACTTTTTTGACATCTCGTCAAATTTTGAGATAAATTGAAGTAGGTAACGGTTTTCTTAAAAAAATCAAATCCTTAAAACAAAACTTTACTAAAAGTTGGTAAATATTGATTTTACACTTGAATATCATTTTAAAAATTAAAGATATTGCCTTGGAACTAATTTTACCTTATAGAAAAATCCAAAAATCCATAAATCTGACTTTCTATTAAAAAATAAGAATCTACAAAAAAAAACTACGCAAAATTTTAAATACTGATGTTTGATTCGAATATTTGATTAAAATTAGTTTTCGCATCATAATGTCCGAAAAAAAAAATCGATATCAAAATCAAACTTGTTTATATCATATGGAAAATATTGTTGCTAACTTTTAATAAGAGTTTAAGAACGCTTTTTCAACTTTTATTTTTATCTAAAACGAAGAAACCTCTGAAACCCACGACCAGAAGAAGGAATTCTAGGTTACCCGGTTTAAAATTTTTGCTGGCCTATTTAACATTATTTTATTTTGTTTACATTTTTTTCTGACTTTAAATTGCTTCATGACTGTATTTTGACTAAAAATTAAAAATGAATGCAAAAATGAAAACAGGGCAATTACAATTACAACCTAATTAAAATCAATCCTGTTTTTTTTTAATTAAATCGGTCGGATAATCAGTTGCTGTAACGCAACTAAACTATTTTATTTTTATTATTGTAAGACATTGTTCGTCAGCAATTGTTTTCATTGAATTAGGAAATTCAAGATCCCTTTCTGCCCACCTTCATGCGTACGCCTATTTTATTTGTATTAATTATAACTACTGAATTAATATTAGGCATTTTTGTAAATTCTGGCCCGGTTAGGGTCTCAAGAGTTGAGAAATGCTCATCTTTAATAAGTTCAGTGGCTAGCAAAAAGTGTCACAAAAAATATGTTCAGAATATAATATGCATAATGGATATACTATACATATATGTGTATACTTATGTATGTATATGTTATAAACAGAACATTTGTATGTGTTTTATGTATCTACAGTAAAACTGAAAGGAACTAGATATCTTAGAATCGTTTTAGAATATTTATAAAAATAAGTTTAAAATTAGTAGGTACTCGTGTTTAATTCTTATTGAAGGGGCTAATAAGATAAGAGGCTTTAAAAGATTTTTGAAAATGGCTTTCCAATGATTTTTTAAATTTTTAACAACTCGAAAACACCGCCTCTCAAATACTTCATAATTAAATTATTATTCAATTAAATCAACTAAACCCTTTTTCTGCATCAATCACTTTGCAACAATAAATACATTTTGAAATAAATTGCAAAATAATTAAATAAAAAACAACAATGAACAAAAATTACGAAAAAATAATAACAAAAGACCAAAAGTAAAAAAAAAAAACATTATACACAAGTTGTTGACAGTAAGTTGTAGTAGTTGATGATGTCTGTGTCGCTGTCGCTATTGATCAAGTGCAAAGGCGAATGTACCTCCATCATAATATCACCCAAATCTCTAACTCATAAAAATTGGTGTTAATTTTGTGATTTTCAATGCCATGCTAATGCCGATGGCCAGTTTGTATTTTAATTCATAATAAATTCGTTAGACGTACATATGTATTCAAGAGTTTTGCTCTCAACTCTTTTGTTTTTGTTTGCTAAACGAGTTTTGACTCGCAACATAATTGATTTGTATACAATTTAATATGTTTCTTGTACAAAGATACAGGAAATCAATTCTGCAATGCATCTAAGCTTACTTTTTGGTGTTGTTGTTGCTTAAAGCTCGTGATAGGGTCTTATGCTTTTGATCTAATCCTATAAACTATGTAGAATGTACATTGTACATACATACGTCTATCGGAATGTTCTTTTTACAACTTATTCATTAATAAATAAAGATAATTTGATTTCTAGCCTACTTTTTATTGATTCAGTATTTTATAGTCATAGAAAAGTGTACAAACGGGATTTCTGGAATATATTATTGAGCCTTATCATATTTACAAAAATTATCTTTTAAGTAGCAAAATATTATGACAAAAACATGTTAGAATTATATGAAAGCTTTTAGTTTACACATATTATGTAAATTTTATGCAAATTTGAACTTTGTAGAAAATTCGTTGTAGTTGCTGATCAATCTTAAAAATAATAATGAATTTTTTTCCTGATGGGGAACCACAAAAACAGTCTTATACAAAATTTGAAAGAGTTAAAAATATACAGTCAAGGTAACAACGTAAATCAGAATATTTCCATAGCCTCTTGATAACTAAAACCAAGTTAGTTGTACTAATGAAGTCGTTATTTTTCTTTTTAAAAATAAATGAAAGGCTCGTATTTTTGTATTTAATATACAAAACCAATAACTAGCTCTATAGATCAAGTGCAAAAACTGTGCACGTTTATAAGATACCCAGAAGCAAATCTATTAATAAATAACAAACTGGTATTAAAAAACAGCGACCAACGACGACGAAGACGATGATGAAGTTCGCTAAAAAAAAACCAAATTCAACTTTAACCTTGGAAATATAAACGGAAGGAAAAGACATTTTATTGAAAAAATAATAAAGACAAAAATTGTACCTACTCATCTCCCTGACTCCATTACACATTCGCCGTATATGAAAAATTAATGCCAATACCATACATGTTTGGCTGTATGATGTGCTAAAAGAGATCAAATACAACCAAAATAACAAAAAATAAATAATATTCATGGTCAACAAAAAAAAAAGATTGCTACTTTTTACCATAAGCAAAAATATAACCAAAAATACTCGTACCGGAAGAAAATATAAAAATATAAAACAGCTTCGATCTCATTTAAATTGAACGAATAAGGATGTAAGAACTGTGACATCTCTTTGCCGATGGCTATGGTTTTGATATAAGTAGGACATGCCATTGACAAAAGCTAATAGGGCAGACAAACACTTTCGAAATTTAGTTTATAATTTAAAATGAAAGCTTTTAACAAGCTTGGAATGTTGTTTAATATAATTTTTAAATCAAATTGTTTAAAATATTTCCGATCAATATTGAAAGTTCTTAGTTGGTCAATAAACAAAGCTTTCTGTTAGCGTAGTAATTCACAAATTAGAATACCGAGACGAAATTTTGTGAGACTTCTTACACAATGTTTATACCACCAGAAGGAACGTATAAACATGTTTCCAGCTACTATCTCCTTTTCCGAGGTTAATGCTTATGTTTATTGTTTGCCTTATTTTACTGACCTATTATACATATTTCTTTGGTTAAGTTTAAAAAATCGATTGTAGTCAGATTTTAAAAAACGATTATAGACAAATTTTAATTTAGTCGAGTTGAATGTCTCCAATATTTGTCAATTTCGAGTTTAAATAAAATGCAGACTGACTCACTATTGCAACTCGTCAGCTACAGTGATTCTCATTAGTAAAAGGGTCTTCCTTTCATACCGACAATGTTCGGCTTTTAAGCAGAGTGATCAGAAGAGAACGAAACGAAACAACATTTTAGTAATACAAAAACTGCAAAAAAAAAAATATGGCTTTTATTGCGTTACATCAGAATTTTAAAATTATAGCGTACTAAGTAATTCGGAACTTAGCCAAAACCTTATGATTTGTCATAATTTTTTTTTTTAATACGCTATCTCAGAAATGGGTCGTCATTTTTAAACGGATTTAAAACGTACAAAGTATATTTATAGATGACTGCATGTCAATATAATTTCGAGAGAAAAATTATTTAAAAAAAGAGGCGGTTTATAACAATATTTTATGTGAGATTAATAATTTGGAGTCAAAATCTTGCCTTCTTCTCCTAATACTTGATTTGAAAATTTATTCACAAGATATTGAGAATTGAACATTTATCTACTTGTTCTTGAGACATTGATGACGAAGGAAGCGTGCGAACGTATGTTAACACGCAGGCACAGACATTTCTCTAAAAATTATTTATTCAGATTCTTGCGACCTTGAAACGTCGAGAAATGTCAACATTTTCATTTCGACAAATCGGACCGATTACAATAACTTCCTATGAGAAGTTAATAAAATAAGCCTAATTGATAAATTAAATGGCATTTCAATATTTAAAGATAAACTTATTTTGCGGTATATATTTTTAAATCTTAAAATATATGTAGGTAAGTTTTTAAAACAAACTCTTTGGTTACAGGAGCAAATTCGTGTCAGTTAATGTTAGAATGAGTTCACCTAATGGTTTTTAAAGTTTGAAAGCATTGAAAAGCTTAATTAACAAACGTAGAAAAGGAAATTTGGATCAATTTTAAAATCGAATAAAAGAAGTTGTGTAAAATATAACATGGCTAAAATGGCCCTCACGGTATCGATGGGTTTTGAAGGGTTCGTTCTTTGATGGTTTGGCGCATAAATCAGGCTGAATTTTACTGATGGTATCGATTATGTTGTCTTTTAGAAAGTCCCACAAGAAAAAGACTAAAGGGGTCACATCAATTGATCTTGGTTGTCAATTCACGTCGCTTCGGAGCGAGGTAACCATGCCATGAAACCACATTGTATCTTGAGCTCTGTGGCACATAGTGCCATCCTGTTGAAACTATATGTACCATATGAACGGTGTCCATATAATCCAATTCACGCAATAAGAAATTGGTATTAATTTGTTCACGGCAATAGTCTGACCAGCATCACATTCCAAGAAGTACGAACCGGTGATGCCTCCAGCCCTAATTCCACGCCAAACAGTAACTTTGTTTATATGCATTTACACCTCGTTGTCCCAAATCCGGCAATTTTGATTATTTACGAACCCAATTATCCAAAAACATCATCACTAAAGATGATTTTTCGACCAAAATTAGTATCGAATCCCAACTGCTCAATTAGAGAACACATGACGCTTCGTGTGGTCGTTTGGTTTCAGCCTTTCGATTTTGTATGAATGCAAGCTAAAATCACGACACGAAATTCACTATGTTGTGAGCTACGCGGAATGGAAAGCTTCTGATTCTGCTTGACGCTTTCATAAAACATAAACATTGCACATTGTTGATACTGGAAAACGCCTATTTTGATAATAAAGGTATATCATTTGCAATGTACACGCTGTTACTAGCTATGATGATTTGTCTTTAGAAACTGATTGAAACAATAAGTGCAAAGAAATTTTGCATACACTCAACCTCGCACCTACCCCAAATTCTATAGTGTGCCCATAGCTTTGTCAAAGTGCAATATGACCAACTGGCCTTATTTTACTTTTTGAAAGTTTGTCTTATTTCAATTGGCCTTATTTAACGGCACTTTAGTTAACAGTGCCTATTTTTTGGCTTTTATTAACTTCCCATAGAAAGTTATTGTAATGGTTCCGATTTGTCAAATTGAAAATTTTGACATTTCTCGACGTTTCAAGGTCCCTAGAGTCCAAATAAAAGATTTTTAGAGAGATATCTGTGCGTGCGTGTGTACGTACGTTCGTACGTCCGTCCGTACATTTGCGACGTTTTTTTCGTCGTCCATAGCTCAAGAACCAGAAGAGATATCGACTTCATATAAATTTTGTTATACAGATAATAAAGCAGAAAGATGCAGAAAGGGCTCCCAAGAAAATTGCGTTTGTGTTTTTTTTACCATAGCAGTTTAAAAAAAAGGTGAAAAGGTTAAACCAAAATATCTCACGAACCAATTACGCTAGAGACTTGAATTAAATTGTATGTTATATGTATATTGTAACGTGATACCGCACAAATATATTTTTGGAAAAAAATCCGTGTAACGGTTTTTTTTATATAAATCAAAAAAACTGAACAAACTATTTGCCAGCTCGAAAATTTTACGATTAAAAGATGATTTTATCTCTAAAACAATTTTGTGCAACGCAAAATAACGTTTTAAACATCTGGTAAAATTTTGAGAAAAATCGAATTGACAGTTGGTAAAAATTAAATTTCGACTCAAATATATTTTCAAAAATTTGATGTTTATGGCTTCCAACTAATTTTAGCTTATAAGAAATATTGTTTTCAACATTCGGTAAAATTTTCTTGTAATTGTCAGTAATATTTTGAGAAAAATCGAATTGACAGCTTTTTACAAAAAATAAAAACCTAACAAAAAAATAACAAAAGTTGGTAAAAATTGATTTTCTACTAAAATATCTTTTCAAAATTTTGAGATATTGGCTTTAAAATAAGTTTGTCGTATGAGAAATATTGTTTCTCAACGTTCAGTCAAATTTTGAGAAAAATCCAATTAACAATTTTTTTACAAAAAATAAAAACCTAAACAAATTAATAAAAGTTGGTAAAAATGGATTTTCGACTCAACTATCTTTTCAAAAATTAAAAATATTATCTTCAAACTAATTTTATCTTATAAGAAATATTGTTTTTAAATTCGATAAAATTTTGAGAAAAATCAAATTGACAGTTTTTTAACAAAAAATAAATACTTAAAAAACGCATTAATAAAAGTTCGTAAAAATTGATTTTTGACTCAAATATCTTTTCAAATATTTGAGATATAGGCTTCAAATTAATTTTATTTTATAAAAAATATTGTTTTCAACATTCAGTAATTTTTTTATAAAAATCTAACAGTCAGTTTTTTCATAAAAAATTAAAATCTACAAAAAATAGTACGCAAAATTGGTAAAAATTAATGTTCGGTTCTCGATATCTCGTGAACAATAGAAGATATTGACTTCAAATAAATTTCATTCATCCAATTTGTATTTGTTTATATAAGAAATAAAAACTTTTAAGAAAACCTTCAAACCCTTTAAGCAAGACAAATCGACAGACGGGATGGGAAGTTATCAGTGTGGGTCGCATCACAGCCTCTTTTTTTCAATAGTTTCGGTTCAGCATACACCAAAGATCTTACGTATCCCCACAAATGTGTTAAATCAGCATAATGAGTTAGTATAGGTGATTCGGTCACTATAATGTTGTAATCATGAAATGAAGAATTAAAAAATCAGAAGTTATTTGCCTTAAGTATTCGACATTCACGGTAATGTTGTCACTGGTTTGAGATTTAAGAATAATTGGCCCGAAGAAGAATTCCACGTATAAAAAGAATTTACTATTAATGAATGAAATGTTAACGTTAAAACCCAAAAAAGTGTCAAAAAGTAGCTTTACTGGTTTTTTGTAATTAAAAAAAAACATCTTTTTTCTTAAAAAAAATTAATAATAATAAAAATGTAAATGCTAAATGTTTCCAATTAAATGGATTTTATAGTCACTAAATGAGAAAAAGGGCTGTGGTTCGATCTACACTGATAACTTCACTTTGGTACCCGCTTAAAATTTTCAAATATTATTTGTTGTAACAAGCCAATTTTATTATTAAGGGAAATTGAAACAGTAAATATGCAATACAGAATTTAAGTTTAGGTTGTTTTCTGTGGAGATATATTCGAGGATTTAAATCAATATATTTGTATAGGAAAAAACTATATTTAAATATTACAAAACTTGAACAACAGTATTTCTTTGGCTTGAAACAACTTAGAAGTCAGTATCTTCTTTCATACTCAAGATATTAAACTGAATATTAAACTCTTAGTAGGTTTTAATATATTTTTATTTTTCTCTGAATTGGCAAAATATATTGATTACTAAATTTTGTACAAGATGAAGAAAGTTTAAAGTCAAACATTTTTCGTTTTCAAGAAACTTTAGTCCAAAATCATTTATAGCAGTACTAAGTTTTTTTGTGAAAAATATAACAAAAATTATTTAAACGTTAAAAAAACTGCCAATTAGATTTTATTAAAATCATTACTTATTTAAATCATAACTGTCAATTCCATTTATAAAACGTAAAAAAAATACAGAAACATTCCGATATGTTAGTCAAAGTTTATGGCAAATGGAAAAAATATAAAAACAATATTTTGTATGAAAATTAAGTAATTTTGAAGGCAGCAAAATTATTTATTACCAATATATTTGAGTCAAAAATCAACTTTAACCAATTTCAGTAGTACTTTTAAAAGCTTTTATTTTTATTAAAAAAAAAGTCAATTGTATTATTTTTTTAAAACTTATCAAATAGTAGCAACAATGCCACTTCCCACAAATTGTTTTAAACAATGCAACTATTGAATATGTGGACTCTGCTCGGAATCTTGGAGTCATTTTTACTCGTAATTTGACATGGGATAAGCATATTAACGCTATAGTTGGAAAATCATACGGAGTATTACGCATGCTTAGGGTCTCCCAGGCTTATACACCTATGCTTGCAAAAAGTTTAATTTTGGTCTATGGCTGCGAAATTTTTTCGAGTTGTAACTTTGCATGCAAAAGAAAGCTTAACGTCATTTTCAACAGCATCATCAGATACATTTATGGCCTTCGTAGATACGACAGAGTATCTCATTTTTCAAATAGTTTACTTCACATGCCACTAGAGAACTATTTTCAGTTTCGTACCTTATCATTGTTTTCCGATGTCCTGCTTACACACCAACCACCCTACCTTTTTGAGAGAATAAGAAGGGCTTCTTCAGTTAGGTCTGACCAGTTAATTCAACCCCGATATGCCTCCCTAACATCTGAGCGCCAATTTTTTATTAATGCTACACGTAAGTGGAATTCTTTGCCTCGCCATATCAAGAGAATAAACAACAATACACATTTTAAATCCCAATTACGTCAATTTTTATCAGTATCTTAATTTTTTTTCTTTTCTTCTCTCTCCTGTCTAAACCATTATAGCTTCTTTTTTCCTTTTCTTCTCCACCTCTTCTTGCTTTCTTCCTATCCCTTCTTTCTCTCATTTTCTTCTTTTATTTCCAAACAATCATTAAATTTTATTATAAATATGTATTGTATAATTTTTTTATTTCATTGCTTTCATTGTTAAACTTAATAGGTTATCAATAGATTATAAGATATTATATCTTAATGTGTATAGCCATATCGAAATAAATAAATAAAATAATGCCATTTAAAAGATAAAACTATTTCAAGGCCAATATCTTTATTTTTGCCAAGATATTCGAGTCGAAAATAATTTTACAATTTTAGTAGTAAGATTTGTACGTTTTTCTTTGTTGAAAAAAAAAACTATAAATTCGAATTTTCTAAACATTTTACCAGATGTTACCGAAGAAAATTAAACATTCAATATATATAGCTCTGAATTAATTTAGAATTTAAGACACACTGTTACGTACCATATTTAATATGATGAAATTTGATAAATTGTGTTTTTAATTCAAATTACAAGGTTTGCAATAATATTTCCTGGAAATATAAACAACTCTACCAAGTTGGCAACCGTGTTTACATTATCGATGCGTACAACATCAAACCTTTGAAGAACGACTTAAAAAAATCTTTCTTTATCTTAACAATGGTCAGTGGTGGTCGTGTGGAGTTGGAGGCCAACTTGAGAAGAAAAAGCTCATCTTCTATAGATTCAAAGCAAAAAGCTTTTCCGTTCAGCTCCCAAGCTGGAACTATATTCAAGCCTCAGACCATACTTTTGTTGGCTACAGCTATCGCGGATTATTGTCTGTTCGAATAGTAGACGGTAACATCGGTTTGGGTGAATTTTAGTCGGTGCAAGTAATTCAATCCGTCAGGTACTTAAATAAAACCGTTTCTAGTCGTTAAAGGTGCAAGTCTTATATAATGTTCTAGGATTAAGAAGTGCATCTTGAAAAAATAATAATAATCTAGAAACAGTTTGAAATATACGTTTTGAAATATATTCTTTTACGATCGCGTTTAACGGTTTATTTATTTTTAATTTTATTTTCATAAGAATCTCTACCTCGGTTTCGAGATAAAAATTTTGGATTTGAATCTAACCGTAACCCTTCAGGAAGGATTAAACAATTTGTTTTCCACTTACAATAAAAGGTAAGAATTCCATAAATAATTAAACAATAAGAAACAAAATGCAAAATGGTGTCAAAATTAATTGAAAAATACAAAAAATCAAGTCATTACTTATCATTAAATTAATGAACTTTTAAATTGTTACAATCAACACTGATGTGGTAAACCAAAATTTGTTAATAAATTAACTTATCACCATAACAATACAAACAAAATATAAAAGAGTTAAACCAAGTGCAAGAAAATTGAAAGTGAATTTGCGGAAATGTGTGATGTCTTAAAAGTTCCCTTTGCAGCCAAAAAACAACCAAAAGACCAAATTTTTGATTGTTTGACCGGAAAATAAAAATAAATACTCAAATTCGAACGAACAAACAAACGAACCTTCGAAAAGAAGGGCTTTATAAAATAATCAAAAAATTTGTGAAACAAGATTATGATGGTTGAGTTTGAGAGATGTTAACCATGAAAACAAGGTGCTATGCAATACCTAGCGCAGATATTTTCTAATTTTTAAGGTCAAATTTTATTAGGTATTCCAATATTTTGTGTGTTTTGTTGTTGTTTTCGATTGTTATTTTTTATTTTTATACAAATTCGATTTAAATAGGAAGTTATATTTATTATTTTTGTTGAATCTTCAATGTTGATATATATAGAGCGGTGTAGCGGGGTGATATGTGATTGTGATGCGTAACCAAAGTATATGGAGTTCAATAAATTATAGGTTATAATATTATATTTTATTGGTTTTTTATAAACAATGGAGGTTTTTGATAGTTTTTTTCATAACAATTGTGAAAGAGTTTTAATTTATGTTAACTGCGTAAGCCGTTTAGTTGTAATATTATACAAAGTAGATCAGAGTTGGGACAAGAGGTAAATAATGAAGTGAAAAGGTTAAAAAAATGCATGGTAAGAAGAAAATTTCGATTAGGTTAGTTCAAAATATAGAAAATGTGACATTTAAAAAAAAAAACATTCAAAACTAATATGTAGTATCAAAAGGTATGCACATTATTTTTGACAAGGATTCCGTTAAATTGTAGTTTTATGAAAGACATTCAGTAAAAATAATTCATAATTATAGTTATGTTGATTTCGTGGATCACAATGGACCAATAGGCCCCCGTGTACGCAACAGCTTCTTGCTGTGCACACCCCTTACAACCTAACCTATGTTGATTTCGTACTTAAGAAGACGAAGTAATACCTACAAATGTTATCCCAAAACTGACGTAAAATTTTAATTTGCCGGCATTTGTGTTAGAATCAAAGAACATCAACAAATGTATATAAAACTGCTAGGAGTTTTAATAGCTTTCAGAATATTGTGTGTTTTCAAATTACAAAAGCTTGGCAGCCATAGATAGAAATGTATGATGGATTGCACTGTTTGGGAATTCTTCAATATTGGAAATAAAATGGCATATATTTAGAGGAATAGCCAAACAATATCTCTTAGTTTTTCCAAAACTTTCTTCAGAGATCACGAAATTTAATCAATATTCATTTAAACAGGGTTTTTAAAAAGAAAACGAATTCAAATGGCTACGGTTACAGCACCATAATACATTTGCAGCTGTATGTCCTCGGAAGCTTCAAGAATTTCATCATTTATTTCCTTGATTGTAGAAATACGCCAATACTCATCTTTCTAAAAACGTCTAAAGGTGTTAGCTTATGCTAGGTTAAAGTGGCTGTTCGGGATGGAATAGGGTACACTTAGGTCACTTTATTGGCCCATTGTAATACCACATGAATTTTGAGGCTTTCTTCTGAACTCAATGAAAACAGTTTGAGTCCCTAACGAAACGTGAAAGACTGGTTATGTAAATATGATTGAGACCGTTTTGAATGTTATAGGAGAATTTTCCTAGGTAGGTCTTGTCTTTTTTGAGCTAAAGGAAGGCATGTACAGAGGGGGTAAAGAATTGTTTCCTTCTCTTTCTCTTCCATACAGCTTCTGCAAAAATCATCTGAGAATACGCTTATCCACTTGGAGTGCTTTTTTTAGGTCCGGCAAATAACTTTTTTTTTGAAAACGCTATAAAAACATCGAGTGTAGCTTCGGCTTTGTGGCACCTAGCGCGGTCCCGTTGAAACCAAATGTTGCCAATATCCTCCTCCTCCTTTTGCGAACAAAAATTCGTTCAAAATGGCCCGATAACGACCGCCATTGACTGTAAAGGCCACTCCTTGCTCATTTTCGAAGAAAAATGGCCCAATTACAGACATGACCTAAGTGTTACCATTTATGAAATAAGCACTAGTTAAAAAAAAAACGTTAGATAGCGGACCCTATGTTAGACAGTTCCCGGTTATGATAGCGATTAATGAGCTAAATGTGTTAAATCACAATATTTCAATTGGCACTTGTGATCAATTCTTCTAGAAACTTTTCTTTTCATTGTTTGTATGAAAATTAACTTCGTCCACATTTAAATCTTTCAATTCGGTATTAAATATACGGTGTAATGTCGTTTGTGGAATAAGCAATTTCAAATACCGTCGAGGAATAGCAAAAACCTTGGTTCTAGTCAATACTATAGACTACAATAAGAAATATTCTCAAATCTTCACACCCTTAACTTGTCCCAATAACACAAATTTTTCAACAAACTTTACTGGTGCCGGCCCGAGAAGGTGACTGCAAATTGTTCATCCTTTAGGCAGTGACTTTCAACAATTTCAATAAGTTTCCGAAGATTGTAATATTTCATTTTTAAAAATAACATATAGCTTTTACTTGTCAAATATCAAAAGATAACAGCTTAAAAACACACAGCTGTCATAATAGTCCGATATTCATAATTAAACCTCTTAATGGAAAACAATTGTATTTTGTTTTCTTTAAGGTTGCCAAAATGTTAACATCTTCTAATAATTTATTAACAGTTTTAATTATATTTTTCAAAACGAAAACAAATAAGGACTACTGCTTTTTAGTAAAAGCAGCTATAAATTTAAAGTTGATAAATTTTATGTTGGGGAATAAAATGTTTGCTTGCGAAAAGTCCTTCTCAAAACTTGTCTGTTTCTATTGGATTCAAATTACTCATTTAAAACCTAAGACCGATTTCTGCTATTTTAATTTATAGTTAGTTTGAAGATCCAAAAGTGATTTTGTTTTTGTTGAAGAAATAAAAGTGGAGTTTTTATTCTACATTTAATTTTGGAATTTCACAAACAGACGTCAAATTTATTATCTTCGTAACTCTTCACATATGCAACACAAAATAAGAATTTATAATTTGTTTAATTTATTTTTTTCTAAGAATGAATGTTAACAAAAAATTAATGTAAGGTCACTAAGGCATTATTTTATTTTTTATTGACATAAGTAATTCAATTGAATAATTGTTTGGTTTGGCGTAAATTTCATCCACAGTCCAAAAATTAAATTTTGTTTCCACTCAATAATCACTAATCTCTACCGGAACTCGTGTTTAGCAAAAAATTAGTTTGCATTATGTGCTTGTGTTAAGATGTTAATTTTAAATTTGTTAAACCTGATTTTAAAAATTTGTTCTTTTTTTGTCAAGATGTTTGTTTTTTTTTGCCATAGAATCACATTAAAAAGCTTGGTTCCTTACATAATAAATACAATTCTAATTTAATCAAATCCATCAAGTTCTTATATCAAGTCTTTCGTTTAGTCTAAAAAAAAAATAATTTTTAAAAATGATTTTATTGGTTAGCAACTTATAATTTTTACTATAGTTTATAGTTTTATAATCCTCTTATGACTATCAATCCACACGTCATATCTAACACGTTATCTGTTTCTACGTTCAGAACTTCCGATCAAAGCATTCTCTTTAATTCCTATAGATTCTACAAAATGTTTGATTTATTCTAACTAAAGTGAGTCTTAAGATGTGTTAATTAACTGATGTGAGGTTTTTTGCTATTTCATTTAACATTAAGTGTCAACCATAAGATCGCACATATAAGGATGGTATACTCAACTCATCATTATAAAGTATATAGCACAATACTTAAGGCGGAACTTTTTTGATTTTCGACCCTCAAACGTGCCTGGGATAGATAATGTAATCTAGGTACATTTTTGTATCTTCTATCAATTTGCGGCTTTTTTTCTACAATGTACATATATACTCGTATCTACACGTTTTTATATTATATATATAAACATTGATGGATAACCTGTATACAAAACATTACTACCAAATTTGTATTTGATAATAAAATTATTATTTTTTCAGGTGGTTTCGATCGATTGCTAGTTTTGGTTGATAATCTTGTTTTTATTTGTTTCTTATTTCTCTTGAATTTATGCAGCTTTATAAGTTATGTGCATAATTTATTAAGAGATAATTGATGAAATAAATAATTTAGTTTTTGGGCTTATACTTAAAAAATAATATCTTGTAAGGTATGAAGATGATCAAAAACAAAAGTATTTTGGAAGATTGAGGAAGCGATTTAAACAGTCGATAAGGTACATTTTTTCCACAGAATATTACATTTTTGGTAGGTTTTCAATCACTTGTGGTAAAATTTTGGAAAATTTTATAAAATACTTTCAACTATTTCAAGAATGGGATTGTTTCAGAGAATTTTAAAATATTTGTTTTCAATGTTAAAATTAACACACTACATTACTTAAAATAAATACAAATAAATTAGTCTTAGTGACTTACAACTCTCAACCATTCCTGTGTGCGAGTAATGTCAGTGATGGTGGGAAAGTTGAAAAGTTTAAAAATGTCTTTATTTAAATAATATATTTTTAACTTAGTTTTCTAGTAGCAGTATTTTTTTTCAACATGATTTAATCTGATTCAAGAAAGAATTTTTCCTTTTTATTTTTATATTTTATGAGTATGACATTGAAATACATTTATACAAATGCTTTTGAACGTTATTGATATCAGTCCGATTTGTATGGTTATTTTTTTGTATATAACAATAATTTGACAAATATATAAGAAATAAAATCAAGCACAATTAAATTAGATGCATTTTACAGAATAAAATGAGGAAATAGTTAAAAATAAAACATTGTCATTCTTGACATTCAACATTAGCTTAGGAATTTAAATAAATGGTATTCCTAGCATAACGCAGGATGTGCTCTCCGTGTATTTTGCGAAATCTTTATGTTCGATTGACTATATTTCGAATGATGTTGAGGCATAATTTATGTTCAATGTTTTAAATATGGCGAATAATTTCACCTTTTAATTCTTAAATTATTCTTGGCTTATTGACGTAGACTTTTTCTTTTAAATATAATATAATGATATAATATAATATAATGATAGCGGCCAATTGACATCACCACGAACGTGAAATAACTCCGCATTTGAATTTTTCGATCACATACGAACGCATTGAAAACTTCCATCATCATTGATCGGTATTGATCATTAATCAGTAGGTCATTTGTATGCGGGATAAAAATAAGCGGAAGTACCTCTACCCTTACTCTGAATATCAAAGATATTTTGTCCGTACTCAGATCGTCTTAAAAAGAAGTTAAAAGTTGCCTAAGTTCTACTCCACTTTCGAGCAGATTTCTCTATGAAGCGATCATTGGCTTTTTCATTATTGTCGTTCCTTATACTTTTGAATGTAGGTTTTTAAACAGTATGTCCAGAGAGCCTTTCCAGCTAGCAATACTTATCAATATTGAGATTGAACGGCAAAGTGCATTTGTAAGTTAAATTTCTCCATTCTTGGAACTAGAACCTATTGGAGGGAATAACACACACTGTATAACTTTACCTTATCCGTGGGGCCAAACATGAGCTTAGAGATAAAGTTTAAGTGTAGTTCACGTAGTTTTAAGTACAACGCGAAGAGGCCTGTCGCTGTCTAATAGCTTGTAGTTTGGCGTCGATTGAAGAAGAATCTTAAAAGTCTTTCCATGGTATCACTTTGCTTCTATCCCCAAAGTTGTGCTGCCATATACTTTTTGCCAGACAGTTCCGATCGCATTTTTGGATGCCGTTGTCCCCTATCCATCCAGCACCTCACATGAAGACCATTGTTTTAGATTTGTTTAGGTTTACCGTCAAGCTCCACTGTTTGTAGTAGTAGTAGTTATGTGAAGTCGTACAGAAGTATGGAATTACTCTGATTAGTTCTTGTAAAGCCCCTTAATAACTTTTTCAAACTTATGCGACATTAACCAATGCATCTAAACGACATATCAGAACTTTGACGAATATTTTCAAAGCAGACTTCAAAAAAGAAATATGACGATAGTTCGAGGGGTCCATTTTATCTTCTTTTTTTGAAAATTGGGAAGATAATTGACTTCTTGAAAATTTCGGGAGTCTCTCCAAATTTAAAAAATGTTGTTATAAGCTATTCTAAGATTTGGGAGAAGCTCATCTGAGGCATACTTGAAACATTCGTTTGGAATTCAGTCACTTCCTGCAGCTTTGTTGTCCTTCGCTTTGCTTAGTTCTAACTTAAGTTCCGATAGATTGATTCTGACGTTTATAATTTTTGTTAAAATCTAAAGTGTTTTTTAACTTCAAAAAGTTTAAAATCAAAAATTGGAGGCTAAGCTTTTTTCTGTCTTAATATACCAGATTTGTCAACAATTTAGAATAATTTTTTAAGTTTTTTTGTTTACTTTTAAGTTTTTCTCACAATTCTTAGTAACAGCTTTAATACGTTTTGGATTTTTTGTAAAAATAACCTATTAGATTTTTCTAGGTTTTATTTAAATGGTATTGAATTATAAGAAAAATTGTTAGTCAAAAAAAAAGAATTTCGAAAGTACGAACTATTTTTTGAAAATAAAATATTTTATCGAAGCTTAGAAATAAAATATGCACATTTCTGCGAGGTGAGGTACAAAATTTGACTCTTTTGATCTTAAGGTGGTATTATTCAAAAAGAATTCATATTTATTCAAATATTTTTAAATATATTATTTTTCATCAGCAACACAATACCCTTTTTTATGTTAATAATATAAGCCACGAATTATAATTTTATTTTTATTCGATGATTAAATTAATTCATGCATTATAACAATTTAGCTAGTTCTTTTTTATTTCAAACACTTGCTTACAACATAATTAAGTTCCTTGACCTTAACCATTTACATATTTTTTAACTAAAAAATAAAGAAAAATATTAGTTTGTTTTTCTATGTACATATGTATGTATATTCACATGTAAACTCTTAGGAATATCTAAGCTTAGCTATAAAATATCAACAGTTAGGGAATAAATTTAACTAATCCAAGAAATACCAACCTATATGTATATCTTTGAAGCTGAAAAAATAAATTATTTGCATAAATTTAACTGAAACACCTAAATATTATTAAGTTCTGTTAAATGTTTCCATTTTATATTTTATACTTCGGTGACTATGCGGAATACTTAATTCCTCTTTGACAACACGAGCTATTAAAATGTTTTATAAGAATAGAAAAAAATCATTAGAATACAAGAAATTAGCAAAAGCTTTACCTACTTAAAGACTGTATGGAATATTATTCTTTTGAAAATTTTAAGACTGTTTTATTTGACCAATATATGATTGTGTTACTTATCATAATATAGGGCAGATGATCAAAATACTTTAAACCTGTTGACTGTATAAAAAAGGGCCATGAAAAACTTTGACGAAGTTTTTACCCTCTCTTTTTTTCGAAAAAAATGTCGTAATTTTTGAAAAAAAATGTATTCCCTGTAATGAATTCAGCTGTCACGAACTTTTTCACAGTGCTAAACTCTTTTTCCGAGAATGCGGAAAGAATAATGTTGATATTTTTCTACTATTTATCAAAAACAAAACCGCATAGTTACTCATTAAAATCGATACAAATCAAACATAGCTACACATGGCGCATGAAATCAATAGCGTCAATTTAAATTGCAATAAATTAAAAGTACCAATTAATAAAAAGTTAATAATATATCATAAGGTATATCGATAATAATGACATTAGTTGATCAAGATAGTGTGTGAAAAGCAAGTGTACAAGGTGTTTAATAACAAATTATACACCAAGTGTGATAAAATCTCAAATTCTAGCTCAATTAAGATAAAGCAATAATAAATTGTTGCTGCAACAATTAAAGTACGTGTTTTATTGGAAACTGCAGTGTACATAGTTTTAAGAATAAGAATCAGTCGGTAGGAATGTTGTGTTGCTAAGGAGGGATATTATAGTCACTTTTGGTCATAAAATCCCATCAACAATAAAATTATGTCCTTTTTATCATAGTCTAGGACATTAAATGTAATCCTATTGGTGTAAAATAAGCTAAATTAAAAAATAATAGAAAAAAGCTCTATACATACATATTTTGGAAAAAGTATTATCAACACAAAATTTATCATTACCCAAATTATAACTCTTCATTGCCCAAATTATAACTCTTCATTGAAAAATTGATGTTTTATAGAATTCAATTAATTGTTTAGTTTAATAAACCTGAAATTTTGTACAGACCTACATACAAAGAAATGAACTCAGACATTTAAATTGACTTAAGTTGTCAAACAACTTTATTTGTTTTTTATATATTTAACCCTACAGAAAAGGAAATAATAAAAACGTTTTTTTATTATATTTATTTTGATATTGGAAAAGAATGTATCAAGTTATGCTAATTTTTAATTTATTTTGTTTTCTTTTTCGTCAATGAAAATAAACGAATAAATAATGTACTGTACATATCACACTCATTTAATAAATTTTGAATTGCATAATGTTCAATTTTTCATTAAGGATTTTGAATGTTCCAATCAGCGTTACTGTGTCGTTTTTAGTATGGGTTGATTTAAATTTTAATACACGAGATATGCGTAATCTTCTGTTGTTTGTCATTTTTGTTATAATACTACTTACTTACTTACTTAAGGTGGCGCTACAGTCCGGGGCGGACCTGGGCCTCAACCAACATGCGTCTCCAGCCAGCTCGGTCCCTAGCTAGCTGTCTCCAGTTTCGCACGCCAAGTTGGTTGAGGTCCTCACCCACCTGAGTGCGCCACCTGAGTCGCGGTCTTCCTCTACTGCGCCGTCCCTCGGGATTGGATTCGAAGACCTTCCGGGCTGGAGCGTTGATGTCCATTCGCTCTACATGACCCAGCCATCTAAGCCGTTGGACTTTTATTCTGCTAACTAGGTCAGTGTCGCTGTACAGCCCGTACAGTTCGTCGTTATATCTTCTCCTCCATTCTCCATCTATACGTACGGGACCAAAAATCACCCGAAGAATTTTTCTCTCGAAGCATCCTAAGACGTTCTCATCTTTCTTTGACAGGGTCCAGGCCTCAGCGCCATAAATGAGAACCGGGATGATGAGTGTCTTATAGATGGTGATTTTAGATGCTCGAGAGAGGACTTTACTTCTCAATTGCCTTCTAAGTCCAAAGAAGCAGCGATTTGCAAGAGTTATTCTTCGTTTGATTTCAGCGCTGGTGTCGTTGCCTGTGTTTATAGCGGTGCCTAGGTAGACAAAGTCCTTAACTACCTCGAAGTTATAGCTGTCCATGGTGACGTTTTGTCCAAGACGTCGTTGTTCAATGTCCTTTTTTGATGACAGCATATACTTGGTCTTGCCCTCATTGACCACTAAACCCATCTTCTTCGCTTCCGTCGCAATGCTCAAAAACGCTCCACTGACATCACGCTTTGATCTTCCAATTATGTCAATATCATCTGCGTATCCGAGTGATTGGATGGACCTTTGGAAGATTGTGCCTCTAGTGTTGACGGTTGAGTTTTGCACAATTCTTTCCAGAACGATGTTGAAGAAGTCGCATGACAGTGCATCGCCTTGTCTAAAACCTTTTTTGACATCAAATGCATCGGTGAGATCTTTTCCGACCTTGATGGAGCAGCGTGCATTCTCCATCGTCATTCTGCACAAACGGATAAGTTTGACAGGGATGCCAAAACTAGACATTGCTCTGTATATGTTATAATAAGTGGGTTAAAACATAAATTTAAAAAAATAAGAGAAACATTCTATCTAGAGTTTGGAAAAGAAGAATTTAAAAGCAGAAAACAATTTGACAAACTTGTACAATGAGTTTAGCTTGTTAAATTAAGGAAGCTGGGTTTTGTTGAACAATTTGTAAAATGGCTTCAATCCTTTTTATTGGATAGATCATATTCTTTACTCTTAAATGGTTGCGAATCGAACAAGTTCAAAGTTGACTCTGGAATTCCACAAGGTAGTCATTTAGGGCCTATTTTCTTTATTAACTTCCCATAGGAAGTTATTGTAATGGGTCCGATTTGTCGAATTGAACATTTTGACATTTCAAAATAAAAGATTTTTAGAAAGATGTCTGTGCGTGCGGGTGTACGTACGTTCGTACGTCCGTACGTTCGCGACGTTTTTTCGTCGTCCATAGCTCAAGAACCAGAAGAGATATCGACTTCAAATAAATTTTGTTATACAGATATACAGGGCTCTCAAGAAAATTGCGTAGGTAGTTTTTTTACCATAGCATTTAAAAAAAAAAGGTGAACATTTTTGTTAACCCTAAATATCTCATGAACCAATGACGCAAGAGTCTTGAATTAAATTTTATATTATATATTGTAACGTGATACCAAACAAATATGTTTTTGGAAGAAATTTCAATTAACGGTTTTTTTGTATAAATGAAAAAACTGAAAAACTACTAAAATTGGTAAAAAATTGTTTTCGACTAAAAATCTATTTAACAAAACTAGATTTTCAAACTAAACTATTTCTTTATATGAAAAATATTGTTGGTAATTTCGAAATTTTTAAGAATAATTCAACTGACAATTTTCTTAACTTAACTCGAAAACCTACAAACTTTTAAGCAAGACAAATCGACAGACGGGATGGGAAGTTATCAGTGTGGGTCGCATCCCAGCCTCTTTTTTTATTTATTAACGATTTACCGTATTTACCGAAACACTCTAAGTGCATCATTTATGCCGACAATGTTAGAATTTTCAAAATTGTTTCAAGTTCTCGTGATTGTGAAAAATTGAAATCTGATCTTAACTCGTTTTTTTTTATTGGTGTGTTCATAACTTATGTCTGCTTCTCCACTTTGATAAATGTAAAACAATGAGCTTTACGAGAAAGCTTTCTGTTTGTAGGAATATTTTTATCTCGTGTTAAGGAAATGCCTATCCTTGGTGTGTTATTCTACGGGTAATTAAAATGTTCACAACGCACTTATCAGAATACTTCAATTCTTGGTTGGAACAACAATTTTCCGATCCTGATATTAAAAATCAGCTTTTTATAACATTATTTTGTTCGGCTAATTCTCGAATACGCTTGTCAGGTCTGGGCTCCAGACTATATCTATCATAAATCTAGACTTATAGAACTGGTGGAAAAAAAGTTACTGAGATTTTGCGCTGAGGGGGTTGGGATGGGCTAATTCCCACAATCTTCCACCTTATCAGCACAGACTAAAAGTTATTGATATGCCGAGTCTTATTTAAAGTAATGGACGTCCGAATTTCTTGATCTAGAATGTCAACTTTCGCAAGGGCATTTCTTAACGATATTGATGAACTCTCCGAAATTGAAATCAAATACCTGATTTCATTTCTAAACGCGACAAAATGTCTTTAGCGTCACTGGAATCCTTATTAAAATCAGTTATGAAATTTGCTTTCTCAATACATAGGTCTAATGAGCTTATGTTATCAAAACGGTGTTTTCCAGTGCAAAATGAGTTGCGCTGTAAGTCTGCTTGTGACTGTCATACATGTACCTTCCTACTTACCTAACGAACATCGACTATGAACAAATGTGGGCCCAATATTTTAGTGTTTAAAATTTTCCAATTTCAGTGATAGTTTTCGAGCTCTTTAACTCTAAAATAAAAAAAAAGAACTTGGGATGCAGTGATCTTCAGTTGCATTAATAGTTTTCAGTTTTTTCCAATAAAATGTTTCATTTTATTTATTTGCAGCACCATGTCTTTTTAAAAAATATTCCATTTCGAATTTGTGTTTAGGAGGCTGTATTTATTCTTAAACTCCACGAGTTCCATTTTAAAGGTCTTGATCACTGGTTTATCTTATCTACCATATCTTTCACGAGACTATAAATACATAAGTCTGAAGGTTTTGATTCGCAAGATCTTGGCCACAAAGTGTAGGCACTCCTTAGAGAGATAATACGGTAAGGAAACTTTTCTTGTACAAAGCGCCTTAAAAATATATACATCGGCGTCCATATCAATATTTTTAAATTCCGACCTTAGAAAAATTAAAAAATAATTGGATAACAGCAATCCAAAGGACTTGGACCATTTTTGAATAAGTGAGGTGCAATCACTGTGCCATCTTTCCCAAAAACTGCACCAAACAGTGTCACGTTAAGGATGGAGATTAGTAATGCCTCTTTCAACAACAAATCCGAACGAATATCCTGATTCTAAAATGAAGATGATTTTTTGATAAGAATCTAAGCAATTTTGATGCTTTACAAGGACTATATGATTATAAAAATCATTGAACTTTCTTAAGTTCTTATGCTGACTAAACCTTGCAAGCCTTAAGACTTTTAAAGTTTTTGTATAATACGGTATGATATCGTTTGTGGAATGACTAATTGCAGAGATATACGAGAAAACGACACACCAGGCCCCACCATCTAAAATTTTACCAGAAATTTTACTTGTTCTACAATTTCATACTGTAAGACCCAAAAGTGCTTTAGTTTTTTAAACAATTTTAATGAGCTGCTAAAGCTCGTAGTATTCCTTTATTTAGTAATAACCTAGTTTTTATTTGTTAAATGTTTTAAAAATGGCAGCTGCCAAATAGATGTTGAAAACGAAACCTCTTTCTTGTTTACATTTCTAAGAACCTGTTCTTCTAGTTCATTACTTAAGAACAAGGGTTAACAACTTTTTATTCTAATTTTATCCATATGTAATTCAATTTAAACATACGATATAAGTAAATCAATTACTTAAGAAAGTATTGTGTCACCACCAACTAATCCGTGTTCTCTAACAGCAAGGTCTAACAGCTTTTTATCTATCCCACTCAGTGGGATGTTGAACTTTAATTAGTTGTTTAATGAACTTGTTACAAAAGTTTGAAAAATGCGTAATAAATATGAAGTTCTTTTTTTGTAAGAGAAAAGAAAGAAAAAATTTTGTATGTAATGTATCTAGTAATTAAATTATAAGAAACTGTAAATAAAAACTATATCACTTAAATAAGAAAGTGTAAATTAATCTATTGATAAATCAATAAATACATCATCATATTATACATAATCAATTATATTTACCACTAGCGGCCAGTCCCAGCTTCGCACGGGTAGACATAAATAGGTACAGATATTTAAGTTATAAGCATGCTAATTAAAACGACCATGAATTACTAAATTAGAACAATTTTTTTTGTCCTATCATTAATACTCTTCACAGTGTATGCGATGAAAGACATTTTATGGCTAATTTTTTGACACCTTCGGTTGGTTTTAATAGGAATTTCTAAAGATTTCTATAGTAATCTAGTAGTAGTAGCCTATGTTACTCAGTGATAATGTAGCTGTCTAATGAAAAAAGAATTATTAAAATCGGTCCAGTACTTTTTGAGTTTATTCGTTACATACAAAAATACAAATCTTTCCTCTTTATAATGTTAGTGTAGATAATCAACTGTTAACATTGATTTTAACAATTAAAACAATTAAATTTACCTACGAAAATAAAAATATTCTACAATAACCGGAAATGCATAAACAACATTTATGTGCAATCAATCATTCAAAAATTGTTTTAGATTTTTGAAAGGTTATTCTTCATCAAATAAGTTGATCAAATTTGTTTGATATAAGATTATATGGTCCCTCCATTCCTGCCATAATAAGCATGTGTTCAATAATTAGCTTAGTATAATAAAGTAAAAGGGGCCTCTTAATGTTTATGTTCTTAGACAAAGTCTGATTTCTACCTACATAAGACATATATTAAATATTAAATGTTTTTCTTATACAAAACATTAAAAAACAAAGTTTAAAATCTTTATTAAAATTTCCAAAAAAATGAAAATTTAAATAATTAGTCACTTTTTGCTTTCTGTACTTACTTCTACTTAAGGTGGCGCTACAGTCTGGGACTGACCTAGGACTCAATCAATATGCGTCTTCAGCCAGCTCGGTCAATAGATAGCTGTCTTTTTGTTTTGTCCTCTCCGAGCTGCGTGCGCCATCTTAGTTGCGATGATCGTATACTGCGCCATACCTCGGGTTGGATTCCTTCGAATCTGGGCTGGTGCGTTGATGTCCATTCGCTCTACTTGACCCAAGCATCTTAATTGTTGGACTTTTATTCTTTTCTTTAAGGTCAGTGTCGCTGTACAGCCCTTACAGTTCGTCGTTATTTTTTCTCCTCCACTCTTCATCTATGCAAAAGGGATAAAAAATAACTCGATTTTTTTTTCCCTCGAAGCATCCTTAGACGCTCTCATCTTTCTTTGACATGGTCTAAGTCTCAGCGCCATAAATGAGAACCGAAATGATGATTGCCTTATAGATGGTGATTTTAGATGCTCGAGAGAGGACTTTACTACTCAATTGCCTTCTAAGTCCAAAGAAACAGCGATTTGCAAAAGTTATTCTTGGTTTTTTTTTTTTTTTTTTTTTTTTTTTATAATAATAAGCGCACATTTAAGGGAATTTTACTACCCTTATTATGTAAAGACACAGTGTGAGCACTAGGAAAGTGAGAGAGGGGTTGAAAGGAGGTGTCGGTGCACATTGGTTTTGAATTCCTGAATATTGCAATGGCTGGGAAAGACAGAGTGTGGTAAGGAATTCCACATTCGCGTAGTACGGCTAAAGAACGAATCTCTGTATACTTGACGGTACGACCGAAGTTGGTACCGTTTGATTTCAGCGCTGGTGTCGTTGTCTTAGTTTAAATTTATTTATTTATTCCCATCAAGCAGATATACATTTTAAATAAAAAAATATATAATCTTAAAGAGCAACATACGATACCTTACAAGTTTGTATAAATACCTAAAAATAACTAAATACTTACAAATAATAAAACACCTAACCACCAGAGTTTAAAAAAGTTAATAAATAAATAGTAAGACTTTTAAAGGTATCGCGACTAATATTGCTATGGAAGTCAATATGATTAGCAACTGAGTTGGCCTCTCTAAGGCACCTTGTTATTGGCTCATTAAGACCATAATTTACCCTATGAAAAGGTAAAAAAAATATACTATGTACTCGAAGATCTCTTGTTGGAGCATATATTCTTATAAGGGACAAAAGAAAAGGACAATTTATTTGATTTTTAATAATGTCTCTAATATAAATTATTTCAAAATATTTTCTCCGAGTTTCTAAAGACTGAAGACCAATTAAATTACATCTTGTAGGATAAGGAGGCATTCGTATAAATGACCAACCTGGTAAAACGCTTTTGGATTCTTTCAATTCTATTTGGGTGGATAGCATAGTAGGGGTTCCATATTGCACAACAGTATTCAAGGACCTGCCTTACATAGGAAAAAAATAATGCTCTGATTGTATAAGGGTCCTTAGAGTTACGTGAAACGAAACCGAATAAGGAATTTCCTTTCGCAACAATAAAATCAATATGAAGGCAAAACGTTAGCTTAGGATCAAAGATGACACCTAGGTCTTTTTTGTCTGTAACCTTTTGCAGTGGAATATCATCAATGTTATAAACATAGGTTAAAGGTGAAAAATTTCATGGGTTTTTTCCAAGACCTGCCTTAATGTGAATATTTGGTCTGGTGGACTTTCCTGGTCTGAAGCCACACTGATAAGGTTGTTGACGGACGGCTGAAAGAATCTTCAGAAGACTGATGCCTCTTTATTCCGCGCAATTTTGTATTAGGCAAAATATGCTGAGATTCCATTCATCGGGCATGCTTTCTTCCGAAATTATTTTGGAGATGAGTTAGTGCAAGCTCCCTACCAAGCCATCGCCTGCTGCTTTGAATAATTTGGCAGCGATGTCGTCAGCTCCAGCAGCTTTGTTATACTTCAGTTTCGATAAGCCTTGGGTCGTGGCTGGTACCCTTGGGAAGATTTGTTTACCTTTTGATAAAATTTACTAGCCTCAGTTTTTGGTCTTCCTGTGCAGCGACGTTTTGTAGGCCGTTGGTTGCTTAGATGTGTACGCTTGTTGGCATTCGTCGTCAAACCAGGGGTTTCACTGTGGTGGCCGTCTGAAACTTAGCACAGCAGACGCGGCATCTCTGATGGCTGCAAGACACTAACACTGCTTTTCAAGAGGTTGTTAGAGCTCTGATCGAAAATAGGCATGGCAATCTCTTGCAATTGTAGCCGTCTAACGTGTCGCTTGCTTTTGTATTTGAAAAAAAAAAGATGCTTAGTGTGCCTTCTACTCTTAGTAATTTTTCGGATTTATAAAAACTACCTTACCAACTATCGATAGTTTACTTATATCAACAACTTGATTCAATTTGTATTTTAACTTGGGGATATGTATTTTCAAAAATTATAATTAAGTCATAAAAGTTAATTGGCTTAAAAGAAGTCTTTGAACTCTTCTTTAAGTGTCTCATGATTTTTATGCTACAAGAATCTTAATTGATTAAACTTAGATAAAAATTATTCAATCAAAAACCAGTTAATAATTCAAAATTTAATGTAATTTTAATATTCAAATGCACTTTAAACTAATGTTATACTAATTTTTACAATTCATAAAATAAACCGTAGATCTATACTTATAAAATTAACAAAACAAGTCTTTTCTTAAATACCGTTTTGACATCTTTTCAAACACATCAAAAAATTTATAAACAGTGCTTTTAATTTGAACATAAATAAAGCTCATAGGGTAAATATATGCATTTGGGGGTCAATACAATATTTTAATGAGATTAAAAATTTTGTGATGATTTGCTTTATTTTATTTTTTTAAACTTAAATCTATAGATACAAGTTTTATATCCAAAAATGTGCAATATAAATAAGAAATCGTGAGACTAGTTATTATTATAAATACATATTATTTCCATTTCCATAATAAAGCTTGAACATAAAGAAAATGATATAAGAGCACTTCAATTTCTTGTTGATTGGGTTGACCTAAATTTTTGCACCAAATTTTATCCTAAATTGGTAATGTTTATAAATCAAACTTAAAGTAAGGTCAAAATATGATATTGCCAAAAATATAATAACCATGAACAAGCAACTTCTAATTTTCTATTATGATGTTCAAGTTTTAAATTTGGTGAAGAAAAACACTAAAAAAAATATATTAATCGTGTGAACTACACTAAAAATATCACGGGCTTACATTACACGAGAATTCAAGGTGGCTTGTTTTTTAAGGGGAAAAGGTAGAGATTTTTATTGAACTTAGCAAATAAATATGATGACAAAATAATTTCGAAAAAAACTGTCAGCTAGATGGATCTTTACAGACATTAAATCCACTTTTTCCCCATATACCACAGGTTAAGTCAAATGCCTAGTTGAGTTTAGAGCCCGTGTATAGTAATTTCCAAAAACTACAGGCTATTTTTGTTTAAGATATAAGAAGTTTACCTTATCAACTCATATGAACAACAATACAAAACTCAGTCCATAAATCGAAACTTTTCATTCAAACTTATAAATAATACGTATAAACGTAGCTGGTAGATTATTAAGATTCGGTGTAAAGACGACGCACGACGTCAGGTGTGCTTCCAATAATTATATAGGAAGTATATGAGTAGACTATAGTTAATACAAGAAATAATTTAATTTAATAATTTTATTCCGATGCCCAATTAATTTTATTTCCAACACTCAAAACAGACGATTGTCCATTTTATTTTTGTATTTAATCAATTTTAATTTAATTGAAACTTTTTGTTTTTAAGTCGATACCTCTATACCTGTTAAAATAATAAATAAGAAGAAAAACAAAACTTAATAATTCTTAAAAATTAGCGAAGTAATTTTCTACAATTTTATACGCTGATAATGAGTTTTGTTTTTTCTTCTTTTGTACTTTCGATCTCATCAACATGCGTTCTGGACAACGATTTGCTAGGTATATGAATATGACAATGTTCGTCTAACATGGTGCGATAGCGTTCGTACGTATGTACGTACCTACATACCGCGAGCGTTCGATCAAATGTCAGTGCCATCACATTGAGTCTTACAAGAATATTACGTAAATCGGATGAACAAAATTATGTTCGGTAATGAATTTGAAATTGAAAGTTACATGATTTTTATTCGTCAAAAGAAGAAAAAGAATTAATTGTCATTACTATATGGTATAAGATAAAAGAAGTATAGAAAAGTATTATAATGCGACCTTCTATTAAGAAGAATAATTTAGCCCAATGTTATGGGTCTAATTGGGTTCATCATAGAAACTAACTTCTTCGCAGCTGACAAAAAAAAATCATATTTCTGCCATAAGTTGCGGTTTCTTATAAGAAAACATTAATAAAATTTGTTTAATGAAAAAGTTGCAAAATAATCATTAAATTGTATTTTAGTCAAATAGAAACGTGATGTGGTTCTTATCATATATACATACATATATATACTTGAGTCGAAAATCATTTCCTCTCAGTTTTGTATTGTAAGTTGTGATGTGTATTTTTCTAAAAAAATTAAATAAAAATTATCAACAACATTTTGCATATGATAAAATAAGTTTGATTTCAAAATCTGTTTGTGTTTACGAGATTTTTAGTCATAAACTAATTTTTACCAATAGTAGCATTTTTTGAAAGTTTTATTAACTTCCCATAGGAAGTTATTATAATTGGTTCGATTTGTAGAATTGAAAATTTTGACATTTCTCGAGGAGTCCCTAGAGTCCAAATAAAAGATTTTTAGAGAGATGTCTGTGCGTGCATGTGTACGTACGTTCGTACGTCCGACGTTTTTTTCGTCGTTTATAGTTCAAGAACCAGTAGAGATATCGATTTCAAATAAATTTTGCTGTACAGACAATCACGCAGAAAGGCTCTCAAGACAATTGCGTAAGTGGTTTTTTTTACCATAGCAGTTTGAAGAAAATTTCGGTTAACCCTAAATATCTCAGGAACCAATAACCTTAGAGACTTGAATTAAATTTTATATTATATATTTTAACGTGATACCAAAAAAACATATTTACGGAAAAAATTCCAATTAACGGTTTTTTTTTATTTTTAAATAAAAAAATATTTGTCCCTCGAAAATTTTACGAACAAAAAAGGATTTTATCTCCAAAATAATTTTGTGCAACGAACAATAACGTTTTCAACATCTTATACAATTTTGAGAAAAATCGAATTGCCAGTTTTTTACAAAAGTTGGTAAAAATTGATTTTCGAATCAAATATCTTTTCGAAACTTTGAAATTTTGGCTTCCAACTAATTTTAACTTATAAGAAATATTGTTTTCAATATTCTAACAAAATATGAGAAAAATCAAATTGATAGTTTTTTAAGAAACAATAAAAACCTAAACAAAAATTTAATATAAGTTGTTAAAAATAGATTTTCGGCTTAAATATATTTTCTAAACTTTAAGATATTGGCTTTAAACTAATTTTATATTTTAAAAAATATTATTGTCAAAATTCCGTATAATTTTGAGAAAAATCGAATTAACAAAAAATAAAAACCTAAAAAAACAATAATAAAACTTGGTAAAAATTTACTTTCGACTCAAATATCTTTTCAAAAATTACAAATATTGGCTTAGAATTAATTTTTCCCACTGAAAATATTGTTTTTGACATTCAGCCATTTTTTTTTATAAAAATCCAACAGTCAGTTTTTTCATACGAAAATAAAATCTACAAAAAAAGAACGCAAAATTGGTAAAAATTGATGTTCGGTTCTGGATATCTCGCGAATAATAGAAGATATTGACTTCAAACAATTTCTCATTCATCTAATTGGTATTTGTTAATATATGAAACTAGCGGCCCGTCCCGTCTTCGCACGGGTAGACATAAATAGTTCCAGATATTTAAGTTATAAGCATGCTAATTAAAACGACCATGAATCACTAAATTAGAAAACATTTTTTTGTCCTATCATTAATACTCTTCACAGTGTATGCGATGAAAGACATTTTATGGCTAATTTTTTGACACCTTCGGTTGGTTTTAATAGGAATTTCTAAAGATTTCTATAGTAATCTAGTACTAAATATAGCCTATATACTATATAGATAATGTAGCTTTCTAATGAAAAAAAGAATTATTAAAATCGGTCCAGTACTTTTTGAGTTTATTCATTACATACAAAAATACAAATCTTTCCTCTTTATAATATTATTATATATTATATAGTGTAGATAAAAACTTTTGGAAAATGCTACTAAAATTGGTAAAAATTGGTTTTCGATAAAAAATCTCGTTAACAAAAGTAGATTTTGAAATCAAACTATTTCATTATATGCAAAATATTGTTGTTAAATTTTAAAATTTTTAAGAATAATTCAACTGACAACTTTTTTTTAACAAAACACGAAAAACTACAAACTCTTAAGCAAGACAATTTGACAGACGGGATGGGAAGTTATTAGTGTGGGTCGCATCCCAATCTCTTTTTTAATTTTTTTACGAATCGAAACTTCGATTTTAAGTACCTGCTTAAAAATTTTATATTTATTCTATTTATTTCATAATAAGTTATAATAGCCTTGCTTAAATGACGGATTAGTTAAAAACAAAATGATTAAAAACCGTTTTAGCATAATATTTTAGCGTTTTTTTAAACTTCGAAAAAGCAGTTGACATTTCTAAATAATTATATAAGGATTTTCGAAATACTTTAAATGTTTAAACTGAATGTTGAAGATAGAGATTATAGATTTAAAAAAACTTTAAAAGCCTCTAATATGAGTTTTTGTTTGAATTTTAAGGAGTTATAGGTCAAAAACCTGAAGTGATAGAATAATTTGCATTAAAGTCATCAAAACCAGGAACAAAACTTTGTCAAGTAGCTACGTCAGAAACATCCTTTTTGTAGTAAGTTTTAATTTATTTCAACACGTTGTTTGACTTATTATGCGATCCATTATCTACAATGGCGGACATTCAACTAATATTGTTCATGACACTTTAAATTACAGCTGAGTTTGACGAGTGTTATTTGTCAACGCTAATTACTTGAATCCAATAATTTAAATAACCCCATAATTCATTTGTTGTGCTATAAAATTATAAAATAAAATGTTTATTGTTTTTAATTTGATTCCTTTCCATGTGTCATACCTTAGCTTTTTTCTTAACAATATATCAGGGTTGTTGCGGATGTAAAAATTTTGACATCCGCGGATGCGGATGCGGATTTTTTGAGACTCATATCCGCGGATGCGGATGCGGATTTTAGAGTTTTTTAAATAAAAACAATTTTAAGTCCGTAAATAAAGGAAAATTTTATTGATTTTCTTTGCGTTTAATAATTAAATTTAAAAATGGGTGAGTTATATTTAATAAAAAGCAAGATTGCAGCCTTCTCAGACTGCAATCTCTTTCTTAGTGGATCGTATATTAATCCAGCTCCACTAAATAGTTGTTCGCTGGGAACACTGGCTGGTGGAGGTGATAAATACCTCAGTGCAACTTTGGAGAGTCTTTTAAAGTCTGTTTGATGGATTTCCCATCAATCAAGTGGATTATTATCCAATTCTAGTCTTTTTTTATTTCGGTAACATGGTAAATTGCTAACTCCCTTCGGAGAAGTGCTTCGGGACTAGCGTTATCAGATTTTCCTTCACCTTCGTCTTCAGTTGATGAATCTAGCATCATTGCCATATCGCTTCTGAAGCAAGCCTTGTAACTTAAACCGGACGTTCCTGGTTCCAAATGTAAAGACTCATCCATTTTCTCCTTTTTTTGTGTTGTTTGAATTTGGTGAAAACGTAGGAGAACTGGTGCTTAATGGATCATTTATCATCTTTAGAATTACATCTTTTATTCTTTCCTCGGTGATGGGTTTGAAAAATGTATTCTTATAGCGAGGGTCTAAGTATGTTGAAATCGCATACAAATCGCATACATCCGCATCCGCAACAAACTCCACATCAGTTTATGCGGATGCGGATGCGGATGTTGGAATTATTGCGAATAATCCGCAATTGCGGATGCGGATGCGAATATTCGCAACATCCCTACAATATTTATGTATATTCTAGTATGATCAACTTCCACCACCTTCGTCTCTCACTCTCTTTGATCTTTGCGTCGGGTCGTGGAATCGTTTCATAAAATTTCATAAATTATTTATTGGAATAACAACTAAAAATGTTCTGATTACTTGTTTAGGATTAATAAACAAAAAAAATGAAACAAGAAAAGAAGAACCAAACACAAAAAAAAAACATCTTTTAATCTGGTATGAAGAACATACATAATTCAAGATAAAATTGATCTTATAAAATAAATTATAACGTAGGAACAAGTTATGAATAAGCACTGATGGGTGCAATATCAACCAAAAACTGGAACTTCATAAAAATAATCATCATCTAAGTACTCTACATACTTCAGAATAATAAATTATTAAAAAACAAAAAAAGGTATGATAAAAACTTGTCTCGCCATTATTGTCCGCAATTATAATCAAGTCTGTTTTGTATCCAAAAAAGTTAAAATAAAAAGTAAAACTCTGTCTACGTCAATCTTTGCAAATAAAATTAATATTTAAATGAAAAACCCTCCTACGAATATACGAACTATTCATCATACACTATACGCATTGCATCAGTTTATGCATTGGTAGTATGACTCTTACTTATAAAGTCCTTGAATGAAGCATCGCGTGCCTACCGGTTACATCTTATATTGAAGGTAGGAAGGTGCTTTAAAGTAGATTTTGATTTTTGTTTTTATTTTAAAAGATTAAAGTTTTAAATTTGCAGCAGTTAAAAAATTTCTTAAAAACTTGAATCACCTCCTGCTTTGCGTATTCAAGTATAAACTATACTCTATCTTGACTTCTGTCAAAAATAAAAAAAAAACCAAAGCTCTCAATTAAAAGCAAAACTTAAACACATAATGCCGTCGGCGCGGCGGGCGGCATGGCGGCGTTCCGGCACGTATTTTTAAAACAAAGCTTCGCATGGAAATTGTTTATTTTATATTTATTTATTTTGATTCACGCCCACCATAAATTTGTGAAGTGTTCTTATGCTTAGGTGACGTTGTGGGTACCTAATTTGCAATTGAAATAGTGTTTAGGAATGCTTTCCATTGATAGACTTAGACTTATTTCTTCACGTCTTATAATAGGTTTTGAAGTTGTTGTTTCTTATATACTTCACTGTTTTGTATTGAGAAGAAGAGAGGTATAGTCTTAAATTTAAAATAATGTAAATAAAAACATATTTTGTGGTTTTCTCAATTGACATAAATTTTCATTTCACAGTACTTGTGACAAGTCTTAAAAGTAGAACTGAGATAGCGCAGGAAGATCTTGGCCGTTTTAGTCGTTTGATCAATCAAACCAGGTTTTTATTTTTTTTTGTAAAAAAAACTGTCAATTTGATTATTCTAAAAATTACACCAGATGTCAAAAACATCGTTGCATAGAAGTATTTTTGAGAAAATATCATTTTTTGTTTCGTAATAATATATTCGCCGCCGTGAGAAATATTTGTTTTTTAATTGTTTTGATTTAAGAAAAAAGAGGCTGGGATGCGACCCACACTGATAACTTTCCATCACGTCAGTCAATTTGTCTTAAACTTTAACAAAATGTTAAACACAATATTTTATGTAAGAAAAGAAATTTAAAATCAATATTTTTTTGTTCTCCTAAAACTTGAGTCGGAAACCATTTCTTATCAGTTTTTCTTAGTAGTTTTTCGTGTTTTGTAAAAAAGTTGTCAGTTGTATTTTTCTAAAGAACTAACTTAAATTTAGCAACAATATTTTGCATATGATAAAATAAGTTTTAATTTTTTTTAACGGTAGTCCCCATACAAATTTTTTGCTCAAAAATCGAAAATTCGAATTTTCTCAAAGATAAACTGATTAATTTTTTTAATGTTCTCTAATCGTTTTTCTTAATTTGGCTTCTTTCAATAAAAAGAAATATTTTTGTATTGCTCCAGAAGGGTACCCTCCATAGAACCGTTAGTTTGTTCTTAAGTTTTCTTAATAACTAATCAACAGATTTCAATAATTTGTTTTCTGCACAAGCTCTTATATTGTCTCAATAATATTTAATGAACAAAAATGCCATTTTTTTTATTTTTAAAGAAAATATTAAACATTCTTTTTCGTAATTCGATATCTCGAAAATGAATCATCAGTTTCTTACAGAACTGAAATATTAAACGCAGGTCTAAATAACTGCATACCAAAAATATTTGTAAACTCAAATTAAAAAATTGTATATATAAAATATTAATTTAAAAAAAAACCGCTCTAACGATTTTTAAATACAAATTTTGAAAACAAACTTGTTAGGTATACATTTTTAAATCTTAAAATATGGGAAATATTTTTAAGCAGACTCCTTGGATACATAAACAAGTTCATGCGACCCAGTCGTGCATTTTATTTTAGAACACTAATTGTCTAGCTATGCATGGTCTAACTATTTAAATTGTACGACAACCAACATATGAAAGCATTTCAGAAATTTGGAAAGCTTGCCAAATTATTTTGAACTATTTTAATAGTACAAAAAGAAGCTAGGATGCGACCCACACTGATAACTTCCCATCCCGTCTGTAGATTTGTCTTGCTTAAGAGTTTGTAGGCTTTCGTGTTGGGTTAAAAAAGTTGTCAGTTGAATTATTCTTAAAAATTTAAAAATAACCAACAATATTTTTCATATAATGAAATAGTTTAGTTTCAAAATTTAGTTTTGTCAAATAAATTTTTTAGTAGAAAACAAATTTTTACCAATTTAAGTAGCATTTCTTTACTTTTTTTATTTCTTATATAAACAAATACAAATTGGATGAATGAAATTAATTTGAGAGATATCGAGAACCGAACATCAAATTTGCGTACTATTTTTTGTAGATTTTATTTTTTTATGAAATACCGGACTGTTGGATTTTTATAAACAAAATTACTGTTTTCGATACAATATTTTCTGTGGAATAAAATAAGTTTCAAGCCACTATTTTGAATTTTTGAAAAGCTATTTAAGTCGAAAGTAAATTTTTACCAATCTTAAGTATTGTTTTTTTTAGGTTTTTATTTTTTGTAAAAAATCCTGTCAATTCGATTTTGCTCAAAATTTTGTCGAATGTTGAAAACGACATTTCTTATAAGTTAAAATTAGTTAGAGGCCATAATCTTAAATTTTTGAAAAGATATTTGTACCAATCTTGAGTACTCTTTTTAAGGTTTTTATTTTTTAGATAAAAAATATTTTCAATTTGATTCTTCTCAAAATTTTACCAGATGTTAAAAACGTTATTTTTCGTAGCACAAAGTTGTTTTGGAGATGAAATCATTTTTCTTCAGTTTTTTTAATTTATAAAAATACCTAACCGTTAATTTGATTTTTTTTCAAAAATATATTTGTTTGGTACCACGTTACAATATATAATATAGAATTTAATTTAAGTCTCTAGCGCCATTGGTTCGTGAGACATTTAGGTTTCTGAATATTTGCGCTTTCGCTCAGAAAAGATTTTAGACAAACCATTTTTTTTGGTGAATATCGTTAAATGACTAAAAAATTTGTGGATGAAATCCTTGCTAATACAACTAAACAGTATGAGCTTTACGGCTCATATGACACTCTCCCTAAATCATCCATTGGTAAAAAGCTGATAAATTTATGTGACGCGATTAGAATAGTCCTTAGTTAGAATTAGTTCTTTTAGCAACAAAATTTAAAGCACATAAATATAAATTTTATTTGTAATAAATAAATAATTCAAAATATAAGGGGAGTCATTTCCATTAACCCAATACGAATAGCTTTGAATTCAAGGAAAGAAAAGTACTCTCCCATGGTAATGAAACCCCTCTTTGGATTCACCATTGATTCAAATCGGGGTTTCTCAAAACTTCATATATAGTCAACTGAAGACTCAGAACCAATTCCAGAAACTAAGACAAATATTAAAATTATTTAACCTGTGTTTAAAGAACAAAGATTTGTACTTTGCAAAATCATCATACCATCTTTAAGTATATACTATGTTGTGTTTCACCTAAGCCCTAAAAACACTGTTTTTGGTTGTCTTTAACATTTTAAAAGCGCCATATAAACCTGATATCATAGAAAAATTAAGATGAGATTAAAATTCAGGACAGCTTGATCTGATAAATAGTATTGTTAACTTCCCATAGGAAGTTATTGTAATGGGTCCGATTTGTCGAATTGAAAATTTTGACATTTCTCGACATTTCAAGGTCCCTAGAGTCGAAATAAAAGATTTTTAGAAAGATGTCTGTGGGTGCGTGGTGTACCTACATTATGTACGTCCGGTTCGTACGTTCGCGACGTTTTTTCGTCGTCCATAGCTCAAGAAGCAGAAGAGATATCGACTTCAACTAAATTTTGTTATACAGAAGAAAATTGCGTGGGTGGTTTTTTTACCATAGCAGTTAAAAAAAAGGTGAACATTTTGGTTAACCTTAAATATCTCATGAACCAATAACGTTAGAGACTTGAATTAAATTTTATATTATATTATATTGTAACGTGATACCAAACAAATATATATTTTTGGAAAAATAAATATTATTTACCTCGAAAAATTTACGAACAAAAAACGATTTCATCTCCAAAACAATTTTGTGCAACGAAGAATAATGTTTTTAAAATCTGTTAAAATTATGAAAAAAATCGAATTGATAGTTTATTTTATAAAAAATAAAAACCTAAAAAAAACATTACTCAAAGTTGGTAAAAATTGATTTTCAAATATGTTTTCAAAACTTAAAGATGTTGCCCCTAAACTAATTTTAAATTTTTTTATAAAATATTGTTTTCAAAATTCAATAAAATTTTGAGAAAAATCGAATTGTCAGTTTCTTACCTAAAATAAAAACCTAAAAAAACATTACTAAAAGTTGGTAAAAATTGACTTTCAACTCAAATATCTTTTCAAGACTTCAAGATATATACTTTAAACTAATTTTAACTTTTTAAACATATTGTTGTCAACTTTCAGTAAAATTTTGAAAAAAATCGAATTGTCAGTTTTTTTACAAAAAAAATAAAAACTAAACAAAAATTAATAAAAGTTGGTAAAAATTGATTTTCGACTCAAATATCTTTTCAAAACTTTAAGATATTGGCTTTAAACTATTTTTTTGTTATAAGAAATATTGTTTTCAATATTCGGTTAAATTTTGAGAAAAATCGAATTGGCAGTTTTCTTACAAAAAATAAAAACCTAAAAAAAAAACAATACTAAAACTTAGTAAAAATTTACTTTCGACTCAAATATCTTTCCAAAACTTAAAAATATTGGCTTCAAACTTATTTTATCTCACAGAAAATATTACTTTCGATATTCAGTACATGTTTTATAATAATCCAACAGTCAGTTTTTTCATAAAAAATTAAAATCTACAAAAAATAGTACGCAAAATTGGTAAAAATTGATGTTCGGTTTTCGATATCTCGTGAAAAATAGAAGATATTGTTGACTTCAAATTAGTTTCATTCATTAAATTTGTATTTGTTTATCTATTAAAATTGGTAAAAATTGGTTTTCGACTAAAAATCTCGTTAACAAAAAAAAATTTAAAAATTTAGAAATCAAACTATTTCATTATATGCAATATATTACTGGTAGTTTTAAAATTTTTAAGAATAATTCAACTGAGAACTTTTTTAACAAAACGCGAAAACCTACAAACTTTTAAGCAAAATAAATCAACAGACAGGATGTGAAGTTATCAGTGTGGGTCGCATCCCAGCCTCTTTTTTTGTTTTGTGTTACAGAAAAAAAATAGTTAAGAAGTACATTGTTGTTGCTTTTGTTTCTTTCGAATTTGATTTTTAACGGATAAGCTTTAATTACAAACAGAAGAAGAAGAAGAAGAAGTAAAAAAACAAAGTTAATTCATTTAAATATGTATGATGTAAAATATATTACCATTTATATAAATAGTCTTATGTTAACATAACTAATAATAACAATTTGCAATCAATCAGCACTTTATAAACAATTCCCACTGATCCACTTCTTATTCCATGTAATATATTATAGTAACACTTTACCAAGAAAAAAGAAGTAAACACTCATCACCAACCAAATCAAAAAGCCAAACAAAAATCGAGGTCATGTACAATGTACATAACAATATGTCAACAAAGCTCAACATTATACTTTACTCTGCTCGTAGTAGGTACAACCTATATAAATAATTATGAATCTAGATTATTTACCTCAAACCTCTCTTGATACTTATACCTTCTTATTAATATTTGCACCCATTAACAGCTAAGTCAGCATAAACTTCAATAAAACAATAATAAATAATGTCAAAAGCCAATTTATTTGAGGTAAGCCGATCTTCTCTTTGAACTTCCGTATCTAGTTTTGTGTTGGATGTTAAACAAATCAATTCTAAGATTTTAAAAAATTTCACTCTTGTCATAATCACCGGGAATTCTCATAGTTTAATTGAGTGTACTGTTAATAAACTTTAAACAAACAAAATAAAAACAACAAATTGTAAAGTGCTTCTTTTATATCTTCGGGTCGTCATCATCGTGTACATATTGTTAATAGTGTCAATAAAGCCTAAGTCTATCTTTTTATGGTACCTCTAAATCTAGAAAGAAGAAGATGAAACCGAAAGTTGAAGTTATTATTATTTGACTTAGGACGACAAGACGCGCCACGACGACGAAGACGACGCATAACACCTAAATGGTTAATTTCAGTGTCATGGAGTATAGGCATCATGACCCAGACACCAAATTTGTATGAGCGAGTGTCTTACCAGTCACAGTCTTAGATACGCTTGGTGAACTTTTTTTATTCGGTTTGGTCCAACTTATTTCGTTTTTTTTTTTTTTTTTGGAATATAACAACGCAACGTAATGTGAGTTTATTTTGTTTTTTTTTATGGTTTTGGTATATTTGGAATATGTGGACCCACAAATTAGTGTTTTTTTTAATGTTTGTTTTGGATTTTTTTTGAATTTTGTTTTGTTAAAAAATTATGCAATTTTTGTGATCAAATTTTTCTCTGCACCTAAACACGGCTTTATAATGATTCAAAAGATATTCGGTTGTAAGAAAAGTATGTATATTGTTTGAATGAAGTAATGTGGCGCGGCGGCGATGTGAAAGCTTTTCATTGAGAAATGTACATACCTATCTTTGCATATTTTACAAACAAAAAAAAGTTAAATAATTTAACGAAAAAGTGGTTCGATAATGTACATATGTTGATATTAAACTATTTTAAAACTTTGCATTCATCCAGCTTACGGTTTTTGAGAAAAATGGTTAATTTTCTGTAAATGAGTGACAGTTTTGACTGAAGAGTGATATTAATTTGGCATCATCAATGATAATTTGTTTTAAAAATTTGATTACAATGTTTTTGTTAGCACTACGGACGTCAATGAAATAATAATATTTGTTTTCAAATGACGTCAGTCAAAATTGACAGCCATTTTTTTTAAATGTTTATTATATGTAGTTACAAATTTTAATCTCTGAAAGTATGATGAATTCTAAAAAAAGCAATTTAAAAATTTTGTGGTTTAGTTCAATGTAATATAGTTGTTGTCCTTTTTGATTTTTTTAAACAGAATTTCTGTTGACTTAAAAATTAAACTTAATTGATTTTAGTTATCATTTTAAGTTTAAATATATATAAACTTTTAATAAAAAATGTTAAATAAATTTCAAATCAATTTCTAATAAAATATAAGCTTGGTAAATAACTTGAAGGGTCATTATTTTTTCCAGTTTCTAAAGTAAAGATAAATAAGACACATATGTACGAGTACATCGATGATACATGTATGGTTAAAATTTTATTGAAAAATTTGGTCGTTGTTTTGAGTATGAAAAACATTATCATTTTAACGGCCACTTAGGGAAGATTCGCAGATTGACAACATTAAATTTTTTGTATGTCCCAAAAACAAAACAATACAAAGTTCAAAATCTTTCTCTTCTAGATACAATTTCAATCATTATAGTATCTTACTTACTTTCTCGACATTTTAATCAGTTATTACTATTTTTTTTTAACTTTATATGAAGTTTGAGAAAACCTTAAATTTGATACTTGCATAGTTTTTTAAAAAAAGGTGGGGACTTAACTTTAAGTGCTGATTACGAATCCAAACTTAAATTTTATTTATTTGTTTAAGTTTAAACAAATACCAGTTTTTTACATTATTTTAAACTTCCCATAGGAATTTATTGCAATGGGTCCGATTTGTCGAATTGAAAATTTTGACATTTCCCGACGTTTCAAGGTCCCTAGAGTCGAAATAAAAGATGTCTGTGCGTGCGTGCGTGTGGGTGTACGTACGTTCGTACGTTCGTACGTCCGTACGTTCGCGACGTTTTTTTCGTCGTCCATAGCTCAAGAACCAGAAGAGATATCGACTTCAAATAAATTTTGTTATACAGATAATAAGCCAGAAAGATGCAGAAAGGTTCTCAAGAAAATTGCGTGGGTGTTTTTTTTGGTTAATCCTAAATATCTCACGAGCCAATAACGCTAGAGACTCGAATTAAATTGTTTATTATATATTGTAACGTGATTTATAAATCAAAAACCTGAAAAAAAAATATTATTTACCTCGAAAGATTTACGAACAAAAAACGATTTTATCTCCAGATGTGCAACGAAGAATTACGTTTTTAACATGTGGTAAAATTTTGAGAAAAATCGAATTGACAGTTTTTTTTACAAAAAATAAAAACCTAAAACAAACAAGACTAAAACTTAGTAAAAATTTACTTTCGACTCAAATATCTTTTCAAAAATTAAAAATATTGGCTTCAATCTTATTTTATCTCACAGAAAATATTGTTTTCGACATTCAGTAGATTTTTTATAAAAATCAAACACTCAGTTTTTTCATAAAAAATTAAAATCTACAAAAAATAGTACGCAAAATTGGTAAAAATTGATGTTCGGTTTTCGATATCTCGTGAACAATAGAAGATATTGACTTCAAATAAATTTCATTCATCCAATTTGTATTTGTTTATAATGGGTGATTTTTTAAGAGCTTGAGAACTTTTGTTAAAAAAAAAAAGCATAAAATTTGCAAAATCTCATCGATTCTTTATTTGAAACGTTAGATTGGTCCATGACATTTACTTTTTTGAAGATAATTTCATTTAAATGTTGACCGCGGCTGCGTCTTAGGTGGTCCATTCGGAAAGTCCAATTTTGAGTAACTTTTTCGAGCATTTCGGCCGGAATAGCCCGAATTTCTTCGGAAATGTTGTCTTCCAAAGCTGGAATAGTTGCTGGCTTATTTGTGTAGACTTTAGACTTGACGTAGCCCCACAAAAAATAGTCTAAAGGCGTCAAATCGCATGATCTTGGTGGCCAACTTACCGGTCCATTCCTTGAGATGAATTGTTCTCCGAAGTTTTCCCTCAAAATGGCCATAGAATCGCGAGCTGTGTGGCATGTAGCGCCATCTTGTTGAAACCACATGTCAACCAAGTTCAGTTCTTCCATTTTTGGCAACAAAAAGTTTGTTAGCATTGAACGATAGCGATCGCCATTCACCGTAACGTTGCGTCCAACAGCATCTTTGAAAAAATACGGTCCAATGATTCCACCAGCGTACAAACCACACCAAACAGTGCATTTTTCGGGATGCATGGGCAGTTCTTGAACGGCTTCTGGTTGCTCTTCACTCCAAATGCGGCAATTTTGTTTATTTACGTAGCCATTCAACCAGAAATGAGCCTCATCGCTGAACAAAATTTGTCGATAAAAAAGCGGATTTTCACATTTCGAACCGAACACTGATTTTGGTAATAAAATTCAATGATTTGCAAGCGTTGCTCGTTAGTAAGTCTATTCATGATGAAATGTCAAAGCATACTGAGCATCTTTCTCTTTGACACCATGTCGAAATCCCGCGTGATCTGTCAAATACTAATGCATGAAAATCCTAACCTCAAAAAAATCACCCGATATAAGAAATCATTTTTTTTAAATGCTACTAAAATTGGTAAAAATTGGTTTTCGACTAAAAACCTCGTTAACAAAAAATAATTTCGAAATCAAACTATTTCATTATATGCAAAATATTATTGGTAGCTTTTAAATTTTTAAGAATAATTCAACTGAGAAATTTTTTAACAAAACACGAAAGCCTACAAACTTTTAAGCAAGACAAATTGACAGACAGGATGGGAAGTTATCATTGTGGGTCGCATCCAAGCCTCTTTTTATATTTTGTAATATATTTTAAAAACTTGATATAATAGAATTGTGTAGACAACTGAATTTTTACAAGAACAAAACTTTTTTTCAAAACTTTATGCATTTTTTAGTCGAAAACCGTTTTATCGTCTTTTTCAGATTTTTGTAAGACAGGTGAAATCTTACAAATTATGAAGATTTCTTGAATATTATATGATATTGAATATTTGTGTAGTGCCCGCGGCGTCATGAT
This sequence comes from Eupeodes latifasciatus, assembly GCA_920104205.1. Taxonomy (NCBI): domain Eukaryota; kingdom Metazoa; phylum Arthropoda; class Insecta; order Diptera; family Syrphidae; genus Eupeodes; species Eupeodes latifasciatus. Next base: position 375,779,356 of record OV049924.1, read on the forward strand.
GGTTAGTGCTTAGATTGCATAGGACTGTCATTGCAGAAGTCTTCCCTTCATGTGCCAATTAAAAGTTTCTTCACGGGTTCGCCTCTTGCGAGGAATTGATAAATCCTCAATGAATAATTCTTGTCATGAAAAGTACTTGCTTAAATTAGCGCTTCGGAGTTTTGCATATAAACTGTAGGTCCGCTTGATCCCCGAAATGACTAGCACACATCAATGGTTGAGAGTTCTACGTCACTAGGCCTTTGCTTTCAACGGACTTGACGTGATACATTAATTTTGAAATCAGATTTGAAGCAAAACCTATTGAAAATGTGCAAATTTATTGCCAGGAAGAAAATCTTGTTGACCAGTGTGACTTAAGTTTTGTTGGTTTTTTATGCGTCAAAAATTCGGGAACTATTTCCATAGACATGATATTTAGCGTAGCCCTACATAATAAAATGTATATCAGTGACAGAAAATGTAAAATTACGCGTACAGGAAATTTCTCACGTAATCACGTTGTGTGCCTTGTATTCCTGTCTTATTTACCACATATTTTTTAAGTCATGATCTTTAATCGCCGAATAAAAATAATTTATACGATACGTTCAATTGCAGAGAACGCCAAGAAATCGATAAATTCAAATTATTATCAACAATTGCACTTGAACAGCACAGTTATTACGTCAAATTTAATTATAATTTTACCGATTGCTTGCATAGTCGGTCAATTATGAGGACCATAAAATCATCTCGTTATTTTCGAAAAGTGTTTAAATCACTTTTGTAGTAAATTTTAATAATTTTAACGCGTTGCTGGATTGAAAAGTGATCTATTATCGTTGTTGGCCAACAATTAACTAAAATTATAACATTACCAATGATAGCACGGCTTGACAACCGGGATCCGGTCCTGGCCTCATTCTACAAGGCTTTCCATTCATTCCAATCGCGAGCCGACACGCACGCCATCAAGTTGCGCAACCCAAGGCTTCGAGCGTCCTGGTCTCCGCCATCTCTCCAGCGTAAGCATGGTCTGCCACGCTGACCTACCGTAAAATGGACTGCAGAAGACTCTCAGAGCTGGTTCCTCTTCGCTCATATGAGGTAGTTGAGTTGCCCAGCCCTCGGAGATTACCGATTAATTTTTGTCGCAATATCAGCTTCGAGTTCGATTGCATACAGGCCATGATTGTAGCGTGTCCGTAATCGGCCACAATTCTCGAATATTTTGAAGAAAGCTTGGAACAAATCAGGAAGAAAATAAAAGAATTAAGAAACTTTCAAAACTGTAGCCAGCATGATTATAATACAGTCCGTAGCTTTGGAGTCAAATAAAATAAAATTAAAATCAACATGACCAATTCGCACATTTGCGGATGGAATACCTCGATAAGTTTACGAAATCTATCTTTAGGGCCTTGAATTGAAAGCCGGGCATTGTCATTGAAATTATATTTCACGTGGCCTTAAAGGAAAAAGGTGTTAAATTAACAGAAATATATTGTTTTCACTTCTTCCAAAAAAAAAAGTTTATAAAACTTTTCTTGTAAAACTGCATTTATGTTGACCATATTTGTAGTGAATTTAAGCAATTTCAATGCATTATTAAAGAGTGCATCGTTCCACTTATATCAAGTAATGGCACAGATTTCACCTGTCAGTTGACCAATTAGCTTGCTATTCAAATCGCTATACTAGTGAAAGGGCTTCAAAGCTCATAAAAACGCATTATCCAGGTTTTTTTACTTTTAGAAACCTCATATTTTTACCAGTTTTTGTCTTGTTGAATTTCTCATTTATTTGGACAGAGGTTTACAGAATTTGGCACAGTTTTGTCTTATCTTCACACCGAATCAAAACATTTTGTTAGAAGGTTGAGGTTTCATAATTTGTTTTATTTTTGCACGGCCTAATTTGTACATTTGTTGTATGAAAATATCAAAAATCACAATTTAGCAATATTTTTCAACAAAACGAAAACTATAATAAATATGTAGAAATAAATGTACATGGTCAAGCCAAACATGTTCTCTTAAATATTTGTTCTTTTTGTCATAGCTACTTTTAGGTACCTTACCTACCTAGTTTTATTTAACTTATTTAGCACTTATGGTAATTTTGTGTTGTTGTGTGATATACTTTAAAAATTATTAAATTTTTTTTTAGTAAAACGTGTTTATAAGATGAGTATGTACAATGTACATAGAAGTTTTAATAAATAAATATTGATTTTAAAATCTAACACTTCAAAAACTTATAAACAACACATCTTCGTGTCGTTATAGGTTTCTGAACTTATATAGGGATGCACTTAAGTTGGTTTAAGTAATGTGTAATTATAATGTTGTTGAAGTGTGTTATTTTTGGTTGTTGTTTTTTCTTGTTAAAAAAAATATACAATTTTCTGTTAATAAAACTTATTAAATATTTGTTTTATTTTTTTTTCAGTTTATTCGGAAAAAATAAAACTCAACGAGAAGTGTGAAAATGTCTATGAGAATGAATGAAACGGATACGGTCGTAGACCGCATGGTGAATTTCTTTGTGGAACATGAAGGTAATAATTATATTTGACTTATTTATTATATTTAAGTTACATAATGTTTTAGGTAGAAAATATTGAAAAATAGTTATTTCCGGGGGTTTTTCTGTTTTCGAGTAGCTAGGACTAGGGGCATTCTTACTCATAATTTAAGTTAATAAGAATTTGAATAATTTTATAATTTTACTTTAATTAAGAAGACCAAATTAAAAAAAAAACTACTTAGCTTGAAATTTTTAAAATTATTGTAAGAATAAGTTGAGGAATGCTTATTGCTGACTTTATATTATTTTACTGTATTGCACTTTTACTTAATTTAAATTAAACACAAAAGCTCTATTATGTTTGTTTTCTATTACAAAAAATTTACTTTATTTTGTAGATCTTCGTACCAAAAGTTGGTTCCTTTCGAATTCACCCGGACCTCTTATAACAATTTTGGCTGCCTATTTATACTTCTGCCTCTATGCTGGACCTCGTTATATGCGTGATCGTAAACCCTATGAACTGAAAACTACTCTTTTAATTTATAATGCATTCCAAGTGTTATTAAGTTATGTTCTTTTCTACGAAGTAAGTAAAATTTTTAATAACCAAATATTACAAACATTAATATAAATTATTATTAATTTTATAGGGATATAAAGGTGGTTGGGGCGGTCATTATAGTTTTAGATGTCAAGAAGTTATTTACGAAACAGATCCTATTTCAATGAGGGTAACTTTTGAAAAGAAAAATAATTACCTAAAATAAAAATAAAATTAAATTTTCTGTTTATTTGATAGATGGCTGGTGCTGTATGGTTATATTATATTGCAAAACTGACAGAACTTCTGGATACAGTGTTCTTTGTTCTGAGGAAAAGACAACGTCAAGTGTCATTTTTGCATTTGTATCATCACACTTTGATGCCAGTTTGTGCATTTGTTGGAGTTAAATATTTTGCAGGTAAGAACAAATCTAGAGTAGGAAAGAGCTTTAAAACAATAAAACATCGAAAATTTGTCTGCGACATCGTCGATGTTTAAATTTGTCCAACCTAGTCCAAAAACTTCTTGCCATATGTTTTCCGAAAACCCAATCTTTTAATTGCATTTAATTAGAAATGATAGATTTTTAGTCACGACTGTATACAAATCGACATACTCGTACATATACATATGTATAAGGGGGGTCTCATAAATCGACAGTAACATTGAAATTTGTTTCAAAAACGAAACAATTTGAAAATGTACAGGAAAAACAAAGAGTTTCACAAAAATAAAGACTCTGGTTCTAACCAAACATTTTTTTAAAAAACTTTGAAGTATGCAATCAAACATTTAAACTGAATCTGTTTTCTGTCAAGATACACTGCCGGTCATAAGGTTAGAAGCAGGCATTTTCGAGAAGTAAAATCTATGTATATTTCTCCCGTTATATGATGGATTAGAAAAAAAAATAACTATGGTAAATGAGGGACTATTTTCTTAACAACAAAATATAAAATTTGGGTAAAGGAGAGATTTAGATTACGGAACTTTCATGGCAAATTGTTAATTGAGTCAAGAATATGCGAAAATAAATCGGGTCATTAGATTAGAAGCACATGCAATAATGGAAATAAAATGCAAGTATTTGTATTTTGTTAGGTTTTCAATAATGTGTGCTACCACCAGCCTTCAAAAAAACTTCAAAAATTCTATCTTTTAAGGATTTACAAAGAGATTCCAAGTAGACCAAAGAAATCACACTCCAGGCCAATTTGATACCATGAATTAGCGCTTCCTTGTCATTGTATTGCTTTCCTCCTTCATCTACCTTACTTGTAAGCTAGCCCCACACATTTTCAATTATGTTAAGGTCCGAGGAATATGGTGGCAGGCAGCAAGTGGTTTTGGTTCGCAATAAGGGATTTTACATCTCGGGCTTTGTGTATGGGAGCGTTTTACTGCTGAAAAATCCATGAAATTGGTCCAAAATTGGTCGCTAGTATTGGGGAACACTGATTCTAGCAAGGCCTTGTATGTTTTCCTAGTCATTTGGTATTTTGGGCTACCAAGTCTACAGCGCTATACAATAAAATTGAACTTCAGACGATAACGGCTCCTTCTTTGCTATGGTGACGGTTTAAAAATCACTACTCTCTCCTCAGGTGATGGAAATAATAATTGTAACCATCTGGCCCATCTAGGTTAAATTTTTCGTTGGAATAAAATAACCTTCCGCCAATCATTTGCGGTCATTCCATTTTGCACATCTCAGCTCATGTGGTCTTTCTCGAAACACAAGCGTTCCTTCTTCCTTGCGTCATAAAGTGGTGGTTTTTTCTAAGCTTTAGATGCTTTAAGTGTTAAGCATGGCGTATTGTGCATTTAACAGTGGATAAGCTGGCCTTAACATTAGCTTTCTCCCTAGTTTTAACTGCCGATAAAGCTGAATTTGACGCTATTCTAAGAACATTTCGCGTTTCGCGAAGTCTTAAGGCAGAGGAAGTGTTTTTTTTATAATTTTTCGAGTAAGACAATATTTTTTTAAATAATTGCTGACACAATGATCACTTCGATTTTTTTTTCAGCCTATAGCAAAGCATTAGAGAGCTTTAGAGCAATAAACATCTTTTCTTGTCCTTTCCTCCACTGTCAAACATTTTTTGTTGCCCATTTCTGTTAACACTCAATCAAGAACAATTAATTTATAAATTGTACCTACCATTTTTCCGAAAGAAAAATGTATGCACTTTACAAAACAACGCTGATTTATTCACTGCTTCTAATCTAATGAGCCGATTTATTTTCGCATATTCTTGACTCAATTAAAATTTTGTCATAAAAGCTCCGTGAGCTAAATCTCTCCTTTAACCAAATTTTATATTTTGGTGTTAACAAAATGGTCCCTCATTTACCATAGTTGTTTTTTTTCTAATCCATCATGTAACGGGAGAAATATCAATTTTACTTCTCGAAAATGCCTGCTTCTAACCTTATGACCGGCAATGTACATATATTTGAAAAGTTAAATAAATAAAATAGTATTTTTGGTAGGACTTTGATTTATATAAGAATCACTGTCTTGCAGTGTTACAAAATATTAACAGTGACATGGGATGAAACTAATGAAATAAATAATAAGTCAGTATCTTTGTTTTTTTCTCAAGATATATTTATGTAAGTCAAAATTCAATTTAAATATTTTTTTAAGTTTTTAGGTTTTTATTTTATTGCAAACAAAAGCTGTCAATTGGATTTTCCTTAAGGTTTTAATCTACAATTACACAGCCAACGTAAAGGGTCGACGCGTTGACTCTCTGACGTCACCAAAAAATCAAAATTTACGATATTAAAATTCTATAGAAACATCAACATAAACATACATAGCTTTTTTGTATGAACTAATGATGTTTGTTTTAGTTCAGCAGGTAAAATACTTTCACAACAGTCTCTTAAATGATGACTTTAAGATACTGCCAATTCAAATGGCTGGAGTTGAACTTCTACCCTTATTGTTATTAAAAGTTGATTTGAAATTTTGATTATTATCAAATCACACATATGTATATTGATATTAAAAGGAAAAATTATATACATACATATATCTCAAGGAGGACCATAACTCCTTTTAAGGTGCGTTTAAGGTCTTAACTTGGATTCCATTTGATTGAACGTAAAAAGTTATTTGCTTAGAAACAAATTTAAGTTCATAGAAGGGCCGAAAACCAAGTAATTGTCAATTTAAGGCAAACATGACTTTAATCTTATAGCTCATACTTGGATCACTCTTTGCTTGCATCCATTTGGATAAAAAGTCAATTGGATGATATAATAAAGTTCATGACTTAATTATTTGGACCTTACAATTGTGTTTTAGCTAATATTCCTGAATTAATTTTAATTAATAGTAACAAATAGCAATGGGTAACATACATTAAGAGATAGATAGAGCTTTCTCTGTTGCTAGTTTGTCAATGTAGTGACGCTCTTTTAAGGCTTATTGTTCTGATAGCAACTATTATCAAACCAAAAAAAAAATGCACCTGTATTTTAAAATTAATTTTAAAAAACATCTGTCAACTTAACTTCCATATTGTACGTTGACATGGGGTTACATTAAAAGAGGGATTTGACTTTGCCCTGTGAATGTTGGGACACAGTCATTGCGATGACGGGCCATCCCATTAACATTGGCTTACACACAGAAAACTGTCAATTCGTTGACTCAAAAATGTATTTCAACGTCAGCGTCAATGTGCTCGAAAACGCGTTGACAGCTTTTTTCGTTCACTTTTAAACGAGGTGACACCCTTGGGACAGATTTTGATGTATAACAGTAGCTTCACAAAATATTCCAATTAATATTTTCTATGAAATGAACAAAGTTAATATATTTTGTTTGTTCTCCATATACCTGAGTCGAAAATCAATTTTTATCATTTTGTTGGTTTCTTGTAGCTTTTCGTTTTTTGTAATTAAAAATTAATGCTAACATTTTGCATAACATAAATTATGTTTAATTCAATATTCTTCTTTGGTCCCCCAAATAATTTAGTAATTTTGTTGAATCAAACTGTCACTTAATTTGTTTTCTTAGTTTTACCAAATGTTGACTATAAGACCAAATTAGTTTATAACAAATTCATTAATTTGTTGAAAACATATTAAAATTTATTTATTCACATACATAATTCATATATTATATGAACTACATGTCAAGTTTTGCATTCGTAACAAATTTCGAACTTGAGATTTTTATCAAACATGATAACACGATAGTAGAGAAGTCGAAAAAGGTGGGTCCCTCGATTTCGTAAGTCTGTCTGCCTGTCCACGCCCCTATACAGCCCAAACTATTGGGTCGATTAAGGTAAGAATTGAAAATTAAGGTTTTGAGCTGATTTGCGGTAGGAGTTTTTTTCCTGTTTTTTTAAGACTAAAAATAACAGTAGACCCCATACAAATTTTTGGTCAAAAATCGAAAACTCGAATTTTCTCAATAACGAAGCGATAGACTTGTAATAAATTTTCTCTAAAATTTTTTGTCTCACTTAGTTTTTTTTGCAACAAAAAAAAAACATTTTTGTATTGCTCCAGAAGGTTGCCCCCATACAACCATTATTTCGGTTTTAAGTTTTCTCAAGATCAACCGGTTTCAATATTTTTTCTGCACAAGCTTCAATACTGTCTCAATAATATTTGATGAACAAAAATGTAATTATTTTTATATTTGATTCAAAAACAAATATTATTTTTTTTTTCGAAATTCGATATCTCGAAAATAAGTCATCATTTTTTATAAAATTGGAATATATAACTGCATACTAAATATATTTTTAAATTCGTTTTAAAAAAATGTATGTAATACATATACAAAAAGTTAATTGAAAAAACGCTATAGCAGCTTTTTTCGTTTACTATTACGATTTTCAAATAAAATGTTTAAAAAACTATGTATGCTTTTTTTTGAAAAACCAAATCGCATTACAATTTTTGAAAACAAACTTTTGTTGCAAGTAACTTTTAATTAACTTTTTAAAAAATTCATCAGTTGACACCTTTTCTTACAAACAACGAAAACCAACAAACATAACAAAAAATTGATAAGTATTGGTTTTCGACTCAAGAATTGTGAGAAAAAAACGAGATATTGACTTAAAATTTGTTCATCGCTTACAAAGTGTTGTTATATTAATATTTTGTTGAACTTTAAGACAAATCGCCAGATGGGCACGAATGGAAAGTTATTAGTGTGGGTCGCATTCCAGCCTCTACTTTTATACTATTGAATACGCTGAAATATTTTTACATATACTTAAAACCAATATTTTATATTATATTATTTCAGGTGGACATGGAACTCTTCTTGGATTCATCAATTCTTTCATCCACATCGTTATGTACGCTTACTACCTGCTATCAGCTCTTGGACCCAAAGTTCAAAAGTATCTTTGGTGGAAGAAGTACCTTACCATCATGCAAATTGTAAGAATTTTTCAACGCATTATTTTCTTTAAAGATGAAGAACATCTTTACTAAATAAAATGTTTTCTTTTTTCGACAGATCCAATTCTTGATCATTTTCGTGCACACCCTGCAAATTCAGTTCCAGCCCAACTGCAAATTCCCCAAATCAATTGCCGCCTTGTTGACATTCAACGCTGGTCTCTTCACCTATATGTTCAGTGCATTCTATGTTAAGAGCTACAAAAAGGAAGCAGCTCAAGCGGCGCGAGATGCCCTTAAAAGCGAAGAAAAGAAAGAATAAGTTTATTTAAGACTTTTCTTTGGGTTAGATTTCTTAGATTTTTATTATTATTTTTTTAAATTGAGTTTTTATAAAAAACTCAAAATAATGTACATTATGTGTACATTAAAAATGTAAATAGGACCAAAAATTAAGTTAGGTAGTTGGACATTTTGTAAACGAAAAAACAAAATATTGAATTTGTATAATTTAAAAATGATAAACAAAAGAGTATGGTATATTATGTAGTATATAATAGGTTATTGGTAAGGATGTAAAAAGGATGTTTTATTGTTATGTGTGATGATTGATTGATACACTCACATCAGAGGAACTAAACTTCGAAAATCTTCTATTAATTTATTAATTAAAGACTTATTTTGGTTGAAGATATATAAAAATATGCCTAATTATATTGTATTTTTTTTTTTAGCTTTCCCTATAAATATTTTTGACCATTGCCAAGATTTCAAAAAATTTGTATGCCAAATTTCAGCTAACATTTAAAATCATAAAAACTTTGGATGATTTTTTAAAAACAATTTTCTACAATATTTAGACTAAATCGACATTCTTAAATTTGAATCAATTTATAAACCTATCCACTAAAAAATTACAAAATAATCAACTTAACTTTAATATGAGAAATGATGTCACACAAAATTGTAAATATCCACTTTCTACAAGAATGTATTTTAGTTTCTAAAAGTCATTATGCACCTAATTTTTTAGATTATGTTCTATTCAATGACTTCTTTCCTGTCGTTTATCTGCACAACCCTTACTATTTTTTGTATTCTATTATAATTTTAATAAAATCAAAAAAAAACTATTATCACAAATAATTTAAATTGAAAATGAACGTCCAGAGTTAAAATGTTACAATGTTGAATTTAAGTGATAGTTGATTAAATTGATATATTAAGTTATTCAATCAAAATTTATTATATACCTCTTAGAAAATATATACACGAAATATAATGCATAATCTTGGTTATGAATTTGTTTAGAAATGTAATGTTTTTTTTTTATACAACTTTAACAACAACAATAAAATGTACATCATATTTCTTTTGTTTTTAGAAATAAATACTGGCCAATTGTGCAAATTATAATTTAAGATTGTAAAACAGAACAATATATAATTAAATACGTATCTATGTTTGTACAAAATAGTGAAAATATAAATGTACATAAGAAATTAAATTCAAAAATAAAACAATTTTTTGATACAATTTGTATTTGAATGTGTTTTTTTGTTAAAATTTAAAATGTTGACATTTTTTGACTTTTCAATGTCACTAGAATCAAAATCAATGATTTTTAGAGAGATGTCAATGCAGTTATATCGACTTCAAATTAATTTTGTCATACAAGTTATAATATCAAGATGTGTAGAAAGAATTATAAAAAAAATACAGTCTGTGGATATCGAATTTAAAAAATCAAAAAAAAAAAAAAAAAAACAATGATATTTTTGATAATACATAAAATATTAGGTAATAAGACAGTATAAGAGATTGTGCAGACCAAATTATTTAAATCGGTTTATTAGTTCTTGACCTTTATTTCCAAGTTTGAACTTAATTGACCCAATGGTAAGGGCTGTAAAAGCAAGAAATCGGAATAGGTACTTACCTTTTTCGACTTCTCTACTATCGTAATGTCATGTTCCTTTAAAATCTCGAGTTCGAAATTGTTTACGAATATCTTACGAGTACCCGTTGCATTATGGTTAGTGCGTTGGACTGTCATGCCAGAGGTCTAAAGTTTTTTTTTCACGGGTACTGCCTCTTGCGAGGAATTGACATGAAAAGTGCCTTCTCAAATAAGCCGTTCGGATTTGGCTTAAAACTGTAGGTCCCCTCCATCAATGAAAATATTACTCGCACACAGAAACGGTTGAGAGTTGAACGGACTGTTGTGCCAAATAATTTATTAACTTCCCATAGGAAGTTATTGTAATGGGTCCGATTTGTCAAATTGAAAATTTTGACATTTTTCGACGTTTCAAGGTCACTAGAGTCGAAATTAAAGATTTTTAGAAAGATGTCTGTGCGTGCGTGTGCACGCTACGTCCGTATACGTCCGTACGTTCGCGACGTTTTTTTCGTCGTCCATAGCTCAAGAACCAGAAGGGATATCGACTTCAAATAAATTTTGTTATACAGATAATAAGGCAGAAAGGGCTCTCAAGAAAATTGTTTTTTTTTTTTATAAATCAACAAAACTGAAAAAAAAAATTAGTCACCTCGAAAATTTTACGAGTATAAAATGATTTTATCTCCAAAACAATTTTGTACAACGAAAAATAACGTTTGGTAACATTTTGAGAAAAATCGAAGTTACAGTTTTTTTATAAAAAATAAAAACCTGAAAAACATTACTCAAAGTTGGTACAAAAAATAAAAACCTAAAAAAAAAAAAACAATACTAAAACTTGGTAAAAATTTACTTTCGACTCAAATAGGTTTTCAAAAATTAAAAATATTGTCTTCAAATTTTTTTTATTTCACAGAAAATATTGTTTTCGATATTCAGTAGTTTTTTTTTATAAAAATCAACAGTCCGTTTTTTTCATAAAAAAATAAAATCTACAAATTTAGTCAAAATTGATGATCGGTTCTTGATATCTCTCAAATTAATTTCATTCATCCAATTTGTTAAAATTTAAGAAATGCTACTAAAATTGGTAAAAATTTGTTTTCGACTAAAAATCTATTCAACAAAACTAGATTTTTAAACTAAACTATTTCTTTATTTTCTTTGTTTGTAATTTTAAATTTTTTAATAATAATTCAACTAACAACAACACGAAAACCTACAAACTTTTAAGCAAGACAAATTGACAGACGGGATGGGAAGTTATCAGTGTGGGTCGCATCCCAGCCTCTTTTTTATTTTTAATATCTAACTAACCTATATCTTATCTATTACGCTATAGACTTGAATTTAATTTATTCAATGCATACCTTTGAATTGCCTTGAATGACAGTTCGGTTTATTGCAATAAAATTATGATTGTATAGGAAACCATTGCGAGGCTATTCAAACGGGGCGCATTCCAGTCTCTTTTTTTATTTATTAAAATTGGTTTATCATCAGTCCAAAAAATTACAGCAAAGTTGAATTTTGGAAAAACACTTTCTTAAGAACAGATATCTACTATTTATTTGAAGTAGAATACAACATTTTAAAAAAGAATGCGTTTAATTTTTTCTGAAATCATATCATATAGTATCTGGAGTTTTATTTAAAGAACTAAACAAAAAAAAAAAACCAATAAGCGTCATTTTTATTCCGGTAACACTTTAAAAACTCGTGGTTCAAACAAAATTTATTTTGTGCAAACAAAATTCGAAAAAACATCCCACCTAAAAATGCTTTTTTTGTGAAAAGCGCGTTTAAGGTATTCTGTTTTTGATACACTAGGTCTCTATACTCGAATAGTGACACATATTTCTTCAAATAGACAGGGGCGTCTTTAGACTTTTCGGAGCCCTGGGCCCAATAGGATTCGGGGCCGAAAAAAGTAGGTATAATATATTTTTTTTTAAATTCTTTAGGTTTAAAAAATCATTTTAAAATTAATTTGTGCTTTTTTTTTAATATTTTTACTTTTTAAAAAGAACTAAAGAAAAAACATAAAACAGTTATTTTTTATACTTTTATATTTTTTTTAATTTACCTTCAATAGTTAAACATTTTTCTTTATAGTTGATTTTTGATAATTTGATTGAATTCTTATGTTTTTATATTTTTTTTAATTGTATGTTTTTTTACATCTTTATATTTGTTTTGATTTGTTTTATTTTTTAGATAACGTATATGTAAGTTTAAGTATACCTACAATAAAATATTATTGAAGGCATACTTTTCTGACTTTGTCATTTGAAAAATCATGAATTAAGTCATCAAATTCAATTTGATGCAGTAATTCATTTTAAATTGATAAAATTGACAAGCTGTTTAGTCTATCTTGTAGCATTGTGCTTCGAAGTTCATTTTTTATCCGGTTCAATTTCGAAAATAAACGCTGCCTACTGCAGTTTGAAACTATTTCATCCACTGTAATTAGACTGTACAATTTTGATATTGTAATAAGATCTTCATTTACATCTTTATTGAATTCTTTTAAAAACTGTACGAGGTGCAAGCATTCTACCTCAAGTTCTTCTGCATTAACATCTCTATGGTTTTTTGAAAACAGTTCGCAAGAATTTTGCAACTCCACTGAAGTCAAATATTGCAATCGACAAAAAAAGCCAAACAATGCATTAATTTCTTGATAGCAATTGGATTGTATTTTTAATTGCAAAGTAATAGTGTCAATAATTGGAAAAAAGTTAATATTTTAAACCATCAAAATATGTGGCACGCGAACTTCGTACTATTTTTCGTTGCAATAAGTCTTTATAATAAGCACCCGGATTCTGAATTTTGGCACACGCTTCAAATTTATGAAAATTCTCCCTTATATCATTTATGAAAGAACATAGTGAACAAGTGCTCCAAATTTCTGTTAAAATGAGGAACTCCAGTTTTGACATTTTCTTAGACAGGCTTAGCGCTTCGCTTTTTTTGTCTGGAGCTTGCTCTGGATCTCTAGAGATAGATGTCAAGGCTTCAGTAATTTGCTTATAACCATGATGGAGCGCGTTAACTGCATCAGCTCGTGCAGACCATCTTGTTTTAGAAATTGTTTTAAGAACTCTATGTGAACCTAAACATATACATTCAATTTATTCCAGCGATGGGTAGAAGCAGAAAAAAAGTTGTATATTTTTTGAGCCACTTGAAAGAAACTTGATGCCTCCTGCACACAACCAGCCGCATGAAGGCCTACTAAGTTAAGAGAATGTGCTGCACAAGGTACAAAGGTAGCAAATTCGCACTTCTCCTTTAATCTTGCTTGCAAACCAGAATATTTTCCCGACATATTAGACGCATTATCATAGCTTTGTCCTCTACAATCCTCTATTGAAATATTATGATTTTCCAGAAATGTCAAGATTGTGTCAAATATTCAGATTTATGCTCTTGAATAGGTATACATTTTAAAAACCTTTCGATGGGAACACATTTTTAACATACCGAATTACAAAAGTCAACTGGTCGATATGAGAAAGGTCGGGTGTAGTCAACACTTAGGAAAAATATTTTGCCCATCTAATTTCACCTAAAATTTTCATTAGGACTTGTTTTCCCATTATACTCAATCAATGTGAATAATGCTAAACTATGTATATTTTGTTTTTTGTATTGATTGCATACTTTTTGGAAATGTCGTTAATACTGGGAACATATAATTTGGTTTTAGTATAAGCTATTTAAATCCTATTCTTAAACCATGGAATAAAATTCGGAGTAATTTTATTGTTTCCATTAAAATTAGGAATTAAAGTTTTATGGTTTATCTTTTTATATGAAAACAAGTACAAAGATGACATTAATGATTTTTTCAGCTTCCAATTCTGGGGTTAAATTTATTTGTTTAGTAAATCAACCCACACTGATAACTTCCCATCCCGTCTGTCGATTTGTCTTGCTTAAAAGTTTGTCTATATGTATCAATGTTTACCAAATTTGCGTACTATTTTTTGTAGATTTTATTTTTTTATGAAAAAACGGACTGTTGGATTTTTATATCGAATGATATATGAATATCGTAAACAATATTTTCTGTGAAATAAAATAAGTTTGAAGACAATATTTTTAATTTTAGAAAAGCTATTTGAGTCCAAAGTAAATTTTTACCAAGTTTTAGTATTGTTTTTTTTTAGGTTTTTATTTTTTGTAAAAAAAACTGTCAATTCGATTTTTCTCAAAATTTTATAGAATGTTGAAAACAATATTTCTTATAAGATAAAATTAGTTAGAAACCATTATCTCAATTTTTTGAAAAGATATTTGAGTCGAAAACCAATTTTTACCAATTTTTGTTAAATTTTTTTTAGGTTTTTAATTTTTTGTACAAAAGCTGTCAATTCGATTTTTTCAAAATTTTACTGAATCTTGACAACAATATTTCCTGAAAGATTAAAGTAGTTTAAAGCCAATATCTCCAAAGTTTTGAAAAGATATTTGAGTCGAAATTCAATTTTTACCAACTATGAGTAAATTTTTTTTAGGATTTTATTTTTTATAAAAAAAACTGTCAATTAGATTTTTCTCTCAAAATTTAACAGATGTTAAAAACATTATTCTTCGTTGCACAAAATTGTTTTGGAGATGAAATCATATTTTGGTCGTAAAATTTTCGAGTTGACAAATTTTTTTTTCAGTTTTTTTTATTTTATAAAAAAAAAACATTAATTGGATTTTTTTCCAAAAATATAATTGTTTTGTATCACGTTACAGTATACATTATAAAATTTAATTCAAGTCTCTGGCGTCATAAGTTCATGAGATATTTAGGTTTAACCAAAAGTTTCACCTTTTTTTTAAACTGCTATGGTAAAAAAACCACCCACGCAATTTTCTTGAGAGCCCTTTCTGCATCTTTCTGCACTATTATCTGTATTAAGGTGCGTGTCCATTTGAGAGTAAACGTGCTGCGAGTCGCTCTCAAGCTGCTCTCGAGAGCGATCTCGCAAGTGGACATAGTCTGGAGAGTAGCTCGCGGAGAGTTGACTAATTACTCTCGACATTCGATCTTTTTGAAAGTCACTCGCAAGTGGACACATGTGTTTACCACTATCCGAGATAAGCTCTCGGAATACCAACACAGTTCGTATTTTGCGAGTAGCTGTCGAGAGTAAACATGGCAAAGCAGTGGAAACTATGTCTTTTTTTCATATAAATTTGATTTAAAAATACATTTTTACATTCCCATATGAAGTTATTGTAATGGGTCCGATTAGTCAAATTGAAAATTTTGTCATTTCTCGACGTTTCAAGATCCCTAGAGTCGAAATAAAAGATTTTTAGAAAGATGCCTGTGCGTGCGTGTGTACGTACGTTCGCGACGTTTTTTTCGTCGTCCATAGCTCAAGAACTAGTAAAGATATCGACTTCAAGTTAATATACAAAAAATAATAGATGCAGAAAGGGATCTCAAGAAAATTGAGTGGGAGAATTGAATTTAATATTATATTGTATATTGTAACGTTATACCAAACAAGTACATTTTATGAAAAAAATCGAATTATAGGTTTTTTTATAAATCAAAAAACAAAAACTAAAAAAAAATTTGTCACCTCGAAAATTGTACGAATTAAAAATGATTTTATCTTGAAAACAATTTGGTGCAACGAAGAATAACGTTTTTAACATATTTTTTTAACAAATTTTGAGAAAAATCGAATTGACAGTTTGTTTTATAAAAAATAAAAACCTAAAAAAAACATTACTCAAAGTTGTTACAAATTGAATTTTGACTCAAATAACTTTGCAAAAAATTGACTTCCAACTTATTTTATTTTACAAGAAATATTGTTTTCAACATTCGGTAAAATTTTGAGAAAAATCGAATTGACAGTTTTTTAACAAAAAATAGAAACTTAAAAGAAAATTTAACAAAAGTTGGTAAAAATTCATTTCCGACACAAATATCTTTTTAAAAATTTGAGATTATGGCTTGCAAATAATTTTAACTTATAAGAAATATTGTTTCCATCAGTTAAATTTTGAGAAAAATCTAATTGACAGTTTTTTTTACAAAAAATAAAAACCTAAAAAAAAAAAAACAATACTAAAACTTGTTAAAAATTTACTTTCGACTCAAATAGCTTTTCAAAAATTAAAAACATTGTCTTCAAACTTTTTTTATTTCACAGAAAATATAGTTTTCGATATTCTGTAGTTTTTTAATAAAAATCCATATTTTCAAAAAAAAAAAAAATCTACAAAAAATAGTACGCAAATTTGGTAAAAATTGATGTTCGGTTCTCGATATCTCGTGAACAATAGAAGATATTGACTTTGAATTAGATTCATTCATCCAATTTGTATTTATTTATTTAAGAAATACATTTTTTTAGCAAATGCTACTAAAATTGGTAAACACATTTTTTCGACTAAAAATCTCGTTTACAAACACAGATTTTGAAATCAAATTATTTCATGAAATGCAAAATGTTGTTGGTAATTTTTAAATCTTTTAGAATAATTCAACTAACAAATTTTTAAACAAAACACGAAAACCTACAGACCTTTTAAGCAAGACAAATCGACAGGCGGGATGGGAAGTTATCAGTGTGGATAAAATACATGTCCAACTGATAATATGCTAGCAGAAGAAATCTATTAAGTGGACACGATTATGAGAGTACTCTCAGCAAGAAAACTCTCAATATTCTAGCAGAGAGCTCGCGATAGCAAAACTTCTAAAATTTGGCTCGCAAATGGACAGTCTCCCGAGAGTTGCACTCGAGATTTAACTAGCAGAAGTACTCTCAAATGGACACACACCTTAAGAAAATTTATTTGAAGTCGATATCTCTTCTGGTTCTTGAGCTATGGAGAACGAAAAAAACGTCGCGAACGTACAGACGTACGGACGTACGAACGTACGTACACACGCACGCACAGACATCTTTCTAAAAATCTTTTATTTCGACTCTAGGGACCTTGAAACGTCAAGAAATGTCAAAATTTTCAATTTGACAAATCGGACCCATTACAATAACTTCCTATGGGAAGTTAATAAAAAAGACTGATGTTACATTCAAAAAGGGTTTAAATCCAAAAAATGCACCCCCCGCCCTCCTTACAGATCCCACTGTTGCATACACCCAAACTCGCACATACCATTATTGCTATCAAAATAAGACCACTCAAGCAAAAAAGAAGAATTAAATTAAAATAGTAGTTGTGGTTATTTTCAATTTTCTCAAAAACTAAAATACATATGTACATAAAATTATCTAGTTTTCAGTTTTTAATCAAAAACAAATAAGAGCAATTCTGAAATAAAAACAATGGTAGATAATCTTGAAGTATTGAAAAATTACAATTTAAACCCTTTTTAACTTTTTTTTACTCAAGTTTGGAGTTTAAAATTCAATTTTTCAAAAACTACGCATAGTTTTGACTTGATTTAAAAACTGGCTAATAGAACAGAATGTTGGCTTTAAAAAAATGTATACAACTTAATTGTAAGTATCACCCTTATTTTTTAATTATTTTTTTTCATACTGCCTAAACGGGGGGAGATAGACCCCTCCAGTAAAAAATGCTTGTTTTTAGTTGTTCTTAAAAAACCCGTTAAAATATCGTGGCGCCTGAGTTATCGTATACTCTTGCCCAACTATGAGAAGATATTTTCCGATTCCTTCAAAATTATTTGCTTCTGCACAAAATATTTTTGCTGACATTTATTTAATTTTTTGGAAAAATTCGATTGACATATTTTTTTTACAAAAAATCAAAGCCTGCAAAAAAACAGCTTAGGATTTAGGAGGAGTTTTCGACTCATGGATGTATGTACGTACATGATAACTAAAAACAATTACTGACGTCAGTAAATAATAAATTTGTTGTTATTATTTTATAATTATTACCAAGCTATTACCAAGTGAGAGAAATTGAATTTAAATTTTATATTACATATTGTAACGTGATACCAAACAAATATATTTTTGGGAAAAATTCCAATTAATTGTTTTTTTTATATATCAAAAAAAAACTGAAAAAAAAATTTGTCACCTCGAAAATTTTAAGATTAAAAAATAATTTTATCTCCAAAATAATTGTTTGTACAACGAAGAATAACGTTTTTGATATCATGTAAAATTTTGAGAAAAATCGAATTGACAGTTTTTTTTTATAAAAAATATCTTTGCAAGAATTTGAGATATTGGCTTTAAACTCATTTTATCTTATGAGAAATATTGTTTTCAAAATTCAGTAAAATTTTGAGAAAAATCGAATTAAAAGTTTTTTTACAAAAAATAAAAACCTAAAAAAAATTAATAAAAACTGGTAAAAACAGATTTTCGACTCAATTATTTTTGAAAAAATTAAAAATATTAGCTTCAAACTAATTTTATCTTATAAGAAATATTACTTTGAACATTCGATAAAACTTTGAGAAAAATCGAATTGACAGTTTTTTAACAAAAAATAAATACATACATACTTAAAAAATATGAAAAAAAAATCGTAAAAATTGATGTTCGACTCAAATATCTTTTCAAAAATTTAAGATAAAGGCTTCAAATTAATTTTATTTTATAAAAATCTAACAGTCAGTTTTTTCATAAAAAAATAAAATCTACAAAAAAATAGTAGGTACGCAAAATTGCTAAAAATTGATGTTCGGTTTTTGATATATCGTGAATAATAGAAAACATTGGCTTCAAATTAAAATTGGTTTTCGAATAAAAATAAATTTTATCATATGCAAAATATTGTTGGTAATTTTTAAATTTTTTAGAATAATTTAACTGATAACTTTTTTAACAAAACACGAAAACCTACAAACATTTTAAGTAAGACAAATCAACAGACGGGATGGGAAGTTATCAGTGTGGGTCGCATCCTAGCCTCTTTTTTATTTTAGTTCATGAAAGGTATCCGCACTATTTTTATGAAGAGGTGTTCTTCAATGCTGGTAAAACCAGTGCGTAAGCTTTTTCATCTGTCCTACTCTTCAAGTCTCGGTTCGAGCGGATGAAAAACAGCATTTGTCCAGCCCATGTAATTGACCGATTGCAGAGATGTCTCTTCTTTCCAAGGTCATGGTAACGCTGATTAATTATTAGCTTAAGAAGCTAATACGCGATGTCGCCAAAAATGCCGCAAGATGTTTGGGTTTTCTAAGGCGATGCAAACATTTTTTCTCCCCCTCTGATCTGGCTGTTATCTACAAGACTTATATACGTCCAAAGCTTGAGTAGTAGTAGTAGTAGTAGTAGTAAAGTGTTTTTTATTTCCAACTTAATATTTTTATACATTTTTGAGTTTAACTTGAAAGAAAGTTATTTTGAAAGATTTAAAAAACATACGACAATGACATAAAGAGTCGTCTGTCGGGTAATTGAAAAAATACAAATAATTTTACATTTAAGTTCATTTTTTTTTTTTTTTAAAAAGATACAATTTTTGATTTTAAATAAATTTAAAGAGAAATCCTAAATTTTACAGTTTTAAAGTAATGTGTACACGTTCATAGTTCACACTATTTTCAAATATACTCTGTTAAGATTTGTTTTCTATACTTTATAGCCACGTTAATATAACTCGAGAGTCTGTTCCAATCAGCCCTGCAATTTCCGTTAAGGACAGCAATAATTTCAGCTTCATTTAGAGTTGCCTTTTCAAAATGTCTTATCCTGAATTCTCTTAGTACGGGACACCTGCCTAGGAAATGTTGTATATCTTCTTCTTCTCTCATGTTGCATAGGCTACATAATGTTGATACGTTGCTTCCACGCCTATTTCCGTTGAGTGAGATAAGATCGCATCTAGCTTTGAAAATCCATGATATTTTGTAAGGCTCCAAGTCATCTGTTATGTATTGCGGTCCTATTGAATAATCCAACATCTTAAAAATTCTTGTGTTGCTTCCCCTCGCTCTCTGTTCTGCTTCTTGATTTGCCTGCGATTTCAGTTGATCAAGAATTTGTGAGTTATTGAAAACCCAATCTCTTTCATTTGTCATGTTCTCATCCCAGTGCAAGCCGAACCTGTTTCCGATCCTATTAATCTCCTTAACCCAAAAAAGTTGTTTTGTTAAGAGGATTTTGGTAAGTTGCTTAGGTAGTCTCGTGTCACTGTATTCAAATATAGTCTTTTGTACATATCTAAGGTGCAAGTCCAGTGTGTAATAGTGCCCGTCTTCAGCTGCGGTTTAAATCGGTAATGCATAGTTTGGGGTGTATGATGGTAACTTTAAAACTCTTTTCAGAAAGTATCGTTGTAGCTTATCCACTTCATCAAAAGTTCCAAAACCCCAGACTTGTGCACTATAAGTTTGAATAGCTCTGCATACTGCCAAAAAGAGTTTCCATTTTGAACTGAGGTTGATATTCTGCTTACTCAAAAAACAATGCCATGTCGCGTTAATGCTGTTCTTTGCTGCTGCATTTCTTTTCTCTACATGCTTAAAAAAAGTTCATCTTTGGAGTGAGCAGAACACCAAGATATGTGTACTGAGGTACTATCCGAATTTCTTCTCCGTTGAAAATCCACTTTTCCCTATTTGATAGCCTGCCACCATTTCGGAAGACCATAATTTCCGATTTTGAGAGATTCACTTCGAGATTCCAATTGGTGCAGTACTCTTCAAAACGTTCTATCATACGTTGCAAAACCTCCACATCCTCTGCTAAGATCACCATGTCGTCAGCATACAGCAACAGCCTTATATTTAAATTTTCGATATTAAGACCTCCTTCAATAATTGCATGTAGATCATTTATATATAAAGCAAAAAGTAAAGGTGATAAAAGGCATCCTTGTTTCAACCCATATAGTGTTTCGAAGTACTCCGATAACTCCCTTCCTGTCCACACTGCTGATTGAGTATCAGAGTATATGCATTCTAGCAGGTTTACAAATTTAGTTGAGACTCCCATTTCACGTAACTTGAGCATTAATAGTTGTCTGGAGATTTTATCAAAAGCCGCCTTTAAGTCCACGAAAAAAGCATAGACTTTCTTTTTTTCAGCCAGCTTAATGTGTACAATGGACGCCAAGTTATAGATATTATCCACTGTAGAATATTTCTTTCTAAAGCCAGCCTGATATTCTGTTAATATATTATTTTGTTCCACCCAATTATACAACCTTTCATTAAGGACTCCCATCATGATTTTTGCTATACAATTCATGAACGAAATTCCCCTGTAATTGCTTGGATCATATGTGTCGCCCTTTTTAAAAATTGGAAAAATCACAGATTTAGTGAAAGTTTCTTCTACCCTGCATTCTTTTAATATTTTGCTGTATGTCGTTGCGAGTTGTTCCAAAAAAGTATCTGTAGCATTTATTATGAACTCATATGGAATCCTATCTTCTCCTGGCGCCTTATTGAGCTTAACGTTTCTCAGCATATTCCTTAATTCACCAACACAAAATGGCATATCTAATGTTGAGTCCTCGACGTAGTTCGCTACATAAAGTGTGCTACTCATTTCTTGTCTTGGATTTAAAAGGTCTCTGAAATATGCTTGAAATTCCAAAGCAGTTATGTCAGCCATCACATGTTGGTCTTGGTTTTTTATCTCCTTGGCTAGGCGCCACCAGTCTCTGCTGTCTTGAACTGTATTCATTTTTAATTCTATTTGTTGTTGGTATAATTTTTTGCTTTTTTTACAAACATTTTTATAGTCTTGTTGAGATTTTAAATAGCATAGTTTAGTCTCTTGACTTTTTGTTTTGCGAAATGCATTGAGGGATTTGAAAGCTTTTCTCCGTGCGATTTCACATTCGGAATTGTACCATTTGTTTTTCGGGTTGAACTTTTTTGAATTGTTGTTTTGAAGGGGTGCAGACAACTTTATTATGTTGGTTAAGTCTGCTAAATCAATTGTTTCTTTTTCGATCTTGACTTGCTGAAGATTTAAATTTAGCTTTATTTGGTAGTCTGCTTTTTTGGTCTCAATCCATTTGAGTTTCGGCAAAAGATTGTTGGGGCAGGTTCCGCTATCAGTGTTGTTTTTCTGAAAGCTCAATTTTATTGGTAAGTGATCCGACCATATAGCATTTTCTACATTAAACCGTTCGACAAACATCAGCATATCCTGTGAAACCGCACAAATATCATTCACCGATTCTCCTATATTACTAACGTAAGTTAGATTTCCTTCTTCGTCTCCTATTGTTCTGCCATTAAGAATAATTAGCCCGTTGTCATTGCAAAACTCCAAAAACTCCTTTCCTTTTGTATTAATGGTGATATCTTTAGAACGGCGTATTTCGAGTCCAGCAGTAAATCTTGATTTATAAAAATCCTCGATATCTTGCTGTAAATTACCCATTCTTACATTCATATCCCCCATAACTATGAGATTTTCAAAAGTATTTTCATTAAGAAAGGATTTAACTGCCTCGAGATCATTTTGCCAGTTTGCCGTTCTTAGGTACATTGGTAAAAGAGTTAAAACTTTGCCATCAATTTTTATATTAATTATGTCAACGCTTTCGCCGCTGATAAATTCATGACGTATATCATCTTTGATCAGGCTCTTTTTGATTCCATAAACCATACCCCCACTTGCTCTTCCAAAACGGCTACTTCGCGTTGCTGGTCTCCAATATGTGTGGAAGTCTTTGAAGTATTTCTTTAATTGATTTATTTTATCGTCTTGTAAATGTGTTTCTATAAGTACAAATATCTCGTGTGATGTTACATAATTGAAAAAGTGAGTGAGTAAAATTTTGTTCTCTAAACCGTGTACGTTATATGACATGATTCTAATAGCTTGCTTTAGTTCTTTAATGTTTATAATATTATTATTTTCTAGATTTGACATAAAGTGGGACATATTAAGATTACGACGACAGACAATTTTTAGTTTTTTTGTTGCGGGTTCTCGATTAATGCATTGAAATTACAGTTTAAGCTATCAATTTCTCCATTATACAGCTCCTTGAGTACGCCTTCACCTTTAAGGGCTCCACATGCAAGTTCATTTTGGCTATCCCACCTGAACCATTTAACGCCGATACGCATCTTCTTATTGAGCACGCTTACTTTATGTTTTCTTTCTAAAATTTTTTTCCTCAAAATCAACATTGCCTTCTTATGTATTTGTTTCTTTGAGTTAAGATCCCTTTCGAGAAATATAGCAGTACCAGCTAGGTTTTTTGAGCGCTTAAAGACTTCATTTACAAAATCGGCATTTTCAAATTCCGCGACTACTGTCATCTTTCCATTTCTCTCGTTAATTTTTTTAGTTGAGCATACTTTTACCTCCGAAGGCATTTTAATTATTTCTTCACACACTCTCTTAATTTCTTCGGGCGCAGAGGTTTGAGTTTGAATTCCCTTAAATATTATATTTTTGTTTTTTATTTGATCCTCCAACCAAGATATTGTATGGCGATCTTTATCCATTTCTGCTGATAGGTTTTGAATCTGATATTTCAGCGTCTGATTCTCCTCTGCCAGTTGGTTGATTTGGGAAGAAAGAGTACTTATTTGAATGTTGACCCCTTCCAAATCATCTTTTGTTGGCAAATTTTTGAGTTTTTCATCAAGCATGGTCGAAAAAACTGTTTGCATTTTGCTCATTAAATCATCGACGGAGATGTTCGCAACCATATTTGGTGGAAGTGAATCAGGCGACAATTCTGTACATTTTCTTTTAGGTATCTGTACATTTTTAGAAGTAGTGCTAGTAGTGGCCGCTACTGTTTTTGTCGGCGTATTAGTCGGTGTTCGTTGCATATTTTTAGTATTAGTATTAGTCGGTGTTCGTTGCATATTTTTAGGATCAATCGACTATACAAAAGCTAACTACTAACGTACTTACTTCTTCAAGTTAATTGGCAGACGTCACCGAATGGAAACAAAAAAACAAAATTTTTCTCGGCAGAATATCAGAATAATCAAACTCACTTTCCAAACAAAATATCATCTGAATATTATGCACTCGAGTTGCTGGGATTTAATATTGTTTACACTTTTGATTAATACCACTCTCACTTTTAACAAATAGCTGGTTATTATAAAATTTTCTTCTTTAAATTTCCTCTGTTGACAAATGACTAGTACACGACCAAGGTTACCAACTTCGTCCTAGCTTGAGTATAACTCCCATATCTAGGCTGGTGCTCCTGCAGCTTACTTAAGCCTCTTGG
The DNA here is from genome assembly GCA_920104205.1 of Eupeodes latifasciatus. Classification (NCBI taxonomy): domain Eukaryota; kingdom Metazoa; phylum Arthropoda; class Insecta; order Diptera; family Syrphidae; genus Eupeodes; species Eupeodes latifasciatus. The sequence goes on from OV049924.1 coordinate 375,803,850, forward strand.
ACAGTATTGAACGTAGAGCATTTAGATTGATTGGTGATATTGCCATCATACGATCATTTACATCGCTTAAACATCGTCGAAATGTTTCTTGTCTCACCCTCTTTTACCGTTATTTTAATGGTTAGTTGCATTCCTCCCTTAAACAGTTCAACCGTAATACTCGCGCTTCTAGGAATGCTCATCAATATACCCTCGAGCCCAACTTCGGTCGTACTGTCAAGTACAGAGATTCTTGCTTTGCCACACTCTGTCTTTCCCAGCCATTGCAATATTCAGGAATTCAAAACTAATGTGCACCGACACCTCCTTTCAACCCCTCTCTCCCTTTCCTAGTGCTCACGCTGTGTCTACATAATAAGGGTAGTTTATTCCTTTGAGTGTGCGCTTATTATAAAAAAAAAGATCGGAAAGCTTCTTAATGACTTCTTAAATACCGGACAGTACTGGTGATCTCATGGTTCATCTCACCGAACACTGGAGCAAATCTTTACATCGTTTTGGAGAACATGAGATTATTGCACTTGATATTTCAAAAGCATTTGATAGGGTATCAGTCTCTCTGTTATCGAAAATGCGTTTAGATGAAATCCTCTTTCGTTGGATTAGAAATTACCTTGGACTATTCAATACAAGTAGTATTGGGTGGTTCTATGTCTGAAGCCCATAAAATAAATGCTGGCGTGCCCAGGGCTTTGTTTTGTATCCGACACTCTTTCTCATTTTTATTATTGATCTTTTCTCTGTAACTTCTAATCCAATTAATTGTTGTTGTTGTTGAATTGCTGACGATAGTGGTCTTAGCTTTTCGTATTCATTTTCAGACGCACATCCCTCTTCTTCGGTTGTGGAACTGCAACAACAAAATATGCTAAGCTCATTAAATTCCAACTTACACAATGTTGAACAATTTGAAAAAAGAAACCGATTGGACAGCTCACTGCTGTCTTGTATCGTTAAATCAAGATATACCTCACTTGTCATTATCCATGGGTGGCACTTGCATCAATGAAGCTAAAGATCTCAATATTCTCGGAATATCTCCAACCACTTTTTGTGGAACAATCATATACGCAATGTCGCCAAAAATGCCACAAGATATTTGGGTTTTCTGAGACGATGCAAGACATTTTTCACTCCTTTATGATCTGGCTACAATCTATAAAATATATACAACTAGCTTTTACCCGCGACTTCGTCCGCATTAGATAGTTTTTTTGGATAGTAGTATGAAAAAACCTGAGCTGTACTTTTTTGTACGTATGTTTGAATTGTGCCGAGATGGGTTGAGGCCATACTAAGTGCGATTGTCATAGGTTAGGTTAGGTTAATACATTTTAAGAAGAAAATAGGTTACTGCAATACATATTTATATACGACGTTTTTTGTTTTTCCTTCTTTGGCCAGGACGTAAAGATTTTGTGGGTTTGAGACTTGTGAGCACACTACATATAATTGGGAAAACCGTTTTTTTTCCAAATTTACACTTGCAACTTTTAGCGTTTGCCGCCGAGCTTTATTTTTTAATGTTATTGCAAATGCTGCTTTCAGAGGAAACTGCACTCTTTTAAACTTAAACGACAAATCGGTTGGAATTATCGGAATGCGGGGAATTAAAACATTTTTTCCTTTTGCTATTGCAGTCATGATTATAGCTTTTATAATATTTCGTCCTATAGGTGAGTAATCTGTAGCCGTGTACCATTACATAACTTTGGTGCGTTAAGATTTCTCATTAACAGGACTGGAACACCAACCTTCAATCTCAACTTATGAGAAGGGTTGGGAATGCGTTGTTTTCCCATACCAATTTTATCCAAATATTATTCAAATATTTAGTAATTTAGGAGTGAAAGCGATCAGATTCCCCGGAAAGTAATTTTTCCCATGGGAATGCGTTGTTTTCCAGAGGTCAAAAGTAACTCATGTCCTTTCTTAAGGCTCAAACTATCTCCTTACCAAATTTCATTTAAATCTGTTTAGTAGTTTAGGCGTAAAAAAGATCGGCCCACCTGAATTTTCCCATTGAAATGCGTCATTTTCCCGGGGTAAAAAATAGCCTATGCCCTTTCTCATGTATCAAAATATCTCCATACCAAATTTCATGTAAATTGGTTCAGTAGTTTAGGCGTGATTGAGTAACAGACAGACAGACAGAGTTACTTTCGCATTTATAATATTAAGTATAGATGTACGTTCCAAGCTTAAGTATAACTCCTATCTCTGGACTGGTGCCTCAGAAACTTTCTTATTTCTCTTGGAATGTGTTCAACAAAGAGCTTTTAAAATGATTTATGATAATAATATCACAAACTCAATTACGTCACTCCAACATCGTCGGAATGTTTTTTGTGTCCCTCCCTTACCGTTATTTTAACAGCCTATGCTATGATATTTCTTAATCTATAATTTTTTAAGGACTATCTAGATAAAATTGCATTTTCCAACTTAGATCGGATTCCTATTTTCCGTTGTATTTTATAATTTTCTAATGAATTAAATGTAAAGTATTCTTCTAAAAATGTTTTTATCTTTTAAACATACAATTCTCAAGAATCACTGATATCAACTCAAGTGCTTACTTTTGAGATCCATGTTTCAGCATAACCTATATTATTCTTCACTTTATCATGTTCAGGGAAAACATATTCCTGAAAATACATTACTTATATGAACCCAAAAAGGTCTCATTTATTCATATTTCAAAATTGCTTCTGTATAAGACCCAATTCTGAAATTAAGTTTATTTTCTCTCAATTTCAATGTCTAATATAAAGTAGGAGAGGTACGAGTAGGTACTAGGTATATCTTTACTTAAAATCAAAAGAAGCCAATTAGTCAATTTATGAAGTATATTTATAATAATACCTTGTACGTAGATATACTCGTATGTCTATAACGTCTATACCTACTTACCTTCACATACATATTTCTCGGTATGCCTTATGAATAATATTATGAATGTCTCTGATTTTCCTCAAGTGCATCTTTTAACATAAGGATCCCGTTCTCGATGCAAAATGAATATATCATAAAACTTTCAAGACGTACAAGTATATCCCTGATATATGATGATATGGTATGTACATATACTTGCAGATAGAGGGAAAGGCAGTTTTGCCTTAAAATGAAAAACTATAAGTAAAACACGAGTGAGTACTCAATGTTCATCATCATCATCATCATACATAACATAGTACCTAACATGCATAGATTTTTATGAGTGCTTACTAATTACAGAGTCTTATACTTATAAATTATTATTATTAAATAAGTGTACCTAATAGAAATAAAATAATATATCCTTTTCACTCACGAAGATCCCCTTATTCATCATTCATTCATTTATTCACTCATCATTCGTATTCGTATAATATTCATCTTTTCAATAGAATCTCAATTTAATGAGTTCCGTATTAATTTTTCCAGTCACTGATTCTTGGTTTTAAATTAATTACTTAGTGGAAAAATAAGTCTTCCTGGATCAAAAACTATGTACGTATATACATATGTATGTGTGCTGTCATTCGTATAGTTGTCGCCGTCCTAGTTGTCGATTTGATATCTTTATTCTATAACATGGATAATGAAATAGAAAACTAGGTAAATGTGGAGAGAATTTTCAGATACATTTTGAAAAATTATTACAAAAATGAAATAAATAAGGAGGAGTATTTTTAAAAAAGGGGATTTGGAAATTTAATTTTTTGAAATTTGCTGATTTTTTTTGAGTACCTACCTACCTTTAATATACCAAAGACACAGGATGGGCTTTAGGACAAGAGGTTTGAAAAGGAGATGTCGGCTTACATTGGTTTTGAATTCTTGAACATTGCAATGACAGGGAAAGACAGAGTGTGGTAAGACATTCCCACATTCGCGTAGTACGGCTAAAGAACGAATATCTGTACTTCACAATACGACCGAAGTTAAACTGATGGGCATACCTAGAAGCTTGAGTATTTCTGAATTTTTTATTTTAGAGATTTAGAAAATATTTTGCAACAACAGTTGTTCTAATAACAGCTTTTATTTTTGATTTATGAATGATGTCCGGCTAACTTTGGCTATGATTCTTGGCCTTAAAAATTGTCAAGTTGCAAATTTTTTCCGCCAAATGTAAAAACTTATCAAGTATTTTAATGTAAAGGTTTAACGTAATACCTTAATATTTGCGGAATCATCCATCTTCGATGATTCATTGGATTAGGCTTTAGCAGTTGAGGAGATAGAAGCAGTTATGAAGAAGGCATAAAATGTGGAAGGCACCAGGATGAGGAGACGATAGGATATCCTACGAATTTTATTTTAACGTACTTATTTCATTTGTCTTCAACCTGAAAACAGTTTATAATATGATCTTCTCGCATGTTGATATCCCTCATCGTTCAAAAAGACAGTTATTCTCCCTATTCATAAGAAGGTGTCCCTGAAGTTTCGAAACATTGCATTTTGAAAGAGCTATTCCACGATAGACCAGATTTTTACACTTTCATCGATTGTTAAAGCTTTTCAAGCATGGAACAAGAAAGTCTACTTATTCTTTGTTGATTTCAAAGCTGCCTTTAATCTAGAGAAAAAAAGGAAGTTATTTATTCTTACTCTGATCTTAAAATACTTTCTGAATCACCAAAAAAACTATAGTTGATTATTAATCGATAAGCTACTTAATACAACAGATCGATTGATATGGATAAATCTAAAGTTATGATATTCTCAAGATCCTCCCACAATCAAAGCGTTAACAGGTGGTAGTACTAGAAGTTACCAATGAAATAAAATATCTAGACGTCAAAATAAATGAGTTAGTTGTAAAATCAACTCTCTGCTATGCTTCTGAAATCTGTGTGGCAAAATAATTTGATCAAAATAAAAAGTTTAAAAGAAACGTCTTAAAAAAAAAACTCTTCAGCTCGCACCTCGAAACACACCAATCACATGCAATCTACCTGAAAACGGGTATACCTAAACTTTTTACAAGGCAAATTTTAAAATTAAAATATAATCTCAAGAAAACTCACGAATAACTAAGAAAATGCTTTTATAAGAATTAAGTAATAAAGACTGGTGTACTGCTAAAATAACCCAAGTAACCAAAAGAAATGCGGTAAACACGTAAATGTTTTATCGAAAAAGCCCCAAAATCCACCAACAGATTAATATTAATAACTGAAACTAATATTATTTGCCAATATTAACAGACTTTTCTTCTTTGGGAAAAATACCCTTACCATGTAATGCACCCTTCAACCACTCAACGATTGTGGCTGGAAAACACTTAACAAGTTTTTAAAAGTAATCTTAAATTATAGAAATCCAATAATACATGAAAATATTTGATTTTTGAGCTTATGTTAATAATTCTTGCGCCACCTAATTTTTTTATTTTTAACCAGTCTGATTTTTTTTAAATTTAATTGATGTTTTCTTTTGTATATTTGTCTTTTTTTTAGAGGACATAAAATAAACCCAAATTTATTATTTTATTTTTTTTACTTGTGTTATTAATTTACCCGAAATTCGTGTTGATTAGAAACAAGGAATTATGTTCAGAACAAGAACAAGAACTACTAAAAGGGAGCTAATTATGTCTTTTTACATTTACATAATGAATATAAGTTAACATTATGCTTTTGTAATAATTTACATATATACTTTATAAATCGGTTTTTTGGGGCTAATTAATAACAGTTTTCTCAATGTTAATTAAAATATATGAAGCAACAAAATGCTAAAGCTTGTGTAAAACAATTTTGATTGGGGTTTAACTTACATTACAAGAGGGAAAATGTAATATACGACGGATATGGATACTATATGATTTGTAACTTCAAAAACAAAAAAAGAGGCTGGGATGCGACCCACACTGATAACTTCCCATCCCGTCTGTCGATTTGTCTTGCTTAAAAGTTTGAAGGTTTTCGTGTTGGGTTAAGAAAGTTGTCAGTTGAATAAGTTTTTAAAAATTTTAAAATTACCAACAATATTTTTCATACAAAGAAATAGTTTAGTTTAAAAATCTAGTTTTGTTTTTTTTTTTAGTCGTTTTTAGTCGAAAAGAAATTTTTACCAATTTTAGTAGCATTACTTAAATTTTTACAAATTGGATGAATGAAATTAATTTGAGAGATATCAAGAACCGATCATCAATTTTTAGCAAATTTGCGTACTATTTTTTGTAGATTTTATTTATTGTATGAAAAAACGGACTGTTGGATTTTTATAAAAAAAAAACTACTGAATATCGAAAACAATATTTTCTATGAAATACAAAAAGTTTGAAGACAATATTTTTAATTTTTGAAAAGCTTTTTGATTCGAAAGTAAATTTTTACCAAGTTTTAGTATCGTTTTTTTTAGGTTTTTATTGTTTGCAAAAAAAACTGCCAATTAGATGTTTCTCAAAATTTTACTAAATGTTGATAACAATGTTTTTTAAAAGATAAAAGTAGTTTAAAGCCAATATGTCAAAGTTTTGAAAGATATTTCAGTCCAAAATCAATTTTCATCAACTTTTTTTAAATTTTCTTTAAAGTTTTTAATTTTTGTAAAAAAACTGTCAATTTGATTTTTCTCAAAATTTTACTGAATGTTGACAATAATATTTTTTGAAAATTAAAAGTAGTTTAAAGCCAATATCTCAAAGTTTTAAAAAGATATTTGAGTCGAAAATCAATCTTTACCAACTTTTATTATTTTTTTTTTATGTTTTTATTTTTTGTAAAAAAAACCTTTATGCGATTTTTCTCAATATTTTAATGAATGTTGAAATCAATATTTCTTATAAGATAAAATAAGCTTGAAGCCTTAATATCAAGTTTTTGAAAAGATATTTGAGTCGAAATTCAGTTTTTACCAACTTTGAGTAATGTTTTTTTTTAGGTTTTTATTTTTTATAAAAAAAACTGTCAATTAGATTTTTTTCAAAATTTTATCAGATGTCAAAAACATTATTCTTCGTTGCACAAAATTGTTTTGGAGATGAAATCATATTTAAGTCGTAAAATTTTCTTTTCAGTTTTTTTGATTTATAAAAAAACCGTTAATTGGATTTTGTTCCAGAAATATACTTGTTTGGTATCACGTTACAATATATAATATAAAATTTAATTCAAGTCTCTAGCGTGATTGGTTCGTGAGATATTTAGGGTTAACCAAAATTGTCACCTATTTTAAACTGCTATGGTAAAAAAACCACCTACGCAATTTTTTGAGAGTCCTTTCTGTATCTTCCTGCATTATTATCTGTATAACAAAATTTATTTGAAGTCGATATCTCATCTGGTTCTTGAGCTATGGCCGAAGAAAAAAAACGTCGCGAACGTACGGACCGGACGTACAGACGTACGGAAAAATGTTGAGAAAAATCGAATTGATAGTTTTTTTTTACAAAAAAATAAAAACCTAAAAAAAAATGTATAAAAGTTGGTAAAAATTGATTTTCGACTCAAATATCTTTTCAAAAATTTGAGACATTGGCTTCAAACTAGTTTTATCTTATAAGAAATATTGTTTTTAAGATTCGATAAAATTTTGAGAAAAATCGAATTGACAGTTTTTTTTTACATAAAATAAAAACCTAAAAAAAGAATACTAAAACTTGTAAAAATTTACTTTCGACTCAAATAGCTTTTCAAAAATTACAAATATTGGCTTCAAACTTATTTTATTTCACAGAAAATATTGTTTTCGATATTCAGTAATTTTTTTTATAAAAATCCAACAGTCCGTTTTTCATAAAAAAATAAAATCTACAAAAAATAGTACGCAAATTTGGTTAAAATTGATACATATAAATAAACTTTTAAGCAAGACAAATTGACAGACGGGATGGGAAGTTATCAGTGTGGGTCGCATCCCAGCCTCTTTTCTTCGATAAAGTATTGAATTTCTTCCAAAAATTCAAATATGATTGTGGGCTTCTTGGCATTGATCATCAAAAAATTCATTTGAAAGACAGCCAATTCATTCAGTTTCCCTGACTTCATTTTTTTAACTTTTTAAATATCATTCTACCTCACTTTGAAAAGAAGGAGGAGGAAAGGAAAAACGAATTTGAATGTTAATTATCAAGGTTAACATCTTTATATTCTATTCAAGTCGACAAAATTCATCGACCAACTAACAAAATTTTAAATATGGAATTAAGAAGATTTTTTTTCGAATTTGAATATTTTTTAAAGTTTGTTTTATCTTTGGCAGAGAAAAGGATCAGCGGCCAGACGGATGTCTTTTTCTTTTCTATATCTGTACTCATCTTAGTCTCATATAAATTATAGCTATAGGGAAAAATGTTCCTTTTTCTTCTTCAAAAGAAAATAAACAGCTCTTCAAGCTTTTTGTTTCGTCTAAGGCTTGCCTTTTGTTATCTCGTTAATCCGATTTTTCGATATCAAAAATGTTTTTAATTGCCTTAAGCAGAGCGTTGCGTTTTGGTAATTCGAATTAAGTTTATATATAATTAACCTATAATGGGCATCAGTGGAGCAAACATAAATCAAATTTAAGCCCCCCTAGGCTCATTGTTAAGGCAAATCAATATTCATATTCGAGTCTCGAAAGTTGCCATCCCACATTTATAAAACAAAACTTATATGTAAAATTATATTAATACTATACATAACATTCATATACAATATGATTTATATGGTTTGTGCTTATGACTCTCAAGCTCAAGGGAATATTGAAGGTCCGGTCCAGTTTTGCGAATGTAGTTCTGGGATTAATTGTTTCTGCTGTCACTCTTGGCAATATTTTGCAGAAGATTTACTGTTTTTGGTATACTATATAGGTTGTGTCTGTTTCGTTAATAACTTATATAGGTATTATTGTGTTGTTTTGGGGTTGTTTATATGAACAACAATAATATTGGGTCTTTTGCTTCTTGATATGCAAATTGAAATGGGCTACTTTTAAGCTAGTATATGTAACATAGCAAGAATTCTACTACGTTATATTTTCCACAAATTTTATGTGTCTTTCCATTAAAATGAAAGTTATGAGTAGATAATGTAATTATCTATGTGAGGAAATTGTTTAAAATTAATGAAACTTCTTAAAAGGTAAAAGACGCATTACAAACTAACATTACTTAAGTTATTGACGAGATGAGGTTCGAAATATGCGAAAAAGTTGTTAAAAAATAAACTCAAAAGAATTGTAATCTGTGAATCTTCCCGAGCTGATCGTTTCAATAATATTGCTTTCAACATTTAATAGTAAGCTCCAAACTTTCATATAAACGACGATGTAAATATACAGAAAGCTATTTGACGAAGTTTCTTAAAAATTCACTGCAAAATATATTTTGTTTTAATATTTTAAGGGAATCCAAGAACAAAATTTAAAGAATTTTAACGTAAGCATGAAAATGTTGTATGATAAAATTTTATTTTTTAACGTAAGAATAAAGTTTATCAAGAAATTCCTTTAAATTAGTGCTCACTTTGCAACTTTTATATGCGAGCATTGTAAAAATATTGAACTCAAAATTAATCACAGAACTAACATTCGAAACGTTTATAAAAGATCAAAATATCATTAAACATATTAAGGAAATTGTTGAAAATTATTTTATTTACAAACTAGTCTGGAAGAAGCTTGCACAAAGATCTCGACTTATTCCGTTAAACGTACATCTTTGCTTACGAGAAGCATTTTCATCTCGCCTTTTACAAACAAAATTCCCGAATCTGAGGCTTGGAAAACCCATTGAGTTATATTATTTTTGTAGAAACCAATGTGGAGTGGTAGCATCGTTGCATCATTTTTATTCTAAAACGAGTCTGGAAACTACGTGACGGAAGTTACAGAGCCATGTTGATCAATTTTATTTTTACTGAAACTGAAGACATGATTTTAAACATGATTTTTTCAAAAAGGAGAACTCCATGAGGACAAATATTATACCCACAATCCGGCAACGATTCAAGCACTTAAGGTCAATTAAATCTAAGAAATTATTGTTGATGTCGATATTAAAGTGTTGTTGAAAAATAATTATTAGCTACGTTCTCTATTTCACTTTTACTCAAAATGATATTGAAATCGATTCAAAATACAAATTGAAGTTCTGTAATTCCCTTCTATCAAATTCGACTTTATTTTGTTCAAACTTAAAACGAAGTGAATTTTCGTTTCTATAAATTTCGATTTTTGGAGTTTTCACGTGATTTGAATTCGACTAGATTAATTTGGAAAGCCACTATATTACAAAGGGAAATTGTTTAAAAACAGTAGAAGTTTCAACTCAACTTCTTTATGCATTCCTTTTGATCCGTGAAAAGTTACAGCTTCTACTTTGTATGTTGGGGAACGACAAAGTATTTAAAATGATTCAGCAGACCGCCAAATGTCTCCCTAATATTACAAAAAAATTCGACACCAGAGTCTTTATATACCTTTTGCAAAAAAACAACTTGCCAGATTTTATATTACAAATTATTATTATTAAATTAATTTTATTTAAACGTACATTTTAACAATAATTTGGTTAATACATTCAATATGATGTACGGCACTGCCGTCTGCCTTATTGACAACTAAACTTATAGCTTTATATTTTTATTTCTCTCAATATCGCACATCGTCCAAAAAATAAAAATATTCCTAGGTTGCTTAAAATCGGTAAGATCTCGCGGTGAGGAATGTATAGTATTCTTAACCGGAACATGCGCGAAATTTGTTCGATAGTATATTTGTCGTGAAAGTATTTTTTTTCCCGGAGATCGTAATCAAGTGTACTGTAAATAATACGCTGCAGTGAACTTTTGGCTTGCTCCGTATATTCCTCTCTTGAGGCTTCATACAGACGATCTATTAAGCGATATAAAGTTGGTTTCCATGAGGCAAGGTTACTATAGTTCAGTTTAACATCCACCTGCTCGGCTAGTTCTTCATCCATTTCAGAAAAAGATTGTTTGAAGAACTACTTTCTTTGAAAGACGATAACTTGGCATATCGAGAGATTTGAGGATGTAATCGATCTGCAACTTAAGTGTTTTTATGAATAAAGGCGATAAAGCCGTTTTAAACATGATCATGTAGTTTTATGTACTCGAAAGAAGTTGGAAAATCCGTTTTATTTAAAATCTGAGCAGTTTTTTCACTTGTTCTTATCCCATAAAACATAACCGATTACAATACGTCTTCGAAGGCCCTGAATTTACTGGTATGTGTAATTTCCTTATTATTAAAGCATCGCTTCCATACTACGTTTATAGCTGTTTTCGCCTTAACAAGTTTGTTAGTGAGATGTTTTTCCATGCTCAAGTTCTTAGTAAAGCAACTCCTAGATATTTGTATTCTTTCACCAACTTTATTCTTTCACCATTATAGTATCATTGCTCACTTCCATACGATCTTCCTCCGCCATTCTTAAAAACTTTGGATTTATTTAAATTTACCACAAATTTAAATAAGCTTGCATAATATTATAAAAGGTGGAACTTACAATATTATGCAAGCTTATTTATCATTTGCTGAAGGCACTACGATGTTGCGCGAGCAGGAAAATGTCAACAGCAAAAAGAAGAGCTTTAATGTTAACGCCTGAGTACTCAAATCCTGCTGGTAATGCTTCGACGATATCTTCAATGAAGAGTGCAAAACAAACTTGGACTGAGTGCAAAGCCCTGTCTAACTCCCGAATTCGTTTGGAACCACTCTGATAAGCATTTGCCATTCCACACTGATGCTTTGGTAGTCTTGTATACATTTTTCAATACTGTACCGAACTTAAGCGACATTCCTATCTGGAAAAGCTTCAAAATAAAAAAATGCAAATAGTTTATTATTTCTCAACAGAAACGAGTCAGCAATCGAGCGAAGTACAAAAATGTGGTCGACGGTGGAGTAACCCGATCTGAAGCCAGCTAACTAAGCAAATTATTTAAATTTATCCATTCATTTAAACGCTTGAGCAGAATCGATGTAAATATTGTATATGAAGAGTTTCAAAATGAGATTCCTCTGCAGTTTTCCGGATCTTCAGTGCTTCCCTTCTTGTGGATTGGGAACATCAAGGCATCACTGAATTGGTTTGGGATGGTTCCCTCCTCAAAGATCTGGTTGAATACTGCTGTCAGAGTTACAACAAGAGTATCTGTACTATAGCTGTAGAATTCTGCGGTTATACCATGCGAGCCTGTAGCCTTTCCATCCTTTTGGTTAATTATCGATTTAAACACTTCTTCCTATTTTAGAAGCCAGGTTTGGCAGACTGATTCAGAAACTTATTTGGCGTATCTGGGTTTAACGATTGCTCCAAATGTGTTTGCAGTCTATTTGAATTAAGTCCCGGACTAATAACAAATTTTGTTCCATTAAGTTTTCGGACCAGGTTCCAAAACTAAGACGACTTGTTATACCCTGCATGCAGATGTGCTTGGGCTTCGGAATAGTCTTTTTTGTTTTTTCGGCAGAGAAGTTTATAATTCTAATTATACAGCATGTACCGGTCTTTTGTAAAATTTTGTATTGGACTTTTGATTTATGCATTCAGCCAAGCTTAAGAAAGGCTTCTCGCCTCGCCTATATTTGGATATTTGAAAAGCGTAGTTTGGTTATTATTGCATTTGTATTTGATTTTGTGCTTCCCCGTAATAAACGATACACTGAGAGGCATGTGGTCTGAAAACGATTTCTTTTCTATTTCAAGATTTTTAACAACTGTTCTCCAGTCATCACTTTTCAAACTGTAATCAATGACCGAACTTCCTTGTTTTCCCACGAATGTAAACTCACCCAATTCAGCACCTTCAATTGAACCGTTAATTATACAAATAACTATCTCTAGCATTCTTGATTGTGCCTTTTGAATTCTGGCATTCTCAACTCCTTCTTCATTCCCTATCCTTGATATTTTCGAAATCGGTGTCCCAGTGATATACGATAGATTTCTAAACAAATCCTCAAATCCAAGTAAGTCTGAACTCCATTCTTTTAAACTCACAATTTATGACTTACTATATAAGTTTCATTCAGAAAAAATGATTTCAAAATTTGCAACCTAGCCATTAAAAATACACTTATTAGACATTTCTGCTATATTAATAAATAAATTGGGTGGAGCAACAGTCCGTTGAAAACTAGGGTCAACTCTCAACCATTCCTGTGTGCGAGTACTGTTGTCAGGGATGGAGGGGACCTACAGTTTTTAACCGAATCCGAACGGCTAATTTGAGAAAGCACTTTTCATATAACAAAAATTACCTTTGGAGAATTTGTCAATTCCCTGTGAGTACCAGTGAAAATAACTTTAGATTGCACAGGCAGAGTTTGACTACAAGACCTCTGGCAAGACAGCCCTACACACTAACCATCATGCCACGGGTACTACTATATTATATGATAACATTCTAAAAATATTGAGATCTTTTTTGTTTGCATTGCTTTTGTTTACATAAGTTCTATTTAAGTTAATATTATTTACTAAAGAGCAGACGGCATAAAAATTATATATAAGGTCGTGACACCACAAAAAGCACATGTAGATTTTATATATTTTTAATAAAATTTAAATTTAAATCTATTTGAAACATGCACACCGGCCAAAACCATGATCCATTTCAGAATCTATGCACATACATGGGTATTTCATATAAAAATTAATAAATCATCACGACTTTTATGAACGGCCAAATCTACCATATATGGGATAAACTACACATACGAAAAAATACTTTAGAAAAGGACTAAGGTCAGTCCTTAATACATTTTTAGATATGTACATACAAATATAAATGTATGGTGATATTCCCTTCCACACACATACTCGTTGGTATGAAAAATTCAAAAAATCTTCCACATGCATCAACCGACGAACGACCAGCTTCTATGGCCAAAAAAGGATTTTGCTTGCTCTCATTTTAACCGCAGGACTAGACTGTCAAAGTTTCAAAAAGTGCATTTATACAACTGCCAAGTATGAGCAACCAACACAAATCTCCACATCACTCTTTTCCACCCACATCCCACAAAATCGTCCTTTTTTAAGTTTTTTTTTTGTTGTTGCTTTTCAACTGCAATGGATCGGGTTGTCCTTTTATTTCTATATTCCGCATAAAGCGACCACAAATCCAGTGTAGCAGTACCAGGCAGGAAGCAGATCTAGCACACGATTATATTTCTGATTCAGGAGGTAGAAGGTATGTATTTAGAAGACTGAACAAGCCCACAGTGAAAGAGTGCTCATTCCCGATGTCCTGTATATGGAGTTCTAGTTCAACATTATAGTCGCTTATATATATTTGTATTTGGCATTTGTTGCTCCATTCACATAGCTGCAGTAAGCGTGCTGTCATCTAGCATCATATATTTTACAAAATGAAAAAAGAATCATCTAAAGAACAAAATAGGAGAATTGCAACTCATATACTACATATCTTGGATTCACCCGCGCTTCTTGCACTCACACATGATATGAGTTGTCAAAATGATTTTATTTGTTTGAAAAATTACTGTGAGTGTGACCGAGTATTAGTTTTGGTTTTGATAAAATAATATCCATTTCACCTCAGGACTCTACATCAAAATTTCGGGATCAAGGAACTCCTTTCGAATTACTGAGAATTTCAAAATGATGCTATTAGATGCTATGTGTGTATATATTTTCTTGGATTTGTGTGTGTGATTTGGGGAATATTTTCGTTTATTTTTAAATTAAATGTACCGTGTAGCTTAACTGCTTTTTGTTTGGTCAAAAACCTGACGGCATTTAAAGAGAAATTCTTAGTTGAGAAACGTAGAACTTTTTGAAAGTTTTTATTTCTTATACCTATAAAAAATACAGATTGGATTTTTCTAAAACTACTATCTCACGTTAAAAACAAAATTTAGCCTAGAATGAAGTCATTTTGAATTCAAAAACTTCATTTATAATTTAGTAAAAAACAATATTTTTTTTATTTTGAAGACAATATCTTTTATTTTTCGAGTCGAAACCAATTTTTATCAACTTTTAGCAAATTTTATTTAGGTTTTTATTTTTTGTAAAAAATCGTTATTTCGATTTTGCTCAAAATCTTACCGGAAGTCATAAACGTTATTCTTGGTTGCATGCAAATAGTTACTTACTTACTTAAGGTGGCGCTACAGTCCGGGGCGGACCTGGGCCTCAACCAACATGCGTCTCCAGCCAGCTCGGTCCCTAGATAGCTGTCTCCAATTTCGCACGCCAAGTTGGTTGAGGTCCTCACCCACCTGAGTGCGCCACCTGAGTCGCGGTCTTCCTCTACTGCGCCGTCCCTCGGGATTGGATTTGAAGACCTTCCGGGCTTCGCTTCCGTCGCAATGCTCAAAAACGCTCCACTGACATCACGCTTTGATCTTCCAATTATGTCAATATCATCTGCGTATCCGAGTAATTGGATGGACCTTTGGAAGATTGTGCCTCTAGTGTTGACGGTTGAGTTTTGCACAATTCTTTCCAGAACGATGTTGAAGAAGTCGCATGACAGTGCATCGCCTTGTCTAAAACCTTGTTTGACATCAAATGCATCGGTGAGATCTTTTCCGACCTTGATGGAGCAGTGTGCATTCTCACGGATAAGTTTGACAGGGATGCCAAAACTAGACATTGCTCCGTAGAGCTCTTCCCTATGGATGCTGTCATACGCGGCTTTAAAATCGATAAAGAGATGGTGGGTATCGATTTGAAGTTCCTGGGTTTTTCCAAGATCTTCCATAATGTGAATATTTGGTCGATAGTGGACTTTCCTGGTTAGAAGCTACACTGATAAGGACCTATCAGGTTGTTGACGAACGGCTTCAGACGTTCACATAGTACGGCAGAAAGGATCTTATATGCAATGTTAAGGAGACTGATCCCTCTGTAGTTGGCGCAATTTAAAGGGTCTCCTTTTTTATGTATCGGGCAAACTATGCTGAGATTCCACTCATCGGGCATGCTTTCTTCCGACCATATTTTGCAGATGAGTTGGTGCATGCTCCCTACCAAGTCATCGCCTGCTGCTTTAAATAGTTCGGCAGCTATGCCGTCAGCTCCAGCAGCTTTGTTTGACTTCAGTTTAGATAAAGCTATCTTCACTTCGTCTAGGGCGGGTAGGCGGAATTGTTGATCTGCGTCGCCTAAGTTGAGTGGTTCTATCTCCCTTACAGCGGGATTCGGTTCGTCATCGCCGTTATATAATTTAGAGAAGTGGTCTTTCCATATTCTCAACATAGACTGCGGTTCTACTACGATGTTCCCCTGATCGTCTTTACAGGCTTCGGTTCGTGGCTGGTACCCTTAGGAGTTTTTTTTTACCTTTGGTAAAATTTACGAACCTCATTCCTGTTGTAAATAGTTTAATTTATAAAAAAACCGTTAATTGAGTTTTCGTCAAAATTATATTAAAGGATTAACTTAAATGTTCACTTATTTTTTAAAAGTCCTTTCTGCATCTTTCTGTGTTGTTATCTGAATAACAAAATTCATTTCAAGTCGATATCTCTACTGATTCTTGAGATATGGACGACGAAAAATAGTATTCCAAACGTACCGGACGTACGCATACACGCACTCTTAGACATATCTTTAAAAATCTTTGATTTAGATTCTCAAAGCTTTCAACGTCGAGAAATGTCAAAATTTTAAATTTGAAAAATCGGACCAATTACAATAACTTCTTAGGTGAAGTTAAAAAGTTCTGATTTAAAGGTTTTAATGTCGCAATTAGTATGGGAAACAAAATCGTCAATCCGTTATGCCTGTTAAAAATTCGTATGAGAATCTCGGAAAACGATGCCCTTAAATCTTAAGATTGGTGGTTTTTGTGTACAAATTGCTATAAGCAATTGCAAAACACAGCTCTCCAACGATTAAAAGGACACAAGTATGTTTTTAATCCACAAAGAAAATAAATTGTTTTACTAATGCATATCTTGTGGTCTTCAAGAAAGTTAAGGTTTAAAATGTGTATGTGTTAGGATTCAATTGTGTGATAAAGATGGAGCCTACATTTCCACAACTGTTCCACAAATTAAGTTCTTCCAGCTGAAGCCTGTTTAGACCCAGCGTTAGCAGACAATCAAGCATCCGAAGAAGTTTTAGTTCTCACTTGGTATCTCCCCTAAAGTTCCCTGAATTCTTTTATAATCATTCTTTTGTTATTTTTTGTTTGTATGGAATACAAATTTTTGTTTACTTATAAATATTATGGTTTATTTTTTTTTTCAAAGTTCAGCCAAAATTTTGTTTAAGCTTATTAGTTACATAATTTACATTAGTTACGCGAAAAATGAGTTGTAACTAATTACAATTAGTTAGGCGTAACTATATGGGTAACTTACTCGGAGTAACTTACTTTGCCAAAACTGCTAAAGAGCTAAAGAGCTGTGGGTTCATTTCATGCATAAATATTAGAAATTGTTTTGAGATGTAGCTTTTTACAAAAATTATTTTAATTCTGTTTTTGTTGCCATTTTTATAAATCCAAAGAACGCTACAAAAACATTGATGCAAAAAAACAGAAAATAAGAAAGTTTTCAAGAAAAATTTGATCGTTTTTCGTAAGACAATAAAACTTAATTTTATAATAAGACTTTTCTGGCTCTTTTTTGGCGTATTTCCGGAAAACTATCATTGCTTCCATTTTCAGTCTGCTTACTTGTGGATTGAAGCTAATTCCAAAAGGCAAATTCTAATAAATGACTGTTTGGCGAAAAACTTTTGAAAATATTTTGATCAAAAAGGAGTTAACAAAACTCAAAAATTAGAGAAAGGAAATGTTTTTTCTTGAATTTAAAAAATAGGTCCATTAAGGTAAATATTTCCTCTAAAATTTAAAAACCAACAAACAAAGTTAAAATATAAGTTCAATTCTAACGAGATTCAAAGCTTTAATGAATATTAAATTAATATATATGAATTTTTCATTATGTTTTACAATTAGCCGTTAGTTTAAAGAAAGTGTCACTTTTGCTTTTTTTGGGGCATTTATAATCTTGAAATTCATGTTTAAGTCGGAAATCTCCTGATCAATCAATTCTAAATCGGAGTGACCAAATTGCGATCGACACACCACACTTCTCCAGTATACAGCACCTCTACATCGTTGTAGCCAAGGTACGGCTTTAAATTTCCCGATCCAAGCCAAAACAAGGAAGTACTGTGAGAAGATTGTACGTTAGACGGCTACAATCGCAAGAGACTGTCATGTCCTTTTCCGATCGAGTCTCTAACAACCTATTAAGAAGTTCTATGCTGTCTGCATTAAGCATTGAAACATTGAAAACCATGTGGAAGAGATGCCGCTGCTGAAGTGCTAGGTTTCACACGGCCACCACAGAGAAACCCCTGGTTTGACGACGAATGCTGGTAAACGCACGCAGCTAAGCAACAGGGGTGTTGAGAATTTGGAAAGACTTCTCCAAATTATATAACGGCGAGGACAAACCGAATTCCGCTACAAGGGAGATAGAACAGCTCAACCTAGGCGACGACGACGCAGTTCAACAATTCCGCCTACCCGACCTCGACGAAGTAAACATAACTATATCTAAACTAAAGTCCAATAAACTTGCTGGGGCTGATGGTATCACTGCGAATTATTCAAAGCAGCAGCCGATGACTTGATAGGGAGCATGCACCAACTGATCTGCAAAATATGGTCGGAAGAAAGCATGCCCGATTAATGGAATCTTAGCATAGTTTGCCCAATACACAAGAAAGGAGACCCTCTAAATTGCGCCAACTACAGAGGTATAAGTCTCCTGAACATTGCATATAAGATCCTTTCTGCCGTATTATGTGAACATCTGAAGCCGTTCGTCAACAACCTGATAGGTCCTTATCATTGTAGCTTCACACCAGGAAAGTCCACCATTGACCAAATATTCACATTATGGAAGATGTTGGAAAAACCCAGGAACTTCAAATCGATACCCAACCTTTTTTTTATCGATTTTAAGGCCGCGTATGACAGCATCTATAGGGAAGAGCTCTACAGAACAATGTCTAGTTTTGGCATCCCTGTCAAACTTATCGGTTTGTGCAAAATGGCGATGGAGAATGCACGCTGCTCCATCAAGGTCGGAAAAGATCTCACCGATGCATTTGATGTCAAACAAGGTTTTAGACAAGGCGATGCACTGTCATGCGACTTCTTTAACATCGTTCTGGATAGAATTGTGCAAGACTCAACCGTAAACCCTAGAGGCACAATCTTCCAAAGGTCCATCCAATTATTCGGATACGCCGATGGTATTGACATAATTGGAAGATAAAAGCGTGATGTCAGTGGAGCGTTGAGGAGAAGATGGGTTTAGTAGTCAATGAGTTCAAGACTAAGTATATGCTGTCAGCGCGGAAATTAAACGAAGAATAACTCTTGCAAATCGCTGCTTCTTTGGACTTAGAAGGCAATTGAGTAGTAAAGGGACGGCCCAGTAGAGGAATACCACGACTCAGGTGGCGCACGCAGGTAGGCTAAGACCTCAACCAACTTGGCGTGCGAAATTGGAGACAGCTAGCTAGGAAACCGAGCTGGTTGGAGACACGTCCCATGTCCGTCCCGGATTGTAGTGCCAGCTTAAGTAAGTAAGTAGTTATCATTTTAGGATAGCTTACCGGCCTCATTTTGGAAAAAATACGGCACGAAGATGCCGTCATTTCTTGCAACCATTCTGAACATTGACGACGCTAGAAATGGTCAAGAGCCTTTATTTCTTAATTCAATTGCACCTTGTTAGCGTCGTGTAAATGCAAGTCCTTATGCATAATGTTCATCAACGACGAGTGTGAGAGGTGCAATTGTTGGGCACGACGATGAGTTCTTTAGCAACACTATCGCGAACAGCAGTAATGTTTTTACCAAAAACACTCTATATGAAGATATAAATCCTTCGTATGTATCACCCTCCAAAATCCATTTGTTTACATTGTTGTATTTGTAATGTGGACGAATTCAACGAGAAAAATTGACGTGTTTTCACGCATACATAGACACAATTATTGAGTTTTTAGGGGAAATTTCATAAATTAGAGGAGAAATTACATTTATGAGGCTGGTTTCCGGTTTAGCTTGTAGGCAAACCAAGATGTCTACCGAGGATTTATATCTTCATATAGAGTGTTTTTGGTTTTTACATCTATTACATACCCGTTTTGCTAAAATGTTTGCACGATTTTTCCCATTGTAAGCATATTTGGACGATTAAATTGACCAAAAAGTCACAAAGTTTAATTTGAATTAATCTTAAATTGAGAAATGTCAAATAAAATGCAGAGCAAAACTTGACGCTTAGGTGTGGTTCACATTCATCATCGACCCTTAAAATTTAACCATCCTCTTGGCCAGCAGTCAAACTGTATTTTTAAGGGTTTATTAGCCTATATTTATGCTAGAACACCCACCAGTTTCACCATCTTTAAATATAAATTAGCTAAATTTCATCCACAAAAGATGACCCATACAATCTGCTAAAAGGATAACCAAATACCGCAGATTGATAAGGAGGGTAAAATTATTTCCGTTCATTGTTTTCTTATTATTTCAACATTAACGTTCTGCTAAATTCATTCAGTCTTCTTCTTCTTCTTCTTCTTTTTTATTATTATTCTTTTTCCCTCTTTTTTTATTCCCGCAATTATGTTTCAATTAAGGAAATCTCTTAACTCAACCTGAACATCCTGTGTCTGATGGCAGGCAGGCTGGAAGGACGAACATCATCAGGGAGCCGTAAAGCAGCCTATGCTTTTATTATTAAATCAGCAACTCACCATCCTATCTATCCCTTAACTGTATATAGCACAATTTCCCTTTATATTTATATACTTAGGTATAGCATAGCATAACGATGAACAAGAAAGAATTTATCCTCATTCATTCAAAAGGATTTCAAAAGACAACATTCGTAATCCTTGTTCCTTGTAGAATTCATATATAGAGCCGACCGACTGAACTGAACAACCAAACAAACATCACTTTATCGAGGTTAAAGTGGAGCAAGACCAACAACAACAACAAAAACCGAGTGTTTTCCAATGAGGATAACATAAAACATCCCATTCCCAAAAGAGATAATAGTTGTTTTCTCCCAACTGCCGAGTTCGAAAGCTAGAGCACAGCATAGCACAGAACAGCCAGCAGTTCAAATTCAAACCATGGAAAACATTGAAAGCTTACTGTTTCACCACCAACTACTATCACTTGAACTTACATCACACAGAAGCAAGCTTATAGGGAGAGGAGGAAATATGCGGGGTGTCCGCCTAAAAGAAAAAGGATAATCCTAGAAATGTCAGAAAACTTATTAAAAGTTCATAAAGTAAAATTAACCAGGTTTTTCCCTAAAGGTAAAATTTGGCTTGGCTTGTGAGATACTACACTCCGTAGTGTAGATCCTGTATACAAAGTGGAGTAAGTAAAGTAGCTACCAACTAGGATATACTATATCCTTAGGAATGAGAGTAAATCAGAATAATGTTGCATCGAGCGCAAAGCTAATTGAAATTAAGTTTTAAAAAAAAAACATATAGGTATGTACTAGATTCGTACACAAAATATGTACATTGGCAGATATTTTTATATCCTTACAAAGAAGGATGCTCTGAAAAAGGATAGGTAAAATATAAAAAAAATCAAGTTGGCAAAAGTTCGAATTGAACTGTTAACTTCTGCTATTTTTTCTGTTTCGCTCTAGTTTTTCCTCCTTCATGTCTATCATCTATAATTATCGCTGTTATATATTTTTTTTTCTCTTTCTGGATATGATTTAATGTAAATTGATAAAAAAGTTTCAATAAAGGATAAACTTTTTACTTTTGAAATTTGTTAATAAAAGGTTTCGGGAGATTTTGTTTTTATTTACAATTATGTTGTATTTCGTTTATCAAAGAAGGTCCTGTATTTGAAAGCATTTTTAGACTTGAAGGAAATAAAATAATTAAATTGCTTAGTTATTTTTTTTCTCATTAATCCCTCCCCCCATAATAGTTGGAAAAATCAGGCCAGGATTTTCGAATTCGAATGTAAAAACATCACAATTTTTTTATTACAAAACAAAATTGTTTGTTAAACATTGAAGGTAATTTTTTTAATCAAATATATGTACTTCATACGTTTGAGGCATTTTTTTTTCATCTAAATAAAATGTTTTTGATAAGTTTTCTTGAAATTAACTTTCTTCAATCTTTAAGGTGAGCTTACATTGAACCAAATAGTTAAAAACGTTAACGGAGATAACAAAACTTTAGTAATGTTAACAAAATTCTGACACTAAACAATTGTCAATGTTTTCGATTTTCTATTTGTCCATCATTAAAAGCATATAAATTAATTACATTACGATTTCTTACGTTGGGTTGATTATTTATCGTTTTTGATGGCAGCATATACTTGGTCTGGCCCTCATTAACCACTAAACCCTTCTACTCCGCTTCCTTCGCAATGCTCAACAACGCTCCACTGACATCACGCTTTGATCTTCCAATTATGTCAATATCATCGGCGTATCCGAGTAATTGGATGTACCTTTGGAAGATTGTGCCTCAAGGGTTGACGGTTGAGTCTTGCACAATTCTATCCAGAAGGATGTTAAAGAAGTCGCATGACAGTGCATCGCCTTGTCTAAAACCTTGTTTGACATCAAATGCATCTGTGAGATCATTCTCCATCGCCATTTTGCACAAATCGATAAGTTTGACAGGGATGCCAAAACTAGAGCTCTGTAGAGCTCTTCCCTATAGATGCTGTCATATGAAGCTTTAAAATCGATAAAGAGATGGTGGGTATCGAATATTTGGTCAATGGTGGACTTTCCTGGTCTGAAGCCCACTGATATGGACCTATCAGCTTGTTGACGAACAGCTTCAGACGCTCACATAATACGGCAGAAAGGATATTTTATGCAATGTTCAGGAATACCTCTGTAGTTGGCGCAATTTAGAGTGTCTCCTTTTTTGTGTATTGGGCAAACTATGCTGAGATTCCAATCATCGGACATGCTTTTTTCTGACCATATTTTGGCGTTAAAATCTCCTAAGACAATTTCAATGGCACTGCTCATATGTCTTGTCCAAGAGCTCGAAGAATATGTCTTTGGTGTCTTCATCTTTCTCCTCTGTTTGGGCTTGCGCGCATATTAGGCATAAGTTTGCGAATTTAGCCTTGATGGAGATTGTCGTGATACGCTCGCTCACACTGTTGAAACTCAAGACTTTTTGCCTGAGTCTAGTTCCAACAACAAATCCACACCCAAATAGATGCTGAATTGTTCTCTGTAGAAGTCGCCGTAGCAAACATCGCAGTCTTTTAGTTTGCGTTTGCCCGGTCCATCCCGTCACACTTCTTGGATGGCGGTAATATCTGTCTTGCAGCAGTTTGGGGCTTCCGCTAATTGTTCGGCTGCACGTGGTCTATTAAGAGACCTAACATTCCAAGTACAGATCCGAAGTTCGTTGTCCTTATTTCGTTTGTGTGGGTTGTCAA
This sequence comes from Eupeodes latifasciatus, assembly GCA_920104205.1. NCBI lineage: Eukaryota > Metazoa > Arthropoda > Insecta > Diptera > Syrphidae > Eupeodes > Eupeodes latifasciatus. The sequence goes on from OV049924.1 coordinate 375,827,279, forward strand.
CAGTAAATCCGTCCGTATCCGAGTATTGTTGGTGCTTCGCAACTAGGATATTTGTACGTGGTCAGGAAGTCACCCCGACGACACAACCCCCAACCTGGAGGGCCAGATCCTTGATATAACTCCAAGGACGGGGAACCAAATAAGTTGTAGGAGTCCTATAAGGTGTTGAACTAATTAGTTCAACCTTACTGGAACTGTAGACGCCACGTCGATTCCATCTCGGGAAGTCCTCCGCTGTCGTCTTGATAATTAGAGGTGCCTTAGTGGAAACACCTCTCCCCCCTCTCTAGTTTACTGCCTCCAACAACTTTCCACTGGGGTTAGAATCCACTGGGCACCCGATGTCCATCGCGGGAGGTGAGAGTAGGATTTGATAGACAGAGGTGGGTTTTGAGAAAAACCTGTGGACGTTTGTGTCCTCTTGAATGCAGATATCTACCATTTGAACTATGAGATGATAACGAACTTTTATTGTTTGTTATTTTCCGAATTGGAAGATATTATGATGTGGATGATATGCTAACGAAACAATGGCTCTTTTGCGTGACAAATTCATTGGCCTTGTTATCTCACGTGGTGGCGATGCCAAGATCATGTGATTTGACACCGTTGGACTTCTTTCGTTGGGGTTATTTGAAAGAAAAAGTGTACGTCAATAAGCCAGCAACATTCCAAGAGCTGAATGATGAAATAATTCGGCACTTTAACCACATAGAACCTCAATTATGCCTCAGCGTCATCGAAGATTTGTACCATCGGATGGAGGTGTGCCTCCCCGACATCGACCCCTAAAATTGAACAACCCTTATTTTAAATCTGAAGTCTTTTACTAAGAGAAGGTTATCTAAAGTAAGTGGAGATCTAAAACCTATGTTTGTGGTAAAATGTTATGAGCTTTTTATCGTCTACAAAAAAATACTTATTTTCTTCATTTACACGTTCTTAACATTTCTTAAAAAGAACCCGAAATTTCGAATGAAGCGAATAAAGAGTCATCCAAATTCCTTGCAAACAAAAGTATTTGTTTTAAGTTTTAGGTACACAACACATTGTATGTCGTGATATGATTTTTGCTTTTTCTTTATGTTTGAACAAATCTTTTCTATTTGTAAACTAAATTTTAGAATGGTCAATATCTAATTTTTCTTAATTGTTTAAACATTTTCTAAAAAATTACACAACTTAATATTTAACTCTTATCCCACCACCAAATTTTATATCCTTATGTTGAAAATCGCTAATTGTTTTAATTTGCTTGCCAAAAATTAAGAATGCAAACCACATCCTTGCATCAGGCAGGATATATCCGCCACTTCCACTCTTCGCCGTAGAACCACCATCCAAGTTATGAAATACACCGTTTGTGTGCAGTAAACTTGTGATGATACTAACAAAGGACCAAAGTAAAGTGCAATGTGTATCTCTGTCTAGAAAACCAGAATTTGCCTCATGGAATGCTTAATTGTACACGAAAATATCCTTCCTTATAGAAATCCTGATCCTGACTCGTCTGCTGTGTTTTTGGTATATTATGATGGCGGTGTGGAAGCTGTTTTGCAGACGGAACTTACCATCATAGTGGTGCGGCTCGACGTGGTGTAATGCATATACCTATGGAGAACGAATGCAAAGCATTTGAACTGGCGAGATAAATGAAAGCTCGGAGAATTTATTTAGCATTTTGCCTAAGTCACGTTTTCCTAATTAGTCAGTGTACGAGTATAGTAGTTGTCGTAACGAAAAGGACAAATTGCTAACTTAACGTATCTACACCTACATAACATATCTTTATACTGGCGTACAACGAAAAGTTTGCATATGGGCGCTGCTCTGATGGGACGAAGGCAAAAGGCAGGTCATGTAAATGTTTTTATTAAAGTTGAATTCATAGCTTTAGAACGTGTGCGAGGCGAGAGAAGAAATTGACATGACATGTTGTTGGATTTATTTGGCCAGAGATTTTTGTTTTCCCCACTTTGCTTCATCAGTGATAGTAAGTGCAGATTTATCTGGATTTTGGTAAAGAAGAAGGTTATGAACTTTTGAAGTAGAATGAACTTTAATCTTATTAAATTCAATAGGCAGCGAAAAAATGCTTCTGAAAAGCTGGTTCACTGCTTCAATTTCAAACTGAATGATTACTTCTGTCTGCTTGAATTGACCAGTTCTTATTTGGATCAGTTTTAACATAGTCTCTAGTCTCTAGTCTCTAGTCTCTAGTCTCTAGTCTCTAGTCTCTAGTCTCTAGTCTCTAGTCTCTAGTCTCTAGTCTCTAGTCTCTAGTCTCTAGTCTCGAGTCTCTAGTCTCTAGTCTCTAGTCTCTAGTCTCTAGTCTCTAGTCTCTAGTCTCTAGTCTCTAGTCTCTAGTCTCTAGTCTCTAGTCTCTAGTCTCTAGTCTCTAGTCTCTAGTCTCTAGTCTCTAGTCTCTAGTCTCTAGTCTCTAGTCTCTAGTCTCTAGTCTCTAGTCTCTAGTCTCTAGTCTCTAGTCTCTAGTCTCTAGTCTCTAGTCTCTAGTCTCTAGTCTCTAGTCTCTAGTCTCTAGTCTCTAGTCTCTAGTCTCTAGTCTCTAGTCTCTAGTCTCTAGTCTCTAGTCTCTAGTCTCTAGTCTCTAGTCTCTAGTCTCTAGTCTCTAGTCTCTAGTCTCTAGTCTCTAGTCTCTAGTCTCTAGTCTCTAGTCTCTAGTCTCTAGTCTCTAGTCTCTAGTCTCTAGTCTCTAGTCTCTAGTCTCTAGTCTCTAGTCTCTAGTCTCTAGTCTCTAGTCTCTAGTCTCTAGTCTCTAGTCTCTAGTCTCTAGTCTCTAGTCTCTAGTCTCTAGTCTCTAGTCTCTAGTCTCTTGTTTATAGTTTTTGGTCTGTTATATTTTATTTGCATTGTGAACACAGGCATTAAACAATTAAAACCAAAACAATTTCAACTTTATTTTAAGCAAAAATCCTTCCGTGAAGTTTTTAGGTCTGTACCGTTAACTTTCATCACAATCAATTGAAATCTACCTACATTGTAGGTATACGAAACTTATGTATAACTTCTTGCATAAGGAACGCAAAAAAACATAAATAAATAAAATGGATGATGGTGGTCCTTTAAGTTTGTGCCGAGTATTAATTCTTCTTCCTGTTTCATGTGATGAATTACTTAGCTTCATTTGCTTTATCACTGTAACTTTACTTACCTATGGAAAATCCCAAAATATCTCGACATAAATCTTTATTTCCAACATCATCACAACATCCACAAGGATAATAAATTAATTCATTATTCCATAAGAAAACAGAGCAAAAAGAAAATTAATTTCGAAAACTAAATTCCATAGGTAGGCATAACATTAATATATCGGACATAAACAATAAAAATTCAGTTTTGAAGTTCGAAGGTCGGAATCATTCATTGAATATAGAAGTTTTTCAAGTTTTTACTTTTATTTTACGAAAAGTTGAAATAAAACACATCCTCAAATAAATTGAGTATTTTAAAAAGGACCAAAACGAAAATTCAAATAAAAAGTGATTTGTAAAACCAACATTTTAACAACATCACTTAAAGTAAATCACTTCCCTTTTGGAATTGTCTAATTGTATTTCCTTCTAAGTTGCAGTTCGAAAATGCTTCAAAAATACGTGTGAACATTGTGTTTTTGTTTTTGAAATGTAGGTATTAGATGGAAGAACTTGTCAATTTTTCGTTAGATCTGTTTCATTTCAATTTGATATGTACATTAGTATGAATGTTCGAGTTTTGATGCAGGACTGAAAACGGTAGAATTAGATGATTTAGGGAACACTAACAGGATAACATGTTTGTTTTATTTAATTAATATGAAACTCGTACGTTTGCCTACATCAGCTCTGTTTATAGAAAATAATTTGCGTTTAATTAGAGCATCTCAAGAAGGCGGGCTTTACTCAGTTATAGAAAGTTAGCTGTTCTTGTGTAAAATTGTGGTTTCGAAATGAAATGATGCAGAGGATTCAAATTGCATAATTGTAATGTTAAAATAAAAACGCTTAATTGGATTTTAAATTAAAGCTTGCTCAAGCTGGTATTTACTTTACTCTTAATCCGTGATAGTTTTACCTACTATGTTTATTTTATAGAAGTGAAAATTTGATTTTTATTTAAGTTTTATTAATAAAATGAGTCTGATATATTATAATGAGAAATAAAATAGTAAACTGTATTGTATGTTGTCCTGCATTTTGAAATATTGTTAGAATCCTTTTCCATTAAGTGAGTATTTTATTTGTTTAGGTATTATTGACTTATTTTGCATTCAATTTAAATTTTTAAATGAGACGAGTCAACAAATTTTCAAGCTCTATCAAATTTATTATAACGGTTCAGTTTGAATTCGGCAATAAAATCATTGAATAACGTAAAATTTTTGAGATATCACCACCGTTTTGAATTCCAAAGATTTATTTTGTAAACATTTTGAGGTTTTGCAATGTTATCAAACATTTTTTCTAAAACAAAATTTGTTATGATTCGTATGATTTTTAAAAATTTGAAAATGTATTAAATTTCCATAGGAAGTTATTTTAATCGGTCCGTTTTGTCGAATTGAAAGTTTTGACATTTCGCGACGTTTCAAGGTCCCTAGAATTTAATCAAAGATTTGTGTGTGCGTAGTGTGTAAGACTGCCTGCCTGTGCCTTCTAAAGTTTTTTTTCACGGCTACTGCCTCTTGCGAGAAATTGACACACCTTAAAGAGTAGTTCTTGTCAAATTAGCCGTTTGGATTCGGCTTAAAAACTGTAGGTCCCTGACAACAGTGCAGCTCGCAAACAGGATTGGTGGAGAGTTGCAAATCTCTAGTCTCTAGTTCTCAACGGACTGTTGCGCCACCTTTTTTTTTATAATAAGCGCACACTCAAGGGGATAATACTACCCTTATTATGTAGACACAGTGTGAGTACTAGAAAAGGGAGACAGGGGTTGAAAGGAGGTGTCGGTGCACATTGGTTTTGAATTCCTGAATATTGCAATGGATGGGAGAGACAGAGTGTGTCAATCTAACAAAAGAAGTGTCATTGACAACGAGTGTAGGAACCAAGAAAGAGGAAGAATTCCTCATGTTTTTTACAAATGACCAGAAATTTGGACTGCCTTTGGGACATTGCAGTATTTTTTGCCGTAATTTTTGGTCATGTAAAAATTTGGTCCGTTGAATATGGGCGTTGCAGGCCTTCCTGGCTCGTTTGAACTTCTTCCGGCTTTTGTCAGTAGGGTTGGCTTTATAGCAACGGAAACGCCGTGCACAAGAACTCGGCCTTTCGCAGACTTCAACTTGGCGAATTTTGCGTCGGGACTTGGACCTACACCTTAACAAGATCCAACTGACCCAGAAGCTCAAAGTTCATGACCATAGAAAACGCCGTTTGTTCGCTGGCCTTCAAATCGTTTGGAAGAGGACTCCAATTTTGGCCGAAAAATCATCTTTAGTGACAAGGCGCATTTTTGGATGAATGGACAACACCAACCCATGCGAGGTTGCATCCTCAAAAAGTTACCGTTTATTTTATTTATATTATGAATCGATTTCAAATTCATTTTGAGTGAAAGTGAAATTCAGAACCAAACTTATTAGTTTAGGCTCTAACTTTACGTAAAACTAAAGAAAAAAAGCGTTAAATCATGGGATCTCCTGACTGATTGTGAACTTCAAGAACTAACACGGTCAGAAAAATTTGTCTGCAGAACTGTAGAAGTGCCTTTCGTTAAATTTTTAGTAATCTTGTAGTTTTTACTTGTCAAATCTCAAAAAATTAAAGTTTCATAAGTGAAAGCTGCTGAAATGGAGGACTTATATGTTCATCCAATGAGAGTCAATCGAAGCCAGTTATGATAAATTGGACAAATCAGAAGTTTATTCATATAGTATCTTTTCGCTTACCAAAAATTTAAGTCACAATGTCTTAAATTTAAACAATATCTTTCTATCTTTCTATGCAAGGTGTCCGCTAAAGAACGTATAATCCTGAATTAATTTAACTGATCATACATTTAAGACAAAATCTTTAAGTGTATTACAAAACAAGAAGACCGCAATTTTTTTACTAAATTCTATGAAGCTATGAATCTTCGGTTTAAAATAGATGAACACAACAACTTTAACAATCTGCATTCCTGTGCACTTAAAAATTCAAAATTAGAATAGTTTCAAAGAAAGCTGATATAAATTAAACTGGTTTACAAAATTTCGTTTGTTATGGTTTTTTTAAAAACACGCATTTTTAAAAATGCTGAAAACAACCAAAAACGGTGTTTTTAAGGCTTAGCTAAAACTAAATAAATAAATTGTAGAAATCTTTCTTTTCTAGATGCAATTTAAATTATTAAATTACCTTACTTAGTTTCTCGAAATTCTCATTGAATTGACTCTACATGAGGTTTTGAGCAAACCTTGAATTTAATACTTTCATTTTTAACTTCCCATAGGAAGTTATTGTAATCGGTTCGATTTGTCAAATTGAAAATTTTGACATTTCTCGACGTCTAAATAAAAGATTTTTAGAGAGATGTCTGTGCGTGCGTTCGTACGTCCATATACGTCCGTACGTTCGCTACGTTTTTTTCGTCATCCATAGCTCAAGAACCATTAGAGATATCGACTTTAAATGAATTTTGTTATACAGATAATAATGCAGGAAGATGCAGAAAGGACTCTCAAAAAATTGCGTAGGTGGTTTTTTTACCATAGCAATTAAAAAAAAGGTGAAAATTTTGGTTAACTCAAAATATCTTACGAACCAATAACGCTAGAGACTTGAATTACATTTTATATTACAAATTGTAACGTGATACTAAACAAATATATTTTTGGAAAAAAAATATTTTTTTTATAAATCAAAAAAACTGAAAAAAAATATCTGTCAACTTGAAAATTTTACGAACAAAAAATGATTTTATCTCCAAAAAAAAAAGTGTGCAACGAAGAATAACGTTTTTAACATCTGGTAGAATTTTGAGAAAAATCGAATTGACAGTTTTTTTTTATAAAAAATTAAAACCTAAAAAAACATTACTCAAAGTTGGTAAAATTGATTTTCGACTTAAATTATCTTTTCGAAACGTTAAGATATTGGCTTCAAACTAATTTTATCTTTTAAAAAATATTGTTTTCAACATTTAGTAAAATTTTGAGAAAAATCGAATTCACAGTGTTTTTACAAAAAATAAAAACCTAAAAAAAATTAACAACATTTGGTAAAAATATATTTTCGACTCAAATATCTTTTAAAAAATTAGAAATATTGGCTTCAAACTTATTTTATCTCATAGAAAATATTTTTTTCGACATTTAGTCAATTTTTTTATAAAAATCCAACAGTCGGTTTTTTCATAAAAAAAAAATAAAATCCACAAACAATAGTAGTACGCAAATTTGGTAAAGTTGATGTTCGGTTCTCGATATCTCGATATATAGAAGATATTGACTTCAAATAAATTTCATTCATCCAATTTGTATTTGTTTATATAAGAAATACACATTTTTAAGAAATGCTACTTAAATTGGTAAAAAATTGTTTTTCTACTAAAAATTTCGTTACCAAAAATAGATTTCGAAATCAAACAATTTCATTATATGCAAAATATTGTTGGTAATTTTTAAATTTTTAAGAATAATTAGACTGACAACTTTTTTAACAAAACGCGAAAACCTACAAACTTTTAATCAAACTTTGTTGGTAAAAATTGATACATAAAGACAAACTTTTAAGCAAGACAAATCGATAGACGGGACGGGAAGTTATCAGTGTGGGTCGCATACCAGCCTCTTTCATTTTTAGTTCTGATATCGATTTAATATAATTTAAAAATTTGATTGCAAGAGCAAAATTTGCTTTTGAACGGTTTTGCCTCCTTATATTTATAACCATTTTACATGAATGGCTTAGCGTTACTTTCAGATTTTTTAAGACAGGTGAAATGTAAAATGTAATATGCCAAAACTTGATACATTATTTAAAAGAGCCTAAAAGAGCTTTAGTTTAAATTGTCAATTTTTTAGTTTTCAATTTTGGAAAATAAAAACAATTTTTATAATTTTAATTTTTTATAAAAAAATATCCAAAAGCTATTTGTTAGGGTTTGGCACCAATAGTGGGGCTATAAGCCTTTTCAATAAAAGCAAGCTTTTATTTTTTTAGCTTGTCTGCGCATTGGCTTAAAAGTGTTCTATCTGGTTCCTTATATCCTTCCTAACTAATTAAGTCATATCAAAGCAAATTGCTATTTGAAAAAGAACACATATGCAACATCAACGAACCTTTGCTAACTCCACAAATCCTCGCATCTAATTCAAAGTCGCCATAGATCCAGATGTTTTGTTGGATGAAATTAATTAGTATTTTTTGTTCTTGAATGTATTGCTCCTATAGCAACGAAGGATTATTTTGAATAATGAACTGGATTTGTGTATAGGTATTGTCTTCATGCAGAGTGTAGGTATACTATTACCGCAATGCAAATGAACATGGTTAGTAATTTTGTACAGTCCCATCAGTACAATTATCGCAGGGAACCCATCAAGTCCATATGTATAGAGTGCAGACTCTATGTCTAAGCTCAAGGATATACTTACGAGTAATTGTTACACTCTTTCCATCTTTCAACTTATTACTTCTCCGTCCATTCTGCTTTAAGGCAACAATAGAACTCGTATATTAAGGTGATTTGCATTCATTATATTTTTGAAATTGAAACTAATTAAAGTGCGGATCATGAAAAACGTATAAACATGAGGGCGGACCGTGGGCATCATCACTCTTCAAAGAACTATGTATACATACAATTTCAAACGCATTGCCTTCATGTTCAAATCCAAATGTTAACTTCAAAGCTCAATCATAAGCTCGGCACAATTTCTATATGAAAAATCAGTATAACTTATGTTAAATTCAACTTTTCAACGCTTTCGAATTCATCAGATATAATGCATATCCTTCACCGAGAGCTGACAGCTACTTTCTATAGCCAGCAATATTGAATAATGCAATATTGGATTATTTTAGTGGCAGAAACAGCGCTTTCAAATTGAAATTAACTAAATCTGTAGAAGACACATAAAATCACTGCCACTATATGATGAAGTGACAACTTCACCAAAAGTAGCTATATACCGTCTACCTACCTACGTATTTACTCCTATTAAGTCGCAGTAACTTCCCTTAGCAATATAGCGGCAATGGCGGTAGCAGGATGCATGCGAAGGTTTCAAAAACATAAACAAACAACATTTTGTGGTGTGGCTCATGGCTGCTGATCCTGATACTGCTGCTGCTGCTGCTGATTCTGATGCTGACTGATGGGGGCTGACATATGATGGGATTAGTGTTATCCTAATTAAATGTGGATTACATGTTGAATATGAGGCTGTACAAGAAGTATGTGTGTGTACTAAAGCACCCTACCATGGGCTCATATTGGAAAATCAATATAGGAGCTCAAGTTACCCTTTATGATACAGTATAAGCTCATATACAATACATGTACATTGTACATAAGCTTATAGCCGTATATTTATTTTGGTTTTAGGAAGTTAAGAAAACGGAAAACTTAATGGATCTAACATTGATTTGGATATAAAGTCGCTTCCAAACTAATTAAAAGTTTGTAAACTTCCTGATGTTGAACTTTATATCTGTCTGTCTGTCTCTCTGTTATGATGATGCTTTTTTGGTTAGATTTGGAATACAAAAATAAAACATATTATAACGATGAGTTTACATTGTTGAAACAATAGAAGGTGAGTTGGGCAATATCTGGTGGATTATATTATAAAACATTCAAAACTAAAATGATGAACTGCAAAAAGTTGTCGAACAATCAATGCAAAAGAGAACAGTTTTCTATTTAGTGGGGTTTAAAGTCTTTTTGGTAAAAAAGTTCAATAGTAGAGCTTTTGGACTATTCATGATGCTATCATTATGTATGTACCAAAAACACTCTATTACGAAGACCGGAATCTCAGACTGACATTTCGGTTTGCCTACAAGCTACTGAGGACTAAATGTGAGAAAGTGTGCGTGAAATGATGCAAAAAACCAAACACATTCTCACATTTAGTCCTCAGGCCCATCAAAATGCTTCATTATAATAATCAGCCCCATCTAAATGCTTCATTTCGAATGTTGCATGGCCTCGTTCAAAAACTAAACAATCCTAACCAACAGAATCTGAAGTGCTGACATGGTCTTAAATTGGAAGATTTGTATAGCTTTTTAATTTCAATCCAAATAAATGTTGTTAATGTATATTAAATAAAATAAAATTGACCAAATACATACTATTTAATGATTTATAAGTGCTGTATTTTGTTTACTTGAATTATTTGCGAACGCAACATGCGCTGCAACTGGTTAAGTATAATTATTGCAAATGGACAAAAGTGTAACCCAATACTTTGTAAAACAACAAAACAGGCAAGCAGCTGTAGTTTGCTTAGAGCATTTTTTTTGGCGACGTTAGAAGTTCAGGTGGAAACAATAGGCGGGTGCCTCCGTATTTGTTTGTACAGAAAATGCTACGAGAAGCATACTTGTGAAGTTCCATTGCCAACTTTAGCTAGTTCAGATTCCTCAATTAGATTAGTATTTTCATCATTTAAGCAGTTCGATAATTGCAAGAACAAATTTTAAATTTTAGTTTTGTTTGTTGCAGAAATATTCCTGAAAATTTCTTTTTGAGGGACTTTGTTAGAGTTAGAATTTTGTTTTTAGTTAGATTTTGGAATAAAAATTTGAGGGAACCATGTTTTAAAAATAAGTTGCTTTGTGTAAAGCATCTTTAAGAAATAGAAATAGGCAATATGTTTACACACAATACCAACTAAATGCTGCTATTAATGCTAATTTTGTTTCTAAAAAGTTGAAAAAAGTTGATGAAGGTTAGCTGAAGCGGAAATTTTTTTAATGAACATTGAACATACCTAAAATATTATTGGCTTTCTCAAAAATATTTTTCTACACTAACCTCTGCTTTATATCTGAAAACTATTGTTTGTGTATATTTTCTTCTATGTTCTGCATTTATAAAATGTAATCTATGGAAGTATTTATTATATTAACAAAAACAAAAACATGTACGTAAAACTCATTCATTTTTTCATTATTAGCAACACTTTTACTAAACATACCCTTCAAACAATAATAAGTAAATTCGAAGTGTTAGAATATAATATTTAATGTACAACACACGTCTGTTCAAGAAGAGATTTATTGAGAGAGTAAAACATAATGAAAATAGAATACATTAAGTTATTAAGAATACATTGAGAAGTTCTGAGCAAAAGAATACTGGAATTGAAACAATGCAATAATTCAAATAGATTATGTTGCCATATTAAAGTTTTACATAATTTTAACACTCCTTCTCAACTAAATGTATTTGAAAAAATATAAACAAAGTAAATAAAGATTAATATAATCCCATAGCTTGGGTAAATTTACAATGTTTGACTTTAGGCAAATTTTTTGTAAGAATATCTGACATCATTTCATTAGTATTAACATAATTTAATGTAATTTCATTGTTTTTATACAACTCACGAATATGATGATACTTGATGTCGATGTGTTTGCTGCGAGCATGATAAATAGGATTTTTTACCAAATGCTGAGCACTCTGGTTATCGCTGTTAAGAACCATCGGAGATTTGATACCAAAACCAATTTCGGTGATCAACTTTTTGATGTAAACAGCTTCCTTCGCTGCAGTCGAGAGTGCGACGTATTCTGCCTCTGTGCTGGAGAGTGCAACCAAATTTTGTTTTTTCGACTCCCACGAAAATACACTTCCTGCAGCGACAAAGGAACAGCCAGTATATGATTTTCTGTCACTAGCATCGCCTCCCCAGTCTGCGTCGACGAAGCATTCAATAGGTTGTCCCGTCTTACTGTAATGCAACTTCAGGTCAATTGTCTTTTTAAGATACCGTAGGATATGACAAACACCAGCTTCGTGTTCAGAATGTGGATCCATATTGCGCTGAGACAGTTTACATACTGAATGAAGTATATCAGGTCGAGACGAAATTGCAAGGTACATGAGGGCACCAATGATCGATTGATACTCAGTTTGATTGACCCTTTTACAGCTTTCATTGGAACAATGGACTTGGAAACCTGCGTCCAATGGAGTTGATACTGGCCTGCAATTGTCCATACCATACTGATTCAGGAGGTTATTTATGTACTGCTGCTGACAAACAGTAACAGCACCAGTGTCGCCCTCGCGCTTTATTTCCATACCCAAGAAATATTCCAGCTTACCTCCATCTACGACTTCGAACTCATTCGATATTTGAGCTTTAATCGCAGTAAGCTCTTGCAACTCTGAGCTAGCTAGAATGAGATCATCAACATATACACCGATAATATTAAAATTACCTTTATGATTTTTTGTGTACACACACGGCTCACTGACGCACGGTGAAAAACCAATCTTCTTCAGAACGGAATCTAACTTTTCGTTCCATTCTCGCCCACTCTGTTTTAGCCCATACAGTGCTTTGTTGAGTTTCAGTACTCTTTTTGGAAACTCTTTGTCGACAAACGGCTCCGGCTGCTTCATATAAACAGTGTCATGGAGATCACTGTTCAAGTACGCTGATGACACGTCCAATTGGTGTAGATGCAGATTATGTTCACAAGCCAATGCAATAATCATACGAATGGTTGCATACCTTACAACAGGTGAAAAGGTTTCAGTAAAATAAACACCAAACTGCTGGCTACAACCTTTTGCGACCAAACGTGATTTATACTTATGAATGCTACCATCGGCATTCCTCTTTATATTGAACACCCATTTGCAGCCAACGAGTTTCTGCCCAGCTGGTAACTCAACTAACGACCATGTGCCATTCTTCACCAAACAGTCATACTCCTTCTGCATCGATGCTTGCCACTGCTTAGAATCCTTGCTACTTACAGCCTCTTCGACACTGTGTGGAATAAAAGCGTCATCTTCCTCCAACAGATTCAAGACATGACGTTCTTTTCTTGGACGCCCACGCCTTCCTGTACGTATGAGTCTAGGTCTACCACTACAAAATTTGACAACTTTCTCACAGTCATCATTCGAAATGTCATCATCCTGCTCACGTCTACGTTTTTCTGAACTTATTTCTTACCCAAACATTCAACCTGACCAGCGTCATACGTAATTATGTCAAACACTGCATCTTTAGAACCGACATACGAATGTTCCATGAATATGACATCCCTGCTGACAATCACTCTTTTTGATGCGGGGTTATACAACCGGTAAGCCTTTGATGTGTCGGAGTAGCCAACCATTATCAGCTCTTTACCTTTAGAATGAAATTTCTTACTTTGCGTTTTATCGACAGCAATGGCTAAACTACCAAAAACTTTAAGGTGGGATACTGTTGGCTTTTTGCTAGTCCACACTTCATACGGAGTTTTATCAACAAGGGACTTTGTTGCAGATCGGTTGCGTAAGTATGCTGCAGCTGCGACTGCCTCCGCCCAAAAAGCTTCATCAAGTCCACTGTGCACAATCATGCTTCTGGCCATCTCGACCAAAGTTCGATTAGCGCGTTCAGCTACACCGTTCTGTTGAGGAGTATGTGGCACAGTCAGTTCACGCTTTATACCCTCTGCATCCAGAAATGTACCAAATTCCCTCGAAAGGTACTCGCCCCCATTGTCACTACGCAGAATTTTGATCTGCCTACCTGTCTGCTTCTCTACCAATGCCTTGAAAGACTTAAAGACGCCAAATACTTCATCTTTAGATTTGACAAAGTATACAGAAATGAAACGAGACATATCATCAATAAATGTGACGAAATATCGAGAACCTCCAATCGAATTTTTGTTCATTGGGCCACAGACATCGCTGTGCACAATCTCTAATAGTTCTTGGGATCGGCTGGTTGTTGCACTTGGAAACGGCTTCACACATATTTTGCTCTTTGCACAAGTCACACACTCGTTCTTGTATGGCACATCTCTGATTTTAAGCCCATGCACTAATTTCTTGGCTGACATTTCTTTAAGGCTTTGGAAGTTCAAGTGTCCGTATCGATTATGCCACTCGATTGCATCATCCATTTGGCCTTTAGCTATCATGCATTTATTCGAATCAGCCTTCAATAAAAACAATCCATCGCGCATAACTGCCTTCATGACGACATCACCATTGTGGTTTCTTATAATCGCAGACTCTCCATCAAAAACTACTGCTAGCCCATTATCAACTGCTCTGCTAACGGAGATAAAATTTCCCTGAATTGTTGGCACGTGCAGAACGTTTTTTAGGGTTATAGCTAGACCGTTGCATGTAACAGAAACATCACCTCTACCTTCAGCTTCTATGAAATTATCTCCCGCTAACATAATTTTTTCTGTTCCCTCCAAATATGAAAGGAACAAATTTCGATCACAGCATAAATGGGACGTAGCTCCACTGTCAATACACCAAGAATCCTTATCTAATGTATTATTTGAAGCAGAAGCAAGAATTGAAAACAAGTGCTCATTTGCGTCCTTTTTTGGATCCTTACAATGAGAAGCAAAGTGACCCCTACGACCGCATTTATAACATTTGCCATTTACTCGTCTCTTTCCCCTACTGCCGCCGCCGCCACCGCCGGCCAAGCTACTTCCAAGACTACTATCGCTTTCACCACTATTTTTAGATTTGGAACACCTTTTAGCATTCACACGAGCAACAAATGCTTGTTGACTCTCTCCAGCCTCTGCTACCTTACCTCCTCTTTCTAGCCTTCTAGCTCCTTCCTCAAGCAATTTTACCTTGAGCACATTTAGAGCTGGAAGTGTGTCACGTGTCTCGATGGCTACCACAAAACTCTCAAACGAATCTGGCAAACTAGAAAGCAAAATTATAACCATCATCTCCTCAGGCACAGTAACACTTATTTCAGCCAGCTTCTCTATCGTTTCAAAGAACTCATTAATGTGCTCAGACATGCTAGTACCCTCAGACAAACTAAGGTGCATAAGCCTTTTAAACAACGAGATCTTACGCGCAGGACCACATGGTTGGTAAATTTCTTTTAATTTATTCCAAGCCATAGTTGAGGTTAAGCAGTGCCGCACGTGGTTTATTTGCGAAGGTTTTATACAAAGCATGATGCTTGCTAGAGCCTTTTCGTCTTTTGCATCAAACGCTGCAGATTCTGTCGCACTAGCAGTCTCACCTTTTATAAGTTTTCCACATGTTATACCCCATAAATCTGAATGTACCAGAACGCTCTTCATGTGAACCGACCACGATGCATAGTTAGAGTCGTCAAGTTTTTCAATAGAGTATAAACCAGCGGCACTCATTTCAATTTTGCAAAAATTAATTAATACAAACAAAAAAAATACAAAAAAGAAAATCAATTAATTATTTAGCAGAAATTAACTTAAGGTTCGGCCTGGGCCCATAACCTGTTAGAATATAATATTTAATGTACAACACACGTCTGTTCAAGAAGAGATTTATTGAGAGAGTAAAACATAATGAAAATAGAATACATTAAGTTATTAAGAATACATTGAGAAGTTCTGAGCAAAAGAATACTGGAATTGAAACAATGCAATAATTCAAATAGATTATGTTGCCATATTAAAGTTTTACATAATTTTAACACGAAGTTTGTTAACTGAACATTTTTAAGGAATGAATGACAATTATATTTTTCGTTAAACTGCGGGAATTCACTAAAAAAAACTTCTGTACGTCAACAATAAACATTAATGTCGATTACTTTATCTATTGAATGAGTTGTGCATGAATTCAGAACGATTTTAAGACATTTTCATTTTGTGATATATGTCAAAATTTGTTTTTTATTTGCTCTGCATTTATTCAACAGGTTCGCTATAATCGTTCTGATTACTTTTTTAAAACATTGGTGTTCCTTTGATGCATAGTTTTTTTTTGATAGCAAATACATGTACATATGCTTCCATCAATCAAGAATGTTATGGATAAGGTATTTTTCTATTATAACTATTTTTTTAAATATAATATTTATTAATCAAAATGGAATTGAAAAATAGTTGCAAGCTTAAATCATTAAAAACAAACTATAAATACATTTGGATTGATTAAATTGATACAGATTTTAATTACTTGCAAAAAAAATATTTGGGCCGTTCATTAACGAAAATTTATTAGAATTCAATACAAAAATTGCGCTCGCACCCTTAACTTGATGTATCTTCGAACGCATCTTTGATACAAAAATCCGAGGTTAATTTTGGAATTTGAAGAATTTCGTAGTAATTTTTGTAAATTAGTGAATTAATTATAATAAACTGATGTTGAACATGCTTTTTTCAAGACAAAAAGGTACATTGGTTCACTATCCACAAAATGCCTGCAAAATTAAAGCTTAAAACTGACTTCTTCATCGAAAAAAAGTAAAAAGAAAAACCTGAAAAAAACTTATTAACACCTCCATTTTGTTTTTGCTGTGCAAAATGCCGCTAGCCCACGGCATCGTTTTTTTTTGTTTGTGCTCACATCTATTCATGGATTAATTGTCAAAATTACAAATACAACAATGTAAACAAACGGGTTTTGGAGAGTGAAACGTACGAAAGATTCCGGTCTTGGTAATGGAGTGTTTTTGGTATGTACGTTAAGAAGATTTTTTTCGAAAAGATATTTTAGTATGCATACAGTTTTGAAAATATTATTCTGTGAGGGCTTGAAAAATATCTAAATACCATTATAAATTCTATAACTGTGATACCCTTTGAATATACATAATAGAGAAACACACATATGTATCTTCCTGATCTGATTTTAATATAATTAAATCCCATCTTTATTTTGTTTTTTAAAGAAATTAATTGAAGCAGAGATAGATTTGGTAATCTTTTAAACATTCAGCTAACAGTACATAATATGATTTACTCGTATATTCCAATGGACTGTACATTTCGAAAATAATTTCTAAAAGAGTTACAAATAGGTATTATCAACAATGAATAATAAAAGGCGTGTGGTTTCCATTGAAAGTGTTATCAAAAAGTAAGCTTTCTTATTTAAGGATTTAGGCAAAACTTCTTTCTGATCGCGCATTTATTGTTGTTTTTTAAGAATATGAAAAAATAGTTCATATTTTTCGAATTTTTAAATTAACATAATTTTTAGTTAAATGTTTTAAAAAATTCAACTAACAACTTATTTTAACAAAACACGAAAACCAACAAACACAAAAAAATGATAAGAAATGGTTTTCGAGTCAAGTATTAGGAGAACAAAGAAAGATATTGACTCTCACACAAAATATTGTTATGAAAATCTTATTAAAATTTTAAGCAAGACAAATCGACAAACGGGATGTGAAGTTATCATTGTGGGTCGCATACCAGGCTTATTTTTTTTTAGTGGATGGAATATTTGAAGTTGCATCTACTTGCAGATTTAGGCAATTGTTGATTATTAATTTTGCACATGATGAACATGGATGTTTGCTTATGTATACTTGATCTTAAAATTTTACTTAAAACTTAGGCAATTATAATCTTTTTTAAATAGAAAAATTAGAAATTAATACAATTTCAAATAGTTGCTTTATAAAACTCCGAAAAATTAAAATAAACACAAAATAGCTATTAAATAATTAAAATAAAATTTTAGTTTCAGAAACTATACAAAATTTTTTTTAGAACTGTTTTCGGATATTGTTTGAATGCTTTCGGATTTTCATAAAGCGTTAATACAATTTTCGGTAGTTTTATAAAATAACACTTTAAAATTTCGTGCGAGATTAGTTTTGAGTTGTTATTATAAAAGATTAAAAAAAAAACTTAAACGATTCGACACTTCTTATTTTTTATTTTTGTCAGGCTTACCTATTTAAATTTGCTCTTCTTAGCAATAAGACCAAAATGGCTTACAAGCATCTGTTCCAATGTGTAGAATCAAATTTGTTTAAGTTTAAAGCAGATTCCTTTTTAAATGACGTGAGGTATAGCTTAACAGAAATGTTTCTGACAGTACGGCGAAATTCTTCAAAAGCTCAAAACTTTTCCAGCTACTTAAAAAAAGGAGCACAGCTAATTTTTTAAAAGTTTGTTTTGCTCCCTTTTTTGGGCCCCTTTTTCCAAAATCGATAGTCAAATTTTTTAAATTTTTTGATGTAAAAGGTTTTTCAGTATAAGGGCGGGTAGATGTTTAAATGGAATAAAACAAGATGTGTGTGAGGTATTTACACAATTATTTTTCACTTGAAAGGAGCATGTATGCCATTAAGTGTGGAATATGACATCATTTAAATGCCCTCCTCGGCTTCGATCCGAGTGGTCCAACTTTCAATGACTCTTCCGCATAGATCGTGCTGAATTTGAGCGATGGCCTGTGTTATGTTCGCCTTTAGGGCATCGGACGATTGTGGTTTGTTTGCATAGACCTGCGACTTCAAGAAACCCCACAGGAAAAAGTCTAGCGGGGTCAAATCGCATGACCTTGGTGGCCAATTCACATCACCCCTGCGAGAGATAACCTTACCCTCAAATCGTTCATGCAAAATGTCAATCGTGGGGTTTGCTGTGTGGCACGTAGCGCCCGCCGCCGTCCTGGAACCACATGTCGTCTAGGTCCATATGGTTGGATTTGGGCAATAAGAAATTAGTTATCATCGTTATGTAGCGCTCGCTGTTGACGGTGACCGCCTCACTAACGTTGTTTTCGAAAAAGTACGGACCAATTACGCCACCGGCCCAAAATCCACACCAAACGGTAACTTTTTGAGGATGCATTATCACCTGGTGAACCTCGCGTGGGTTTGTGTCGTCCCATATACGGCAATTTTACTTGTTAACACAGCCATTCATCCAAAAATGCACCTCGTCACTAAAGATGATTTTTCGGACAAAATTGGGACCTTCTTCCAAACGATTCTAAGCCCAGTCAGCGAACAAACGGCGTTGGTTATAGTCATAAATATTGATCTCGTGGGTCAGTTGGATCTTGTTAAGGTGTAGGCCCAAGTCCCGACGCAAAATTCGCCAAGTTGAAGTCTGCGAAAGTCTGAGTTCTTGTGCACGGCGAGGAATAGAGTGCCTCGAGTTCTGCTGTAAACTTTCACGGACAACGGCGATGTTCTCGACCTTGCGTGTTGTATTCCTTGAACTACGGGTGTTGGCTGGTTTTTGGTTTAAAACCTTCCATTTAAAACAACAAGTGGCTTAGAAGAGTACAACAGCTCCATAAGTACAAAGCTTGCAAAGCACGGAACCTTTTTTAAATTTGTTGATTGCTTGCTCGATGAGGAGCAAGTAAAGTTAAGAGAGTTTGTTATATCCTCAAATGGGACGTTTGATATTTTTAAACCGCCTAATAAGAAATTTAACTCAAACTTTAAATTTCTCAAAAAAAAACTGCAAAAATCAAAAACGATAGACGATTTCTTAAATCAAATGACGAAAAAAAACAACAATAAAAAAAATTGGATAATTCCTTCGTCGAGATTATTAGAACTGTGGTTATAAAAAATCTTTTTCTGATTTTCAAATAACCTATATTCTCATTTTATTTTATTATACTTATTTTAACACTTACATCTTATTAAATTTAAAATATTATAAACTTTTGACTAAGTTTAGATTTCAATGTCCGATATTCGTTTTGGAGTAACAGTTGAATATTGCCAAAACTAAACCTAAAGAAACCAAATTAATACAACAAAGATAATTGAAATTATATAATTTCTGAAAATTAATCTACTTTCGTGTTTCATCAAACTGATACACTACTAGTGGTCTATCTCCTCTAGACACATCTGAATATTGTGTTATATCAGCAAATTTCTCGTGTCAAAACTCTCCAATAAGAAAAAGAGCTCCAACTGGGATGATCTCAATAACTATTTCAGGATCTTTAGCTGGTAACTATGCTTCCTCGATAGTAACGTCGAATGAAAACTTTTATCCCGAACAGGGTTACAAACACCATACCTAAGTAAAACGCTAGGCTTTATGTGAGCTGAAAAGAGGTTGGTTATTCGTACGTTATTACGCGCCTATTCCATTATTCTGGTGACTTGTTATTCAACACTGGCAAAACGCCCTGCGTAAGCTTCTTCAACTGCCCTACTCCTCGGGTCTCGTTCCGGTTATGTGGAAAGCAGCATTTGTCAAGCCATCCCCAAAAAAGGCGAATCCTCCTCACCGTCCAGTTATTATCGACCGATTACACTTACTTGCCTCTTATTTCCAATGGCATGAAAACTCTGATAATTTATCAATTCAAGAAATATCTCCAAGAACGAAAGATTCTTAATAACCGCCAGTATGGTTTTCGTAGTAATAGGTCCACTGGTGATCTTATGGTTCATCTCACCGAACAGAGGAGCATATCATTACATCGTTTTTGAGAAACTAAGATTATATGTATTTCTTGATATTTGAAAAGCATTTGATAGGGATTGGCATCAGGTATTCTTATCACAATGCGTGCCTTTGGTTTAGATGAAACCCATCCTAGTTGGATTAGTAATTTCCTTTTGGATCGTTCAACGAAAGTTGTATTGGATTAGTTCAAATCGGAAAACCACATAATAAATGCTGGTGTGACCCAGGGCTCTGCTTTGTCTCCAACACTCTTTCTCGTTTTATTAAAGATATTCTGACGTCTAATCCAATACATTGTTTCGCTAACGATAGTACTCTTAGCTTTTCATATTCGTTTACAGACTCAAATCCCTCCTAGTCGAATGTGGAACTGCAACGATAAAATATGATAAACTCATTAAACAGCATTTTACAATGAGGAATAAAAAAACGGCGTATATTTTAAAGCTTCCAAAACCCAATGCTGATATCTTGTATCGTTAAAGCGAGATATAGCCCCCTTGCCATTTTCCATGGATGGCACTTGCATTAATGAGACTGAACATATTGATATTCTCACCTCTTGTGGAACGATCACATACGCGATGTCGATAAAAATGAAGCAAGATGTTTGAGTTTCCTAAGGCAATGCACAAAATTTTCTCAGCTTCCGATATGGTGCTTTATTGTCCATGTCCATGTCTGGGCCTTACCTCCTTCAAATTACTTACATAAGCCTCTTGGACAGTATTGAACGTAGACCATTGATTGGTGATAATATCATCGTTAGTTCCTTTACGTGATTTGAACATATCGTCTTAAAGTTTCTTGTCCCACCCTTTTTTATCGTTATTTGAACGGTTTATGCTCTAGAGAAATAGCCAGTTGCATTCTTCCCTTTAAACAGTTTAACCGTAACTTCACACTTCTAGGAATGCTCATCAACATACCCTCGGCCTCGAGCTCAACTGCGGTCGTACTGTCAAGTAGAGTTATTCGTTTTTTAGCTGTACTACGTGAATGTGGAATGCCTTACCACAAGAATTCAATATCATACGTTCGTACGTTAGTACGTCCGTACTTTCGGGATACCATTTTTTGGCATACATATCTCAAAACGCAGCAGACGTATCGACTTCAAATAAATGATCGCTGTTTTATATAAGTCTTCTTATTTTCCTTTTTTTTGTTAAGTGAGGTTTTAATTTTAATATATTTCGAGTCCTTAACCTTGAAGAACACACATAATTTCTTCCATTTAAAACCCTCCACTTCAATTCTCCAGCAAGTGATTGTTATGTCTTTGGGTTAAATAAGTTTTGTGGGAAATTTTATCTTCAGTAGATTTAAACAAAGTCCTTGAAATGTTTTATATTTGTAAGATCATGCGTACCCAGGAACATACTGCTTAATATTATTCAATCATTTTGAATTCCATAATTCCTTAAAGCTTTAGTTACGTTTTCTTCAAAAAGTTTAACCGTAAATCAAAAACCATTTGTGCTGAAAGTAGGTACCTCCTTTAATAAATCTATGTTGTTCCTATTTTCTTTTTTTTTCAGAACCATAAACTTTTGGCCGTGGCCATAGATTCAAGTTGGTAATAAATAATACACTCTTGGCACTTATTTTGTTGATGAACCCTTTTCGTATTCAAATTGAGTGCAAAAAATATGCGAACAAATACTGAAACAAAATAAAGAGTAACTTTGTAACCCCATATAAATCATAAATATGTAGTACCTTATACCTCTTCCTACCTCTCTTCTTTCATGCTTTTAGATACATATTCAGCATTTGAAAAATAAAAACAAAATTTTTCCAACAATTCTCCCATCGAAAAACTACATACCTTAAAATATCCATAGCAAAGGTTCCTGCCCATATATATTTATAGTTCAGTTCTGAGTTGAGTCTCAGGTGAGTTGATTCAAGGTAAATGTGTATTTCGTAATAGAAACCCGAATTTCTCATCTGAAAAAAAGTTCAACCCTACTTTCGTATAACATACAGGTACGTAAGGTAAGGTACCTTACCTTATAGCTATGCCGTCAAAGGATATAAGGCACTCAGCTTTCATAACTTTTTGGAACTGATGCGATGCATACAATAATGCGTGCATGACTTCACGACTTTATGTGCTGTGCAGGTGCGAGAGCGTATATGGGTATCTAAACTTCTCCTGATGGAGGTAAGTCTAGAGGTAGCAACTTGCGTTAGCTGCTGCCAATTCATATAAATGCATCTTAACTTTTTGGAAGGAAATTCTTTCATGCACCCGAAACCTGAGTCATTTTTACTTTCTCTACGGGGAAATTATTGGTTTCATGATAAACAAAAAAAAACCAAGGGCAAGTGGTCTGTTCGGCAATAAATCTTGAATGTTTATGTAATGTTAATGGAAATATTTGTAAAGAATAAGGACTAAGTAACCGTATAGATATAAGGAAATCAGATCAAAGAAAATAATTTTTACATTAAAATGCAATTTGTATCCCATAGAGCAAATGTATGCAATCTAGTTGATCATTCAGGATTGCATGTTTTCAGAGGAAAAGGGAAAAACTTATAAGAAAACTATTATTTTAACCTTGTCGATTACAACAGGTGCAAGAAATGCTATAAGAATAACTTGAACAATTGAAGCATGTCAACTATTTTTCTTACTTGTTCGTCGTTATATGCGCTCAGAGAAGAATTCCTATAAAATATTGTCTATAACCCCTTAACGAGTTTTGCATACAATGTACGAGTAAATATTATAAATAACACAGGTTATGATAATCAAATTGATCGAAATAGTGTATCTTAGAATTTGTTTATAATTTTGTCAAACCAATTTTTGACCTCACGTATTTAAATTGTTTCGTGGATTATGACCCCACATTCTAGATTAATATTTTATTGGTAAATCGTTATTGGTTTTTTGAAATTGTGTTTTGAGCTATTCAAACAAAATTTAGTTGAAATATTTGAAAACCCATTTTGCTATCAAAAACAATTTTAACCAGTCCTCCATGACAACCCAAAAGTGTTTTGTTTGCGAACTGTGAGTGCAAAACGTTCTTTATTTTAGTAAAGAATTTTAACGATTTTAATTTGATAACTGCCTAAATAGCGGGCTTCTCAAAGTAAAACCTTTTATATGAAAAACCTTTATTTCTCTAATTTTTTTAATGAATGAATTTGGGACGTACAAGCATCTTAATTAATTCTTAATTCCAGAATTTGATTACATTTTCACACTTATTTGACAATGTTGGTCTGCATTGTTTTTATATTTTGGCCATTCATAAAACAGGAGAGCAAATAAGAGACGCACATTTTTAAACCCTCAATTTGTAAGACTAAAGAAATGCTGAAAACATTTCTTAATGGACTACATATCATTTTCAATAATCTTTGTTGTTTTAATCTTGATTATTAACTTCGCATTTAAGGTTATTCTAATCGGTCCGATTTGTCGTATTGAAAATTTCGACATTTCTCAACGTTTTAAGGCCCTATGAATCCAAATGAATGATACCAAATTAATACAATTTTGATAGAAAAATACATTACATTACATTTCACACTACTCAGTACATAAATGTAAAGAGTAGAGAACACAACACCTTGAGCAACTAGACTATGTAAGGTGATAACAACACAAGACATTAATACAAGACAGAAGGACAGAAGAGAAAGAACAGAAAGAAACACACGACAACAGCACGCGGTAGGTTTCGAGACGGTCCCCCATCTGTCTACTAACCACGCTCACTGATGCTTGATTTCGGTGATCGATGGGAACCGACTAGGCCGTTGCCCAGATAGAAAAATAAATTAAAGGTTTTTCTTGCAAATCAAAAGTTATGAAATATTTGTCACATTGAATATTTTACAAAGATAAAATTATTTTTCCTTCAAAATAATTGTATGCAAATAATAATTTCGTTTTTGACATCTGGTACAGTTATGAGAAAAATCTAAAAAATGTTTTTTTACAAAACATAAGAAACTAAACAAAATACAAAATACTGAAAGCTGGTAAAAATTGATTTTCGACTCGAATACAATGGCGGATCCAGTGGGGGGTCGTAGGGGTCATGACCCCCCCTGGGAGATAATTTGTTTGCTTTTTCGTAGGAATTCCGTTCAATTCAAAACTAATCGTATTGCGTTAATGGATATGACCCCCATTATATTTTGAATTATTTATTTTTTGTATATGAAAACAACATTTGTATTTTACTTCCTTAAGCTTTGTTGCTAAAAGTACTACTTTTAACTGAGGACTGGACCAAGAACATAATATGAATCGGAAATTCAGCCTATTCAAAAAACACAGGACAAATTCATCAACTTTTGACCAAAGGACGATCTAGGGGGTCGTATGAGCCATAAAGCTTATATAATTAAGTTGTATAAGAAATGATTTCATCTAAAGATTTATTAGTAATTTAACGACATTCACCAAAAAGTGGTTTGCTGTCAAAAACAACTAAAACTTTTGTTTTTACTCAATTTAGAATTTGAAAAAACTTTAGTCATGCTTTAAATTATTTTCATAAAAATTGTTTCTAAGAAAAAGAGCAAATATTCAGGTTCTTAAGAAGAAATCTTGAATAAGAGATCATCAATTTTATATTAAGTTGCCTTTAAATTCCTTAAACTAGCCTTCAATTTTATTATTTACATTTTTTTGACACACATAAATAGTGATTATTGAAGTGATTTTTACTTGTGACATATAGGAACTATATAGCAAGTTTTGCAATAGTAAACAATTTCAAGTTAGAGCTTTTAATCAAATATGACATTACGACGGTAGAAAAGTCGAAAAAGTGGGTACTCCGATTCCTTCCGTCTGTCTGTCTTTCCTGGCCCCTACAGTCCAAACAATTGTGTTGATTGAAATTAAGATTTTCAGCCGATTAGTGTAAGGCGTTTTTTTAATTTTATTAATACGAAAAATAACAGCAGTCCCCATACAAATTTTTTGGTTCAAACATGTGATTTTTCTAAAACATTCTCTAAATTTTGTGTTTTTAATTTGGCTTCTTTCTACAAGAAAAACATATTTTCGTATTGCTCCAGAAGGGTAGGTACCCCACAAAAAACCTTTATTTTGTTTTTAAGTTTTCTCAAGAACTAATGGACCGATTTCAAAATTCTTCTCTTTCTGTGCAAGCTGTTGTCAATGATCAAATGATCAAATTTTATTTTTAAAAAAATACTAATTGTGTTTACAAAACTCTATAACTCAGAAAGGGGACAACATTTTTGGACGAAATATCAATGCAAAATGTACATATATTTATAAGCTCTTTATTTAGTGCTTACCAAAAATATTTTTAAGACAAAATTTAAAATGATTTTCGAAAAAAAATAAGTTAATCTAGAATTTTTGACAAATAAAATGGCATTTAAATTTTTGAGAAAAACTTTTTTTGCAGGTACATTTTTAAATCTTAAAATATTGGAAATATTTTTAAATAGATTTTTTGAAAGAAATTAGCAAGTTCTAGCGGCCCAGTCGTGGATTTTTTTTTTTTTCAAAATTGGTTTTCTGTTGAATACAAAAAATCTTAAAAGATCTTAAAAAATTAAATAAATCTACTTTTGAAGTGAATTTACTTTGGATGCTCTAGAGCTGAGATTTAAACACAAATTTCAATAATACAAATATCCCAAAAAAATCAAGTAGGTAACACTTTTGTTAAACTAATGGCTAAGTGAAAAACATAATAAACGTTTCATATCTATTGAGATTGAAGCTTTGAAACGTGTAATTTGTGAGTGCTACAAAAACTTTTCTTCCCAACTTATTTGTTTACCTACCTTACATTGTTTTAATTTAATTTTTTAGAGAAATTATGTACTTAAATGCAACTATTTCCTTAAATTTAAGACCCAAACCTTTTTATCTCTACAATTTTTAAGTTTTCTTGACTCCTTAAAGATCAAATTTTTTCTAGCATTAGTTCAAATCTACAAGTAAGCAGCCTTATAACGATAGTAATAATAGACTGTCGAAAATTGAGTTTGAAAAAACTACGTCAAAAAAGGCCCGACATTTCTACATATCAGATCCTCTCTCATTTTATGAGATTTTTGAAATTTCGCAGCGTTCTTCGCATTAATAGAAATGGAAACAAGAAAAGTGTATTTTATTTTTGGAAAAAAGCAACGTTTTAAAACAATTACCTACATTTCTGCGCGAAATGCACCAAAAACCCTCTCTTAAATATGGCATATTTAGAAAACGGTTGGAATCTTGGAATGCTTTCATATGTAGGGAGTCATCCGAATTAAATAGTTAGACCATACCTTGCTGGACAACAGTGTTCTAAAATAATTTGATAACTAAAGTTGTCATTTTAGCATTTATTAAATTTTGTTAGCCTCCTTTACAACACATTAAAGAACATTTTAAGCGGTGAGTAAAATCTCATCAAAGTGTGTGACCCCCCCCCCTGATAAAAAGTCTGGATCCGCCCATGCTCGAATATCTTAACAAAAATTAAAGTTATTGGGGCATTTTCATAGATGTTTGCTAAACTCTTGCTGAGTCGTTTAGGCTATTTATAATTTATAAATAAATTTAAACCTAAGTTTAGAGCTAAACCTGTGGTTTAACAATCTATAAACATAGGAAATGCTGTGTTTAAATAGTTATTATCACAGCCAAATGTCATATTTGATTTTTGTTTGTAAATTGAAAAAGTAAACCATATCGAATAAATTGTACGTAAACTAGCTGGCTCTTCTTTTTGGCAATTTTCGCTTCAAAGTTCTTTCTCTGACTGCGATAAGTTTTCCTGTCGTTCGCGTTTTTATATTTTCCATGTTGTTCATCTTAAATATTATTGAACGTTGTTAGTTGTTTTTTTTTTTTTTGATTTTCTATTAAATAGTTTTGCTTTACTTACTTTTTTCGACATCCAATTCAAGGAATGACAGCACAAAATAACGAGTTTGAAAATATAACAGTATTTGTTGCTTTGACCTGTCATTTGAAGTATAATTGTAGTAGAATACAAGCTTAAACTGGGGTTTTACTAAACACATCAGGAAAATGGACTGTGAATATGAGCTGTGTTTATTTAATCAACAAGCCTTAAACTATAGATCAAGAAATCACGACTTTAGTAATTCTCTATGAATACGCGCCATTATCTTTACACTAATTACACTTATGAAAATATTGTTTTTAAGTTAAATTTTTATACAAATCCAACAGCCAGTTTGTTCATTAAAATTAAAATTTACAAAAAATATACACAAAATTGTTAAAAATTGAAGTTCGATTCTGGATATCTCGTGACCATATGACGGTATTTTTAAATTAGGTCAATTTATTCATTTTCTACAGGTTCTGACCTTTCATTACAATACATAAAACTCGATGAACAAAGTCAGCCAAACTATTAAGTTATAAAGCATTACATATTTCGTGGATTTTTTGTTGAGGGGTTCGGCCCATTTAAGACATGCCAACCCTATACATTCATAATCAGTAGACTCAAACCTTTAATTTGATACCAAATTTAACTATTAACTGGACATTCATAATCAGTAGACTCAAA
Source organism: Eupeodes latifasciatus (assembly GCA_920104205.1). Taxonomy (NCBI): domain Eukaryota; kingdom Metazoa; phylum Arthropoda; class Insecta; order Diptera; family Syrphidae; genus Eupeodes; species Eupeodes latifasciatus. The sequence continues at coordinate 375,855,174 of OV049924.1, forward strand.
CCTTTAATTTGATACCAAATTTAACTATTAACTGGATGGGCTAAGTCATTGTGAAAAAACGCATCGGAAGTGCCCCGTTTTATACGCCTTCGGCCCAAAATCTGATTAGCAACCCTGGTGCAATATCTTTCTCTAGAGTACATCTAGTGGTGGTACCACTTAATCACTAGATGTACTCTAGAGAAAGATATTGATCTAGGACTATTAGAAAAATAGGGAAGGATTTAAGGGAAGATAATGGTACACATTGGTCTTATAATTTTAAATATTAAAATGGGAGGGAAAAACAGTGTTCGGTAAAGCTTTCCACATTCTCGATGAGTGGTTAAAAAAAGAATCTCTATACTTAACACTTTAACAGTACGTCCGAAATAAAGTTCAAGGGTAAACTGATGAGCATTCCTGGAAGTGCGAGTATTACGGCTGAACTGTTTGAAGGGGTTTGTAAAAATATCTTTAAGACAAAGAAAGGCGCATGAAATATTGCGGCGATCTTGGAATGATGTAAATGTTTCAAGTATAGGCTTGCTATTTTCAAAGCTCTTAAAACTAAACTTGTTTTAAGACCTGCCAGATACGTGAATTATATTTAAGTTTCGGACGAATGAAGGCTTTGTAAATTACAGCCAGATCAGAAGGGGTGTCAAATTTCTTGCACTGTTGGGAGAATTCTTAAGCACCTAGCTGCGTTTTTGGCGATATCGAATATGTGATCATTCCAAGTGTAACGAGTACTGAAAGTTGATTAGTTTCCTGGATAAAAGTTCCACTCATGGATATTGGCATCGGGGGTTGGTTATGCTTTAATGACAGAAGACAGCATTGAGTTTTTGAAGCATTTAATTTTACACGGTTCTGAATTCCCCATTGGACAATGTTGTCAAGATCCGAAATTAATGAGAGATACCAGCGTTTGTTTTTTGAGTTTCAGATTCAGATTTGAAACCACCCAATACAAAGGTAACTTCTTATCCATCGAAGAAGAGATTTCTACCAAAAGCACTCATTTTCGATAATAGAGCTTGTTGCCAAACTCTATCAAATGCGTTTTGATGACCTTGGAAAGAATGGAAGTGAGTGTTATTGGACGATAGTTGGAGGAGGGGGAGGATTCATTCTTTTTTTAGGGACAAGCTGGACAAATGTTGTCTTCAATCCGCTCGGAAAAAAACCTGTAGAGTAGGATTGATGGGAAAACTTAGGCAGTGGGTTTGCAAGCAAAACACCTCTTCAGAACAATAGGAGGATACTATCCAGGCCAGCGGATTTATGTGTGTCGAGGCTTTTCAGTACTCTTGCAACTGCACGAGTGCGAAAGAAGCTTCGTCCCATAAAATCGTTTAGTCTTACTAACTGTGCTGCAAGCAAATTGGCTTTATCAATGGAGGTTACATAGGTTTTTCGTACGTTTTTTTACAAACCAGACATTTTTACTTCCTTATATATATATATATATGCAAAATATTGGTTATTTTTAGTTATTTTTTTTAGAAAAAAATCAATTGACAACTTTTTTTTTACAAAACACGAACGAACGGGAAGTTTTACATCTCACAAAAAATGTTATTATTAATATATTTTTCTGAACATTTAGATAAATCGACAGAGGGGCACAGATGGGAAGTTATCAGTGTGGGTCGCATCCCAGCCTCTAATTTGTATTTTTTGTTTTAAACATTTGAAAATAACAACGTTTTAATTAAAAGTAAGGAATTTAACCAAAATTTCGGCAATATTTGTAAAACAAATGCACTTATTTCGTTCGGTAGGGTAAATCACATGCCTCTAAATTAACAAGCTTTTATCTTTGGTTTTCACTCCAATATATTGATACGGTTTAATTCTTACATCTATTAAGGAGAGCTCCAAATACGTGCATATTAATAAAATATTATCTAATCCCATATTTGTAATTTGTGGAGTACCTCAAGGAAGTCATTTTGATCCATTTCTTTTTCTGTTCCTTATTAACGATATTCCCGATTGTATAAGATCTTCTTATCGCCTTATGTTCGCCGATATGGAACCCCTACTATGATATCAACTCAAATCAATTCGAAAGGATCCAAAAGCGTTATACCAGTCTGGTTATTTATATACTTTATTGGAACATATGAATGCCTCCTTATCTTTTCAGATATAATTTAATTGGACTCCTGTTTTTGAAGCTCGAAGGAAAAAATTTTTTTAGAGACATTATTCCAATAAAGTGTCCTTTTCTTTTGTTTATTATCTTATATATATATAAATTACGTGTCATGTTGTTTGTCCACAATGGACTCCTAAATTACTTAACCGATTTTAATCAAATTTGTACACCGTGTTCAGTTTGATCCAACTTGAAAGATAGGATAGCTTATGTCTCAATTTATGTTCGCAATATTATTTTATTGCAAATTTTTTGTCACAGTTATCTGTTAGCTCCATAGAGGTCTGCATGAATACATTCATTTGCTTCCTCTTAATGGGTACAGTAGTTCAGTGTACACTGTTATCTAGTGTACACTGCAAGGTTGCGAGTTTGTGAATTGAAAAATCATTAAGTCATAAGCAAGTTAGTGACTTATGAATTAAAAAAAAAATAATTCAGAAGTCACCAACTGACTTATGAGTTGAAAAAATTTAATTAAGAAGTCACCAACTGACTTATGAAATAAACAAATTTAAATCGGAAGCCATCAACTGACTTATGAATTAAAAAGAATTAATTCACAAGTCATCTGCCTACTGATTTATGAATTAAAAAAGAAGGTTGCCTATTTTTGTATGGAACGTGCAATCAGTACGTTCAATAATAAAAGTGGTGTCAAATAAAAGGTGAGATTTAGCACGTTATGTTTGTCAAATATTACCAGCATAGTTGGTGCTGTTTTTTAAATATTTGGGTTTGAAGTTGATTAAAACAGAAAGAGAATTTTACTTCTTTTTTGTTTAAACTGCTGTAGGAATATAACTTTGCTATCAAATAAAATCTTTCAAATAAAATCAATATTATTTTTCTAACAATAAAATATATTTAAATATTTAGTATTAACTTCTTGGAAATCAAGTGTTTTTAACTTACCCTTTAACCAACGATATTTCAGAAATATCAGTGATGACATACATACATTTACTTTGTATTATCTTAAAGAAATATTAAAGGCCTTTAAATTGATATATAATATATCGTAACCTCTCACAAAGAAATACTTACTTTGTTACTGTGAAAAGTTCCTTGACATGCAACTAGGTGTTATGAATATGAACTTCCTCGCATTTTAGCATTTTCTAAAAATTTCTTTCGCCGAATATGCACTTTGTTAAACTGAATTTATATGTACTCGTAATAAAGACAGTTAGATAAATTATTATCAATGTGGTGAAGTTATAAAAAAATATATGCATCTTGGCGTTTCTAAGAAATAGTTCATACAAAAAAACTTACCATTTTACACTTTTAAACAAAATTAGTTAACCCAAGGTACTTATAAAATAAAATACCTATGCATATATGTAAGTCAGTTGGTGGCTTGCAATTTAATTCTTTTTAGTTCATAAGTCAGTTGGTGGCTTGCGATTTAATTATTTTTAATTCATAAGTCAGTTGATGATTTGTGAATTCAATTTTTTTAATTCATAAGTCAGTTGGTGATTTGTGAATTGAATTTATTTAATTCATAAGTCAGTTGATGGCTTGCGATTTAAATTTTTTTAATTCATAAGTCAGTTGGTGATTTGTGAATTGAATTTATTTAATTCACAAGTCAGTTGGTGATTTGTGAATTAAATTTTGTTTAATTCATAAGTCAGTTGGTGAACTGCGAATTAAAGCCATGAGTTAAGCTAAAAGTGAATTAAGCTTTTGCAACGCTGACACTGTAACAGGTACCCTATATTTTAGCTTCAAACACTGTACACTATTCATTCTCTCATTATCAAAACCGGTGCAGTATTTGGTTTTTCTCTCACAAACGAGTGCATAACTCCAAAAAACACGGGTACGATCACTAACTATTCATTCTACACTGAGTACATTGAGTACACCAAATACTCAGTGTATAAGAGAGAGAAATCGTATGCAATGATAACTATAGAAAATATAATAAGTACACGGTTGTGAAGTTTAGTTGGCTTAGAGAAAAAAAAATAAAATGGAAATTACAGATGTAAGTTTTTAAAACAATTTATGAAGTTTTGTTTTTTTATTTATGTTTGAAATATATCCAATTAGGATTTAACAAATGAATCCAACGTGTCCATGGAAAGTGTAAGTAATACATTAAGCAAACAGTAAGAGGGGCCGAAGTAAAGTGTGGGAAACATTTGGCACAGTTAAGTGTGAAAATAATACTGAAATCCCAGAAGTATTGGCATGTAAGTCTGCTATTACACGATGCCTCACGACTGACATGAGTGCGAAAAAGAAAGCAGCTGTGAAAAAACGAGATGCAAACAAAAATTTCCGGTGAGTCTCGGGCAAAAACACTCTATTACCAAGACCGGAATCTTTCGTACGTTTCACCCTCCAAAACCCGTTTGTTTACATTGTTGTATTTGTAATTTTGACAATAAGTCCATGAATAGATGTGAGCACAAACAAAAAAAAACGATGCCGTGAGCTAGCGGCACTTTGCAAAGCAAAAACAAAATGGAGGGGTTAATAAGTTTTTTTCAGGTTTTTCTTTTTACTTTTTTCGATGAAAAAGTCAGTTTTAAGCTTTAATTTTGCAGGCATTTTGTGGATAGTGAACCAATGTACCTTTTTGTCTTGAAAAAAGCATGTTCAACATCAGTTTATTATAATTAATTCACTAATTTAGAGTAATCACTACGAAATTCTTTAAATTTCATAATAAACCTCGGATTTTTGTATCAAAGATGCGTTCGAAGAACCATCAATTTAAGGGTGCGAGTGCAATTTTTGTATTGAATTCTAATAAATTTTCGTTAACGAACGGCCCAAATATTTTGTTTGCAACTAATTAAAATCTGTATCAATTTAATTAATCCAAGTATATTTATAGTTTGTATATTTAAAAAAAAAGAGTTATAATCGAAAAATATCTTATCCATAACATTCTTGATTGATGGAAGCATACATGTATTTCCTATCAAAAAAAAACTATGCATCAAAGGAACACAAATGTTTTAAAAAAGTAATCAGAACGATTATAGCGAACCTGTTGAATAAATGCAGAGCAAATAAAATGTAAATTTTGACATATATCACAAAATGAAAACGTTTTAAAATCGTTCTGAATTCATGCACAACTAATTCAATAGAACATGTAATCGTCATAAATGTTTATTGTTGAAGTACAGAAGTTTTTTTTTAGTGAATTTCCACAGTTTAACGCAAAATATAATTTTCATTCATTCCTTAAAAATGTTAAGTTACCAAAGTTCAAGTTTACTTATTATTGTTTGAAAAGTATGTTTAGTAAAAATGCTGCTAATAATAAAAAAAAATTAATGAGTTTTACGTATATGTTTTTGTTTTTCGTAATATAATAAATACTACCATAGATTACATTTTATAAATGCAGAACATAGAAGAAAATATACATAAACAATAGTTTTCAGATATAAAGCAGAGGTTAGTGTAGAAAAATATTTTTGAGAAAGCCAATAATATTTTAGGTATGTTCATTAAAGAAATTTCCGCTTCGGCTAACCTTCATCAACTTTTTAGAAAAAATTTTAGCATTAATTGCAGCCAATTATAGGGTGTTCGGTTTCCCCATACTGGAATAAAAAAAAGTTACTTAAATCTATTTATTGCACTCATTTAGTTGGTATTGTGTGTAAACATATTGCCTATTTCTATTCCTTAAAGATGCTTTACACAAAGCAACTTATTTTTAAAACATGGTTCCCTCAAATTTTTATTCCAAAATCTAACTACAAACAAAATTCTAACTCTAACATAGTCCCTTAAAAAGAAATTTTCAGGAATATTTCTGCAACAAACAAAACTAAAATTTGGTCTTGCAACTACCGAACTGCATGATGAAAATACTAATCTAATTGAGGAATCTGAACTAGCTAAAGTTGGCAATGGAACTTCACAAGTATGCTTCTCGTAGCATTGTCTGTACAAAAAAATACGGAGGCATCCACCTATTGTTTCCACCTGAACTTCTAACGTCGCCAAGAAAATGCTCTAAACAAACTACACCTGAAAAAATTGTCTCTTTTGTTGTTTTACAAAGTATTGAGTTACACTTTTGTCCATTTGCAATAACTATACTTAACCGGTTGCAGCGCATGTTGCGTTCGCAAATAATTTAAGTAAACAAAATAAATAATAATAAACTAATAAATCATTAAATAATATGTATTTGGTCAATTTTATTTTATTTAATATACATTTACAACATTTATTTGGATGGAAATTAAAAAGCTATACAAATCTTCCAATTTAAGACCATGTCAGCACTTCAGATTCTGTTGGTTAGGATTGTTTAGTTTTTGAACGAGGCCATGAAACATTCAAAATGAAGCATTTAGATGGGGCTGATTACTATCGGGTGATTTTTTAAGAGCTTGAGAACTTTTTAAAAAAAAAAAACGCATAAAATTTGCAAAATCTCATCGATTCTTTATTTGAAACGTTAGATTGGTCCATGACATTTACTTTTTGAAGATAATTTCATTTAAATGTTGACCGCGGCTGCGTCTTAGGTGGTCCATTCGGAAAGTCCAATTTTGGGTAACTTTTTCGAGCATTTCGGCCGGAATAGCTGGAATAGTTGCTGGCTTATTTGTGTAGACTTTAGACTTGACGTAGCCCCACAAAAAATAGTCTAAAGGCGTCAAATCGCATGATCTTGGTGGCCAACTTACCGGTCCATTCCTTGAGATGAATTGTTCTCCGAAGTTTTCCCTCAAAATGGCCATAGAATCGCGAGCTGTGTGGCATGTAGCGCCATCTTGTTGAAACCACATGTCAACCAAGTTCAGTTCTTCCATTTTTGGCAACAAAAAGTTTGTTAGCATTGAACGATAGCGATCGCCATTCACCGTAACGTTGCGTCCAACAGCATCTTTGAAAAAATACGGTCCAATGATTCCACCAGCGTACAAACCACACCAAACAGTGCATTTTTCCGGATGCATGGGCAGTTCTTGAACGGCTTCTGGTTGCTCTTCACTCCAAATGCGGCAATTTTGCTTATTTACGTAGCCATTCAACCAGAAATGAGCCTCATCGGTGAACAAAATTTGTCGATAAAAAAGCGGATTTTATGCCAAATTCAAAATAAATAAAAATAAAAAAATGCCAAATAAAATTCAATGATTTGCAAGCGTTGCTCGTTAGTAAGTCTATTCATGATGAAATGTCAGAGCATACTGAGCATCTTTCTCTTTGACACCATGTCTGAAATCCCGCGTGATCTGTCAAATACTAATGCATGAAAATCCTAACCTCAAAAAAATCACCCATTATAATGAAGCGTTTTGATGGGTCGAAACAATAAATGTGAGAATGTGTTTGGTTTTTTGCATCATTTCACGCACACTTTCTCACATTTAGTGCTTTTTAGCTTGTAGGAAACCGAAATGTCAGTCTGAGATTCCGGTCTTGGCAATGGAGTGTTTTTGGTCTCGGGCAAATGTTTAGTAGACTCACTTTGACGTTTCTTTTTTCTCATATTCGTTTTATGCTGTTCTTTTTCATTCTATTTTCTTGTTGCTGGGATAAACAACATCGAATTTGTTTGAAAACCAGAAAAGTGTGTAACTTCAACAGCTTTAATAAATTTTCGGAATCCATTTCCAAAATCCTATTTATTTTGTTTTATAAATTTTACTCAATTTCAAAAACTATCGAAAAATTAAAGCCAACGAGAAGGAGCATTCAAAACAAAACAAACAATAATTGTCAAATTTGAGGCATGGGAGGGGCACGAGTCAGCGTGTAATAGTGCTTGCCTCACCGAATACAAATTTATAAGGAAAGCCAAAAGTGAGTCGTGCGTGAGTCATGAGTCAACGTGTAATAGGGGACAAAGAACTGTTTGTCGGTCCTCAAGTTTAATAATAAAAGTACGTCTAACCTTGTTAAGCGTAAATGTTATATTATAAAAAATACAACACGGGAACAACAAATAACCAGAAGGCAAGTAGATGCTGATGCCAAAAAAAGTGTTTTATTATTAACAAAATGGACAATAGAAAACTGTAAACCATTTAATATAGTAAAAGACAGCGGTTTGTTTAATTTCGCGGAATTTTTAATATCTATTGGGGCCAAAATATTAATATGGAACTAACGTCGATACTTTGAATTTAATGCCACACCCTACGACCATATCCCGTAACATTAAAAATGTGTATACTTCAAAATTTAAAAAAATGAAATACAAAGCGTCAATAAATTTGGATTTGGTCTAACATTAGATGTTTGGACGGATAACTATTTGAAAACTTCGTATTTATCACTGACAATCCATTACATCAAAGATGGAATACTGATTTCTAGACTCTTGGGTCTTAAATCTATGAAAGGAATGTTGTGCACAGGTAAAAATGTATTTTTGGATTTTATGCAACCAGTAAAAACTCAATTCTCCCCATGATAAAGTTAACAAAGAATTATTGGATTACGAAAATGTTAACGTCATTTATTACGATGGTTCTGATGTTTTGCAGTGGTGGAATTTACACAAAATTGAGTTTCCGTTATTGTATAAAGTCAGTTGCAAAATATTAGCTACACCGGCAAGTAGTGCAGCCTCCGAAAGAAGATTTTCCTTGGCCCGAACATTAATCTCTGAAAAAGGAAGTTTAATTGGATCCGACCCAACTTTAATCAACTAAATAATGTTCTTACACTCAAATCTAAGAAAAGTTGACATTTGTAATGATCTTATTGAGTTATAAAAAATGAAAATATGTACATATATGTATATGTACATGCATATTTTTCCTACTTTTTTTTAAGAAATAAATTTAAAAAAATCAATTTATTTGTTTGTTTCATAATTAAATATAAACGCCATTTCTTTTACAGATATTTCTCTCTCACATATTTAGGAAGAAATTTGAATGTAGAGAAAAGTAAGTAAATTCGTATTTAGAGTATACACATACACACTACTCAGTGTACTCAGTGTACACAGTGTATGCTTAGTGAGGTGTACACATTTGTTTTCTGAATACCTATATTTGAAATACCCGATCTCATAATGAACACTACTCGGAGTGCTTCTTGTGATTTGTGAAATGAGTGAACTATTTGTATGACATCAATTTAAGAATTGATTCATTCATTCTATTTTCAAGCATACTGTAGAGTACACAAGTTCGTTTTGAAATCAATCGAATGTCTTGAAACTGCTACTAAGACATTCATTGCAGACCTCTAGCTCCAAACGATTATAACAGATGGTTACATCTGTTGACTGGATTGAGTAGTATTCAATAGATGGCGTTTTTTCAAAATTCCAAACGTTTCACTTAAGCTACAATTTAATAGCATAACCACCAAATGTTACCGAGGCTAAAGTACAGGTTCAATTTATTTTGTAGCAAACGAAATACGGTGAATTTTACTTTTTCAATTTTTGGTGTTAGCAATTTTGCGAAAAATTACTAGATATTGGGAACGTTAAAATATAGGACTGCAACCAAATCCGCAATGCATTAAACTGCCACACAATTCCTGCACTGTTCAGAAAAGAATGTTTCAGAAAAAATGAAAAAAAAACTGTTTCAGGAAAAAATAAATTGATTCCGAGTATTTTTCCGGATATACAAAGTAATTACTTGAATCATAACTGGCTTAGTCATCGGGCTGTTTTGGCAACCAAAAATGTTGATAATGATGAAATTAACTAACAGTTGTTACCAGGCGATCTGATGTCTTTTAAAACAATGGAATACCTGGAATGCCACCACATAATCTTCGATTAAATAAGTAAGGGCCAAAGAATGTCCATTTATAAAAAATAATAATACATTTAAAATTTATTTCTTTTGTATTGATTTTTGCTTTACATCAACTGTACGAAAATTTTCATCAAACCAGTAGGTACATTTTTATATTTACTAGCCTTAACGTTTCCGTCTTCGTTCGTAAATAATAATTTTATTGTAATAACAGTTAATGGTAGTAGAAAATCAGAGATGAAGGTCGATACAAATGGCATCTACATATATATAGAAAAGCATGGTTGTGCCCAAAAATACTCCATTACCAAGATCGGAATCTCAGACTGACATTTCGGTTTGCCTACAAGCTAGCTACACACTAAATGTGAGAAAGTGTGCGTGACATGATGCAAAAAACCAAACACATTCTCACATTTAGTGTTTAATTTCAATCCAAATAAATGTTGTTAATGTATATTAAATAAAATAAAATTGACCAAATACATATTTAATGATTTATTAGTGCTGTATTTTGTTTACTTAAATTATTTGCGAACGCAACATGCGCTGCAACTGGTTAAGTAAAATTGGAAATGGACAAAGTGTAACTCAATACTTTGTAAAATAAGAAAACACACAATCTTTTCAGCTGTAGTTTGCTTAGAGCATTTTTTTGGCGACGTTAGAAGTTCAGGTGGAAACAATAGGCGTGTGCCTCCGTATTATTTTTGTACAGACAATGCTACGAGAAGCATACTTGTGAAGTTCCATTGCCAACTTTAGCTAGTTCAGATTCCTCAATTAGAGTAGTATTTTCATCATCTAAGCAGTTCGATAATTGCAAGACCAAATTTTAGTTTTATTTGTTGCAGAAATATTCCTGAAAATTTCTTTTTGAGAGACTTTTGAGAGATGTTAGAGTAAGAATTTTGTTTGTAAATAGATTTTGGAATACAAATTTGAGGGAATACACACAATACCAACTAAATGAGTTTAATAAATAGATTTAAGTAACTTTTTTTTATTCCAGTATGGGGAAACCGAACACCCAATAATTGGCTGCAATTAATGCTAAAATTTTTTCTAAAAAGTTGATGAAGGTTAGCCGAAGCGGAAATTTCTTTAATGAACATATCTAAAATATTATTGGCTTTCTCAAAAATATTTTTCTACGCTAACCTCTGCTTTATATCTGAAAACTATTGTTTATGTATATTTTCTTCTATGTTCTGCATTTATAAAATGTAATCTATGGAAGTATTTATTATATTAACAAAAACATGTACGTAAAACTCATTCATTTTTTTTTATTAGCAACACTTTTACTAAACATGCCCTTCAAACAATATTAAGTAAATTCGAAGTTTGTTAACTAAACATTTTTAAGGAATGGATGAAAATTATATTTTTCGTTAAACTGTGGGAATTCACTAAAAAAACTTCTGTACTTCAACAATAAACATTAATGTCGATTACTTGATCTATTGAATGAGCTGTGCATGAATTCAGAACGATTTTAGAACGTTTTCATTTTGTGATACATGTCAAAATTTTCATTTTATTTGCTCTGCATTTATTCAACAGGTTCGCTATAATCGTTCTGATTACTTTTTTAAAACATTGGTGTTCCTTTGATGCATAGTTTTTTTTTATAGCAAATCCATGTATGCTTCCATCAATAAAGAATGTTATGGATAAGATATTTTTCGATTTTAACTCTTTTTTTAAATTTAATATTTATTAATCACAATGGAATTGAAAAATAGTTGCAAGCTTAAATCATTAAAAACAAACTATAAATATACTTGGATTGGTTAAATTTATACAGATTTTAATTACTTGCAAAAAAAATATTTGGGCCGTTTATTAACTAAAATTTATTAGAATTCAATAAAAAAATTGCGCTCGCACCCTTAACTTGATGGTTCTTCGAACGCATCTTTGATACAATAATTCAAGGTTAATTATGAAATTTAAAGAATTTCGTAGTGATTACTGTAAATTAGTGAATTAATTATAATAAACTGATGTTGAACATGCTTTTTTCAAGACAAACATGTACATTGGTCTATCAAGAAAATGACTGCAAAATTAAAGCTTAAAACTGACTTTTTCATCAAAAAAAAGTAAAAAGAAAAACCTGAAAAAAATGTATTAACCACCCCATTTTGTTTTTACTGTGCAAAGTGCCGCTAGCCCACGACATCGTTTTTTTTTTGTTTGTGCTCACATCTATTCATGGACTAATTGTCAAAATTACAAATACAACAATGTAAACAAACGGGTTTTGGAGAGTGAAACGTACGAAAGATTCCGATCTTGGTAAATGGAGTATTTTTGGTTTTGCCCATGTCTGATGTTCTCCTACCGTTCTCCTTTAATAGTTTACAACAATGTAATATGACGAAAAACACAGAAACGCATGACCGGGTCAGCTAGTAAGAATATATATTTCTACAAGAGATCTTAGAGTACATATTATATTTTTTGAACCATTTCATAGAGTAAATTATCGTCCAACTTAGCCAAAAACAAGGTGCCTTAAAGGGGCCAAGGCAGTTGCTAATCATGACTTCCATAATATATTAGTCGCGATTAATTTTTTTTAATCCGTGTGGTTAAGTGATCTAAATTATAAAATATAGCTGTTTTTAGGTATTTTTACAAACGTGTAAGGTTGCTTATAATTTAATCAGTAGTATTTAAGATTATATATTTTTGTATTTAAAATGTATGAAATAAATAAATAATAATATTCATTTCAGTTTTAAAAACTTATTTGTTGAAATTATAAAGGTTTGCTTGTAGCTAAATAAAATTTCCTTATTTCTAGATTAAAAAAATGTTTAGTCATTGTAAAAATGGCAAAATTAATTGTGATTTTCGCTGGAATACTAACTAATTACAAAATAACTAATTAAAAATTGTTGCAAAGTAATGTTGGTTATGGCTTCTTTCAATAACAAAAAAAAATTCTTGACTCCAGGCACTCAGAGCTATTTTGTAAAAAAAACTAAAAAAATAGTTTAGAAACTCTTTTAGTTTTTATATATTAGTTTGCAGCCCTAAGAGAATTTTTATAATTCTGTTTTCCTGTCTATAAAAGTAACCTAAAAGCTTTAAAAATAAAAACGCCAGGAAGTTTTTTACAAAATGTTAAAAAATAAGAAAACTGCAAAAATATCGGCCCTGCTGCAATTTCAAGCACAGCCCAGGCTAAAAATATAACAAAAGCTAAAAATCACTCATGCATTTAATTTTGTCTTATTTGTCTGAACTAATCCTCTGCAACATTGTTCAGGAATTTGTTATCCAATTTCTATCCTTTTTATTTTGTTTCCATTCCATATCCTACATCCTATCCTATCCTGTCTCCACCTGATGTCAGCTTAGATTGGCTTCATTGATTGGATGGAAATAAGAATCCTATGGACAATACCATCAGACTCAATATGCAAAACGCGAACTTTTAAACAAAAACAAAAACGAAAAAAAAGTCTATGAGGGGCTTATAGTTCCCGATAGTGATGTAGTCTATTTGTAAGGATTTTTTTAGTTCATACAAATAGCTATAAGGATTTTAGTATTTCTATTTTCAGTTCCACAGGATAGCTATTCCGTTCTATGTTTCTTCTTTTATATTCGCGTAAAAATGCGCCTCTGTTTTGAAATGAAATGTAAAATATTTCCGTCCTTTTTGTTTTTATTTTTGTATCAGAATTTTTATATTAATAAAAACGTTGTTGTTGTTGTTTTGGAAAATAAAGTAATATCCCTCTATGTAGGCTTCAGGTAGGAATAAAGTCGAAAAGTTGAAATGACATATCTCTAAAAAATACATCAATGAAACAATGTTCAGGATTTTGTCATTTAATTATTTTATTTTGTTTTTATATTTTTTTAAATTTTTGTGAAACGATTTTAGTTTAGTTTTTTTTTTTAATAAGTCTAGACTCAAGGAACCATAAAATTAATATTGCATGAATCGACTTTCATTGTTTGGTTTTGAAATAAAAAAAATTAGGAATCTCCAATAATGGAAGTCAGCTTTAACATAGGTATCAGGATAGTCCTCAAAACTACAAGTCCTGTGCTAATTATCACAGTAACATAAACGTCAACCAGATTGACCACATTGCGATCATAGTAGCCAAGGTACGGCTACGGATATCCTGATCCAAGCCAAAACAACGAAGTAATGTAAGAAGATTCGACGTTAGACGGCTAAAATCACAAGAGACTGTCATGTCCTTTTCCGATTGAGTCTTTAACAACCTCTTAAGAAGTTCTATGCTGCCTGCATTAAGCATTGAAAACCAGTGGCAACATTGATTTGCAGCCATCAGAGATGCCGCCTCTTACATACATAAGTGCTAACTTAGATGAAAAAAAAGGGAGCATGAGAAGCGCGCGATCGAGAAGATAGAGGGATGTCACAACAGGAATGAGGTTCGTTAATTTTACCAAAAGGTAAAACAAAGCTTTTAAGGGTACCAGCCACAAACCGAAGCCTGTATAACCGTAGAAACGCAGTCTATGCTGAGAATATGAAAAGACCACTTCTCAAAATTATATAACTGCTATGACGAACCGAATTCCGCTGTAAGGGAGATAGAAGCACTCAACCTAGGCGACGCAGATCAACAATTCCGCCTACCCGACCTCGACGAAGTGAAGATAGCTTTATCTTAACTGAAGTCCACCAAAGCTACTGGAGCTAACGGCATCGCTGCCGAATTATTCAAAGCAGCAGGCGATGACGTGATATAGGCAGCATGCACCAACTCATCTGCAAAATATGGTCGGAAGAAAGATGTCTGACTATGCTCAGCATAGTTTGCCTAATACACAAGAAAAGAGACCCTCTTAATTGCTCCAACTACAGAGAAATCAGTCTCCTGAACATTGCATATGAGATCCTTTCTGCCGTATTATGTGAACGTCTGAAGCCGTTCGTCAACAACCTGATAGGTCCTTATCATTGTAGCTTCGAACCACCTTCCTTATTCACCATTAACCAAACATTCACATTACGGCAGATCTTGGAAAAAACCCAAGAACTTCAAATCGATACCCACCCTCTCTTTATCGATTTTAAGGCCGCGTATGACAGCATCTATAGGGAAGAGCTCTACCGAGCAATGTCTAGTTTTGGCATCCCTGCCAAACTTATCGGTTTGTGCAAAACTCAACCGTCAACACTAGAGGCACAATCTTCCAGATTTAGAATGTATGTAATTTAGTAAAGTCCTCTCTTGAGCACCTTTAGTCACCATCTATAAGACACTCAGCATCTCGGTTTTTTTCTGTACGGGCTGTACAGCGACACTGACCTGTTTAAAAGAATTAAAGTCCAACGACTTAGATGACTGGGTCATGCAGAGCGAATAGATATTAACGCTCTAGCCCGGAAGGTCTTCGAATCCGATCTCTAGGGAACGGCGCCGCCGTAGAGGAAGACCACGAAACAGGTGGCGCACGCAGGTTGGAGAAGACCTAAACCAACTTGGCGTACGAACCTGGAGACAGCTAGCTAGGAATCGAACTGTCGGCTGATGCCCAGGTCCGCCTCGGACTGTAGCGTAGCGCCACCTCAAGTAAGTAAGTAAAGTAGTAACAAAAGCGTCAGAAGCTTTAGGGGTCACTGCATTCTACCGGTAATATGTAAACATGAAAATTCTATCATTTTCAATGGACATTGATGTCTTTGAAAAATCAGACCGTTTCTTCTCGAATATAAAAATATTCATGATTTGTTCTTGTTTTCAGATATGTCCTTTTTGTGTATTGTTCTTGCTCGATTATTTTTAAGATTAAACCTTGCCTTATCCTTTGGCAATTTTTTTTGTATTATTTCACTGAAGTCATGCAATCATATTTATTCAAAAAAGCCTTCATATCCTTTGTGCTCCCACCCCCACCATCCCCTCAACTAGTGCATAAAAATTCAAAGAAAGAAAAATCCTTTCTTGTCGCTTTTTTATTGTTTTTGTTTCCTGATGCGACCACGACGACGACGAGGACGAAAGTACATTTCCTGATTTCAGTGTCACGGGAAATCAACATACAAGCCATGAGCCTGTGAAGTTGGTGTAACTGCATAGCGAATAAAAAGATCTGATCATGGTCGTATAATCCCTGAGCAGAACACAACGAGAATTGGAAAACAAATAAGTTGAAAAGGATATGCTCGTATTTTTCTTCTTAGAGAACTCAAATGGAAAAAAGAATAGCTTTTTGTTTCTATGGCAAGGAACTCGTATTGATACCACATCCAGGCATAAAGGTAGTAAATCTACGTATGATGAAACTTCTTTTCAGGAGATATAACAATTTCAATTCAAAACCCTAGGTTGGAGTATATGGTAGATGTAGGACTACGTCTACGAGAATATGTATATGGAATGTGTTGGTATCAAACTCTTAGTTTGACAATATTTCATTTCTATTTATATGAATGCCTATAAAGGCCCTAAGGAGTCGATATTTCTACTACCAGGCTTTTGCAAAATATGCATCACTGAGATAATATCAAAATACTACCTTCTATAGTTGGTCTTGGTAAAAGTGCATTTCAAATTAGGAATGCAAAGGTATTTTGAGAATTGATATTGAGTTTTCATTTTATGAGTATCTTAATAGAACAGAGAATATTATAGGAGCATCAAAAGCTATAATAATCCAGGATTATTATTAGTGCAAGTTGCCTAGTTGCATATGGTTTATGTATTTCATCAGAGGTATTCCTTTAGAAGAAATGGATCTATGTAACATATGAACCTTCTAACTCATTAGGAAGTCGTTTTATCTACTGTACATTCAATTTGATTATTTAAGGTTAAAGAGATGCTTGCAGGTCTAACTTGCTTGAAATAATTAAAAGTTAGTGAATTTAAAAAAGCTGAGACGGAGTTAAAAAAGTTAAATATGCTAAAATTATCCCATTTCGTTGTTTTACTTCAAAAATATTCTGTTTTTATTTATGACTGTGATCTCCGATTTGGCTTGAAATATCAACACCTGACAATACTGAGGTACATTATTTGGGTTAGATTCGAAGAACATTGTTTTTAAAAAAATAGTTGTCAAATTCTGTATTACAAAATTCTGTATGGTTAAACTGCAGTCGGATAAAATTTTGTTTTTAAAAATTCTGGTTGTAGGAATTCAAAATACTTTCATTATCGAAACTGTTTTTATATTTCAGAATATGTAATGTATATGTATGTACAGCATTTCTAACTACAGAATTTTTAAAAGAGAATAATTTTGAGAATAAGATATCAAGACAATTTTTGACTATCGCTTCCTTAGTAAAACGTTTTAACCAAGTAGCATCAGTATCAAAGGGTATTCATGCAAACACAGAAAAGCCATAGAAACCTTAAAAACTGTAGAATTTTCTATCGGTAGAAATCAACTGTCAAAATTTGTATGGGAAAAATATTCTGCAAAATATAGAATTTTATCTCTCAAATTTGAAGCAGAAATCGTAGAAAAAAAAACAGATAAATTTTGTTTGTTTCTAACGTTTCCGCAAATATTTTTAATGGGGTGTTCATGTAAACCCTTTGCGGAAATTTATATTTTTCTACAAAGTAGAAAATTATATCGTTACATGAATACCCTTTCAGTATTTTTCAACAAACATGAATTTATTTGTGTTCCTAAAAATGTGTTGGATTTTAAGTTTTGAGTGATTTTGTTCATTAATACAGCATTCTTATATCTGGAAAACTATAAATCTTAGCGGAATGGACAATTTGAGTTTCCTACACAATTGCCTCCAAATTTTTTGTCGAAGTCTTGTCATTTCCACAATATTAACAGAAAATCAAGATTTTCTTAAGACTGATAAGATGGATAGGCGAAATGCTAGGTAAAAGAACGGCTGAAGTACCAGAGGGTCAAAACACACAAAGATGCATTGGCTTTGGTGATGTTATAGTTATCACGGCTCTAGGGAAGTTTGAAGGAACTCTTGGTGATATAATACAATGATTTCTAACAATTATTAGGAATGATACCTTACTGTTAATAACACTTGAAACTAAACTGCTATTATGAAAAAGCACACAGAATTAAATGCTGGAAAATACACAATGGACCTTATGATCTGCAACAGACTTGCAGGAAAATCTTGGTGTTGCAAAGCATACATCCCGTAATGGATGTAAACCATGATGGTAAGACCCATCATTGGCATTGCATAGTGAAACCAAATTAAAAAGCAACTAGGGAAACCTTAGAGAAAGTACAAAGGCTCACATGTGTACACCAATGGGATAGTCTACAAGTACTTTTCAGTTAAGAACACATAAATGCCATTACAAACTGCACTAAACGAAATCTCGAAAGAAAATATCGAATTCAAAACAAAGCCATCATGTCAGCTCAAGCTGCTCTGAAAGCACTTACATCCTACTCCATTAGTTAGAAAATAGTGCTGTATTATTTTGACACACCGAATGGTAAAAAAAAAACACTGTCATTGGGTACCTGGCTATGTTGGGGTTCAGTTAAATGAAGAGCTGAACTTCTTTTTTTTTTTTTTTTTTTTACTTAAGTAATCACCTTACTGAACACAGTAATTCCTTTGATTGCAGTTGTCTGAAGATTTAACCATTTCTGGAATTGCTGATACATTAGCATTTTCTAACATTGACGAAGCAGTTTCAACTATTTAAAAGATCCTTAATTATTGTTTGGAAAAAAATGTACCCTTAAAGAAATCAAGAAATACAAACTTTAGCCATCCTTGGTACACGAAAGAATTGCGTTTACTGCGTAACAAAAGAAATAAGGCATGGAAAACGTATCTCAAAACTCTGTCTCCAATCAACTTCTCTTTTTATGTTGAACTCTTTAACCAATTTTAGTCTCTTTCTAATTTTGTATAAGTTTGCTATGTTACTGATATGGGATCCTTTTTGAAAGAGAATTCTAAAAAATTTTGGAATTTTGTAAACTTAAAGAAAAAACAAATGGTTGCCTGTAAAGTCGGTTTTACGGGCGAAGATTTTACGTGACAACGTCTTTTTCTCGGTAGAATATTTATTGATATGAATATAATTAAATTGCACAATAGGAACAAGGAATTGAATGAAAATAAGAATTGCACAAATTTTTTAAACTAATAATTTACTTAACACTATCAACATTTATCAATAGTATGACATAACCTATAAACTCAGTTTCTCAACTTTTGTGTCAATCTAACAATTAATCAATCAATCATAGTTTACGATAATGAAATATCAGTGTACAATTATTTACCTTTATTGTTGTAGTTGTTGTAAATGACGAATCTTAGCACTCCACATTTTCACTACAGACACAGCTGACGATACTTTAACCACACGTGTGAACTTGTATTATGACGCTTTCTTGTTTTTCCAACGCCAAGAACGTTCGAGAAAGACAAAGACGGAGACACAAGCATGCGCCGATTCAATGCGCCTAATTCTCTAGTGCTGCGCGCGCGGCAGACCGATCATAGTTGAGTGGGAGAGAGACGCAAGGCATTCGGCGGGCCTCTCTCTCGTTCGGTGACTTATCGTTACGTTACCGGGCGTTACACTTTTTCATAAGTGACTCCCAGCCGCAACCTAATTTAAGACGTTGTCACGTCAAAAATCAGATGGCTTTCCAGTTAACTTCACTTACAAGAACCTTTCGTTAGATAAAACTGCTGATATCTGTAACGCTTTCGCGACAAATTTCCGTGAGTCATTTGTTAATAGCCCTCAAGAAGTTGATAAAGTATATTTTCATAATCTTTACTCCTTTTCACAAACTAGCTGTAGTCACATCCCTGTGCTACAGAGTACGGTCCTTGATCTTTTATCCGAGTTTAATGATGACTGCTCAGACGGCCCCGATGGTATTCAACCGATAGTATTAAAAAAGTGTAGTAATGCTTTAGTTGAACCCCTTACGTTCTTATTTAAACTTTCTCTAAAAACAGGCAAATTTCCCAATATATGGAAGGAGTCATTTCTAACACCAATTTTCAAGAAAGGTAACAAGGCGGATATAAGCAACTACAGGCCAATTGCAAAGCTTTCTTGCATTCCTAAAGTGTTTGAACAAGTTGTATGTGAAAGTGTAGCATTTTTTAGTAAGAATCTCATTTGCGAAGATCAACATGGTTTTGTGAAAAAAAGATCAACCGTTACTAATCTCCTCACATTCTCAAACATATGTTCAAACGCTTTAGAACAAGGTTATGAAGTTGACTGTATATACACTGACTTTTCCAAAGCTTTTGACCAACTTAGCCGCGGAATTATTTTATTCAAACTTAAAGCTCTTGGTTTTCCACCATTTTTCTTAGCTTGGATCAAATCATACCTTGAAAACAGATCCTATGATAAAATGATTTAAAATCATGAAAATCATGAAATTAAAATAAATATGATCCAGCAAGTGTTCCTATATGCGTTTCGCCCCGGTGAAATGGTTGGGCTCATCAGAAGATGACCATTACACCTTGTCTTGACGCATATTTTCCCGAATAAATCGAGATACCATATAATCCGAGCTTCTTAGAGCAACTGCGAATTATATGGTCCTATGAGGTAAAATTTAGAAATTGTCTTTCTGAACCTTTTGTTGCTCAATCTGGTGTTCCCCAGGGAAGCCATCCAAAAACTCTTTCGCGTCTCCACATTTAAAGATTTAGGTGTTCATTTCTGTTCCAACTTAGAATTTACACATCATATTCATTTTATTGTTAATAAAGCAAGTTCTATGCTTGGTTTTATAAAACGCTGGGCAAAGGAGTTCAATGATCCCTATGTTACTCTTTCTTTGTATAATTGCCATGTTCGTTCTCATCTTGAATATGCTTCACAGGTAAGAACTCCCTATTACGAAATTCATAGAAAACGTATCGAATCAATTCAACATAACTTCATTCGCTTTGCCCTAAAGGGTCTTCCTTGGGATGATCCTTATGATCTGCCTCCCTATGAACATCGTATTCTGATTCTTCAAATGCAATCTCTTCATCAAAGGCGTGTTAATAATGACTTAGTATTTTTTCATCAACTCATTAATGGTGAAATTGATGCACCTTATTTGCTATCTTGTGTACATTTGAATTACCGAGGCGGAACTCATCACCTGCGTAAATTTGATTTTATACATATTGACTTCCATAGAATTAACTATGGGAAGAATGAAGCTTTAAGTCGAATGAGCATTTTATATAACTTGAACTGTTCATCGATAGATTTAAATTTGAATAAGGTGGGATTAAAATCATTGTTTAGAACCAGTGCTCCACTATCGTAAACGTTCTCATTTTCTTTTTTGTTCTGTGATAGTTAAATGTTAATTATGTTTTGTATTTTGTGCGTGTGTTAGGCTATAATTGTATTATTTTTTACCAACAATTAACACATGCACTTATGATGAGCCTCTGATCGTAGTTTGACGCTTGCTATAAGCTTAATACTTTCTGAAATTCTGAAGTGTAAAAAAGAAGGTACAACAATTCCACTGATGGGATCCGAACCCTACTGTGGAATAGGAAAAAAAGAGATTTTCCAAGAGTAATTCTTGTCATAAAAAGTGCTTTCTCAAATCAGCCGTTTGGATTCGGCTTAAAATTGTAGGCCCCTTCCATACGTGACAACAGTACTCGCTCGCACACAGGAATGGTCGAGAGTTGTAAGTCACTAGGCCCCAGTTCCCAAAAGGACACTGGTAACTTCCCATCCCGTCTGTCGATTTGTCTTGCTTAAAAGAATTTTAAGTTTTCGTGTTTTGTTAAAAAAGATGCCAGTTGAATTAGTGAAAATAGTTTAATTTCAAAATATATTTTTGCTAACGAGATTTGTAGTCGAAAACCAATTTTTACCAATTTTTACCAATTTTTATTAAAAGTTTTTATTTCTAATATAAAAAATACAAATTGGATTAATAAAATTAATTTGAAGTCAACATCTTTTATTGTTCACGACATATCGAGAACCGAACATCCATTTTTACCAAATTTGCGTACTTTTTTTTTGTAGATTTTATTTTTTTATGAAAAACTGACTGTTGGATTTTTATAAAAAAATTACTGAATGTCGAGAACAATATTTGAGATACATAAAATTAGTTTGATGCCAATATTTTTAATTTTTGAAAAGATATTTGAGGCGAAATTAAATTTTTACCAAGTTTGTTTTTTTTTTAAATTTTTATTTTTTGTAAGAAAAGTGTCAAATCGATTTTTATTAAAATTTTACTGAATTTTGACAGTAATAATTTTTAAAAGCTTAAATTAGTTTAAAGCCGAGTCGAAAATTAATTTTT
This sequence comes from Eupeodes latifasciatus, assembly GCA_920104205.1. Taxonomy (NCBI): domain Eukaryota; kingdom Metazoa; phylum Arthropoda; class Insecta; order Diptera; family Syrphidae; genus Eupeodes; species Eupeodes latifasciatus. The sequence goes on from OV049924.1 coordinate 375,877,341, forward strand.
ACCAACTTTAATTAATTTTTTTAGGTTTTTTAGTTAAAAAAAGAAAAAAAAACTGTCAATTCGATTTTTCTCAAAATTTTACCGAATGTTGAAAACAGCATTTCTTATTAGAAAAAATGAGTTTGAAGCCATAATCTTAAATTTTTGAAAAGATATTGGAGTCGAAAATCAGTTTTTACCAACTTTTAAGAATTTTGTTTGTAGCTTTTTTATTTTTTGTAAAAAGACTGTCAATTCGGATTTTCTCAAAATTTTATTTCCTGTTGCATACAATTATTTTGGAGATAAAATCATTTATTGTTCGTAAAATATTCGAGGCGACAAATATTTGTTTTCTGTTTTTTTTTTGATTTATAAAAAACACAGTTAATTGTATTTTTTTCCAAAAATATATTTGTTTGGTATCACGTTACAACATATAATATAAAATTTAATTCAATATTTTGGGTTAACCAAAATGTTTACCTATTTTTTAAATTGCTATTGTAAAAAAACCACCCAGCAATTTTGATGAGAGTCCTTTCTGCATTATTATCTGTATACTTACTTACTTACTTAAGGTGGCGCTACAGTCCGGGGCGGACCTGGGCCTCAACCAACATGCGTCTCCAGCCAGCTCGGTCCCTAGCTAGCTGTCTCCAGTTTCGCACGCCAAGTTGGTTGAGGTCTTCACCCACCTGCGTGCGCCACCTGAGTCGCGGTCTTCCTCTACTGCGCCGCCCCTCGGGATTGGATTCAAAGACCTTCCGGGCTGGAGAGTTGTTGTCCATTCGCTCTACATGACCTAGCCATCTAAGGCGTTGGACTTTAATTCTGTTAACTAGGTCAGTGTCGCTGTACAGCCCGTACAGTTCGCTGTTGTGTCTTTTCTTCCACTCTCGATCCAAGCAGACGGGATCAAAAATCACTCGAAGCATCATAAAACGCTCTCATCTTTCTTTGACAGGGTACAGGCCTCAGCGCCATAAATGAGAACCGGGATGAATGTCTTATATATGGTGATTTTATATGGTCGAGAAAGGACTTTACTACTCAATTGCCTTCTAAGATTTGCAAGAGTTATCCTTCGTTTGATTTCAGCGCTGGTGTCCTTGTATGAATTGATAGCGGTGCCTTGGTAGACAAAGTCCTCAAATACCTCAAAGTTATAGCTGTCCATGATGACGTTTTGTCCAAGACGTCGTTGTTCAATGTCCTTTTTTGATGACAGCATATACTTGGTCTTGCCCTCATTGATCACCAAACCCATCTTCTTCGCTTCCGTCGCAATGCTCAAAAACGCTCCACTGTCAAACCGATTTGATCTTCCAATTATGTCAATATCAAGTGCGTATCCAAGGAATTGGATGGACCTTTGGAAGATTGTGCATCTAGTGTTGTCGTCAAACCAGGGGTTTCGCTGTTGTGGACGTGTGAAACCTAGCACTTCAGAGGCGGCATCTCTGATGGCTGCAAGGCAATGTTGCCACTGGTTTTCAATGCTTAATGTAGGCAGCATAGGACTCCTTAAGAGGTTACTAGAGACTCGATCGGAAAAGGACATGGCAGTCTCTTGCGATTGTAGCCGTCTAACGTCGAAACTTCTCACAGTTATTCCTTGTTTTGGCTTGGATCGGGATATCCGTAGCCGTACCTTGGCTAGTGGTCCGAGTCAATTTTGGCCCCTCGGAATGTTCGGACATCCTGTATAATACTGGAGAAGTGTCGTGCGTCGATCGCAATGTGGTCAATTTGGTTGACAGTTGATTGATCAGGAGATTTCCATGTCTCCTTGTGGATATTGAGATGTGTGAACTGCGTACTAGCTACCAGAAAGTCTCGCCCCGCAGCGAAATCGATCAGCCTGAATCCGTTGTCGGATGTGGTGTCGTGCAGGCTGTATCTCCCGATTGTGCCATCAAAGATGTCTTCTCTTCCTAGCTTGGCGTTAAAATCTCCTAAGACAATTTTAATGTCATAGCCAGGGCACTGCTCATATGTCTTATCCAAGAGCTCTGTAATTGTATAACAAAATTTATTTGAAGTCGATATCTCTACTGGTTCTTGAGCAATTAATGAAATGTCAAAATTTTCAGTTCGACAAATCGGACCAATTACAATCAAATGAAGAAGGTCTGAAGTGAAGAATTTGTTTTGTTCTCAAAATATTCGAGTTAAAAATCGATTTTTACCAATTTTCAGTACTCATTTTTTCAGGTTTTTATTTTTTGGAAAAAAAAATTGTAAATTAGATCTTTCACAGATATCTCTTTTAAAATCCTTGATTTAGATTCTAGGGACCTTAAAAGTTCGAGAAATATCGGCCCGACTACAGTAACTTCCTATGGGAAGTTAAAAATACTCTAAAGATTTTTTTATATTGTTGATATCTCTACTCGACAGAAGCCTTTCGAATATTAATCTCGAACTCATCCTCTCGATTTCTCTGATTGGTCACATATACTGAGGGCTTACCATTGAGAACAAATCTTGGGATTTCCGTTTGAACCTTGGAATTTTTCCTGAGATTAATTTAAATCTTTATATACCTTTGTCCCCTGACATCAGACCACATAACATCAGATAAATCGATTTCCTTACAAAATCCTGAAAAGCACTTACAAAAATATAGGGGTATGTCGTCTAAGGTGCCTTAAATGTTTATCCACAAAGTCAACCATCAGAATTGAATCGATAACATCAAATTATTTATGCGATGTTATTTTCAATTTAAATAAAAAAAAGAAAACGCAAGTTAAACTTTTATATTTTTCTTGTCATGTCCTTCTGAATACACCTCTACTTTGTTTTTGGTCTACATTAATTTATTTACTCATACTCTCTGAAAAAAATCCTTGTCTGCCTATATTAGCCACAAATTTGGTAGTCGTCGGATGTCGTGTTTTTCTTTTGTCCTTTTAGTGTTTGCTTCAATTTTCCGGATATCATCAGCATACTTCTTGACAAAATGAAAACGAAAGGTCACGAGTTTGATGAATAATAATAAGTGAACCATGACAAAATTACTTTTATTCAAGTTTAAATTTCTAAAGTGCTTTTCTGGGAAAAAATAGAAAACTTAAATGTCCACAAGGAAAAATAAATTGAAAAGAAAATATTATTCTAGAAAACTTGTTGTAGAAAATTAAAGAATAAGACGTGCGTATAGATAAACACAAAAATTTAAAAGTTTTGAGAAGATACGAAGACAAAAATTGGTCAAGTCAAACATTTAAACATAATATTACTTGATCAAAATTGATGCGTTCAAGGATTTTACATTTTGGCCTATCTTGAATTCCCTTTATACGAGTATTGCGCCATTTAAAAAAATAAACATTTCGAAGTAAAATAAATTTATAGGATCTCGAAGTCCTTGCCATAAGGGACCTCTAAATTTTAATAATAAGATAAATTTCAAAAGACTCCGAGGAATTAAGTTTTGAAGGAAGAAGCTAAAATCAATGTGTACCTACGTCATCTGACCCATCCTACTTTACGAAAATACTGAAAGGAAAGTTTTAACGTAGCTTTCTCTTAAAAAGAAGATTTTCATCAAATCTTTCACCATAAAAATGATAAAAGTATAGTTATCCCACCTAAACAGGGTACCTCAGCAATTACATACCAACGTTTTTCCTATGTTTTAGGCAATTCCCTTAATATTATTACCCCCAGAAGAACAAGAACAAAAACAAAACAAAAAATATTGTATTGGAAAATACATATTTCACCACCCAACTTGTGCCATTATTTTGGGGGGCTCCACAGCATGGTATCATAACAAAGCACCTACTTATTCGCCAGTGGGTTCGATTTTGCTGCTAAAGTAACGCGTCAAGTTGGCTTCAGAGAAGAATGATTCATTGTCCTTTTTATGTTAGAAAAATTCCATAACATGTTGTATATCTATCATAGCTCTACATACAAGAAATATTATAAGTGTGCTATAAGTATCTAGGTATATAAGGAATATATGTAGGTATAAGCGTCTTTCTTGGCTCTATGGGGTATTATTATTTTTTGAAACTGACACCAGGACCAAACTTGATGACGGCCAACCAAAAGGACTGAATTATTACTCCCACATTATAACGAAAATCATTTTTAAAAAAAATAGAAAATATTTTACGAAAACACATACCTACATTCGAAACCTCCAAGGAGATTTGTGGGTCAGCATCAGCTGTGCCATCATCACAGAACGAGTACCTGTTATGATGATGGTGATGGGAAGCCTTGCTACTTGAACAGGACATATACATACTTATTCATATTAAACTTTGGGATTGCAAATTTATTTACTGAAATATGCTCAAAGGTCGTTTAAGTGAAGGCAAGTAATTTACGAGTTTAGGTATATAGATTTTGGATAGGAAAAGTTATTGCAAACTCATATATAAAAACATACATAATATAAATGACCATGACCTAATGGCTGCCGGAAAAATGGTAGTGATATATTTGTGTTTAGTGGGTGTATGAAAGGACATAGAGTAAGAATCGCCCAATCATAAATTTGGTTCTTTAATTGATAACGTTTTGATCATTAAAGGGAGCAAAAAAATAATTTATTTAGGTATTTAAAAATTAAATATAATAAATAAGATAGCAATTTTTTGTTTATTTGTTACTTATTAAAATACCTAGTTTCTGAAGACAGCTTCTATAGAGCTAAAAACGTGACGACAAATATGTTTTTGTTTTCCCTTTAAAAAAAATGTTTTTGGAATAAGAAAATAGTAGTTTAAAGAACAGTAATCGAAAATTGAAGAATGAGTTTTGGAAAACAAAATGTCTGTGGAATTTGTCTAAGAAATACAAAATTATTAAAAATAATATTTTATATCAATACTAGTCTCGGGTGCCTAGTACCTCAACTGGAGATTGGGTTCTAGCCCCAGTGGAAAGTTGTTGGGAGCAGCAAACGAGAGAGGGGGAGAGGTGTTTCCACTAACGCACCTCTCCTTATTCAGACGGCAGCGGATGAATTCTCGAGATGGAATGAACGGTGGCGTCTCAAGGGCGGATCCAGACTTTTCATTAGATGAGTTATTACTCACCGCTTAAAATGTTCTTTAATGTTTTGTAAAGGAGGCTAACAAAATTTAATAAATGCTAAAATGACAACTTTAGTTATCAAATTATTTTAGAACACTGTTGTCCAGCAAGGTATGGTCTAACTATTTAATTTGGATGACTCCCTACATATGAAAGCATTCCAAGATTCCAACCGTTTTCTAAATATGCCATATTTAAGAGAGGGTTTTTGGTGCATTACGCGCAGAAATGTAGGTAATTGTTTTAAAACGTTGCTTTTTTCCAAAAATAAAATACACTTTTCTTGTTTCCATTTCTATTAATGCGAAGAACGCTGCGAAATTTCAAAAATCTCATAAAATGAGAGAGGATCTGATATGTAGAAATGTCGGGCCTTTTTTGACGTAGTTTTTTCAAACTCAATTTTCGAGAGTCTATTATTACTGTCGTTATAAGGCTGCTTATTTGTATAGAAAACATTTGATCTTTAAGGAGTCAACAAAACTTAAAAATTGTAGAGATAAATAGGTTCTTAAATTTAAGGAAATAGTTGCATTTAAGTACATCATTTCTCTAAAAAATTAAATTAAAACAATGTAAGGTAGGTAAACAAATAAGTTGGGAAGAAAAGTTTTTGTAGTACTCGCAAATTACACGTTTCAAAGCTTTTATATCAATAGATATGAAACGTTTATTTTTTTTGGGACATTTGTATTGAAAACCAATTTTGAAAGAAATGAAATGCACGACTAGGTCGCTAGAACTTGATGATTTCTTCCAAAAAGTCTGTTTAAAAATATTTTCTATATTTTAAAATTTAAAAATGTACCTGCAAAATAAGTTTTTTTCAAAAATTTAAATGCCATTTTATTCTTCAAAAAATCTAGATTAACTTATTTTTTTTTCGAAAATCATTTTAAATTTGAAATTTTGTCTTAAAAATATTTTTGGTAAGCACTAAATAAAGAGCTTATAAATATAAATAAATAATAAATTTCTGAGATATCGAGTTTTTTAAACAAAATTAATATTTTTTTTTTAAATCAAAAAAAATACATTTTTCATCATAAAAAATCATCATCAATTTGATCATTTGATCAACAAAAAGAGCTTGCACAGAAAGAGAAGATTATTGAAATTATTCCATTAGTTCTTGAGAAAACTTAAAAACAAAATAAAGGTTTTTAAGGGGGGGGGTCTCTTCTGGAGCAATACCAACATATTTTTTCTTGTAGAAAGAAGCCAAATTAAGAACACAAAATTTAGAGAAAGTTTTAAAAGAATCACATGTTTCAACCAACAAATTTGTATGGGGACTGCTGTTATCTTTCGTATTAATAAAATGAAAAAAAACGCCTTACGCTAATCGGCTGAAAACCTTAATTTCAATCAACACAATTGTTTTGGACTGCAGGAACCAGGAAAGACAGACAGACGGACGGAATCGGGGCACCCACTTTTTTTGACTTCTCTGTCGTCGTAATGTCATATTTGATTAAAAGCTCTAGTTCGAAATTGTTTAATTTAAAGGCAATTTAATATAAAATTGATGATCTCTTATTCAACGTTTCTTCTTAAGAACCTGAATATTTGCGCTTTTTCTTAGAAACAATTTCTATGAAAATAATTAAAAGCATTACTAAAGCTTTTTTAAATTTTAAATTGAGTGAAAACAAAAATTTTAGTTGTTTTTGACAGCAAACCACTTTTTAGTGAATGACGTTAAATTACTAATAAATCTATAGATGAAATCTTTACTTATACAACTTAACTGTATAAGCTTTATGGCTCATATGACCCCCCCTGGATCGTCCATTGGTTTTTGAAATAGGCTGAATTTCCGATTCACATTATGTTCTTGGTCCAGTCCTCAGTTAAAAGTAGTACTTTTAGCAACAAAGTTTAAGAAAATAAAATACAAATATTGTTTTCATATACAAAAAATAAATAATTCAAAATATAATGGGGGTCATATCCAGAATGTCCGAAGTTTCCGAGGGGCCAACATTGACTCGGACCACTATACCTCGTTGTAGCTACGGATATCCCGATTCAAGCCAAAACAAGAAAGTACTGTGAGAAGTTTCGACGTTAGACGGCTACAATCGCAAGAGACTGCCATGTCCTTTTCCGATCGAGTATCTAATAACCTCTTAAGAAGTCCTATGTAGGCAACAGAAACATGAAAGTTAATTCCTCAACTCATACTCAACACCATCTCACACCCCTTTGTCCCCAGCATCTTTTATTATACGAGTATATAAGCAAAGTGTGAATACAGCAAAGCCATATTAATTAACCTCTGAGAATACCATACAACTACTTTAACTATACGATGTAATATAGTAAATAAACTTTGAAGAACTAATCATCACCATCACCACGTCAAGTTAAATCTCCATCACTCCTACCACAAACACCACCCTTATAACTATACTTTTCAAATCTAGTGAATGGTCTTTAGCAACTGCGTACAGTACATATCCTCGTATCTACCTTTCTTAACCTCTTAAAGTTACTCTTATGTATATGGTTTAAAGTTTTTCATAATATTTTTGTCCTTGATGATGCACTACACACTACACTCGGGAGTGGTGGTGATGCTATGAGAGATGAAGCAAGCTACTTATGAAACGCTAAGTAAATTCATCCTTGGAGAATTGCAATTTCGAACTTTTACCTTGAAATATTATTTCGCACAACTACCTATGTACGTACATACAAGAAGATGCCGTGGATACTAAGTTCTGTTCAGTTCAGTTCAGTTCAGTTCAGTTCAGTTCAGTTCAGTTCAGTTCAGTTCGGTATGGGTTCTTATTTCCGTTTCCGTTTAGCTTACCTTGAGGTATAACTCTTGCTAGAAGTGCATCATGAAAAACTATTATTAACTTCTATGAATTATTTCATTTTGCATATGAATTTACTTTTGAAACATAGTAAACTCATAACTATGAACTTCTGGATGCAGAATTTTATAAAAGCAAGTACCTTCTTCTTACCTCAAGGGGCCAACACCCACACATAATAAGCGACAACTTGTTCTTTGCGTTTCGTCCTTGCAGGTGATTTTTTCTTTTGCCTTTTTCCTTTTTTTCATTTTAAAGAAGTGATTTATTTCAAGGGACGGGGTTTTTTGAAAGTGGTAGGGATTATTTATTGCTATAAACACATTCTCAAATAAAAATTTTCATTTTATTTTGAATGGAAACTTTTTGCCTTATGGTGTGTATAATATTATTACCTAATGAAACGAAAAAATAATGTGAAATCAAAAATAATATCACGTTATTAACAGAGTATTAAGATGTCATGTTAAAATAACATTGGACCCATGTGAAATTTAATCAAAAAATTTAAATAAAAGGCTAGCACATTCCATTAGTGGTCTTGAAAATTAAAAAAAAATATTTTTTTTTGTAATTTAATTAACTTCAAAAAATATGCCATCAAAAATCTAAATATTCAAAACGTTTAATTAAAATAGTAATAGATTTGGTAGGATTTTAAGTCAGGTAAGAAAGACACTGTCAATTCCATTTTTCTAAAAATCACACTAGATGTCAAAAACGTTGTTCTGTGTTGCATAAAATTATTTAAGAAACTAATTTATTTTCATTTTATAAAATATTCGAGAAGAAATTCACACTAATTTGGTATGACATTGCAATGCATAATAATAAATTTATTTAAAGTCGGTATCTCTGAAGGTTATTCAGCAGTGGCTGACGAAATAAGATATCTCAAACGTTCGAACGTACAGACGTACAATGGTCCACAAGGTTATGTTTCAAGTCCCTACTGGAGATGAGGAGTTTAACAAATAGGAGGTATACGATCGCCCAGCCAAAGCCTACGGAATCTGTGGAACCAGTACCGCGATATCATTAAGAAAGTAGCCGAGGGTACCATAGGCTTTTAGCTACCAAAGAAAAATAATCTACCGGAAAACAAGCGCAGGTATTGAGGAGTACCGTGAAAAGAGAAGGAAAGTGAAAAACAAACTGCGTAAAGAAGCTGCGAATAGCTTCTCAACTCACCGCCATCTACACACGTGCGTCGGTTCTACGAAACTGCCAATAAAATGGCATCTGGTTGAAGAACTGATGGTACGCAGGCTCTTCAAAAAAGCGAAGAAAACCAGTTTACCGAAACGCAGGGAATTGTAGACGGTTTAAGCAGCACTTTCAGTAGCTAGTGAATGGGCATCATGTAGACGAAAGTAACTAGTAAAGAACCATGAGACAATAGTCAATAAAGATACAGTTAGAGCGCCTAGTATTGAAAAGGTTAAGAAAGCCTTTCACAAGCTTAAAAACAACAAATCTGCCGGCTCGGATAGTCTACCTACGGAACTCTTCAAATAAGGAGGTGATATCCTGGCAGGGTACATACAATAGCTCATCAAATTAATATGCCCAATCTACATATTAATATCGCCTACAGGATATTATCCAAAATTCTATGTTAGCTTCTTACACGTTTCTGCGTTACTATGATCGGCAAGTACGGGTGTTGCTTCCAACCAAATCTTCACATTAAAACAAATCCTAAAAGGAACCAGCGAATATCTAAATCCAACATTTTTTCATCGACTTCAAAGCCGCATATGCTAGCATAAGTCACAAAGTCGCAATGAGCTTCTAATGGTGATGTCAGAACTCGGGATCACAAAAAAACTGATCCAGCTATGCCACATGATTAAAAAATACGAGTTGCAACGAGGAAATGGGTAAAAACTCTACCGAGCTATTCTAGACACGTGCAGGGTTCAGGCAAGGAGAGCGCTATCATATGATTTCTCGAACATAGTCCTGAAGCTCATAGTGCGCAAAAGTGGTGTTAACCTAGAAGGCACTATTATTAACAGGTCTTCACAACTGCTTGGCTCTGCGGAAGACATCGACATCATCGCTTACTACAAGCGAGCTGTTCTAGAAGCATTTGCAGCTTTACATGAACAGGCGAAACGAAGAATTGGTCTTGAAGTAAATGAGGACAATACAAATTAAGCATAATCTGTCCACCGCATAGGAAAAAACGTCACTGTTAATAAATAAATTAGTTGGCGCAACTGTCCGTTAGAGAACCATTCCAGTGAGCTAGTCATGTCAGGGATATAGGGGACCTACAGTTTTAATGCCGAATTCGAAAGGCTAATTTGAGAAAGCACCATGAAAAGTTTTACTCTTGGAGGATTTGTCAATTCCTCGCAAGAGGCAGTATCCGCGAAAAAAACGGATTGAACCCAATAAAACTTGCATGAGAGTCTTACGCACTAAACATCAACGTCACTGTTGGTAGCAAAAAATTCGAGGCAAGGAGTTCACCTACCTCGGAAAAAATATCAATTCCACGAACAACACCTTAGTTGAAATCCGACGAAGAATTACCCTAGAGAACCGCTATGCTACTTCGGTTTGGCCAAACATATAGGTTTAAAACACCTATCTCGAAACACCTATCTCGAAAGACAAAGTAAATTCCAATTTTACGAGTTCAGTGCGGAATTTCTAAATAAAAATCTTTCTGTAGATATTTGGTCATATTATATGTGATGAGGGCGAGTGAAGGAAAGGATTCATTTGTGAACTGTACGAGCTGTATTAAGATTTGGATATAGTCCAAGCTAAAACACGCCGTATGCACTGGCTCGGCCACATCAAGCGAATGGATAACACCGCTCCAGCAAATAAAATCTTCGAATTAAAGCCCCCAGGTTCGAGACAACGAGGAAGGCCGAACCTCCACCAAAAAGTTCTGGCTGTTACCGACCCAGGAGTGATTGGCTTCGCAGACTGCAGATAGCTTCCAATGTACCGCAAACGATGTAAGTTAGTAGAAAGTTGATACGCATGATTTTCCTTAAATACAAAAACAGTAATCCCCACTTAGTTGCACCTCGCTTAATTAAACATCCCGCATAATTGATCGAAAAAATTGGCTTCGAACATTTCCCGTATTAGTAGCAAAGCTTTATAGACGGTTAATTGAACCCCGCTTAGTTGAATTACTCGCCTAATTAATCTTAAAAATATGCAGCAGAAAAACTAAATACATGGGCATTTTTCGGATAATTGGACGGAAAAAAATTATTGTGATTGGAAAAACCAAAACGTCTAGGTGTTTTAAAAATAAGGTTGTACCTTTGCAATATTTTTTCAACAAAAAGGCATGTATGACCCAACATTTATGGGCCCAAATTTTATATAAATTTGACGAAGAATTTATAAAGCAGAACAGACAAATAATTCTTTTTGTCGACAATGCTGCTTGTCATAAGAAGTTGGACGATTTAAAAAATATAAACATGCAGTTTGTACCCACGAATACAACGTCCATCATTCAGCCCCTTTACCAAGGCATTATTCATTGTTTCAAAGCTTACTATCAGCAAAATATAATAAGGAAACAAATTACATGCCATCGAATTTGGCTTTTCGAAGTCGATCACATCTTTGCAAGCAATACACATAAGCAAACATTGTTTGTGGCTTATAACACCTTCTACCATAAGAAATTGTTTTAGAAAAGCTAATATTGGAAATATTTTACTATTAAACCTACATTTGCAAGTTCTTTTTTTAAACGCAGGCTTCATCGAAGAAGAAGAGCAGCCGGAAAATGATCTCGTGGTCATAGATAACGTTCTTGAGGACAATGCAGATTTCAATGCTTATTTGGCATGTGATGACATAACATATTATGTTATGGCGAACTAACAGACGCCGAAATCAAGTTGACAATGAAATGTTTATAGTGTAAATTTCTGGGATGAATAGGCATTTTATTTTTTAGTTGACCTACTCGTGCAATTATACGGGTTTCGCTTAATTGAACAGATATGTCAATTAAGCGGGGTTTCGGGGGGTTTCCACCCGCATAATTGACCGACAAATCTGACAAATTGGCCAGTGCAATTAAGCGGGGAATACTGTAATCAAGTTTTTAAGTAAAAATGACGTTTCATTTTAAATAGCGTTTAATTTCCTATTTGACACCAATTTTAAACTTTAGTTCAATGATGGTTCAAATTTCTGTTAACACTTCTGGAAAAGAAGAATATTAACAAATATGGATAACTTTGAGATTTTGCGACAAGTTAATGATGTAAAAATTAGAAACTGTTAACGTGACCTAAGTACAGCTGAGACTGAAAAGGAGATTTGACGAGAACCCAGGTTTATCGGTTGCATTTCTGAAACGACATTATACTTTATTTTGCTTACACTTACGTGTTGAGGTTTTCAGTTAAGTTTAAACAAAAACTCAAGCCAGCCGATTACCAGCAATAAAAAATAATAATCTGGGCTGTTTGGGTTACTGAAATACATACAAATAATCTAGATTTTTATAGAAAAATTATATTCAGTGATTGTGTCTATTTTCACCTCGGAGGCATCCGTTAATAAGCATAATTGTCGCATTTGGATCTCTTGTCGAAGCAATCAGGTAGTATTTAATGAAAGTGCGGAATTTGTATGCAGTCTTTTGGCGATATGAAATATCTCGAGTGGAGAAAGTGACGAAAAACTGAAACTTTTTGAAATAACCTTAATTAGTTTTGTTAATTTTTTTTTTAATTTTAAGGTTTCAAAAGTGTTCATGGTTCTGATTGCCCTATAAGTGTATTTAGTATGTTTTTGTATATTAAAAGTGATTAAAAACCATATACTTTTAAGGAATTAAAAATAAAACAAGGGGAGGGGCAACTAATCATCAAGATTTTCTTGCGTTACGTTGGGGATCCTAGATTTCGATTGGGGTTGGTGAAGATATAGGCGTACACCAGAGTACCGTATCTAAAACTGTTAATTTTATAGCCAAATTAATAAAAGACAAAACAACGTATTGGATAATTTCCATAAAACTATTAAGAACAGCTAAGAGCGAAACATACATTTCTTACCAAATACATCTTTCCATCATGTATAGGAGCATGCATAATGAAATACTGAAACCGCGATAACATTCAAAAGAATAAAATCGAAACGAAAAGGATATGCGTTCATAAAAATCCGAGGAACAAGTAATGAAATGGAATATTTTACGAGTGTTGACTGCCACCAGTTTTATGGAACAATTAATTGAAAATTCCACTAATTTTGTACTGATGGGAGACGAAGGGCTGGGCATTACACCTTGGTTAATAACACCTTTTAAAAATTTAAGAAGTAATCAGTATAAATCCTAGAACAAATTGTTTTCCAATGAGAGGGTTATAATTGACTGATGTTAGGTCAAATAAAGAAAAAATGTCCCTTTTTTACAATTGCATTCGGCTTCCACAAGAAAATATTCCAAATATAATTAACGCATGTTTTGTTTTACACAGTATTGGAACCACACTTCAAAGATCTTATAATTAAAAACCTCTTTATTAGAGTTACGTTAACGATAAAAGTCCCTAAAAATTAAATTCGTGGAGATATCGAAGACATACAGCCTCAAATCTGCGAATTGGTAGCAATTTGGGTGATATTGCTTTTCATTGTTAATATGAGACAATTTAATTTTTTCAATAAAGTTAATATCCACAGATTTCTCTTGAAAAATACTCTTTCTCCTTTATATCCAAATGGAACATCTTCTTGGAAAACCTCCTAAATATTGTAACAATATAATTGAAACACACCAGACATCACTTTATTTAATCATAAAAATAAAAATGCAAATTAAATTTTAACACATAAGTAAATGTCGACAAATAAAATTGTATCTGCTAAATAATCTAAAAAGTTGACATGTACTACGTACATATATAGAAATGTATATAGAAACCCAACACAAAATTAAAAGATTGCATTTTTATGTCATTTTTACCTAACAAATAAAATGTTTGTTGTCACTTTCCATGTCCTGTATACAATTTTACAAAGGAAAAGCAATATATGAGAAATCAGGATAATATTTTATGTAAGGTGTATGTCATGAGAAAGTTTATTTTGTTGTTGTTGTTTGTAACAACAAAAAAAGGAACATTTGATTGACACAATACTTACCCCACAAAACATTCACCTGTCACTCACTCAATCACATTCTAAATGTCTGGAATGTGTCAGTTTTTAAAAGGTTATACCTTCCCATACCTGATTTTATATATTTTCACCTACAAAAGCGTATCGTCTTAAAAGTTTAAAAAAGAAGTCAAAGTGTATACAGAAAAAAAGCACAAAATTGCCTAAGGTTTTTCTTTGTATGTAAGTACGTTGTAAACATACCTATGTACATATGTATGTACATTTATATAATTATTATAGAAGTTGGTTGTCCCATGAAGTTGAATTCTATTATTAGGATGGAAAATTGTCACATAAATGAAACGAAGCATTTTTTATTTTCGTGCGTATATACATAAACATACGTACATATATAGTACATTATAAATTTGAAAAATACTAATTCACCACATATTTCGATACTTGTTTATTGATAATCAAAAACTACACAAATAGGTACATTGCACGTATTGGAAATACATAACAAGTGATTTATTACTCGGTTTTAAGAGAGACAAGGATTATTTGTTTTAACTGGCGCAGGGTCAAAAGTCCAGAGGCCAAAAGTCCATAATGGACTTTTGACCCACTTGGGTGGGTTAAAAGTCCATAATTCCATTATGATCTTTTGACCCACCCTAGTGAGTCAAAAGTCCAGAAGAAATTCTTGTGGACTAATGACCCCTTGATTATAAATTTTTGACTCACTTAGGTGAGACAAAAGTCCATAATGTACAACCTTGAAATTTGATTATGTTTTTGTTGTTTTGTTTGATTTTAACTGTTAACATAAAAAAAGCAATACGCAAGAGTTAGTTTTAGAGACGGAGATTATATCGGTAAACTATAGAGTAAAATTAAGACAAGCACTTCTTGTGCTCCGTTAAGATTTTGAAGAATTGATTCACATTGATCATTACAAGTGCTGTGTACAGTTGAACAAGACCTCATTAGAAAAGTGGAAAATAAAAGTGATTGTTAAAACATGGAAAACACGTGCATAAAGTTTAAATTTATCATTGGTTTAAGAAAGAAGAGTTCGGTCTTATATTTAGAAAACGAAAAACAATTATATACGAAAAAATATACATATAAAAACATTGACAGATATATTTGCTACATAAAATCCTGCAAAGCATGCTTAACATTTGACCCGGTGTTGAATAAAATTGTTAATGTTTCCGATGCTATTCACCCTCATCCGGATCAATATAATATGTACCAGAAAATGGAGTTAATAAACAGTAAACGAATTCAGTCCAATAAGAGGTTATATAGGGTTTTTAAATTGGTGCAGGTAGATTTTGGAGCCCCGTGGCGGCCATTTTGTTTTTGTGACATCTGTCAAATCTTTTGTTTATTATATTGTTGTTTATGCCAAATCATCATGGCAAGTTATATGATTGAACAGCATGTTCAAATGATAAAACTTTATTTTCAAAATGAGTGTTCGTTAACGCAAACGTTGCGCGCATTGCGCGCATTGCGCCCATTTTACGGTAGACGTGGTGGCCCTTCACATTCAGAGACGACCGGTTCAGTAAACAATCAGCCAACACCCGTACGTTCAAGGAATGTAAGATCGGCCGAGAACATCGCCGCGGTATGTCAAAGTGTACAGCAGAACCCGAGGCAGTCTATTCTTTGCCGTGCACAAGACCTCGGTCTTTCGCAGACTTCAACTTACCGACTTTTGCGTCGGGCTTGGGCCTACACCCGTACAAGATCCAAGTGACCCAGCAGCTCAATGTTCATGACCATAGACAACGCCGTTTGTTCGCTGACTGGGATTCGAATCGTTTGAAAGAGGACCCCTATTTTGGCCGAAATATCATCTTTAGTGACGAGGCGCATTTTTGGATGAATGGCTGTGTTAACAAACAAAATTGATATACATATATGGGACGACACCACCCACGCGAGGTTCACCAGGATGGTGTGGATTTTGGGCCAGCGGCGTAATTAGTCCGTACTTTTTTTGAAAACGATGTTAATGTTTCGTCAACAGCGAGCGCTACATAACAATGATAACTAATTGTCTATGGTCCTAATTGAACCATATGGACCTAGAAGACATGTCCAGCAGGATGGCGGCGCTACGTGCCACAAAGCAAACGCCACGACATACATCTACACACAACATCTACCCGCCCATATTGAAAAACCCTATATTTCGGCTTTTGAAAAAACTTACTTGTTTCCTAGCAATCATGTTGGTTTCAGTGAAGAAGTAACAACTTATACTATATTCCAACTTTTTAAAAAATCTTATTTCACGTAAAATTTATCAAGGAAACTTAAAGCAAGGATTTTTTAATCTCAATCTACTCCACCAATTTTTTTTAAATCTTAAATCTTTTCCACGCTTTAAAAAATATTTTTTAAAATAAAACCAAACACATCTTACACCAGACAAGCATTATTTTCCAGCTAGAAGCTGCTGACTACAAATGTGTACATATACATTTTTATTTCTAAAGTTTCATGTTAAGAAAAATCACTAAGCTTTAACTCTTACCTATTCCTCCATCATCACCGTACGTACCTATAAATATCTACTCGTACCTACAAAAGATAGAAGTCAGATTTAAGATTCCGAATTTGACATGCAAATAAATCTTGGAATTCATACCTACCCCGGTGCTATATAAAGCTCCTTTGTCGTCTTCATACTTATGCCTACATAATATATACAATACCCAAAATAGGATTGTCATTTAAATGCCAGAAGCTAGCTACAGCTATATACGAGTATCCTATTCTTGTGAGCGCGCTTTCCTGATCGTTCGTTCTTTATACATCCGTATCCATATCCTGAAAATCTCCTAAGCCCAAGGAAGTGGCATTTTCGAAACGATTTTAAGAAAATAAAATAGGATAGGGCTTGTTGCATAGAATTGCTCAGCCGACCATCTCTATATTCTATATTTTAAAAGCTCTGTAGGTAGATGTATGAAACGAGAGTATAAGTAACTTATAAAAACATTTGAATAATTCATAAATTTTAGCTTGTTGATGATGCTCTGGGTTTTTGACTGTTAAAACCTTACTTAATCCTTTTGTATCCTGTTTTTTGTAAGTTTCCTTTTTTTTTCAGTAATTTCTAATCCAGAAAAATGAAGAACCCATACAGAGAAAGAACAGGAGATGGTTTAACTAAGTCCTTTCATAGGGCATAACAAATCTCCTCATCCTGGCTATTATTTCATACATGTTTCGTCCTTATAAATAATCAAACACCTCTCCTAGAAACTTATCAATCATGGATATGCAAACCACTCATCCATCAATTCAACAACATTTCATCTAATATTTTGGTTCATTCTCGTATAAGAAAAATAGAAATCATAAGTGATGCCAAGTTAGAAAAATCTGGTAAAAACAAAACTCAAAAATTTGTGCATTATCAATCATCGTTATACCTTTGAAGAAAGTTCAAAATTGAAATTTCAAAATCAGGATACACTACGAATATCATTTTTCCATTATGATTTCTACAAAAATTCTTAAAATTCAGTTGAATTTTCCTTCAGTATAATTAAAAGGACATTTAACAAATAATTTACCAAAATGATAAATTCCAAGAAATTCCAATTTCAACTTCAAGAAATTTATTCGAACCACCAGAGACATCATCAGACAAAACTGACAAAAGTGTTATGGACGATAAAATTTGCACGTTGAAGCTATGAAGTTGAAAAACTTTGTATGTCTTTCTGTTTCTATGTTTCTATTTCTATAGAATGCAATCCATTATAAGACCATAAATTCTTCTCGCTCCAAAAGAGTCGATGTCTTTTTGAAACAAAAATATATCAGAGACAAAATCATACTTAAAAACACACAAAAATACAAACCCTTTGCAACTATACTGATACCTTCCCTCCTTGGAGATTCATGAAAATATGTGCAAAACAACAACAAACAACCGAGGACAACGACGACGACGACGATAACGACGATGTAGACGTAGACGAAAGGATCCAAAATAGAAGGAAGGTACATAGCTAACATCCAGACTTAATCGGATAGGACTTTGGCATCAGGTGCGGCAGCGGTACTCGCAAAAAGGAAATTCGTAATTTCCGGTTAGGGGCTTAAAAGTGACACTTAATTACATTTTCATATATAAATGGCTGGAGCTCGAATCTTTACCTTTAAGTTGATGTCACTTTGAGAGTACCTGGAGTACCTATAAAGGTACTCTAGCCATTAAATAATAGAAAGGTTTAAAAATGTAAGGCAGAGAGGCACTGCACAGCAGTATAGAGGTACACAGAAGAGATGCTGCCTGCAAGAGATGCAACGTTTTTATGGGTATTTATTGCAATTAGAAGTGTTTCTTTTATGACTTAAAAAGAGCGGGTTTAATAAAACCAGAATACAGTCTTAACTATTTTTCCCTTAATAGTTTGAATAAGGCACACTTTGAAGTAAATACCACAGAACAAAATAATATACACAAGTCTTCCAAAAATTCAAAATTTAATTTTTTCAGAGTAAAGTGATGGGAACCATATGCAAGAGAAGCATCATACACTATACAGGGGTTTTCAATAAATTTTGTCTATCTTTAAATGAATGAAGTTTATCATCGAGATTTTTTAATAGTTCAAAACTCTTATCGATGTTCATAAAAATGAAACATGCATTTAAATATCCACCAATCATCAATTACTGTGTTGCACAAATTAGGCTATCTTTTAATACATTCAAACAATAAGAGCAAGATGTCAGACTTTTGCAAATGCCTTTGAAATTTCAAGCCCAAGAATCGTTCTTTCTTCAAAACGATGTTAAAATTTGTCCCACTGTTCGGTGAAAATAACCATGGGTGGACTTTTTAATACGAAAGCCTTAATGTCAGTCATAAAACCGTATGTGTTCTTAAGCTGATAATTGGAAGGGTTTAAACAAACAGTCGATAATTTCAGTTAAAAGAAGACTCACTTTTTATAGGCATTTACCTTCAACTTCCGAAGACTTTATTAGAAGAAATTGAATGAATTATTAGATGAAATTGAATCTTACCATCTTTGAGATCAGTAGAGAGTAGAAATTACATTCACTAGATCTGATTCTGTTTGCTGGTCAGCGTTTTGTGATGCTTAGAAAAGTATTAAGCATATGACGCCTCCTTGCCAGGCCAAAATTCACACCTTTAACGTTTGAACGATCTTGAATCTCAAGTGGATTAGTATCGCAGACAAGTTGACAATTTTGAAGTACTCCATCCATCTAGAAATAGGCCTTATCGCTTAAGATGGTTTTGATGAAATGTCTTGCAAATGACGGGTATAGCGTATTCGTACTGCCATCCATTCCTGTGTGATCAAAAAATTTTATTTCATGAATATTGTCTCTCCAAGGAATTGGTACATCTTTCAAGAATAATTCTTCTCATTAAAAGTGCGAGACACAAATCAAGCTCCCCTACATTATTGATGTTGGTCGCACATGGGAATCATTAGAAATTTGAAAGTCACAAGACCTTGGCTCTATACAAGCTATTGCCTGCTGTAATTTTATTTCATAGCACTTCTGGTTTCTAGACCTAAGGAAACACAGGGAGATGCTGGGAGAAGATACGATCGCCAAATCCTTCTCCAGCTGAGTCACAAGTAACCTCTTTCGAAGTTCTCTGCCACCAACACAATATATTATTGCCAAGATGCAATCAGAGAATCCACCTCTGATTTCAAAAAGCCACTAACAACAAAATCCTCACGGTTTGACGAAGAATGTCAACAGGCAAATGCAGCCAAAAAACAGGAACAGGCACCCAGAGCAACGCTGCATAGAAGGACGAGAGCTGCTCCCGAGCTCTAGGAACAGAAAAGGCGAAAGGCACACCGACTTCTTAAAAAGAAAAAGAGAGAGCATGAAAAGAGTGCGGTCGAAGATGTTGCAGAAGTAGAAATGAAGTTCGAAAGTTTTATGAGGTTAAACGATTAATTACCAAGTCCATAAACCTCGAACAGAAACAGAAGGCTACTAAGACGAAAGTGGAAACCATCAATCCCGTCGCACCAACATATCTGTGAAATATGGTCAGAAGAAATCATGTCCGATGAATGGAACCTCAGTACTGTTTGTCCGGTAGTGCAGGAAAAATTAGACCCTCTAAACTAAACCAACTATAGAAAAATAAGTCTCCTTAACATCGCATAATATGTGAACGTCAAGGACGTTATATGTGACAGCATCTAAAGAAGCTCTATCTTTCAAAAGTCTGTCCAATTACTCGTAATTAAAGTACATTCTGTCATCAAGAAAGGACTTACAACATCGACGTCTCGGTCAAAACGTCACCATCGACAGATATAACCTTGAGGTAGTTAAGGACTTTGTCTACCTAGACACCTTTATAAATTCAGACAACGACACCAGTGGTGTAACTTAGCTAGATAGAGAAGTTTTTTGGGTGAGGCAATTGTGAAGCTTTGAATGCTATTGTCATGTCTTTGCTTAAGCATAATTAATATTTTCCAATACTGACTTAAGTGGTTTCAAAGACCAGCAGTAAGGTTTCATTTTTGTCGCTTACGATACAATTTGTTTTGCCGCATACGATATATTAGCGGAAACGGCTCAATTTGTTCATTACGATTTCTTCAAACTTTGAACGAATTTGTATCAATATGGGAAAAATGCTTATTTTGACTGGGCTCCAATTACAAAACGTTTTTCTTTGAAACAAATAACCAAAAAAAAACAATAACATTAGGCAAATTCTTTGTAACTTGCAGACAATTACAACTTAATAAACTTTTAAAATTAATATATGTACATGTGAAGCTGCTTCGAAAAAATCTGTAAATAAAAGTCAAAAATGATTAAAAACTTTTAGGTTATTTCACTTACAGATTTATCTATCGACTCTCTCAATTTTGTCGTTCATATATATTTATTTTATTTTACCCTTTTCAACATCATCTTTTAAAAATGACATAAGGAAATATATACATAAGTTTACAAATGTAAACTGTAAATTGAAATACTTATTGCTTTTAAAAAGTTTTATTTTTTTCGTTCTTAACATTTTGTATAACCTATTTCATTCGTTATACCTCTGTATTAATGTAAACAAGAAAATAATACAACTAAAGAAAAATCAAGAAAACTTCTAAGAAATCGAAGTGAACAACTTTGTGAAAAGAAACAAAAAATTATAAAGAAACTTTTTCCACTTTGTATGCGACATAAACAAATCGAGGACAGAATTGAAATAATACATTTAAATGTCCCTTCAACTTGTTTCTTTTATAATATTTGGAACATGCAAAAAAAGTTTTGATTTTTGTGAGGTGCTTCCATTTTGATTTTGTATTAAAATAAAATCCCAATTCTCAACTTGTCAAATGTAAACCGTGTCGGCATAACTAATCTCAGTCTACCCCACTTATTCAAGGTACCCATTTTTACATAGCAACAAAAGAAACTGTCAAAGATTTTCAAAATGAAATTCTGTCAAATATACTTAAACAAAACCACAGAGAAATTGAAGAAAATAGAAGGACACAGTGGGGCAGTGGAACCCTAAAGGATGTATAGTTATTGAAACATGAAAACATTTATGAATGAAGAACAAAAGTATAGAAGACAAAACGAAGCCCTGAGGCACACCAACAAAGAGTTTCAGATTTAAAATTTTAAAATATATTTACCTATCATCTTTAAAGCTATTAACTGGGCAAGATAAACTAATTTGTGCTAATTTTCAAAAAAACAGTGAGTGTTTTTTTTAAGAACTTGAGAACTTCTATATCTATACTTCTATACTATCTATGTATATCTATACTTCTATACTAATATTATGAATGTGAAAGTAACTCTGTCTGTCTGTCTGTCTGTCTGTTACTCAATCACGCCTAAACTACCGAACCAATTTGCATGAAATTTGGTATGGAGATATTTTGATACCCGAGAAAGGACAAAGGATACTCTTTTTACCCCGGGAAAATGACGCATTCCCATGGGAAAATTCAGGTGGGTCGATCGCTTTTACGCCTAAACTACTGAACAGATTTAAATGAAATTTGGTAGGGAGACAGTTTGAGACTTAAGAAATGACATGAGTTACTTTTTACCTCGGGAAACAACGCATTCCCATGGGAAAAATTACTTTCCGGGGAATCTGATCGCTTTCACTCACAAATTACCAAAGATTTGAATATTTGGATAAAATTGGTATTACGGCAAAACAACGCATTCCCAACCCTTATGAAATAAGTTGTCGAACATGTTAAACTCATCAACCAGCATTTGCAATAACAATAAATAAAGCTCAGGGGCAAACGCTGAAAGTTGCAGGTGTAAATTTGAAAAAAAAACTGTTTGTCATATGGACAATTATATGTAGCGTGCTCACGAGTCTCAAACCCACAAAATCTTTACATCTTTACGTTCTTGTCAAGGAAGGAAAAACAAAAAAACTATCTTCCTCTTAATGTATTAACCTAACCTAACCTAACCTATGACAATCACACTTAGTATGGCCTCGTCCCATCTCGACACAATTCAAACATAAGTACAAAAAAGTACAGCTCAGGTTTTTTCATACTACTATCCAAAAAAAACTATCTGATGCGGACGAAGTCGCGGGTAAAAGCTAGTTAAAATCCAATCGTTCAATACTTTTTCGAATAACCTTTGGTGGTATGGAGTTAATATAGAGGATTGAATATTAGTTTTCAATGCTTCAATAGTTAGAAGTTTATCCTCATTAACCAATTTAGTACGATCGAGGGATCAAGTTAAAAAAACACTTCAGGAAATGTAGGTTTCAACAAATTGATTTTGCAATAAATTGATGGCTAAGCATGCTGTAAGAGGAGTTGTGCCGCCATCGCCGTCGTTTTGTTTTGAACCAAATGTCATCGATTTTTAGCCAAACGCTGCTCCTTCCTCATTTCCAAAGAAATAAGGACCAATGTCACCACCAGCGTGTAAGCCCTGTAACGAAACGTAACACTTCTCCTCTGTCGCCCTGAACCTTAAACAATAAAACATAACAAATAATAAAGATTCCGAGGAAATATATATGGTAAAATTTTTGCCATTCACCTGCTTTTAATTCACATTGACTTTTCACAGGATGTTTCATATACTGAGGTCAAATTTCGACACAAATTCATCCTCTGCCTATACCCAGTTTAAGTACAAATCCAAAGAAAATAATTCCCATGCACAGATAGTGCCTCGAGTACAAAACCGTCTCGTAATGTTCGGTTCCCTAAATACCTTTTTCCTTCTCCCTGTTTATTCCGCCATCCATTTTTTCTAAGTGTATGACAGAAAGGTTTAGGGCCCCCGTTAATTCTCCCGACTATTTATTTCATGGTAACCTTCTTCTAAGAGCATCACGACCATAGCTTGTCACCACGAGACAAAGCCCAGATTACCTTCTGCTTTGCTCCTAGAGGCACAAATGGAATTAAGCAATGTTTTATTCCGCCTCCACTTCTTCTAAGAGTACCACGGCCAAGGCATAGGCCGGCCGATTATTCCTTAGTTTGTTGCTAGGGAAAGGGAACGTAATCCGCACCAATTATTCCGTGTCGGGGTCACTGTCTAAGGGAACCTTAACAAGTTTAGAGTCATGGGTGGTGCTCCGCTGAAAATTCTCTAACCCTTGTTATGGACAGGTCAAGGCAATAAGTTGTTGGTTTAGTGATAAGGGAAATAAAGTACATATATATGAAGTTTTTTGTTTTCTTTGAGAAGAACCTTGGACACTGACGAATTCACCTCAACATCAACATCAACAAAACATCGATTTTAAAAGATGAAATGGTGATTCATTATTTGACAAATCGATTCAACCAAAAATGAGCTTTATCACAAAACATGGTGGATGGTGACGTTTTGACCAAGACGTCTTTGTCGTAAGTCCTTTCTTGGCAACAGCATGTACTTTGTTTTGAAATCGATGAAAAGATGGTGGGTGTCGATTTGATATTATTGGGTTTTTCCAAGATCTGCCGTAATGTGAATATTTGATCGACTGTTTACTTTCCTGGTCTAAAACCACACTGATAAGGACCTATTAGGTTGTTCGCGATGGGCTTTAGACGTTCACATACTACAGCAGAGAACATTTTGTAAGCGATGTTAAGTAGACTGATTCCTCTATATAGTTGGTGCAGTTTAGAGTGTCTCCATTTTTCAGTATCGGGAACAACAATACTGAGGTTCCAATCATCGGACATGCTTTCTTCCGACCATATCTTACAGATAAGTTGGTGTATGCTCCTAACCAACTTATCTCCAGCTGCTTTAAGGAGCTCGGCATTCAAGCCATCTGCTCCAACGGCTTTGTTAGACTTCAGCTTAGATATCTATCTTTACTTCGTCTGCTCGTAAGTCGGGAGGACGGGATTGTTGGCTTTCGTCGTCTATGTTGAATGGATCATCGTGTATGACAGCGGAATTCGGTTCGTCGTCGCCGTTATACAGTCTGCAGAAGTGGTCCTTCCATATCCTCAGCATTGACTGCGGTTCCACTTCCACTATGATGTATCCACTTTCGTCTTTGCAGTCTCCGGTTCGAGGTTTATGCACTTTTGAATTCCGTTGGCGGCAGAGAACTTCGAGAGCGGTTATTTGTGACTCGGTCGAAGAAGGATTTGGCGATCTCTTACGATTGTAACCGTTCGACGTTGTATCTTCTCTTGCTTTGGGTCTGGAAATCTGAAGTACCACCTTTGCTACAACGAGGTAGTGGTCCAAGTCGATGTTAGCTCCTCGGAAAGTTCGGACATCCATGATGCTGGAAGCGTGTCTAGCGTCGATCGCAATATGGTCAATCTGGTTGACGATTGATCTGGTGAACTCCAAGTTCCTTTGTGGATGTTGAGGTGTGTAAAGCGCCTACTGGCTACCATAACGTTTCGCCCGGCAACAAAATCGATGAGCCTAAACCCGTAGTTGTATAAGTGTTGTCGTGCAGGCTGTTTTCCCCGATTATTCCACCAAAAATGTCTACCCTTCCTAGCTTGGCATTAAAATCTCCCCTGACAATTTTAATATCGTAGCTAGGACACTGCTCAAATGCTGTGCCCAATAGGTCGAAGAACATACCCTTGGTGTTGTCATCCTTCTCTCTTGTGTTGGCGTGTGCGCATATTATGCTAATGTTGCCGAATTTAGCCTTGATGCGGATGGTCATGAGGCAATTCTTGATGCACATATAGCTCAAGACGTGCTGCCTAAGTCTGGCTCCAATGACAAAGCCGCATCTAAATAAGCGCTGCGCTGTTTATTTTCTCTTTCCTCGGTAGCAGTCACCATAATAAATATCGCAATTTTTCATCCTCTTTTTGCCCGACCCTTGCCATCGCATTTCCTGTATGGCAGTGATGTCTGCTTAAGCAGTCTAGGGCCTCCGCTTATTTTTCGGCTAAATCTGAAGTTCGTTGTCCTTAAATCGTTTGCTTGGGTTTTCTGGGTGAAAGGGGAGGTGCCTTAGTGCAAACACTTTTCCCCCCTCCTACGTTTGCTACCCCCCCACAAATTTGTTGGATTTGGGTTTGAATTCAATCTCCAGCTGAGGTATTAGGCACCCGATGTTCACCGCGGGGTGGTTACAGAAGAAGTTGGTGGTAGACAGATGTGGGTTTTAGAGAAAAACCTGTGGACGCTTGTGTCTACCATTTGAACATCTCGGTCTCGGCAGCTATTATCTTAAACAAATTCAATCTGTTAAAAATTTTCTGAATTCTTCCTCATTTAGGTCATTTAAACTCCACTGTACTTATTCCTTCTACCAACCTTAAACTTAAACATCACAAAAACGTGACAGAAATATTTTATAAATCATCAAAGACAAACTCTCCATTGCTTCAATCGTCCAATTTCAGTGCTCTTACTTTACCCACTTTTAAGTTAACAAATTAAATTAACTTTGGCAGTGATTTTTGTTTTGTTTGTGTCTATATTTTCAAATACTGTCTTAAATTTAAACCTTACCTATTGTGTACCTACAGAGAAACAAAACAAAAAAGGTCACAATATCACAGATACAAAAGTGAGGTTTAATTTGCCAAACAAACCGATATCATAAAGGACATTCCACGCGAGGATAGAGAACAAGAATGTTCTTTCCAATTCAAATATTTTGTGTGTTAACTTTTTCTATATACATATGTATGGGCCGGGAAAAGCTTCAAAATATCCTTTTTTTCAAAGTTCACACATCACCTTTCCACATAGGACCTACGTAGTTGTAGACTGAAAATACTTTCGTCATTGTGTCAACTTCATGACAACAAACAAATGAAATTTTCATACCAGCAGACAGAAGGACACCACCGACCGTGCAGAATTCGCGATGGACTTCTATAGGTTCTCTGTACGTGGTGTGTTATTGACTGTGTCCTTTGTCTGCATTTACCCATCATCCACAAATCACCCACCAGCATCACCTCTCCTATCAAAAAGTCCAATAGTTGGACCGATGCGACGGTGTCAGCGCACGGGGAGGCGCAACGGAGTGGTGTGTTGCAAGTAAAATGCTGATAGTTTAACAGCAAAGTGTAGTATTTTTTTTGGCAGACACAAGGTGAGTGACAATGACAATAAAAGGACGAAAATGACGCTTTGTTGAATAGCGACGGATGAAGCATAGCGAAAGAACTTTTGTGCAAAATATAGGTGATAATAGCGATGGCAATGGTGGCGATGTCGATGATGGGAAAAAGTTACTCCCGCAAAATGGAAATCGATGAAAATGTAGTATAGCTTAAAATCAATATCAAATATTTATACGCTTTTCATGGGTCAGCTCCCTTTACTTTCTCTCTTGTCTGTTGGTATACTCTTTTCCTACAACTAAGTCAATTGGCGAGGGTAGAATTTGGCGGCCCGTGGCGGCCATTTTGTTTTGGTGACATCTGTCAAATATTTTGTTTATAATTCAGTTGCTTATGCCAAATCATCATGGCAAGTTACACGATTGAACAGCACATTCAAATGATAAAACTTTTTTATCAAAATGGCGGCCCTTTACAGCCGACTCTTCAACGTTTGGTGGCCAAATTTGAGACGACCGGTTCAATAAACAATAAGCCAACACCCGTATGTTCAAGGAACGCAAGATCGGCCCAAAAACATCGCCGATCACTCAGTATTAATGTATTTTTAGCGAAATAGCAATGCATATCAAACTTTTCTTATTAAAAATTAATTTTCTCGACTTTTAGTTATGCTTAAATGCTAAAACAATAAAAACCATTTGTGGACAAGGTCATTGAAAAACCGACTAGGTACACATTTTTATTAAAACCGCCTTTACTCTAAATTCATTAGGATTCATTAGTACAAAATACTAAATTCTGGAAGGTCATAACTTAGCCTATCACCACATTTGGTTTGTACCACACTTTACGGGACACTCTGTATTTAAAATTCGAATACCTGCCGACTTATATTGTGAGACAATCTTTAAAAAATTCGTTACTTTTTTCTTATTTCATTTTTTACATTAAGGTAATTGAATACTGAATCGTTGTTTTTTGAATTTATTTAAAGTTACCGATTCAATTTTGGCAAGCTTTCAGAAACAATTTTGTAAATAATAGACATTTAAAAAAAGTGTCTAAAAATTCATTTGCTTATAACTTTTGAAAAAAAAATTAGAATAAGCATTTTAACATTATATGTCTTCAAGAATATGTAATGCAAAGTATAAAATTTATCAAGTCGATTTTTAAAACATAACCAAAAACATACACTTTCTTACATTTTCACTGCGCTCTAAGCGACCTCTTTAGTTCCTTAACATTTTTGCGACGCTTTAGGAAGTGTACTGATCATTTAAGGAATACCAATATTTTACCATTTTTCACGATATTCGAACTTTAAGCGAAAATCTACTGGTCTACAATTTTTTTTTTGAAAAACGGTTTTCATTTTCTGATTCTACAACCAATTATCTATAAGAAACACTTTCTGTTTAAAAAAAAATCCTACTTTCAGAAAAATAGGTTTTGTCCGCATTTTCCCCACTGTGCGATGTGCAGCCGAACAATAAGCGGACTGCTAAAAGGCAGATATTACCGCCATCCAAGAAGTGCGATGGGATGGACCGGGCAAACGTAAACTAAAAGACTGCGACGTATACTACGGCAACTGCTACCGAGAATAATTACAGCCACGGTTGCCAGTTTGGTCTTTTAAGACCAAATTTGGTCATTATTTTCTCACTTGGTCGCATGGTCATTTTTTATTCCATTTGGTCCCTTTTTTATGAAATTGAAAAAAAAAATAACTCGACTCTATTCCTTTTATAATCTCAAAAATAAAATACATACCTAAAGAATTTTGGGAAAAATTCAATTATCATAAAAACGCTTAAAATGAATATTGTTTTCAAAATTTAAGTTAGTTCGTTTATAACTTGATGTTACTTCCTCATAGCTCAGCAGCTGCTCAGAGGAATTTTTTTGAATTAACTTTGATAAAAACGAGAGGCAGACTTAATTTGGGTACCATTAAAAATGTAATGCTGGCCAAAGAGCGTCAAGATGACAAAAATAACCATAGCGTTTGGTCTGCAAAAACATTTTTTTGAATTAATTTTATATGAATTTTATTTAGCGATAGTATTCGATCTCCTGACTTATTCGATCTCCTGACATAATGTTAACATATTGTGATCTGAAAAAATGAGGCTGGGGTGCGTCCCACACTGATAACTTCACATCCCGTCTGCCGATTTGTCTTGCTTAAAAGGTTTGTAGGCTTTCGTGATTTGCTAGTTGTTAGTTGAATTATTCTAAAAAAAATAAAAATTACCAACAATATTTTGAGTATGATGAAATAGTTTGATTTCAATATGTGTTCTTGTTAACGAGATTTTTAGTCGAAAACCAATTTTTACCAAATTTTTGTAGCGTTTGCGTACTATTTTTGAGGGTTTTAATTTTTTATGAAAACAACTGACTGTTGGATTTTTATGCACAATTTACGGAATGTCGGAAACAGTATTTTTTGTGAGATAAAATTAGCTTAAAGCCAATATTTTTTTAATTTTTGAAGAAATCCTTTAGTAGAAAGTAAATGTTTACCAAGTTTTACTATTGTTTTTTTAAGGTTTTTATTTTTTGTAAAAAAATGTCAATTCGATTTTCACAAAATTTTACCAGATGTCAAAAACGTTATTCTTCCCGAACGTACGTAGGTACACATGCACGCACAGTCATCTCTCTAAAAATCTTTTATTTAGACTCTAGGAACCTTGAAACGTCGAGAAATGTCAAAATTTTCAATTCTAGAAATCGGACCGATTACAATAACTTTCTATGGGAAGTTAAAAGCCATTGCGGACAAAAATTATTTTGGTCCTTTTTTGGTACGATTGGTCATTTTTATTTTCAGCTTTGGTCATGCAATTTTTTTTCAAGTGGCAACCGTGATTACAGCGTCTATTTGGGGGTGGATCGGTTGTTGGAACTAGACTCAGGCAAAACGTCTTGAGTTTCAACAGTGTGAACGAGCGCATCACGTCAATCCGCATCGAGGCTAAATTCGCCAACATAAGCCTAATATGCGCGCATGCCCCAACAGAGGAGAAAGATGAAGACACCAAAGACATATTCTTCGAGCTCTTGGACAAGACATATGAGCAGTGCCCTGGCTAAGACATTAAAATTGTCTTAGGAGATTTTAACGCCAAGCTAGGAAGAGAAGACATCTTTGGTGGCACAATCGGGAGATAAAGCCTATGTCGTGCAACGGATTCAGGCAACGGATTCTACAAGTGGACATGGAAATCTCCTGATCAATTAACTGTCAACAAGATTGATCACATTGCGATAGATGCACGACACTTCTCCAGTTTGACGACGAATGCCGGCAAACGCACGCAGCTAAGCAACAGGCATACAAAACGGCGCTGCACAGAAGGACCAGAGCTGCTATCGAGCTCTACGATCAGAAGAGGAGAGAGGAAAACCAGCTTCTTATATGAAAAAAAAGGAGCATGAGAAGCGCGCGATCGAGGAGATAGAGGGATATCGCAACAGGAATGAAGTTCGTAAGTTTTACCAAAAGGTAAAAAAAACCGCAGATGAACAATTCCGCCTACCCGATCTCGACGAAGTTAAGATAGCTATATCTAAACTGCAGTCAAATAAAGCTGCTGGAGCTGACAGCGTTGCTATCGAACTATTCAAAGCAGCAGACGATGACTTGGTAGGGAGCATGCACCAACTCATCTGCAAAATATGGTCGCAAGAAAGCATGCCCGATAAGTGGAATCTCAGCATAATTTTCCCAACACACAAGAAAGGAGACCCTCTAAATTGCGCCCACTGCAGAGGTATCAGTCTCCTGAACATTGCATATAAGATCCTTTCTGCCGTATTATGTGAACGTCTGAAGCCTTTTGTCAACAACCTGATAGGTCCCTATCAGTGTGGCTTCAGACCAGGAAAGTCCACCTTTGACCAAATATTCACATTATTGCAGATCTTGGAAAAAACCCAGGAACTTCAAATTGATACCCACCCTCTCTTTATCGATTTAAAAGCCGCGTATGACAGCATCTATAGGAAGAGTTCTACAGAGCAATGCCTAGTTTTGGCATCCCTGTCAAACTTATCCGTTTGTGCAGAATGACGAGGGAGAATGCACGCAAGGACAAAAAAGATTTTAGACAAGGCGATGCACTGTCATGCAACTTCTTCAACATCGTTCTAGAAAGAATTGTGCAAAACTCAACCATCAACCCCGACATAATTGGAAGATCAAAGCGTGTTGCCAGTGGTGCGTTTTTGAGTATTGCGACGGAACGGAACGGAGAAGATGGGTTTAGTGGTCAATGAGGGCAAGACCAAGTATATGCTGTCATCAAAAAAGGACATTGAACGACGACGTCTTGGACAAAACCTCATCAAGAACAGCTATAACTCTGAAGTAGTCATGGACTTTGACTACCTAGACACCGCTATCAATTCAGACAACTACACCAGCGCTGAAATCAAACGAAGGATAACTCTTGCAACTCGCTGCTTCTTTGGACTTAGAAGGCAATTGAGTAGTTAAGTCCTCTCTCGAGCATCTAAAAGACACTCATCATCCCGGTTCTCATTTATGGCTCTGAGGTGTGGACCCTGTCAAAGAAAGATGAGAGCGTCTTAGGATGCTTCGAGAGAAAAATTCTGCATAGATGCATAGATGGAGAATGGAAGAGAAGATACAACGAAACACTGTACGGGCTTTACAGCGACACTGACCTGGTTAACGGAATTAGATTCCAAGGACTAAGATGGCTGTAGAGCGAATGGACATCAACGCTCCAGCCCGGAAGGTCTTCGAATCCAATCCAGAGGGACGGCGCTGTAGAGGAAGACCGCGACTCAGGTTTCGCACGCAGGTGGGTGAAGACCTCAACCAACTTGGCGTGCGAAACTGTAGACAGCTAACTAGGGACCGAGATGTCTGGAGACGCATGTTGGTGAAGGCCCAGGTCCACCCCGGACTGAAGCGCCACCTTAATTACGTAAGTAAGTACTAGGGACCTTGAAACGTCGAGAAATGTTAAACATCTTAATTCGAGAAATCGGACCGATTACAAAAACATCCTATGGGAAGTTTTAAAAGAGTTTTCAATTAGAAGTATAGCTTCTAGGTTCTCATCCGTCATAAAAGATGTGATCAAAATCTTAAGCCAACATTTAAAGCTAAAAATTTCGTAAACAATTTTAAGGATTTTAAAGATCTTGCCTGTGAAAATTGCCTTATAAAAATTAATAGTAAAAATCTTTCGCCTTCATTTTGATTTTTTTTGCACTGTCTAAGTATCGGAATTTAGATTTTTTTTCTTTTCTTCTCATAGAACTTTTTCTAGATATTGATGTTGTCAAATCTATGTGAATTTTTTTGAACAAATAAATAAAGATGTATTGGTCTCAGCAGGAGTATGAATTTTCATTATACATTTCTTATTTTTGTTTCCAGCTGTCCTTTTTATTTGGTCTCAGATTTCAGTATGAATCACATTGAATTATCAACCATCATAACATGGAAGCAATAACAAATCAATGTATATACTTTCTTTAAAGTTGCGGGGGCTTTAAAGTGTCACTGAAAGTATAAACAAAAAATGTTTGCCATTTACGATTTAACCTTTCACCTAGGACAAATTTTACTGACATTCAAGTCGAAGTAAAGGTATACAAAAAATATATTTACCTTATTCTAGTTTTTTTTTTTTTTTTGAACTTCTAGAGGTACCAGGCCCTGCTATAGGACATTTTGAAAAGAAAAGGACAATTTAAAACAACGAAATGAAAAAAGGTTTAGAATTTCGATAATGCGGAAAACAAAATTTTTGTCACGTCTTCTCAAAGTTATGATAACATTTTGAATATTTTACTATTACAAGAATTTTATCCTCCCCCCCTCCCATTCTCCCCGTTCTGAACCAACAAATCGACCGACTCCATACCGTCATCGACTTGAAAACGTCTGAAAAGTGATGATGTTCACCGGGATAATATCTGTAACGAAAATAACTGCAAAGGCGAAGGGTTAAGTTAAAGGTTCGACCATTGCGCTTGAGTTAGTATTAAATGACTGGAATGAGATAAAATCTTCTGTGTCCTATTTTTTATGGGATGAATTTGAGCTGAGGGCAGGGATGGTGACTCCAAAGACGACGACGATGATGAGGATGGTAGAATCAGAATAAAGATTGAATTAATTTTATTACGACTAACATAAAAAACGAGGCCCAAACAAACCTTTGGCCAAAAAAAAAAAAACAAAAATCAAAATAAAATTCAATTTTGAAATTAATAAATTCATGATATTATTTTTTATTAGGTTAGGACAGAAAACAGGATAAAAACATAATAATTATATTAAATCTATGAATTTAATGTACAGTGCCTACATTTTTATTTTGTCTGTGGTTAAGATTGCAAAGGGTAAGTAAAGTAGGCGAAATGGGTCAAGTGTATGAAATCTCATCATCAAATACGAGTCCATGTTTAACTTGAAATAATTATTTTTTATTGCTTTTTATTGAAGGATCTTAACTTAAGGATTGTTATTTTATGCTCAAATGTAAGTAGGTTGGTATACATTTCAATTTTGACTCTATGGGTGGTATTGGTCAACATAATAAAGTGTCCCTTATAAATATTTTTTGAAGCATCATGACTCACATAAATTTGGGAACTTGTGTTTTTTTCTTGAGGTGGAATTATAAATATTGGGGATATAGCTCAGTGGTAGAGCATTCGACTGCAGATCGAGAGGTCCCCGGTTCAAACCCGGGTGTCCCCTGTAACTATTTTAAAGTTATTTTTATTTTATTAGTTCGTTTTGAAATTGTTTATTTTAAATTTACTTTTATAATATTAAAACCATATTAAAGTTGAAAATTATGGAACAAAACTAATGACTATTTAAAGTTTTACATTTCAATTGGAGCTTTATTTTTAGTTAATGTATTAAATAAATCCAGGCATTGGACAGTTCCGTTGTATGTACAAAAAATGTTTTTAAGTTCGGAAGTGGGCGTAGTTCGGCAACGATTTAGTAACAATGATTTAAGAATTTTTTTTTTAGTAATACCCGTAGTGTGATGGTTAGTGCGTTGGACTGTCGTGCCAGGGGTCTTTTTTCACGGGTACTGCCTCTTGCGAGGAATTGACAAATCCTCCAAGAGTAATTCTTTTCATAAAAAGTGCTTTCTCAAACTAGCCGTTCGGATTCGGCATTTAAACTGTAGGTCCCTTCCATCTCTGACAACATTACTCGCACACAATGTAAAAGAATGTAAAAGTCATCCTTGGGGTTTTGAACGCAAAAATATGTCGTGAGCCGGTATTCAGGCATGTCAAGAGCACCCATAGTTGCTACAGAGCCACTTTGGTATCACCTAATGGAGTCACTCGTAACCAAATTAACCACGTGTTAATAGAACGTCGCCAACGACTCGAGTCTTATGGCGGTACCAACGTACTGATGTGCCAATGTCGACTCGTATTACTACCTTGTTGGAATGGTTGCGAGGGAGGATTGCTTTAAGAAGTCGTATTACATTCGCCGATCAGGTTCCAATCAATAAGTCTGCCCTACGCAACCAAAAATCAAATAACACTCTCGATGTTCTCGATGGAGGGAGAGTAAGTCCTAGAGTACCAGTATGCAAGACGTAGATGAGAAGTGGTAGCAGCCGCAGAGATCGGAGCGACTGATTTGATGATGACTGCAAACTAGGGACAGAACATAAGAATGTTGCATACCGAGCATAGGCGGACAGCTCACTGAAAAAACGCATGCTCCATCACTTCAAGAATGCTACTACCACCAAGCATACAAGAGATGGAGAAGACTATAAGAAAACCCCGGGAACCAATGGCATATTAGCCGAGCTGTTTTAACACGGCAGCCCAGCTTTACATCGAGCAATTCATCAAATTATAAAGTGCACGTTGGTTATGTTACGATAGGTTAAAGTGGCTGTCTATGATGGAATAGGACACACTTAGGACAGTTTAATGGCCCATCGTGATACCACATGAATCTTGAGGATTTCTACTAAGCTCAATGAAACCAGTTTGAGTCCCTTACGAAATGTTAGAGGCTGATTATGCTAATATGAAGAATTCTCGCATGTAATTTTTGCTAGAGCAGGGCATGTACAGAGAAGGTGAAGAACTGTTTCCTCCTCTTCCTCGTCCATACAGCTTCTGCAAAAGTCATTTGAGAATACGCCTAGCCGCGTGGCGTGCTTTCCTATTAGACAGTGTCCGGTTATGACACCTATTTTCGAGCTTATATGCGATCTGTTTAGAAATAGCAAGCACCTTGATCGCTTTAAATCTAGTGTTGGCCAGATGTAAAACGTGGTGATGTTGTTCCATCTGGTGTTTGCCTTCTTCATAGCGTCCTGCAATAGTTCAATAGTTTACAAGTAGCGATTGGCATGCCAGTGTGTGCCAAACGTGGTAGGATGGGCTGCACTGTACCGTTCCTGGCGAGTTCATCTGCCTTACAGTTACCTGGAATGTCTCTATGGCCCGGCCATGCACCCAGCAAAGGTGAATATTAAACTGTTGTACCATCTCCATTAGGGATGATCGACAGTTATGGACTGTTATAGAGACAGAGTCCAGAGATTTCATAGCGGCCTGACTATCTGAGAAGATACGGATATCAGATGTTGATATCACGTTTTCTTTAAGCCCAGAACAAGACTTCTTTTATCGCCAAAAATTCCGTCTGGAACACGCTACAATGATTGGGAAGGCGGAATGAGAGACTTAATTTCAGTCGTTCAGAGTACACACCTCCACCAACCCCTTTTTTTGTTTTTGAACCATCTGTATATAAAAATGGATTGACTCGTCTGCCAGGAATGCCCCATCCTTACGGAGTGGCCAATGTTGTTGTTAATCCAGAGCAGAGCTTGCAACTATTTGTTTAAGTGCACGTATGATACATAAAGAATTTCCAGAAGATTGGCGAAAAGATATCATCTGCTCTATTCACAAAAAAGGAGATGTCACAATTTGCAGCAATCACTCTCCGGATAGCCTCATACCCTGAAACTGTCATCAGACAATAGCAGTGTCGCTTCATCCCACAGGGAAATTAAGAACAAATCATATTTTTACCCTTAAAAAAGCTATAAAAATGACTAGAATTTAATATTCTAACTTGTCATCTATAGCAGCATAGCCAGAGTAGAACTAAAGAAAGCTATGAAAAATTCGGCATCCCAAATAAATTGACTCGAATATGTAGGTTAACCATGACAAATATAACAAGCGAAGTTAAAATAGCCGGATTTCTATCCAGACCAATCAATATCTACAATGGATTCCGACAAGGGGATGGTATGGACTGCATCCTTTTCAATACGGCTTTCTGGCACCCCAACAAGCCAGACACTGGGTTTAGCAGATGACATCGAAATCATCATGTGAACAAGCTGTACACGATTCCTTCATCCAGAATTATTGACCCGTACGCTACAATCATGAGCTGTATGCAATCCACCTTGAAGCAGATATCGTCACAAAAATTAAGCTCGATAGACTTCGGTGGGCTGGACATTTATGTACCTCGCATGAGCAAAAAGAAACCAGCTCGGAAAGTAATTTGTAGGAGGCCTTGAATCTTTTCCTTTTTTTATTTGGCGATTAATTTATCGGTAACAAGCTTGCGTTTCTGGCTCTTTTATAGGAGCTCGTTGATGTAAACAAAAAAAGAGCTTCTAATTGGACAGAAATCGATATGGAACGCGGTTTAACACAGCGTGAAGATTCTAAGAGCTTCAATATTCCTCGGAGAACGCTAAGAAATCATATCTCGAGTGGTTCAACTAAAAATAAACTTGAGACAGATCTGTCTCAAAGGATCGTGAGGCTCTCTCAGGTTGGCATGCCAATCACTCCAAAGATGCTGCGATACCAAGCCTCCGTTTTCTGCAGATTAAACAACATCCCCAACAGCTATTGCACATCAGAAATTGGTGCTGGAAGAAAATGGCTACGGTTATTTATGATACGTCACCCAAAATTATCCGTGCGCAATGCGCAAATGATGAATCCAGCTAGAGCTTAGAAATTAAATAGGCACATTGTCAATGTCAAAAGTAAGGATCCTAATGGAGAAATTAAACATCCAACATAGACTAGAGAGCATATATAATCTGGATGAGAAAGGATGCAGGATTTCGCTCCACCACCAACAAAATGTCATATGTAGCTCAAAAAGGGTCGAAGAGGGTGCACCAAATTTCCAACGAACACGCCGAAAGTGTGACGATTGTTGGCTGTGTCAGCGCAATGGGAATGGCCATTCCACCAGTTGTCCTCTTCAAAGGAAAAAGACTAAGGCCTGAATTCAAGGACAATTTTCCAATCGGGTCTTTAGTGAAGATGACACCAAAAGAATAAATGAATCACTCTACCTTTGTAGAGTTCATATCTTATTTGGGCAAGTTCAAGACTCCGGGGCCATGTTTGCTAATTTTTGATGGTGTAGCCTGTCACCTGGACTATTTAATCGTAGAGGAGGCAGAGCGCTATCAAATAACTCTTTATTGTCTGCCATCAAATACGATGCATGCACTGCAACCTCTAGATAAATCAGTCTATCGATCTTTTGAGCACCATTGTGATCAAGAATTGCTTAGATTTACAGCAAAGTATTCCAATAGGAAGTTAAACAAGTTTTAACGTCATATTATCTAAAGTTTGGTCCAAATGTATGACTTACGACAATATAACGTCAGGATTTCGTGCGACAGGAGTGTATCTCTTCGACCCAGACGTCATATCTGAGCTTGCATTTTTAATTATTAAAACAAATGTTAAAGTAGATTAAAATAATTTAAAAAATAGTATGTTATACTTATGTTTAACTATCTTATGTTGCTTTTTATAAATAAAAATGGATGAAATAATTAAAGATACCTACTAACTACAAATGCAAAAATATGAAATATAACCTAATGTTTTATTCGATTATTTTTATTTCATTTTCTTGTATTTCTTTTTTAATATACCTAACGTCTGACAATAAAAAAAATATACCATTTGAAAGTCAATATTAATTAGAAGTGCTATAAGAAGAGAGTAATTTGAATCGGTCGACAACATACATAATATGTAGGTGTACAAATATTCATATGTGAAATCATATTTTGTCGCTCAGATGGTAGAATTTCGACCGCACGTGATACTATAAATACGAAAAAATAAGTGGCCCCAAAAAAGTCAAATTGGCCCCAAAAATGGCCCCAACATTTTTTTTTTCAGGAACAACGCTGCACACAACTGACACAAAAGACAAGTTGCACGAGTCGCAACTATGAGTTTGATGTCTCCTTTCTTTATACTTCGTATGGACCCCCACTTGCTTCCATCTGTCTGTCTGCCCTCATCTCTACATTCCAAACTATTGGGTCGATTGAGTTCAAAAAGGAAAATTAGGGTTTTAAGCAGATTCGCTTTAGGCGTTTTTTTTAATTTTTTTTTCTAAGAGTAAAAATAACAGTAGTTCCATACAAATGCCAAAAATCGAATAACCAACCGAAAGATTTTTACTAAATTTTACCATAATTTTTGTTCTTAACTTAATTTCTTTCTATAGAAAAATAATTGCTTGGTATTGTTTCAGAAGGGTACCCCTCATAGAACCTTTATTTCGTTTTTACGTTTACTCAAGAACTAATGAACCAATATCAATAATTTTTTTCTTCACAAGCTCTTATAATATTTGATGATCAATAATGTCATAATTTTTTTGGATTTTTATGAAAATTTAATTCGTTGCTTATTTATTCTTTAAGAAACACTGAAAACTATATGATAAATTTAACATTACAAGAACGAAAAAATAACAAAGTAAGAGAACATAATGACTTATGTACCTGCATAGGAT
This sequence comes from Eupeodes latifasciatus, assembly GCA_920104205.1. Classification (NCBI taxonomy): domain Eukaryota; kingdom Metazoa; phylum Arthropoda; class Insecta; order Diptera; family Syrphidae; genus Eupeodes; species Eupeodes latifasciatus. The sequence goes on from OV049924.1 coordinate 375,915,764, forward strand.
CAAATTCAATTCTTTTTCAATTAAAAAGTATAATAAAAATTGTATGAAGTTTAATTTGCAAATAATTGTATTCTATAAAAATTTCTATTTTACTTTGAAGCCATGTAATTGTAATTCTTTGACCATCTAACTGGTTGGAATTATTAACCACTGTCGGCTCGCGTACACTAAAACCGATTTATCGGCCGATATCGGATCGGAACAAATCGGACGAGCGTATCGGGCGTTCGACTGCATACACTGCTTCCGACCGCGGACGACACCGGTTTGGAGTCTGAATTTGTGAAGTTTTGATGTAAAAATAATAATTTTTGCAATGGAAGATTTCGAAGAATTGTATATTTTAGAAAATTCATACCGTCATTTAATGCGTCAACGTAGAAGACATCGTCGATGTGTATGGATTAATGAAATATTTGTGCAAAGAAAAGAACTGGGTGAATACCACCATCTTTTTGAAGATTTGAAATTACAACCCATAAAATTGTTCGAGTATTTTAGAATGTCTTTTAGTACATTTCAAGATATTTTAAACTCAGTGGAAGCATTGATAACAAAGCAGAACACAAACTATCGGGAATGTATACCACCCATGGAAAGACTCGCAATAACATTGCGGTAAGATGAAGTACTATCTTAAATACAAGACAAATTAACATGCTACTTAAATCTTTCAGGTACCTTGCAACTGGGGAATCTTTTCGATCTTTAGCATTTTCGTTCAGAGTTTCAGACAGTGCGGTTGGAAGGATTGTCAGAGAAACTTGCAAAGCAATATTTGATAGTTTTGTACCACATCATATGCCAATGCCAACCGACGAAATGCTTCATCAAAATGCTGAATTGTATTGGTCAAAGTGGGGATTTCCTAACTGTATTGGTAGCTTGGATGGTAAACATGTGCGAATGAAATGTCCTTCCAATTCAGGTAGCATGTACTTCAACTACAAGAAATTTTTTTCCATTGTCTTGCAAGCGGTTGCAAGTCCAGATTATAAATTTTTATTTATCGAGGTAGGTGCTTACGGACAACAGAGCGATGGTGGTACATTTGCCTCTTCAACTTTGTTTCGTTACTTCGAAAATGGGCATTTTAATATTTCAAAATATCTACCAAATACAAACACTATCTTACCTTTGGTTCTACTAGCTGATGAAGCCTATCCTCTTAAAAGGTACATTATGAGGCCATATCCAAGACGTAACCTTGGAGAAGAAGAAAAGCTTTACAATGAACGTTTGTCAAATGCGCGAGTAGTAATTGAATGCGCTTTTGGTATAATAACACAAAAGTGGAGAATTTTGACAAAATGTATCGAAACTACTACAGAAAATGCCGAAACTATTATAAAATCTATATGTTTACTACATAACATTGTTATAGACAAAGAAGGACCACCAGCGCACAATTATTCCACAGCTCAAAATAAAAATGTTGATCAAAGAACAAATTTCGCTTCTAGAGGGCATAATAGAAGTGCAACTGAAGCTTATAATATTCGTGAAGCTTTCAAACAGTTCTTTTGTAATGAAAATAACATTCCCTAAGATGAGATAATGAAATAGAAAATTTACTGATGAAACTGGTTATTTTATTATATTGAACGAAAAATTATTACAAAATGAAAATTACTGAAGCTGAGAATTGAAATTATTGATTCTCCTGGGCACTTTGTTTACCGTCTAGAGCACATTCTTTATTCTCCTCGGCGTATAATTCAACCTCCTGGGCAAATGTTGATGTTTGTGAATGAGTCATTTGATTTGTAGTTAGTGGCAAGTTGTCTTCAATATTTACAAGTATGTGGGATATGAAATATTTGGCATCAATTCTACAGAGCTGGATCGACTAAATTCCTCCGGAGAAAAGCTGTTTACAGGAGAGTATTGCGGTTGAGGATTTTCTTCTTGTAGGAACACATCCAATAATTTTCTTTGAACAGAGATCTTTCTGTTACGTGGCACTTCTTTTAGATATGGAAGTAAACTTAACAAAAAATTTCGATCTGGGTCTGCTGAGGATTTATCATTGGACCTACTTTCATATAACTGAAGTTTTCTTTTTTCAATCTGAAGATATTCCTGATCGACGTTGTAATTGTTTCTTTTCATAAACCTTCCAGATCTTTGAGAAGTAAAACGTTGATTTTGAGTAGGCACCGATTTTTCATAGGGTTTTTTATGTTGTTGTGACTTGTGTAACTCAGGTTGGGATTCTGTTGAGGTTCCCGGCTGCGACAAAGGCAGGGACGCAGGCTGTGATACCGCTGGCTGAGGTTTTAAAATACCTGTAACCTGTTGGGGATCCGTATCATCTTCTTGGCTGGGACTCCCTATTTCAGACAAGTTTTCACTTAATTGCTTTGGAGCAATTTGTTTTGCTAAAAATAAAAGTGAGTCGTAGTAAGCCCAACAAGACTTTTTGTTTTCGGCCGCAGCACCAGATCTTCCAGCTCCATTGCACTTGTTGAACTCTTTTCGGAATTCGTCCCTTAAATTACTCCATTTTTTCTTTATATCTGGAACAGTCAGTTCCATCTCTAAAGAAACTTCGGTCCATAGTTGTTTAGCAATGTCTCTGTTGTTATAAGTTTTTGAAAATTTATCCCAGAGAGGTGGCCTGCTGTGAATACAGCTAATTAATTTTTCGGTATCCATATTTTATTTTTTTCCGTGAACTTTATTGCATGAATTCACCCGACAACTGACGAAAAATCCAAACATGTTTGGATTATGTCGGTTGATCGGTTACTATCGGCCGTCATCGGGCGTCATCGGACGATGCCGCTTTCAGTGGTGTACGCGCTCTCTTTCCTTTCTATGCGTTTGGTTCGATCAGCAAAATTCGGCCGATGACGGATTAGGTGTACGGGAGCCATAAGAATAAAGAGCAGTGAATTCCAATCGACTGTTTTACTTTTAGCATGTATGAATCGGTACACTGTACGACTGAAGGACGGTGATTCAGATTATTTTTTGTTATTTTGGATTTTAGATATTTTCGATTTAAATACTTATATGTATATTAAAAAACAATTATTTAAACAATTTTGGGCATTTATAAAATAATGTATCAATCAATATAACATAACTATATCATCATAATTTTCTATTTTTATAACTTGTGTATGGACACATTACATCCAGTTTTAGGCTATAAGTAGTTTTAAACAGATTCTTCTCTGTATGTTTAAAAATAGATACTTTATTTTAATGATATTGGTTTAACAATAGGAACTTTTATTTTGATAGGAATTGAAATGGAATCCAATACTTATCAAGCAAAGACCATAATTGAACAATTACTAGAAAAACCATTTAGAACAAGATCGTTTTCGGAAAAGCTAATAATAGTCAATAATGGGCGTCCTGATGGGAATAAATGCTAAACCATAATAAAAGTTACCCATTACTAATATAAGAACTATAATAAATAGTTAATGCTAACAAAGCTAATGAATTTATACCATTTGCATTATGCCATTATGTCATAGTTCTTACTTACTTATTATTACTTACTTATTATTACTTTTTCATTTTACTTTACTTCCTTTTTATCTTTTCAATAAACCACACTGAATTATTTGCATTTAATCTTTTCATTTTTTATTTAATAAAGTCAACAGGAAATATTAATCTCGTTCCATCAGGTTATGGGCCCAAATTCCGATAATTAATATTATTTTTTCCTAATACTGTGGATTTACATGGATCAAATTCGATTAAATTCAATAACTCCAAACACGTTCTCATAAAACATTAAATTTGAACTTTACACAATTACTTTCCTCGACAGTTTTAAGATGATGAACAGCCATACAGCTAGCATCGATAAACTACTCGGCAGAGAAAACTATACGACCTGGAAATTTGCCATTAAGGCATACTTGCAGCATGAAGGATTATGGGAAACGATTGAATATCCAAGTACTACAACTGTTGACGTGAAAAAAGATGTGAAAGCCAAGTCTAAGTTGATACTGTTGGTAGATCCAACTATTTTCGTCCACATTCAGGAAGCAGAAACTGCGAAGGAAGTGTCGGAATGTCTTCAACATGCCTTCGATGACTCCGGGCTTACAAGAAAGGTGGGTTTATTGCGTGACTTAATAACAACGAGCTTAGATAATTGCAGTAATGTGGAAGAATATGTTACAAAAATCATGTCCACGGCACACAAACTTCGAAACATAAATTTTGTTGTAGGCGACGAATGGCTTGGAACGTTGCTCCACGCTGGCCTGCCAGATTCGTATAAACACTTATAACCATACTAATCAAAAATTTAGTAAGAATCAAAATTACAGAGCTTATAACAAAGGCCCACGGTGCTTTAAATGTAACAAGTATGGGCACTTTAGCAAAAATTGCTACAGCAATAAGAAAAATGATTCCACAAACAATTCTGACAATAACACATTTTTTGCTGCTTTTTCAGCAGCAACAGGTCTCGACAACAACAGCTGGTACGTGGACTCGGGAGCATCAATGCACATGACGAAGCATCAAAGCTGGATTTACGATATGGGATCTCCACCAGTACAAAGCATCAAGGTAGCAGATGACAAAATGTTGGAAGTCAAAGGCTGCGGCAAAGTTGACATAGAGGTGAAGGGAAAAGATGGTTCCATGCACAAGATTCAAGTAAGAAACGTACTCTACATTCCCGAATTAACAACAAATTTACTTTCGGTAAGTCAAATGGTTAAAAAAGGTTGTGAAATAAAATTTGAAGCAAATGGCTGCAAAATTTATCAAAACAAAAAAGAAATTTTGACAGCAGCACTACGTAACAATGTTTACTTATTGAACACATCAAAAAAAAAAAAACAACTGCGCTCTCTTATCAGTTGTCAAAGACAATGATCATTATTTATGGCATCAGAGAATGGGACACCTTAATTTTTCTGACTTGCAGAGGCTAAATGAGAGTGCGGATGGAGCAAAGCTTACAGATTTAAAATCAACACATAAGGAAAGACACAGAGAGTATACTCGAACCTTTAGCGAAAATCAATATTCCCTTTACCAATGGCTAGCTGGTTGCGAGAATAAAAAGAAATTGTTTTGTTGGCCTTGTTTTCTTTTTTCTGGTATCTGTTCCCCCTGGAGTTTTTCGGGTGTGGAAAATCTTAACGCTCTAACTACACTTCAAAGAAAACACAAGCTAAGTGCCTCCCATTTGTAATGTGTAATTAAACTAGCTACCTTTGGTCAGACTAGGATAGATGAAGCTTTAAGTTTCCAGTTAAAAGATGCTAATACAAAACATAACATTCTGGTGAAAAAAAAATCGTGAGGTGTTGAAACGTCTAATAGATGTAACATGTTTTCTTGCAAACCAGGAGTTGTAATTTAGAGGACACAATGAATCAAGTTCATCTTTAAACCGAGGCAACTATATTGAACTACTTAATTTACTAAAACAATGTGATGATCCAATTCTATCTCAACACCTTGAAACATCAACAGTTTTTAAAGGAACCTCAATGGCTATCCAAAATGATTTAATCAAAGCTGTTGCTGACCTTTTACGCGATCAAATTTCCGATAGAATCAAACAGTCAGAGTTTATTGCAATTATGCTTGATGAGACTTCTGACATTCAATTAAAGTCTCAATTATCTATTGTTTTCCGATATTACTTAAATAAAAAAATTCAAGAAACATTTGTTGGATTTATCGATCTAAGCTCAGGGCGGACTGCAGAGGATTAAAATAGTCAAGACTCTCTTGGAAAAATATGAAATTCAAGATAAACTTGTTGCACAGACTTACGACGGAGCTTCCGTTATGAGTGGTCATTTGAATGGACTTCAAGTGAAGGTGAAGACTATTTGTCCGAAAGCAACATTTGTTCATTGTTACGCCCACGTTTTAAATTTAGTTCTGTCTCAAGGATTAAGTAATATAAGAGAGTGTAGGATATTTTTTTGCACTCTGAATGGCATTGCAACGTTTGCATCACATTCAAGCAAAAGAACGTATGCTTTAAAAGAAGTGTTAAAAAAAAATCCCAGGGTTAGCCACAACAAGATGGAGCTTCAGTTCTCGACTTGTAAATATAGTCCACTCCTACAAAGAAAACGTTCAACAATATTTTTAAGGCATCCAAGATAATGTGACAAATATATGGGACAGCAATGATCGAATGGCTGCAACGGGTTATTCTAAATTTTTAAAAACCTTTGATACAGTCTTTCTGTTGAATGTTTTTTCAAAACTTTTTGCACATTCAGATGCACTTTTTAATACCTTACAAAACCCAAACATAGACATTGTGTTTTGTACGAACCAAATTCAGAAAATTAAAGAATTTCTTGAAGTACAAAGGAACGAAGGGTTCAAAGATATTTGGCAAGCAACGTTGCTCACTGTCCCATTAGAAGATGAAAAAAAAAAATCAAGAAATGATAACATGCTCTCGAGTAAAATTAAATATACAAAATTGTTTTTTGAAATAATAGATAACTTACTTATGCAAATATCAGACAGATTTTCATCATTGGAAAATCTGAAGTATTTTGATTTACTTAATGGAAATAAATTAAGTAATTATTCCAACAAAACTAATTTTCCAGAACCATTAATACGCAATTTAATTGAAAACTATCCAGATATATTTGAGTTCACAGTATTAAAAAACGAATTAACTGTGTTTTATGAAAATATTCAATGTGTACAGCCAATGACCACCTCAGCTGGATCATCAAAGATGATAACCCCACTAGACGTCTTGCTCTGGATAGAGGAAAATGTAGCTCACAATTTTGAGCAAGTTTACAAGCTTTCAGAACTGATCTGCACCATACTAGCTTCAATGGCTTCTATGGAGCGTTCCTTTCCTGCTTTGAAAAGAATAAAAACGTATCTTCGAAATAAGCAAGGGCAAGAACGTTTAGTAAATTTAGCACTTATCTCTATTGAGAAAGACAATTTTAAGAGAACTCAAAGAAAATGTTAATTTTTATGATAAAGTCATAGACAATTTTATAAAAGTTACCTTTTTTTAAATGTAAGATTTTATATTTCGTACGGAGTTTATTTTTGTGTTATTATCTTTTGTTTGTGTTGCTCCTTATTATTTTTTTATTTATTTAAGGATTTATTGAACTATCGTTTTGAATAAAATGAATTATTAATCTTGAAAAAGTATTTTGATTTTCTAGAAGACAGTAGCTAACCCTAAAATTATGACCAGGAATCGCCACTGGTTTTCGTAGCTTCGTAGTCTGCTAGTTTTCTGAAGCTAGCTAAGTTATATTCTTCAGATATATCATCCTTGTTATTTAACCGTTTTTTATTGTCGTTGAATAGTTACATATTCCTTATAAACTTAACTTTTATGCAATGGAAAGTTCTTAACTAAGTTTATACATAACTATAGAATTGTTTTCAAGCAATTGTCAGTTAGTGTGACATGCACGCGATGACAACAGGATGATTTTTCGAATGACAGTGTCATGAATGGAAGCGTTTTCATCAACATTATGTACCTATTCAGGAACGATGATGGACGTATGAACGTTCTGTATTTTTGATACATCCTTTATTGATTTTACAGAAAGTGCGGTGCAATGTAAATAATTATTTTTATGTCAGTAGATTACACCCCACAAAAGTTGTTGGAATAAGTTGTGACCCACTTCTGCCTGAATTAAATACAAATTATAAAGTTCTTAGGAAGATACATAATATTCATTTAAGTATTAAAGAGATGTAAATGACTTTTGGAAACAAATTTGATTCAACAGTGATATGAATTATAAAATATGAAAACGATCCAAAACTAAATTAATTGATTTGACAATTTTGACGATAATAAACATTAAAAGTAGGGTAAGTTCGGGCATTATGGCGCACCTAACGTTAATCTAAAATAACTTTAAAACGAACAACATTTTATAATTCAATATTTATTTTTTATTAAATAAGAGAAAACATTAACATAAATAAATCAAATAAAAATAGTAATTCAAGTTCATTAACAAAAAATAAATTAGTTTAAAAAAAAACATATTGCCCTACCTGCGGGCAATATGGCGCACCCCTGAGGGCAATATGGCGGGGAGATTTCATTTTTGATTTAAACGCCCACATCCATCACAGGTGTTCTTAAATCCCGTACATGAATCGTGAGACCACTGTCCACAAAGAACACACTGCATCCACTCGTCCTTTTTGATTGTAGTGGTGTAATCCTCATAACATAAGATGCAAAAAACGGGAAGAGACGAATAGACATACGTATGAAACTATAATTTACATGAAAACTTTATAAGGGCATTATGGCTTTCCCGCGCCATAATGCCCTCACAGTATCTAATTCACAACACATTACAAAAAAACTAAGTTCTCTTTTCGTTTCAAAAATTTCCCGCTACACAACAAAACTGAAACTGTATTCTGCATTACACTCTTCACACCGAACACCTGCGTTATATACTTACCGAGAAAAACGAATCCAAACACAAAGCAAATTATAAAACACGAGCAAACTGTAAATTTTTTTTGTATTCTTTTTTTCAGTGAAATTCATCGTATCGACTAACGATGTTTTACAGAGCACGTTTTCGGCAGAGACTGAAGTTTTTGCATTGTTTTTATTTTAATTAGAATTTTAGAAGTATGATATTTGCGAGGTGCGCCATAATGCCCCATGCGCCATTATGCCCGAACTTACCCTATGGATCCTTTTTCCTCAGGTCCGTACCTTAAGTAATATTAAATATCGTTGAATACCAAATGGTGTGTTAAGGAGTAGAGCGATTAATGAATCATTACGTTTGTCTTCTCTGTAATTGGAAGGGGAAGCTTTTACCCCTCATTAAGATTATTGAATATTATCTATATTTGTCAACTATAATATCATTGGCATTAGAGTCCATTAGGGATCTTATCAATAAGCTTACATGCAAATTTATTTTTGAAAGTTGTTTTTTAAAGAGAAGACTCATTTGGTATTTCATCAAAGGTGTAGTGTGAGTAGGCTCATAAATTGAATTGTTTGAATACCATTTTTTATCAGGCTTTCCGAACAATCCACAACAAAATCTTAACATTTTTCTTTCAAACACTTCCAATTCATTGGCAAACGTCGGTGATATAGTGAACCAAGTACAAAAACTGTATGCTAGAATCGGCCTAATAAGTAGTGTCTTGTACATTAGAACTTTAGTTTTCGCTAAAAAGAACTTTTAATTAAATAGTAGTTTTAATAATGTGATGTTTTTAACTGCCCATAGGACTCGACTCGAAAATTTTGACATTTCTCAACGTTTCAAGGTCCCTAGAGTCGAAATAAAAGATTTTTAGAGAGATGTTTGTGCGTGCGTGGTTATGTACGTTCGTACGTCTTTACGTCCTTTCCCCTGGCGTTTCTGAAACAAGTCAATCAATAGTTTGCTATAGTGGTGGTAACTTGCGTTTAATTTTATTAAGAGTTAAAATTGGTCAACTGGCACTTGCTAATATGATAGTATTATCAGCGTAATGTATTGAACAAGGTTCATTAGAAAAGGAGTCTGAAATAGGGAAGTTTCCGAGATAAATGTTTAATAAAGATGGACCGAATATCGATCCCTGAGGAACATCTGTATATACATTGAAAAAATCAGTATGCTCACAATTAATTAAAAAAATGATGAGCCAATCGGAAAATTGAGCTATATAAGTTTATATACAAGTCCCCGATGCCAAAGAGAATACAAGGCTTTTTGAAGGTCAATATTTCTAGACTTAATGTGCACATTTCATTTCTAAGATTTTGAATGACCTTGTCTTGAAACAGAATCAAATCATGTTCCGTTTAATTTCCTGTTTTGAAACTAATTTGATTGCATGGAATGACATTCCTGTCTTCACAGAAGCTATTCAATGGGTCAGCTAATACCCGCTCAAACAGTTTACCAATGTTAGAAAGAAGGGAGATAGGTCGAAAGTCATTAACTCTTCTTTTAGCTTTCTTTTTCGCAATTGGCTAGATTATAGTTCGTTTCCAAATGTTTGGAAAATAGCCGTTATTAATATATTGGTTGAAAATCAACGATAATACCACGTAACAAGAATATGGACATTTTCTTAAAATATAATTATAAATTGGGTCGATCCCAGACGATTTTTTATTATTAATTGAGGATCTGTAAAGGTTTAAACTTTTAGGAGAAGGAGACAATGCTCGATCTATCGCGTTATTTAAAGAGTTTTCTAGCCACAGTTTTCCCTGTTCAAATATTTCGAAAAGCTTATGTTTGCTTTGGCTTATGGAATTTTTTTTTGTAAGAACCAAAGACAATGGCATTGGCAAGTCTATTGTTCCTAACTTTTAGTTATTTTTTATAAAAATTTAATTGACAACTTTTTTACAAAACACGAAAACTTACAAAAACAAAAAAAAAATTAATAAGATATATTTTATCAAGTAGAAGGAAAATAACGAATGATATTGACTTCCAATTTTTATCTCACCAATTATCAAATTTTTTTATCAAGAATATTGTAATTAATATTTTGTTTAAGTTTTAGGCAAATCGAAAGACGGGATGGGAAGTTACCAATGTGAGTTGCATTCCAACATCTTTTTTCATTATTATCACTACATAAGTTTATGCATCGAAGAATTCAGTTTTTGATTTTTACAAAAAATAAAAAATACTATACTAAAAGTTGATAAAAATCGAATATCTTGGCAAAAATTTAAGATATTTGCTTCAACTATACGACACGTAATGAAGGTATCAATCCTTAAGTTTTTGTTGGCCTCAATTCAAATCCGACTTCAAAATCAATCAATAAAATCCTTTTATAATTCAAAAAAAACATACATATATTAGGCTTTTTAGGAGGAGTCGAAAAAAGTGGGTCACCCAATACCGACCATCTGTCTGTCTGTCCTTGCCCCTAGAGCATTGAGCGGATTTACTTCAAATTTAAAAATTAAGGTTTTGAACCAATTCGCGTTAGGCGTTTTATTTAAGACTAAAAACAACAGTGGTCCCCATACAATTTTTTGGTTAAAAATCGAAAATTCGAATTTTCTTAAAACCAAACCGAATGTTTTTTTTTTATTTTTCTATTGATGGAGAAGGGTACCCCCAACCGTTGTTAACTTCCCATAGGAGGTTATTGTAATTTGTCCGATTTGTCGAATTGAAAATGTTGACAATTCTCGACGTTTCAAGGTTCCTAGAATCGAACTTACATAATTTAATTTTCAAAAAATTAAAACTAAGTATGTACTTTCAAAAATAAAATAAACAATAAGAAGTATAAAATATCACAACAAATACGTCTTCATCCAACACAAATGATGTTCTTGTTACACTTTAGTTCATTAACAATCTTCCTTTACAGTTAAAGAGAGAAAGGTAAGAGTGCTTTAGCACTTCATAAAATATTGTTTAAGTACTATATTTATGTAGAGACAGAGTAACATCTGTTCAATGGTTTATTAAATTTCCTGTCAAACGTTTTTGTCGAAACAACTTTCCATTCCATTGAATATTTTACTTAAAACAAATTGAAATTTACCTCTGGGTGGATGTCCTGAGATACGGATGATTTTGTTTTTGCTTTTACTTTTGCCGTCATTAACAAAAATGAAGTAAAAATAAAACAGCAAATTATTGTTGAAAGACGCATTTCAAGATGATTTAAGTTAACTCATTTACTTTTAAATAAACTTCCGCACCTTTTGTACAAAGAAAAAGACAAATTTATTTATAAATACTCGCTTAGAAATGTACTGTACATTGAAATAGAACAAATAATTCTCATGAGATTCTGATTCCTAGCTGTCAATGGATCTGATGGTAAATGGCAAAGGCAATATGGCACTTTAGTTCTCTTATTCGCTTCCGTTTCCTGCACTTAAATGCTTGCCATCTTAGAGTCTCTTCTAATCCCTGACCGTCATCGTCATCATTGTCTTCTTAACCGTTTTCTATTTGCTGCTTAAATGAAGAAACGAGCATTTAAAATACGGAGAATGGCAGTTGGCCTTGGATAAATTAAGGACTAAATAAGAATGATGGTTGTGCCTCTGCATGCCGTTAGCAAGAACAGGTGTGGGGCAACGAAACCACAGTTTTTTCTAAAACGTTTAATAAATTTAATTAAATAATTTTTGTTTTTGAGTATAGAATTCAGAATTCAGGTCATTATTGCTTTTTAAAATATAAAAAAGTGCTTAGTAGGGTAGAAAGGGGTACATTTGACACTTAGTTTCTAAAGGTCTGTATTTCCGAAAACTGTTAATGCATTCCAATGTTTTGTTTTGTATTTAATTTATTGATTATTCATTTGTCATTTTGTCAAAAGTGCTCCGGGACCGGGCACACATCGTGTGCATTATATTTTTAAAATTATTAACGAATCTAGCACGTCTGTTGTTTGAATAGAAAAAAAGTAAATTTTTGTTTCTAAACAATTTAACGACAAAAATAAATCAAGTAATTCACTTTTTAAAAAAAAAATAATTTTAAACTATTTCATTTATAAACATAAAAAATCAGTCCATTAAATCTTAAATTAAGTTTGTTAATATTAACATTTTTTTAAATAATTTATGTAATATACAAACTTCCAAAATCAACTTCAAACAAATATTTTTGGCGACAGCAAGAAGTTGGATTTGTTGGTTTTGGAAGTTTGAACTTAATCTCACTTCTTAAAGTCAAATAAATATCTTCAACGACAGGTTTGATAAAAATCCACCCCGAAAGTGATGATTTTCGAACATAATTGACTTCATAAGTCGAATCGCTAAGCACTTCCGAAATTTCACAAGAAGAGTGTGAATTAAATAAAATTGCATTGCAAATTGAGCTTGTTAGGATTCGTGAGCATCCACTCCTTGGAGCTCTGTTTGGTGTGGAAAAACGCGATATTGGTCTTTCAGCTTGGATTGGAGCAATGGCATTTGTGGATGTGTTTGAAGGCTTCTTAGTTTGACTCGGAGCTGGTGGAACAATTTCGACTAAATTATCTTCATCTGGCAACTAAAAATGTACCTATCTTCTCAGAAAATCTGTGAGTTGAAGGGATTGATCCCAGCTGTTTGAAAGCTATTTAATATATTTTTTAAGAGAATGTCATTTGAAATGGTAGGTTTGTAAGTTTAGCGACATCGTAAATTGTAATTTGCTTTCAATGATTAGTGCTTAGAAAATCATTAAATGCCTTCCTACAGAACCGTTTGAAAGGCCAGAATATAGATATGTATATGTACATCCAATGGTTGAAGTCGATGAGAGGTGTATGGTGGAAAGGATAGTAACACAATCCCATTATTACGGCAGTAATCGATGCTTTGAAGACTGCAGTGTGATGCATGGTTATCGAGAAGAATCAAAATTGGTCGTTCCTTTGAACAATTGGTGAAAAGTTGTACATATATGTTTAAGCAGTTCTATAAAGACTTCGGAAATCATCCATCCAGATTTCGAATTCAAAATCAGTGACCCAGGAAAGCAACCATTTGAAAATCTGTCGCTGAAGCGCACGCGGGGAAACACGTTTGCTGGTGGCAAATGGCATTAATTATGCCCACCATTGTTACCAAACACCCACGCTCTGTTTATGCTGCCTGAGGGTGTCGTGACATAAGGGCAAGTGACATAAGACCAAATTTTAGAATTTGGCCTTATGACACTTTTCGAAAGCGTCATAAGGCCAAATTTCAACGGTTGGCCTTATGTCGCTTTCCAAAGTGACTTAAGGCCAATTTGGTCTTATGTCACTTTCAAACTGTATGTTGAACCATCAATGACAACAACATTAAAAATTGCATTGTTTGTTTTTTTTTTATTGAATAAAATAAAATACAAAACTTTATGTACATATGTTGTTATTGTTTAAGTCTAAATTGTAGAATTAAAGTTGCAATCTGCAAAAAAAGGGAAATTAATTAGTTAAAGCCAACATAAGGGTAAATATACATACAAACCATTGGGTGTTGGGCTTGCGATTCAACAAAGAATGTTGGTAGGTGTCCCACGGAGCCCCGGTGACAATAGTTAGTGAATAAATCTGTAAAAATACATAAGTAAACAAATTTAATATAATAATATATTTAGTTAATGAACAATTAACAAAATAAAACAAAACACAAACTATTTATAACACATTTGTGGACAAAACTTTGTTTTCGTCTGGAAAACACAGGTTATAATTATAACCTATAAAACACATCACATTATTAGACAAATAATAACACGAATTTTATAATTAACGACAAATAAACACTTGATTTACAACTCTTTAATTAAATACACTAAATTTATTAACAAAACACAAAAAAATTCACAAAATCAAACAAGAAATTGGCACAAACGTCACTTGGTCATGCGCACATAAGAATATATCAATTTGACAAGTAAACTTTAAGGACCGAACAAATTGAAGATGTTCAGTCAATTCACTTTTTCACGCCGAAATCAATTTTAAGAACATTTTGTTAAATTAATATTTAATTTTAAAGATATTTTGAATTTAAATTTTTACATTTAACCCTAATGATAGAAAGGGACAAAAAATAAGTAACAAGGACAAAATGGCAGAAACAAAGCTGCGCGAAAATTATGAAGCAAAAAGACAAGTGCTGCCAAAATGAAAATTGCTGGCATAAATATTGCAATTTATTCACCACAATGCCATTGGTATATTCATTATTTGGCATGATGAATATCCAAAATAATAGAAATAGACAAATTCAAGTGAATTTTAGATCTTAACTCACCATAATCAATTATAAAAGGTTGTAATATATGTCTTTTTATTATTTATTTCATGTGGTGAGTTTTCATATGCGAAAATTTTGACATTTGGTAGCACTCAAATGAAGCGCGGGAAGCATTTTTCTGCGCGAAATGGGGTATAAAAGGCCGGAAAAATCAGCAATCAGTCTCTTTGAGTTCCAGAAGCAGTCCAGAACATCAAGTCCAAGTAAATCAATTTGAAATTGTCCAACGATCTATACGTTGAACAAATATATTTTGATACCTTTTTTTTTATATTAACATATAATTATAAGTAGTAGAAGAAAAAAATCAATTTTGAAATCGATTGATGACTTTATACGTCATTCGAATATAATTTTGATAAAAAACCTTTTTAGAAATAATTGAACTAACTTGTTTATTTAGAATATCAAAATTTCGATTGGAACTCGTTAGACGGGCATATACGTCAAGCGAACATCTTTCGAATACAGTAATATTTTTAAGTAGACATTGTTAATAGAAAAGTAAGTCAAATCGGACAATAAAGGCAAACATATTAATTTACATATCACTAAATTCCAAATTCTTTTTATTTATTAAATTTTGCTTGATTTGTTGATATTTCATCGGTAAACCGTAAGTATCAACGTTGGGCAAAAAACCACTGTATCTCTATCACCTGAGAAGATTGGAGATGTACCATAAAGTACATGCATTATTCATGTACATAATAGGTGACGTGAAATAGTACCAAATGAAATAACACCAAATTTCAAATTTGGCCTTATTTCGTTGTTCAAAACGAAATAAAACCAATTTGGCTTTATTTCGATTTACAAAAAGAAATAAGGCCAAAAAAATAATGGAAACAACGCCGAATATTTTAAAATTCAAAAATGCTTGATTTATTGTCTAGAATACCTACTTTTGCTAAAAAGTTTTTTTTTGAATTGATAGCACGGCGGGCGCGGTGTACTAACAGCTAGGTATGTAAGGGGGGCATGCTGCCCCCCTGCAACCCCCCTGCTTGGGATCACTATAGGATTTGGGGTGGGTGCGAGTTTGGGTATATGCAAAGAACTTTTGCATTTGAGCACTAAAATCAAAGAAATTCCTAACAAAAAAAAAGCAAGTATGGCTCACAGTTATGAAAGAATCACAACGCATTCGTGTTCTTTGCATATACCCAAACTCGCCCCCACCCCAAATCCTATAGTGATCCCAAGCAGGGGGGTTGCAGGGGGCAGCATGCCCCCCTTACATACCAAGCTGTTAGTACGCCCCTGCTATCAATTCAAAAAAACTTGTTTTAGGCTCCGATTTCAAAAATTTCAATCGAGCAACAAGTATCTGTCATTTTTCAACTTTTTTAATTAATAACAAAAAAAATTGTTGCAAAATTGCACTTCCCCCGATTTTTTATTAAAGTTTACGAAAAAATACACCGATTTGGTTATTTTCCGAATTTTTTTTCTATGTTTTTAGCAAAAGTAGCTATATTCTAGACAATTACCGAATTTTGTAATCCCAAAATTGAATAAACAATTTAATTTAGCATAGAGAGAAAACAAAAGATAATTTTACTTTATGTTTTTTTCTAATTCTGCAAAGTTTTAAATCGAAACAATGCCAAATTGCTTTTATTTCGTTTTCTAAAGCGAAATAAACCCAAATTGAAAATTTGGCCTTATTTCGTTTTCAAAAACGAAATAATGCCAAATTTTTTGAATTTGGCTTTATTTCATTTGGCGTTATTTCACGTCACCTTTCTGAAAGCGACATAAGGCCAAACGTTGGAATTTGGTCTTATGACGCTTTCGAAAAGTGTCATAAGGCCAAATTTCAAAATTTGGTCTTATAACACTTGCCCTTATGTCAGGGCCCCTGCCTGAGCAACACTAAGCTGACCTTTTGCTGCTAAGACCTATTAGATTTGAGAATATATACTTATTATAGATTAAACCTACATATGTATACCAATTAATGGTTGAAGTTCTTACCTTTGGTGAGTCCATTACCGTTGTCACACCGGTTTCATCCAAATTATATACATCCTTAGGTTCAAATGAATACTGTGTATATATTTGCTCAAGGTTTTTAAAGAAGCCAGCAACCGCAGATTTTGTAAAACCTTTTAGTCTTGCTAAGCTCACATTATCGGGCTTTCGTAGAGAGCTCCGGGTTACTATAAAGCAAAAATCATCTCCAGCCGTTTCCTTCACGGCGAATCATTTCTGGCAAGATTTCCTTCTGGCAATTATAAACCAATTACATACTTGTAAAACTGTCAGATTAGCTTCTTGTGAAAGAGTTAGCTTTTCAGCATCACTAGGATACGCATTATATCGATGTTCATTGAGCCATCGTTTAAGTAGTTTAACTGAATGTTTTGGTAAATTGCCGCGGCGTTTGCGTATAGAAGATGTGTCCATATTATGATATGATGATGATGACGACAACGAATGGACCTACTAGGTTGGCTTGCAGGTCGTTGGCTCGTAGGCGGTTGCGGTTGAATATCGGCACTAAATGTCCTTATGTCATTTATCCCATATACTCCTGTCCATATTGTTGCCAATTCCACTACAGCTTCCTCGAACGGAGTTAGTTCTTTTTTCTTTTTTCACCACCAGTTTTGTGTAGAGTTTTTATTCTCCGCAAGTTTTTGCTTTTGTGCGGTGTTTTTAGTCGGCCCATGTCTAAAAAAGAATGAAGTTTATGATGATAATAAAAAAAACTATATAAACATTACTTACTTTCTTTCAGGCTTTACAATTTTTGATGGGGGGCCCATTCGAGTTAAGCTTTGAGGTAAGTGCTCCCCACCTGCCTGAGATCTCTGCTTGGCTATTTATTGCGTTTGATGGATACTTGCGCATGTAAGCGAGTCAAATTTCTTTTTGGGCAGGTGTTGTGTTGAAAGTCCTTTATAGAAAGTGAAATAAAATTATTGTTTTGTAAAATTTAATTGCAAGCGAAATATTTTTTTACTTGAAAGAAGCCAAGTTAAGAAAAGACACACTATTTTTGCAACACTCCTCAACGAAAAAAGTACAATGACAACTGACGAGAGCAAAAGGAACAGAAACAGAAAAACCTGAAACAAAACCTAAGCCTACTTACTGCATTCAAATATTTGAAATAAAATCAACAGGTATCTGCGCAACGGAATTTACATACAAAAATATGCTTACAACCGACCAGATAAAAAACAAAAACACAAAATAAATGGGAACAAAGCAGTAGCCTACTTCATAAAAAAATATTTAAAATCAAAGAAAACCATACCTGGAGTGTTATATTATAACCGACAAAAATGGGACAAGTTCTATTTGGAAGAGTGTGCTAAGCGACAATTTCGGTTAAACTATGCGACATCTAATAAAATTTTTTTGTGGACGTTTGGTTGTTTAAGACAATAAGTGAGTTTTTTTCGTATCTCTCGATACAGTGAGAAATTGCCACCAAACGATCCGCAGTAGCCAGATTTTTGTATTTAAAAATTAGTACAACTGAAAGAAGATCTGTCAAAATAATAATAAAAAAAAAGGTTGGGATGCGACCCACACTGATAACTTCCCATCCCGTCTTGCTTAAAAGTTTGTCTATATGTATCAATTTTTACCAAATTTGTGTACTATTTTTTGTAGATTTTATTTTTTTATGAAAAAACGGGCTGTTGGATTTTTATAAAAAATTACTGAATATCGAAAACAATATTTTCTGTGAAATAAAATAAGTTTGAAGCCAATATTTGTAATTTTTGAAAAGCTATTTGAGTCGAAAGTAAATTTTTACCAAGTTTTAGTATTGTTTTTTTTAGGTTGTTATTTTTTGTAAAAAAAACTGTCAATTCGATTTTTCTCAAAATGTTTCCTAATGTTGAAAACAATATTTCTTATAAGTTTGAAGTAGTAAGAAGCTATTATCTCAAATTTTTAAAAGATATTTGAGTCGAAAATCAATTTTTACCAACTTTTGTTAATTTTTTTTTCGGTTTTTAATTTTTTCTAAAAAAACTGTCAATTCGATTTTCCTCAACATTTTTCAGAATGTTGAAAACAATATTTCTTATAACATAAAATAAGTTTGAAGCCTTAATCTCAAGTTTTTGAAAAGATATTTGAGTCGAAATTCAATTTTTACCAACTTTGAGTAATGTTTTTTTTTAGGTTTTTATTTTTTTTTTAAACTGTCAATTAGATTTTTCTAAAAGTTTTATCAGATGTCAAAAACATTATTCTTCGCTGCACAAAATTGTTTTGGAGATGAAATTATATTTCAGTCGTAAACTTTTCGAGGTGACAAATTTTTTTTTCAGTTTTTTTGATTTATAAAAAAAACCGTTAATTGAATTTTTTTCCAAAAATATAATTGTTTTGTATCACGTTACAATATATAATATAAAATTTAATTCAAGTCTCTAGCGTCATTGGTTCATGAGATATTTAGGGTTAACCAAAATGTTCACCTTTTTTTTAAACTGCTATGGTAAAAAAACCACCCACGCAATTTTCTTGAGAGCCCTTTCTGCCTTATTATCTGTATAACAAAATTTATTCGAAGTCGATATCTCTTCTGGTTCTTGAGCTATGGACGACGAAAAAACATCGCGAACGTACGGACATACGGACGTACGGACTTACGAACGTACGTAGGTACACACGCACGCACAGACATCTTTCTAAAAATGTCAAAATTTTCAATTTGACAAATCGGACCCATTACAATAACTTCCTATGGGATGTTAAAAAAACAAAGTTCATTTAACAATTGCAGCTTTTGCGTGAATTGATCGAGTCCAGTGCCAGCGGGAATGAGTTGATCCCAGGAATGTTTTTTGAAGAGCATACTAGTCTCGAAGACTCAACAGAAGATAATAAACATGCCACTGTAGATTTCTTCATAATGAACATTGAATCTTTCAGTGAAGAAGATTTCAAATCCCATTTCAGATTGCGGCGTTCAACAATAGAGCGTCTGATAAGTAAGCTTTGCTATTCTATATTCCATTGAGATTTAACTTAATCATTATTTTTTTCCAGCATCTTATTCTCAGCATTATTTATCTCTTCATGCAGTTAATAGAGGAGGACGAATTAAAATAGGGTGCAGAAAAGAAGTTTTTATGTACATACATTTGATACATCAGCAACTCTGTAACCTTTCGACAGTTAACAAACCTTTTCGGTGTAACAAAGTCTTCCTCATGGGTTTTAGTTAATCGCGTTTGCAAGTGGCTGGTATCGAAAGGACAGGACTACATAAAACGGCCTCAGAGAAATGCTGGCACCGAAAACTGCCGAAAATTCGAAGAAAAAAAAGAATACCTGGTGTTCTGGGTGTAATAGACTGCACCCACATAACAATTGCAGATCCAAAGGCCGACAAAGTGTGCTACTACAACCGCAAGCACAAGTTTACAATTATCCTGCAAGCTGTCGTCGATGCGGATAAAAAATTCATAGATATCAGTTGTGGTGGGCCAGGATCTCTACACGATAGTAGAGTTCTCAGGCGTTCTGAGATATTCAAAAAAGGCTTTGAGCCACCACAACCAACTATTTCCGGCAAATACTTTTATTTTGGGTGATCCAGCGTATGCCGCTACAAACTGGCTTAGTGCCACCATATAAAGACAATGCCAATGGCAGATTAAGTGATCAGCAAAGAACGTTTAATTAAGTTCATCCTGCGACCAGAATTGTTGTAGAGCATGCCTTCGGCTTGTTGAAAGGAAGGTTTAGACGGCTTCTCAAGTTCACTGAACATCGAGATATTCATTCGGTCACAAATCTCGTTGTCAGTGCATGCATTCTGCACAATTTATGTATCGTGATGGGCGACACATACCCCGACGAAGGAATTAACCAAGAAGAAGAAACCGACACAATAGATGCATCTGAATCAACCTCGAACCCATCAACAAATCGGCGACAAATATTGTTCGAATATACTTACGTGAACATAACATCATCTAAATAAATAAAAACATACACACTTAACATTTTACTTAATTTTTTTTTTATTCAAAAGTTCTTTTAACAATTCCAATTCCAGGTTCCTTGATTGTTGTTTTTCTTTTTCGACTTCCATCTCCATGTACTCTGCCCACTTTCTGTTCTTGTCCTCTCTTTCCTTTTGTTTTTCTTCGATTTTAATTTTAAAATGCAAAGAGCGAGAAATCTTTCGCTTTTTGGATGGCAGCGGCAGTGGAGGGAAGTCGATGGAACATCGTCAGTAGTAGTGGTCTCTAGCAAGTCATCAGAGGTTTCATCTGATGGTTGGGTAGTGGTAGTGTTGTCCTCGTAAGTTTCACTTGAGTTCTAAAAGATTTAAACAAATATGTATATATATGACCAATGTAAACAAAAACCAAAAGATAACTTACTCCAATTGCGGCTGCTCAATACGTGACGTTGTGGACGTTTATCAATATGGGCTTGCTCCCAAAGAGCTCCTTCATTTTTTCAATAAACGGAGCAACACATGGGGCTGCTCCAGTGCGGTTGTTGTTGTCGATGGCGTATTTATACGAACGCCGCACTAGGGTTTGGATTTTCACCTCCAAATGGGAGCTGGTCGTATCGGAGTCTTCTTTTTGTTTCTAAAGAATATTTAATTGTTTAATAATGTAGTTTATAAGCTAAAATTAGTTTTTTTTTTACATTTTTTCTGTTTTCCATTTCACACTTGGCGGTCGATTTCAAAGTTTTAACCAAACAATTTGACATAAAATAAAATCTTCAAGAAGGGGTTTTGTTCTTAGACTACTGCATTAACATGTGGTGTTGAAGCCAGCTTGAAGCTCGCCACAATTCTTTATATACCTGAATCGAGTTGAGATTTATTTATTCTAAACTGAGATAAACCTTTGGTGGAAACATAGCAAAACTTTATGTCTTTTTTATTTTTTTCTCTTGCAAAATAAGCCCACACCCAGAGAAAAAACCTGTGTAAAATTGCCTTAAACGACTAAGGTAGGTTTTTTTATATGGATGTTAGTTCTCGAGCATAAATTAGCCAAGTTCTAAGGCAATTTGAGTACGCCCTAGGTAAAGAAAAATAGGCAAACTTACCTTAGATGACCTAGGTAAAATAAAATTTGGATTTTAAGTTAGCTTTTTTGTATTTTATGTTATTGGACGAGCATAACTTTGCCTAGCCCGAAGGCAATTTATGTTAGTCCTAAGGTAAATTAAAATAAGCTAACTTGACTTAGAAAACAAGGGTGTTTTAACCATGAAACGTGATAAAAAAGAAGTATATTTTTGGAAAAAAATCCAATTAACGGTTTTTTTATAAATCAAAAAAAACTGAAAAAAAAATTTGTCACCTCGAAAATTTTACGACTAAAATATGATTTCATCTCCAAAACAATTTTGTGCAACGAAGAATAATGTTTTTGACATCAGATTAAATTTTGAGAAAAATGTAATTGACAGTTTTTTTTTATAAAAAATAAAAACCTAAAAAAACATTACTCAAAGTTGGTGCAAATTGAATTTCGACTCAAATATCTTTTCAAAAACTTGAGATTAAGGCTTAAATTTTATTTGATCTTATAAGAAATATTGTTTTCAACATTCTAGAAAATGTTGAGAAAAATCGAATCGACAGTTTTTTTACAATAAATAAAAACCAAAAAAAAAAAATTAATGAAAGTTGGTAAAAATTGATTTTCGACTCAAATATCTTTTCAAATATTTGAGATAATAGCTTCTTACTACTTTAAACTTATAAAAAATATTTGTTTCAACATTAGGAAACATTTTGAGAAAAATCGAATGGACAGTTTTTTTACAAAAATAAAAACCCAAACAAAATTAATAAAAGTTGGTAAAAATTGATTTTCGACTCAAATATCTTTTCAAAGCTTTGAGATATTGGCTTTAAACTACTTTAATCTTTCAAAAAATATTGTTGTCAATATTCTGTAAAATTTTGAAAAAAAATCGAATTGACATTTTTTTTACAAAAAATTAAAAAGCGAAAAAAAAATTAACAAAAATTGTAAAAAATTGAATTTTGACTCAAATATCTTTCCAAAAATTTGAGATAATGGCTTCTAACTAATTTTAACTTATAAGAAATATTGTTTTCAATATTCGATAAAATTTTGAGAAAAATCGAATTGACAATTTTTTTACAAAAAATAAAAACCTAAAAAAAAATGTATAAAAGTTGGTAAAAATTGTTTTTCGACGTAAATATCTTTTCAAAAATTTAAGGCATTGGCTTCAAACTAATTTGATCTAATAAGAAATTTGTTTTCAACATTCTATAAAATTTTGAGACAAATTGAATAAGTTTTTTTTATAAAAAATAAAAACCTAAGAAAAAAACCATACTAAAACTTGTAAAAATTTACTTTCGACTCAAATAGCTTTACAAAAATTAAAAATACATATTGGCTTCAAACTTATTTTATTTCAACGTAAATACTGCTTTCGATATTCAGTCATTTTTTTTATAAAAATCCAACAGTCCGTTTTTTCATAAAAAAAACAATCTACAAAAAATAGTACGCAAATTTGGTAAAAATTGATACCTATAGACAAACTTTTAAGCAAGACAAATCGACAGACGGGATGGGAAGTTATCAGTGTGGGTCGCATCCCAGCCTCTTTTTTGAAATGTTATTGGACGAGCCACGAGCATAACTTTGCCTAGCACTAAGGCAATTAATGTTAGTCCTAAGGTTAATTAAAAAAAGGCTAACTTGCCTCAGAAAACTAACTTCCATATATTCCCGTTAACTTTTTAGTTTAACTTAGGTCTAAGGTGATTTTACCTAAGAACTAGGGTAATGTTCCCGCCAACAGTCTCTATATGTTAAACTTTACCTAGGCCTAAGTTAATTTTGCCTAGGGCCTAACATGTTTTTTGTTTTCAACGCTCATTTATTGTGTAATTTTACCTTAGTTCTAAGCTAATTTTTGTTAGTTTCATAGAATTATGTTAGTCCTAAGGTAAATTCTTTTCCAAGTTCCGTTATTTTGTGAAATTTCAATTTCATTTACGCTTGGGTTTCTTTAATTGGTTCGTAGATTTCATGGCGTGCAGCAGCATTTTGGAAGCTAAGAGTGAAATCCCACATGTGATTAACAAATAAAACAAACAATAATTGTGAAAGGAATAAGAGTAAATACAAAATATTATAAAACCTTTTAAATAAATAACATAAAACGTACAAATTGGAAAAGTGTTAAGAAACCTACTTTTGGGACAATAAGTTAATCAAAAATCTATATCTACCTTATATACATACATACATCAAAGCGAGGAATCTTTAAGGCGTGTTGGATTATTTGAATATAAGTTTGTAAGTTTGTAAATTTTTAACTTTTTTATTATATCACTCATTGAAAAAAATAGTTTATAAATTTATACGATCTTAATACTCCAATTGTGGCCATCAATCACGAAGCGGGACAGTTTACCTCCGCCGGTTTACCTCTGCCAGTTTACCTCTGGACAGTTTACCACCGCCGCCGCGCCGGTTTACCTCCGGACGGTTACTTCCAGAGCAGGTAAGGTAGTTTATTATTTATTATTATTATTATTATTATTATTATTATTATTATTATTATTATTATTTATTATACCTTCTAATTGAAAACTTTTGACATTTAGTTTCGTGTTGTTTTTAATTTTCATTCTTTATGAAATGAATTATGACACTTCTACAGTGCAATTTTTCAAAGCAAAATATTCAATATGATATTTAAGTAAGTTTTTGTATTTTTTTGTTTTGTTTGAATTTATAACAGAATTCAATAATTTTTAGGACAAAAATGTTCATAGGAAATGCAGCGTATCCTCTTAAAAAGTAAGTGAATCTCAGTTCAGTGAATTCCAAAGTTTGCAAAGTTTCCAATTTTGCAAAACAATACAATTCGTTTGGGATTTTAAGAGTAAGTTTTTTTGTAAATTGTTTCGATATTTAATATAATTAGATATTTTTCAGAGCAAAAACCTTTATAATGAAGTAATTCAAGTCCATTTCGAGGAATAAACAATAAAATAAGTCAAATTGCAGGTGTAACAATTATTGATTTTTTGTATAGTCTGCGTTTTCATTTGAATGATGCCAATTACATACCATAATGCAGGAAGCAACTTCCTTCAAGGAATCCGGGAGGCAAAGCTTTGCTCAACACAATGCCGCTGTTTACAAGTAAGTTTCTTATATCATATTTCTCTATAAAAATAATAAGAATACAATAAATTCTAAACAATTTGTATGGATTGTGAACTAAAACATGCATCTTTCTGTCTCCAATTGCTATTGAACCATGATCGGCGACATCTGCCCCTAGAAACTACTCTGGCAGCAGCAACAAAAGCAACATCTTCTGATTCCACAGAGTGCAATAGCGCGCGGAGATTAGTTTTGAAAGTAAAAGAAAAGAATTGAAATATCAATCCACGTCTTCTTCTAGGTGTAAATCCAGACTTGTAGCTCCAAATGTCACGCTGCCGCTAAAGGAGTACAACTTGCACACTTAGTTGGCTGAGACAGGGACTATTGCTGGCGCTGAGGCTTATACAGACGACGCTTGCAGATGAGGTATGTATGTATGTAACTAGACAGAAGGTCGATTTCGAAGCAACCTGCTCTGAGAATAAAGCTTATAAATGACGGGAGTGGGATATCATTGGCAAGTCTTCTTCAAACATAAATTATAATTAAATTAAATAAAGAATAATATCATCCTTTTTGAATGTCCTACTTTAGAATTCCAGGCAATTTTAGTAAACTTAAAGACTGGCAAAATAGAAGCTGAATTCCATGAATTCATAATGCTAACTCCTACAAAATTGCCCTTACGATGTTCCAACAGTGGCTGCGCATTGCGCAAGCCGGCTTGGGATTTTGGAATTTGGCTCGGAAAAGAATGTTAATGTAAATGATCTTAGAAGCCAAGATTTTATATTCATAGGACCGACTTACAAGCTCTATTCCAGTAATTCTATAATTATAATAGAATCAATAATTGACCAGAAGGCTCATGATGGCGGGACTACTTCAAAGTAAGTTTTACATAAACCACATACTTATGAAACACTAATTATGTGTTTTTTTCAGCAACAAATCAAAACGAAGCTTCGAAGTCGATTTTACTCTGCCGTTCAGTTGATTCCACGACATAGTTCGTCGTGGCGAAAGTAGTTATTATATAATGTTGTAATTTTGTTTTTCAAATTTAGCATAGTTTTTGTTTTTAAAATTCAATGCCATTATTTAAAGATTATAGACGTTAAAATGTATTTAAATTATTGAGTTATTAGAACAAATAAAAATAAATGTAATTTTTTCCACAAAAAACATTTCTTTTTGGTTTTCCAAAATTTGATTTGCCCTGATGGTCAATTATGAAATTAGTGGATAATAACTGTTCAATTGATTAAAAAAAAAACTGAATTAAGTGGTGTTTTGTATTATTTGTGTTAAATTTCCTTTTTGTATGTGGACTGTATAATTGATGATGAAAGATGATGACTACTTTCAGCAACCTACAAAACCACTGATGAGTGCCGGGTGAACCTTTGACGGAGAAATTCAAATGGATCGAGACTATACTTGGCCTACAATAATTTATTACAGGATGCAAATATGGTTTGTTTTTGTTTTGTTTAAACAAATCTAGTTAACATTAACAAACGTAATATTTGTAGAATTTCATTTTAAATACACTTGTGGCCATACAATTACCTAAGTCATTGCATTTTTAGAAGATTTAAAACATTTGTTTGTCTTACATTTGCATCAACTAATGTTGTTATTGTTTTTTTAATAACGGATTATTTGTTGTCGTTCGATGACAACAACGATGGTACTTTGTAAACAAACGTTTTTTTTCCTTTTTCACATAACGGTAAATTTTAATACAAATATGTGATTTGTGCAGTGGCCAAATAATTAAGTCAGTTTATGTTACTGAATCAAAGAGGTAAGTTAATGTCTTTTTTTGGTGGAAATTGTTATTTATAATATTAAATTATGTTTTAATTTATTTTTGATTTAAAATTTTCAATTTGGATAGTCAATTTCAGATATGGGCAAAAATAAATCTTCCACTATAGAGGAACGGCGAATAATATGGGAAGCATACCGAAATTTGGGAAAAATTTCGGAAGTGGTTAATACAACCACTTTATCTCGAGGTAAAGTGGTCAATGCTATTAACCACTTTAAAAAATTCGGTTCATTCAACAACCGTCCTCGAATTAAAAAGCGAAAAACCACTGCCCAGGACGACAGGGTCATCACAAAAATTTGCAAGAAAGATCCCTTTATGACATCCACTCAAATAAGGGCTGTTTTGGAGGAAAGCCACGATGTCAGCGTTTCTGCCAGAACCATCAGAAGGCGTTTGACTGAAAATAATTTGCATGGCAGAATAGCGCGCAAGAAGCCAAATGTCAGCAAAAAAAATTTAAAAAGCCGATTGAAGTTTGTAAGGGACCACGTCAGAAAAGATCAAGACTTCTGGAGTAAAGTGGTATGGAGTGATGAGGTGAAGGTCAACATTTATGGAAATGATGGCAAGCCGTATGTAAGACATCCCAGAAATGCTGAGCTGAACCCAAAATACACCAAAAAGACCATAAAGCATGGTGGCGATTCTATAATGGTTTGGGGTGTTTCACAAGCCATGGTGTCGGTCCGCTGTGTCAAATAAACGGCAAAATGACAGGTGTTGACTACCGGGATATACTGGACACAAATCTTCTCGGCGACTACCAGAACCAATTACCCCAAGGATGGATCTTCCAGCATGATAACCCCAAACACACGTCAAGAGTTGTGAAATCTTTCCTTGAAGAGCGTAGAGTGAATGGTTTGGGGTGGCCAGCGCAGTCACCGGACTTAAACCCCTTAGAGAATTTTTGGGGCATTCTCAAAAAAAGTTGCTGCAAAAAAACCAACCAGCAAGACTACTCTCTGGAGTATTTTACAGGAAGAGTGGAAAAATATTAGCGTAGAGCAATTCAAGGGTTTGGTGGACTCCATGCCAAGGAGAATATCCGCAGTATCAAACCAGAAAGGCTATCCTACAAAATATTAACGGTGCGCTTAAAAAAATTATAAAAAATGTTTTTGTTCTTCATATTTTTTTATTTTTTTCGGGTGACTTAATTATATGGCCACACTTATTTTATAAATTATTAATTTTTTGTTAAAGAAATGACTATTGTTATAATGGAATTTATTTTTGTTCGTTTTTTTTTATTATTGTTATTATAAATATTTAGAATTTGAATAAATTTTGTTTTTGTTGTAATTTGTATTTAATATATGGATTTGTAGATTTCATTCTATAAAAATGACTTAATTGTATGACACAAGTGTATATGCTGTATGTCAGCGCCAGCAATTATGTCTACGTTTACTATGAGTAAAGAATGAAATCGGCCCAGTCCATTTTGGTAGGAAGTATTTAGCACATTACCATATATCTATTGAACAAAAATTGCAAAGAGAAATTCTAATACTCCATGTATGTACTGTAGATGTTGAACTCGCCACCTGAAATGAAGAACAATTAACAATTATTGGAATAGCCACAGGCTTAGCTATTTTAAACAATGTTGTATGCCTACCACAAGTGTTCATTGCAATCGTTGTTTAAAATCAATACTTCAATACAATGGAAACGATATGGAAGATGTTAAATGATATTTCAAAAGTCAAATTATAAATTGAATTACCTAATAAAATAAACATTTAATTTTTAAATAGTATTTCAATTTTATGGAGATGGAAAAATCAATTGAATGCGAAAGTGGTTACACAAGCGATTCCCAAATAGGTATTCAAAATTAATATTGTAAATTCTTTGCCAAATTAATGAAGAAACTTTTAAGATTATCTGTGGTGGTCTGAGTCGTCTGAAATGGATCATGGAACGTAGAGTTATCGTTTACTAACAAGTCGTATCTGTTTTAACTCCTACCCCAGTAAAGCAACATAGACAAGTTAGAAGAAATATTACTGAAAGCTGTTAAGTATTCAAATTGTATATTGTTTCAAAACAATCAAACAATTGAAAAATTAGGTGCATACAATGTTTTGAAGTTTGTTTTATTTCAACATTAATTCTATTTTATATGTATATCTAATATGTATGTCTAATAAAACAAGAGTATATTCATAACAAAGAAAAGTAAAAATTTAAATATTAATTGTTTGCCTATTGTAGCTAACAGTTTAAATATGTAAGTGCATTGTTTTGGTGTTTTTTTGTATGTATGTTGTGCTCTGTTAGAAAACAGACGACTAGTGCATTAAACTAAGTGCACAAGTTTAATTAAACGTGAGTACTTTCAGTGAAGGTTTAAGAGCATTATATTTTAACAAACTCCTTTCAATCAAACCTATTAAGTCAGGACTATATACACAATTTGTTCTTTGGTTTAAAGATTGTTTTGGGGCGGCTCACAACAGTATTGCAAGTATACGATACACCACTTCGCCATATCAATATTTTTAACAAAACTGTACTTACAATGAAGGCTAGTAAAACACATGACCAGCATTGATCACATATCGTTCGTCACTCGTGTTTAAAATGTTAAGGTTAGTAATAACCCTTTAAGTCTCTACATATTAAAAAAAAGAAGAGACTTGGAGTGACCCATACTGAAAACTTCCCATTGATGCTCGCTTAAGATTTTTGTTGAACTTTAATTTTTCCAAGAAATCTTACTAAATATTAACAACAATATTTATAGGTATAAAAGATCTCTGATTTGGTATTACATCGCAATATATAATATAAAATTTAATTGAAGACGCTACCTTCAATGGTTCGTAAGATATTTGCTTTTTTTTAAATTGTATTCTAAAAAATACACCCACTGAATTTTTTTGAAAACTCTTTCTTCATATTTTGATGTTATTATCTGTAAAACAAAAATTAATTGTAGTCGATATCTCCACTGGCTCTTGAGATATAGCCGACTAAAAAATATATCCCAAACTTCTCTAATAGGCGTAACCATTTTTATTCAAATTTTTGAAAATTAAATTCAACTAGCAGGCCATGACTTTCACTGTTTTTTGTATATTCAAAGCATGAATTTATCTTTTGTTAAATTTGTGAAGTGTAAGTTCGAATAAACAAACCTTTAACAGCCGGTAAGTCAAGTTTAAATGAAAAACTTATTTTATTTATTCATTATATTATACCTACATATATTTCCAGAATAATGGATATGCTTAAATCGAAAAGAAACGGTTCAAAAATTTCGTATAAAGGTCACACTTACAATTTTGAAAAATTGAGTGTGTTGACGGCACCAAAGCGTTTTGGCGCTGCGATAAACGCATAGTAGACGGGTGCTATGCACGAATCCACACCTTTGCTGAGTCTGGCAATTTCATCCAGCAAATAAGGAGCCACACGCATGGAAGCGATGCGGCCGGAGTAGCAGCTTCAAAGGTATTTAAAAATCCTTTTGTAATATATGTATATTTAAATTGTCTATCTTGTCTTACTTTGTTCCAAAAATAAATTGTCAATAACAAACACATTGTAATTTATAGAACTAAAAACAAATATTTTTACAGATCGTGTCAGAAATAAGGGAAAGGGCTGCAACTACCTTTGAATCCACGTCGGCTATTTTAAATGAAGCATATGGCAATCAATCGCCTGCCGTAAGTGGGAAGTTACCAAACCACGACGCCTTGAGAAAGGTTGTGCAAAGACAGCGAAACGTTATATCAAGTGTCCCGCCTAACCCCAATAGGTGGTGCGACCTAGTGATACCACCACAAATGAGTCAATACCGAGTAGACCCGGATGAGGTGGAAAATTTTGTTCTTCACGACTCAGGGGTTGAGAGTGCGTGTAGGATAATTATATTCGGAAGAGAAAGCCACCGACTCTGGGCAAACCGGATGAAACGTTTATTGACGGTACATTTCGAATCGCTCCCAGGTTATTCTACCAAGTATATGTGGTAATGGCGGAGAGAAGTGGTTTCGTCTTTCCTGTAGCGTATGGTTTGCTGCCAAATAAGACTCAGGACACATAGTATGTCCAATTTTTTAACGCTCTTAAAGAGGTTTGGCCTACATTCGCTCCGGAGTCCATTTCGTGCGACTTTGAAATGGCCGAAATAAATGCTCTTCGGCACGTGTTTCCAAATGCGGCAATTGACGGATGCTTCTTCCACTTTGCTAAAAACATGAAGAAAAAACTGGCTGCCGAACATTTGATGGCACAGTATAACAACGATTCAGATTTCTCGCTTTCGGCCCGAAAAATTGTAGCGATGGCGTTCGTGCCTCCGGAGCGTTTGGAGGAAGCGTTTATCGACCTAGTGTCAAAAACTCCGCCGAATCTAGAACCAATTTTAAATTGGTTCGAAGATAATTATCTGGGTCGGCCAAATTTAACCGGTGGGCGAAGACAGGCACTTTTTCCATCACAAATTTGGAACGTTTTTGAAAGGACGGTAACCGGTGCTGCCAGAACCAACAACTTTGTGAAAGCCGCTCATCGCAGGATGCAAGTACCTAGAATTTGGAGAGGATCATCCAACTATTTGGAAATTTTGGAAAACGCTCAAAAAAATTTAAAATGGAAGAGATAAGCACTACGAACAATTTGTTCGTGGAGAAGAGCCACCCACTAAAAGATCGAAATATGTAAGAGCAGATGAACGGATCTTTCGGCTTGTTTCGGAGTTAAACGAAGGTGATGGAAGGACGCTTGGGGAGTGTGCCTTTCGTATTAAAACTGAGACACATAAATTTATTTTATAGTATCCTTTATTTAATTTATAATTTTAGATTATTTTAATTTACTTTAATTTTACTTTATATTTCTAAGACGTCTGTCTCGCACCAAGTCACAGCCAGAAAAGAAAGACGGAAAAACTATGGCGGGCAGCGATGGGTTTTTTGGTACACTTCGAATCAAAATGTCATTTGGTTTTCGTACAGTTAAAAATAAAAATATTTTTTGACATAAGTTATTAGTGGGTTTACACTATGGATATTGATTATGTACAGTGCACACGCTACATCACTCCCCGCCGTACAAAAGTTTACATATTAAGTTGTAATTGAAATTATTTATACCTATGCATAATGCAATGTTTTAACTTAACTTATTTAACTGATTTAATTTACATTAAAGAGTATTTAAAATCTAATTTATATATATATAGATGAAATTTTACAAGTTTTGTAAATTTATTATAACTGAAATATTTGTATTTGTAAATTTATTATAATTTATATGTTTTATTTGTAAATTCATTATAATTTAAATATTTTACATTTTTTTATTTTTGCTTGTACATTCAATAATGTTTTTTTTTTTTTTTTTTTTTTTTTAATTTTTCTTGTACAGTGAGTTTTGGCAGAAGGCTTTACAATATGTATGCAGTACAATTTATTATTTAAATTGAAATGAAAAAATCTGAAATGAAATTCTATGAAAGATATTTTATTGTAAGTTGAAAGTAACTCGTTTGTTCATTGGTTGTGGATCATTGTCCTTCACGTAAAAAGCTGGTTTGAGTCGATCAACAGATATTATTTGCTCTTTATTATCTATGAGCACTGAAAAAGTTTTTTCGAATCTTTTAATTACTTCAAATGGACCTTTGTACGGTTGATTCAAACTTCCACGGTTTACCTCTTCCCGAACGAAAACGTATTTGCATGTTTTCAAATCTTTTGGCACAAAAATGTATTTTTGGTTTCGGTTTCTACTTGAACACGGCCGAGTTTGTGAAATAGCTTGAGTGATTTCTTGAGCTGCTGATGAACTAGAAATTGGATTCAAAGGCTTGGGTTCGATTAGTTCAGCGGGCAAGCGTAAGTTTTGTCCGTATAACAATTGAGCTGGCGTTACATTGATGTCATCAATTATCGTTGAACGAATGCCGAGAAGAGTCCAAGGTAAATTTGAATACCAATTTTGTTTATCTTCGTGAGCGCGTAGAGATTCTTTGAGTTGGCGGTGAAACCGTTCTACTAAACCATTTGCTTGCGGATGGTAAGTCGTTGTTCGTATTCGCTTTGTACCGAGAGTTTCGGAGATTTCTTTGAAGAGGCTTGACTCAAATTGAGTTCCCTGATCGGTTGTGATTGTTTGGGGGACTCCGAATCTGGAAACCCAGTTTTGTACAAAAGCGGTTACAACGGTGGAAGCATTCATGTTTTTCAGTGGAATGGCTTCTGGCCAGGACGAAAAGCGATCTTTGATAGTGAGCAAGTACGTGAAACCTTGAGATGGTGGTAAAGGACCAACCAAATCCATATGGATGTGTAAAAATCGGCCTTCCGGAACTGGAAAAATTCCATGTTTAGAAGTAGTGTGCCTGGAAATTTTTGACTTTT